>OX424564.1:19384164-21884164 GCA_949152475.1 Terebella lapidaria | reverse complement strand
GAAACAGAACTTCAGACTGTACCAGGAGATACTGGCAGTTCACATGTGTCTATGTCTGATCCCAATGAATCAGCACATAAATGTAGGTGTGGTGAATATAAAAACACAAATTTGGTAAGCTGTATAGACATATGTCGTTCATCGTCATTACATGCAAAGCCAAGGGTGTCTCGATGTCCATGTTTGAAATCTAAACGAAGCTGTACAGCATTATGCAAATGTGTGTCTTGTTCAAACCCATATGGAATAAGGGAGAAAGCAAAGGCACATACATGTGCGAATATGGTGCATTCACGGAAGAAACGAAAAAAGAATTCGTACAGCTCGTTGAGAATGGACCTGTCGAACTTGGACAATTACTTCCTGAACAGTCAAGAAAGAGCTGAAGTTGATTCAAACAGAGCCAATTCGTTTTCTCTGTTAGTACTACATGCACTGATAGGTCAATATTATCCTGAAATAACTGATATCAGAAAGCTGGCAAACACAGTTATGGTTGCATTTAACACAATTATTGAATATTTCGAGGAGATACACATGACTTTGCCACTGGTACAGTTAACATTTGAAGAAAAGACTTAATTGATTACTGTAAAACGTACCCATCGACTTTACGTCGTCCCTCTGTCATTTTCTATCATGCAAGTATGTGTGGTATGTGATCCAATAAGCTAGTGGGTGTTGGTGTTTTTACAATATTCTGATTCTAATTAAATATTTTCTTTGGATAGCGTGAACCTTCTTTGTGGCTTATTTCCGCGATCAGGTAGATCTATTGTTTCTTATATATTTTATAGATCTATGTACATATCATTGATGCACAATTCATATGACTCAAAGAGGCACATGCAACCTTCATTTCATTATAACATGTTAGATATTGTATATGTGTCTCATAACATGTATGTGTATAAATTTTTTTGTTCATAGTCAACTATAAGCTGTTATATATACACATGTATTCGCATACATTGTGCATGAATTTCGAACTTAATAAAACAAAATATATTGGTATTGAACTGTTTATCATGTACATTTATATATATAAGGATGGATATACTGTGCGGCTCGTGGCAGGTAATATGCCACAATGTCACGGTCGTGGAAGTCTCGTGACATTGTGACATATGATGGCATTGGTGGCATTGAAAATAGCCCTCTCTGGGGTTCTGGTGCCATGCATGTCAGGCTGGACATACTGTGTGGATAGTGGCAGGTAATATTCCACGATGTCACGGTCGTGGGCATTTCGTGACATTGTGACATATGATGACATTGGTGGCATTGAAAATAGCCCTCTCTGGGGTTCTGGTGCCATGCATGTCAGGCTGGACATATTGTGCGGATCGTGGCAGGTAATATGCCATGATGCCACAGTCGTGGACGTCTCGTGGCACAGTGACATATGATGACATTGGTGGCATTGAAAATAGCCCTCCCTGGGGGTCTGGTGCCATGCCTGCCAGGCTGGACATGCTGTGCGGATGGTGGCAGGTAATATGCCATGATGCCACAGTCGTGAACGTCTCGTGGCACTGTGACATATGATGACATTGGTGGCATTGAAAATAGCCCTCTCTGGGGTTCTGGTGCCATGCATGTCAGGCTGGACATACTGTGCGGGTCGTGGCAGGTAATATGCCATTATGGCACAGTCGTGGTGCCTCGTGGCACTGTGATGACATTGGTGGCATTGAAAATAGCCCTCTCTGGGGTTCTGGTGCCATGCATGTCAGACTGGACATGCTGTGTGGATCGTGGCAGGTAATATGCCATGATGCCACAGTCGTGGAAATCTCGTGGCACTGTGACATATGATGACATTGGTGGCATTGAAAATAGCCCACCCTGGGGGTCTGGTGCCATGCATGTCTGGCTGGACATGCTGTGCGGATCGTGGCAGGTAATATGCCATGATGCCACAGTCGTGGAAATCTCGTGGCACTGTGACATATGATGACATTGGTGGCATAGAAAATAGCCCTCTTTGGGGTCCTGGTGTCATCATGTCAGGCTGGACATGCTGTGCGGATGGTGGCAGGTAATATGCCATGATGCCACAGTCGTGGACGTCTCGTGGCATTGTGACATATGATGACATTGGTGGCATAGAAAATAGCCCTCTCTGGGGTTCTGGTGTCATCATGTCAGGCTGGACATGCTGTTCGGATGGTGACAGCTAATATGCCATGATGGCACAGTCGTGGACGTCTCGTGACATTGTGACATATGATGGCATTGGTGGCATTGAAAATAGCCCTCTCTGGCTTTCTGGTGCCATGCATGTCACTATTGTCACATTGGGTAGACTGTGCGGACCATGGACGTGGTCTCGTGGCATTACGACATACTAGTATGCCATGTATGCCATGAACATCACTAATAAAACCCATGAAAATACCCTTGTTTGATGCCTATCTCTTATCATGGTAAAAGTTTCATGGGCGTTACCATGGAACATATACCCGAAATTTCAAGTTGATCCGATTATTTGAAACAAAACTACGGCCAAATAGCATGTTTCACTGATGGATGAACATGAGTTTAGATGTAGCGTCAGAGTCCCTAATCGTCGACCCCTGCAAACGGCTGGGCAAAACTTGAATAAACTAAAATGTGAAATGTGCTGAAATGTGTATTAGAAGTACTTTCAATGTTGTTTTTGTCATATATCTGTTTTGCACAGCTGTTTGGCAGTGTTTGCAGGGGTCGATGATTAGGGACAGGGTCGATGATTAGGTACCCTGACGGTCTAGCTTACGCATAGAGCGGCAGCCGCTTTTCCATCTCAGATTGTGAATAACATCAATAGGCCTAGATCATGTGACAGACCGAGTCAGAGAAAAACAAAAACAAAGTTGTGTTTTACAGTAACTGAAACACCGTCTTTCTTTCAGTTTGAATAAATAGAATATCATGAATGTATTCGACGCAATCAAAGGAACAATCCTGAATGTCCCAAAAGACATAAGCACAGGGTAAGCCCACAGATACAGTATAGATAGATGTGAAATTATACCCTTCCCCCTCTTATACGCTACTACTACTTTCATCTGTTCACAGGCTACTAACCTAAATAGGCTGATTGAATGACAATGGTAGTAAACACAAAACTATGAAGAGATTAAAATGAGAAAATTAATTTAGTAAATATTAAGTGAATAAATGGTTAATTGTTTCTATTTTGCAGAATAAAATCGCTGACCAGTCGAGATTCTGTGAGTGATGGCAGCCAGAGTGAGCAGGAATTTGTTGAAGTCGGTGGCATAAACTTTGATGCAGGGGGAGCACTGCTCAGCAAGTATGAGATGACTTTTTTCATCATGAAATGATGAGAGTCCAACTATGCCTTGAATGATAGATTATGTGGTTAAAATGCTCACTCACTTGTTGAGGTTGATATTACTAGTATTGACATGTACAATGTTTATGAAGAGTGGGCCCAAGTATCAAACACTTAATACCACTCACCCACTAAATGAATGCCATTCAATTCGTCTGTCGTCTTTCTAATCCTTATCAGAACACATGATATGATACTTTGGCCGAAGAGTGTAATAAATGTTTATTGAGTTCTATACATGTATTCTATTGATTATGTACAGATTCCAAAATAATTGGAGTGATATACATCAAAGTTCAGAAGAGAATGCAAAGCTTGCAAAGGTTAGTAGTTATTAATTATTACTATACCTTTGGTCAGTGACCCATTGGCATGGCTTGAATTAGTTGTCCGTTATTACTGTTTGCAGGCTTTCGTCATCCTTTTTCATACATGTAAGTATCTTTGTGATGTGTATAAGTGTATTTGTCAGCTATTTTGATTTTCCGATGACTCGACTTTGTGATGCGATAGTTCTGTATGAGTTACCTTGTGTTTTGAGAAATGATGATGACTTGTCTGCACTGGCATCTTGGACACCAAGATAACCATGTTCATGTTCCATGTTCCAATTCCATCTTTTACAGGCAGTGGATAGCAATGTCAATGACTTGTTCATCTATCTGGAGCGACAGAACGATGCTGTGAACCAGTTTCTGTTGGAAATCAGTTCTTTGCCTGAGCTGCTTGCAGATCTTCGCACTGTCACCAGTAAAATAGGTATTCATGCACTTACCCAGCAATTGATTTATTATATGGAAAGGCACCCCTGAGTTTCCTGGAGTATCATACCAGTATCACTCTATCTGCAAATTAAATGACTGTCAAAACTATTTTAAACATTGTCAAAGATCAGAGTTATTATGGAGTCATTTTGGATACCAAATGAGCACTCAATTTTTCCATGGTCAAGATACATGTACAATGTACATAAACAAGGCTTCATACATCATGTACCCAATACTGCCAAAAAACTTTTTTGTTGACTTTCTTCTTCTCCCGTTTTCCTCCCCATCTCTCCCCCACCCTACCCCAGAGAACCTGTCTGGTCAGTTTGAGTCGCTGGAGTCTGATCTTGTGGCCCTGGAGGATGTCTGCGAGGAACAGGAGCTGCAGCGGAATCAGAAACACCACCTCTACCAGCTCGAGACGTACCGGCGACGTCGAAACACTGAGCTAGAGCAGGACAAAGGTTGGTTCAGTTTTGAAAATATAAATTTTGCAATACGCTCTGAAACTGAGTTTGAATGGAAAAATGGTATTAGAAGTTTCTTTCCTTGCAGTTATTTGCATAATTATTGATTCTACAGCTTGCTAAAACCTATATAAGGTCATCTTTTTGTAATTCAGTACAAATGGCAAGAGACCACGCCCAGAAGGTGCAGAGGTATGAGTATCACCTGCAGCGTTCCCTGAGGGATCGTCAGCAGGCGTTCGAGGAGACCTTTCGTGATGAGGTACAACACTACAAGAAGTATGGAACCACCAGCCCACTATGTAAGCAGGTCTTGATGTCAAGAAAATAACATGTACTGCTATTCTTGCTTATGAATGTCGTACATACAACTTGTACCGGTATGTACAATGATGTAGTATGCTTATTAGGTACACAGTGCCACTGTGATTAGGTAGGGCTAAGATTTCATGCAAAACAGCTGAACCGAATAAAGACCGAATAAATATCCATGAAATATGTCTTTAGGTTAATCTCCAAGTTCTTATCCGGAATAAATATCATAATAAATACGAGACTGGATCTTTGTTTACCTCAGTCCAACAACGTGTCCCACCCGACATAGAGCCAGAGGCGTTGGAGAGTTTTGTGCCGGAGGAAGACGCAACAGACCTGAACAAATTCCTTGCTCAGGACTCAGACATTGGTATGTTATAGATGCGCAGGGTACTTTCATGATACACATGTATATAAAATTTGTCCAATCCATTTTTTGTAATTTTAAAACATCAAAACTACTTTGTTCACGGTTTGTTCACTTTAGTTTATGTATTTCTGCAAGTAGTGTTACCTGAGGAGAATTTGCCAGCAGTGGATTCCGGGACTGAGTCGGAGAAAGAAGCTGAGCCCGTCCCTCCAGATGATACAAATACAGGAGAAACCCCAAAGGAACTTTCTGAGAGATCCACCGCAGAAACAGACGATGCCCCAGAACCCTCTGAAAAAACTGATACTGCTGCTATCCATGTTGAAAGTTCAGTACAAAATGTAACAGACAATCCTGCAAATGTTCAAAGTGTTGAAAAAGGAGTGAATTCTGCAGATAATAGTGATAAAACATAGAAATGGAATTGTGATAATGACAAAATTATTGAAAATTTGTTCTTCAATATATTTGTTGGTGCTGGCTTTGTTCCCGGTCTGTTATCGGTTAGAAATTTGTAAATATACTAACCATAGTAGATTATATATTTGTACTCAGTATTGTGCATAGCATATACATGTGTATAACCAGAAAATGTTTTGTATTCCTTGCAATTTTTATTCCAGAAAACAGCTTTTGTTATGATGGAATTAGTTTGTGGTACTACACTGTTTCATTTGTTCTTTCGGAAAAGATTAGGATAACAGCTATTCTTCAAACAAATTCAGTGACATAATTATGTGAATGTGTACTGATAAAAGATCCTGACTTTTTTACTGTCCTGAACTTGCATTGACATGCACTTGTTTTGCTTTTGTTGATGACGGGATCAAAAAATGCATGCACACCAGATACAGCGGTATATCATATGGCTGTCATACAACGTATATTAAGGCATTTCGGCAGAAATGCCTTTATGGTTTTATCAGAATTTTTTTTTTTTTTTTTTCCTTTTTTTTTTCTTCCGCCACTTTTGGTTTCCGGACGATAACTTTAGATTGCCTTGACGGATCCTCGTCAAATTTTCACCACAAGTCAGAAATGATATGTGGAAGAACCCTATTCTTTTTGAGCCGGATCCGGGGTCCGTGAGGTCCGTGAGGATGAAATCAAGGCTAATTTTGAGACTTGGTTTCCGGACGATAACTGGAAAAATATTTACGCAATAGTTGCAGAGCTCTGCATGGAGGTTCATATGCCACCAGGGAAGAACCCTATTGATTTTGGGATCGATCCGTCAAACGACCTTTGACCTAGAGGTCGAAATAATTTTTTGCTGATTCATCCTTGAGGCTTCCTGCATTTCTCAGAAACCGTGCATCGTAGAGTGAAACGGACGTTATTTTCGGACTCGTCGCCCTAGACAAACATCTCTAGGGTGTATTATTTTTTTTTGATCCGGCTCCGAGGTCCGTGAGGTCCTTGAGGATGAAATCGAGGCTGATCTTGAAACTTGGTTTCCGGACGATAACTCGAAAAATATTCAGGCAATAGTTGCAGAATTTTGCACGGAGGTTTATATATCAACAGGGAAGAACCCTATTGATTTTGGGATCGATACGTGAAACGACCTTTGACCTAGAGGTCAAAATAATTTTTTGCTGAGTCATCCATGAGGCATCCTGCATATCTCGGAAACGGTGCGTCGTAGAGCGAAACGGACGTTATTTTCGGACTCGTCGCCCTAGACAAACATGTCTAAGGGGTATTATGGATGAACTTTGACCTTGACCTTGAATTTTTTTGCCGAGTCGGCATTTTTCGTTTCCGTCGATATCTCGGAAACGGTGCGTCGTAGAGCGAAACGGACGTTATTTTCAGACTCGTCCCCTAGACAAACATGTCTAAGGGTTATTATGGATGAACTTTGACCTTGACCCGAAATTTTTTTGCCGAGTCGGCATTTTTCGTTTTCGTCGATATCTCGGAAACGGTGCTTCGTAGAGCGAAACGGACGTTATTTTCGGAATCGTCGCCCTAGACAAACATGTCTAAGGGGTATTATGGATGAAGATTGACCTTGACCCAATTTTTTTTTGCCGAGTCAGCATTTTTCGTTTTCGTCGATATCTCGGAAACGGTATGTCGTAGAGCGAAACGGACGTTATTTTCAGACTCGTCGCCCTAGACTAACATGTCTAAAGGGTATTATGGATGAACTTTGACCTTGACGTTGAATTTTTTTGCAGAGTCGGCATTTTTCGTTCTCGTCGATATCTCGGAAACGGTGTGTCGTAGAGCGAAACGGACGTTATTTTCGGACTCGTCGCCCTAGACAAACATGTCTAAGGGGTATTATGGATGAACTTTGACCTTGACCCGAAATTTTTTTGCCGAGTCGGCATTTTTCGTTTTCGTCGATATCTCGGAAACGGTGCTTCGTAGAGCGAAACGGACATTATTTTCGGAATCGTCGCCCTAGACAAACATGTCTAAGGGGTATTATGGATGAAGATTGACCTTGACCCAATTTTTTTTTGCCGAGTCGGCATTTTTCGTTTTCGTCGATATCTCGGAAACGGTGCGTCGTAGAGCGAAACGGACGTTATTTTCAGACTCGTCGCCCTAGACAAACATGTCTAAGGGGTATTATGGATGAAGATTGACCTTGACCCAATTTTTTTTTGCCGAGTCGGCATTTTTCGTTTTCGTCGATATCTCGGAAACGGTGCGTCGTAGAGCGAAACGGACGTTATTTTGTCGCCCTAGACAAACATGTCTAAGGGGTATTATGGATGAAGATTGACCTTGACCCAATTTTTTTTTGCCGAGTCGGCATTTTTCGTTTTCGTCGATATCTCGGAAACGGTGCGTCGTAGAGCGAAACGGACGTTATTTTCAGACTCGTCGCCCTAGACTAACATGTTTAAGGGGTATTATTGATGAACTTTGACCTTGACCCGAAATTTTTTTGCCGAGTCGGCATTTTTCGTTTTCGTCGATATCTCGGAAACGGTGCTACGTAGAGCGAAACGGACGTTATTTTCGGACTCGTCGCCCTAGACAAACATGTCTAGAGGGTATTATGGATGAACTTTGACCTTGACCTTGAATTTTTTTGCCGAGTCGGCATTTTTCGTTTTCGTCGATATCTCGGAAACGGTGCTTCGTAGAGCGAAACGGACGTTATTTTCGGACTCGTCGCCCTAGACAAACATGTCTTAAGGGTATTATGGATGAACTTTGACCTTGACCCAAAATTTTTTGGCCGAGTCGGCATTTTTCGGTTTCGTCGATATCTTGGAAACGGTGTGTCGTAGAGCGCAACGGACGTTATTTTCGGACTCGTCGCCCTAGACAAACATGTCTAATGGGTATTATGGATGAACTTTGACCTTGACCCGAAATTTTTTTGCCGAGTCGGCATTTCTCGTTTTCGTCGATATCTCGGAAACGATGCTTCGTAGAGCGAAACGGACATTATTTTTGGACTCGTCGCCCTAGACAAACATGTCTAATTGGTATTATGGATGAACTTTGACCTTGACCCGAATTTTTTTTGCCAAGTCGGCATTTTTCTTTTTCGTCGATATCTAGTATATATTATAAATTAATCATCACACCGAAATGCCTCCAAGGCATCTTTAGGCCTTGACGTCTAGTTTAGATAGATATTTTATTCAGAAAAAGAACGATCTGTAGGACGATGATTCAATGCAGTGCTTCTTAAAATCTGGTATAATATAGATGTTTTTACCGGCGGGGTATGACATAAGCTTTCCATGACCTTTTCCTTCAAATGAAATTTTATACCAAATAAAATGTTAAAACATTCCAATGAATCGTACTCAGCAAATTTTTTTGTTTTCACAATTTCATCTGCCCAATGGCACGTACAGTTAATATTCCCTGTGGTATAAAATTTGCCATGTTTATTTTAAACATCACCAATCTAAACTACTACATGCTCCTTTTCGATCCTGCGGATCATTTTGGATAAGAAAATTTGCGTGATTGAACTAGCTAGGCATGATCGTCTGCCACATGACCGCGCTCCTTTTCCCGCCAAAACCACCGTGCACCTGCGCGCGTGCATGCGCGGCAACTTCACTTTTCTGTCCACTGCCATTTTTGCTTGGCAGCTTGGATTGTTTCTCCCGGTGTTTTTCGTGGAATTTAGTCTGCAAACTAGTTTTTGCATTGTATTCTGACGGAATTTCATCAGGGCGTCAATAGACATCGATTTGTGTCTATTGTGGATAAGTATCGATCTTTTGTTACTGCACTTACGTCAGTGTTCGGAAAGTCAGTTCGACCTATTATCGTCCACTCGTCGTCAGATAATGTACCTGTTGTTTACGTTTACATTTATCTGTCGTCTATTTGGGTACTGTTTATAGTTGGTACTAGTTACTACAGCTATATCCGTATCCCTGTTAGGGTTTCTTTCAGCGCAGAACAGGTTTTCTTAGTGCCCGCCACTTGTATCCCTATTACTGACAGATGTTTGTTTGCCCTTTTGTGATTGTTACCATGTCGTCTCAGTCTACCCTGGGCACCGGCTATGATTCGAGAGTGTGTTCCCAGTGCGGCTATGCTTCGATTGCTTGGATCATGGTCCGGTGTCCATGGAAGACTTGAGGTGCGACCTGTTGTCTGACTTTGTTAGGGCTACGGAGGGTTATCCCCAGAGCTCCCAGGCTCGTAGGGATGCCTTGAGGCTGGCAGGCTCCATGGGAGCGATGCCAGACCGTCAGCTGCCTATGGAGTCGGACCCTGCCTCAACCACAGTCCTGTGTCAACCCGCCCCTGGGGTTGACACAGGATATGGTTAACGTGGCTGTGCGAAGCTTCTTTGCACAGTCACTAGGTTCCCTTCAGGGTCCCTTGGTTCCGGGACTCTCTGCTCTGCTGGGGCAGGGAGTTCCGGCTGGTTCTTCGACCGCTGCTTTGCCTGGGGAGCTTGCTCCACCTGTTGGCAAGAGAGTGAAGACTTCTTCTTCCAAGAAGAAGTCTTCTCGTCTTGCTAAGGCAAAGGCGGTCGAGGTACCTGAGGTCGTCCTCCCCTCACCCTCGGTGGGTCAGGGGGAGGCATCTGTCCCTGTTTCCCCTCCCTCTGGCAAGTCGAGTAAGAGGAAGCGTGCTTCCTGGAAAGCTTTGGAGGTCGATCGCTCGTCCCTTTTTGATGGTGATCAGGGCTTCTCGGCCGGACTCTCGTCGGCTGATGGCTATGTTTCGGGCATAGACCACGGAGCTTTGCTCGATGAGTCATTCAGGTCCTCAGTTTCGAGGTTCGAGGGGGCAGGGAACCCCAGGTTTCGGGGGCGGGCTCACGATCGTTCTTGCGATCGTGAGTCGCAGCTCTGTGATCCTACTCTCGAT
This sequence comes from Terebella lapidaria, assembly GCA_949152475.1. Classification (NCBI taxonomy): domain Eukaryota; kingdom Metazoa; phylum Annelida; class Polychaeta; order Terebellida; family Terebellidae; genus Terebella; species Terebella lapidaria. Next base: position 21,873,583 of record OX424564.1, on the reverse strand, counting down.
CGTACGCGATTGAGGGTCGATCAGGGTTGTGTTGGGGTCGTTCCCCAACAGGACCCAAGTCCTGTATTCTCTGGTGTAAGTCGTTTGACGGGCACTACCAGGGACCAGGCGGCCTCTCGTCTCGCTCAGGACGGGCCCTCTGGGTCGTCCATGAGAACCTCGATCGGGTCTTTCAGATCCAACGATCGGGGGGGGGGGGGGGGGGGGGGTGGCGACGATCGGGACCATTCCTCATCGGAGGACGAGGGTAACGATCGGGGCGAAGGTTCTAACTTTCGCTGGGCTCTGGAGTCGATAGCAAGGCGTATGGACTTGCCTATCGAGGCTTTGGAGTCCTCTAAGGGGACCGGACGGTTCGCGTCGGCGCCAGTTCGTCGACCGGTCCGGCTTCCTGTGGCTCCAGCATTGAATAAGGTTATGACCAAGATCAATCCTGGGGTTACAGCGAGGAAGGACATGGCTCGGTCAGAGGCTGTGTTCCCTACTCGTCGGGTTCGACCGGAGTCTGTTGACACGTACAGAGCGTTGCAGACGCCTGGTGCCAGTCAGACAGCCGTCCTGGTCGACGACCCCAACCTCCACCTGCTTTCCCGGAAGCAGGGGGTAATCTGGTCTGCGTATGTGAAGAAGGCATGTCTTGCTCACTGGCAGACAATGGCTCATCAAGTGATGGGTCAACTCTCATTGGCGGACCCCCTCACCACATTGATGCAGGAGTTCGTGGATGAGGCGGACTTGGAGGATGGGGATCGTGCCATTTTGGCAGCACTAGGAGTTTTGTCCGGAGTGCTTCAGGCTGGTGAGCGCGATAGTGCACACCTGGGCGCACATTTGGATCTCACCGTGCGCGATGCTGACCTTCGCACTCTCGATGTCACACCTGGGGATGAGTCGGAGTTGCGTGGGAGGCCTTTGTTCACGGGTCACGTCTTTGGGGGACTCTCCCAGGCAGATGTCACGGTTTTCCGTGAGCATCTTTGGGATGAGCTTCTCGCCAAGGCGCTCGTGGGCAAGGCGGGGCAGTCTGGTAAGAAGGCTAAGAGCCAGAAGCCAGCACAGCCTCAGGCACCACAGGCACCTTCTTCTTCGCAGGCGCCCTTTCGGGGGGTTCAGCTTCCCCCTTCCCCAGGGGGATGGCAAGCGGGGTGGTAAGGCAGGTGGGCGCTTCAAGGGCAAGGGCAAGTCGGCTAAGAAGTGACTTGCTGCCGGGAAGCGTAGGCTCTGTGGGGCCTCTAGTTCTCGTGAACAAACAGGTTCACAGGTTCACTAAGCCCAAATGCGTTCTTCCCTGTGCCCGGCAATCAGGAAAAGTACTCTCTCTTGAAGCACGAAGTAGAACAATTGCTACAGAAGAGAGCGATCGAGGTGGTGAAGGACGAGCGAGGATTTTATTCTCTGATCTTCCTGGTGCCAAAGAAGACAGGCGGGTGTCGTCCCGTGTTCAATCTGTCGAACCTCAACAATTTCCTGATCATACCCAGGTTTCGTATGGAGTCGGCGCTTTCTGTTCAAAAGGCTCTAGTAAGGGGAAAGTGGGCTGTGAGTATCGATGTCAAGGACGCTTACTGGCACGTTCCAATCCATCGCGCTTTTCGACGCTATCTCAAGTTTGCATTCGAGGGCGTAGTGTACCAGTTCAGGGTACTTCCCTTCGGGGTCGCCACAGCCCCGTATGTATTCACTCGGATCGTACGGGCTATGGCAGCCAGGTGTCGGATAGCAGGAATTGAGTTCCACCATTATATCGACGATTAGTTAGTGGTAGCCGACTCTCCGTCGCAGGCGATCGACCAGCCGGGTTCGTCCTCAGCTTGGCCACGAGTCTAGGGTGGATTCCAAATTGGGAAAAGTCTCAGCTCACTCCAACACAGTCTTTCGAGTACGTGGGAGTCGAGTACGATTTGCTGAGAGAAGTAGTTCTTCCTCCCAGGAAGAGGATACTCAAGACGAAGGTGGCGATGGAGGAGGCCTTGAGTCTCCCCTCCGCCAGTTGCTTTCGATCATAGGCCTACTGGCGTCTATGGAGAAACAAGTTCCGTTCAGCAGGTGTTTTCTCAGGCCCAGTCAGTGGTGTCTGGACCTGCAATGGCGGATTCTGAGCGATCGATTGGACCAGATCGTGGTATTGGACAGCTCCGCCAGGGAGGCGATGAGATGGTGGCTCGACCCTGTCAACCTAAACAGGGGGATGCCGCTGTCGGAGTATCTGCCCGACCGGACGTTATTCACGGACGCGTCCAATGTCGCATGGGGGGCTCACATGGGCGAGCAGGAACTGTCGGACATGTGGAGCATGTCGGAACAGGAAATGCATATCAATATCCTGGAGCTTCGAGCGGTGAGGTGTGCTTTCGAACATTGGGGCCCCCTCAGTCTTCCAGGGACGAGGTGGCTGGTCTTCACGGACAACAGCACGGTTGTAGCACACATAAACAAACAGGGGGGGGGGGGGGGGAACTCATTCGAGGGATCTCTGTTTGGAGGCCAAGGCTTTGATCAGATTCGCCTTTCGGCATCGTCTGTTCATCAGAGCACACCATCTACCGGGTCGCAGGAATGTTCTAGCGGACGCTCTATCGCGACCAGACAAGGTGATTGGCACCGAGTGGAGTCTCAATCCAGAAGTGTTTCGGCGCATTTGTCAGGTGTTCGGAATGCCGAACATAGACCTGTTCGCGACTTCTCGGAATCACAAGCTCCCGGTCTTCTTCTCACGCCTCCCAGAGAGCGAGGCACTGGCTGTGGACGCGATGTCTCAGTCGTGGGACGGCATGTATGGGTATGCGTGCCCGCCAACCTGATTTCTCACGGAAGTGCTTCACAAAGTGGCCAGGTCTCATTGCGAGATTCTGTTAGTGGCACCATGCTGGCCGACGCAAGCTTGGTTCCCGATGCTGTTGTCCCTGGTGATCGATGTACCGAGGGTACTTCTGGTCTCCAATCATCTGCTCAAGCAGCCGGGTCGGGACATATTTCACGATTCCGCCCACGTTCTCAAATTACATGTGTGGAGGCTATCGAGCGATCCTTCCAGGAGGCAGGTTTTTCTAGACGGGTGTCTCAACATCTCGCAAAGAAAAATCGAAAATCTTCCTCTGCTACGTACGAGGCTAAGTGGAGAGTCTTCGTACGTTGGTGTAACGGAAGGCGTGTGGATCCGCTCTCTGCCCCTATAGGCACTGTGCTAGATTTCCTGTGCTATCTCTTTGATAGGCTCAATCTGAAACCTTCAACAATTGAGGGATATAGGTCTCTGTTGGGACGTGTATTTCGTGCGAGGGGGATTGATTTGTCTAATAATCAAACCCTCTCAGACCTCTTGGCGTCCTTCAGGACGCAACGTCCCCAGGGAGTACCGTCTCTGCCGGATTGGGACATGGCTTTTGTATTGTATTGCCTCATAAAAGCCCCGTGGGAGCCGTTGCAGAGTGTTTCGTTGCAATGGTTAAATTTGAAAACCTTCTTTTTGGTCTTGTTAGACAGTGGAAGGAGACGATCGGATATTGCTGCTATCGATTTTACTAGGGTAGCATATTCGAACGATGGTTCAATTTCTCTCTACCTAGTCCGTGATTTTATCCCTAAAACACATGCTGCGGTAGAGGGCGGGAAGGCTTTTAGTCCGATTGTGCTGCCGTCTATCGTCGGTCACGTCGGACGGAATGAGCCGGATGCTCTGTTATGTCCAGTGCGGGCACTCAGAATTTACATCGATCGCACGAAAACGATTAGGAAAGACAGGAGGCGATTGTTCATTTCCTATCAGCCTAACAGAGCTACGGATATTTCACCAGTTACACTATCCTGATGGGTGAAGATACTAGTGCGAACTGTCTATACGGAGTCAGGTGCTGACGATCGTTGCACCTACAAAATATCGTCACACCAAGTCTGACACATCTCGATGTCTCTGGCGTCCCGATCGAATATTCCATTAGAATATATCGTAAGGGCCGGAATGTGGACTAATTCCACGACATTCATTGGGTTTTACCTGTCCAACGCTGCCGAGCTCCAGTCCCAAGCCGCTAGATTTAGGCTAGGGCCGCTGGTGGTTGCTCAAAGTCTTGTTTGACCAGCTGGACAGAAAAGTCAAGGGTTTTATGTGCACTTGTATATATTACACACGAGTGTTTTAGTCTTTGTTTGTTGGGCTCAAGTAGAGCGCCAACTTTCCACCGTTGGGGGGAATTTTATTGTGCACTTTTTCGTCGAGTGAACGCCGAATGCAGGTATGTATGCATTATTATTAATAAGCATATTACTGGATTTGGTTAATTCGCTTGAACCTTGACTGATCGTCTGTTTCATGACACTCTAGCACAAAATGCTCCACCGCCTCTCCTTCGATTCTAAAGAGCATGTAGTAGTTTAGATTGGTGATGTATAAAATGAACTTCCCAAATTTTAATTGTAAATTTGCCGTTTATTGTTATACTCACCTCTAAACTACTACAGTAAAGGCCCTCCCAGCCTCCCCACCATTTCTTGTGCTAGTGGCTTCCTTTTGTGAGAGACAGAAAAGTGAAGTTGCTGCGCATGCGCGCGCGCAGGTGCGCGGTGGTTTTGGCGGGAAAAGGAGCGCGGTCATGAGGCAGACGATCATGCCTAGCTGGTTCAATCACGCAAATTTTCTTATCCAAAACGATCCGTAGGATCGAAAAGGAGCATGTAGTAGTTTAGAGTTGAGTATAACAATAAACGGCGAGTTTACATTTAAAATTTGGGAATTTTATTGTTTATTATGGGATATCAAAGCAGGTTTCATTGTGTTTTGGTTTCAATTTATTGGTAAAAATAACATAACAGGGTCCGCAAATTGTTTATTACAATAAAAATATAATCTTCATCATCATGTTATTATTCACATTTTCACACAAATATTCATATATCTCTCTAATTCTGGAATGTCCACAACTATTTTATAAGGCCACACCAATTTATAAAGTTGGTCTATGGATTTTTGTCCGAAAAAAATCGTACGTGGGAGCGAATTTTTTTTACATTTAATATTAAATTTTCTGTCTTTGGAATATTTCACTTCAAAAATGGTACGAGCGATATATTATTTTTTACTAATAATTTCTATCTTTGGAATTTAGATTGCCAAAATTCGTGCGAGGGATTTTTTTTTTAATGAAAACTTATGTACTTGCCGCTGATTTGGGTATTGTATTCAACCGTCATGACCTTATAAAATCAAATTGGCCAGTTTAGCGGGAAAATAGGATCATTTAAATCAATTATAACCTGTTCTTTCCTCTGTTAACCCGTCTATATATATCTAGGCCGTATAGGTAATTTCTGGTAGATGAACAATTCAATATGTATTCTGTGCCCTTTTTCACAGTAAATAGTTTAGAAATTTGTGAATGATTTTCAATGTGTCATGTTGAATTACATTTCTTGTCATGTTTATGAATTTGTCTAAAATAACGCAAATTATTGCAGTATTATTGAGTAAAACTCCGAACTGTCCTGATGTATTCAGATGACTCTAGTTGGAAATATAGACCTATGAGTTACAGAAGAATTATCTATCGCAAGAAACTATTGGTTAAGTTCTGGAAAATTTCTGGTATTGTGATATATTCTGTTAAAATCATGTATATCAACATGTCATGCCAGGAAGACCCGCCCTGAGCTGTGCTAAAGGCCCAAAATGCTGATATTTTCCGCTCACAGTTGATCCTGTGTAGTGTTGGCACACAATGATTCAAGCAGTTCCTCGGGAAATATCAAAACTGGCTCTTTAAATGCGGTTTTTGACAACCATCTGGGTGGATACAGACTGTTATTTTTATTTGGGGCGAAAACTAAGTTATCGATGAATTTTATTAGGTCAAAATAGGTGCGGCGATCTTTTTTACCGAAATTTTGAGAATGAATTTTTAGGGGCGGCGATTCCATATAGACCAACTTTATGAATTGGTGTGGCCTAAAGAGCGCACTTGAAATGCATATGCTAATACCCTTAGTATTAGGAGTAAATTAAGCTGATATATTGCCATAAAGTTGAAAGGGTGAAAATAGTATAATTATTAGGGGGTCTATGCCTAATATTTGACGCGAAACTAGGTATAGTTCCATGTCTGTGGAACTTGAATGACACCGTGGGCAGGTTGGGTAATGTGTAGTTACCAAATCAGCTATTACCCATTAATGTTCGATCGCAAAGGGATTATGAATTTATTCATCTTTTTGCATTTTAATGTCATTCGCCAGAGAGCGCTCTGGATCCACTTCCTGCAAAACAAAAACAAATGAAAACGGAAGTGAAACCCCAGGTCACGTGTTCTTTACGTCATCTTTGTATTGGTTCCTGTCATGATCAACATAGAAAATGGCCCACGGAACATGGCGCAGTTGATACAAAGAAAGCCGGAATATGGCTAGCTACAGTGCCTGTCGGTGCTTACCATAGGCTAAAAGGCGTATCACCTAATCTTATTGGATAGCACGGATTAAAACGCGGGTTCATTCCACCGTAAGATCATGGGCGGAAAGCAAAGTACAACAGGTGCCCGAATGCGGACATACTCGAATGCTGGCGATGCGGGCATGGCCATGCCTTCTAACGGTGCCTCGGGTGCTCACGGCGGGGCTCTGGCCATGGCCGGTCCTGGCACGAGTGGGGTGAATGCCCGGGGACGGACGAGAAGTTTAGGGAGCGTTCAGAACGGCTCTTCACACACTGGACTGTCGATACCCACCACTAACGGGGGACCCCACGGGGGTGGGGGTTCCCCGGACTCGGATAGTAGCACCCCCGATGAAGGACCGTTGAGCTCACTGCCTCGGGGATTCATGCAACATGTGCAGGCATCATCTCTACCTGTGCATTTGTTTCCTTTCCAAGGTTCGTATTCTGGATAAATCTTTCATCATTTCGTTAGAGTACTACAGTTTTGTATTATGTCACCCAATCTCCTTATCCCCGTCAGCATACGGCAGTTCTAGTGCGGATTTACTTCGACCACTCTGAGTTCGTCATTAATGCAATTCACACTATTACGACACAAGAATGCATGTAAAAACCTCAAAATTATTCCATTACAGGTCGTGTACTAAGCTACCAGCTTGTACTCGCCCTCAATGTACAAGTTTTGGAAATTCACTTGAAATTCTTTGCTGCACTGAGCAGGCCTACTGGTATATTTATGTTTGCAGATTTTAATTGCTCATCTTGATTGTGTACATATCTGTTGTGTACATGTATATATTTCTACGATGTGTTGATTTGTTGCGAAACTTTTTCTTCTCTGTCAATGGTAGTTGCTCCCATATACCAGCATTGCCCTTTCAGGTTTCACGGATTCATGTGGCATAATGTAATTTGTACATCTTTGCACTGATCAGTTGATGGCTGATGAACACAGTTACACACAATGTCACACATCATTAACACTAAACTATGTGAATACTAGTGTGTGCACTTTAACACAGGCCTGCAGCCTCTAGGAATGTTCATTTAGTCCCAGACAGCATGTACAAGTTGCACATGACAGTACACGAATGATATCCAATATAAGTATCCATTATATAATCATGTTACTGGTATGTTAGTATTACTAGTAGTAGGCCGGGACCCCTAAGAGGAAGTAATGCTGCCTATTTGATATTCCGTATTGGTCCTGATAATGGCACGTGCCCTAATATTAGAGCGCCCCCCCACTTTACTACCAAAATATTCAATTTTTATAACCTTCGCTTCATATGTTTCTGATAAGATCTTGTTGTGCTCCAATCCACACATTTATGTTATTTTAATCATAATATCATGAATAAAGGGGATTGAAGGCTATAGTTATATTTTTCAGTGATTTTCTTTACTTTGACCTCAAGTTTGACGTCATTTTTTTGTGCGCTGCTGCAGGAGGTCTTGCTTTGGCCCGCCATGATACTAATAGGACCAATACAGTAATTGAAATATTACACTATGGATATATAATACATGTCATATTCAGCTCAGCAAACAAGGAGATAAGTCTTCCTGTTTGGCATGAAAACTTTACATGTTTACTTTTTAGTTCAATGATCACAGAACCTATCAAAGTACACAGACACAACTTCGATCTATGTTAGTGCTAGCTAATTGGTTTGACATACAGCACTGAGCACAATACTATTAGTGTGTGAAGCTTGTTGAAACAGACAAAGTATATCAAGGATATCTTTTCCTGGACTATATTGTAATGACCTACCGGTAAATGAGCAAATAGGGGCATTACTAGTACTGATCAATTTCTCTTCAGGGTAAAGTGCCTTCATATTTTTCCCCAGCAAGCAATTAATTGGGAAAAGGCTATCGTTCTGTTTGCTGAGAAATTGAACATACATGTACATGTATTTTTTTCCTGCTAGGCAACTTGGCATTGAGTCAGACACTGCTGCATAGAAATTTACAGCAGGAAAAATACATGTACTGGGGGAAAATATTCATGGAAGTCTTGCCCGCTGTTAGCATGGTTAGAAGCGCTGTTAGCATGGTTATGTGAAGGTTTGGAATGAGCACATGTCGTATTCTGTGGTATGTTCAATCCTTACTCATCACCAGTTACTTAGTCATATTAAACCATTGAAAGGGCATTGGGGAAAATTAAAACGTCTTTCTTTTGTACCTAACACAGGGAAGAAAGTAGAATGACCAGCATAGTTACTCTGGTGTCTATTGCTATATAATGGTAAAAAGTTTGGATCAAAATACTTGGCAACTACAACATTTTGTAAGCTAGACTGATGCAAAAAAACCCCTGCTGATAGCCTATAAAAAACAAACATACATTGTTTTTCTCTGGATAGATTGAATGTATGAATCAATGGACTTATCCAGCCCAGATATTATTCGCATCGCATTTACTTTGAGTTCCGATAAAAACAACAGCTGATCAGCAATATGAAAATACGCCACTGCTGATTGCTAAATTGCTAATTGTGCAGGTCTTAGATAGCACAAGCACGTGAACAGCTGTGTGCAAAATTCAAGAAAGACAAGCAGAGATACCCCAAACATCAACTTAGAGATAAGCAACATGTCTATTGAGCCACTAGGGAGTAAAAATAGCAGTGTGTGGTATGTTATGTACATGTACCCACTGCTGCCAGGGTGCGAAATACATTGTAATTTCTGTGCGGTGGATTTTCAGGATCATTCAGTTTTGAAATTCATGTATACACAGAGTTGGGATTTTGTAGAATTTTGTGAGAATCGTGTTCTCATAAATATATTTTATGAGAAGCAAAGGCCATTTCATGAGAGTCTTTGAGAGAATGGATTCTCGGATTCTCGTCGAAATTGTATTCCTGAATTATACGTAATGAAAAAGTAGGAGTATTTGACTTGAATTGTTCGAGTGACCATTTTGTGGTGACCTACTGCATGATACACTGAGGCAAATGATATGAATCAATTCTGACACTTACACGATTGTATGCGTAGTTGCATACTTTTGGCACTCTGCCCAAAAGTTTGGAACCTTGTACAATGAACACCATAAATAAACATATATACCACTGTCAGTCATATGTTTATTCATAAATCATGACTTGTCTATGCGTGTACCAAACACCCATCCTTGACTATAGTTCTGTTTCATGTTTGTACATAGAAAATATGCTGTGGCATTATCAAAAATATGTCCTTTCGTCTCATACAAAGTTGTATCAAAAACCCATATGTCTCTCTCCTGGGTTTCTGGTTGTATGTACTTTAACAACTCAATTGTACATGGAAATAAAGATATTGATGTGCACATGTTGTAACTGTCGATGCTGGAACATGTGCCTTCGACTCACGTGCAACTTCATGTACATGTATATCAAACAAAATAGCATGATGATAACGGCAATGCAAGTTGTAAACAATAACATTCCAGACTTGTCATGTGATTTGTCTTGTCATGTGCGCATCAACCGGTATATAAATGTTCCTTTTCTTGTTCATAACCAATAACCCACTACACCCCTGCACCTCTTCAAAGATACAATGTTGAATGTAACACGGTGTGACTTCCCAGTTATTAGGTACATGTCATATACTGATAATGTACAATGTACTGATACATGTTCTGATATGTTCTGCCTCCAGAAAAAGCAAACCAGAAATAGTCACAGTTCTTTCTCTTTTAAAGTACTAGTATAGAGGAAATACATACTAGTACTCAGTGATCGTAATGGCTAACGTTGATTGAAGAGTTGTACAAACACGTACGATATTAGCGTCGGTACTTGCGGATGTGGTATTTTGATAACAATGCCAGTGCCTGAGAATACCCAGTTCCTATTCCTGACAGTTCAAATAAAAGGTAAACGAAAAGAAAACACCACATACTTAACACAGACATGATATATATATATAGTATATGGATGCATATATATCTTTCTACAGTAATGGCCGCGAAAACAACAAGAGTTATAAATCCTGTTTCTTTACTTGCAATATATGCCCAAGTAATTGTTTGGGGATGATTTGCCATGCTAGAAATCACCCACGGCAATAACTGTGCCATTTACCTAGATACACATGCACACATTGGAGAATAATTGGCTCTGCACCGCGGATTCCTAGAAGTCTTAATAAAATGAATATGGTCTGAAGTAGCGAGCGAGCGAGCGTGCCTGGACGAGAAAATGTGGTGGAATACATGTCACGATTTTGCGTGCACTTTCCATATAGGTTGCTGAGTTCATTCCTCATATATTTACTAGTACCACATAGTGTTGAGAAGATTGAATTTCATTGCTGATGCCTCTCTGTTTGTTTTTTGGCGCCCACTGCCCTTATTTCAGATCTCCAATGTTAAATATAATAATGGTGCATGTAGTGAATACATGATATGAGTACGGTATAATTGCTTCGAAAAACAATATTGCATGCAGGTCTGTGCTAGATGAAGTACCCGGTAGTATATATGTATACACATTCATGTACAGAATTGAAACGATGCCATGAATCATATGAATTTGATTACTGTAAATAGTACTTGAGCATGGAGTTTGAAATTAATACCAGTTTACATGTACTAGCAGTAGGTTAATTTTTGTACATGGGACCAGTATAATGTACTTGTACAAGTACAATTACTCCTAAATGTAATAAAAAGTGTGACATTTTTCCTGAACACAATTGCAGAAACTATTTAACACAATTGGATTATCAAAATTAGTTTCTAATATCACATTCATTCTGCTAATTGCTGATATGCCAGTATGATATTCGTGAATGCTTGTAAAATCCAAATATACATGTACATGTATGTTTTTGTTTTTTCACCACATCTGTTTACCCGCTTGCCTTTGCAGCAAGTTCAAGAAGTTCAATTAGTAAAACTCTTTTGGGTTTCTAGTGAGGCTGGTGCAACCCTGCCAACCCACATTTAAAAGTTCTAAAAAGTCATTATTTTGTACCTGGAAAAACCTGTTTATTGAAAGGGCAATGACCAAGAGGTATATGAACTATATATAATATAGTCATGGTTAAGCTTGAACGTGAACAATGAATAAATATGTTTTGCTTTCAGTCACGGTATAGGTCAAGAACTACATGTCTGAAGGTCATCAGTTGGCAGAACTTTACTACATGCATCATGCTAATAAATGTTTTGACAATAGAAGTCCCAATAAATGCTGATATTTCTGTAAGACATAAAATTGAAAATTAATATTTTTGTACATGTATATTTTCAGGCATAAAATGCCCAGTGTGCAGTAAGTTCATCTCGTCGGATGACATCGAGTGTCACTTGGTAATGTGCCTGACCAAACCTAGGATTAACTATAACGGTAAGTAATGAGTCGGACATATATCAAATATACGATGATATCCTACCATATTGGTCCTAATAGTGGCACGTGCCCTAATAGTAGAGTGCCCCCCTCTTTTCTCCCATAATGTTCAATTTTTGTAACCTTTTAATTCATTTCATTTCTTTCAAATAAAATTTTGGAGTGTTCCAGTGCACATAAATGTCATTTGAATCAAAACCCATGGGATGGAAGGCTATAGGAATATTATTCACTGATTATCATAAATTTGACCTCAAGTTTGACCTCATTTTCACACGCGCTGTTGCCGGAGGTCTTGATTTGGCTCGCCGTGCTACTACTAGTATTAGGACCAATATGGTACTATACATATATATAATACCAAAGTGGAGGGTACATGGGTACTAGTATATTGACAATTTGTGTCGTTACGGCTTAGATCCATGGTGCTCTATCATGATGAGTGCTACATATATCGCGTGTATGTGTATATTTTGTCATCAATTATGCAGTATATATATTGATGTCACCTTGTCGAAACTCGCAGACAATTTTCATTATGAGCCAAGTGAAAGTGTGCCACATATTCTTTATTATATTCATATTTTATTTATGTACTGGTATATCCTATGTAGTAAATGCTAAACAATTGCGATTCGAGATCAACCCAGGAAAATTGCCACACAGTACTGCATATACGTATATATATGCCCGGAAATTCTCATATTCATAAATACTTGTACTGTACAAGGGTGGTATCCATATCACCATTTATGACATGAATATGAGTGGCTTTGTTACAAAGTTCGTGACTTTCAAAAGGCCACATTCATCATCATTGCGAGTGGCGGTTTTGTCACCGAGAAAGATGGATCGATTCCCATGACTTACATTCACCTTGGGTTGTTGTGGTTGATTTTCTAATGGCCATCGCCCCCCTCCTCGTCTCCCAGGGCTCTTTGTTTGTGGAAGGGTCCCAGGTTCAGGGATAATGCGGGGTGGGGTCTCTGGTTTGTGGGTTCTCTTGGGTGGGGGGGGGGGAGGGAGGGGGGGGGTCACATACATGTACTAGGGAGGGGGTTATTAAGGCATTTCGGCAGAAATGCCTTTATGGTTTTAGCAGAATTTTTTTTTTTTTTTTTTTTTTTTTTTTCTTCTTCCGCCACTTTTGGTTTCCGGACGATAACTTTAGATTGCCTTGACGGATCCTCGTCAAATTTTCACCACAAGTCAGAAATGATATGTGGAAGAACCCTATTCTTTTTGAGCCGGATCCGAGGTCCGTGAGGTCCGTGAGGATGAAATCAAGGCTAATTTTGAGACTTGGTTTCCGGACGATAACTGGAAAAATATTTACGCAATAGTTGCAGAACTCTGCATGGAGGTTCATATGCCACCAGGGAAGAACCCTATTGATTTTGGGATCGATCCGTCAAACGACCTTTGACCTAAAGGTCGAAATAATTTTTTGCTGATTCATCTTGAGGCTTCCTGCATATCTCAGAAACCGTGCGTCGTAGAGCGAAACGGACGTTATTTTCGGACTCGTCGCCCTAGACAAACATCTCTAGGGTGTATTATTTTTTTTGATCCGGCTCCGAGGTCCGTGAGGTCCTTGAGGATGAAATCGAGGCTGATCTTGAAACTTGGTTTCCGGACGATAACTCGAAAAATATTCAGGCAATAGTTGCAGAATTTTGCACGGAGGTTTATATATCAACAGGGAAGAACCCTATTGATTTTGGGATCGATACGTCAAACGACCTTTGACCTAGAGGTCGAAATAATTTTTTGCTGAGTCATCCATGAGGCATCCTGCATATCTCGGAAACGGTGCGTCGTAGAGTGAAACGGACGTTATTTTCGGACTCGTCGCCCTAGACTCGTCTAAGGGGTATTATGGATGAACTTTGACCTTGACCTTGAATTTTTTTGCCGAGTCAGCATTTTTCGTTTTCGTCGATATCTCGGAAACGGTGCGTCGTAGAGCGAAACGGACGTTATTTTCGGACTCGTCGCCCTAGACAAACATGTCTAAGGGGTATTATATGGATGAACTTTGACCTTGACCCGAAATTTTTTTGCCGAGTCGGCATTTTTCGTTTTCGTCGATATCTCGGAAACGGTGTGTCGTAGAGCGAAACGGACGTTATTTTCGGACTTGTCGCCCTAGACAAACATGTCTAAAGGGTATTATGAATGAACTTTGACCTTGACCTTGAATTTTTTTGCCGAGTCGGCATTTTTCGTTTTCGTCGATATCTCGGAAACGGTACGTCGTAGAGCGAAACGGACGTTATTTTCGGACTCGTCGCCCTAGACAAACATGCCTAAGGGGTATTATGGATGAACTTTGACCTTGACCCGAAATTTTTTTGCCGAGTCGGCATTTTTCGTTTTCGGCGATATCTCGGAAACGGTGCTTCGTAGAGCGAAACGGACGTTATTTTCGGACTCGTCGCCCCAGACAAACATGTCTAAAGGGTATTATGGATGAACTTTGACCTTGACCCGAAATTTTTTTGCCGAGTCGGCATTTTTCGTTTTCGTCGATATCTCGGAAACGGTGCTTCGTAGAGCGAAACGGACGTTATTTTCGGACTCGTCGCCCTAGACAAACATGTCTAAAGGGTATTATGGATGAACTTTGACCTTGACCCGAAATTTTTTTGCCGAGTCGGCATTTTTCGTTTTCGTCGATATCTCGGAAACGGTGCTTCGTAGAGCGAAACGGACGTTATTTTTGGACTCGTCGCCCTAGACAAACATGTCTAGATGGTATTATGGATGAACTTTGACCTTGACCCGAAATTTTTTTGCCGAGTCGGCATTTTTCGTTTTCGTCGATATCTCGGAAACGGTGCTTCGTAGAGCGAAACGGACGTTATTTTCGGACTCGTCGCCCTAGACAAACATGTCTAATGGGTATTATGGATGAACTTTGACCTTGACCCGAAATTTTTTTGCCGAGTCGGCATTTCTCGTTTTCGTCGATATCTCGGAAACGGTGCTTCGTAGAGCGAAACGGACGTTATTTTCGGACTCGTCGCCCTAGACAAACATGTCTAGATGGTATTATGGATGAACTTTGACCTTGAACCGAAATTTTTTTGCCGAGTCGGCATTTTTCGTTTTCGGCGATATCTCGGAAACGGTGCTTCGTAGAGCGAAACGGACGTTATTTTCGGACTCGTCGCCCTAGACAAACATGTCTAAAGGGTATTATGGATGAACTTTGACCTTGACCCGAAATTTTTTTGCCGAGTCGGCATTTTTCGTTTTCGTCGATATCTCGGAAACGGTGCTTCGTAGAGCGAAACGGACGTTATTTTCGGACTCGTCGCCCCAGACAAACATGTCTAGATGGTATTATGGATGAACTTTGACCTTGACCCGAAATTTTTTTGCCGAGTCGGCATTTTTCGTTTTCGTCGATATCTCGGAAACGGTGCTTCGTAGAGCGAAACGGACGTTATTTTCGGACTCGTCGCCCTTGACAAACATGTCTAATGGGTATTATGGATGAACTTTGACCTTGACCCGAAATTTTTTTGTCGAGTCGGCATTTCTCGTTTTTGTCGATATCTCAGAAACGATGCTTCGTAGAGCGAAACGGACGTTATTTTTGGACTCGTCGCCCTAGACAAACATGTCTAATTGGTATTATGGATGAACTTTGACCTTGACCCGAAATTTTTTTGCCGAGTCGGCATTTTTCTTTTTCGTCGATATCTAGTATATATTATAAATTAATCATCACACCGAAATGCCTCCAAGGCATCTTTAGGCCTTGACGTCTAGTTAGGTTATCAATTTTGTGGAGAGCTAGGTTTTGGGGTGAGAAGGGTACAAGGTTATCATGTGGTCAAGGCTACCAACAGTGCCAGCGGTGAATCCTAATTGGTGATTTATGTAGTAGGTTCATTGAAATCAGTTCACGCAAGGATGAGCATCTGACTTAGATTTAGTGATTTACTGGGATCTGGGAATTCTGGGATTTTTCCTTGCTTTTTTATACTGTATGGATGTATGGCGGATCGAGGGTACACACAAAGTTGTGCAGAGTAAAGTCTACTATAATTGGGTGCAAGTTACATGTATCTGAAGCTGAACTTTTTATGAGATTGTCCCCGAAAGTGCACTTTCACTTGGCTTTCGTAGCATGTGAACGGACGAAATTTCCTCCGGGAAGATTATACTCATGAATATTGTATTCTCCCTTCCATACTTAAGGTACCTAAGGAAATCCAAAAGAGGCATCGTTTTACGACCTCTTTGGAATGAGACAGTAGCAACGGGGACAAATCAGATAAAATATGACCATCGTAAAACAATGAATTTTTCGCTGACCGTCTCCTGGAGACACTAGCCATACACACGACGGGAAGTTCACCCAGTGCAAATTTCCTTCCTTCCTGGTGTCCACTTTCCGGGCAATGGCGATATCGCGTGACCATGGTGACACATGCTTTGAATATTCATAGCATCAAATAATATATATAGTATACAGATACATTTTATGTAATACGTTTTGACTCGTGTTCATGTGTGATACATGTACTGCTTACATGCTCACCAGGTAGAGTTTTAATGGAATCTAGTTAGTATTTCATGATTAAATGGGTAACATTTCGCATAATAATAGCTCATAGAATATTATATTTTGATTAAACTACTAATATCGGCTTACATTGCTAGTTCAGTGTACTGGATGGAATATTCTGTACGCGGTACTTTAAAGTTTATAGGGACTTCAAGTGTTCATAAATACAGTACATTTACTTGCAATTTATATATTCGACACATAATCAGATATTGCAAGTACAGTTTACAATACTCGAATGATACTTTGTACATAAATTTAGTGCAAATGAATTTTGTAACCATATTATCATGATTGTCTGGGGTCAGAAATCATTAAATAATTCTTAATTTCAGCATGCTACATGCAGAGAAAGCATGTGGCGCGGATTGTAACACAGAAATACAATCATGTATGTACTGTACACATCATTAACTCTACATTTTATCATGTTGCAGTCAAAGTTTTAGTGTTATATAGAGAGCAGTTGGCTAGCTTTGTCTAGACCGAGAAATTTGAAGTACCAAACAGGAAAATCCCGAGTGGCATGTTCACGATTTTAGAAGTACTAATTTTGTCCAATTCTGCATCCCGAATCAGATGTTCAGTTCCCCAATCATAGTTGATTTGTGAAAAAGGAACAGGGAAGAATTGTGCCTGGCAGGCAGAATATTCCTCCGAATTGATTTAGATCTGTTGATTGTCGATTGGTCTGGCTGTCTGTCTCTACATGCGCCCGTCCGTCTGTCCATTTGTCTGCTTAAGTTTGTCGAGAATTATTGCGCAATCGCAGCTGGAATGCAATAATGATCCGCAAAAGACGAGAAGTGGCGTAGATTACAATAACTGGGCCTCGCATTCTTTGTGCGCTTATGACAAGAGTAGATCAAATTACCGCGAGAAGAGCAGTCGAGAATTAGGATCGCGTTGCTGTGTGGAAACGAAATGGAAAGTTGCGTAATGTAAATCGAATGCATTGATACATTTCAAGAACAGTGACAAAAATACAGCATGTGTAAACATTGGCCCAATATTTTATCTTTCTTCCTGCTTGCCTAACCATAATCATGATGTCATCTCCGATTAAAAAAAAACTTGAAGAGACTGCAGTGGAATATTTAGTAACTTTGTGAAAAATTCTGCGTATGTACATGACTACATATACACATGTAGTAAGCACAATTTACATGACTGTACATGTATGTTACATGTAAAACACGTTTGCAGACTATGACAAAGCAACGTCGTGATCAAAACCAGTTCTGTTTTCTTTCTTCATCTTCGCCAGTTTTATGTTTATGAATCATGTATACTACATACATATATATATGTGCGAAAAAGAAAATTTCATGGCGGGCAATACTTAACAAACACAACTTACTGCAAAATCTCGATTGACGTCATGCAGCTAAATATAAATAGATCTGGTACACTTTTAGGTTTTATGCCTGTCTTCACCAAAGTCTTTCATTCCAGTCTTCCGATGGCGAAAAGGGCTTAGTTCACAATTCAGATTTATGCACCATTCAGTCATTGATATGACGAAAAAGGGTTCAATATTTGCTTAGTCATGACAGTCAGGACAGATTGATTGATTTCGTGCATACAATATGCCATACATGCACAGTGAACAAGGTGAACGCTTTCATACAATTAAGTTAAATACATGCTACTGAATGACGGAATTATCATTTGCAAAATCACATTGAAATTTCACGAGTAAAAGTTGTGCTTGGAAAAATAATTGTCCTTGAATCATGAATCGAATATGCTCTAGACTAGTATGTAATGATAAATAAGGTGCATTGCAATATGGAATCATTACTCTGTAGGTAGTTGATATAATAAGGTATTGCACCTATAAATATACATGTACAGCATACATCGTTGGATGATACATCTTCCGATCTTGAATCGCATTCATCCTTGAAACAAATTACTCTAAAAATACACCATTCTTGGCAAGACAGTGTTGAATATAGATCAAACTGCTGACCCAGTAAATACAGATCCATGGGAAACGCCTCGGCGGAAACTGCGGCACGACACTGTACGGTGAACGGGGGATTATGGGCGCACTCCACGAAATGTCAACGGTCCGCATGTCCTGTCTGCGGTAGGGGAACGCTAAATATAGATTCAACTGATAGTGGCACCCTTGGATTACCATTCATGATGGGTCACAGTTATTGGTTTGGGGTGGGGTACCGGTACATGTAATAGGGGGATTGATATGGAAAATGGATTTGTTGACAGGTACATATACATAGGTATGTGTGGTCGCCATTTGATTGTTATCATGGTCATTCTGGCTATGGACACTGTACTCAATGTCACTTGTGGTTATAATCATTGTGACACATGTATATGGTCATATACTGTCAGTATTTATATAATATTCAGGAAACATAACTTTCCCTGTCCCATTTAAGTGTGTTCCACAAAGGGATGAAGATGATTTATGACTTTCTTTGTGGGACGTCTTAGCAATACACATTGCCACATTCCTTGTATCCAACAGTATACAAAATCTTCCACGTTCTATATCTTTATACATATAGCTGGACTGTTACCATTTACCGGCCTTTGATAAGCTTGCCACAATACTGCATTTCACTACATTGTTTTTGGTTTGCCTACACCTACCAGAATCGCACCCTGCCCGCATTTATAATCTTTCGTCTGACACGGTATTTATCGGACCAGTGCGCAGACTGATATTCAGTCCAGATAAGTGGTGCCCTCGGCTTGGCTAGGTGCGGACACAGACCTGGCCTTTGGCTGGGTTATCTGGACACTAGTAGCCTGCAGTACGGTACAGGCGGTACATGTATCTCTGTGTACCACGCAGGGTGTACCACACAGTGCGATGCGTACTAGTGTGAGGTGTCGTGGTGGGAGGTTGAAAGCTGGTACAATGTGGACATCTGTCCGGGTTTACTTGTCATCATGTTAATGGCCTGGTTGGATCTATTGCACAAGTACATGTGTATATTGTAAATTTGTAATGAACCATTACCATGATTACCTACATCTGATTGTTAAATCTGAAATGATACGTACATGTATATACATGTATTAATACAGAGTAGATGATAAAAGTGGAAAAAAAATAGCAAGATGATCATTGTGATGTACCGGTCCTACATTATCATGATTACCTAGTACTAGATACATTGTGAACCGTGTGCAGCCTATGGATTTACATGTTATTGACCTTTCCACAATGGAATATTTAATTGTTGCATAGAATATATAACTGATAAAATATGTACATGCATAATTCTACTAATTGTTGTTCAATACTCACAAATTACATCGTTTGTGTTTTCCACACCAGTATATATAGAACATATACCCACAAGATGCATGTATACCGGTATAACATATATGTAGTCATGTAACACGTCCATAGACCAGTGCTAGTGAAGGATGATTGCTCCTTTGTATCTGGTTGCCAAGCAACGGGCTCCACAAAGGTCATGACATTTACATAAACCGAGAACCATGTGACAATTATCATATGACATTAAAGATTTTCTGCTTGTTCGACTTCGCCGTGGAAATTCTTGCCACCTCCGGTGCATGCTAAGTCCCTTCTTGAATTACGGTTCTATTCCTGGATTATAAGGTTTTTCTGCGATGACGATACTCCAACGATGTCCTTTAGTATTCTGTTCACCGCTCGCATTGCTCATCTTGCCTTTGGCATATATCGTGAAGGTATTGATACATGTACCTTTGCGAGGGAAAAACTGAGCTATTTCCCAGGTTCGTCCCAATTTCAAAAGTCCAATTTCAAAAGTTCACATCCTTCTGTTGAATCATGGGAAATGCCACCATGATTCAACAGAAGGATGTTACATTGGGAAACATGACTGTGCACTCGGCTGAAAATGATATTAATATGATTTGTCACTCAGAAGTTTTTTCAGTCAAATGGATCACATGTATAATTGTTTCCATGGTTACAATTTAGATCTGTTCTGCTGGACACAGCAGATAACCTCTACAAAAAAATAATTGCATGAAGTAATTGATTGTAAATTTACAGCGTCCTTTTACATGTCTGCACAGTGGCATTGTTGGTTCTACTGCAACGTCTGCAAGATTCTATCAACAATGGACTTTCTTCACTCGACATGTCTTCAAGAAACGTGTGGAATGAGAGTGAATGAGTGCAAGTATTGTTGTGTACTTGGACAAAGAACTTTACTTTGCTTGACCTCAATTAATCAAAGGTGTCAGGAGATAATGATTTCGATTCCCGGATTCCGCAACAAAATGTTCTGTATTTTCGCGTTTGTGTCGTATTTGAGTTTTATGCACTTTGCACAACATTGCCTGTGACATCCTACAACATAAGAGGAAGTAATATAATATGGTTAATATAGCTTGAAAAAATAATGATCGCCTCCATGTGTGAATATCAATAGGGACACAGCTATTGATGCACCGTACTGTAGTATACAGACGAGACAGGTCGCTTAAACCATGTAAACACTCTAACACGAGCTTGTTGCTTGCTGAGTGTAGATGCCATCGATATACAGGTGCCATCTGAATCAATGGGAAGACATGGAGATTATTCCTTGGGGGAAAAAAAAAATAGTATTCAGGTAAATATCTCTTATAATACTCATACTCCGACCGTGCGGACTGCAGACACTAAAGAAACATATACTGTAAACATACTTAATTTTGCGGGTATTTAAATTTGCGGTTTTGTACCTCAGACGTTTTGTGGTGGTTTTAATTTGCGGTTTTATCTTCCTTTTACCACATTCTCCCATATGGATAAATTTTTGCAGTGGATTTAATTTTGCGGTTTTGATATTACCGCGAAATCCGCAAAATAAATCCACCGCAAAAATTAGTACATTTACAGTACATATATAAGAACAGTCGATTGAAGAACAAGTATTGCAGTAACGTGATCAGAAAAAGCTCTCGTGTTCATGTATTATACATCGATGCAAGTAATTCCGGAACTGTGTCTCGGTGAAGTTACGACACTTATCGATTTCTCTTGGCCAATTAAACAAGGTTGTGTGATTTCACTCCGCCCGTGTTTTGTGTGACTCAATGGGGAATTAACAGCCAGCAGGAGGGAATAATTACGACAAGAGTTTTTCTCCGTAGAGCTCCGTCCTGAATCAGTGCCAATTGATGGAGTGGAGGTTTACTTCTTCCATACTCCATGTACTCGATCATGTCTGATCACTTACGAGTGAAACCCTGCTGGAATCTACAATTACACGTACGACTGAAACTCTTTCAGCTGGTACTTCCTTGTACTACTGGTACATGTACCAACTGTACACTGATGCAGTATCAAATACAAAACATACTGAGAACATGTATGTAATGTGTAGGATGTGGAACGTTAGTCCCTCTCCGGCATAAATATTGAGTCATGCCTTGTATGTACATTCGTAATCCTGTATACATACAAGGTACATCTGTGTACTTCGTACATTGTTACCTTTTTGCCTACAATGTTACATGTATCTAGCGAATGAATATAGACAAACAAATACATCTTAACTTGCATTAGTATTCGAGCTTAGATGAAGGTGACCGGGTCTGCCAGTGCCAGACGTAGTGGACTACATGTATATATCGTTCCCAAAACGGTTGTCGAGTATCACTTCCCAGTCCTGCCACACGTTATCAGTCGGTGAACTTCTCAGCGGGATTGTGGAGAAATATTTCCAACTGGTATTCTCAGAGTATCGGCATCATTTACAATCATGTACTTTTACATCGATTTCTAATTTTTCTTCCTTTCTTCTTTCCGCTGGACTGCCGGTACGAGTGTTTTGGTCAATAAAGTTAGGTATGTAATAAGCTGCCTCCAATTCTATGGAATATCTGATGAGCTAGTCTATTAAGCATGCGACTTTACCCCTGTGGGACTTTACAGTCTGTGACTATCTGTGGATCCCAAAGGGTTAAAGTCCGGAGGTCGGAAAAGGTCTCCCTCAGGTCATGTTTCAATTGATTCTTAGGCAGCATCACTTACAAAAAGTAGGCAATCAGTCCTAAAAGCTAAGTGTATATTTGTGTAATTTTAGGGTTTATTGCCCTTCACAAACTTTGTCAATAGACTGTGATAGGAGAACTTCTCAAAAATTCTTTGTGGGCCATTCATCAATGTCCATGCGGGAAGCCAAGCTGTATTAATAGAATGAGTAAATATAGAATGTACAAGGTATGTCTTTTAGAAATGCTTGGTGCGGGAAGTCTCCCATTCAGTCAGTGAAGTGATAAGCTGTTGCAAGGAGCCAGGAATCTTTGCAGATTAGTATTTGCCTGGGGAAGTTGTCATAAATTCTTGCTGGTTCAAGTATTGATTCTGCCATGTTAAGTGTTAAGTGCTGTATTCACGGAGTATGGGGGATAAAACTTGGGATATGATCATAATTGACCATGACCACACAGCTTCCTGAATACAATATTTACTGAACTTTTGAAATTCAGTCAGTGTGAACTGATACCAACATCTGTATATTATTAGCCATGCTTTCAGAATGTTTTTCCTCCCCCCCCCCAAAAAAAACTATGAAACATTTCTGCAATGTAAAAGTTATAGCAACAACTATTTTGTTTTCCAGAATCAATTCATTCACTTGTAAGTACCATGTTACATGACATTTGTACTAGTAAATGATACAAGTGTATTTGTTGGTTTTTTGGCACTCCAGCCCTTGTGGTATCCTGGAGTTTGTGGTTGTCGAATCACGACTGAGAACACTTGACCTCACAGCGGCGGAGCTGTTCATTCTATCGATTGTCCGAGCTGCCATAAATATCAAATTATCAGGAAGTCACAGCGTTTAATTGGCCAGCTGAGGTGGAATTCTTGTGGTCTTTCAACCCGTCGAATTGATCTGAAAGGGCTGAGAAGTGTCCTTCACTATGAAAATGTACTATGTTAGCTTGGTCTGGATGTGTTCATTGTTGTTTTGTCTTTAGATTACAACCAATTTATTGATCATCTTGCATTAGGATTCTACTGGTTTAGATCCCAAATCAATTGAGGTCTCTCACCTGTTGAGCTATCCAAGGTCATCAAAATTGATTTTCTGAGATGAAAAAAAAGACCTTGTTTGATCCTTTTCAGTAAGGTGTACATTGATATAGGAATGCATACATCAGAGTACATGTAACTCAAGCAATATTTGTGTACATAACATACTGGTCCTGACAAAAATGACCAGGCATGACCAAAGCGAGAAAATACAGGTGGCAATTGCCACACATGCAAAAAAGGGGCCGATTAGTGGGGTATGAACTCCCCCTCCCTCTCCTCTCCCTTGGCGAAAAAACCCTTCTAAATATGCCTAAAAATGGCTGTACATGTAAGTACATTGTATCAGAAACCCATATTTCTGATTGTATATATATCAAAAAAATTTCTTGGGGATTTCACAGAGTCCCGTTTCAAAGCCCCAGACCGTCCTAAGCCTTGGTCAACATAAAAAAACCTGAAATCTGGCATGTACGGAGACATGTATTGAGTTTATTTATGTCATCACCAGTGTGTGATATGTGTCTGAAATGACCTGACCTCCTTTACAATTTTGAAAGTGACTTTCCCGTTTTAACCCACCACGCCGTCCCAGGTTGATCATGTTGATAGTTAACGGTCTCAAGACAAACTCACTTATTGACATCTCTTGCACCTTGGTGCTTTGTCGCTAACTCACTGCCACACACCACCGACCTCGAGCTTATGTCGTCTCTGGTTTCCGTGGTGATAAAAAATCCCCAATGACTCGTGCTTTCGCTTACACTTTGTCATTGGCTTATGCTAAGTAAAAGAACCGCCGTGGCCCACGTAACGTCGTTGTCTGTAGTTTGCGGAGCTCCCCTAGCAGTGCCAATTATGTCACCGAAGCACGGACCGACACAACCGAGAAAAAAAGCGCTCGTAAAAGTCTTGTCAGTACAGCGCAAGGACGACAAACTTCAAAGTTGTAGTCGTGAAAAACGACAGGGGCAAAATAAGGGAAGAGGGTTTCCCCCATGTTTACATGGTCTGATATTGCAATCCTGTGAGGCGATGTGCGGGTCGAGGAGGGGGCGGGGGAAGGGGGTTGATCTGTCGAAAACGGGGAAGGGATTTTTGGTGATTTCTTGTCCCTGTCAGGACAAATCACGACCAGACGGACAACAAAGACTGGATAAATTGTGACACCGTCAAATGGCCTCGATCTGTCGGAAGACGCCCGCAGCAGGGTTGGGAACGGACAGTTCCCGCTGCCCTCAGTATTGGATTTTCGGTGAAGTGGGGATACGGGCGCTGGTAGTTGACGGACTGTCGAGAGCTTTAGGCGATGTTCATTTACAGTCATCAGTCACAATGTGAAATCTTCGTAAAATCAGCCAACTTGCTGTTTTGACATACTCGTAATTGATCATGTTTGATTGATACAATAAATTCAAATACATTGCGACAGAATGATATTTTGAATCATTAATCGAATACTCATGTAATGATGAATAAGGCCCAATGCAACACAAAATTATTACTTGATGGGTGCACTGTGTAGCTGAATATAACCGGTATGTACATATCTTTTGTCTACATGTACATCTACCGGTACATTACGTAAATTTACAATCTTGAATCAGATTCATCCGTAAAACTAATTACTTTAAAAATACACCATTCTTGGTGAGACCGTGTTAAATATAGATCAAACTGCTGACCCAGTAAATACAGATCCATGGGAAACGCTGTGGCGGAAACTGCGCGGCACGACACTGTACGGTGAACAGGGGATTATGGGCGCACTCCACGAAAGGTCAACGGTCCGCATGTCCTGTCTGCGGTAGGGGAACGCCAAATATAGATTTAACTGATAGTGGCACCCTTGGATTTCAATAACGGGTTACAGTTATTGGTATGGGGTGGGGTACATGTAATAGGGGGATTGATATGGAAAATGGATTTATTGACAGGTACAAATACATAGGTATGTGTGGTCGACATCTGATTAATTGTTATCATGGTCATTCTGGCTATTATGCACTGTACTCAATGTCACATGTGATCATAATCATTATGATACATGTATGTGTATGTAGTGCCGGTAATATGTCCACGAGACGGAACTTTCCTGTCCCAATTTATGGTTCCACAAAGAGATGAAGGTGGCGATCATGACTTTCTTTGTGGGACGTCTTAGCAATACACATTGCCATGTGCTATCCAATGGTGCACAAAGTCTCCTTGATGTTCTCTATTTTTATAGCCAGTGTTCCACCTTTTACCAACCATTGATAAGATTGCCACAATACATGTACCTTACCAAACACTTACAGTACCGCATTTCTCTGCATTGTTCTATATGTACGTTTGCATACTTGTACCAGAATCTTACCCTGCCCGCATTTATAATCTTTCGTCTGACACGGTATTTATCGGACCAGTGCACAGACTGATATTCGGTCCGGATAAGTGGTGCCCTCGGCTTGGCTAGGTGTGGACACAGACCTGGCCTCTGGCTGGGTAATCTGGACACTAGTAGCCTGCAGTACGGTACATGCGGTACATGTATCTCTGTGTACCACGCAGGGTGTACCACACAATGTGAGGTGTGCCAGAGCGATGCGTACTAGTGTGAGGTGTCGTGGTGGGAGGTCGAAAGCTGGTATAATGTGGACATCTGTCGGGGTTTACATGTCATCATGTTAATGGCCCGGTTGGATCTATTGCACAAGTACATGTGTATATTGTAAATTTGTAATGAACCATTACCTACATCTGATCTGCTGATTGTTAGATCTGAAATGGTACGTATACATGTATTTATACAGAGTAGATGATAAAATTGAAAAAAAATTACCAAGATGATCATTGTGATGTACCAGTCCTACATTAACATGATTACCTAGTACTAGATACATTGTGAACCGTGTGCAGCATATGGATTTACATGTTATTGACCTTTGAACAGTGGATTACTTAATTGTTGCATAGAATATATAACTGATAAAATATGTACATGCATAATTCTGCAAATTGTTATTCGATACTCTCAAATTACATTCGTTTGTGTTTTCCACACCGGTATATAGAACAAATACCCACAAGATACAAGTACATTGTATACCGGCAGAAATACATAAGAGTATGTATTTCTGATACCGGTAAGATGTACATGTAACACGTCCATAGACTTCAGTGCTAGTGAATGATGATTGCTCCTTTGTATCTGGTTGCCGAGCAACGGGCTCCACAAAGGTCATGATATTTACATAAACCGAGAACCATGTGACAATTATCATATGACATTAAAGATTTTCGGCTTGTTCGACTTTCGCCCTGGAAATTCTTGCCGCCTCTGGTGCCTGCTCAGTCCCTTCTTGAATTACGGTTCTATTCCTGGATTATAAGGTTTTTCCGTGATGACGATACTCCAACGATGTCCTTTAGTATTCTGTTCACGGCTCGCATTGCTCATCTTGCCTTTGGCATAATATCGTGAAGGTAATGATACTTTTGCGAGAAGAAAAACTGGCCTATTTCCCAGGTTCGTCCCAATTTCAAAAGATCATGGTGGCATTTCCCATGATTCAACAGAATGATGTTGCATTGGGAACATGACTGTGCACTCGGCAGAAAATGATGTTAATATGATTTGTCACTCAGAAGTTTTTTCAGTCAAATGGATCACATTTATGTATATTTGTTTCCATGGTTAGAATTTAGATCTATTTCATTGGACACAGCGGATAACATCAGCAAAAAATCGCACTTGCTTGTAATTTTACAGCGTACATGACTACATGTCCATGATGTTTGCACAGTGGTATTGTTGGATCTACGTCTGCAAGATTTTATCAACAGTGCATGGTCTTTTTCGCTCGACATGTCTTCAAGAAAACATGTAGAGTGAGAGTGAATGAGTGCAAATATTGTTGTGTACTTGGACAAAGAACTTGTACTTTGAACTTGTACTTTGGTTGACCTCAATCAATCAAAGGTGTCAGGAGATAATGATTTTGATTCCCGGATTCCGCAACAAAATGTTCTGTATTTCCGCGAGCGTGTTGTAATTGAGTTTAATGCACGTTGCACAAGATTGCCTGTGATATTCTGCGTGTAAGAGGAAGGAATATAATATGCCATGGTTAATACAGCTTGAAAAAATAATGATCCTCTCAATGTATGAATATCAATAGGGACACAGTTATTGATGCACCGTACTCTAGTGAAAACACAAGACCGGTCGCCTTAATCCATGTTAGCATTGTAAACAGGAGCTTGTTGCTTGCCGAGTGTAGATGACATCGATATACAGGTGCCTTCTGAATCAATGGGGAGAGAGAGAAAATTCCTTTTTAGGGGGGGGGGGGGCTAACAATAAAAACATAGTGTTCAGGTAAATATCTTTTATAATACTTATATTTCGACCATGCAGGCTGCAGACACTGGAAAAACATATATAGGAACAGCCGATTGAAGAACAAGTATTGTATTAACGAACAAGTATTGCATCAACGTGATCAGGAAAAAGGTCCCATGTTCATGTATTATACATCGACGCAGGTAATTCCGGAACTGTGTCTCAGTGAAGTTACGACACTTATCGATTTCTCTTGGCCAATTAAACAAGGTTGTGTGATTTCACTCCGCCCGTGTTTTGTGTGACTCAATGGGGAATTAACAGCCAGCAGGAGGGAATAATTGCGACAAGGAGTTTTTCTCCGTAGAGCTCCGTCCTGAATCAGTGCCAATTGATGGAGTGGAGATTTTCTTCTTCCTTACTCGATCATGTCCGATCACTCACAAGTGAAACTCTGCTGGAATCTACAATTACACATAGTACTGGTACTCTTCTGGTCAGTACTTCTGGTTAGTACTAAAAAATATTGAATTTTGAAAACGATCAGCTGATCAGCTGAATCTCTATCCTGTGTCCTTGTTCATGTTGTTGCCATAGCAACACTTTCTGGATCACCTTATTTTGGACCATAGTCCCACCCACAAACGCCAGTTTGGATCTGTTCTACTTTGTGATTGGTTTGACCATATAGCACGTAAGATCAGACAAGGCTTGGCGTCGTTTTCAAAATTCAAAATTCTTTAGTTTGATTCTGAGTGGTCGGAGGTGCCGCACCTAACATCACGTTGGCCCCGGCAAGTTATCCCTATAGAAAATTAAAACTAATAGCGGACAGTCAGTAAGATGGTAAAGAGATCGAATCATCGAAGTCACCCGGGCGAATTCGAATTCGTGTCATTTGTGATCATTG
This sequence comes from Terebella lapidaria, assembly GCA_949152475.1. Classification (NCBI taxonomy): domain Eukaryota; kingdom Metazoa; phylum Annelida; class Polychaeta; order Terebellida; family Terebellidae; genus Terebella; species Terebella lapidaria. The sequence continues at coordinate 21,844,968 of OX424564.1, read as the reverse complement.
ACAACAGTACTGTAACAGTTAGATTACACAATAAATTTGGAATCAAAACTCGAGTGTCGTTCTTCAACACCTACATCCCGACATCCCGAATACCACACTACGATAATACATACAAGGCACATCTGTGTACTTTGTACATTATTACATTTTTGCCTACAATGTCACATGTATCAAGGGAATGAATATAGACACATACATGTATCTTAACTTGCATTGACTAATCAAGCTCAGATGGAGGTCTGCCAGACATAGCGGGCAACGTGTACATGTCATGTACATATCGTTCCTGAAATGGTTCTCGACTAACACTTCCCAGTCCTGCCACACGCTGTCAGGCGATGAACTTCTCAGCAGGATTGAGGAGAAATGTTTCCAACGGATATTCTCAGAATATCGGCATCGTATACAATCATGTACTTTTACATCGATTTCTAATTGTTCTCCCTCCGTTCTTTTTCCTTTTGCTCGACTTCCAGTACGAGTGTATTGGTCAATAAAGTTAGGTATGTAATAGACTGCCTCCAATTCTATGGAATATCCGATGAGCTAGTCTATTAAGCATGCAACTTTAACCCTATGGGACTTTACAGTCTGTGACTATCTGTGGATCCCAAAGGGTTAAAGTCTGGAGGTCGGAAAAGGTCTCCCTCAGGTCATGTTTCAATTGATTCTTAGGCAGTATCACTTACAAAAAGTAGGCAATCAGTCCTAAAAGCTAAGTGTAAATTTGTGTAATTTTAGGGTTTATTGCCTTCCACTATCTTTGTCAATAGCCTGTGATAGGAGAACTTCTCAAAATTCTTTGTGGGCCATTCATCAATGTCCATGTGGGAAGCCAAACTGTATCAATAGAATGAGTAAATATAGAAGGTACCAGGCATGTCTTTTAGGAATGTTTGGTGCGGGAAGTCTTCCATTCAGTCAGTGAAGTGATAAGCTGTTGCAAGGAGCCAGGAATCTTTGCAGAATAGTAATTGCACTAGGAAATTGTCATAAATTCTTGCTGGTTCAAGTATTGATTCTGCCATGTTGAGTGCTGAGTACTGTATTCACGGAGTATGGGGGATAAAACTTGGGACATGATCATAATTGACCATGACCTCACAGCTTCCTGAATACAATATTTAGTAAAGTTTTGAAATTCAGTCAGTGTGAACTGATACCAACATCTGTATATTATTAGCCATGCTTTCAGAAGGTTTTTCCTCCCCCCCCAAAAAAAAACTATGAAACATTTCTGCAATGTAAAAGTTATAGCAACAACTATTTTGTTTTCCAGAATCAATTCATTCACTTGTAAGTACCATGTTACATGACATTTGTACTAGTAAATGATACAAGTGTATTTGTTGGTTTTTTGGCACTCCAGCCCTCGTGGTATCCTGGAGTTTGTGGTTGTCGAATCACGACTGAGAACACTTGACCTCACAGCGGCGGAGCTGTTCATTCTATCGATTGTCCGAGCTGCCATAAATATCAAATTATCACGAAGTCGCAGCGTTTAATTGGCCAGCTGAGATGGAGTTCTTGTGGTCTTTCAACCCGACGAATTGATCTGAAAGGGCTGAGAAGTGTCCTTCACTATGAAAATGTACTATGTTAGCTTGGTCTGGATGTGTTCATTGTTGTTTTGTCTTTAGATTACAACCAATTTATTGATCATCTTACATTAGGATTCTACTGGTTTAGATCCCAAATCAATTGAGGTCTCTCACCTGTTGAGCTATCCAAGGTCATCAAAATAGATTTTCTGAGATCTTCGATCATTTTCAGTAAGGTGTACATTGATTTATATGTATTTTATAGATAAGAAGGCATGCATAGTAACTCCAGTAATATTTGTGTACATGACATACTGGTCCTACAGTCTGTATAAAAAATGACCAGGCATGACCAAAGCAAGAAAATGCAGGTGGCATGCCACACATGCAAAACAGGGGTGGATTAGTGGGGTTTAAATGAACTTATAGCCTCCCCCTTCCTCTCCCTTGGAAAATGAACCCTTCTAAGTATGCCTAAAAATGGCTCCACGTGTAAGTTCATTATACACAGTCATATCAAAATGTTTTTCGGTGATTTCACAGAGCCCTCTTTCAAACCCCCACACCGCCCTAAGGCTTGGTCAACGTAAAAAAACCTGAAACCTGGCATGTACCGACACATGTATGAAATGACCTGACCTCCTTTACAATTTTGAAGATGACTCTCCTGTTTTAACCCACCACCCCGTCCCAGGTTGATAGTTTATGGTCTCAAGACAAACCCACTTATTGACATCCCTTGCACCTTGAAGCTCTGTCGCTTACTCACTGCCACACACGACCGACCTCGAGCTTATGTCCTTGCAAGTTTCCGTGGTGATGAAAAATCCCCAATGACTCGTGCTTAGCGCTCACATTTTGTCATGGGCTTATGCTAAGTAGAAGAACCGCAATGGCCCATGTAACGTCGTCGTCTGTAGTTTGCAGAGCTCCCCTAGCAGTGCCAATTATGTCACCGAAGCACGGACCGACACAACCGAGAAAAATAGAAAGTGCTCGTAAAAGTCTTGTCGGTACAGCGCAAGGACGACAAACTTCAAAGTTGTAGTTGTCAAAAACGAGAGGGGCAAAATAAGGGAAGAGGGTTTCCCCCATGTTTACATGGTCTGATATTGCAATCCTGTGAGGGGATGTGCGGGTGGAGGGGGGGGGGGGGGGGGGGGAGAGGGTGAATACAGGGGAAGGGATTTCGGTGATTTCTTGTCCATGTCAGGACAAATCACGACCAGACGGACAACAAAGACTGGATAAATTGTGACACCGTCAAATGGCCTCGATCTGTCGGAAGACGGCCGCAGCAGGGTTGGGAACAGACAGTCACCGCTGCCCGCAGTATTGGATTTTCGGTGAAGTGGGGATACGGCGCTGGTAGTTGACAGACTGTCGAGAGCTTTAGGCGATGTTCATTTACAGTCATCAGTCAAAGTGTGAAATCTTCGTAAAACCTGCCGACTTGCTGTTTCGGCACAATGGACTTTACCATGCATGTTTGAATATTGTTCACTGTACAATGTAGTAGAAAGTGTCAACTCCAGGGAATTAGCCAGTTAGACTTTCCATAATAAGTTTTATGTGTTAGGGACCATACATATGTATTTGCAATGTAAGTGTTTAGTGTGCGTGACTGAAAGATTACCGTTACCAAGGCAACAAGTTGAATTGAAGGATGTTTTTCCTGAAGAACATAGTGAAGAATTCATAGTACATGGTAGAAATGTGGGATACATTTATTGGTCTGATATCACGAGCTTGTTTACTAGTAATCGTCATAATGATTGAATTGTAGAACCATGATAACTGTGATACATGTAGGTGGGTTGAAAGTCCATAATCATGTTACATGTTATGACATTGTGTACAGCACACATAGTCACATACGCAGGCGACTTATGACCATTGTGTCCTTATTTGCCATCATTACCCAAGCTTTCATCAATCGCCAATATTGTGGATTACGGAAGTAATTTCCAGCTTATTACATAAGATCACGTTCCCAGAGGAAACTGGAAATTCATGTATCACTAAAGCATGCGATAAGTTCCGTATGTCCCCCCTAATAGCCCGTTCCTTGGCTCATTGGCTTGTAAGTCATAATATGTGCTGTGTACATGTGATATTAAATGTACTGGTAATTGTAGCATTATCGCTCCGTGCAGACATGACATTAATACTGGATATTCACATGTTAATCAAAAGTTGACTGCCAAGTAGACATATTCTGAGGGTTGTGACCGTAGGTTACATGAGTGAAATCCAGGATAAATTGTCACTAATGTACATGTATGAAGCAACTTACAATAATGGCGGGGAGTTTTGCATGTAAATACCGAAAAAAGGTGATAATACATAGATTACTTTCCTCAACTTATTATCCCATACTGATATACATTGTACATGTATGTACATGCAAAATCATGTACTAGTATATCCTGCTATATGAGACATGTATATATGTAGCTTTCGTAGGACAAAACAGTTTTTTCTATCTCTTGTACCCATTGCTGAATACATCTCCCAGGTTTATGGGTAATGGTGGCAGCGAAATCACCCCTGGTTCAATGTATCCTGCTAATTTTGCACCCATCGCGTATGTTCGCTATCCACCTTGGTATTTAATTAGGCATCCCGATTGAAAATCGGGAGGCCTTATGTTTTTGTCTGTTTTTTTTTTTTTTTTTTTCTTTTTTTTTTTTTTTTTTTTTCTTCCGCCGTTTGGTTTCCGGATCATAACTCTTGAACGCCTTGATCTATCTTTCCGAAATTTTCACAGCTCATCCGAAATACTTTGCTCCTAACCCCTATTGTTTTTCGTCGAGATCCGAAATCCAAGATGGCCGCCAGCGGCCATTTTGGAAAAAAAAATCGGGCGATTCCTGTCAATGTCATAATTTGATTCAGGCAATTTCCAGGGGTAAAAAAATTTTTGGGTGTATTTTTTTTTGGACTTAGAATTTTTCCCTCGCCTGCCCCCATGCACATGTAATACTGTGACTGAGCCATGCTACTGTATTCACTGACTGCAGCCTGCATGTCCAGCATGAGGCTGGGCTCTGCCCTCTCAGCCAGTGCAGTATATGAGAGCTCAGTAATGCCTCACATGATCAGCCACTCTGTCCAGCACAGCGATAGGCTCCGCCCCTCTCAGCCAGCCCTGCTCAGTCATGCCTTACAAGATCAGCCAGTCTGTCCAGCACAGCAATATAGGCTCCGCCCTCTCAGCCAGCCCTGCTCAGTCATGCCTGACAAGTGATACAGCTAGCATGTCCAACTTGGCCCCAGGCTCATATCCATGCATAATCCCTCACTCCCCCCTCCAAAGCCTGGTTTACTAGTGTGTGTACATGGTAAAAGAATGAAGTTCCACCCCACAGGATACAATAGTTGGTTAATAAGCCAACACACATGACACAACATGCTTGGGGGATGATTTGCCCTGTCTGCGTTTATATTGTACAAACATGTATTGTTTGAATGTTTTGTTATTCAACTCTATTTCACATGCAATGACCAAATCATCAAATCACCAAATGTTTGGCTTTGGTTATAATGTGAATGCGAATATTCCGCTGTTTTGTGCCAGTTTTGGAATCACAAAATTGGCCAAGATGACACAGCATTCTTTTAGTCACATATCATTTTACATTTGACAGGAGCACCTGAAAAATATCACGAACATCCTGATTAAATATACTAGTACTCTGAATATTGGCTGGGTAGTACTCTGAATATTGGCTGGGTAATTGTCCATTCATTTTGGGTGGCAAATGTCTGGTGGGCCAAGTTGTCAAGATGATAGAAAGCAGTTCTGGTAAGAAACTGTCTGATGAGCTCTCACTCTTAACCACATACAATGGCCTATGTATCCTTTTTTCTCAGTCCAGTATGACCATTTGAAATGATAAGAACAAATTGGGGGATGCCACAAAGCCTATAGGCTTTTATGTCTAGTTAGGATTAGGCCTTTGTCGTGTGCGAGCGTAGAATCTCGGGACGTAATAAGTCTTTACGAGTTACGAGGGCAGCGGTCGCATACTTTCTCTGTCACTGCGAGAAGCTCAGACTGAGTCGATAACGAAAGTAGACTGCGGAAAATTGACGCTGCTTAAGTGACAAAAATGTGCTGTGGGTTACGAATCTGTGAGGGTTATTAATGTGCAAAAATTATTGACAAGCGGGTCTGTATTATGTGTGTGTATAGGTACATGTATAGTGTAGGTATTGAAGAAAAAGTATGTCCATTATCTGTGATACCATGGCTTACCTTATGTTGGATAACATGGATAATGGATTCACATTAACTAGGCAGACTCCTTCAAAAATTATTTGAATTTTTTTTTCCAGAAAAAAAGCATACCGGTACAAATATGTCTGTAGTTATAATTAGGCATCCCGATTGAAAATCGGGAGGCCTTATGTTTTTGTCTGTTTTTTTTTTTTTTTTTTTCTTTTTTTTTTTTTTTTTTTTTTTTTTTTTTTCTTCCGCCGTTCGGTTTCCGGATCATAACTCTTGAACGCCTTGATCTATCTTTCCGAAATTTTCACAGCTCATCCGAAATACTTTGCTCCTAACCCCTATTGTTTTTCGTCGAGATCCGAAATCCAAGATGGCCGCTGGCGGCCATTTTGGAAAAAAAAATCGGGCGATTCCTGTCAATGTCATAATTTGATTCAGGCAATTTCCAGGAGAAAAAAATTTTTTGGGTGTATTTTTTTTTGGACTTAGAATTTTTCCCTCACCTGCCCCCATGCAGATGTAATACTGTGACTGAGCCATGCTACTGTATTCACTGACTGCAGCCTGCATGTCCAGCATGAGGCTAGGCTCTGCCCTCTCAGCCAGTGCAGTATATGAGAGCCCTGCTCAGTAATGCCTGTGATAAGGCAATATCCCCCCCCCCTCTCCCTCCCCCACCTCCACTGTCAGCCAGTCTAATCAAGGCAATACCCCCCCCCCCCCTCTCCCTCCCCCACCTCCACTGTCAGCCAGTCTAATCTGCATATGAATGTAGCAATGTATCAGTGACTTGTATGCACTGCCCCTCTCCCCCCCCCCCCCCCCCCTCTCCTGTCCCCTCACCCCAGTTTACTATACTAACACCAACAAGTTGGAACAATGCCCTCCTTCCCTTTCTAAAGAAAACAATAGGTGGTTATATAATGATGACCCAAACTGAAGATAACAGCTTTGAAGGTCTGCCTGGGCCTTGGTTGCCGGTCAATTGTTCATTGTATTCAGTTAAAACAGCACTGTGTTTATCTGGATGAAACTACATGCATTGTTTTGTTTTCTAGCTGTATTTCACATGCAGTGACCAAATTATCATTGTTTTACTTAGTCAGAACCCAGAATAATTTCCTTTTTGCTTGTATTATGAATGTCTGTCATGTCTGTACATTTAATACCTATTGAGATTAAAACAAATATCTGATGGACATTTGTCTAGTGAGCAACTGCTATAATTTGAACTCTCACTCCCACCTGTGTTCAATAATCCTGGTATATGTATTATAATAACAGTCAAGTTTCACCATTAGAAAAGAAAAGAAAAATTGGGGGATGCCACAAAGCCTATAGGCTTTTATGTCTAGTTACTGATTGATGGATGACATAAATGTGATGAAATTTTGATAATATTATGTTACATATTGAATGTATACACATATTATAATCATAAATATGAATATTCTGCAGAGGACGTGCTAACAGAAGACAAGGGGGAGTGTGTGATATGCCTGGAAGAGCTGGAACAGGGCGACACAATCGCACGTCTGCCGTGTCTGTGCGTCTACCACAAAAAGTTTGTATGCCAACTCGATGTGCGAAACATTGCTAGAGTTAGTAATTGGTGTGGTGATAAACTATGACGTAATTTATGAAAAAAGGGAGTTTTTAAAGTAGTATATCATTGATAGTTCTCGTAAAGTTCGCTCAGTGAACATCAGCAAGGATTTTCTCCCTGATTATGTAATATTAGAGAATAACAAAATTTTTAATTTTTAAAAATTTAAAATTTTGAATTTAAACAAATAGAGAACCATCCTAGACACATACACAAATACAGATGTATTCATGTACCAAAAAGTTTGTATAAAGTCCACTACATGCACAAGACTTCCAGTATAATAACATGTTTTTTTTAATTTTTATGTTTTTCAGCTGTATTGACAAGTGGTTCAAGGTGAATCGGTCCTGTCCGGAGCATCCTTCAGACTGACGTCGGGTGGATCTGAATCAACAAAGCTCTGTGATTGGTAGAAAATAAACTATTGCTTCAGCAAGTGACAGGAAAGAAACTGAGGTCCGCCAACTTGGAGAGGCATTCAAACTTGTGATGTTGGTGAACGCACGTTTTACATAAATTTGGACCAAGTCGAAAATGTCGTGAGGAGTTCGAAAGAAGTGCAAAGAATTTCATCTGAGATTGGAATTCTTGTGAACAGTCAGTTTGCTATATTTGAATAAGCAAAAACTGCTTTGAAACATGATAATGAAGGTTTTGTGTGAAAAGGAGACAGTTTTAATGGAATTCGCCGAGAAAAGAATAACTTCTAGATGTACAAACAGAGGAAGGAGTCGGGACTCACTGTTCAGTGTGTTGGCTGTATCACTTGCATGGACTTACACATACATAATACAATTGAAATCATGAATATTCATGTAATATTCTGCATAGGAAAATCTGGATATCACTGGGCCCCTCGCAAGCTTATTTTTATTTACTGCGGAAGAAATGACTGATTCGTGTGTCGGTGTTGTGTAAAGCAAATTAGGAACCCTATGAATCGTAATGAAAAACTTCGCCACCACAAGAGTTCGACCCATTACGGATACAAGAGAATTTCTGTGGAATTTGCATGCTACATGTATACAGAACTTGATAATATATATGTACACAAGACATGTGATTTGTCGTACACGTTTGTGGATATTAATATATCTAGTATAATATCGATGTATGACCACTGTGCTGATTTTTCACTGAATTGGAAATGCACTGCGTTTACGAGCGTATGTCTTGTATTATCACGAACCTGATATAATTATGCGTATTGATGGGTTTCAGGTCAATGTTTGCAGCAGATTTCGCTTGTCTGTTGCCATGGATATACAATCCGTTGTCTACATTGTTATGTCCTGTTTTCTGTTGGAATCGCACATGTTCTTGCAGTCTGTATGTGATTGACCGTGTTTACCATTTTACCAATTTTATCTCTCTCTCTATTATTGCATTTCTTTGCTTTTATGTGAAAATAATCAGATATTTACCTCTCACTCAGACTTGTTATCAAGTGTTTAACAAAATTAATGTATCTGTACTCATGAGCTCAGCTTAGTAATTGGTGAGGAAAAATTGTGCCATTTCCTTGATTTGTATGGGCAATATCCATTTCTTCAAGTTAAATGTATATCCAATTTGATCATTCGATGCCATGAAATTTATTCCTTGCTAATGCCTTGAATCCATGTGTTTCTGGGTTGATCATGTCAATCAATATTGAATCATGTTATTAAATTACAGCCTAAAATCATGATTATTTATTTTCAAGGCTTCATTTATTGCCAAAATTGTGTGACAATATCTTGTGAAGTACATTAGTCTAGACTTTATGTCCATGTTTTTGATATTATCTGATAATGATTAGAAAAGATATTATGGTATTAGTTAAGTGAATAGACCCAATACGATAATGATTACAGAATATACATGATTAAAACACACTTAATTATCATTCTTTACCTGTACAAATATTTCTTAATATATTTGCTGATTTTTGCAGCCTAACAAATTACCATGTTTCATTACATTCACAAATGAGAAATGTTTCATTAATTCTCAAATACTAACATTATGATGTCGAGATAACATCATGCACATGTATAATCGTGTATAACTTTTTTCAAGAGATAGAAACCGTCAAGTTTGTCCCATTTGCCTACCTTTGTGAGTTTCATTCAGTCCCATCCTTGAGTATATATTTTCTTGTACAAATTTCAATGACAATTACTTGGTTGAGGTACTAGCGGCAAAGAAATATGTTGTTTTGTTTGCAATGCGGCACATGAATTTCGCTCTTCCATGTATTTTGCATGTATCAAATTACATGTAAATTTATGTTATCATGATGGTTGCCGTTTAAGTGACTTCTGACATGTTATTTCTTGCCTCAATTGAAGTTACGAATTTCACACAGGATTTGGTTTGGAAGGTCTTGTTTAACAAGACCATATCCAGTTACCATGGCAATTGTTAAATGTCAGCGTATGTGTACTTCTAGAAGATTGTATATTGCTGTTGAAAAAAAAAACCCTTACCAGGTAAGAATTATTCAAAGTCGCTGTTCTTTCAATATGGTCAAACAAAATTCAACGTGTCTTATTTTCATATTTTTGTTCGATGTTAATACTCTTAGTGATTGTCTCATGATATTAGCAAATATCTTTCAGATATAAACATTCAGGTAAAAATTGATGTATTTTGCTTCAATTTTATCCCTCCAATATGTTGTTTCCCACCATGTTAAAGTGTTGTTTCAGACGCATACAGAACTCAAATTATGTAACAGTTATGATTTTTCTCTCTCATTATCTGCTTGTTGCTATATGCCTGTTATTTGTATTATGTGTGAGCAACTCTTACAATCAAATGCTTGAAATGACTCACAGGCCAAATTATTTATCAATCTTCGTTATTTAATGTTAAATGATGTTAGCATAATAATGATACTGCATCTGTGCACGTTTCGTGGTACGTACGTATTCCGGGTGCGTTTCGAGAATGATGGCAGTTTTTCATGGTATAGAGTTTGGGAGAATGAAGTCGATTTATGACATCAATTTGTAGAAAGAGGAATCAGGGCTGTAGGCTTAATAACTTACAAGTTAATATTGAATCGAAATTATTTCAGCATAATGGCATCTATCAATGTGTGTGGGATGTTTAGAGTACTGCATGTGTACTGTATGATTGATGTTTCCACCTCTGTGTACAGTGTACGTCGGCAAGTATCCCTCATATCGTGGTGCATTCGGTGTATTGTGATCATTGAGTGATGTTTATGTGTTACCGATAGCGCATGGGACAGGAAAACATTTTCATGGATTTTCTCGCCATGCAGTGTTTTACATTTCTTGTGTATGTACATTGCGCAACATGAGAATTCAAATAAAAACGGATGAAAAATTTTGGATGTGATGGAAAAGGCAACCTTATACAATTGTAAACATTGATTTACTTTTCTGAGATCTTGAGCCTCATATTTCCAACCCTAATTCCATATCAAGTGTGGAATGTTGCAATATAGAACACAAACAGTTCTCATTGAAATTCCTTGGAATCTTTTCTGTATTTACAGGTGAATCAACACTCAACATTTCAAATGTGAACCTGCAGTTTGTTTTGTAACAAAACTTAGTATAATTGTCCAATTTTATTATTTCAATGAATAATTTTGTATCGTTTGGTTAATGACTCAAAAATGAAAACTATTAATTTATCTTATTTTGTGAAATATGATTTATGAAATATGATACATTAGAATTATTGCTGCAACTTCAGAATATGGTCTGCAGGTTTTGTTAGCAGCAGACCATTCACATTTCTGTAAATGGAAATGTAATTGGAAATGTACGTGTAGTAGGAGTTGTATTTGTGATATATGTATAGTTTGCAAGGAACTGTTATGTACTGCATGTTGTTTGCGAGAATGTTTTTCTGTGAAAAAAAAATAGCATTGATTGGTGTGCGCAGAGCGTCATTATATATATGAATATATATCAACAGGCAATTTTTGGCGTAAAGATTGAATAAAAAACAATAACAAATACGTGTACATTGTTAATTTCTATTCAACATGTTTCAGTACTAATCAACATTTTGACCTTGACCATTAACAATACAAAAGAGAATCCAAAAAAATTTGGAGCTTTGGTACATGTGCGTTTGTTTCAAATTTCAAGAAGTTGAAATTTTCTCATTTAGGGTCGAGATCTAATATTGAATAGCTGAGTAGCATACAAAAGTACAACACAGAATGAGATGTTATAATTTATTCGCGATATGACCTGCTTCAAAGAGCTAGTCTAAAACATGCATTGTGCATAGAATTTACGCAAGGAAATATGACTTTTAACATGATTAACAAGAAATGAAAGATTTGTAGTTTTAGTTCACGCGGTACATTATCCATCATAGTTAATGGTCTTGCAAAACAAATGAAAAATTTTGCCACTTGGAAAAATTTTACATCTATTGTTGTCAAGTTTGTTTCAACCTTAGATCATTACCTTCCAAAAAATATACAAAAGCACAATCATTAAATTGAGCCTAATCTAATCACCAGGCACTAGTGAAATTTCTAAAAATTTGACACTGTGATAATATCACTATGCATGGCTTGTATAGATCTAAGTAGACGGTCGCCAACGACCACATAGGTGTATCCCCCCCGATGCCTTTTCAAAACTTTTGTCCAGAATAAGTTGACACAGACAGATTATCTTCACCGCCCATGGATACCATTTCATTCATCAATATCGGTAATGAGTGGTTCAGAATTCAACTATTCGAATTTTATGTCATAATCTCAACAAATAACATTTTCATTCACTCTCTGAAATCTTCCCATTGAGTACAAGTCCTGGTAGAATCCAGGTATATAACATGTTCTCTGATAATTTGATATCCACGGACAGTCTGCTGCCTTTTCCCCACAAGGCCCATACATATTGTGATGCCATGAACACTCTTGAACAGGTTAATTTCAGCACAAAATATGTCACAATCAGCTATTTTGGTTACTATGGCAATGGAAATTGAAAGGGTGTCATGCTTATACCATTGAATATGGTGGCGATTGTTTTAGATCAGTGGCCTGTAGACAGCTCGCAAGCAAATTGATGCAGACTCGATGCAACGGATGCAAATTCATAGTATCCACCGCACTTTGAGGGATACAATTACAGTATATGATGTTGGTAATGTACAAAGTAGCTTGGACAATGTTCAATATATCTACTTGTATGTACAAAGGTGGTAATTCGTATGCATGGATATAATTTATAGCATGGCAAAGTTTCTCGCAGTCTGGAATAAAATTGTGGACCCATCAATAATATCACTGGAATCGTGGGACAAAATTGGTCCTGAGAAAGTCATTAGTAAATCTCGAATAAATGCATAGAGAGAAGACAGAATCTAATATACAAACATGTACATATAACTTCAACAATGCACTCAAAGTACACAACAAATAATATATTATAACAAAATGTCCAATGAATAATCCTCTATCAAATATCGATGATACAAAATAAATTCTGTCACACAAGAAAACTTGTGCTGCACGCGTTTATCACAGGTGAAGAAAAGTTGGAAGACAAGAAACAGTAAAAAGACGAAATATGCAAAACACATCTCACCGTAAAAATGTACAAAATCTGTTCGCTGTATGTTCAATCAAATGCATGCCAAAAAATCAAGCTCACTTCTTCTTGAAAATCTGAAGAAAATTTGTCTGCATTTTTGACCCAGTTTTACCTCGTGGGCACATCAATGACCAAGAAAAGACGGAAGACCTGGAACTATCATTAAAACCCGATGAAGAATATAGATCTAGTAACGCTCTCAATTCACAATACAGAATTTGAGCACTTATGGCAACATATGCAAGTAACAATAAAAACATCAGGAAAGACAGAGGATATAGCATAGAACGAATCACAAACTTTCTCTGGAATGACACTGCAAATTCCCAGCTATTTTTTCATACAAACCAGTCCAATATACAACATGCAATTTTGATTATGAGTGATGGCTCCATGACGAGAATCATGAACATATCACAACGTCATCAATTAAAGGAATCTCTTGAAAAAGGATCCTAAAATATAGTTTATATACCTACATTTTAATGGAAGTGTGGATGATAAAACATGAATATATAACGACATGTACTCTGCCAAACTTCTGTGCGTAACACATGATGATGATATACAATTTGCAGCAAACCTGGGATGTTAATTCCTGTCGAACTTATTTCATACTGTGCACAGCATATCATGCTCTAGCAATTATCGGAAAACAATCTATTTGCAACAGAAAAGGAAGTTTTAACCTGTTAAAACCAGTATTTATTACACACTTACCTCTATAATAAACACTTTTGGGTAATCTTACCTGGCTTTCAAATAAGAGGGAAATTAATGCCAATAAAAAAATTATTGGCACATTCTCTTAAACTGGTCGTTCTATGCCCCTCAGACTCGGTCGTTCATAAGGGTTTCTTGACGAAACCTGAGCGAGTCAGTGGTCACTGAGAAATCTTTCCTGACGAAACTGTTCCCCCAGAACCGCCATTACTTTGTCCCTGATAGTTAGGCAGGGGAGGCGGGAGGGAAATCAGCGTGTTTATTATAGAGGTAAGTGTGTAATAAATACTGGTTTTAACAGGTTAAAACTTCCTATTTATGTCCACACTTTGACCTCTATAATAAACACTTTTGGGTTATCTCAGAATAACCACAGGAGGTGGGCTAACCCTTCCCTCACAATGTCATCACAGAGGCATAGAACGCACTATTTCAGATGTTTAATGAATTTAGGGTTGCGAGTAAAACCTACTTGCAAGTAATTAAAGTGGACGAGAATTAATGAGAAGGTTTAATTCTATTCACGACAAATATTCATAAACAAGAACTGAATAGTACCTGGGTAAGAGAAGGTCGTCGGCGAAGGAGGGACCCCCGGCAGTCGCTTGCTGACGGCGGGCGAACCAAAAAACTTCTACCACCAAATAAGAGGGACAAACCCGTCCCCCGAGCCGACATCCGTCTGGCGATCTGTGCGTATGTACATGTGCTCCCCAATCGAACGGTATCTACAGGCGGACCTTGCTTTGCGCCGCTACCACGGGTCCGAGGTGGTAGTGGTCGCCGTCAAACCACGTCAATTCCCTACAATAGAAAGAGACGAAAGTATTGTTAGAGGCCCATGTACAGGCCTTCATGACATCGGCAAGGGCAACATTATTCATGAACGCGAGTGATGACGCCAGAGCTCGCACATCATGCGCCTTCACTCGAAAGGAGCCCGAAGTTCTGGTGTTGGATCTGTCGTAACAGAACAAAACACATTTCTTTACCCAGGAAGAGATCGTTGCAGCCCTGATATCTTTCTGAAACCCCTTCTTGAACGCAACGAAAAGTAACCGTTTCCCAACATGAAGCTCCCTCGTGCGATTGACGTAGATGCGCAGAGCTCTGACGGGACACAATTTAGCACCCTCCTCCAAACCCGGGCCTAGGGAAGAGGTAAGGGACGGGATGGTAAAAGTCATAGACGGGGTCTGGGCTAGCTGAGTTTTAGCCAAAAAGGAAGGGATGACCCCGAGCTTAACCGCGGAGCCATCCTCCTTCCAGTGCACTTTGGAAAAGTCGAGAGCATGCAGCTCACTTCGCCTCTTCCCTGAAGCAAGGGCCAGGAGGAAGACCGTTTTAAAGGTCAAAAACTTCAACGACGCTTTCTCCAACGGTTCGAAAGGTTCGGAAAGTAAGCAATTCAAGACTAGCGATAAATCCCAGTCCGGGACTGGATTTCGCGTTCTAGGTCTGTCGACAGCAAAACTGTTTAATAACGCGGACAAACTCGCATCCTGACCGAAATCGACCCCCGTTTTAGGCTTAAGGGTCTTCGCGATAGCGGTCCGGTACCCAGCAAGAGTGGACGGAGCCCTTCCCTCATTGAACTTTTCCAGGAGGAACTCCGAGATCAGAGGGGCAGTGGCCTTGAAAGGACTAACCTTCCTGCCACGACACCAAGCACAGAATCGCGTCCACTTGGATTCGTAGACTGCCAAAGAAGATCGTCTATTTGTTCTGGCGATCCTCGCGGACACTTCTCTAGAAAAGCCCTTCTTTCGAAAACATCGCTCGACAAGAGCCACGCGTGAAGTTTCAGCGTGCTCGGAGCTTGATGGAAGATGTCGGACCGAGGCTGCTTGAGTAGATCCCAACGGTCCGGCAACGGAACTGGGTCGGCTGCTAACAACTCCAGAAGGTCCGGGAACCACGGCTTCTGGGGAAGCAGCGGGGCAATCAGGATCATTCTGGCGCAATGCGATCGGAACTTGGCCAGAAGCTTCTCCAGGAGCACTGCCGGAGGGTACGCATACGCGAACATGGCGTCCCAATCCGCCGACAGAGCATCCACCTCGAGACACCGCTCGTCGGGGATGGGGGAAACAAACATTGGAAGCTTTGTGTTCCACCTCGTGGCAAACAGATCGACCGTAGGCGAACCCCAGAGGTCGCACAAGGCCCGAAACACCACTGGAGACAGGGACCATTCTGTTGGCTGCACCTGTCCCCTCCTGGACAAGCGATCGGCTAGAACATTCATATGGCCTGGAATGTGACGAGCCCTGAGCAGAATTCGACGCTCGTGACACCAGAGAAGGAGGTCTATTGCGAGCCGGCACAGAGAAACCGACTTTGTACCCCCTTGCTTGTTTATGTAGGCCACGACTGTGGAATTGTCGGTGGCCAACAGCACAACTTGCTGAGAAAACTGACGTTCCCAATGCTGTAGCGCCAGAAAGACAGCTTTTAACTCGAGGATATTGATATGCTCGTCCTGCTGCGAACGAGACCACAGACCTGAGACCTCGTGAGAGTCCCAGTGCGCCCCCCAGCCCTCCAAACTGGCATCCGTAAAGAGATGCCTGGATGGAGGCGGCTGGCGGAACGGCGCCCCTCGGAACAGGTTGACTGGATCCAGCCACCAACGCAAATCTCGAACCACTTCCGCCGACACCGGGACCAACTGAGACATGTCCCCGGTCGCCTGGGACCATTGAGAATGCAACTGGTGCTGAAGAGACCTCATGTGTAGGCGCCCTAATGGCACCATTTTCTCGGTTGAAGCCAGGGTGCCTATCAGGGACTGCCACCGAGACGCTGGCTGAGGGACCCGATCCAAAAACCCGCGGCACTGCTCTGATAACTTTAACCGACGCTCCTCGGTCGGGATAACAGATCCGGAGATAGTCCGAAATCGATAGCCCAGAAAGACGAAGTCTTGCCGAGGAGATAAGTCGGACTTTTTGGGGTTGATTTTGAAACCCATGGAATGGCAAAGATCGACCACCCACTGAGCCTGCCGAACAAGAGTCCGAGGGCAGTGATGCCTGATTAGCCAATCGTCCAGATACTGATACAGGACGATACCATTGCGATGAGCTAGTACCTGAAGCTCCCTCACGCACATGGTGAAAATCCAAGGGGCCGTGGACAGACCGAAAGGCAACGCCCGAAACTGCCAAACTTGGCCCCGATAGAAGAATCTGAGGTACCTCCGAATGGACCGCCTCATCGGAACATGGAAGTACGCATCCTTCAGATCTATAGTTACCACCCACGCATTGAGGGGCATCGCCGAGCGAACAACCTCGGGTGTCTCCATCGTGAAGGTGGGTATGTGAAGGTAACGGTTGAGGGCCGAAAGGTCGATCACCGGCCTCCAACCGCCGGAAGCTTTGGGTACCACAAACAGAATACTGTAAAATCCGGGGGAATGATCTGACACCGGTTCTACCGCTCTTTTGTCTATCATGGCGGAAATTTCGCTGACGAGCGCTTGACGCCTTTCGGGATCGTGCGGAAGGGAAAAAACCCTTGGAGAAAGCGTCAATGGGGGAAACTGAACAAACTTGAGGCCGAACCCCCGACGCAAGGTCGTGACTATCCAGGGGCTGGCTCCCAGATCTCGCCAACGAAGCCAGAAATTGCTGAGACGCGCGCCTACAGGCTCGTCCGTACTCACGATATTTACGGAGCCTATCGCGCCTGGTGACCCGACCATGCGTGGAAGGTCCGGAGACAACAGCGAGGCACCTACCTGATTTCTTCTCCCCTGCCGGCTTGGCTGGGCTGGAGGGACGGCCTCGACCTCGGCCACCCCGACCACGTTGCCCCCCTCGCTGCGCGCCTGCAGGGGCCCCACGAAAGGGCTGCCCCAGAGCCTTACCCCGGCCACGACCTGCCGAGGAAGCCCCACGACTCTGGTGAGATGGTTGCTGCTGCTGGGCGGGTTTCCGTTGCTGCTGCTGCGCAAGCATACGCGCCCAACGCTCCAGCGCCTGGGATTGACGGACCGAAGCATCAGAGGAGGCCTTCGCTCGCGCCCTATCCTCCTGCCGAGTCTTGACTTCCTCCAACTCCCGATGGACCCCCTCCGGAAAGAGGAAGGGAGAAGCAGGCCCTTCCGGCGGAAGTACAGGATGGAGTCTCAGGGACTGAACCAACTGGTCCGAGATCTTGAAGTCCGCCTTCTGCAAAATGGCATCTCTGCGCCATAACTCGGAGACCCACCACATGTGGGTATCGAGAGCCACCTTGTCAGCCACGGCTCGGCCTATCGATTGAATGAGGCTGATAGATCCATGGAGGGCCTCAGCGAGGTCGGACCTATCCAGCTGTTCATTGTTCAATACCTGGTCATGACAGGCCGTGAGGGCCAACGTAGAGCCATGCACCAGCCAATCCATAGCTGAGTCTACGGCAACTCCCAAACGCAGCGACGCCTGCAGATCCGAAATCTGCGCCCACGGAAGGGAAATCGACTTCGGGACAGCGAACACATCCTGCTCCTGAAGCCGCGAAGGCTCGACATCAAGCAAAGAGGAAGTGTAGAAATCCGTCACTCTGGGCCTTGAGGGATACGCGCCGACATGTGTGCGGTTCTTCTTAACCGTGTCCTCGATCCGCGAAGAAAACGAGTTCCGAACCCCAGGAGCCAGGGGAAACCTAAGGGCATCTCTAGGAACCCTGGGCTGCTGTAGGTCCCGCTCAGTGAAGGACTTCGCCTTCTTCGCTGGAGGAGGGGAATCAGAACGTGGTTGAGGCCACTCCTCTCCAGACAACCGACGCACAAAATCCAACTTGTCGGCCCATGGGCGCTTGAAGGGATTAGTAGGATCCTCCTCATCCGCCGACTGCGAGTCTTCCTCGCGCTGGCGCTTAGGTACCAGTAAACGAGAAGTGCTCGGCTGAGGTCCCTGTAAAGGAACAATGCCATCCTGCTGCACCGAAACGGGAACCACCTCAGAACCCTCCGAAGGAGAAGACGTAGCAAAAGCTGGCGGCTGACAACGCTGAACCTCTGGGACCCTAGGAGGCCGTGACAAAAGGCTCTCCAGCCTGCCCAAGAAGTCCTCCCGCATAGTAGCCAACTCCGTCCTGAACTCCTCCTTAGAGATATACGAAGGTGGGGATTCAGCTACAGAATGGTACACTGTGGAAGCCGGAGAAGGCTTAGAGACTGGTGCCGGCGGAGGCTTGGAAACCGTAGGCAACGGCGGAGGCTTAGAAATCGTCGGAGCAACCGAACCCGCACTCGAAGACGTAGGCAAGGAGTCAAAAATGAGGCCGGGGTCCGCCGGGACTTCGCCCTGCTCAAAATCCTCCGCAACCTGCGGAAAAAAGGTAGGCGTTAAGGAAAATGAAACAGACTTCTTCCATGAAACAGATTCTGAAGAAGTGCCGTCAGTTTTTGACAAGCCACCAGGAAACGGTTGTTTCACAATAACAGTAGGAGATAAAGGATAGCGTGGCCCTGATCCCACTCCCAACTTTGAACTCCGTACGGGCTGCGAATCCCGGGTTCCAGCAAGCACTGGAGGGCTCCCGGGAACCGGAAAACGGGTCCCGGGAACCGACAATTGGTTCCCGGAAACCGGCCCACGGTTCCCGGGAACCGTCAGAACCCCAAAGGAAAAGGCTGACGGAAACCCAGGAGCCGAAAAGCCCATACCCGTGCCACCTGCACGATCCACAGGGTCCTCGGAGCCTGTGGCATCGGAAGGCAGCTGTTCACAATTTGAGACGTTAACAGAGTTGAACTCCCGGTTAAAGGACCCCGGGAGCCGCATCCGAACGGAGCTCAAAGCCGGAAACCGAGGAATCAGAGGCATGTTGCAGCGTGAGACCTTGGAAACCAATGGCGGAACAGGGCTAAAGGAAGACGACATCAAACCCGGTGGCTGATGTAAAAAACTCACGGTACTAACAGTACAACCCTGGTTCCCGGGAACCGGCAAACCGGGTCCCGGGAACCGCGAAAACGGCAAGCTGAAAGACAAAAACATGTCTAAACTTACAGCAGAAATGGTACGTAGTAGACGTAAATCCTGCTCCTCGCGCCTCTGCGCGCTCTGCTTGTACCTCGACTTTTTACTAGAAGTAGCTGAGGGACTGAGAGGGGGGATAGGTTTAGCCAACCGTTCTAGTTGCACCTGGCGCAGACCGTTGAGATAATCTGACCAATCGTCTACTCCCCACGAAGCGCACATCCCGCAACAGGCAGTAGGTCGGCACAACTCTCTACACATCCAGCAATTATGATGTAGTTCCCACTTGGGGAGAAACTGCTGGCACCCAGCGCACTTCATCTGGAAAGATAGCACAAACCAATGTGCGATGGGCGATAATAGGGGAAGAAACAGTAACCTAAGAGGATTTACCAGTTCCTCCCAAAAACACTAAACTACACTACTCTAAACTACTGTAAACAGTACAATAAAGCAGTAAAATAATCCTGAGATCCAAAGATCCGAGAAAGTGATGAGAAAACTCCAATTGAAAGCCAAGGAGTAAGAAGCTTGTCCTTCCAACAAAGCAGGGACAAACGTAATGGCGGTTCTGGGGGAACAGTTTCGTCAGGAAAGATTTCTCAGTGACCACTGACTCGCTCAGGTTTCGTCAAGAAACCCTTATGAACGACCGAGTCTGAGGGGCATAGAACGACCAGTTTAAGAGAATGTGCCAATAATTTTTTTATTGGCATTAATTTCCCTCTTATTTGAAAGCCAGGTAAGATTACCCAAAAGTGTTTATTATAGAGGTCAAAGTGTGGACATAAATAGACATATTCAACGCAAAGATAGAAAATATTTGCAAGCAGTCATCATTAAACAGTGCCAAAAAGCTTTCAATATCATAGTCATTTCATGGAATGTCCTTAGCTTAGATAAATTTCACAACATATATTGCTACATACATGTACAGACATTATGCCTTTATGCTATTCAAGAGTACAATGTGATAAATGGGTCTAGCATTTGACTGAAATTCATAATATTATACATTAATACATTGATATTGACTACAAATAAACTCATATACAAACTGCACACAATGTACAAAGTGACCATATTGTTGGTCCGACAGACAAACAGACAGATCAATGAATATACCTGTATAACTTCTGATTATAAATAACATATAATAAGTCCATCAACATTTGACAGAAAACTACATTTGACATCTCAAGTCAGCGACTAATTTCTCATGGTATTTATACAGAACATATTTTGATGATCATGATAAACAAATCTGCTGATAGACAGTGTACAATATATGACGTAAATTTTTACGAAAGAAGATAATGTTATTTTCATGAAACTACATATATATATATATCATGAATATTACTTGCACATATACTTATTTCTGCGATTTTTCGCATCTGGATAAAAAGACACTAACTGCACGACACATTCAACAAACCATAATCACGATAATATCAGTCAAATTCCACATCACAACATGGATACATGTATAAGTCTTTTTTCTTGGAATTTACACAACAGTATCAATACATACAGTAGTATTGTAACAATTATGGTGCGATAAATTTCAAATTTTTCACAGGACACATTTTACAGAGTAACTCTACCCTAACAACATCAGACAGAAAAGCACTCTTTGAGCCAAACAATTCAACCCCCTCCCCGACAAGAAACATGAATGCCCCATTTTGTTGACCTTTGTCGACAACGATAACAACAGCAACAACAACAACGCATGACAACATCAATTCCTGAATCCCACAAAACCCCAGTGCACCCCCCCCCCCCAACCAGAGTTGCCCCCTCAACAATCATCATCGTCATCTTTGCGTCCAGACAAGAACTTTCGGAAGTCCGCCGAGAGACCCTTCTCTTCATAGATGTACTCGCGTTCGTCCGCGGCGCCGTTGTGATACGATGTCGAGAAGTTTTGCGGTGTGGAGGGCAGAGGGCGCGCGTCGGGAGACGATAACTGTTTCATGAACTGTGGGGTCCTGTTCTCATGGGCAATGCTGTATAAGAACTCGGTGTTGGCGTTAGCATCTGGCATGTCACCTGTAACCATGGTAATAAGGGTGAATAATGTTACCATATATATTATATAGCATTTCTTCTGCTCTTTATTTGTAACCGACTTGATAAATCTGTCATAATTGTGATTTTTTTAAGTTGACCATAACAAAATAACGAATAAAGACAGCCCAAGCTGAGTAACTTTTAAGGTTAAAATTTATTTCCATACAGTGCAAAACAGTACCGTTACTGTCTGTTGGTCTTCTGGGAACTGGCAACGGGCCTGGAAAAACAGTAACACACTTCAAAATATTTCAGATGTTCCCCCCATAATAGTCATGCACATGTAATCAAATAAATAATACATTCTTTCTTTATTTTTGGACAAACACAAACCTCTATCGGAGTCGGGCGACACTGGCAGACTGTGAGCACCGTGGACTTTACTGTGTGGGATATTGTTGTTGGAATGACCCGGCTCGGAGTTGAATCTGGACAATGGGGAACTGAGGCTGAGCACGGTGCCCTCAGGAATCGAGCCTTCCTGCTGGCGCCTTGACATGTTTTTGACAGTGACGAGGGCTTGCGTAGCCGTGTGGACTTTCTGATAGATCCGCTCGCAATCGATGGATGTGAAAATGAACAGTCCCTCACCCGTCTCCGATGACCTGTTTGGTAGGAACAGTGACTTCCAACACATGTTTTCAGAGAGATGTGTATCCGGTGAAAGTAAATATGCAAAAGAGGTCCGTACTTGGTGAAAATAAAGGTAATGTTTTTATTTAGCAAGTGTCAGAAACTAGATGATTAGAATTTGTTACGGTTGAAAGAACAAAATCCAGACATGACATCACAATCCCGAATTCTAGGATATTTTTAACTTTTACATTTACGGATGCACTGCATGCAAAAATATGTTAATAGCTCTCATTGACAGGTTTTCATGTAGACATGGATAGTTCTGATGTATATGGTTTGACTGTATCTGGTTTGATCTCGTCACCCAGTGCCCCAAACTCACCGTCCCGACTCGAAGGTGAACTTGCTGTCGTCGCGACCGTAGCGTCTCAGAGTGTTGAGTTTCCACGTGACGAGAACCTGGTCGTGCTGTATCGGGTCTCGGATGATGATACTCTCTGAGTTGACTTGCATCAGGTACTCTCCACTGTACGGTGTGTTAGTGTTGGGCAACAGATACACGTGGAACATATCTAAGTAGAAAACAACAATGAATATCATGCGAAAGTTTTCATTTTCATCAGTTAACAGGAGAAAACATTCGCCAAGCATGTAACAAACAAATATATACACCTCCTCCCCCCTCCCATTACTATTCACAGTGTACCTACTCTATTACTCTTAACAGAGACAACTTTTCAATATACATGATCGCTATGTTGTAACCTTGACAACAAGTACACAAATTTTAACACACCTCTGGGTACGTTTCTAGCTGCCATGGCTCCCTGTGATTTTACCCCCAGGCCGAGTCCGATGTGATCCAATATAACACTGTACCAGTCGGTGGCATCCATCTCTGAATGGCAACAAGAGACGCAAGAGGTTGAACTAATGGTGAGACATCATACCTGCAAAACTATGTTTTCACATTGTCAATATAAAAGCTTTAAACAAGTCTTAGATCATTTGGTCATGTAGATATTAGGTGCTAGAATTTTTTTTTCACAAATATAAAAAGCATTCATTGCAACACAAATGAGTTTTTTAACCATTATCATACGTTACGTTTTTGTCCTAAGTGTTTAATTGAAAGCTATATACCTGAACTAGCAGCCAGTTGTTTGTATTGACCATTTGTAAACCACAAGAGGAGGACGTGATTACGGTTCTCAATGGGCATTCGGTCTATTCGTTCCACGTAAGTCAGATCAATTGTCTTGGCTTCGTAACTGAGCATCGATGCCTTCTCATCGGCAAACCGCTCCAGACGATTTGGCCCTTTGCTGGAAGCTTGTCGCAGAATCATCCACTTTTTCTGCCAGAGCTGTCATGCGAGATACAGATGAAAATCAAGACATATATATGAATCCTTCATATTAATTTCATTTATTTCACTTGTCAACACAAAAAGTCAAAAATTGATCCATAATCTTACCCCCATTTTCTTGCTCTTGGTTTTGAGGTATCCTTGTTTGACTATGTCCTGGTAGTCCGACAT
Organism: Terebella lapidaria; assembly: GCA_949152475.1. Classification (NCBI taxonomy): domain Eukaryota; kingdom Metazoa; phylum Annelida; class Polychaeta; order Terebellida; family Terebellidae; genus Terebella; species Terebella lapidaria. The sequence continues at coordinate 21,821,112 of OX424564.1, read as the reverse complement.
GCTGTATTTGGACTACGGTGCATTCAATCACCCAAAGCTTTATAACAATCTGAGGCAGAAAAATTCCAAGTATCAGTGACTGAAGAATACAATTTGTTATGCAGACATATTTGCAAAAGTTCATAACATTTTGCCTCGATGGAAGGAATCGAACCGTGTTCATTTTCGACAACCTATAAATGATTCCAGCCACATACCCTGCATATTCTATACAGTGTCTAGGATAAATGTTTCCTTCACGAGCTTTTCATCTGAATTCACTACCTCCTTGTAGTTTCATTGAAATCTATTCGATTTTGTTGACAGTGATGTTGAAACTTCGACCATCTCTACCCTTGATCGAGTTTTAGTGGTTGTCTGGGAACAACCATCAAAAGCGTTGGGAGGTAACTCTGGTAAGCGTATTCTAGGCTACCAAACCAAAGGCAGGGATGTTAAAATATCAATCGAAAATACAGGTTCAGTCAATGTCATGAAGCAGGGTTAGTTGGTTAGGGATGCGGCGAAATTAGGACGCATATAGCTCTTTTTGAGAACATTTATCTTATGATGAAGCCATTAACAATAATCAATCAATGCAGAATATGTTTGGAAATGGTTTCAATATGATCATGTTACCGGAAAGTTTTTGTGATTTACGCCGAATTTAATGCCTGATTCAGTAATTGATTGGCTGTTTAGACTTGGCAAAGGTGAGTGTGATTGCACGACATGTCATGACTCATGGGGCCTGATGGGCATGATTATCAATATTATGTCACTCAGCTAGTCCTATCTCTGAGACAGAGTCCTATGTAAGCAATGACAAGAATTTACCGACGGAGTGGGGAATTCCCGCGCCAACGAACATCGGGTTATATTCGACGAATAGAACGATTTACCCTTAAAACAACATGTGAATCCTGATGAGGGTGATTAATGTACTCAATTTGCTATGTTCGAATAAGCTGTTAAGCGATATATTCCAAAGAACATTGAATTAACATCAGATGACAGCAAATATTGCAAATCACCGCCTTCCCAGGATGTTCGCCTTCCCAGGATGCTTTGCGAAGGACCCCTTTAATTTGGATTTTTATTTTAGGCGGAGCCTATATATTTTGATAAATCGCACGATACAATGAACGCAGAGAAAGATTTCCCGATATAGCTGACACAGCTCATGCAAATGATCCGAATTTAAGGCCAGAAAATATATAAATATCTATGTACTCAAAGAGTATATGGATTTTAGAAGGTGAATAAGCCTGTTGTAGATGAACGGCATAGGAAGTAGCCAAGTATGTACAATTATAGCCTCGTGTTTATTAGCCAGTAGATGATGCTACATTTGCGTACAGGTCACTTTGTATTTGTGAGACAATGAGAACAAAACGTATTAGCCAAATCCTGACAATTGTGGTTATAATGAATGTTTGAGAATGAGCCATGGTCACATAAAATATTACTTGCTAAAATCTTAATAATTTTACAAATTAAGGAGATAATTTTAATGAATTGTCATCAAAAAGGTGATTATCTGATTGGAATACACAGAGAACCTAAATGTAATTGAAGAAAATATTGCCCCATTGCCGAAGATCAACAGGCAGGGGCCCACACTAAATGCCCCGGAAGTGTGCGAGCCTTGGATTTGTCAGGACTAAAAAATGTGGCGCCCAAAGAGTGCTGGGCCTGGGCCCCCAAGTTGGATCTTCACAGCTGTGGGGCCCCAAAACTGCACACGTCCAGCCCAAACACCTGTGTATCCAGTATGGGCCGCGGCCCACTGCATGCAAAGCATCACGAAGCTGACACAAAAAATTATTGTTGTGCCCAAAATTATTGTTGTGCCCAAACACCTGTGTATCCAGTATGGGCCACGGCCCACTGCATGCAAAGCATCACGAAGCCCGGTTTCGCAGCACGGTCGCACGCGTGATTTTTGGGGCCTCATGGGGCCCCCAAAACTGTGGGGGCCCTAAGCCATGGCCTATTTGACTTGGTGGCTAATCCGGCCCTGTCAACAGCAATATCAATATTCGACACGTAATGGAGCAATGTATGGGAGTGTTTTCTGAATGATCAGATAGCAATTACTTTGTTCCTGTTCGGGTTTAACTCAGTATTCTTTGCATGAATACAAGTCATGATATACCAGGAAAAAAAACTCGAGGAAATATCCGAAGATTACGCGCAAACACATGCACATATTCATATATTTTGTTTACTTATCGAAATTGAAAAGCAAAGTCAAAGTCAAAGAACGGTATACCGTTCTGTATACCGTAGGCATCAAATGTAGCTTTCTGATCCACCATTAGTGCTATTAGTGGCGACACAACCAGCACGATGTGTGGAGCATTATCCGGTTCAATCTGATTAACATGAATACATCTCAAGTTATCTTCACTTTCTTATCAGACTGTGGGGGAGGTGTTTAAAACATATATGTGGGAGTATATGATAAATCTATCTAATTTAATCTAGCACTATTTGACTGCATATACATTTCACCATATCGCTTATTTATCTCAATAATCATTTCGCTATTGTCCTGGAATAGGCCAAAATTATTGTTGTGTTTATTTCATTCACTTCTAGGATCATATAGACTAATTCCCTACAATAATTTGTATTTACATACCACTAATGTCCAAGTCAATAACATGTGTCTTCTCCAGCAAGATTCTACATGTTTTTACATCAATGTACATTAGGTGTACATTATGCCTATTCTCAATGAACTATCAAAGACTTTTTTTCAAATAGTAAATAGGCATACCTTGTCCATGATGAGAGGTGCAACTGTGTACACAAAACTTTTCCCGTATCCCGTTGGAAGCACTCCTAAAACATTTTTTCTGTTGCATATGTGCCAGATTATGTCCAGTTGTTCCTGCTTTAACTGTATCTTGAATCTTTCTTCATAGTGGTTAATATATTCCACTGATTTCTTCTTTGGAAAACATTGTCGGCAAAAAATTAAAATACTTCTGTTGATGTCAAAGGTTACTCGTTGTCAAGTGTCGCCTCATACATGTACATCTCCTGTCCAGTCTACGTGTGTGATATTCAATGTGTTTACGCCTTTTTTAAATCTTGTTCTAGTTTGCATTCACCAATAAACCTTGCCCTCACCTGATTGGCTGAGCGTTTGACAGTCAGCTGAAAGCGGGGGGAGGCGCCATTCAATTGTAAACACAAAAAAACCGCGAGATGTAGCGGGTGGATTATGATAGATTATTTGATAATGTCGCCATATGTCAGACACCTAATTGCGTTTATAGAAGGACAACAACACACAGTATGTGGAAATCAAGTTTATTTCAGCATAAAATGCAAACTTTGGAGGAAAAAACAACAACCGTTATAGCCGGTTATAGCGGGAATCTCGTAGGGAATTTTATGCATGGCCTTACGCGTAACTCTGTTACGCTGCGGAATTATCACTCAGCCCAGGACATCCGACATGTCATGAATGACTGCTGCCCTGGGACCTTGACCACATGAGGTGCCAAGCGAATACGGTCAGTCACAACCACCAGTGGGGAAAATTGAGATATCTTACCACAAGATTACGGGTCTGGACCTAGATTACCGAGTTGATACCTGATGCAGAAAATTATCACGAATCCTGAACTAGGAAGTTTTGACAGTTCAGCCTTCATTCGCCAGATGGCAGGTGCTTGCGAGGCGCGCTTTTGCAATATTGAATATTTCATTCACCATGAATTAACGATTGAAAATTGAAGGAAATTGTGACAGTTTCTTTTTCTACATTATCTAATATTCTGACCTATCTCTCGCAGTCAAGCCCTTGTTCAGTTTAATAATTGATGATTGTTCATATGATGAACAATAAAAAATCCGATGGTGGGACGGAAAAAATTCGGTAATGAAAGTTACCCCACGTGCTCATAGCCAGTGAATCATGTCTAGACCACTTCCTAGATGGCGCCACTGGCCACAACCATTGCATAACTTGACTTTTGACCAAGTTGATTCATGACACTGCAATACACTTGGTAAATTCGCCTTCTCGACTGTGACAGGCGTAGATATTCAAAAGGTGATGAGCTCTGTGCATAGTGCATCAATCGTCATGATCAGCGCTTTGTCCTAAATTTTCTAAATGTTTGAATCATGTCAAATAATATTGGACCTTGGGCGTCAAAACGGGTTATCTGCTCATAATATCTGGTTATGACTGTACAGCTCTGTATTGAGTACACAGTAACCCCCCCCCCCCCCTCCTCCCTCCCCCACCATGGCATGTACCCTACAGTCAGTGAAATATGTGCACACCAAACTTTTTCATGAACTAGCCACCAGTAATCCAAACACACTATCCTATTCAGTTTGAAGGTGTGGAAAAATTTTAAGGTGAAATTCTTTATTTTTGAGTTTGATTGTAATTAGTAACACTACATTTTTATTGAGAATAGACCTAACATTTAAATTGCAGGGTTTACATTAGGTATGGTTCTGTTATTATCAATAAGAACTGTGCAATCTCTGTCATTCCAAATATTTGATACTTGACAGATGTCCAAACCAATGGCGGGGAAGATTTGTCTTGTTACCGGAGGAACACGTGGGATTGGGAAAGGCATCGCCTTGCAGCTTGGTGAAGCAGGAGCCACAGTCTACGTCACTGGTACGTTCTGGCAGGCAATATGATGGAAATATTTACAGATGAATAATTAAATAGAATGACCAAACGAAATGTGCTTATCCGTTTAAAGATACCTACCTATAAGAGTGTTATCTTTGTATTTATGGATTCATTTAATATTTGTGTGCATGTTGAGTCATATACATGTAATGTGAATATAACTGGTTTATTGGTTTATAGCATTTTAAACTTTTTGGATGTGTCGATCATTTCTGTTTCTAGGTCGGACTTTGAAGAGAGCCCCTGGTGCAGTGGTTGGGGGTTGTTTGGAGGATACAGCTGCAGAAGTGTGTAAATGTATCGGTAATACAAGACTAGCTGTACTTTGTAATTTATTTGTGAAGAATATGTTGTGTGAGCAAGCTGGTTGTGCACCACTTGGATAATCGCTGTGTAAAATCCTGTTACTGTTTGTTAATTTTTCGGATTTTGTTAATGATTTGGGATTACCATAGCCTTCAACTGCAAAATTACAGGAATGTTAGGAAAATATCTTCAATGCACAGACTTTGCTGTTACCATGGCTAATATGGCTATGTGAAGATGCGATGTGTTTTTGCTGCCAATAGATCGAATCGCGCGGAGGTGTGTGCATTCCTGTCCAGTGTGACCACAGCCAGGATGCGGAGGTGGCAGCAGTATTCGACAGAATAAAACGGGAGAGAGATGGACAGTTAGATCTTCTCGTCAATAACTCCTACGCTGCAGTACTTGTAAGTACTGGGAAGCTGTGTCCCACATTTTAGTTATAATTACTTCACAGATGTTCAGAGTCAAAATTTTAATTCTTTGGCTGATTGTTCCAGGTTTCCATCATTGAATCTTATGTTTTCTACTATCATATTGTAGTGAAAAGATGAATTTTCTCGCTCATGAAGTTTTTGCTGATTCATACTGATATGTGATGCTATAAAATACCCAGTAAAAGTAGTCAACAGCTAGTGAAAATCCCTGTAATGAATTTGGTTATCATACATTAGAATATTCGTAACATTTTACAGTTTATGATGGCTAATGTTTACAGGCAATCAGTCAAGAAACTGGTGTTCCTTTCTGGGAGCAGAGAGACAACATGTGGGACGTTGTCAACAATGTCGGCTTGAGGTAGTAGTTCCATCATTGCAATATGTAAATATATATATGCCCTTATACACACATGACATGCAACAAATAATATTCGAAGAAATCTGATAATAAACATCATACTAGTAGAGTGTCTCTGTGAATGTATGTAGTTACTGATAGACATCGAAATGTATATTGATTTGAGTCCTCTTCTCAACAGAAATCATTACATGTGCACGATCCATGCAGCTAGAATGATGGTTCCCAGGAAACAGGGCCTAATCGTCAATGTATCATCTGCAGGTGGTTTGAAATACCTCTTCAATGTGCCTTATGGAATAGGCAAGGCTGCTGTGAGTATGCTCTTTATTAAGTGGCATAAAAATATCTGACTGACTCTGGGCAACATACCCTTGAATGTCAACATGTCATACATGCATAAGTAATAATCCTCACATTTTTTTGGTCAGTGTAAATGATTACATGCCTGTATGTGGTTATCACGGTGTCAAATTAATCAGGATGAACTGTTAAACACTATTTGTTTTTTGAGGAAAATAGCAAATATGATCTTCTATGGAGTAAAATATATAAAGATAATTTGTAAAGTAAGTACATGTACAATTCGGAGGTCAATGGACACATTGACAGGTCAATGGACTACATTGAAACAAAGAGTGTAACTATATACTTTCAGGTTGACCGTATGGCAGCCGACTGCGCGGTCGAGCTACGCAAGCACAAAGTCACAATGGTCAGTTTGTGGCCGGGCCCCGTGCAGACTGAGATGATAGACTACATGTTTGGGAAGGAAGGGTCCACCGGTTCAAAGGCACAAGACTCTGCAAGCAGAGAACAGGTCTAAAATTTGTACTTTGATATAAGATATTCAAATACGTTAATTTCCTACAGCTGAAAAGTCACTCGTCAATACTATTGGTAAAAATTTTGAGTAAATATACCAGTTTATTACGTAATAAGTTTGAGAGAGTTGCACACTTTCAATCATCGAGTTATACATGTACATATGGCATGTGTTTGTGTTTTGCATATTTTTTTTAGATGAAGAAAGTGTTTGCCAACTGTGAGTCTCCGGAGTTTTCTGGAAAGTGCATCGTCAAATTGGCTCAAGGTATTGTTGACTACTAATCATCCAGAAAATTTCCTTAGGGTATCAATCATAATACTAGTACGTCACGTTTTAGTCATATCTTTTGTTAGTTCTGGGTGTTTATGTAATGATTGCAGACCCCAATGTACACAAGAAAACTGGACGTATCGTGATGACCAGTGAGCTTGGTCAGGAATATGGAGTCACAGATATTGATGGTTAGTTTATGATATATGGGATAACTCATTATATTTTTATGGACCTAGTTATACTATTATCAACAGTACATAAAATTTTAACCAAATGGCACCTATTAATATATTTATGATAAATAGAAACATATATGAAAAATGAGTATTCATTGAAAAAATATTGAATAATCATAGTCATGATGTCTCCTGTTTTTTGCAGGCAGGAAAATTCCGAGTTCGCGTTCACTTTCGATGATGCTGATGTTTCAAGGTTGGACCAAAACTGCAGCATTCATTCCTCACTGGGTCAAGATTCCATATTTCATGATGACTTTGTATGGTTCAAAATTCTAAGACGAATTTTGTTTGCTTGCCTTGCTAGTTTTGTGAACATATTCTGGAATATATGTGTGATTGCAAATTAATAAAATATATTTACATATTGAATATTGATGGGATACAAGTGAAATAACTATTGTAATTTGAAATGGAATACTGTACTTTGCTTGTTTTTTTCTGCATGCCTGTGTAAATTTTTATTGGAAAATGTGCCATTTTTGAGATGTATATGTGATTGAGTACATGGCTGTGTTCCCTTTCAAGAAAGCCATTTCAAATCAATATCTAGATCATATATATATAATACATGTACATGTATTGCTATGCTTTCTTTTCTAGTGATGTATAAATCAAGTCTCTGCTAATGCGATGTTTGATTGAACAGATCAGCATCCATATCTTAGTAGCGTGCAATAGAATCTTCTTGAAGCGGTTCCAGTTTGTGATGCAATGTTTTCGGTGAAATGCAATGTGATATACATGTGCTGGTTCATGTAGTACTATTTAGTACTAATTTATTCCAGTTGATTATTAGAATACTGTTTGTTAGTGTGATTGTTAGAGTTGAATAAGAGTTCTATGGGCTTAATTTGTCAACATTGCATTCATTGCAATGCTAAACTGCTGCTGAAATGCAGAATAAACAGATATTTTGATGAAATTTTTGTCCTCAATCTTTTTAGCTTACTGGACCAAAGGTCAGATAAGCTATTGTCGTCAGGTGGCGTCCGGCCGTCGGCGTCGGTGTCGGCGTCTGCGTCGGCATTGTCAAACGCTGGGAAGAATCTGTTTGATGAATATTCCTATAATTAAGGCATTTCAGCAGAAATGCCTTTATGGTTTTGTCAAAAAAAATTTTTTTTTTTCTTTTTTTTTTCACTTTTTGGTTTCCGCACGATAACTTCCGTTTGCATGATGTATCTTCACCAAATTTTCAACGCTGGTCAGAAATGTTGTGTAGAAGAAGCCCATTGTTTTTGAGCCGGCTCCGTGAGGTCCGTGAGGATGAAATCAATGTTTCTGGTTTCCGCACGATAACTCAAAAAGTATTATGGCAATGATTATGGAACTTTGCATGGAGGTTCATATATCACCAGGGAAGAAGCCTATTGATTTTGAGGCCGATCCGTCAAACGACCTTTGGCCTAGGGCTCAAAATAATTTTAGCTGAGTCATCCTTGAGGCACTCATGCATATCTCGGAAACGGTGTGTCGTAGAGTGAAACGGACGTTATTTTCGGACTCGTCATCCTAGACAAACTTGTCTAAAGGGTATTGCGGATGACCTTTGACCTTGACCTTAAATTTTTTCGCTGAGTCGGCATTTTTCATTTTCGTCCATATCTCGGAAACGGTGCATTGTGGAGCGAAACGGACGGTATTTTCGGACTCATCAGCCTAGACAAACATGTCTAAGGGGTATTACGGATGACCTTTGACCTTGACCTTAAATTTTACCGCTGAGTCAGCATTTTTCGTTTTCATCCATATCTCGGAAACGGTGCGTTGTAGAGCGAAACGGACATTATTTTCGAACTCATCAACCTAGACAAACATGTCTAAGGGGTATTATGGATGACCTTTGACCTTGACCTTAAATTTTTTCGCTGAGTCGGCATTTTTCGTTTTCGTCCATATCTCGGAGACCGTGCATCGTAGAGCGAAACGGACGTTATTTTCGGACTCGTCATCTTAGACGAACATGTCTAAGGGGTATTACGGATGACCTTTGACCTTGACCTTAAATTTTTTCGCTGAGTCGGCATTTTTCGATTTTATCCATATCTCGGAGACGGTGCGTCGTAGAGCGAAACGGATGTTATTTTCGGACTCGTCATCCTAGACAAACATGTCTAAGGGGTATTACGGATGACCTTTGACCTTGACCTCAAATTTTTTTGCTGAGTCGGCATTTTTCGTTTTCGTCCATATCTCGGAGACCGTGTGTCGTAGAGCCAAACGGACGTTATTTTCGGACTCGTCATCCTAGACAAACATGTCTAAGGGGTATTACGGATGACCTTCGACCTTGACTTTAATTTTTTCGCTGAGTCGGCATTTTCCGTTTTGGTCCATATCTCAGAAAAGGTGCATCGTAGAGCGAAACGGACGTTATTCTCGGACTCGTCATCCTAGACAAACATGTCTAAGGGGTATTACGGATGACCTTCGACCTTGACCTTAAATTTTTTCGCTGAGTCGGCATTTTTCGTTTTCGTCCATATCTCGCTAACAGTGCGTCGTAGAGCGAAACTGACGTTATTTTCGGGTTCGTCATCCTAGACAAACATGTCTAAAGGGTATTACGGATGACCTTTGACCTTGACCTCAAATTTTTTCGCTGAGTCGGCATTTTTCGTTTTCGCCCATATCTCGGTAACGGTGCGTTGTAGAGCGAAACAAACGTTTTTTCGGACTCGTGGCTCTAGACAAACATGTCTTAAGGGTATGAGGGATAACCTTTGAACTTGACCTTAAATTTTTTCGCTGAGTCGGCATTTTTTGTTTTCGTCGATATCTCAGAAACGGTGCGTAGTAGAGCGAAACGGACATTATTCTCGGACTCGTGGCCCTAGACAAACATATAAAAACAAACATTTTGTTTTTTTCATGCATCACCCTGAAATGCCTCCAAGGCCTTTAGGCCTTGACGTCTAGTTTATAAAATATGTTCTGTGAGCCCATATCTCTGATTTTTTTTTTTTTTTGTCGATTGAATCGATTTTTGTCGAAAAATGACCAATTTTGGATTTTGGAGGCCATTTTCTCAAAAACTGTTAGATCAGATTTGAGTTTTTTGTTTCAAATGATTCCCCTGATATAGCTTTGTGCTGTGTATATGTTTTGTTGCCCTTGAATCGTTGGTCTGCGTGTGGCAGCCATTTTGATTTTTTCGACCGGTCCCAGATAGGACTTTCCCATGTTAAATTAGCCTATGCTTTATAATGGGGACAAATTTCTCCTAATATCTCACTTAATATTGGATTTAGACATTAGGAATTAATTGTGCACATATAGAAAATTATATATGCCGATTATTCTCGTGACCTTGAATTTGACCTTTGACCTAATTTTCAAGGTCACAGCACAAAATGACTAATATCTCGCTTTTTATCGACTCTACAGCTTAGGAATCAATTGTTGACTCATAGAAAATTATATTGCTGAAATTCTCATGACCTTGAACTTGACCTTTGACCTTATTCTCAAGGTCAGAGCACAAAATGGGTAATATCTTGCTCATTATCAACTTAGCAGCTTAGGAATCCATTGTGGACCTATAGGAAATGATATATGCCGAATATTCTGATCTCCTTGAATTTGACCTCATTTTCAAAGTCAGAGCACAAAATGGCTAATATCTCGTTTTGTTATCTACTTTACAGCTATGGAATCAATTGTGAACATATAGGAAATGATGTATGCCGAATATTTCAATGACCTTGAATTTGACCTTTGACCTCATTCTCAAGGTCAGAGCACAAAATGGCCAATATTTCATTTATCATATACTTTACAGGTTAGGAATCAATTGTGAACATATAGGAAATAATGTATGCCGAATATTTCGATGACATTGAACTTGACATTTGACCTCGTTTTCAAGGTCAGAGCACAAAATCGCTAATATCTTGCCTATTATCGGCTTTACAGCTTAGGCATCAATTGAGGACGTATAGGAAATTATATATGCCGAATATTCTTGTGAGCTTGAATTTGACCTTTGACCTCAATAAACTGAAACTGATACAAAAGCAAAGAATATCTTTGACAGTACTAGTCAGTTCCATTCTAGTTTCATATCATTGTATATTAGGCCCTAACACGATCGACTTACGTAGAACAAATTTTAGGCGTGAATGATGTGCAACTATTCTCATGACTTCATGACATTGCTTTCAGCTTACATATAACTGTCTTGGGTCCGGTAAGCGCAGAGCCCTACGGCTCTATGTTTGATAGTTATTGTGCACAATCTTTTTGATAATTATTGTCCTTAATCAAATCTTTTTGATAGTCATTGATGGATATGAATTGTCTGTTTTCACAATGATCACATTACGTACGTTGTATACTGTATTGTAAGTTGGGAGATATAGATAGTTTTGACCAGATTACGGCAACGTCGGTGTCGGCATTTTTCCCATAATCTTATACTGATCACTATTTTGCAGAAACTTTTTATGCTAGTTAGCGTGAGCTTATTGTTTCATGAGTTCCTCTAAACATTAATTTCAAATATTTGATTATGCATACTGATACAGATAATTATGGTATCACTATGCTTTAGGCTTGAGTATAAAAATAGATTATGTTTATACATAGTTTGTACACGGAAAAGTCAGTCATTCAGTGTACCATAATATGGTCTGAATATTAGTAGCACGATGGGCCAAAGCAAGACACCCTGCAGCAGCACGCACAAAAAATTGAGGTCAAATTCAAAGTCTAACTCAAGTCAAGATGAATTTCAAGTTGTCATGTTTTGTGCGATAGAAAATGCAAAAGGTAAATGTGTTGGCTTTTACAGAACCTGAATATTTTCAACCGTTCTCCAGATATTACCAATTTTGTGTCAAGTTTTTAAAATATTTGTACTTGAATTATGAAGCTCATTAGCTATTATAATGAGTATTCATGACATCACAAGTTACTTTAATTAGCTACTTTAAGTGCCTTTTTCTGAATGATCCGTGCATATTATGGCTAAATAATACAAATACAAACATGAAAATAGAAAATATACCACACCCATTATGTGTTTGATCACCATGCCAACTGTACTTAACATGGATGTACTTAACTGGACTGGTATACAAAATGAGAATTTTTGAATGGATTCCAGAAAAGGCTCGTGTCCGCATTTTCACCAGTTTTGTGGTACCTAATTCAATGTTCATGGCGTTGGGCGCCTAGAAACGACGGTTGCTATGGGCCATATCTCGAGAATGGTGACCATGGCAACCAATACTGGTAATTGAACACTGATTAAAATAAAGCACATATTATCATCGTACATGTTTGGAAATAAACATTTCATTACCTTAATTTACTTGTTTTACCCTTGTGACGTCTACCGCTCGACACGTGCACTCGGAATCGAATGGCGGGAAACTTTTTGGCGGGAAAATTAAATAAAACGTTTCTCTGTCACGGAGATAGAACCGATGTATCAGGATACGCCCACAAAGCAATGTTGTGTTTACATGACTTATACGGAATTACACACTGTATTAAGGATTTGGTAAATGTTGCTTATGAGCGACACACGACGAAATGTATATTGTACAAGCTGAGATCGCAGCGATAGGCAATCGCTGTGCGGATCTGATATGCATGTACATTCTACTGATATTATACTCAATTATCGCTCTAGTTGACACTGGTGTTATTGAAACGCCGGGTAAAGTAGACAGATTCTCGGTATATTGGAATGTACCAACACAACGTTGTGCTCGCAATTATGGAATAAATGTTAATGTATCTAGATATGGTATAATAACAAACAGTGAAGATGGTTGGAGAGGAAAACACATCACAATATTCCCCAAACCAGGACTGTATCCGAGGGTGACGGCAAATGGAACACTCTTGAATGGAGGAATTCCACAGGTAATTACTCTGACCCCTCCCTCCCCCTAATAAAGAAATTCTGTGTATTTTGTATGTTGCCACTGGTTTCGCTTCATCAGACTTTTTGTGTGGACGCTACAGCTTGCCCACAGATTTCCTCTACACCATCATATTTTTTGTATGGGCACTTTTTGTATGTATTTGGTAGGCAACATCGAGTTTATGAATACAGGGATGGTGGGGCAACGGAAGAGATTCAAGAGAACACCCGAGATGTTTTTACTAATTATATGTAACATGTTAATGATTTCTGGAAGCAAGAACACATTACACACGGCTAGCTGGTCAAGGTTGCTTGGCTTTTAGCCAATTTTAGATTTCATCATTATATAGCGTCCTAAGTCAGAACGGTTGTTCAATTCCCAATGGCATGCATAAGCCTATCAACGAAAACGTTTCACCTATGTTTGCATGTAGCTCCATGTCAATTACTCAAGCACAGCTCAACCAGTAGGCTATATTGATGACCCACCGTGTCAGAGCCCTGTTCACTTTCGTTTGCTGTACACCACTATATTGTCAATAAACTAGCTTTATACGTGAACATATACGCAAACACAGAGAGCTGACATATCGGCCCACCTAGCTGCCATGGAGAAGACAGTCACCACCTCAATCCCCTGGCCTGACTTTGCTGGACTGGCCGTGGTGGACTACGAGGCATGGAAGCCCGTCTGGGAGAGGAACTGGGCAGCCAAGCAGGTGTACCAGACCCTCTCAGAGATCCTGGTGAAAGAAGGACACCCTGACTGGTCTAAAGACAAGGTGAAGATTGAAGCCAAACAAGAGTTCGAGGCGAGTGCTAGGTGAGTAGAATATAGGTAGCTTTCTCTATTCTCTTTACCCCATGCTCAGGGGGAACAGCAATACACGATTGAATCCAAACCATACTGTTGTATTTGGAGTCCTTTAATTTATACTTACGTATACGAGTAATATACATACGGGGTATTCTTTTGTGCAATGACATCAGTAGTTGTCTGTGTTTAGGAAGTTCCTGGTGACCACTTTATCCGTGTGCCGACGGATCCGCCCGGGTGGTCTGTGGGGATACTACCTGTATCCAGACTGTTATAACTATGCTGGGGAGACCACCTGCTCTAACAGAACAGAGGAGTTCAACGACAGGTCGCTATATGAACTTCTTTGTATAGTGAATGTAACAAATTCAATGTTGGTGCCAGAAGGTTGACAATCCACATTACTATTTTTACCTCAAATTTTTTTTGCATTGGTTGACAGGATTTTATGGCTATTCCGATCCGGAACTGCTATATATCCATCTGGATATTTGGAAAGTCCCAGCAATCATACCAAGAACAGGAATCTGGTGCATGGCATGGTTAAGGAGGCACTGAGAATCCAGAGTTTACTCCAGAAGCAAACCCACGATCGCAAGCCAGTTTTCTTGTACAGCAGGTTCAGATATAAGGACGGCATTTATTATTCCAAGGTTAGTGAAGTCATACTGGCCTCTGTGCTTCTTTGCCTCTGTGTTTGAAGTTCATTGATATTGAAGTAGGTGTCAGTGCATTCACAATATTTTCACATCTTCTTGTACATGTATTGATGAAATTCTGAAATTATCAGAGCTTCTAAGAATACACATGCCTAGAGGTTGACGTTTGACGAATATTATGTGGTGTTTATTCCAGTCTGACCTACACAACTCTGTCCAACAAGCACGTGACTTGGGAGCAGACGGCGTGGTGTTGTGGGACGATCATGATCTATCCAGCAGCAAATCCGTGTGCAAATCTGTCCAATCCTACCTCGACAATGTACTGGGACCATTCATTCAGCATTTACTCTGATAACGAAATGTATTTGTCAATGTATTGCATTATCATCTGTGTATATATGTTTAGACTACAGAGGAACAGCTTCCACTTTTTGCAGATGTTTTCATATTTTGTACGCGTGCGCGTCTATTCAGTCATGAGAATAAACTTTACAATAATGCACTACACTGATTCGTTTGTCTATGAGGTTATTTTCAATCATATATTGATGGAAGATTTTCTTCAGGCTAATCCCTATCCTATCGCGGGTCATTGTCTGAATTGCTATGCAATGAACACAACGTACTCCGAATTTTAATCATTTATTGGACGATACAACAGGGCAAGGTCGATGGCACTACCACACACACATTTAGTCTGTAATCCAGATATCGAAGTCCAGTTCAGGCTAGTTATCCGATCACACAAATATCCCTTAAGCACAAAACAATGGTCCCCCTCAGGTAAGACCCCCTCAATAAAGACTTCACCTCTGTAATGACCTTTTCCTGTGGCACTAGGATGGCCTAAATATGTAAATGAACCCCTCTAATAGGATTACCCCTTCAATAGATAAGACCTCAATTTTGTGGCAGAAGAGTAGGTCTTACAGTATCTGAGGGGGACCACTGTACACTTTGCGATCACATCCATAAAAACACATCTCTCTACGAAGAACTCTGATTCACTAATCGGCTAAAAACACGGGAACGCACGTGCGTTTTGGCGGGAAATATTTGAGGTAAGGTGAAGGCCATGTGCTGATGTCATAGGTTACTAAATATATGCAGAGCTATAAATAGAATGAGTAGGTCCGTGCATTTCATGGATGTGGTGGGAACGTATTACGTGTGCATGTTGTTTTGTGAGTGGCCCAGGGAACAGTGGAAAAGTCGTGGAAGGGGTCAAATACATGTGAAATCAGCGTGTATGTACTGAGGAAGGGTTTTGGAGTCGAGTCCTAACCAAAATTAAACTACACCCACACATATATATATATATAAATGATTGTTCTAATTATTCATTAGAACTTGATACTACATGTATTAGGTACTGAGAAAAAATGTATACAAAATCACTTGGAGCAACAAAATCATTTGTAGCAAAATCTCCATTATGTTTTCTGAAGTGCCACTCCAGTATTCGTCATTTTGGTAGATCAATATTCAAAACAAGTATGCCAGTCAATATCTGTCATGATCATATGATGACACAACTCGTTGTTTTAGGAGGAACGACTGGTGCGGAGATGACTGGTGTTTCTGCAGGTTTTTCCTCTGCTTTTGTCTGACAGGTGGTTTGTGGTACAAGTGCAACTTCGTCTGTTTTTGGCTCTCGACTGGTACTTTCCACTGGACATGAGCTGACAGGTGTCTCGACTACCTCTCGGATATTCTTGGCAGGTTCTGCTCGTTTTTTGGGGACATCTTTCTTGGGGACACCGGGAGACGTTGTTTTACCTGGAGATTTCTTCATTGGGCTGACGGATTTCGCAACGCTACCTGACTTCTTGGTATCTTCTTTGGTTGTTGAATCATCACGAGACCAGGACGGTGCATGACTCAGAGTCTGTTCAGAAGATAAGACTTTAGAATATAATTTCAGTGCTTTTCATGCTACCCCTTGAAAAGCCTCGTATAATGATATACGGTACCCCCAGTGGTTATCACGTTCTTCCCGCTAGTTTGACAGCGTACTGATAATTCTTCTGACGTCATCTTTTACCTCATCCACTTTCGCTCCCACATTCGCGATGTTCTCTGTGTTAGTCACCACTCGCTCATCCAGTTCATTGATATCTTCCTCCTGATCCTCCACATTTTTCGCTATGGTCTCAAAGCTTCATCAAGAAATAAGAGTACAGTATTTTGCGTATGGTGCTATTTGCAACTGTTGCATGTGCTAACCTGACAGATATTAATAACTACAGACCAGCTTCTATTGCTAGTGTGATATGTAAAGTTTTTGAAGGTGTACACGTAGTGCTAAATCGACTTCAGGAATATCTTTGGACACGTGATGATCAATTTGGTTTCAAATCAGGTCATGGAATTACGGCTGTTTATGTTCTTCATGTCTTTTATTATTACAGAACACCTACATGTACAGCGTGTTACGTGTCCATGTTACGTTCCTTGACGAAAGCAAGGAACGTAACATGGTGTGCCAATGTACTTTGTTGTCTTATTGCTATTTTGGTTAGGTGGGGGGAACATTCCTACTCTGAGACATTTCATGTTACACACGGGGTGAGGAAGGGAAGCATCCTGTCCAAATGCTTTTCGGCATGTATGTTAATGACCTCAGTCTCTTGTTAAATTACACCAACCTTGCTGGCTATATTGGTGGGAAAATGCTTAACCATATCATTTATGCAGATGATCTCGGTCATATAAGTTTTTCTGCTTCTGATTTGTTACAGTTAATAAATCTCAGTGCTAACTTTGGTGCTGAAAACGATATTGTGTTAAACACAAAGAATACAATGTGTATGTCTTTTAAATCGAAAAATTTTAAAACCCTACGAAGTCAATGTTGTTGATAAAGCAAAGTATTTGGGTGTTTGGGTGGAATGCAACAGCACACATGCTGACTTAGTATTCAGCTTAGAAAGTTTTATGCTCAGTGGAGTAGGCTAATTAGAAGGTTCGGAAAATGTTCTTATAAATCAAAATTTATGTTATTTAGAAGTTACTGTTCAAAGGTTTACTGTATCCCGTTTTGGTTTAAATCCTTTCTCTCTCTGCCAGGATTATGTTACGCGTTGCTCATAATAACTCATTATGCGTTCATCAAGGTCGACTTGAGTTCCATGTTTGTTAAAGCAACTGCCTTCGAAACCAGTCAATATTTTTTTAAAACTATATTCCATATTAAACATGCTAAATTAACTTAATGAGACATACTCATATCAAATGTAATGACTACAACCAGTCCTCTGGGAAATTTTGCTCATTTCAACAGATGGTTCCCGCGTAACAGGAACTGTTTTCATCACACGCAGATGTAAACAAAGCATAGAAGTGCGAGATAGACTGACAATTCCACGTACATCATGGTATATCACTGATTATTTTCTCATAACTACACTATATATGCACATACAAACTGGAAAATGTACTAGATGTGGACTTTTAAGCGTGATTTGGGCATTTGTTAACATTCGGGTTTGATGGATACACTTGGATTGTTTATATACAAAACCGGCACTGTGTATTAATACGGATGAAAAGACAACTCGGACAATTGTAATCGTCAAAATCATTGAGCACACCTTTTGTTATCTTGCATTAGATGTGGCGCAGAAAAATTTAGTTTTGAAAAAAATATTGCATACATTCGAAGGCAGTAGCTTTAATTTAGCGGATCCGTCACATGGGGAATTTTTGTGAACAGGTTGAAAAACAGTGAAACAGTGAAAAGGCATTATTGTGTTTGAGTATCACATATTGTTCAGGCATATGGGGATGGTGCAGCAACGTCCTGTATGTGTGAATCTTCTATGTAACTTTTTCATTGTCGAACTTGTATTTTTCTTTACTCTTGTTAAGTTTTTTACATTTAATATGAACGAAAGTTGGAAATAAAATATTGAGTAGATTTGATGGTTCTTCATTGTTACTCTTCATATATTTGACCAAGAGAAAATTACCCTTTTCCTTCGATGATATCGATGATGACAACTGCGTATCCTTCGAGTTGTGGATCCTTTTTCAGTGCTTCAATCTTAGGTTTGTACGTTTTCAAATGTCCTGGGGCAGCTCTGCCGACTTGACCGAAGTTGGAAAGCAAGCCGATCTTCATCATTGGTTCTGCATTCGTAAAGCACTTCCAGAGACAGTCTAAGTAGACTTTGGGCTTGGCCTCGTCACATTTAGACAGAGACACGAGTACAGCAGCAATGGCTGGGCCCATCATTTTCATTCGGGACAGAGCAGCCATCAGGGTCTTGTCATGTTTGACCACCTTTTTCGGATACTTCTCAGCTATGGGAGCCACAATCATTATCACCTGGGACCCTGCGTGGTTCATTTTGATGTAGGACATTAGTTTGTCAATGTGTTTTTCTGTAAACAGCTGCAACAGAAAATATCGAGGTTGTAAATTATTGCTGCAATGTGTATAATCTTAGGGAAGATGTTTGCTATTTCCCTAACGCAAAGATTATGGTAAAACTGTACATTGGGTTTCGCTTTGGCGATTTCCCAGAAGAGCCCGAGAGATGTGAGAACGACCCACTGTTTAGCTCCATCCAAACAGCCCAGTAAGCCATCCAGCCGTTGGTGGAACATGTCTGGTTTACGCTTGTAAAGTGCAGAGAACGACGCTGTGTAAAGAACGAAAGTGTGTGTCTTTGAAATTCAAACAATCCACATTTGATTTGTACAAATGTGACAAATGAGTTAGCCCACCAAACAAGTTTTTTAACAAGATAAAATTACCATAATTTGACAGAAGTTTTGAATCTGATACACGATTTAACTGTCATACATATATTTGTTTGATCCTGTCCAGATATGTGTCGATCTAGCATCATCTCTGTTTTGTCCCCGAGGAGCTCAGATTTCTCTGCTCTGGCCTGCATTATGTTGTTTGGTGTCTCAACTACATCTCGGATCTTCTTGGCAGGTTCTGCTCGTTTCTTGGGGACAACTTTTTTCTGCTCGGGAGATGTTGTTTTAGGCCTACTGGTAGATTTATTCAATGTTTTGATGGATTTTGAAACACTACCCGGTAACTTCTTGGTACCTTCTTTGGTTGTTGAATCATTCTTTTTGCCATCAGCTTTACCGGCTTCAATTGATGGCACAAACGATGCCAGCTTCTCCAAAAGTTGGTCGAATTCCCCACATTTCCAGTGGTTCTGGACCTCGGCGTCTCGTTTTGTGAAGTCAAAGTAAAGCAGCTGGGCAAAGACCATTGACATGGGACCCTCCGGTGGCCACCCTACTCCCTCCAGCAGCAGAGGAACAATGGGCCGCTTGATGGCATCCGCCAGACTCACTTCCCGACGACAGTTAGCTGACAGACTGTACTTGGCCGTCACACACGACACCACAACCTGTGGGGAGACAATGTTGTGTCCACATGATTCAACATCGGCTTACTTACACTCTAAATTCATACAATATGATCAACAATATCGGGAAGGATGTGCCTCAGGCAACATCACGTCAAAAAGTATATGTTAATGAAAAGTATGAAACAACCATACAATGTCATGCACGATACAGGCTCGTGTACAATGTATGCGTCTTCATCCTACCTTACATCCCCGGATGCCTTTGTCTATCTTGTCGTAGAGGGAGTCTCCTCCGCCCATTTGCATGATATCGAGCCAGCAGGAGACACCAAGGGCCGTCAGACGTCTGTACAGGGCCTTGACCTGTGGCTGTTTGTCCCACTGGTACGAGATAAACACGTCCGGCCTCTGGCGGTCACCAGAAATTCGAGTTAATTGTTATCTTCACAACTGATCACAGACTGTACTCACTTAATGCAACTCTTTTAATGGTATTTGAATTCAGGGATTCTCAATTAGCCTAACATATACATTCGTTCGTTGAATCATACAGGGCAATATACTAGTAATTCACAAAAATCATTATCAATCGAATATTCAACAGAATGGGAGTAATGGAAGTTGCATTACTCACACTTCTTGATGATTAGCGATTGTGATTGGTCCGATGTGCACGGTCTTGATTAGTTTAATTATACAACTGTCGAGAGGTGGTAACTACATAGTTCATTCAACAAAACACGGGAATCATTAATATAGATATACAGAACTTAATAATATATAAATATGAAAATATTTATTCCATGCAAAATAATCAGGTAAGGCATTAACTACGCATGTATGTCGATAAATCTTCTCTGATCAGCCAGTCTTCACTCCACAATGAAAAGCTCAAATCATTGAAATCAAGAGCATGTTTAATGATCATTCATTGTAATCACATGTTTTCAAATTCATTTTTGGAAGATTTGACAACGTAATACTATTATCTGAAATTTGACCACATATCATTTGGAAATTCCGCCCTGGAAAGATTGGTGATATTGGATGTTTTTGAAATGACACTAGAACTACATTATACAATGTGGCCAGCAATGATAAACTATTGCACAATACCGATTCTATAGCTGTCCCTTTCATTTGATCAGGTTTGGAAGGTTGTTCTTTCTTTGCCGGTCTTTCTTTCAGCTTAATGACAACCATTTCTTCCGGGGGATCCCACCATCCTTTATACTCTATAAAATGAATAGAAATATATATGTACATTTATATCCCACTGCCGTGACTTGAAATACTCCAAATTTTTTTCGGTATCAGTATCTGAGCTTTCCTAGAACTGACCTTTGGTGATGAGACTGTTGTCGGGTATGACGCTGTACCTGAGCTGCATGAGGAGCTCCTGGAACTTGTCCCGGGGCCAGTACCTGCTGTCTCCTGTTGCCTCTGTCTCCCGCTGGAAGAACCTGATGAACAGACACTCGCTGAAGATGGGTCCCATTGTCCCTGGTGGTGGCCAGCTCAGCCGCTCCATTAACAACGGGATCACCGGCTTGCCCAGCGTCACCGATAAGTTCACCTGTCAAGTGTTTGACCCAAACTATTTGGTACATGGGGAATTTTTATCAAGAGTTCCCATATACCTAGAATTGAGATCGAGGCATTCTTGAAATATATTATTCTTGAAGAACCTAGATTTCATATCAACATCCAAGTGCCTTTGTTTACAGTACACTTCAGCTCAGTTCAATACCTCTCTGTTACAGTTGGGAGACTGAGCATACTTCTCAGACACACAACAGATGATGACTTTGGCTGCCCTTATTCCTTCATCGATCTTAGCAAAAAGTTTGTCTCCGCCGCCCATCTGTCCAATGTCCATCCAGGACTTGTAGCCAGCCATCTCGAGGTGTTTGTTGAGCAGTTTGACCTCTGCCTGATGGGCCCACTGGTAGCTGATGAAGATCGGTGGAGGATCAACCAGCTCTGGTGGGTCTTCGTCAACTATATCCTCTGTTCATCCAGATAGTAGCAGAGATAATGTGACTATAAGTTGTTATTTGTTCATTTACTCTTGACCCTATTTGAGGAGTGATTGCATAAATTTAGATGGTCAGAATGGACAGTTTCTGAGGAGATCAATGTATAATAGAAATATGAGTAAACAGACCGACATTCTTGAGAGAATTCTGTACAATCATCACAGCATCGACCCTGTTCATCTCTTCCATGGCTTTGAGAATGGCGTAAGTAGCCTCCCTGGTTTTATGAGTGGCAAACCACTCGTCCAACATGCTGAGGCAGGGATCAGGTTGAGTGGCCCAGTTCTTGATATCATCAGCATTGTAGCCAAGTCTGCCTGAGAGCAGGCGCCAGTCGTGTTCACTGGCGGGATTCAAAAGCTTGGCAACATCACGGGACCAGGACGGTGCGTGATTCAGAGTCTGTTCAGAAGATAAGTCTTGAGAGAATATAATTCCAGTGATTTCCATACTCTCCTTAAAACACCTTGTATAATGATATAGCCCAACGGTTTTTATAATCTTCCTGCAAATTTGACAGCATACTGAACAATTATTTAGCCCATATCTCCAATATCCCACCTTGCGGTCAATGTCCCCAACTTTGTCCACGGTGTCGTCCACCACCTCCTCCAAATCGTCAATCCGCGCCTCCTGCTTGATGACGTCCCACTTCACGTCCCTGACGTCATCTTTTATCCCCTCCACCTTTGCTCCCACGTTCGCGATATTCTCCGTGTTCGTCGCCACTCGCTCATCCAGGTCATTGATATCCTCCTTCTGGTTTTCCACATCTTTTGCTACGGTCTCCAAGCTTGATCGAGAAAAAGTAGTAGCTACAGTATTTTGCATTTGGTGATATTCTCAATGATCTGATTAATACTATACAAATGCAACAGTTTGGGACTCAAAAGGGGTAAATGTCCGGGAGGTAATGATCTTATTAGTGAACCAATAAAGGTTTGTTTTATACCTTTAATGCTATCTTATCCCATGGTTACATGCCACCAGCTAAATTACCCTCCGTAGTACTCCCACTGGTAAAAAATATGCTAATCTTTCAGATAATAATAACTACGGACCAGTTTCTATTGCTAATGTCATATCTGAAGTTTTTGAAGGTGTATTGCTAAATAGACTTCATATATTTGTACGTGTGATAATCAATTTGGTTTTAAATCAGGGCATGGAACTGATACGGCTATTCATGTTCTTTTTGTGTTGATGGATTATCACAGAACATATATGTGTTAACAACTGTCTATGTTACATTCATTGACACAAGCGAAGCATTCGACAAAATAAGCCATTACGTTTTTTCCCAGTTAATTAATTAATAGAGATGTCAATGTCCCAATGTACATTGTTGCCATCGTTGTCATTTTGGTATAGAAATCAAGCTTTGCTGCTTAGATGGGAAAATTCCCGAGCAGACATTTTAGTCACAAAAGGAGTGAAGCTGGGAGGCATCCTTTTCCCAATGCTTTTCAACCTTGGTGGCTATATTGGTGGGAAAATGCTTAACCATATAATTTATGCAGAATCGGTCTCTTTGGTGCTGGAAACGATATATTATTCAACACAAAGAAACACTAAACCCTTGCTTGAAACGGTCAAAGATTGATCTCCAGGTTGTTGATATAGCAAAGTATTTGGGTGTTTGGATGGAATGTAACAGCACAGAGGCTGACTTCAATAGACAGCTTAGAAAGTTCTCATGAATCAAAATGTACTGAATATGTTATTTCGAAGTTACTGTGCAAACGTTTAATGTAGCCCATTATGGTTCAAATCCATAATAGGTTACGTACTGTTGCTTATCTACAACTCATTACGCTGTCTGTTAGGCATTTCATCAAGGTTCCAGTGCTAGTTCTATGTTTGTTGACATAGCAATTCCGTCCTTTGGGGAAGTTTCATGAACATGTTGAAAAACAGTGAAAACAGCCTGGTCAATGCATTAATTTGTTGAGTATTACATATTGTTCAGGAATATGGGGATGATGCAACAGTGTCCTGTATGTGTGAATATACTGTAGGCCTACAACTGCTTGATTTCAAATTTAAAAAAAAATTATTATGTTTTGACATGTAATATGAACGAAAGTATGAAATGAAATATATTGAATTGCTTCGAAAAATGTTTCTTCGCTGTTGTTTTTCATATACTTCATATACCCAAGAAAAATTACCTTCTTCCTTCCATGATATCGATGATGGCAGCTGCGCACTCGTTCAGTTGTGGGTCCTTCTTCAGTGCTTCAATCTTAGATTTGTACGTTTTCAAATGGTTTGGGACAACTTTGCCGATTTGACCAAAGTTCCAAAGTATGGCGATTTTCATCATTGGTTCTGCATTCGTAAAGCCCTTCCAGAGACAGTCCAAGTAAACTTTGGGCTTGGCCTCGCCACATTTAGACAGAGACAAGAGTATAGCAGCAATGGCCGTGCCCATGATTTTCATTCGAGACAGAGCAGACATCAGAGCCTTGTCATGTTTGACCACCTTCTTCGGATACTTCTCAGCTATGGGAGCCACAATCGATATCACCTGGGACCCCGCACGGTTCATTGTCAAGTAGGACATTATCTTGTCAATGCGTTTTTCTGTAAACAGCTGCAGCAGAAAATATCGAGGTTAAGTGTATGTGTATGATCCTAGAGAAGATGTTTGCTATTTTTCTAACGCAAAGATTATGGTAAAACTCTACCTCGGGTTTCGCTTTGGCCATTTCGAAGAAGAGGCCGAGAGATATGAGAATGACCCACTCCTCAGCTCCATCCAAACAACCCAATAAGTCATCAAGCCGTTTGTGGAACATGTTTGGTTTTTTCTTGTAAAGGTCCGAGAACGACGCTGTGTAACGAATGAAAGAGCATGTCTTTGAAATTGGAGCCAAACAATCCACATTTGATCAATCCACAGATGACCAATCAAATAAATATCATAACAAGATAAGCTTTTGAATTTGATAGAGGATTTTACAGGAATTACGACTGGTTCGAGCATTTAATGCCATACATATAAGGATCTGGTCCCGTCCAGATATGTATCGATCTAGCATCATCTCTGTATTGTCCCCGAGGAGCTCAGCATTCCCCGCTATGGCCTGCATTATGTTGTTTGCATCTCGCTCCATGATGTCGTCTCCGCACTTCCATAATTCCTTTACCGCATCCATGTTTGGCTTCAGGACTGCAGTATTGCTGTGGTGCTAATATAAGGATAATATGGAGATTTGGTTTTAGAATCTATAGCTGCATCATAAAAAATAATCAGTGAACTGCTGAACAGCTGGAATTTGTGGATTACATGATAATGATATATCCATTAGATTTGAAACCTTCTTAAGGTACCAGTGTGAATTCATCATTGATTAAAATAATTAGTAAGGCAATCGAACGAACAGTTAAGGAATTATCTCGATCTGATTGAAAGGTATTGCATTCACCCTGTATAGGAAGTCTTCCATGAGAGACTGTAGAATTTCATAGGCGAGAGTAGGTTTGTCAGAATCTTCGTCACTCGTCCACTGTTGGTCTTTCAGGAAATGTACGAGCTTCGTCACCTCGGGAATAAAATCAACCACCTTCCTTGTGCTGAATATTGGGTGTAACGGGTAGGTGATAAGTCAGTATTTTCTAAAAAGAAATCTTTTGCTGAAAACGATATCGCTGGCGTCAGTGAGTGCATAAATGGTGTAGGTCCACGTGTATCATTACATATATGCTCTTACATTTCCATAAGTCCCTGCATGATGAGCGTGTTGGTGACTGTGATGGAATATTTGATATCGCCATCTGTTACCGTCGGGTTTTCCTGTATCGCTTGGCTCATCACCAGAAAGATTTTCTTCATCAAATCCGGGTTGTCCTAAATGATCATGGGATGACATGTTTACCAAACACAATGTGTATGCCCATTTTTCGCTGGAGAAAGTGAACTAAAAAAGACCTAATCCAGGATAAGTGCAGCGTAGTATGAATAGGATCTGTGCAATTTTTTTGGTATTGGTAATTGAAATGGTATTGCCAATGGGCTAATTATTTCCGCGACGATCTCAAAAGCACATAAAATACTGCACAAACCGTAATGAAAAGTGCGGATACGTGCAATCTGGCAATGCCAATGACATTAGAATTGAGCTCAGATTAAAATCATGAATCTACTAAGATTAGTTCATTCACATAATCTCCATTTGGAATTTTCGGTCATACTTCGTTTACACTAATCTACTTTTGCACACGTTGCATAGCTACACCCGTGAGGACTATAATTTGTCTGGCCTTTTTTGCGATTCAAAATCGAGATTATTATTACACCATACTCCATACTCTATTCCAATTGTTTAGGATGTTTATTCTAATTTTTTCAGTGCATGTCATCAATATACAAACCTCCCAAGGGAAATATTGAGTGACTGCGTAGGCCAGGCTGTGCATCGGTAGATCGGGTTCAGATGCTCGCTCAAACGATTTACGCACAATATCGTACAATTTCTCTTTGAATTTCGGCAAAAGTTTATTCGTTCTGCAATAATGAAGTAATAGTAGCAAAATGTCATTATATGGCTTTATTCCTGTTGAGATAAAGATATTGTAGACATTTGGCGATAAAATACATGTTCGCGTTAATTGGTAACTAGTGTATATTCGAGTATATTGAGCCTAGTATTACAATCGCCTTCTCATGATAATGAAAAACAATAGGTTCGCAGTTTCCCTAATCGAGACGTCAGTTGAGGCAGAATTTGCTTCGATGGCTAGCCAAAAATGTAGGTACAGTGTAATTTGGCTGACAGATCAAAGATGGAAAAAACACTCAAGATGCAAGCGATTCGACAGAAAACTCGCTAAAACAGCAACTACTGGACATCCTGCAGTTCAAGAAATCTCCGTTTCGAGTGTATAAATAGTACTATCAGACTATAGTGCATGATTGGAGCCGTTTCCAACTATTGTATGACTTTTTATTTCATACGTATGACTTAGTAACTCATACGTATGAGATACTATCTCATACGTATGAGTTAGAAAAAAAAATTCTCTTTTTGTGGCACGAACGGGGCGTCGTACTATTGAACAGAGTTACCAGCAGGTTACTATTTCTGCAAATAGGAACCCCTGCACTAAGTCAGATAATGCCAGAGCGTATAGACACTCTCTGATAATGCACGCGGACGCGGGTCTCTCGCCAATACTAGCTTCGTGCATTTCGGGCACTCGGTCACTATTGGCGAGAGACCCTCGTCCTTGTGGCATTATCCTATACCTAAATACCGGTATGGAGACAAGAAATGCCGTATTGCGGTCATCTCACCCGTTCACCTTTGTCAAGCATACACCAGGAGAATGAATGGACAACATGTAGTTTACCTTGCTGGTTACCTTCAGTTCTGCCTCAACTGACGTCATCCACCACTTGACCCAAACTAAAATCGTGATTAAAATCTTCGGCAATTTACGAAATTAGTGCCTACCAGTATTGATTAAATATATTGAAATCCATTGATATTGTGTTTGTAAAATTCGTTGTATTTCGCCGAAAACTATTCATAATTATAGAGTAGACCGAATAAACCAACAAATTCAGAAATAAAAATAAGTGGAGAATGAAAATTAAAAACTGAAAACGTACTTGATCATTTTGCAGAATTTTTCGAAGAAGTTGCCGCAATATTTCGAAGGACTGTCTTCGTCAATCGGCTCATTGAACTTTTCAATTACTTTATCCAGTATTTTCCCAGCCAGATCAGCATTTTTCTGTTGAAAGAAGGTGTCATTGACAGTTAGGATCACTGAACAAAGCTGAGACCGTCCAATGACTAAAAGTCATTCAGTCTTCAATGACATCAAGTTGGCAATCTACATCAATGTCAAATTTTCGCCCATAAATTTTCTGACTCTGAAAACAAGTTGGCCAGTCATCCGATGTTAAACTTTATGTAGCACAGGTCTTCAACTGCGAGGGTCTTCAAGATTTTCAACATTCGTGATTTGCTTTTATGTGTCTTCTGATTCGAAACTATCACATTCCTTGTGAGTATAAACATGATACATTTCACAAAATTGCTTGAATTATCGTGGTTCCATTCCCGGCTATATTTTATCATTGAGGTACAAAAACGAATGTCTGAGTTTTACTGATTGAATTGAGAATAGATGAGCGAAACTGAATGCTACCCATAGGAAATGTACAAAAATTCCAGCCAAATAAACTGTTGTCCATAATCATACATAATTTGACTATGGGGATCGAATGTGAAATTTATATTCCTGAAAAAAAGAGAAAAATAGTACTTGCCATCCAGTCTATTGGCTTCTTTCTGTCCAGTAATTTACCAACAAATTCATCGATGACACTGTCCAGCCAGAACTCTATAGATACCATGATCAATTTCTCACAGTCCGCAGATGACAAAGCTCTGAAATGTATACATGACGACACTGATGCATTGCTGATACTGGCGGGAAAAGTTTTGATATTCTTTGTTTCCAGGGCCTTTGACCAGCTGAAAATGCACTTCAAATTCAACTGGTACAGGATTCCGAACTCACAAGTGAAATGAAGCATGCAAAATGTATTCTCCTCATGTTTAAATTGATACAGTATAGCTGCAATATGGCTACACCAGTCCGTGTTTACTTTATCTATACGTACTCTTTCTTGAGAGCGTCTGTGAAGTCTTTTTCGTACTTGTGCTGGATGGTGTCCCCGATACAATGATCGGAGCTGTTGGGAGATTCCTGGATCGCCTTAATCAGTGCCTGGATCATCTTGCATCCGTTAGATAACCTAGCAATTTGACCTAAATCAACCCCAGTGAAAGTCTCTGAAGAAAAGAAACAAATTGCCCATCTTATAGACACGCATGATAATAATCTGATCAGTAACTGAACCTTGTAGTTTCAAGAAAACTAAGTCTGCTACATAATCACTCGAGACGTGGTCATGAAATGTCTTGAATTTCTAGTAGACCTCCGTGTAGGCCAAAATAAGAATTCTGAGATGATTTTTTTTCATACAGATCAGATTATAGTCCTTTTTCGAAGACATCTATAATAACTTGTTTGAATACGGAGCACTCAAAAATATATAACTTTAAGCATGCGAAGTAGTAAAACCAACACTTACATGCTCGCCAATATCATCCAGTAACACTTGCTCAGTTTCATCTATTAATACAAGCTACATAGCTGTCTTAAGCCTATACGTGTACAGCTTTAGTCTTCAAGGCATGCAGTAGACCTACATATCATTTATCTTGGTAGGATTCTGTACATGTCCAGTTATATAAATTAATCATATCCTATACTCCTGAACAACATAAGATATAGTCTATAGTATCGTGGTGTTTTCCTGACAGCAAGATGTAAACAAAACAAGCCTATCTCTGAGATCCATCCACTGGCGAGATATCAACTTGGTGACAAGAGTCATGTATGGAGCTTGTGACCGACATCGGGCCCCTTTATTTACATAGTCAACGCTCGAGTGTTATAATAGCGTGCGAGACCAAGATTTGATATCAATGGTCATCGGTCATGTATTGCAACAATGTTTTTGTATATGAGATTTGGGACGTGATTTGGGCGTGATTTGCTTTGTTAATTTGCCTCAGTTTTTAGTCAGCATATAATCAACTAGTACAGTAAAAGGTCGCAGCGAACATCACATCAAACAAATATGAAGAACAACTAGATTCTAATTGTCGCGCGACATACTCGAATACGATTAAAACGGCCCATGGATAGATGCGTTGGTCCGGTCCTGCAATAGTACCGCAGCATTTGTTTCAAATTTTTTAGTGTTAACAAGCAGATGGAGACAATCATTAAAACAAATATTCCAGTTAGATTGTGAAACGTTCTCAAATTTTCTTCATGCCTGACAACCGCAAAATATTGCGAGTACTTCGATAGATTTGACCGACCAGACAGCGGCTTCCTTGGAATTCCCAAACTCCGTAGGGATGGCTTAGTGATCATCATGGCTTGAGCGCTGTTCCGAAAGATGTCATTGTCGAATGAGAACGTATTGCCCACCATTCAAATCGTCGGGAAAAAATTGTCAAAAAATATTCATGCACATACCGGTTCCCTTCTTATCAACCGATGTACCCAGTATACTTGCGATCATGAAGTTTTGAACATGATTGAATGGGCATTTGTTTTGCAGCATTTAACGAGAACTTAGAAATATAAGGTAATTGTATTTATAGGAATCTCTTCAAATCTACACAATCTTTATGGAATTATACTGATATGACAGTCAGTTAAAAACAGGCAAATGGGGACGGGTGATCCGCTGACTCTGGCGTTGTAGTCCATGAGCCCAGGGGGTCCACCGTGCACCCCCCCCCCAGGACTCTCCGCGAGGGGTGTCATTTTGTTCAGGGGACCCTTGAGCTTCAGAATCCACTTGTTAACACTCGATATCTTGGGATAAACTATCCAATATGGCGGCTTTTCAAAATGGCCGCCATCAAAACCGAGACATTTCTTGAAACACAAATTTGTATTTTTCTTCGCCCCTAATTGTGCTAGAGACACGATTTTGGTACCTAAACATATGTTTTAGAGGTCAAGGAATGCAATAAAAATATTTTCAACTACTTTAGCCTATCCCTTCAGCATGAAATCCAAGATGGCGGCCATCAGAATCGCATATTTTGTCATATTTTTTCTAAAACTTTAATATTTTAAGGAACTGTGTGGCCATTATCGACAATTATGTGCCCTAAAACATGCTATTGGTACTAGATAACATCAGTGGCAAAAAAACAATGTCTCCAATGCCTTACTTGCTGAAAATGCGTTGAATTTGGCAATAAACACAATCACGGCGAAACCGAATTCGATCAACAATAAACACAAAGTTGTATATATCTTTGCCCCTAATTGTGCTAGAGACACAAAGTTAGTACCTAAACAAATGTTTTGGATGGCAAGGAATGCAATAAAAATAATTTCAACTACTTCAGCATACCCCTTCTGCATGAAATCCAAGATGGCGACCATCAGAATAGCATATCTTTTTCATATTTTTTCCTAAAACTTTAATATTTTAAGGAACTCTGTGGAGATTATCAACAATTTTGTGCCTTAATACATGCTATTGGTACTTGATAACATCAGTGGCAATGATAACAATGTCCCCAATGCCTTAAATGCTAAAAAAATACCTTGAATTGGCAATAAACAGAATTGCGACAAAACCGAATTTAATCAACAATAAACAAAATTGCATAAATATTTGCTACTAATTGTGCTAGAGACACAAACTTGGTACCTAAACTTACGCTTTAGAGGTCAAAGAATGCAATGAAATTGTTTTCAATTAATTTAGCATAGCGCTCCGGCATGAAATCCAAGATGGCGTCCATCATAATTGCATATTTTTTCATATATTGTTCATGAAACTTTGATATTTTAAACAAATGTGTGGTCATTATCACCAATAATGTGCTCCAATACATGCTACTGGTACTTAAAAACATCAGTGGTAGAACTAACAATGTCCTCTATGCCTTAATTGCTCAAGAATATGTTGACTTTGGCAATAAACACAATCGCGACAAGACCGAAATTGATCAATGATAAGCACAAAATTGCATACATGTATATCTTTTATCCTAATTGTGCGAACTTTGTACCTAAACATATGTGTTAGAGTTTAGGAAATGCAATAATATTGTTTTCAACTACTTTAGCATACTCCATTAGCATGAAATCCAAGATGGCAGCCACCAGAATGGCATATTTCATCATACTTTTTCTAAAACTCTAATATTTTAAAACAAATGTGTAGCCATTATCACAAATTTTGTGCCTTAATTACATGCTGAAGGTGCTTAACAATATCAGTGGTTAAAATAACAATGTCCCCAATGCCTCAACTGCTAAAAGATATATTGAATTTGGCAATAAACACAATTGCAGCAATATTAAATTAGAACACAATCAACAGTTAAAGTCATGTAATGTGCATAAACGTGACATTAAATGTCATTAAGTTAGTTCATTTATCTGAAATATGTACATGTACATTACAAAAGCCATTTCCAACAAGCAAAGCATTCATCATGGGGAAAATCCAAGATGGCCACAATTTTGCATAGCTGAACGAAGATAATGTACTCTCTTCACCGATATTTGGTTTAGAATTTGGTTTATTCTTATATTTCCATGTATGTAGATTTCAGATATATATGTACTTAATTTGGCATGAAATGAACTACTCCTCTTGCAAAAGAACATATAAGGTCAAAGTGGTTCTGTGAAATGCCAAATCCAGGTACATATATTGTAATATGCCAGTGAATGTTTGTTATAAGATAACGACTAATATGTCCATTGCTAAGTTTTCACACATGCAGGATATAACGACACACATGTATTGGCAATTGTCTTTATCATTGTGTCAGAAGTCAGTATTGGCAATTGTCTTTATCATTGTGTCAGAAGTCAGGTTTACAACATTAAGTCATCCACATTCACTCCGTTCACACCATTGAGTCATCAGTAGTCAATCAGTGTCATCAGTTATCACTCAGGTAAGAACATTACGTTACCAACATTCACTCAAATACCAACATTACCATAAGTATTCTGTGACCACATATTACCCAATTTAACAACATTGGGTAAGACAAAGTCTCTTTTTTGTATGATCTTGATTTTACTCAACGATGTCACCAGTTTTCAGCAACTGTTCAGATAACAACATATTCAGTGGTATGTGGTAAAAGATTACTTAAGGTAGTATTGATATGTGAGTAGATGTTGGAGAAATGATGTTCTTACCGGAGTGATAACTGATGACATATATTGACTGATTGACTACTGGTGACTCAGTGGTGTGAACTGAATGATTGTGGATGACTTGATGTAGTAAACCTGAGTTCTGAAAAAGTGATAAAGATTTTCTTTTTTTCCAAAACATGTGTGTGGTTATATCCTGCATGTGTGAAAACTTAGCTATGGACATATTAGGCATCATTCTAAAACAAACATTCACTGAAATATTACAATGTAATTTACCTGGATTTGGCATTTCATAGAACCATTTTGACCTTATATGTTCTTTTGCAAGAGGAGTAGTTCATTTCATGCCAAATTAAGTACATATATATCTGAAATCTACATACATGGAAATATAAGAATAAACCAAATTCTAGACCAAATATCGGTGAAGAGAGTACATTATCTTCGTTCAGCTATGCAAAATTGTGGCCATCTTGGATTTTCCCCATGATGAATGCTTTGCTTGTTGGAAATGGCTTTTGTAATGTACATGTACATGTGTATATTTCAGATAAATGAACTAACTTAATGACATTTAATGTCACGTTTATGCACATTACATGACTTTAACTGTTGATTGTGTTCTAATTCAATATTGCTGCAATTGTGTTTATTGCCAAATTCAATATATCTTTTAGCAGTTGAGGCATTGGGGACATTGTTATTTTAACCACTGATATTGTTAAGCACCTTCAGCATGTAATTAAGGCACAAAATTTGTGATAATGGCTACACATTTGTTTTAAAATATTAGAGTTTTAGAAAAAGTATGATGAAATATGCCATTCTGGTGGCTGCCATCTTGGATTTCATGCTAATGGAGTATGCTAAAGTAGTTGAAAACAATATTATTGCATTTCCTAAACTCTAACACATATGTTTAGGTACAAAGTTCGCACAATTAGGATAAAAGATATACATGTATGCAATTTTGTGCTTATCATTGATCAATTTCGGTCTTGTCGCGATTGTGTTTATTGCCAAAGTCAACATATTCTTGAGCAATTAAGGCATAGAGGACATTGTTAGTTCTACCACTGATGTTTTTAAGTACCAGTAGCATGTATTGGAGCACATTATTGGTGATAATGACCACACATTTGTTTAAAATATCAAAGTTTCATGAACAAAATATGAAAAAATATGCAATTATGATGGACGCCATCTTGGATTTCATGCCGGAGCGCTCTGCTAAATTAGTTGGAAACAATTTCATTGCATTCCTTGACCTCTAAAGCGTAAGTTTAGGTACCAAGTTTGTGTCTCTAGCACAATTAGTAGCAAATATTTATGCAATTTTGTTTATTGTTGATTAAATTCTGTTTTGTCGCAATTCTGTTTATTGCCAATTCAAGGTATTTTTTTTAGCATTTAAGGCATTGGGGACATTGTTATCATTGCCACTGATGTTATCAAGTACCAATAGCATGTCTTAAGGCACAAAATTGTTGACAATCTCCACAGAGTTCCTTAAAATATTAAAGTTTTAGGAAAAAATATGAAAAAAATATGCTATTCTGATGGTCGCCATCTTGGATTTCATGCAGGAGGGGTATGCTGAAGTAGTTGAAATTATTTTTATTGCATTCCTTGCCATCAAAAACATATGTTTAGGTACTAACTTTGTGTCTCTAGCACAATTAGGGGCAAAGATATATACAACTTTGTGTTTATTGTTGATCGAATTCGGTTTCGCCGTGATTGTGTTTATTGTTAAATTTAACGAATTTTACAGCAATTAAGGCATTGGAGACATTGTTTTTTTTGCCACTGATGTTATCTAGTACCAATAGCATGTTTTAGGGCACATAATTGTCAATAATGGCCACACAGTTCCTTAAAATATTAAAGTTTTAGAAAAAACATGACAAAATATGCGATTCTGATGGCCGCCATCTTGGATTTCATGCTGAAGGGATAGGCTGAAGTAGTTGAAAATATTTTTATTGCATTCCTTGACCTCTAAAACATATGTTTAGGTACCAAAATCGTGTCTCTAGCACAATTAGGGGCGAAGAAAAATACAAATTTGTGTTTCAAGAAATGTCTCGGTTTTGATGGCGGCCATTTTGAAAAGCCGCCATATTGGATAGTTCATCCCAGGATATCGAGTGTTAACAAGTGGATTCTGAAGCTCAAGGGTCCCCTGAACAAAATGACACCCCTCGCGGAGAGTCCTGGGGGGGGGGGGGGGGGGTGCACGGTGGACCCCCTGGGCTCATGGACTATTGTGTCTGTATCGATTTTCTACTCGGTACTTGTGACAGGGTGCACAGTGCAATGCGGAAATATGTTTTATAGCGATTTTTCTCGTTCGATGCAGTTTTACGAAATATTTCACCCAAAAAATGTTGTTTTACAGGTCGAATACTATATGTATAGATTGAATAATGGCAGGGGCGGGTTTAGGGGGGGGCAAGGGGGCCTTGCCCCCACCCCCCCCCCCCGCCCAAAAAAAAAAAAAAAAAGAAGAAGAAAAAGGAGAAGAAGAGAAAAGGAGGAAAAGGGGAAAAAGAGAGGAGAGGAAGTGTTTTCAAGATACATTACACTGGGAAGTAGTTTTAACTTCTGGGGCCCCATGTCGCGAGCAGTGTGTTCATTCTATAACCAACCCACGTATTCTCAGTGGAAGCACTTTATGCCCTTAACCTTCTATAAATGATTTGAAAGCATTGAATGGCCAAATGCACTTAATCCTTTGATGGGGTCCAAAACCAAGTAATATTTTAGGTCATATTTTGTTTCAACTACAGTGATCATGCATTTATGGGTTAAGTAATGCTTGATAGTTAGACCCAGGAGAGCTCTGGGATGCTGTATTAGGCACGCGAATACCGCCAGCTTCTGGGGCCCGCTCAAGGGCCCCAGACCCCCGGCCGACAGGGGCTTGCTTCAACTTCCTTGCTTCAACAATATTTCAGAACTACGCTTTCCCTCAAAATCCTAGATTTGCCTGAATCAGCCATGCACACACACTCTTTAGGGGAATCGGAAATGGACCAAATTAAACCTATAAAACACAACGCTGCATATTCCTTCAGCTTCTGGGGCCCTCAAGCGGGTACCAGATCCTTGGTCTTCACCACCTCGCTTCACGATATTTCATATCTTGGCCTTCCAATCAGAACCCTGGATTCACCCAGGATCAGGTATTCATAAACTCTCCAAGGCCATGGATATTGGACCAAGGAGAGCCCTAGAACACATCATTGGGGATGCATAAACCTTCAGCGTCTGGTCGACAGGGTCTTGTTTCTTCTGGCTTAGTAACATTTCACAAATGGGCCTTCCCTCAAATGCCAGATCTGCGCAGAATTAGCCATGCAAATACTCTTAGGGGGATGGGGAATGAACCAAAGGAAACTTATAAAAAACACCACTGGGCATGCATATCTTTTTAGCTTCTTGGGCCCTTAAGGGGGCCTCAGACCCTCGGTCTTCGGCAACTCGCTTCGCAATATTCCATATCTTGGCCTTCCTTCATAACCCTCGATCCACCCCAGATCAGGCGTTCATAAACTCTTTAAGCCCATGAAATTGGTCCAAGAACAGCCCTAGAACACACCATTGGGGATGCATAAACCTTCAGCGTTTGGCGCCTTTGAGCAGGCCCCAGAACTCCGGCCGACATAGGCTCGCTTCGCTCACCGCTCTGTCGAACAAAGGTTTTGGCCCCCCCCCCCCTTCCAAAATCCTATACCCGCCCCTGAATGGAGCCTAAACATACAAGTTAAATTTATGTAGCATGTTAAATTTATATTAACGAGCTATCCTGCATAGGTGTTTCGAATTGATATGGGTCTGAAAAAGGTATGGAAATTGTTGCATTTTGAGTCTGCAAGTCCCTGATCTTGTTAATGACAGAATAGTGAAAACTATGTGACTATAATTGCAGTATGTCAAAACTACAGCAATGCACACTAAAATAAACTTCCCATTCCCCACATTGGAATCGAGCTATGCACCGCTGAGAGGCGACACATGTCTTTTACTATATTTCCTGACGCTTACTTGTACAATATACAAGTATGTTAATTTCCCCTACTGATAAGTTGGCACATAACAGTCATGTTGATTCATAGACAAAACAGTGTTGCCCTTTTGTTCCAGCTTTGGCATGCAACAGATCCAAATAGGCACATGTTATGAGAATAGACCCACAATAGATGAGGGTACAGCTGCTGCAGTAGTGGTGCAGCAGTTCGTAGTGGTGTGGGAAGTTACACCATTTGTATAGCTATGAACCTCCGAATGTGCAACTTCAGTCTTCTCTTGTGAGTTTCGTTGACCAACCCCAAAATATTCTGTAAGTAAAAACTATTTTATTTGACTGCAAAATAAATAAACAACAGCGGATAAGATAATATAAATAAAAGAAAGAATTCTCGAGAGCCTCGGCAGATGGCATTCCAATCGACATGATTCACGGAACACTATACTATGACTATACTATGACTATACGGCTTTGTTTCTATTGCAAAACGTTGTATTTTATGTTCGATATTGGCATCATCAAAATCTGGTTTTGTTGGTGGTAATAGATTGATACTTACATCCATACCACTGAGTTGGTGTCACTGCTGGTGGACGTTAAATCCCTCCCCGAGGATACCGGCTTGTGATTAGGTATACTTATGTACTGGTCATATATCTATTCCATGTAATGTAAACTTTATTTGTTTAACGAGGATTCCCCACAGCCGAAGCCACTAGGGGGTCTCCTCCGTGCGTATACAACAAAGTGCAGTGCAATTTATTTACAACAAAATATACAATTATATACAAATATATACAGTGGTCAACTCAAGAAAATAAAGGTTACTTCACATCATTATAATATTTTTGGTGTTTATGTCATTCGTTTCGTGGCAACAATATAATCATGGATATAATCAAATAATTTGGTATTCTCAGAGTGAGTTAAATCGATAAAACCATTTAGAAACCCGTTAACAATATAATTTTTTTCTTCGTTAGTTTCAGGTATTAACATGTTATAATGAACCCCGGGCGATACAATACTACAAATTTTCCTCAACATTCTATTTCTTTCATTTACAAAAGCGGAGCAATGGAAAAAATAGTGACAAACATCTTCGATACCATCTCCACATTTAAGACAATTGGGACTATTTATAAAATTGTATTGATATCTATGAAAATTTAAGGCACTAAGACCAAGCCTCATTCTCGTATGATTTACCCTCCCATGTCTATTTCCATGTGAAAATAATTTATTTCTTTTATATGGAGATAATCGTTTCAAATGGGATTTGAATATATTCAACGTGGGGCTGTTTCTAATTGTAAGTGACGAAGAATTCCAGTCATGTATAGTTTGGGGGAGAAAAGACTTCTGAAATGTAGCAGTTTTTGCTGGCAAAATACGCAGATTATCACCATGTCTCAAATTATAGTTCAGAGCATTAGCTGTAGTACTCGGTATTAGTGCCGACAAATAATCCGGGGTAAAACCATTGATAATCTTGTACATAACAACCAATCTATGATTCTGTCTACGAACTGATAATGGCTCCCATCCCAACTCATGTAATAGTTTGTTATTTGATGTGTGGCGATAGGCACCTGCACAAACAACAGCACAGTCTCTCTGTATTGCCTCCAACTTTCCTAAATAGCATTGCGGTGATGAGTCGAAGATAACATCCCCATATTCGAGAATCGGCCTAATAAATGTTTTATAAATTATTTCCAAACCCGCCCGAGGTACCCTAGACTGTAAAGTGCGTAACATCCCCACAGACTTCGAAGCTTTACGACTAATATCATCAATATGGTTTGACCAAGTGCCAGTATTATTAAACGTTATTCCCAGATGTTTGTGAGTCTCAACTTGAGATATTTTAACGTTATTCAAGTATAAAGGTGGATCAATATCGCTTCTGTTTCTCTTCCTTGACACTTTCATGTACTCAGTTTTTCTTGGATTGAAATCAACTAACCATTTATTGGCCCAATCAGAAATTTTCAATAAACTCATATTCAATTTACGAAAACTTTCAGTAGTGCAAGCATCAATAGTTTCCATAAGGAAGGTATCATCAGCAAATAAAAATATATCACAATTCATATCAACAACAATATCATTTATAAATATAAGAAATAGCAGAGGGCCCAAAATTGATCCTTGGGGTACACCAGCATGCAGTAATTGATATGAAGACTCTTGACCATTAATACGAACACACTGTTTTCTATCTTCTAGGTAAGAACGAAACCAACTAAGAAATATTCCATCAATTCCCTTGCACTGCAGCTTATATATCAGACCCTCATGCCATACCCTGTCGAACGCTTTGCTTATGTCAAGGAATACAAGACATGTTTCTTTATTGGTATCTAAATTATGGCTTATTTTGTGAGTAATATTGATTAATTGATTAATAGCTGAGTCTAATTTTTTGAATCCAGAATTTCTCCAAGTTAAAAGATCATTCATTTGACAATATTCATACAAACGATTAAATACTACCCTTTCTTGGATTTTGGCGATACATGGTAATAAAGAGACTGGTCTGTAGTTCGTAACAGTGTGTCTATCGCCCTTTTTAAAGACGGGAGTGACACCAGCGATTTTCCATTGTGACGGTACTTTTCCTTGTTGGAAAGATAAATTGATAAGTTTCGTGACCGATGGTGACAGAGAAGTAGAACATTTATTCAAAATCAAGTTACCAACATTGTCAATTCCACTAGCCTTATTTATAGGCAATCTATCAAGTAGGGATTGGATTTCATCAGTTGTGGTAGAAACATTTGATAATCGTGCGTTCGTTTCATATATTAAATCAGGTAGCTCGTGATCAGGCGGAACACTAAGTTTTGTTTGTTCAACGAAATACTGATTAAAAATTTCACATTTTTCGCTTGCTAAAGCATATGTTTTTCCACTCCAGTTAATTGGTGGAATGCAGTTGCCTAGTTTAGCTCCATATAGCTTTTTTATAGTTTTCCAATATTCTTTAGAAGCTGTAAACGGATCTTCTAATTTATTGTATAAACTTTGAAAATAATCTTGCTTAGCAGTGCATATGGCTGCTTTAGCTAATGAACGAGAATTCTTCCATCTATTTTCATCGGTCGGTTTTCTCGTTCTCCGAAATTTCTTATGGTCCCTATCGCGGACACGAATTAATTTTCTAATACGACCGTTCATCCATGGCTTATCGCCAGGTCGTATTTTGACAGTCCTTGATGGTATATGAATATTCATGTTTTCTCTCAATAAAGAATACCATATATATACTGCATCATCAATATCGTTCACGGAATCGATCGCCGATAGGAATGGAGAATTCATTATATCATAATTCAGAGCATTAAAATCAGTCACATTATAATCGAAAATCCTTCTAACATACGGTTTGTCTTGTAAATATCCGAACTTTGTAGTACAATATACCGTACAGTGATCAGAATCCACTACAGGAGAACCAACTCCGTAGTCTGACACAAAACCAGGCGAATCCGTTATAATAAGATCAAGAATATTACCACTTTGAGCTGTTATACGAGTTGGTTCATTGATTAGCTGGAAGAGTCCATAATTCGAAATTAAATCTCTCAATTTATTACTCAAATCGCTGGTGTCATGGTCCGTTTCCCAATGAGTGCAGCGATCATTGAAATCCCCAAATAAAAATATACTATCTGGTTTCTTATGAATTACATTGGACAGATTTTGTGAGATATTTTCAATAAAAGCTTCAACAGCAGTTTTATCTGAGTTTGGAGGCCTGTACAAAACACCCAAGTAAATTTTTTTGTTATCTGTGTTCACCTCAATCCATATATTTTCAAGATCAGCGTGTGAAAGATCATGTAATTGTTTGTGTACAATTTCATTTTTGGCAATGATACACACACCGCCCCCTCTACCAACTCGGTCTCGTCTGTACACTGTAAACTCACTGGTGGGAAACGGCAACTGTGAGGAATCAATTGTAGCACTCAAATGCGATTCAGTTATGAAGGCAAAGTCACAACCGTTTTGCATAAATAATCTACTATAAATTTCATCCGCTTTATACATGGGATCTTCAGCACTTTTAATGACAAGACCTCTTACATTAGCATGATACAAGGATATTTCACGTGGACCAGGATTAGGGTGCACATCACCCGACAACCTTAGGATATTACAGGAGAAAATGAAAGACGAAATAGCATTACAGTATCGTGGAGAACCAACAATGATCAACTGGTTATATCGAAACACTAAAACTTCATGTGAACACGAAAGACCACATATCAAATCAACTTTCACCAATGTACAATAAATTGCATGTAATATCAAGGGAACAATCCTTGACAAAAATATGTACAACAAACACATGCCATCAACATGTGAACAGTTGATTAACATGTCCATGAAATGGAAAGAAAAAAAATCCAAAAAGGAAAAACAAAGAAAGATAAATGAATCGGTACGGCAGAAACAAGTGTGAACCCCGTAGAAGTAATAAACACCTGAGTCTAATACCACATTTTCATTAATAATGATCGGACACAACACACAGAAGAGAGTGCATAAACATCACACCATATTAGCAATCATTGCATGGAAAAAACATCATCCACTGCCTCATCTATGTGATCGAAACGAGCTCT
Organism: Terebella lapidaria; assembly: GCA_949152475.1. NCBI lineage: Eukaryota > Metazoa > Annelida > Polychaeta > Terebellida > Terebellidae > Terebella > Terebella lapidaria. The sequence goes on along the minus strand of OX424564.1, from coordinate 21,779,856 downwards.
GCCTAGCTCCGTCCCACCATACCATCGAGTGACTACCACAAGAATGTTCATCAGTTTGCTGTCCTTCAATTTCTTCAGTATTCTCCTGCCAGCTCCAAACTCACCATCATCATCATAGTATTCCTGCAAGATACCGTCACTGTTCGTTAGACGATAGGCATAAATGTTGTGTGTAGCTGAAGCAGTGCCTGCGTCTTTGAAGAGGACATGTAGCGATGGGAGAATATCGTTCTGGGAAGTGACCGTGAACTGAGATCCCTGGAATGTACTGCCACCATAGGATTTGGGAGGTGAACGAATAGCTCGAACAGATTCACAGTCAACAGTCGTGGTGGGACATACTTGGGACTTCTGTATACTAGGTACACGATGTTCTTCACCATCTATGTAAAGTCTGTCCTGAGACCACTTGACAGTCTTTTTACCGCTTCTGGCTTCCTTGTACAGTGGAAGTAATTGTTTTTTCCGTTCCTCGAGTTCTCGGGGTAGCTGAATATTCACCCCATATGGCCTAGGAATGTTTTTTGCATGACGCATGACATAGTCAACAGATTCATGTTCAAACACTGCCACTATAGAGCGTGTGTACTCCCCGGGTTTCCCCATACGATGAGCACGTTTCAGACCAATCCTCTCCACCTCACTCCTTGGAATTTTCATCATGTCCATCATGAAATCTTTCAAGATAGCGATAAGATTTTCGCCTGGGACCTCATTGATATGATGGAATATTATATTGTCCCTCATACCCCTAGCAGTCAGGGAAAGTTGGTTTTCACGAAGGTCTTGGATCACCTTCTCTGCCCGAACTAAGCGTCCTTCCAGAAGCTGTGTACTTTGTCTTAACTCATCATTTTCAGAAACAATGGACTGGATGGATTTAGTATGGGAAGAAAGAGTATCTTCGACACTTGAGATTCTAGTGAGTAATGAATCAAATTTGCCGAGCATCTCATTTTTGGAGTCATTGATAACAGAAGTCAGCTTAGAGACTAGACCCTCCATCTCACGTTGAACACAGACACGAACCCCAATAACGTCTTCACTGAAGGACATCTCTGCACTATTATCTAGCTGAGAAAGTGGCGTATTAGGCTTGCGCTTCTTTGCGGGATCTGAAGCAGCTGGTGTACTGAAATATTCGGGGATCATGGGTTGTCGCGTGATGGGTTCGACCCTGTGTAGACTGTCGTCAGCCTCCTGGGCCTGCTCACCCTCCATACCCTGCGTACTGACCGGGGTGCCCGGGGCAAAGCTCGCGTACATAGAGTCTAAATATCGTTCAAATGATCCAAAATCACTCATGTGTGACGGTGAAAAATTATCGTGACTTCAATCCGACAATAGATATCCGTCTTATCTAATCAAGAATTCGTGAATTGGCTGGCTACAATGTAGCAATGCATTAGATCTCAACAGTCTGGTAAGTTATTACCTTCAATTCAAGTATTGTGGCAAATCATTTCAAATTATTCGAGGAGCTCAAAACTTGTTTACTCTGCTGAAACCATACCGGAAGTTCCAAGCTATTCCATGGGGTTAGTTTCGGATTTCTAAGTTATTTTCATAGGTTGTGGGGCAGTTGTATACTAATTCCATCAGGTTAGTCCTATCTCTGAGACAGACGCTGCGGAATTACCATCAGGTATACTGTAGAAACAACAACATTTAACACACTGTCTGTCCCTGATGACGCCAGTGTGTCTTTGGATGAACTATTTGGTCGGCCTTGGTTTCTATTGCAAAATGTTGTATTTTATGTTCGCTGTTGGCATCATCAAAACCAGTTGCATTGGCGGTAATAGATTGATTCCCGGCCCCTCAGGGCCGGGTATATGTGATTGTCGTTGACCTCACCCAATGTATCTCCTGTCTTCCGACTTCTCCGGACGACTCTCTTAGATTCATCATACACTGGTGTGGGTTTCGCAAATTTGCGATAAAACCCGGTACATCTCGTTAAACTGATTGAAACACACTGCTTATATAAATGTATTAATAACTGTAATTGCATGACAATGGAAAGCGCTGTTTTGAATTAGTTTGCGACTGGTAAGCGCAAGTGCAATTACCGAATCTCCTACCAGTTATCTTGGAACTCGCATAAGTCTGACCTGGTTTAATTACTATAATTACCTATATTACTACGCCAACACGTATCCGCTAGAAATATGTTGTATTGCAGGGATGGACAGTGATAATTAGTTGTAATCATTTCAGAAAATAGTTTGAAATTCTCTTTCCGAATTGTTTTCATTGTATCAGGCCTATTAGGTTTGATTACTTTGTCGATGATGAGCTTTGGCTATAGCATAACGAAACTTGTTTTCATTGGTTTACAGGAATTTATGGATTTTCGAATCCGGAACTGCTATTTATATGTCTGGATATTTGGGAAGCAATCAGACCAAAAACAGGAATCTCGTGCACAGCATGGTTAACTTAAGAAGGCATTGAGACTGTTGAGAATACATAATTATCTCCAGAACCAAACCCACGATCGCAAGCCAGTGTTCTCAAATGAACAGCAGGTTCATATAAAGATGGCAATCATTACTCCAATGTAACTGAAATCAGAAAGGCCTATGTGCTAGGCTCTGTGCTTTATTGAATGGTGTGATATGAAAGTGGGCGTCTGTGCATTCACAATATTTTCACAATATTTTATCACTTTGTGTAGGGTTCGGCGACCCCACGATAAAGAGGTATACCCCATTACTGGAGTGTCACCGAATGTCTTATAAAGCCGCCCACACTGCAGCATCATAACCGTGGTGTCACTACTCGCGCACACCACGTCATAACCCTACAGTGCTTTCCCCTTTCGGAGAGACCTCGTCCCGGAGGTCAGCTATATCCCACTGTTGAGCCAGATCACAAGCCCCCACCATCCACACAAACACGGCGGTGATGTGTGTCAACAGCGGGGCCGACCCGGGAGCGACACCGAGAGAACCCAGTGGTTCGGAAGGTCAGGCACCAATGTAGAGTTCGGCGACCCCACGATAAAGAGGTATATCCCATTACTGGAGTGTCACCGAATGTCTTATAAATCCGCCCACACTGCAGCATCATAACCGTGGTGTCACTACTCGCGCACACCACGTCATAACGCTACACTTTGTATGGATCAAACTCTGACGATATCATAACACAATGGAACTTCAAGAACATACTTGCATACAGGTTGACATTTGGACACTGTTGTGCACTAGTAAAAATAAAGATATTTTGATAAAATACGTCAAAGTGATGAAGTGATGTATATAAAATCTGACATTTTACATATTCCATGTTCAATAGTTTTACTGCTCAGATTTCAGTGAGTCGAGCTAGAGCCTGCTGAGCAATGATTTGGTGGGTTATCTCCGTCTGGCCATATCTTGCTCATTTTTATGTGTGTACACAAATTAACAGAAAATGTTTCTTTCTTAATTTGATTTTTCTGTATTTTGTATTTTCTGTCTTTGGCCATTTTTTTTTGTTAGCTTCGGTGTTAGATACCATCTCCTTCCCACTAATGTAGCCACAGCAGTCCAGAAATTGCAGGATGGCAGGAGCTAGGGAGAGGTGGCTGACAAGGTCGAAATTAATCAAAGTGTTGTATCCAGATTGCTGGCTAGATACCAGGAAACCGGGGGATAAGATGCCAGGCGACACAGAGGCAGTCCAAGGCATATCCCAGAGCACCCACACCACAACAGGACTGGTATTTGGTGGCAATTACCATATATGCGTCATCGTCTTGGAACTGCACAGTCTTCGAAATCATCTTCACACTGTCACTAATGTTCATGCAAGTAACAAAACTTTGCGTAACCATCTTCATTCTGATGGTTAACGACCAGCTGTGGTACTCTGGCTCTCCCCCAGTCACCGTACGACATTTGGAGCATTGTTAGCTGAGACAATATTGTTAGCTGAGACAGTCCCGTATTTGTGTCTCCATCAATGAAAGATGTTGTAGGGTATGGAGCTCACGTACTGACCGTTCAAGAAGTTTGCAATAGTGAAACATGACTGGTTTGGTGGAGAGTGAGTCCGTGAGTGCCTGGGCAGGGATAATCATTGGGAGCTAGTGTTAGCTGAGACAGTCCCGTATTTGTGTCTCCATCAATGAAAGATGTTGTAGGGTATGGAGCTCACGTACTGACCGTTCAAGAAGTTTGCAATAGTGAAACATGACTGGTTTGGTGGAGAGTGAGTCCGTGAGTGCCTGGGCAGGGATAATCATTGGGAGCTGCACATACCTTGTGGGGTTTTACAGAGGCTATTCTGTTAGTAGTTCGCCCATATGCTGGAACAATTGATATTAGGACAAAAGGCCACCAACCATCTCATTGGGAACATGCGCAAACGTTGTCAAAACTGTATCAAGGCACGAGGTGGTCACACGAGTTATTAATTTTCTGTATTAGGTTCAATTCGTTCTCTTCAGTGCTCAAGACAATCTGATGAGACGCTATGTTTGGATGTTTTCCTCTGGATTGTATCCAAATAAATTCACTTTGATTATGACAGTGAATACTGGAATGACGCTTACAATTTGGAAAGTTTTCATATTTTGTAGGCGCGCGTATAGTCATCCGAATAAACCTAAATAAACTGCAGCTTTTCGTGTGGATGTGAGGATAGTTTCATTCCGATTATGTATTGTACCACCAATAAACCAAATACGTTTTCCTAGTGTTGCTTTATTAGCATTCGCTTGAACTTATTTGCAAGAAACATTACGTTATACAAGCTTAAGAAAGGAATGTGAATTGACAGAAAAACGGTTGGCATATATCGTGAGTGTGAATAAATTACAATAGAGAAAGTACTCTATGTGTATACATGTACATCCTGAGCATATTCGCAACAACACATTAATTGACTGCTACCTCAGTATTTGCTAATACTGTGTGAATATGTCGGTCAGTAAATGTTATGATCACATGATGACACAGCACGCCGTCTTTGGGGCAACAACTGATACGGCATGGACTGGTGGTTCTGCAGGCTTCTCTGTTTCTTTTTGATTAGTGGTTCCTTCCTCTGTTTTAGGCTCTCGACTGGGACTTTCCACTGGACTTGAGCTGACGGGTTTCTCAACTACATCTTGAGTCTTCTTGGCAGGTTCTACTCGTTCTTTGGGGATTTCCTTCTTGGGATCGGGAGATATTGTTTTACTTTGAGGTTTCTTTGTTGCGCTGACCGATTTTGCAGGACTTTCCGACTTCTTGGTACCTCCCTTGGTTGGTGAACCACTCTGCTTGCCATCAGATTTACCAGCCTCAATTGATGGCACAAACGATGCCAACTTCTCCAAGAGTTGGTTGAATTCCCCGCATTTCCAGTGGTTCTGGACCTCGGCGTCTGGTTTTGTGAAGTCAATGTAAAGCAGCTGGGCAAAGACCATGGACATGGGACCCTCAGGCGGCCACCCGACCCTCTCAAGCAGCAAAGGCACAATGGGCCGCTTGATGGCGTCTGCCAGACTCACCTCCCGACGGCAGTTAGCTGACAGACTGTACTTGGCCGTCACACACGACACAACAACCTAGAGAAACAATATCAAAATCTAAAACAATGTTCATTTTAGGATTTTAATTTTAATTCAGACGTATGTATGCGTATAACAATAAAAACGCGATCAAATGCATTTTCATACCTAACCATACAGAGGTTTTGATAACATTTCAAATATTACCTTGCATCCTCGGATGCCTTTGTCTATCTTGTCGAAGAGGGAGTCTCCTCCGCCCATCTGCATGATATCGAGCCAACAGGAGACACCGAGAGCTGTCAGACGTCTGTACAAGGCCTTGATCTGTGGCTGCTTGTCCCACTGGTACGAGATAAACACGCCGGGGCTCTGGCAGCAATCATACAATCAAGTTAGTTGTGGTACTCACAGATGATTACTCGTGGTCTTCACAAAACAAATATTTACTGTCATTTGATCTGAGTTTTCTTCACTGCCCTAACAGTGTGCTGAATCATACAGGAAAATCACAAAAGAAATCATTGTTACTCAAAATTTCAACATATTGGGAGTAGTGGAAGTTGCATCACTCACATTTCTTGATGATTGGGGATTGGGATTGGTCCGATGTGCAAGATATCGATTGGTGTGGTCATACAACTACCACTAGGTGTAATTACATAGTTCATTCAATAAATCATGGATGGATTATCTAGCCGCTAAGGATTGGGCAGCCGTTTCATAAGTTCCCTTTGGCCAGTAACCATCTGTTCCATCAACTCTTCCATGTGTTGAAGTCTTTTTGACAAAGTCCTGCATTTTAGGCATGCCCATGTCGACAGCTGCTTGTTTGGGAAAATAGCTAGTTTGTTCTGGTGTGTTCTCTGTCTGAAACGCTCCATACACATGTGGCATTTCAAGACTGAATTCTGATCGTATTCTTGAGGCTTTACATGTGATGAAATATCCAACTCCGTGACACTCCTGTTGTCTTTTGTTGTTGGTTGCATGTCTTGTGTATTGTCCCATGCTATCCTTGGAGAATATGTAAATATTGGTGATTTCAATGCCTCAAGGCGTCTCTCAACCTTTCGAGATAGGGCTGTGACTATGACTCCGACATCATGAGCTATGAGTTCTTTTGGAATATCACAGTCGAACAATGCTGCATCGAGGAGACGTCGTATCCTCTGCAAGGCTTTGTCCCTATGGAAGAGCTGTAGCTCTGCTATGCCCATCCATTGCACTGATCTGAGTTGCTGATCTCGGGTGGAATGGTAAGAGTCTCGATAGTAATGTCTTCGGGCAGGAGACAACCCATCGTAGATAGCTTCTCGATCAACCGTGCAAAGTGTGGAATGTTCCTTTGGGCACGTGAGTGAGAGGTATAGGTTCACAAAGCTTAAGTATATAATATGAATAAAATCACTTTATGCAAATTAATCAGACAATTACTACCTGCCGATACACGTGTTTTGATCCGTTGGTAGTAATTTAAGAATGATTGTGAAATTATGGCATGCACTACTATACACACATAGCAAACCTAAAAGCCAAAATCATGGAAATGGAGATTCTCGATGACCATTCATTATTATTTATAAAAATTAGAAACTTCTCCCAGGATTGATTGGTGATATTGAATGGTCTTTTTGATTGTTTTTTTTTTTAAATAACACTACCACTACAATATATGCAACAATAACAAATTACTACATGTACACAATACCGATTCTATAGCAGCTCCTTCCTTTTTATCAGGTTTGGAAGGTTCTTTCTTTGCTGGTTTTTCTTTCGGCTTAATGACAACCATTTCTTCCGGGGGATCCCACCATCCTTTATACTCTATAAGATGAATAGAAATATATGTACATCTATATCCCACCGCCGTCACTTGAAATACTCCAGATTTTTTGCGGTTTCGTTATCTGAGCCTTCCTAGAACTGACCTTTTGTGATAAGACTGTTGTCGGGTATGACGCTGTACCTGAGCTGCATGAGGAGCTCCTGAAACTTGTCCCGGGGCCAGTACCTGCTGTCTCCTGTTGCCTCTGTCTCCCGCTGGAAGAACCTGATGAACAGGTACTCACTGAAGATGGGTCCCATCGTCCCTGGTGGTGGCCAGCTCAGCCGCTCCATTAATAGTGGGATCACTGGCTTTCCCAGCGTCACCGACAAATTCACCTGTCAAGTAGTCAAGTAGTGGTTTCACATTATAATGAGTAGCATATTGCGGTTTTACCCAAGCTATTTGGTACATGGGAATTCCTTTCAAAATATATCAAGAGTTATATAAGAAGCTATAAGAACCGTTCCTTGTTGTACATTTAGATGGAATTCAGCTAAGTTCAGTACCTCTCTGTTACAGTTGGGAGACTGAGCATACTTCTCAGACACACAACAGATGATGACTTTGGCTGCCCTAATTCCTTCATCGATCTTAGCAAAAAGTTTGTCTCCGCCGCCCATCTGTCCAATGTCCATCCAGGACTTGTAGCCAGCCATATCGAGGTGTTTGTTGAGCAGTTTGACCTCCGCCTGGTGCGCCCACTGGTAGCTGATAAAGATCGGTGGAGGATCTACCAGTTCTGGTGGGTCTTCGTCCACAATTCCTTCTGTTCATCCAATACAAAGTAGCTGATGTGATGTGCTTATAGTGTTTCCATTAATTTATTAACCCTTTGAGCGATTCAAACTAGTTTTTCTGGCATTACGAGTTCAGTTGGTCGAGAATGGAATGGATTCAACGAGAACCACTTATGAGCAAATGATAGAAATATAAACGAACTGACCGACATTCTTGAGGGAATTCTCTACAATCATTGCAGCATCGACCCGGTTCATCTCTTCCAGGGCTTTGAGAATGGCGTAAGTAGCCTCTCTGGTTTTATGAGTGGCAAACCATTCGTCCAACATGCTGAGGCAGGGATCAGGTTGAGTGGCCCAGTTCTTAATATCATCAGCGCTGTAGCCAAGTCTGCCTGAGAGCAGGCGCCAGTCGTGTTCACTGGCAGGATTCAAAAGCTTGGCAACATCACGGGACCAGGACGGTGCGTGACTCAGCGTCTGTCAGGAAGAGAAGACTTCCAGTGGCTCACTTTGGAAAGTTTCGTATGAAAATATACCCCCGTGGTTATCGTACTCTTCCTGCAAGTTTGACAATGTACTGTATACATGTATTTATTCAGCCCATTTCTCCAATATCCCACCTTGCGGTCAATCTCCTCGACTTTGTCCACGGTGTCATCCACCACCTCCTCCAAGTCGTCAACTCGTGCCTCCTGCTTGATGACGTCCCACTTCACGTCCCTGACGTCGTCTTTTACCTCCTCCACCTCTGCTCCCACGTTCGCGATATTTTCCGTGTTAGTCGCCACTCGCTCATCCAGCTCATTGATATCCTCTTTCTGATCTTCCACATCTTTCGCTATGGTCTCCAAGCTTAATCGAGAAAAAATAGTAGCTACAGTATTTTGCATTTGGTGATATTCGTAGCTGATCTTGATCATACGAATACAAAAGTTTACAAATCAGATGGTTCTTTGTTATTGTGCTTCATACGTTTGATCCTAGAGGAAATTACCTTCTTCCTTCGATGATATCAATGATGCCAGATGCGTGTTCTTTCAGTTCTGGATTCTTTTTCAGTGCTTCAATTTTAGATTTGTACGTTTTCAAATGTTCTGGAATAGCTGTACCAATTTGACGGAAGTTCCAAAGCATGCCGATTTTCACCATTGGTTCGGCCTTCATCAAGGTCTTCCAGAGAAAGTCCAAGTAGACTTTTGCCTTGGCCTCGCCACATTTGGACAGAGACACGAGGACGCCAGGAATGGCCGCGCCCATGGTTCCCATCCGAGTCAGAGCAGCCATCAGAGCCTTGTCATGTTTGACCACCTTCTCCGGATACGTCGCAGCTATGGGACTCACGACCATTATCACCATGGACCCTGCGTTGTTCATTTTCATGTAGGACATTATTTTGTCAATGTGTTTTTCTGTAAACAGCTGCAATGGAAAATATCGAGCTTGTAAATTATTGCTGCAATTTGATTGATCCTGAAAACGTTTCTGTTATTTTTTCCTGACACGAAGATTACGGTGAAACATTACCTCAGGTTTCACTTTGGCAATTTCCCAGAAGAGGTTGAGAGATGTGATAATGACCCACTCTTCAGCCCCGTCCAGACAGCTCAGTAAGTCATCAAACCGTTTGTGGAACATGTCTGGTTTACTCTTGTAAAGTTCAGAGAACGACGCTGTAAAACGAATAAAAGAGTTCGAAATCACAATCAAACAATCCACACTTGATATAGACAATTATGACGAATGAGTTGGTCAACCAAATAAATCTCACAAGATAAAATTACCATGATTTGACAGAACTTTTGAATTTGACAGACGATCTTACAGGAATGCCAAATGGTTCGAGCATTTCAATGCCAGACATACTAATAGTGGTCTGATCCTGTCCAGATATGTATCGATCTAGCATCATTTCTGTGTCATCCCCGAGGAGCTCAGCATTCCCCGCTATGGCCTGCATTATGTTGTTTGCATCTCGCTCCATGATGTCATCACCACACTTCCATAACTCTTTCACCGCATCCATGTTTGGCTTCAGGACTGCAGTAATGCTATGGTGCTATGATAAATAATGTGTGAAATTGAAAAATATTCGTTATTCTTCATTTGTCAGAAAAAAAAATTGCAGAAACAGTTTAGAAGTAGTTAACACGTCGGTTTAGGGCTGGATTTTTCCCGTGGTTATATAACGACACTTCCGTATTTGGTGGTTATACGACGTCACGGTGGTTATACGTCATTCGCTAGGGACATCAACATTTAGCCAGATATATATATAAACGGATGAACCTTAAGGCCCGGTCACACTGCCCTAACGCATGAATTACGTATGAAGTTTGTACAAAATTTTAGTCTTACGCGATACATCTGTCATTTGCGTATTTCATCATTTTTGCTGACGTGGAACCTCAGTGGTTGTATGTGAATCATCGTTTTACGCGGTTCCGTGTTTTGAGCAGCTCAAAAATCAGTTCGCCTAAGATTTTATGCATTTTAAAGCGTTTTTTTTACGTTATTTCTGCATAGGTTGCGTAGTTCTTACTTGGACAATACGACAAATATGTATAGAATATTCGTGATTGTTCGCGAAAATGTTGCTGTTATCGCGTTCATTGGTGACTTTTCACTGAAGAATAACAGACATATGTTCCGCAATAGTAACACGTATATTTCACTTAAAATCACTGACAATCACTTAAAAATCTGATTCACGCTGAAGTGCGTGCTTTGTCAGTGATATATACGTGACACTTCCGTAGTTCTTGCGCAATTCATCGTTGATTTTTCATCACGTAAATCATCAAAAATGGTCAAATTCTCCACTAGCAATCACGCACAACCAAATCTTAACCAAATTTTCTACGTGATTCATGCGATTCACTTTTTGCCTAAAACATGGTTAGGGGATATTTTCAGCTCCCCCCCCCAAAAACTTCCCCCTAAACTCTTTGTGTTTGCCTGCCAATATCATACTTGCTAGATGCTTCATAACGCGAACCTCGCTAGGGGATCATAATGTAAACCTCGCTAGTGGATTATAATGCGAATCTCGATAGGGGTCATAACGTTCTATACTCGATAGTGTCACCTGGTGCAAGTCATTTATTTGATCAATCATAAAGCTCACAGTCAAGCGGTACAGGTCATCATTTTATTACCTACCAAAACATTTTATGGGAAAAATATAATGAACAAATATCACAAAAATTATACAAAGTTGAGGAAAATTTACCAATAAATCAACATTTAGAAAAAAATAAATGATTTCAAACCATATATCAAAAATAATAAACAAATATGTATAAATTTTTGAAAAAAATTATGTCCTAACGTTCAAATCATTTATCAGTGTATTATGATTTTCGAGATATTTATGGGTACGTTATGATTTTTCGAGACATTATTGAGTATGTTATGATATTCCAAACATTTATATGTACGTTATGATAACTGGCCTAAGGGTGTCGCCCCCAGCGAGTATAGGGCTAAAAGAATGATGTATAACCACTGTGCGTCGTATAATACCACCGAAACTGGAAATGACATCCTATAACCACGGGAAAAACCCAGCCCTGAACCGACGTGTTAACTACTTTTAGAATGCTAAATTATGATTTGCGTAGAAACAATACCATCTCCATTATGATCGGAGCATTCTTGGTTTAACAATCCTGAATCTTTCATCAGGATTACAGTTGCACGACCAATTAGACAGTTTAGCAGGAATTTAATTAGGAAGGATGGTAGTGTAACATTATTCACCCTGTATAGGAAGTCTTCCATTAGAGATTGTAAGATTTCATAGGCGAGCGTTTGCTTGTCAGAATCCTCGTCACTCGTCCACTGTTCGTCTTTCAGGAAATGTACTAGCTTCGTCACCTCGGGAATAAAGTCAGCCACCTTCCGTGTGCTGGATATTGGGTGAAAAGGGTACGTGATGAGTCAGCATTTTCTAAGAAAATACACGTTTGCTGAAAAGGATATGCAAAATTGGCGTGCGATCAGTCTTTTATATGATTCAGAGAGGTAAACCTAAAAGCATATGTTAGTATTACCCACTGTGTGTAGTGTGATGATTTTGTATGATGAGGATTTTGCTTCGGTCACACATACGTCTATATTTTCAGATTGGTGTCTACATCACCGGTAAGAAGCATATGGTGCATGTTTATTTGTATCATTACAAGTTTGCACTTACTTTTCCATAAGTCCCTGCATGATGAACGTGTTGGTGACTGTGATGGAATACTTGATGTCTCCATGTGCAATCGTCGGGTTTTCCTGTATTGCTTGGCTCATCACCAGAAAGATTTTCTTCATCAAGTCTGGGTTGTCCTAAATGATCATGGGATAACATGTTTACCAAACACAATGCAAGAACTCAGTCATATTCCAAGTTAAGTACAGCGCAGTACAAATAGCTTCAGTGCGTTTTTTTTCACTGCTCGAGATTTTTTTTAATACTGTCGTGTACATGTCAATACACATGAAATACTTCATAAACAAACCATAGTCAAAAGTGTGGATAATCTAGCAATGCTGAGGACATTAAAGTTGAACTGAATATACCTAAGGGTAGTTCACATATTCCCATAATTCCTTTCAGAATTTTCCGTCAGACTTCGATAACAACACCCGTGACGAATATAATTTGCTTGGGATTTTTGTGTGTGATTCCATTGGGGTTGTTTCGGATTTCTAAATTGTTTTCATAGGTTGTTGGGCAGTTGTATACTAATTCCATCAGGTGTACAGTAGAAACAACTACAGTTAACACACTGTCTGCCCCTGATGACGCCAGTGTGTTTTTGGATGAACTATTCTGTCGGGTTTTGTTTCTATTGCAAAATATTGTATTTTTAGTTTGTTATTGGCATCATTAAAATCTCACTGTATTGGTGGTAATAGATTGATACTTACAATTACAATCAATTTTATCAGCACGCCAAACTATTTTCCAATATTTCGTGATTCCAAATCTAATAATTTGAAAGCCTGTTGTCAATTGAGATGTACCCCTGGTACACAAACCTTCCAGGAGAAGGGAAGAGTGACTGCGTAGGCGAGACTGTGAATTGGTAGATCTGGCTCTGATGCTCGCTCAAATGATTGACGCACAATATTGTACAACTTCTCGTTGAATTTCGGCAAAAGTCTATTTGTTCTGCAATATTACATAACACCTATGGGAAACTTTACGCATTTGTTTTACGTAGGCATACATCAACAACAACAACATGATTAATGAATTTTACGTGGAGATCAAAATTTAAAAATAAAACTTAATACGTACTTGAGCATTTTGTAGAATTTTTCAAAGAAATTACTGCAGTATTTCGAACGACTATCTTCGTCAACCGGTTCGTTAAACTTGTCAATTAATTTGTCCAGTATTTTTCCAGCGAAATCGGCATTTTTCTGAAAGAAAACATTATTGAAGGTAGTGGTCACTGGCAGTGAACGAAGCTCAGACTGTTTCATGAAAAATAAATAATTATCATACATATTGCAATCGAGACCAATGTCAAATTTTCGCTCATGAATTTTCTGGTCGAAGGTAGACAGTCAAATTTGTCAGTTTTAGTGATAAAATTAATAAAAATGGGTGAACAGAAATTGATTGATACGGACAGGAAACATACATAAATTCAACCCCGAACAAATTTATGCCCACTGCTACATCTATAAAGAATAACATATAACTTGACTATGTTGATCAAATGGAAAATTTATAGTACTGAATAAAGAAAAATTATACTTACCATCCACACTATAGGCTTCTTTCTGTCGAGTAATTTACCAACGAATTCATCGATGACACTGTTCAGCCAGAACTCTATAGCTACCATGATCAATTTCTCACAGTCCGCAGATGACAAAGCACTGAAACGCAGGAAATGACATGTACACGATAACACTGTTCATGATGTTACTAGCAGGGAAGGTCTTGAACAACTGGGACAGGATTCGAACCCACAAGTAAAGCACACAAAATGTATTCTGTTCATGTTTAAATTATACAGTATACTAGTAGATTATAGACATCTGCAAAAAGGGTACACCATGTTTATTTACGTACTCTTTCCTGAGAGCGTCCGTGAAGTCTCTCTTGTACTTGTCCCGGATTTTATCCCCGATCCAGTGATCGGAGCTGTTGGGAGAGTCCTGGATCGCTTTTATCAGCGCCTGGATCATCTTGGATCAGTTAGATAATATAACTGTTGCAAATCGTACCTGGATCAACGCCCTAAAGAATATCCCTAAAGAGAAGAAAGAAATTACCCATCATTCATACTGTGGCGATTTTGCCTATAAGCACGCGGCAGGTGATTGTAAACATAAATGCCATTCATGTGGCCTTTACGGAAGCGTATTGCTATCAAGGGTGTAAAAAATATTATCTCGTATGTACGACTTATATCTCGTACGTACGACTTAATAACCCGTACGTACGACTTAATAACTCGTACGTACGACTTAATAACTCGTACGTACGACTTGTTAACCCGTACGTACGACTTAGTATCTCGTACGTACGACTTATTAACTCATACGTACGACTTATTAAGTCGTATGTACGACTTATTAAGTCATACGTACGACTTATTAACTCGTACGTACGACTTACTAACTCGTACGTACGACTTATTAACTCGTACGTACGAGTTAATAAGTCGTATGTATGAGATATAACTCATACGTACGAGATAAGGAATTTTACGCACTTGATAACGATACGCTTCCGTAGTGAAACGTATTGTTATCAAGTGTGTAAAAAAATGTATCTCGTACGTATGACTTATATCTCGTATGTACGACTTATTAACTCGTACGTACGAGTTAATAAGTCGTATGTACGAGTTAATAAGTCGTACGTACGAGTTAGTAAGTCGTACGTACGAGTTAGTAAGTCGTACGTACGAGTTAATAAGTCGTACATATGACTTAATAAGTCGTACGTATGACTTAATAAGTCGTACGTATGACTTAATAAGTCGTACATACGACTTAATAAGTCGTACGTATGACTTAATAAGTCGTACATACGAGTTAGTAAGTCGTACGTACGAGATACAAATTTTTACACACTTGATAGCAATACGCTTCCGTAGGCCTTTTCGTACTTGGCCTTGTTTTGACACGCTCCGTTCGAGCGTGCGTTGCCACGGCGACGCATTGTAATTTACGCTCCAGTAAACTATAACAATGGATCGATTAGACCTCGCGTGCGCCCTACAGCTTGTGGTGTATTATATATACACTGGAAGCGACTCGATCGAGGAGATTGTCCGAGAGAGAGTGAACAGGACGCACGCAAGGCTCGCCATGAGCTTTGCGTTCCCTGGTCAGGAGTAGTGGGCTCTTAGAGCCCTGGGGACGATTTCCATGGGGAGGACGGGCTGGGAGAGACAAGTTGCTGACTCGGGGGCGTAAGCCCTGTGGATCGCCAGTTCTCTCCCTTCCCGGGACGTGTGACATAGGCTCTGGCTAGCATGTCGGACTGTACGGGGTTCCGTCCCCGAGGCAGACCGCGGCTCGCCAGGCCCCGCCAGTTAACACCGTGGTGATGAACCAGTTTCTGAACGGTGTCCGTAGGCCTGGGAGTGTCGGGTGGGCTGTTACCTGGTTACCGTTAATGCTGAAGGAGTTACCGTGTCCGCAGCGACCTCCGGTGAGCGGCGCCGCCGCAAGGATCCGGAATAGCGGATGCGCGTCCGCAAGGACTCGTGGTGAGAGGACTATCCTCGAGGATCCCGAAGAGCGGACGGTAGTCAATAACTTTACAATACGTATGCATAAAAATAAGCTGATCAGCAACTGAAGTTTTGTTGTTTAAATACAACTAAATCGACCACATAATCATGATAATCACTCGAGACAGTATCATTAACTAACTTGACTTTTTGGTAATCCTTCAAAATAAGGATTTAGGAATGAATCCGTCATGCAGATCAGAATACCATCTATAACTTGTTTGAATACTGTATTATATTTTTATGACTGTAACGTCCCAACCCTCCCCCACGGACTCTCACATTACATAGATTTACACACACTTACTTCACCATCCATAAATAACTCTCCTTCCTGGAACTGGTGAGCACTTCTCAAGATTACGCGCTCAAATATGACCCATATCTTACACAGTACATTCGCACTAGACTCGTACCAATCAGAACATTCACAGACTCGACACACCCACACGGCCTTCACCCTACACTCAGACGTGTACACGTGTACAGAACATGGAATGACGTCACCCACAATGCAATCACTCACGCCCCCGTAACTCCAGGCGGGAAAATACCCAGACATTATTCAGGGAGTTGAGTGGAATCGCTCAGAAAGTGAAGAGGTATCTTGGATAAACGTTGAGAAGTGATAAATTACGAACATATAGAAGGAATAGAGAATATTGTTGGACTAATAATCATACTGCGAGGACTATCTATCCTACAATGCCCACACAGGCGCCAGCGCTAGCTGCTACCCTGACTCCAATGGGACACGTCGCACCGCCTTGCAGTCAAGTGCCTGTCGTTGTGCCCACTCCAATCAACACAGAGAGCGTTCCAATGGGTGCCGCTATGCCGCCTGCTGTTCTCGCCCCTGTGCCAGTGCCAAAGCCGAGTCCTATGACTTCGGCAACACAGAGACTCATGCCTGAGCCCAATATGTTGGCACCAAGCAAAGTGGCTCGATGGCGTGCGACCTTTAAGGAAGGTCATCTAATGCAGTACATGCTTAGTTTTGAACAATTTACTTCGGCCTTAACATACACGGACCTGTAAGACTACAACATTTCGTAGCATGCTGCATGGACGAGCCGAGGCACTTGCCTTGAACATTCCTGTGGATGCTCCCTGGGAAGAGTTTCGTCTCCAACTCCCAGAAGTCTTGGAGCCTACGAATTTCTGTTCCTTGAGCCGAATGCGACGTCCAAAGAAACAAGAGAACACCACAGACAAATCCGTGCATGCCAGGACGTGGTCTGCCAACAAACTCATTGAATACAACTCATCATGCTACCTCATGGCTGACAAGTCGTTCCATTTTACCAATGCAATAACTGCGTGCCCGAACCTTGGAAACTGGATTGAAATGAATGGAAAATGAAGTCGCTCTTGTGAGTACTTTTCTGTGCACTCCAGTTTCTGTGTACTCCATCAATCTCTTCGTCGTGCGCTGCCGTGTGATAAGGAAAGACTAACTGTTTAGGTCACAAGATTACTGAAGCGCAGAAAGACAATTAGGCCGTTTGAGGCACCCCATGGACTGCCCAGAACAACAGTGAGTACTCGTGCAGGAAAGCACCGTCATTAGATTGCAGCCAGTAACAAGACAGGATATGCATGGAGTGCGTAATCCAGAGTGACAGTTGGACTGAAGGAAACATGGACGGTACGTGTGCTATCACCCATCGTGACTGATTGGCGTGATTAGCCAAAGACTGAATGAACCCGCGCTTTCCAAGGACTGCCGAGCCAACTGAAAAAGTTAAAGATGTGCTACTCATATAAATGTCGTGGTAGTCTGTTCACTTTTAGGTTCAATTAATGTTGTGCCTTGAACATTGTGTGCTATGAACAATTAATCCTGGTCGCAGGCCAGTATTCGTGCCATGAACAATTTCTGTTCTTTTAGGAACGTCGAGGAACAGTTACCATTTTATTCGATATATATAATATGTTATACTGTGCTTTGATATATATGTATTGTGATATGCCATGTTTCATCGTAGCTTGACTGCCGACAAACCAACACCTACCTGCGCGCCAATATTATCCAGTAACATTTGCTGCGTTTCATACAAACTACGTGTTCATGGCTGCCCTATCCAGTGTCAGTGTTCAAAACACGCAGTACTTATGACTTATGTACGTACGATTCTTAACTTGTCCAGTCAAATAAATAAATGATATAAACTCGTGTTCAAAACTGAACAATATAGGATAGTATCAGGGAATGTGGTATTATCGCGATGTCATGTTGCATGAACCCGGTGTTGTCATGACAGCAGTAAACAAAACATGCCTATCTCTGAGATCCATTGCATGGGCAGGTGAGATATCAATTTGGTGACAGTGATATGGAGGTTGTGACCGACATCGCACCTTTGTTTGCAAAGTAAACACTCGAGTGTTATAATAGCGTGCGAGACCAGAGATTTGATATAGATGGTCATCGATCATGTATTGCAACAATGGTTTTTTTATGATGATTTAGCAGTTTTCTGTCGTGAATCTGGAACCTAATAGTACTGTTGTATCCCGAACACTGCAATGAATTAAAGCCTTGCGATGAACGGAAATGTTGAAGATGCAGTCTGGATGTGGTTTCAAAATTATTGGGGAAAATATTCTGAAATGTATTCGAAGAGTTTCTAAATCCGTTTTCAGTATAAGTGTTACAGTATCTCGTGAATGAATATGTGAATTTCTTCAACCTCACTATGACAATTTTACTAGAAGGGAAAACAACCATCACTACATTTTGATATCTATTCAAAGATAGATATTAAGTTGGCACCATGCATAGTGTTGTACTATTACCAATGATGATTTGCATTCATCACCTATCCAACTAATCAAATTCATTTTTCCCGGTTAAAGTTATTGATATTTTTCAATTTTATTATTGACTTGTAGCGTAACATATACTTGAGATCGCTTTTTGTCAATGTCATGGGCCTCATCATTAATAGGTTTTATTTGTCATCAAATCTTGTAAATGTCTGACAACTCATCGTTCACCCACCCATAATGAATACTACAGCGCGGATGCAGGAGCGGGTGATAATGTGGTGAAAACCCGACGGCGGCCTTCCTCTTGCTGAATATCATCCCACACGTCAGCCCCATAACAAAGGGTGTGGCTCCAGATCTCATTGGAATGGGGCACTCCAGCAAGCCTGATATCGTGTACAAGGATGAGAAACATTACAAATACCTCAGCACTTGGATAGAGCAGATGAACGTCCCTCAGAGGATACCCAGTCAACACGTGACATCACACAACCTCACAGTGATATCACACACACCTCACATCTTTGATGTCATATTCGTGATACCAAAGGGATATCACTGTGACCTCACAACAGTGACCTCTATCGTGTGAGGTCGATGTGATGTCACTATGACCTCGGACATAATGGCACCAAAAGCGTGATATTGTTGTGATGTCACAGGGACCTCACAACTGTGACCTCAAAGGCGTGAGGTCGATGTGATAACATGATGACATCTCAGATATGACATCACAATTGTGATATTGCCGTGATGTCACTGTGATATAATGAAAATGGCCGATATGTAATTAATATAATAATTAATTGGAAAAGTCGGAATTTGAGGTGGGCGTGAGTTATGGATGACTTTCACATAGAATCAGCCATGAAACACCATTTGCGCAGACTTTGTGACGCTATATGGGTAATGTATGGCACATATTATTATTTGTTGATATTATTTCCGATTCTGCATCCATATCACATGAAATGAAGTTTCTCTATTTTGCGCCGCTAGAGACGTCACACCTGTGAGGTCAGTGTGAGTTTGATGAGGGGTGACAGTTTGAGGTCACCACGATATCACACTGTGACCTTGTTGTTCTCTGAATTTGAGGTAACTGTGAGGTCAAATTGTTGACTGGATAGCCATCGTCTGCCACGATCGGGGCTCAGGTTTGAGATTCCAATGGTGTAGCTTGAACAGAGACATACGGAGTATTATCTCCAGATTACATTATTCAAGTCTTCGTATTGTACTAGTATTATCCACATGGAGAGTTTATTCGGACCCGTGCTTGGCTGAAAGAACTGGCCGGACGTCGCCAGGGACGACTTCTACACACTCCGCTCACCAGCCGGAGAAGACCTCGCGCTCAAGAGGAGCTTCTCACTCAAGAGCTGGATGCCTAGGAACATCATACTTAGCTTCACTCCAGCCGAGCTAGCTGAGTATCAAGGCCCATTTGGGGGTAGCGAGGAGGCCAGGCACAGATCATTTGTACTCAAGCATAGCTGAGCACGGATCCTTCTGTACCCAAGCTGTACATCCACGCTAACCCGGGCTTGTTCAGTAGCAAGATAATCGCGCGGATCTAGGATTAGTCGAATCAGCAGATTGTGGAGATACACGGACTTCACTACTTGCAAGAGGACTCGCCAGATGAGATTGGATGTGCAATCAAAGAATTTTTCTTTCCGAACTCTAGAAACCATTACGCTGAAATTTTTGTTCCTATCTCTAACACTTTGTTGATTATTGAGTGGAGACTACAGTGGCGTCATTTGTGTCAAAGGCAAATTTGATTCAAATAGAAACTTTATGGCATAATAGTACAAAATTGAATGTGTATAGTAGCCATGACCAGCACCTCCGTAAGAGTGAAGATCGCACTTACACCGTGAGCATGTTGATTATTTATACGAGTGTTGGATCTACCAGCAGTAGGCTAATGGCCCCAGGCAAATTGTTGTTCTACAGGCTCTGTGGAGAGCATACATGTTCTTCTCGTGGTGTCGGCTTCAGCGCTGAGTCAAAGTTACGCCAAAATGTAGTTCATAATGTTGCGCAATAGATGGGCAATGCTGCTGTGATATTGTCTGTACATCGGAATAAATATCTGTTCATCAGAAACAACCTTTGACTTATGTGTTCATGCACATGCACACGCACATGTATTGTGTAGATGTATCCACATCACCCGGCTGTCTCAGTTTTGGTCCCCCATATTTGCAATAACGTCCTGAACGATTTCTAAGTGGGAAGCTCAAAAGATGTATATATAATGTAGATGTACGGAGCATCATCCACGTGGCGAGATTAGTGGGACCCGCCCGGTATGGCTAGAACTGGTCACTGGTCGTATATCGTATGGTGGACCATCAACTCTACCTCAGATGACCTTGAGTACTCAAACTCAATGCCATGTGTAATGAAGGTGTGTAGTTTGATCAATGTAGACAGACCTTTTGAAGATATAGCTTACGTTTGTAGTATGAGCATAGGAAGTAATGTATGATGGATCTATTGGTTATCTTGAACTTGACCTCAAATCTCAAGCTCATGTCTTACATGAATTGTGTAAATTGGCCTCTGCAGACCAAAGCTTGTGTATAGTGCTTATAGGTTTGTATTGTGAACATATAGGAAGTCATATATATTGAATTCTTGAGTGGTAAATGTCAAGGTCGCGTTTGACCTTGGCCTCTGCAGGAAAAAAAACGTTTGTAGCTAATGCCTGGGTTTGTAATGTGAGCATACGCGTATTATAGCAAGTAATATATATATATGTTGGATCTTTTGATGACCTTGAAGTTGATTTCAGAAGACCTTGAATTGTAAATATTAAGGTCACATTATCACGAAACCTGACCTTATATATGTAAATTGATCTCTACAGACAAAACGCAGGTACCTGTAGTTAGAGCTTAGGTTCGTATTATGAGCATATATGAGGTCATGTTGACCTTGAGATTTACCATTCACGGTGATTTGAGTTCATGTTCAAGGTCACCGGAAAACCCAACATACAGAGCCCAATTGACAATGTACATGTGAATTTACCTCTGCAGACAGAATACAGGTAGATCTTACAGTTGTATTACGGACATATACAGAGTCATATACTGGATCTGTAATTGCGTGGTGACCTTGAAATTGACCTCAGACTGCCTTCGGTAATAAATCGGTATTTTTTTTTTCATAACATAAGTGCATGAGAAAAGCTCTACAACACCATGCAGACATTCATTTTTCACTTGCATGCATGGCTTGCATACAACTCGAGCACACATTGCCGTTTTCAGCCACCGTAGTCAGCGAATCTGGGTCATGTGAATGTAGCTATCACCATTGATCAGTGCTCTGCCGAGTCGGCTGTAGCAAAAATACGTAAGACCTTTCTGGCTGTAGTCAGTCTGATAGGCTGTAGTTAGTCTGATAGTCGAGGTTATAAAGTGGACCGGTCAGAAGCAAAGATTCTGACATGATGAACTTTGTGCAGACCATAGTACGGTGCGTGTTTTGATGTGTAAAGTCGATTATGTCAGCCTCTATTGTTTGAGTCGATATATATTGTATAGGACATTGATCATTGCAGCAAGCAATCGGCAATCATGTCGACGCACAGAGCATCCAGAATGCTGCTGAACCTACGCGGCCATCTAAACGGTAACATCGTACGCAGAATGACGTCAACATCCGGGATTTCGCCAGCTGCCCAAGCGGTCCTAGACACGCGGAAATCCGTCAAAGTCTTGGATTCTCACATGAGTTACTTAGACACGGCAGCAGGCGATAATGTGGTGTTATTCCTGCACGGAAACCCAACGGCGGCCTTCCTCTGGCGGAATATCATCCCACATGTCAGCCCCATAGCTAGGTGTGTGGCCCCAGATCTTATTGGGATGGGACACTCCGGCAAGCCTGATATCATGTACAAGTATGAGGAACACTACAAATATCTCAGTACTTGGATAGAGCAGATGAATTTCCCTCAGAAATTAACGATCGTCTGCCACGACTGGGGCTCGGGGCTTGGCCTGCACTGGTGCAACATGAACAGGTCACGCGTTCAGAGCATTGTGCACATGGAGAGCTTGGTCGGGGTGGCGCCTAACTGGGACGCCTTCCCTGAACTTGCCAGAGAGATCTTCCAGGCACTGCGGTCGGACGCCGGCGAGGATCTCGTCCTTAAGAAGAACTTCTTCGTTGAGCGTCTCCTAGTTGGAAGCATCCAGCGAGAACTGTCTCCGGCCGAGTTGGCCGAGTATCGAGCCCCATACAAGGATAGCGAGAAGTCGCGTCTACCGACCTTGACCTGGCCTCGGGAGATCCCGATCGCATCTGACGGACCTGAAAACGTCGTCAAGATAGCCAACGATTACATTCACTGGCTTGGTAGCGACGCTAATGTACCGAAGTTGTACATTCACGCGGTGCCAGGTTTCTTCAGTGAGGGAATCAAAATGGCCATCGCTGATTGGCCGAACCAGAAGATCGTAGAGGCACAGGGGCTGCATTTCCTTCAGGAGGATTCTCCTGACACAATTGGGCGTGCAATAAAAGATTTTCTGTCTGACTAGTACAGGAAATAACTCTTGAGAATCAATGTACATGTATGTTCATTGTTACCGATTGTTATTGTTAGCGTGGGCCCGTGTCGTTTGGTGGGCGAAGCCCCAATGTTTCTTGAAAACTTTCCTAATTTGTGCTTTAAAATGCGGACTGAAAGAATGGCATTCACGACTTGGCTAGAACTGATTTTGAATGCGCTTCGGCATGTTCAATTCGATATACACTGTTTTTCAAACTCTGTTGTCATCCATTCACGAGTATATCACCAAATAAAAGTATAACTTATTTTCACATTTCCACACACTCAACATTTGCATGGAAATATTTCTAACTTGTTTTTTTTTTCGAGTTAGT
This sequence comes from Terebella lapidaria, assembly GCA_949152475.1. Taxonomy (NCBI): domain Eukaryota; kingdom Metazoa; phylum Annelida; class Polychaeta; order Terebellida; family Terebellidae; genus Terebella; species Terebella lapidaria. Next base: position 21,756,366 of record OX424564.1, on the reverse strand, counting down.
AGGAACAAGGGGCCCAAGTAACGTATGCTGCTTGTTCCTCTATTTTTAATAAGGATTGAAAAAGTGTGAGTTATGTTATCAGTGGATGAGTAGTACATGTACAAACAAGAACAATAGAAACTTCGCCATCGAGAGAGTGGCGGGCCTCAAAGTAATGTACACTTTACTAACACAGCTCTCCTGCCTGGGGAGTCCAACGTCATTTTTCTGCCTAGACCGATATTGCTAGTTGCTATGTAAGTGTATAATGGAAATAATCTATGGGCATTCTGTGTATGACTGAGTAGGTGCCAAGTGTAATAATCAGTATACGATTAAAACTCGACAGAAATAAACGAGTGTGATGTGTCCGTTGTAATAATCAGTATACGATTGAAACTCGTGAGTGATATTAATTATATCACCTAATTTATCTGGGGACAACGTGTATTAACCTCTATCAAGTATTTGTTATCGGTCCTGTCATAGACGTAGTTCTCCTCTCAATGTCAATGGTCCTATTCTACTTGTTGAGCGTGGAAATCACTACTCGTGTTTCACAGAACGTTCACAATGCAATACACAGCAAACAGTTTACACCAAGTGTAGTTGAGACGCTATTGCCGGTGTATTACATGCTTCTGTACAGTTTTTGTACAGCCACGATACATACACACAATGTGACATGTACGTGACCGTTGGACAGTAGGCAAGCAGTCAACAATAATGTTATGAGGATGCAATGTACGGCTACAGTCTACTCTTTTCGCATGCGGCCTACATCATATATAGCAACGCATTCTACAAAACAAGTCACATAGGCAAATACGAGTACGGAAGCCCACATGGTACTCATGCCCGCACACTTATTATGTCTGTTCAGTATTAATTTATTAGAGTTTTATTCTACAGTTATGTTACCGGTATATAATGCACCAGCAATATTGTAATAAAATGTATTTGCAATAACAAGTACAAACGTTACACATTAATTTGACTAGTATCAGTTCACAACACCTTGTATAATATTTCCATAATTTTGATTTTACCTCCTGTCTTGTGTTTTCAGTTCAAATCCATAACATAATTATTTTGAACATATCACTATATTCATTGCTATTTAATTTTAAAAAAAAACACATTGAAAATGTCAATCGTGTAAACGTCTCAATGCCGGGGTTTCAGTACCACTTTGTAGGGGTGGGGCACACGGAGTAGGGACGGGATCGGCTCCAGGGATGGCTTCGGGTCGTCGGTGGGAAAAGACACGTCATATCTGTGAAACAGGTTAGCGACCAGGAGAAGTGTCTCGATTTTGGTGGTCTGCTCGCCCAAACACTTCCTACGTCCTGGGGACAAACATGTCACGAAAAATGTAGTGGTACTGAAAATGGTTTCACAAGTGGCTGTTTTCTTACAATTTGAAAAGATTCATTGATCAAATTTCCCATGTTTTCACCCACAAGCATACACATCATAACGAGAAAAGCAATATTCTATGGACCAGTTAGTTTTAGAGAGCAGCCTAAAGTGTTAAAGAAGCTTTACCCATTCCAAACGGGATCCAAGTGTCTGTCTTCACCACGGACCCGTCTGCATCGAGGAATCTGTCCGGATTGAACGTCTTGGGGTCCTTGAAGTTTTTCTCGTCCATCATGGCCGAGTACAGGTTCCCCAGCATGGGCGTCCCAGCCGGTATGAAGTAGCCCCGGTAGTAGCAGTCCCGTATCGGGCAGTGGTACGTCGAAAAGCTGAATGGCACGGACACGCGGACTGCCTCCATGATGGTTGCCTCCGTGTATGGGATCTTGGGGCGATCGGACCAGGCGACATGGCGGCTCCCGCTCGTGACGCTGTCAACTTCTTGCTGGATTCGCTTCATCGTCTCCGGGCGGCTGACGATGTAAAGAATGACCCAGCTAATGACGGCTGACACGGTGTCCATGCCGTCAGGAAGGAAGACGAAGCAGGTGTTGACCAGTAGCTCCTTGTCGACGGGGCCCTTCTTTTTCGAGAGGTAGATGTCTATGAAGTCCCTGGGGTTGTTTGGATCTAGCGTGGCCTCGTGTTCGTCCACTTCTTTCCGTAGGAAATCCTTGTACTCATCAGTGGCTAGCTTGGCTTTCTTGCAGACTCCACGAAACATTAAACTGAAGAGCATGGGGGAGAACAGATCTACGGCGTAGAGACTTGAAAAACTAGCATACCAATTATCAATGGCCTTCACCCTCTCAAGCAACTCTGGATCGTCCAAATCATAGACTTTGTTGCACAATAGGTTCAGGATCACATTGGACGTCGTCTTTCTCATGACGGCGCTGATGTCAATAGGATCCCCACTGCGGACCTTCGGTTCCAGGTGTCGCTCCAGCAGTCGGAACTGCTCTAGAACCTTTTCCTCGGCACTCCGACCACTCCCGAACCCAGCACTCCTCATGGCTGACATCACAAACATCTTACCCTCGTTCCACGTCGGGTCCGCATATGGCTTCAGGAAAATCTCTGCATAATAATAGAGAAATGAAAATGAATATTTAAAACTTTTTTTTCCTGTTTGTATCAAGAGGCAATGTTATTGTAACCATCATATCAGTCGATTAGGGCTGATCATGTCAGTAGATTAGTGCTGATATCAGAATGAGTATGCATTGAACGAAGTATGGATCCGATATAAATAAAGTGTATATGGTATTGAGGCAAAATTTTAACCATCATGTAGATCCATGATCTCAAAACGTCTGTTTCTGGGCCGTTCTGCAAACAAATCGCCCTGAGTGACGAATGCATCCTTCATGGCAGCGTGTGTGTTCAGAATGATAAGCTTCTTACTGCAATATATCGCGTCGTTATATATTTACATGCCATTCTGGTATATCTTTACACCATGACAGGACGTTGTATTCACCACATTATGATCTAATTGATTCAAATGAGACTTAAATTCATTATGTGGGGGCACAACGCCTTCATACATATATGTATTCACAAGTGAGGGTCATATTCTCGAGAAGTAGGCTATAATAGATCATCTATATGAATCACTAAGTAGGGCTACTCTCCGCACGTCAATATTATACGTTGTTTTCAGTGAAAACGTCTTAACACATGAACTAGTGTGTGACTTCACAACGTATTATTTCTTGAACAAATAACATCTTGTCACGGTTATTAGGTGATTCTCATCATGATGATACTCATATGGGTTATGGGATATAGATTTTTGGTAATGCACTATCTCCGTACATCACTTCAACCACGTGACTAGGTAACTTTAGCTCGTCATTTTTGGAAGAAAAAAAACTGATGCAAATCTATTAGTGGCTTTAGTGCTATCACTTATAAAAACCTCTTCTCGGAATTCTATAATGTTTGCTGTTTTTTTTAGTTTTCACAAGTAAAGACTTCATACCTCGGCCCAAGCCTCAGCGTGAAGATGTCTGGAAGCCCGTCTCTCTCCTGCAAACGGAGACAGTCCAAGTGCATGTCAGCCTCGCTGAGGTCCAGCTTGTTGCCGAGGAGCGGCCAACCCCTCGGACTCGGGGGGAGTCGCTTGCCCCAGTCTCTCCACGTCTTGTACACGTAGTAAGCGCCCAGAGTCCCGGCCGTGCCCGCCACCAACAGAGGCACGGGCCGAGAGAGCGGGTCAGTGGCGGACCGCTTCAGCGAGGCCAGCCAGTCTTGGGCAAGGTCGTTGTAGTATTCCAAGGTTGCCATCTTTGTATTTTGCCAGTATACATGTATTTAGTACGTACGTCTATAACGTTATACATTCAATTGGAATAGATTCGTGTATTTGTGTAGAGCTACTATTTTCCACACCGAATGAATCACTGGTCAGTTTTGTAGGAGGTATAGGTTCCTATTGCTTGAAAATATTCCCGAAGAAACACGCCAAAACCATGAAAACACGATCTTCGCGCTGCAGTGTACACGGAGTGTGGCTCGATTCTTCGCTCCGTCCCGTAAGTGGCATCATTAATTGCACACAACGTGCTGTACAGTTCACAAATTTCGGTGATGATACTGCCAAATCTACCCGTTAAGTCAAGGGGACACTACAAAGTCATCACCACTTGAGGTATCCGTCATCACCACTTGAGGTATCCGTTTTATTCACGCAATAGCTGTTAGCCCTGAAAACAAGGCAGGAGGGGGTCTGTTTCCCTTCGGTGACCACCCTGGAAGGGAAACAGACCCCCTCTTGCAGGGTGGTCACCGAAGGGAAACAGACCCCCTCTTGCCTTGTTTTCAGGGCTAAATAGCTGTGCGATACATGATAACATGCCAGTGGCCTCTGTGTGCGTAGTACGGAAGCATTGAAGAACCACAACTCGCTCTATGCATCGACAGTGTCCGATAGCAACAAACTAACACCTAACACATCCCTCTCCAAAACACCAACAAATCGGCCATTGGTGATATATGGTAGTACCGGTTGTTGAAGTAGTCATGAATTATACCCTACAGAATATCAGAAAACATGCTGGATCTTTTCTTTAACCGACACGTACTATCAAAATGTGGAAAACGGCTTGTCTGTGCAAAACCAAGATCTCCTGTAGTATTCAAAATACATGCACAAGTTCATAACGTTTGCCTAAAACTTAAAATATTACACTATCAGCAACAAAATCAGGACAACTTTTTCAAGCGGTTTTCTTACTATGACAACTTAAGCATCATCAACACAAAAAACAATATGCTCAATGGTTGCCATCTATGGATGGACGATGTAGCCCTAATCCACCATGACGAGACCGAGCTACAAAACATGCTACACACAACACACGAAATAGCCCAAACATGCCACATCCAGTTTGGAACGGAGAAAAGTCAAATACTCACCATAAACACAACCAGCGGAAACCCGACAAGAAAACTTTGATACCGATCCCGTGATTTAAAGTAAGATAATCCGCGTTACTGAATATCAAGTCGAACGTAAAAAAAGTGATTTTAATAGAATTCAATTCACAAAACTATGGAACGCGCGAAGCGACATTACGACTTACGAGAGTTACGTTTTATAAGTTACGTTTTATGAGCTACGACTTACGGCTGTGAGTTTTATTCGTTACATGTACGGCATGATTTAATCCTCGAAATGCATTTTAGGACTTACGATTTATTAGGCGGCCTGTGACCGTACTATTGTATGACAGAACGAAATAATAGTTCCGCTATACACCGTTTTCAGCAATCGTAATCGTGGGAGGAAAATCAACAAACGCTTTATGATTTATACGAATATGATATACTTATTAAAATTAACTTCATAATTAGATCATTATCCTCGAGATAAATAGCCATGTGTGTAGGAAAGGCTGATTTTGTCACAAAAACGTGTCACCAATCAGTGAATTTGGTTGCCATAGGTAAGTGGCGTGCTCTTACCATAAGACATAATGTTCATATAAAATATTAGATCTATCAGAATCGGGTCAGATTTGCAACCTGTTCACAAGAAAATATGTACGTGGCGGTGGCGGCGCGACAGATGCAACTCCATAGTATCCTTGAAATATTGTTCGGGGGATACAACTATTAGTAAACATAACTTATAAATTGTAAGTATTATAACGTAGGTGTAACTCGTAAAATGTAACTCGTAAGGTCGCTTTCTATTGAGGAACAATTGAATATTGGTGTAGTTCACAACACCATAATTATTAAGTCGTAAAATGTTACTCGTAATTCTTAAAGCGTATCTCATATAGTGTCGCTTCACGCGTTCCATACAAATCGCAATGTAATGCGTAATAAGTATGTCATTACCTTGAATTTGACCTTTGACCTCATTTTCAAGGTCAGATCACAAAATGGCTAATATCTCATTTATTATCGACTTTACAGCTCAGGAATCAATTATGGACATACTAGAAATGATATATGCTAAACATTCTCGTGACCTTGAATTGACCAATGACCTTATTAAGGCATTTCAGCAGAAATGCCTTTATGGTTTTTTGTTTTTTGTTTTTTTTTTCTTCTTCCGCCACTTTTGGTTTCCGGACGATAACTTTAGATTGCCTTGACGGATCCTCGTCAAATTTTCACCACAAGTCAGAAATGATATGTGGAAGAACCCTATTCTTTTTGAGCCGGATCCGAGGTCCGTGAGGTCCGTGAGGGCCGTGAGGATGAAATCAAGGCTAATTTTGAGACTTGGTTTCCGGACGATAACTGGAAAAATATTTACGCAATAGTTGCAGAACTCTGCATGGAGGTTCATATGCCACCAGGGAAGAACCCTATTGATTTTGGGATCGATCCGTCAAACGACCTTTGACCTAGAGGTCGAAATAATTTTTTGCTGATTCATCCTTGAGGCTTCCTGCATATCTCAGAAACCGTGCATCGTAGAGCGAAACGGACGTTATTTTCGGACTCGTCGCCCTAGACAAACATCTCTAGGGTGTATTATTTTTTTTGATCCGGCTCCGAGAATCCGGGAGGTCCTTGAGGATGAAATCGAGGCTGATCTTGAAACTTGGTTTCCGGACGATAACTCGAAAAATATTCAGGCAATAGTTGCAGAATTTTGCACGGAGGTTTATATATCAACAGGGAAGAACCCTATTGATTTTGGGATCGATACGTCAAACGACCTTTGACCTAGAGGTCGAAATAATTTTTTGCTGAGTCATCCTTGAGGCATCCTGCATATCTTGGAAATGGTGCATCGTAGAGCGAAACGGACGTTATTTTCGGACTCGTCGCTCTAGGCAAACATGTCTAAGGGGTATTATTGATGAACTTTGACCTTGACCCAAAATTTTTTTGCCGAGTCGGCATTTTTCGTTTTCGTCGATATCTCGGAAACGGTGCTTCGTAGAGCGAAACGGACGTTATTTTCGGACTCGTCGCCCTAGACAAACATGTCTTAAGGGTATTATGGATGAACTTTCACCTTGACACGAAAGGGTATTATGGATGAACTTTCACCTTGACACGAAATTTTTTTGGCGAGTCGGCATTTTTCGTTTTCGTCGATATCTCGGAAACGGTGCTTCGTAGAGCGAAACGGACGTTATTTTGGGACTCGTCGCCCTAGACAAACATGTCTTAAGGGTATTATGGATGAACTTTGACCTTGACCCCAATTTTTTTTGCCGAGTCGGCATTTTTCGTTTACGTCGATATCTCGGAAACGGTGTGTCGTAGAGCGAAACGGACGTTATTTTCGGACTCGTCGCCCTAGACAAACATGTCTAAGGGGTATTATGGATGAACTTTGACCTTGACCCGAAATTTTTTTGCCGAGTCAGCATTTTGCGTTTTCGTCGATATCTCGGAAACGGTGCGTCGTAGAGCGAAACGGACGTTATTTTCGGACTCGTCGCCCTAGACAAACATGTCTTAAGGGTATTATGGATGAACTTTCACCTTGACACGAAATTTTTTTGCCGAGTCGGCATTTTTCGTTTTCGTCGATATCTCGGAAACGGTGTGTCGTAGAGCGAAACGGACGTTATTTTCGGACTCGTCGCCCTAGACAAACATGTCTAAGGGGTATTATGGATGAACTTTGACCTTGACCCGAAATTTTTTTGCCGAGTCGGCATTTCTCGTTTTCGTCGATATCTCAGGAACGGTGTGTCGTAGAGCGAAACGGACGTTATTTTCGGACTTGTGGCTCTAGACAACATTTATCTTATATGTATTATGGATGAACTTTGACCTTGACTAAAAAATTTTTTGCCGAGTTGGCATTTTTCGTTTTCGTCGATATCTCGGAAACACTGAGTCGTAGAGCGAAACAGACTTTTTTTTCGGACTCGTCGCCCTAGACAAACATGTCTAAGGGGTATTATTTTAACGGTAATTTTTTTTGCGGAGTCGACATTTTACATTTTCGTCGATATCTAAAGTTTATGGCACTTTCCAATGTTAAATTCTGCTATGCTTTATAATGGGACACATTATTGCTAATATCTCACCTAATATTGAGATTAGAGATTAGGAATCAATTGTGGACATATAGGAAATGATATATGCAGAATATTCTCGCGACCTTGATTTTGAACTTTTGACTTTAACGTCAGGGATCCAGAGTAGCAAAAGTGGTCGCAGCATGAAACAAATGCGTTGGCCAAAATTCTTGCTGTGAGATCGTCAGTCAAATAAACTAATAAATTTGGATGATGTTTGTGCTAGAATATCAGTTCAGCAGGTGGATCAGCAGGTGGAAAAAGGTGCACTATGCTGAGCGGCACCGCAAGTTAAAGTGACTTTGTATTTGACATAGGCCGCCGCTGATGCGGCGATCAATGATATATGCTGGATATTCCCATGACATTGAATTTGACCTTTGACCTAATTTTCAAGGTCACAGGACAAAATGTATAATGTCTTGCTTATTATCGACTTTACAGCTTAGGAATCGATTATCAACATAGGAAATGATATATGAAGAATTTTGTCGTGACCTTGAATTTGACCTTTGACCTCATTTTCAAGGTTACAGGACAAGATAGGTAATATCTCACTTATTATTGACTTCACAGATCAGGAATCAATTGTACACATAAAGGGAATGATATATGCCGAATATTTTGATGATCTTCAATTTGACCTTCGACCTTATAAGGCCATAGAACAAAATTGCTATTTTATCTTACATGTTATTGAATTTACAGCTCAGCAATCAATTTTGGAGATATGAGGAATGATAAAAATTTTTGCTGGATATTCTCATGACATTGCCTTTGACCAGTGACCTTATTTTCAAGGTCACGGAACAAAATGGGCTATCTTAGCCTTTGGGCTAATTTTTACATGCGCATGTAAAAAGCAACAACCCAAGTAAACAAGTATACTCTGATCTTACAAAATGTTTTTTGCTCATATTCATATTGCGATGTACATATGGCATCGTGTCATAACTTCAGCATACTTCACCTGGGTGCCGAACGAAAATTTTCTGCCATTGTAACCACATAATACCATAGAACGGTAACCTCGTGATACATGGATTATTTCACACTAATGCCCACGTTATTCACATGCACATAAATAAAATGGCCTGGCTTAACATGATAATTGCCCTTTGGGAAAGTATTTCCGATGAAATATTCAGCATGGTGTATATCACAGAATTGACTTTATTAAAAAATATCCGTTGTGTATTTCCCCTGGGTAGTTTTGAAGCTATTTGTTGACTGTTCAACCAATGTGTGTGTTTTTTTTTTTCAAACATAAAATGCATGATATAGATTTGTTTTCATAATGTATATGATATCACCTTTTTGTGAATTTGCATCAACACAACTATCACAATAATGGACATTTTGAATAATGCTACGAGGTTATGAGACAATTGTTGGGCGGTGGTATATTGAATTATGTGGCGCATGTATCGCAGGATACTGTTTCTTCTAAGTTCAATGTAGATTAAAATGCGTCAGACGGATTTGGCGTTTAGTTCATTCTGTGGGCTATTAGTGTTAGTAGTGTACAGCGCGCTACACGGGCCGATTATATTCATAGTTTGACTAATTTAAATACCCTCTAACGGTTCCGTAGTGCCCTACTCGATCGATACCCCTTCACTCTAAAGCAAGCTAGCTCCCTGTCAGAAATGGCTTCAATGGATAATTGAACATTAGTTGTTGTTCGTGGCTTACGATATAGTAAGATTATTTATAGTAAGATTATTTCCAGACTGTACAGACCATCGCCTGAAAGTTTTATGGAGCACACCCTGGGAGTACATTACAGTAAGAACCAAAATATAGCCAAACACTTGGTGTGAACTGGAAGGCGAAAACCGTGTTTTGAACGTGTATTTCCACCGTATTCATTCAATATTCAAAACATTCGTGTCACCCAATGAAAGAGATGTGAACGAGTAGGCCTAGACGTATACAGTTAGGAGGTGTTTCGCACCAGAACATGGAATAATCAGGTAAAATAGCAGGTAGACTCAACAGGTAGATTCAGCTGTATCGTCACCGAAATTGTGAACTGTATAGCACGTCGTTTGCAATCAATGATGCCACTGCTCACAGGACGAAGAGACGAATCGAGGCACCACTTCGTGCATACTGTGACGCGAAAATCGTGTTTTCATGGTTTCGGCGTGTTTCTTCGGTAATATTTTCAAGCAATAGGAACCTACTGCCTCCTTCAAAACTGACCAGTGATTCATTCGGTGTGGAAAATCGTAGCTCTATACAAATACATGAATCTATTCCAATTGTAGGCCTTTGTAACGTTATAGATGTACGTACTAAATATACTGGCAAAATACAAAGATGGCAACCTTGGAATACTACAACGACCTTGCCCAAGACTGGCTGGTCTCGCTGAAGCGATCCGCCACTGACCCGCTCTCTCGGCCCGTGTCTCTGTTGGTGGCGGGCACGGCCGGGACTCTGGGCGCTTACTACGTGTACAAGACGTGGAGGGACTGGGGCAAGCGACTCCCCCCGAGTCCGAGGGGTTGGCCGCTCCTCGGTAACAAGCTGGACCTCAGCGAGGCTGACATGCACTTGGACTGTCTCCGCTTGCAGGAGAGAGACGGGCTTCCAGACATCTTCACGCTCAGGCTCGGGCCGAGGTTTGTAGGGTCTATTTAATAGAAACACGAGTAGCTTTAAAAAATAAGGTGGAAATCTCTAATCATATGAACATGGTCAATTATGTTCGGATGGGTCATGATTGCCCAGCATGGTCAAAGAGTTTCCCGACCGGAAGAAGAAGGTGAAAACAGATAGGGAAACCCTAAAAAAAACCCCAGATAAATGGTTCTAAATTACACGGGTGCGAAACCTGTTTCTCAAGCAGTTTCTAGACTTGATATGGCTTATTGTTCACCAAATATTCATAATTCATAATTTTTCATATTCATAATCCACATCGAGTTTTGCATCCGATTTTTGGGACAAATGAAAGTACTGATGAAAGATCAATGTATTGACACGCAAGCAGTACACTCAGAGCTCGGATTGAGTAGGTGTAGGTTCTCCATCGATGAACATAATTTGGATCTGGTCTATATCCAGTGTACGGTGTGTACCGGTATATAGGTATGAATTTCGGTGACGCTTGTTCCAGAGGTTGAGTCCCACATGATGTGCTCCAATCGTCATTTCCCTGTATAAAGATATATTTCAGAAAGAAGTTGATCATTCTGAACACACACGCTGCCATCAAGGATGCCTTCGTCAATCAGGGCGACTTGTTTGCAGAGCGGCCCAGAAACAGACGCTTTGAGATCATGGACCTACATGATGGTTGGAGTTCTCCCCTCAATATATAAACATCAAATGAAATAAGGCTTGCCGTGCATGATGTAATTGATTACACTATGTTGCAGAGATTTTCCTGAAGCCATACGCGGACCCGACGTGGAACGAGGGTAAAATGTTCGTGATGTCGGCCATGAGGAGTGCTGGGTTCGGGAGTGGTCGGAGTGTCGAGGAAAAGGTTCTAGAGCAGTTCCGTCTCCTGGAGCGACACCTGGAACCGAAGGTCCGCAGTGGGGATCCTATTGACATCAGCGCCGTCATGAGAAAGACGACGTCCAACGTGATCTTGAACCTGTTGTGCAACAAAGTCTATGATTTGGATGATCCGGAATTGCTGGAAAGAGTGAAGGCCATTGAGGACTGGTATGCTTGCTTGTCCGATCTGTACGCTATAGATTTGTTTCCGCCGGCGGTTTACATTCTGATGCTCCGTGGTGTCTGTAAGAAAGCTAAGCTAGTCACGGATGAGTACAAGGATTTCCTACGGAAAGAAGTGGACGAACACGAGGCCACGCTAGATCCAAACAACCCCAGGGACTTCATAGACATCTACCTCTCGAAAAAGAAGGGACCAGTCGACAAGGAGCTACTGGTCAACACCTGCTTCGTCTTCCTTCCTGACGGCATGGACACCGTGTCAGCCGTCATTAGCTGGGTCATTCTTTACATCGTCAGCCACCCGGAGACGATGAAGCGAATCCAGAAAGAAGTTGACAGCGTCACGGGCGGGAGCCGCCATGTCGCCGGGTCCGATCGCCCCAAGATCCCATACACGGAGGCAACCATCATGGAGGCAGTCCGCGTGTCCGTGCCACTCAACTTTACGACGTACCACTGCCCGATACGGGACTGCTACTACCGGGGCTACTTCATACCGGCTGGGACGCCCATGCTGGGGAACCTGTACTCGGCCATGATGGACGAGAAAAACTTCAAGGACCCCAAGGCGTTCAATCCGGACAGATTTCTGGACGCAGACGGGGCGGTTGTGAAGACAGACGCTTGGATTCCGTTTGGAATGGGTAAGAAGTCACGAGTGGATGTACATGTTCGTATGTTCAATCTATGTTGTAAACTACTAGTATACCAGTAATATGCAGTCTCTTTTCCTTCAGGACGTAGGAAATGTTTGGGAGAGCAGACCACCAAGATCGAGACGCTTCTGCTGATCGCAAACCTGTTCCACAGATATGACGTGTCTTTCCCCGCAGACGATCCCAAGCCGTCCCTGGAACCTACCATGTTCATGGTCCGTGTGCCTCACCCGTACAATGTGGTGCTGAAAAACAGGCATTGAAACTATCTTCAACCAATACAAGTCTACTGGATATTTTACCTGAAGTTTTCTTTTTGTTTTTAGAAGTCATCTCTAGATTTTAATGAGTATTTTGGTTGTGGTATAAAAAATCCAAATTAATTTTACGGGTATGTAGTGGCGTATTGTTGTGAGAACATTGGTACCAATATACACTGTTTTTTTTATCATTTTACACATGCAAGGAGCACTTAGACTACAGTCTTCGCTACTGTGGAAGAACATGCCTCCTAGTTAATAAGTGTACAGCCATTGTCTTGCACGAAAAATCTGCGCTATTCAGCTTTTGTGATAACATCTTTGCAATATAGAAATCAATTATTGCCTTTGTGGAGAAATATGTTCATGAAGGGACTCGAGATACCTGTACATCTAGGTACAAAATATGAAATGAAGCGAGGACTACAAGAAATGAAGACCTGGCGAGTGTTGCTTTCAAACTTGCAGGCAAGCTACATAATTGCTGCTAAGATGATTACTAGTGAAGATTCTATACCTGAATCGCAAGAGGAATAAATGGCTATACATCATAATGCATTGACATATTTATATGATCTAGACATGTACGTGTACGTGTTGCGCAATTAACAACAATAGCCATAGGCTGATGCAGTACATTTATTACTTCTCGTGTCTGAATAAGCGGCGGTACAATTCCTGGACCAGCTGCTAGTCACTTGAGTAAGTCAGTCTGTTTTCCATGTAGTCCGTCCTCGCTGACAAGGAGATTTGTATTTCTGTATATATCAGCACACCTAGGCCTATAATCTATCCAGTGCCATCAGTACTCCCACGGCATCCGTGTGTTTACTGGTTTCGTTAAAGCTCTCTTCGCTACCTGTGAGAAGTGAAAATAAAAACAGAATGCTTCGCCACCTATATTCCTTATAACTAACGTTAGGTATCCCATATATCGCTTCTGGTGTATCTTTATGAGAATCAAAGCACCCAAATGCACGAAACTTCTGTTCATTGACTTGTCAAAGAATGAGTGCCTGTCTACATCTTGAAACTCCGTTGCAACGAACTGAAGTTTAAATGTACTAGAACGAACACATATATATAGCAGAGTTGAAATTCACCACGACAACATTAACAACCAACACAATAGAACAGACCACAAATGGTGAGCGGATGAGCTCTTTGAGCCCGACTCTATCCGGACGGCCGTTGGTGTCCCGGAGAAGCTCGGGGACAACTTGGAAGCGGTCCGGTGTCCGGTCCACAGTCGCCCTGCCATCGGACACGGCCCGGGCCAGCTCGGCCTGCAGGACGTCCTCCGTGCTCACCTCGTCTTCCTCGGCCGTCACCGTCACCCACGCCACCAGCAGGCTGTCCGTGGTGGATACAAGCAACTCATTTGGGCTTAAAATTGAATTTTTCATACTTCCATAGTGGTAGGAGCTTTTCTGATGTGATTTCAAATTTTTATTCAACGAATAAATTAAATTCAAGTGTTTAGACTAGTAAAAAAATACACATGGTGTCATGGATGACACCATGACACGAAGATTGAGTCTCTGTCTGCCACCAGGATCTCCACCATGCAACTCAGGTATAGATAAACCATAGGAACAGTCTACTGTGCCAAATACATACAAAATTAGCCCAATGGGCTAGTAAGGTTACCGGAGAAATATACAGAGTTAAGCCGAGAAAGTTGAAAGTCAAATTCAAGGTGACCACTGAAATCGCCATATCTCTAACCTTGAAAATGGGATCAAAGGTTAAATTCTAGATCACCAAACTATTCAGCATACATCATTTCCTATATGTTCACTATGGACCCCTAAGCTGTAAATTTGAATGACCTTGAAATTTAGGTCAAAGGTCAAATTCAATATCATTAAAATATTCAGAATATATCATTTCCTATATGTTCACAATTGATTCCTAAGCTGTAAAGTCGATAATAAGCAAGATATTAGCCATTTTGTCCTGTTGACCTTGGAAATGAGGTCAAAGGTCAAATTCAAGGTCATGAGAATTTTCAGCATATATCATTTCCTATATGTTCACAATTAATTCCTAAGCTGTAAAGTCGCTAATAAGCAAGATATTGGCCATTTTGTCCTGTGACCTTGAAAATAGGTCAAAGGTCAAATTCAAGGTCACGAGCATTTTCAGCATATATCATTTCCTATATGTTCACAATTGATTCCTAACCTGTAAAGTCGCTAATAAGCAAGATATTGGCCATTTTGTCCTGTTGACCTTGAAAATGAGGTCAAAGGTCAAATTCAAGGTCACGAGAATATTCAGCATACTTAGTATATCATTTCCTATATGTTCACAATTGATTCCTAAGCTGTAAAGTCGTTAATAAGCAAGATATTGGCCAATTTGTCCTGTGACCTTGAAAATGAGGTCAAAGGTCAAATTCAAGGTCATGAAATTATTCAGCATATATCATTTCCTATATGTTCACAATTGATTCCTAAGCTGTAAAGTCGATAATAAGCGAGATATTAGCAATTTTGTCCTGTGACCTTGGAAATGAGGTCAGGGTCAAATTCAAGGTCATGAAAATATTCAGCATATATCATTTCCTATATGTTCACAATTGATTCCTAAACTGTAAAGTCGATAATAAGCGAGATATTAGCCATTTTGCCATGTGACCTTGAAAATGAGGTCAAAGGTCAAATTCAAGGTCACGAGAATATTCAGCATATATCATTTCCTATATGTTCACAATTGATTCCTAAGCTGTAAAGTCGATAATAAGCGAGATATTAGCCATTTTGTCCTGTGACCTTGAAAATGAGGTCAAAGGTCAAATTCAAGGTCACGAGAATATTCAGCATATATCATTTCCTATATGTCCACAATTCATTCCTAGTCTCTAATTTCAATATTAAGTGAGATATTAGGCTTAATGTGTCCCATTATAAAGCATAGGAAAATTTAACATGGGAAAGTCACATTTGGGCCGAGTTTGGGCCCAAAATGGCCCACTTCAAGCGATTCAAGGGAAACGAAATTTATACATGTCACAGGGGTACATATGAGGAGTGTTTTTCATCAATGAAAAAAAAAGTTACTGAACAGATTTTGAGAAAACGACCGTCAAAGTCCAAAATTGGCCATTTTTCGACAAAAACGGCCGCTCTAACTTTGAAACCAAGGTCAGATGTCAAATTCAAAGTCACGAGAATATTCAGCATATATCATTTCCTATATGTGCACAATTGATTCCTAGTCTCTAATCTCAATATTAAGTGAGATGTTAGGCTTTAATGTGTCCCATTATAAAGCATAGGAGAATTTAACGTGGGAAAGTCCCATTTGGGCCGAGTTTGGGCCCAAAATGGCACACTTCGAGCGATTCAAGGGCAACGAAATTTATACATGTCACAGGGGTACATATGAGGAGTGTTATGGATCAATAAAAAAAAAAGTTACTGAACAGATTTTGAGAAAACGACCGCCAAAGTCCAAAATTGGCCATTTTTCGACGAAAACGGCCGCCATTTTGAAAAAAATGCGAAAATCAAAAAAATAAAAAATACCTCCCTCTCGAAATATTTTAGGCATTTTTGTGCAAAAATTCGATCTTAAACTTTAAAGATAAAATTGTTGACGGACGACGACGACGGACGACGGACGACGGACGACGACGCCGGACGCCTCGCCATGCCAATAGGTTACGGACCAAAGGTCCGGTAACCTAAAAATGTAATACTGGGCGCGTTTCTTTGTGGCAGGTTGAATGTAAACTTTCTCAACATTCTAAACCTTTCTAGGGGAGTTCCATGCAGGTTTGCAATTCCAGCGCGTTTCATGTAAAAATTTATGGTGTAATATGAACTTTTTAAACCAGAAATTGGGGGAATCCCAATATCGGACATTTAGCTATTGTTATAAAATCAGTTGCCATGACACCATCAGCAGTACCATTGTTGGAAAGTCTGACTGCATAAAGGTTGCTGTGCAAAACCATAGACCTACAGCGCTGTAGGTCTATGGCAAAACTTGTCAATTTACGTGATATGATGTCAACAGTTACTAGGCATCATATACAACCAGTTTCACTTTCAGTTATCAGTTTCTAGCAAAGAAAAGGTTGAAGAAGTTCACGAACTTTGTCAACTTTTTCAACCTTGGCAATTCCAAGGTTGAAAAAGTTGTGAAAGTTTACATTAAACCGGACACAAAGAAACGCGCCCAATGTTACATCAAATTCTTGTCATGTTTGTTTTTGCATACTGCAGACAATGACATGACTTCTTGGGCATAATAGACTGATTTAGAGCCCCAAAAACACATGGCATCAGCAGGTACACCATTTAGTATGTATGAATTCAATCTACACCATTTACTATGCCTCTGAATTCAATCTACACATCATGCTAACCTATACTTGGTAGTACAGTACATGGAAACCACGGCGACTTCCGAGACACTATGTAGGCACGAGAGGATCACCTCCTCCAGGTCGGCATCGGGGCTTTTACTGGTTCTTGGTGCCATCTTACGGGTATTTGGTGCGAGTCCAACTCTGTGACCGATTGGTGTCAGCTCAGGGATGTTTGGCGCCGGCACGGCTCTGAAGGCGTTCGATGTCAGCTCAGAAACGGTTGATTCTGGTTCGGAGGAGTACTTCTTAACAATGTCTTCCGGACGACTGAGAATCTTCCCAGAATTCTCCTTGCAACGAAATCCTTTAAACTTTCTGCTTGATTCACATTCGGGCGTTGCCATTTTATCGACTTCAACACTTTTTATGCCACCATCAGTCTGTTTGAAAATGTATATTATATACAATATGACATTGTCACTATTTAACCTCATATATCAAATTTAGGAGGTTTCAAGCACCAACGCCTGAATACCTATACCCGGTATAAACTAGTACATGACGAACTCGGACCTTTGAAGCCCCATCCACGATAGCAGTCAATTCTGCTGTATCCACAGAACCGTCGTCGAGGCTGGGGAGATGATCCAGGATGACAAACCGATCCGGAACCTGGGAGAGTTGTCCGGCCGTCAGCGCATTCCGTGCGTACTGCTGCAATTCACTCTCGCCTGCAACACGGGCGAGGTAATGCTGGGTCAAGACACTTGAGAATAATAAATACATGTAATGGTTCTAATATGGGATTTGAGGGGTTGATTTTTAATATTCACGTATAGCTTGTATGATCTGATCAAAGGGATTCATTGGTGTTTTTTTTTTTTTTTTTGCAATAAATGTTGTGAGAAACGCTTTGAAACTAAAACTGGACTAACAGTAAGGATAACCTATTAGTCCAGCTCTGATTTCACTGCTCCCATTTATTTTCGACGGTGCGCTATATACCAACTCCAGTAACGGATTTAGAGGGGGGGGGGGGGTTACTGGGGCCAGGACCCCCCCTTTCCGAAAAAAAATACATATATACATAGGCGGGTTCAGGCTTCCTGCCCGAAAAAAAATAATGTCGAAATGTTTATAAAAAAAACAATTTAATCATAATAACCTTGTTTGAAATGTGTACTCAGGAGAGACCAAGAAGCTACCAAAGGACATAAAAAAGGGTTCTGGCTTCTGGGGTCCGTCAGCGGGCTCCGGACCCCCGGCCCAAATGTGCAGCTTCTCTTCTACATTTCTTTTTACAAACTTTTCAGGACATAGTCATCAATGAATTTTGAAGTGCAATATATACCCAGGAGAGCCACTAAATTAATTTAGATAATGAAAAAGGCTCTAACTTCTGTGGCCCTTTAGCGAGCCCCAGACCCCCGGCACAAATGTGCAGCTTCCCTTCTACATTTCTTTTTACAAATTTTTCAGTGAATCAATGAATTTTGAAGTGCAATATATACCCAGGAGAGCCACTAAATTAATTTAGATCATAAAAAAGGCTCTAACTTCTGGGGCCCTTTAGCGGGCCCCATACCCCTGGCACAAGTGTGCAGCTTCTCTTCTACCTCTACAAACTTTTCAGAACATGGTCTTCAATGGAATTTCAAGCGCAATCATTCTCAAGAAAGGCCACAAAATTAATTCAGGCCCTTCAGCGGGCCCCAGACCCCCGGCCCGAATCTGTCGGTTCCCTTCTACATTTTTAAAAACAAATTTTCCAGAAATTGCTCATTGATGAATTTTTAAGTGCAATTCATTCACAGGAAAGGCCACAAAATTGATTCAGAACATAAAAAGGCTCTGATTTCTGGGCCCTTCAGCAGGCCCCAGACCCCCAGCTGAGACGGGTTCGCTTCGTTTCTAGGTTTTGAATTTATCATGAAAGTATGACGATCAATGGCTTTTCAAGTGGAGTTTATGCAATCAACCTATCACAGAGCATAAAAAGGCTTTGGCTTCAAGGTCTCTTAAGAGGCCCCAAGACCCCCACCAGGACAGGCTCACTTCACTCCATAATTGTTTACGAATATACCAGGGTAGATGCCAGGAAGCTACTACAGGACAAAAGCTCTGGCTCATGGGGCCCTTGACCGGGCCCCAGACCCCACGCCGTAAAATGTTGGACCCCCTCTTTTCAAATCCCTGGATCCGCCCCTGAACTCCTCGTGTACATGTATTGTTCTCCTTGGGATGACCCTTTGTATCTCGACTCCAGTACCCACCAACGATGCCCACGTGGCTGTGTCGCAGCACGACGAAGGCCCACGTGACTTGGATCTTCTCGCTCCTGGCGCGCGTGATTAGACTCACACGGTCGACAGGTGGGAATGAGCTGATAACCTCCTCCATACCCCAGACCCCTCCAGTCTTAGAGCTCGTCTTTGCATCAACCGAGTACCACTTCGCTGGCGAATTGTCCTTTTTCTCGATTTTGTCATCACTTGATTTAGTGTTGGATTTTGCACTCGACTTTGGGGATGGCTTTACAACCTTGAATAAACATTGTGTACATACTGGTGAAATTAGGCCGTGTGATTTTGGCTGGAACGTCCAAGTAATCGAGTTTGTGTCTATTCATAAAGTAAGTAATTTTGTCTTTTCTATCTTCACCTCCATGTCCTTCGGCTGCTAAGACACAACATGCGTGCAATTTGTTAGCTAATGTAGACATCATTGTCTCACCAAGAAGGGGTTGCTCACGAGCCGTCTAAGCGCCGCCCTATCCACGACGCCCTTGACCATTGGGAACTTATCAAGGATGACGAACCTGTCCGGGACTTGGCAGACAAGGCCCTCATCGGCCAGCTGGCGGCTAGCCTCGAACAAGTCCGCCTCTACCAGCTCAGTGTGCCCCTCGTGCAGAACCACGCAACCCCACATCACCTGTGTGATCAATCCGATAGTGGTCAGCTTTTAAGTGTATTGTATAATTATTGTATGACCAATAAAACACGCCATGAAGCTATGTTTGCAATGTTCTTATTTTTGTACGAGTTGTTGTGGACCACGTTTGAATTTAAAGCCGGAGTAACGTGTTTTGAGGAGGTATGTTTCTGCTTTAAAGTGTAACATAGGCCTACCTGGAATGAGCAATTCTGTGGCACGCCAATGACCACGGCGTCAGTGACCGTCTCCAGGGAGACAAGACTCTGCTCGACCGTAGCCGAGTACACCATATGTCGGCCTCGGCGCACCACATCGTTCGTCTTCGACGTCATAGTTCCCTGTGTCTGGAGTATGGCTAGGAGGAATACCTTTTGACAGTGTCTTCTGGGCGACTGAGCGTCTTGTGACAATTCTCCTTGAACCTCACTTCTTACGACTTCGCACTTGGTCGGCCTATCGTTATTTGGTGTTTGGTATAGATGGCGTTGTTGGTATCCTACCGTGTATTAATATATGTTTCGTCTGTTATTGGAAGGTAAAACGTCATAGCTATTTGTTTACATTACTGAATTATCAGGATGTCTCGTTAGAACATCCACAAGACGATAATGCAACAGTTTTCTTAAATTGTTAAAAAAAACATATATTTATTTTTGCATTACGTTCTCGGCATTCTATCATTTTCTATCATCCATTTTTTA
This sequence comes from Terebella lapidaria, assembly GCA_949152475.1. Taxonomy (NCBI): domain Eukaryota; kingdom Metazoa; phylum Annelida; class Polychaeta; order Terebellida; family Terebellidae; genus Terebella; species Terebella lapidaria. The sequence continues at coordinate 21,735,882 of OX424564.1, read as the reverse complement.
AATATATATTTTCGGGTTATTTCATATACTCGTAGAATAGATTTATAATTAACACACATTTCTCGGAAAGAGCCATTGGTACACATTTACTGCTAACGTACGAATACATCACTTACCTTTGAGTCTTCTCTTCATCAATGTACTTCGCTATAGAGAAAGATCGCTTATTTTGCGCAGTTCACAAAATGTAAAAATGTACGTTTGTTTGTTTCTTGGCACAGGTGTCGTCAGAGTGTTACAGACCTCTGCGCTTTTTTTTTTACATGTACGAAGACCATTGTTATTAATTATTTGTAGTGTAGCTTGAACAATGAGAGCTCACGAGCAAGACGTCATCTTCAGACAGATCTACCTAACAAAGCCATGGCATCCTCAAACTGTACAGCCAAGTACAGACCTGGCTTGCACATGTTTTTTTTTCCCGCTTGTGTCGTTTTGCTCATAAAATTATGATAATAGACAATTTTATTATGCAATGATATGGGTCGGAATAGGCCTACAATATTGTATAGGTTTATGTTTTTGCAAAAGAAAGTGAAGACAAGAAGACCAGCATAACTTAGATGCTGAAAAAGTAATATGCATGTAGTGCAAGCAGCATTTTACACGTATATATATATATATAATATTAGAGTCAAATAGTGTCAGTATTATCTGATGTTTCACATGTAATTCATCATGGAAACTTAGGGAAGCATACGTTGATCACCCACATAATGTACATGTGAATTATGCTATTGTGTAGGATTGTATAACTTATAACCAAGTTGACATCTGTTTGAACTCGGAAGCTTCTCGCTGAAGGAGACAAGATAGAAATAGGTACAATATAAAGAGAAATAATCGAACCATGACGAGTGAAATTTGAAGCTATTTCAATAGCGAGCCAAGGGCGGAACGCACCACGAGTCGAACGCATCGAGAGAAAGGACGATTTCGCAAGGCATTGCCTGTGAGTGTGATATGTCTGTATTTTCTCGCCCTGTCCCTCGACTGACGAATGCTGGGTCGATGATAGTGCACGGGGCAAATGGAAACACGACATTTCAACCTAGTAGCATGCCAACAGGTGGTTGGCTGCGTGGGTTGTTAGATCGTTCAGTACTGATTTAAATGCTGCGAACAAAATACAGACACACATGCATGCGGGAATAAAATCACCCCGTGGACTGCTGCAACAGTGGAGATTTTACTAGCTGATATGAGCCGTGCAGTATGCAAATTCTGTGCGAAATTATGCGCAGGTGATGTCGAGTATACATGTACGAACAAAACAATACTACGGTGCCAAAATGTGAACAATATGTTGATTTTCAAACGTTGGATGTTGTAGATCAAGTGGAATATTGCGTATTGCATGGAATGGACGCAGCGGATATTTGTGAACATGGAAGCACTGTTTCTTCTCGTCTTCTCTGCCCTGTGCATTTCAAATGCTGAGTCCCGTTCGACTGAAAACGCCGAGTCCAGCCTTGTGACAGGTCATACCCTCGACGATAAAGATTTTCCGCGAATAATACACCAAGTTCATTTTGCTACACTGCCATCTAATCAAGTGAACGACAATATTATCGAGGCAACGATGAAAACCCACAGGGATTATGAATACAGACTATGGCGAGAAGAGGATGTAGCTACACTAATTGCAAATGATTACCGGTCTTTCTTCCACGCTTATCTTACATATCCTTACGCTTTACAGAGATACAAGGTGGCACCGTACTTTATTCTGAGAAAACACGGTGGAATATTCGTGGATACTAGTCTTGAACCAAAGAAAAACTTCGAGCCAGTTGTGACAGATTCTCGGATTCGAAGCAGAGATTGTGTCATCAGTCAAGATGAGGATTCAATGTTGAGTTCAGAGTTCATGATGTGCAAGGCGGGGTCGCCATTTCTTACCTTCGTGACATCACATATTCAAAACGTGAGCCAGTCGGATGGAATTCCCTACTACACGGTTGAGTTCACATCTGGGTCAGGTCTGCTGACCACGTGTTACAATATTTACACGGATAAACGTCACGTGACCATTTGGTCCCAGATCCATTTCCGGAACTACTTTCAGCGGAGGGATAAGAATACTTGGGCCACATGGTTAGGGTTCAAAAGCGCCTGGATGGAGCCGTATAGGTGTTCTTGGCTGTGCTGGCTACTGCTAGCTCTATTCCTTCCCATGTTTGCCATCTGTTGTGTGTGTATAGCCGGCGTTATAGCACAAAGGAACAATGCTCTATACTATAGAGTGGCTTATGTCAAACACCATTGATATACATGGACTTTTTTTCATTCCTTGAGGTGGCTGTGTCAACTACATGATATTGGTTCATTTCTCATTATATTATCAGCGATATGACATTGATGTATAGAACATGTATAGTACATGTATGTTCGGATTCCGTTGACACATATTGACGTCTTTTTTACATGGCTGCCTTTTGAGGTCAATATGATATATTTATGATAGATATGATAAATTAGATACGGCTGTACAGACAGCGATGTTTATTTTTTAAAGCGTAATATTTTACAGCATAATACTTTATCATAGAATACAGGTACATTTACAAATTAAGCACTAAGCTTCCATCCGATAACTATAATTTCGCAACCGCTAATGATACATGTATGTATAAACATTTCAATAGTTTCAATGTTGTGATCCCTGCTGCAATAGCTACAGTAGATATGCGATATACATACATACATGTACGCATCGCGACCCACAGTGACTAATAAAACTGTCAAGCTGTCGCACAAAATTAAACAATTTGCCTGCACATGTTGTACCGTATTGCTACCTGGCATCTGTTGATGTGTGTGACAAACGATGGGAATGGAAATACCGATAAATTGCTATTTTGACTTCAGAGTTATTTTTTACCCTATATGGGTATATACAAAATACATACCATCCGTGATATGCGTACACTAATGAACGGTGTACATGAACACTATATGTACATTGTACATTATAATATTAGTGGGAGGTACATCTCAAATTTCAAAACGAATAATATGATATTATGGTACAAATTCTGGTCGTGGAAATGGAGCCCACGCATATATATCTGAATTCATGCCTTAGAACTGAAGTAATCCTCTCATTATATATTGATAAACAATATGATCAATCCTGGCAACAATTATACTGATGAAATTTTGATGGGAATGTTTGTTACAAAATATATGCACTGACAATACTGCACTATGAAACTCACTCACATTGAAATTATTCAATACTACACATCCATTATACACTGATTTTTCTAACTTGTTTAAACCGTTTTTTTTTGTTGCGATGCTGATTGTTATCGTTCTGGCATACTCCACCTAGGTGTCAAGCGGCAATTTTCTACCAAATTTCAGACTTCCATCGCAAAAGTTGGCAATCTTCAAAACTGGATCTCGAGAACTGTTTACATTCAAAGTATTTTTGTAATGTTGGAGCAGAAGACATTGGGATGCAGTAAACACAAACATGTTGATTTCGAAAGATTGCACCACTACAAAACAGAGCAATCGCACAAAATTGTGTGCGAACCCACGAATCAAATGACAATGCTAAATTTGGTAGATTGCCAACTTTTTTCAGTTTTCGCGAAGGAAGTCCGAAATTCGGTAGAAAATTGCCGTTTGACTCCCAGGTTCCAAGTTATAGAATGAAACCATATTGAACATCGCAAAAATATCAACTATAAACAGGGTAAATGAGTATAGTGCTTCTGTGTTCTGCAAATACACCTTCTAATCTCACTTCTTCATATAACGATAAATGATTTATTTTTTTAAAACTCCCACGAAAATTGATCATATTTTATACCCGGTAAACCTGGAGACATTCTTCATAACGTACGTGTATCCGCTGTCATAGAGTAATCGTGTATACACTTCATCGCCGGTTTCTAGTCCAAGGGCTACAGTGCCACTTCCGACACCGTTATCGCCTGTATTTCTACCGTTGGCCCACACACTATGTACTACATTTTCATTGTGGACGATCTCTACAGATGCCAGGGTACCCCTCGGAGTGCGAATATCCACTGTGAATACATAGCTGCCAGCAGATGGCGCATGGAAGACACCGGTAGTGACGTCATAAGCTGCGCAGACGTTGAGTGACGCGTCGTCGAAGATGATGGTGGAGCTTTCCTGTGTTGGAGTCATACTTAGAGTGGAGGTCAGGGTCGCGGAAAAGGCTGGAATACACAAAGATTAAATCACCATGTTTCCTTACAGGCTACCATGAATTGCAAGGTCCGTCTTTCCCTCTACGTGCAACGTAAAATCAACGGTAAAATAACAAGTAGGCCTATAACGCAATCACATTTACCATACATGGTTCCTTACAATTCAAACTTACCAATAGCGTCAGTGTCGCACGATTCCGTTGCCATGCCGTCCTCTGGGGCTGAGCCTGCTGGGGGCGCCGTGGGGAGCGGGGGAGTCGTGGTGGACGGGTCCGTCTGAGGAGGTAGGGAGGGCCGAGGAGTGGTCGTCGAGGGCTCTCCAGCTATCCTGTTGTTAATTTCGTCATCGTTGTTGTTTTGATTTTGGGCCAGAATATAGCTGAGAACTTCGTTTTGCAAACGGGCGTCGGCCCTGGGTTCTCGCGATGTATACCTGCTACCATGACCCGCCGACCCAACTTTTGGCGACGCATGAGATCGCGGAGTATCTGTGTTGTACCGGATGTGCGCCGAGTTACCAGGGGATATGTCCACGTGAATCTGACCAGTGTATCCCTTGGCAACGGGAGAGTCACCATTGGAATTATCACTGGTCGGACCATCACCGTCGTCGTCATCATCGTCTGGCGCAACATCGCCACCTCCTCCACCAAGTGCATCCCCATTTCCATCTCCGTCTACCACACTTGCCATTTCCATAGCGCCACCATCCCCGGTATCATCGTCCTCGTCACCCGCAGCCACCAGCCCCTCCGCATCGCCAGCTCGATCCCCGTCGTCGCCAAGGTGACCGTCCCCGTAGCCCTGGACTTCCTTGCCCATGGGTTCTTCGGCCCCGGGAGAGGTCGAAGTGTATACCTCGTGTCCGTCTATGTAATTGTAGAAACCCAGACCCCCGGGAACAGCGGCTTTCATAGTCGGCAACGGGCTGGTGGTGGACTCCTCATCTGTTTCGCAATTTCATAGGCTACATATTGCAAACAGTCATTCCAAGCCAGTTTCAAATTGTTATTTTGCACGTGACAGAGTGGAGTATACTACTATAATATTCATATTGTTTTCGATCTATTCCTTATATATTTTAAGCATTATATCTGATATTTTCGATGCAAACCTTCCTTGGTTGGATGCCTCCCGTTCGTGTTGTGGTGTATGTGTGCAAAAATCTGATGACCCCAGAGGAAGTTGAGGGCATTTAGTTCCATCTTGGGTTTCTTGTAGCGACCCTTGCGGGTGGAGAATCTGGACCCACGCCCTCCAGAAAACATCTCCCTTATCGTATCTCCATAGGAACTCTTGTCCGAGTAGTGACCGAGCAGTATTGGAGTGGTGGTCTGCTGCATGTTACCTTGGTTACCATTGTCGCTCTTGGTGTCCCCCGGTCGACCTGGAATTAAAAGGTACTTATTAAGTGTTCATATATTCATTATTGTGAATGTAGTGTGCTTTGGAACTGAATATGTCATTACCTCAATAACAAAACTATAATTTCGCGACTACTGGCTTCAAGAAGATAAGCCTGTAGTTGACACAACAATGAACTCACATCTCTTGTCTCCACGTTTGATGTAGAGATCGGACACGTCCCCGAACATGATCTCGAGCCGCATGGCCTCGTCAGTGATGACGCTAAGACACCGCTTGGGCTCTGGGACGGCGGTGTCTCCGCCAGTACCCGCACCGCCACCATCTCCAAGGGCAACCTCGCCGTCTCCGCCGGGTTCTTCGCCGTCCATTGCAGGGTCCTTGTAGAAGAGAACGGCGGCGCAGACGGGCTGCAGCATACAGTTGATCATACACGGGTCCAGGTGCGGCCTGTCCGTCGTCATTGGTCGCTCGAACGTGAAGCTGTAAAACTTGCCCTTGGTCGGGTCACCGAGCACGTAATGAGCCTCCGCCCGGATGTAACAGGACACTGGCATTGAAGAAGTACAGGCGTAACTCAGTCATTGGACGAAATATTTCTACCTGTTTCGCCCACTATATGAAGACAACAAACTGTACATTTGCTAGGAAGAGTTCGAATTTATTACTTATTCAAAATGTAGGCGTAATTTCCCGCTATTCTATATGAAAATCCTTACCATGTCTCTGGAGCTTGTCACCACTTAATCCTTATTTGATATAATGAGGAAAGCGCAGGATATGATACTTGGGCCACTTAATACCTAAGTGCTAATCTGGATGTGGGCAGTTGGTGGAGCCACACGACACCCTTACATAGTTACAGGTCTAAAATGTCAAGTCTTCGTCCGCGTGGCTCTAAAATCGGGTGGCTCTAAAAAAACTTCTGAAGAGTCTAGTACAGCTTTGGGGCTGTAATCGTTCCTCATGTCGCATCAGTGTATGTATTATACAAATACAACACTGTTGCACTGCAGGTACATGCAATTGTAAAGTTCGGCGGGCGCCCGCTACAGGGCGTCCGGCACTACTCTACGGAATACTACAACCAGGTACAGTCAGCCCGGAACGAGTCCGGCCGTCATACACTACGACATAACACATGCATCTCACCAACTCCTTAACTACAACATGCATATTACATAGTTATGGTAATGTAGCCGTGTGTAGAGCCCGAGATGCCATGGGAGCGGCACCACGGAACCCGTACACGTGGGCATGTTGCTGGCCGGCCTCGCCGAAGGCACTGTCGCAGAGATGGAACTCTGAGCCAGCCCGACGGTCTGCCAGAGCCTGTGTCACACCACCCCGGGTGGAGAAGAGAACTGGCGATCCACAGGGCTTGCACCCCCGAGTCAGCAACTGTCTCTACCCCAGCCCGGGCCCCCAATGGAAATCGTCCCCAGGGCCCGCGAAGGCCCGCGGGGATACTACCCGAGGCAAGAACATTACCACACGAGGCAAAGCTGTATTTGTTTTATTTGTTTTACTATACATAAATATTAAATAAGAGTGTCAATACATGTTAAAGCATAAGCTAAATGATGAAAACTGTTTGCTATTCTTCGACATTTCTTGCATTCTGTTTGGCAGTTTGTGGATGTCAAGTAAATAGGGCTGGAAAGCGGAAGTACTCATCGATGAGAAATTCCAATGAATTTATTCGGACTGGGGATAAGCACCTGACGCCTCCCTATCTTTTAACATGGGGGTGGATTTAATATGACGATTTTAAATATATAAACGATGTCTTTAGTGTATTGTAGTATCCATACACGATGAAGATATACAAAAACTAATGTAAAAGATAAAAAATGTCCAATTGCACATTTTAAGCTTCGAAGGGGGCCCGAGAAAAATGGCATTTTGAATAAAGCTCTGTTCCAGCAAAATTACCGGCAGACGGCCTGTTATAATCTTGGCACATGTATGCCTGCTTCGAATTTTTAGAGAGTTTTTTTTACACACAGAACACATTATTTCAGCAGTTATTGACACTGTTAGGGCGATAATATAGGGTTATTGCACAATATGGGGTTTTATGCCCGAGGGCCAAGTCTTTGAGAAGCCCGACGCGAAGCGGAGGGATTCTTGAAGACTTGGCCCGAGGGCATGAAACCCCATATTGTGCAATAACCCGTTTATCATATGCCAGTGGATGTCGGGAACATTTTAGTATGTTTCAAATGACCGAATCATATCTGATTAGAAAGAAATGAGCAAGAAATACAGCTTTTATTCACATATTTATTCGATTCACAGGCCATTTCAGAGGTCCTAGAGTATCAGCGTAAAACGTAAATTGGCGGCAAAAACGTCAAACATAACGGAATCGGGCCAGGAGAGCGACCATGTGCTTTTGTTTACCCTTCAAAATAATGACGTTTTCATGAACTGGGAGCTGCCCGGGCAAGTGTGGAATTTACAGCCCGCCGGGCAGAAGTTTGTTATTGGAAGAATAGGCACAGCTATTGAAAAACCAAATACATAGAAATGGTGTATTTTCAGGTCTAAGTTTGTTGACAGTAATTTAAATTACTGTATAATAGCATTAACTACGCTATTCGCATCAACTGTCATTCTGGCTTATGATAATAGGTTTATCCCCGGCGACGCCTTGTACACGAATATTTCATTGGAATTTATCACCGATCATACTTCCGGTTTCCAGCCCTATTACGTCATCAATACAAAAGCTAAGTAACGTTGAGGTATATCAAATTACTGCATGGCGAGTATTCGATATACGGGAACGTTTACTAATACGTAAAATTGTCCAAAGGTGATTGACCAATCACGACGCGGCGTTTTCACTTGAGGAATAGTAATTATTTGTAACGCTTCGTGTCTCTCGGTTCACATCACATCGATCACTAGGTTGGAGAGCCACTTTCGGGGCTAGTGTACTGAAGTCTAATATGTTTTTCAAGCGCATTTTACTAGCAACAAACTCACGTATATGTATTTTGTATTTGTAAATGCCATCCTTGCGAAAATTACCATACATCTGTATGAATGAATGATTCGTGATGGTAATATAACGTTTTCAGAATAGGCCCAGTATCATTGGAAAAATTGAACTGTATAACACGTATATCGGGCACACTGTGGGTTACAGTGCACATCACATGCATGCATAGGAGACAAACCATTTTACAAGAGTTTCACCATGTTAAATCTTTCTGGTTTATTTGCAGTACGACGAATGCTGCAGTGCACGTACGAAGCTCATGACCTATGATAGACACATTGACAAGTTCCAAATTATAGTGACACATGTTTGGAATAAGTGTACATTGATACCCATTAGATACATGGACAAGTTATTATTTACAGACATAGGTCACGGGAATGTAACTGAAATGTATGAATTCAAACGGTCGTAATGTGCACTACGCATGTACATGCATATATTCATCACTACTCGAGCGTTGGACGAAATTATTCACTGGTTTCATTTTTGGAGTTGCCTGTTGAATGTTATTGTGCAGGTGGGGCATTTGTTTTATTCCCACGACAAAAAACGCCCTAAAGAGCGAAACGCGACATGTACACGTAACGAAATGATTCATGATGCTGTCAAATTAGTTTCTGGCTAATTGTGGTGCTTTGCATTGTAATGGGCGCACATACACGTACAGTAGACGATTGGCGTGTATGAAATATAGAAGAAGTACCAGACTTGTTCGTGCTCATAACTGCTACCACTCACGAAATCATGTCTGCTGTTTTTTTTAAATATTTCACAGTTTTTATAATATTTCAATCTCATTAGTTTGACAATGCATTGAATTTAATAAAATAATTGGTCGAAATCATTATTTCATGCTATTGCACACCATTTCAATGATAAGATATAACCTAGCCATATATTGTGAGAGAAATAATAACAGGTGTTGATATAATATTTACATAAAACCATAATAAGGTAAATGCTGTGAAGTGTTTTTACGGTAGCGTACATTTGAACAAAACATACTTACTTAAATCATCTTGACCATATACACCTCTCGACACGAATGACAAGAAAACCAAGCATATCCAAGAAAAATAAAACGAAGATTCCATGGTTGTCTGTTCGAACAAAAAAAATCACCAAAGATCACTCTTGCTATCCAGAGTCAGGTATAATGAGCTTCAAAGGAAACACAGTCGCTTTCAGACGTGACCCTTGTCCAATTGTCCTTTCGGGTTGAATGTATCCATGGTTCTCGAACCCGTCTCCAATATCAATTTAATTTATTGGTCAGAAACTAATGATTATTGTAGTTGTCGTAATTATTATTGCCCGCGTCACAGCGCTGGGATGGTGACCTCCAATTAATGACCGGTTTCGTCAGTGATTCTCTATATATGTGGAACTCCAACCGCCTGCAATTCAAAAAGCCTCGGTTCCTTTCTGGGATGTTCTGATGTGTTTGATAAATTTCGATAAGAGAATATGCTTGCCATGTACTCGTCTATGTACACCGGCTGATTGTGCGTTATTCTACAGTGCGTGCTGCTTGTTCATTTTCCCGCTTCCCACCTATAACTGGTCACGAATGGCAAGCAATGCCGCTCCTCCCCCTCCTGGCCCCCACCTGTAGAAACTGGTCGACGGAGACAAAACAGACGCAAAAGTCGTAATATTGAGAATTACAAGTCGGGTCGACCACTGGTTGTACGTCGATCATTTTAGCCGCCGGATGTTTGCACGAGGTCACAGCGCAGTGGTAAAACACGCCAGATTACACCTTTGCTTGCACGGCTTCCTCCGCCGAGCAAAGTACCAACCGTGTCAAACGCCCGCGGCCGTGTCTGCAAACTGCACGCACGAGCGAGAATGGCTGGTTGTTATGGGCCTGCGTGCATACTGCGCACCATAACCGTTAAAACGGCTATAACATTTGCTAGTTTCACACCTTCGGCAAGCACGGTCACCTGAATGGGTTATCGCTTTCGAATTTCGATATCACGTTTCGAATTGTGACTGTTCATTAATTTCTTGTGCAGGAGTGCTATATTGCTTGTCATGTACCATCCAAATTAATATCAATTAATGTTGCTTTTTGTTTTGCACATTACAAACAATTCTACCATCAATCTGTAATAAAATACACTTTAATGATCGTTGATATTCTACATGGAAATTGAACGATGATGTCATCGTCTGATTATTCAATTTTCCGAATCTCTTTAAAATATATGGGCTACTGATCTGGAAAAAAATCAAGCCTTCAGGCAAATCTTAAAAATTAGTCCCTTTTATGCATCTATGCATGAATAATAATCTTGCTCGAGTAATATCCGTGTGAATAATGTCCTATCAGATGGAGCTCATGTATTAGTCGGTGATCCAGACCCTGGAAATGTTGATGGACTGGACACCGATTCCTATACTTTGCAGACCCATTTTGATGTAACTCTCTCGAGAATATGGGCTGACTCGGCCAGAGCATTGGTCTGCTAGTACTGAGTTTTTACACCGTTTGTTAATGATATGACAAATGTTTCATCTTAAATTGTTCAGAATCGAGTATTCACACTGACAATAATTGTCTTTTTTTTTTTAAATGACTCCCATGTTCATGTCACTTGAAATAATTTTGTCCAGGAGTTATATGTTCCATCCTATATACAACAAAAATAGAGATTTTTGAGTGAAAGTAATATATGAGTTGCTATGTGGTTGGTTTCATCCAGGTTCTCTGGTTATTTCCACATCAAAACCATACATATGCAAATAAATATTTATTCGTCACTTAGAGAATGAGTTAGAGCTCATGGTGATATGTTGTCAAATGTTGATAATTGAGTTGGTCGAGTTGGGGCTGTGTTGGCTGTGTTATGTCTGTATTACAATTGAGCCCACGTGCATTCCCGATAGAACATTTTCTTGCATTGTCCTCCATCCCATTACGTCACACTCAGTTCCCATCACATTCAACTTGCAAATCTTGAGATAAAATTCTGTACATTTCAGCGGGGGCTTTTCTACTGCAAGTTGTTTGTTGCCTTCTTTAAAAAGCCATTATACCGTTTCTGAAGAAAATTAAACATGACAAAAACTCAACCACCCTATTTTCGTGGAACATGATATTGTATGTGTAGATTTGGAACCAGTGTAACAAAACTAATTCTGACCAGGCTAAACAAGGAGGCATAAAACCACCAAATTACAGTTTCCATTTAAACCAATGCTAAATTAGACAACTTAGAACATGCATTTCAGCTTTCAAAAAAGGCTTAGTGGTTGATATGGTGCAGTAGTAGAATCATAGCCATTCGATACAATCTATGTTCACAAACATTATGACAGTGCCATTATGACATTTCTGACCCAGTATACATTCAGCAAAAACCTTTCTCTGTTCCAAATTCTGGGGAATACCATCGGAATTGACCAATCGCCAAAGCCCCTAAAAGTTGTCCGAGTTGCACATATTACCAAAGATTTTAATGGAAAATCTTTGATATTACGTTGGCAAACTTCTCTTTGGCCAATAATAACGTTTTGCAGAATGCGTCGGAAATGACGTAAAAAGACTCGGACAAATTGGTTCGGCGATAGGCGACACACTGAACGTGATTTCCACAGACAACCATATGTCTAGGGATATTGCGTCACTCTGAACGGAATTCTCAACGTGTGAGGTATCCCCGGGTCTATTAATAGCTTCTAACTGGGAGAGGCCAGCATACGGAAGTACCATATAGTTTTGCTACAATACGATCACCATATAAAAAGGTGTTGCAAACACGGATATGAATATTATTGTATACCTATTATAGAATAGAACATTGTATTGAGTTGATCAGTGTTCATTTATTGACGTGACTTGTACCACCCCATATATTTTTCACCATCGTCATTGAATGACACAAAGCTTCTGATTTTTTTCGTGAAACAAATACACCAAGTTAAATTTATATCTTATTTATTGCTCAAATGCATTTACAATGGGCATGACAGGTAGAGGAGCAGGTTGACGGTGGATGGATCTTGGCCTGGGAAGAAGGTCAGGGCATCCTGGGTGGCGCTAGATGTCAGGTAGTTGACCACGTCATCAGGGGACGGGGCAGTGCCCTGGGAGCTCTGGTATCGAGCAACGGCGCCAGCGACGTGTGGGCAAGACATGGAGGTACCAGAGTAGACATCAGTGGACTCACCAGGTGTGGTAGACAGAACGTCCACACCAGGACCGTAGATATCAACACACGAGCCATAGTTGGAGAAGGAAGCTGTGACATCTTCAACATCACTGGCACCAACTGTGATGGCAGATGCAACAAAGGCTGGGGTTTGAGTGCAAGCATCGGTGTTGCTGTTTCCAGCAGACACAACGCAAGTGACACCATTGGCAACGAGAGCATCAATAGCAGCCTCGACTTCGGTGTTCTGGCCACCACCTCCCACAGACATGCTGACAACGCTTCGGTCTCCACGGTCTGGGTCACGGGTGTTCACCCAGTCAAGGCCATCGATGATTGCACTCCATGGACCAGAGCCAGAGTCGTTCAAGATCTTGACAGCAACCAGAGTAGAGCTCTTGGCCACACCATAGCTGTTGGAACCGATGGTACCAGCGCAGTGGGTTCCGTGACCATTGTTGTCACCTGGGGTAGGGTTTGTGATGCCATCACCAGCGTAGCCCCAGACGGCACGGCCACCAAAATTGGAGTGGTCAATATCGATACCGGTGTCCATGATATAGGCTCGAACATTGAAACCATCGGATGTGTCCCACATGTAAGTAGCTGCGGGATTCAGTGGGTCGTTAGAGGCCAGCTGTCCATTCTGATCAATACGATCCAGTCCCCAACAACCTGCGGCAGGCTGTGCACTGCAGTCTTGTGTGGCATAAGCATACGAGTCCTGCACAACATGCTTGACTTCTTTGAGCAAACCAGCGCGTGCAACATCGTCTGCGGATCCCTTCACGAAGAGGGATTTGGCCTCTCCCAGACGGAAAAAGTTCTTCAGCTCAATGTTAAAGTCAGACTTTAGCACTTGGATGAAGGCATTCTCTTGTGCCTCACTCTGGACCAAGTCGTTGTTGAGACGGATAAAGTATTGTCCGTCAATATAGTCTTGAGCCAGGGCTGTGCCCAAAGCAAACAGCAATACAAGGACTCGCATGTTGTCTCGGAATTGTAATCGTCGAGAGCAGATGAATTCTGGTAGGACACGCAGATCGCAGTGGTATTTATAGTCAACGATCTGATAAACCAGATCATTTCAACCAATAAGAATTAGGAATATACATGCTATCAGAACTGATAAGTAACACGATAATGGTCTTCAAATCAGCATTATTCGGGGCACATAGTTTTATCACACATGCGAAATTCGACATCTGGCCCTCGACTTGCTCTGTGGTATGTGTCCCAAGCAGACAAAAGACTTAAGGACAAGCTGTAGTGTGCACTGCTCAGAGGGGCTATAATGTGATTTTTTTTATTCTTTTAAGACTTTCAAACCATCATCAATATGATATTATGCATGAAATGCATTATCCTACCACCAAATTCAACAAAAATATCAACAAGTAATGTACAGTGGAGAAAAATTTCTGTGGCCAGCAGGAACTTTCTACGGAGCCCCTGAGGTGACATACCGAAAACATTTATTATTCGTGTGCACGGTTTACCAATCCATGCGCATGGTTTACCAATCCATGCACACGAATTACCAAACCGTGCGCACAATTTAACAAATCGTGGCCACAAATTAACAATCCGTGGGCACGATTTACTAATTCGTGGGCACGAAATACTAATTCGTGCGCACGAATTGGTAAATCGTGCTTTAGGATTAATAAATATTTTCAGTATACCACTTCAGGGGCTCCGTAACTTTCCGTTGTACTAATAAGAAAATTTGTGTGATTTTTTGTTACTAAATAATAAAAACCTATCCCGCAGCTAAAATAACACTGCAGGCAAACATTGTTTCTGATATTTCAGAGGTGGAGGTGACGAAGTGGATTAACATCATCATTTTCACCATCTCGTTCAGTATACTAGTATGGAAAGTTGTTCCAAAAATGAGTTTTATCATATTTGACTATACATGTATTATATTGATATCGATGTTGCTTGCTCTCGGCCAAGAACACACAGGGGGGTATTAGTGCATTGGAATCAGTAAACGAGGGGCTTGTAATAAACTCAGAGGGTGGGGGGTGGAGGGGGGAGGGGGTGGCAAGGGGGTACTTACTGACATCATGACGACATGCACGTTGAAGAATGTAAGGTGAATTAAAGCACACAAGACATGTGATCTTATTCCCTGCAAATATTATATGGTAGGGCCTGAAATCGACAAACACAGGGTCTTCAATAAACGCAGGCCTCTAATAGACGCAGAGTCTGGAAAGTAAATAAAATGAATGAACGCCCCTGCATTTATTAGAAGTTCTATGGAACCGGTCAGAATGTTGCCCTTTGTTACAGAGCATTGGTCTGCTAGTACTGAGTTTTTACACCGTTTGTTAATGATATGACAAATGTTTCATCTTAAATTGTTCAGAATCGAGTATTCACACTGACAATAATTGTCTTTTTTTTTTTAAATGACTCCCATGTTCATGTCACTTGAAATAATTTTGTCCAGGAGTTATATGTTCCATCCTATATACAACAAAGAATAGAGATTTTTGAGTGAAAGTAAAGTGAAAGTTTCATCCAGGTTCTCTGGTTATTTCCACATCAAAACCATACATATGCAAATAAATATTTATTCGTCACTTAGAAAATGAGTTAGAGCTCATGGTGATATGTTGTCAAATGTTGATAATTGAGTTGGTCGAGTTGGGGCTGTGTTGGCTGTGTTATGTTTATATTACAATTGAGCCCACGTGCATTCCCGATAGAACATTTTCTTGCGTTGTCCTCCATCCCATTACGTCACACTCAGTTCCCATCACATTCAACTTGCAAATCTTGAGATAAAATTCTGTACATTTCAGTGGGGGCTTTTCTACTGCAAGTTGTTTGTTGCCTTCTTAAAAAAGCCATTATACCGTTTCTGAAGAAAATTAAACATGACAAAAACTCAACCACCCTATTTTCGTGGAACATGATATTGTATGTGTAGATTTGGAACCAGTGTAACAAAACTAATTCTGACCAGACTAAACAAGGAGGCATAAAACCACCAAATTACAGTTTCCATTTAAACCAATGCTAAATTAGACAACTTAGAACATGCATTTCACCTTTCAAGAAAGGCTTAGTGGTTGATATGGTGCAGTAGTAGAATCATAGCCATTCGATACAATCTATGTTTACAAAACATTATGACAGTGCCATTATGACATTTCTGACCCAGTATACATTCAGCAAAAACCTTTCTCTGTTCCAAATTCTGGGGAATACCATCGGAATTGACCAATCGCCAAAGCCCCTAAAAGTTGTCCGAGTTGCACATATTACCAAAGATTTTAATGGAAAATCTTTGATATTACGTTGGCAAACTTCTCTTTGGCCAATAATAACGTTTTGCAGAATGCGTCGGAAATGACGTAAAAAGACTCGGACAAATTGGTTCGGCGATAGGCGACACACTGAACGTGATTTCCACAGACAACCATATGTCTAGGGATATTGCGTCACTCTGAACGGAATTCTCAAAGTGTGAGGTATCCCCGGGTCTATTAATAGCTTCTAACTGGGAGAGGCCAGCATACGGAAGTACCATTCATGAAACGCTACTAGAGGCACTCTTTCTTCAAGGCCTTTGGACATCGAGATGTCACCACCTACTTAGAAAAAAACAGTACCATATGAAGAGAGATGCATATTATGTACAGTGATGCATGAATGTATATAATGTATAGTAAATTTGTTGCTAATTCTTGAGTGCACATGTGTTCTCAATCGGCATGGCAATCAGAACGGCAGGCTGAGTGTGTTTCATGGGTCATGGCATCAAGGATACTATCATGGCCATCAATATTTCCTAAGAGATTTTGGTAATATAAAATGTGTCTTATGTGGCGGAATAATACCTTACTCAGAATAGTTTTGCTACAATACGATCACCATATAAAAAGGTGTTGCAAACACGGATATGAATATTATTGTATACCTATTATAGAATAGAACATTGTATTGAGTTGATCAGTGTTCATTTATTGACGTGACTTGTACCACCCCATATATTTTTCACCATCGTCATTGAATGACACAAAGCTTCTGATTTTTTTCGTGAAACAAATACACCAAGTTAAATTTATATCTTATTTATTGCTCAAATGCATTTACAATGGGCATGACAGGTAGAGGAGCAGGTTGACGGTGGATGGATCTTGGCCTGGGAAGAAGGTCAGGGCATCCTGGGTGGCGCTAGATGTCAGGTAGTTGACCACGTCATCAGGGGACGGGGCAGTGCCCTGGGAGCTCTGGTATCGAGCAACGGCGCCAGCGACGTGTGGGCAAGACATGGAGGTACCAGAGTAGACATCAGTGGACTCACCAGGTGTGGTAGACAGAACGTCCACACCAGGACCGTAGATATCAACACACGAGCCATAGTTGGAGAAGGAAGCTGTGACATCTTCAACATCACTGGCACCAACTGTGATGGCAGATGCAACAAAGGCTGGGGTTTGAGTGCAAGCATCGGTGTTGCTGTTTCCAGCAGACACAACGCAAGTGACACCATTGGCAACGAGAGCATCAATAGCAGCCTCGACTTCGGTGTTCTGGCCACCACCTCCCACAGACATGCTGACAACGCTTCGGTCTCCACGGTCTGGGTCACGGGTGTTCACCCAGTCAAGGCCATCGATGATTGCACTCCATGGACCAGAGCCAGAGTCGTTCAAGATCTTGACAGCAACCAGAGTAGAGCTCTTGGCCACACCATAGCTGTTGGAACCGATGGTACCAGCGCAGTGGGTTCCGTGACCATTGTTGTCACCTGGGGTAGGGTTTGTGATGCCATCACCAGCGTAGCCCCAGACGGCACGGCCACCAAAATTGGAGTGGTCAATATCGATACCGGTGTCCATGATATAGGCTCGAACATTGAAACCATCGGATGTGTCCCACATGTAAGTAGCTGCGGGATTCAGTGGGTCGTTAGAGGCCAGCTGTCCATTCTGATCAATACGATCCAGTCCCCAACAACCTGCGGCAGGCTGTGCACTGCAGTCTTGTGTGGCATAAGCATACGAGTCCTGCACAACATGCTTGACTTCTTTGAGCAAACCAGCGCGTGCAACATCGTCTGCGGATCCCTTCACGAAGAGGGATTTCGCCTCTCCCAGACGGAAAAATTTCTTCAGCTCAATGTTGAAGTCAGACTTTAGCACTTGGATGAAGGCATTCTCTTGTGCCTCACTCTGGACCAAGTCGTTGTTGAGACGGATAAAGTATTGTCCGTCAATATAGTCTTGAGCCAGGGCTGTGCCCAAAGCAAACAGCAATACAAGGACTCGCATGTTGTCTCGGAATTGTAATCGTCGAGAGCAGATGAATTCTGGTAGGACACGCGGATCGCAGTGGTATTTATAGTCAACGATCTGATAAACCAGATCATTTCAACCAATAAGAATTAGGAATATACATGCTATCAGAACTGATAAGTAACACGATAATGGTCTTCAAATCAGCATTATTCGGGGCACATAGTTTTATCACACATGCGAAATTCGACATCTGGCCCTCGACTTGCTCTGTGGTATGTGTCCCAAGCAGACAAAAGACTTAAGGACAAGCTGTAGTGTGCACTGCTCAGAGGGGCTATAATGTGATTTTTTTTTATTCTTTTAAGACTTTCAAACCATCATCAATATGATATTATGCATGAAATGCATTATCCTACCACCAAATTCAACAAAAATATCAAGAAGTAATGTACAGTGGAGAAAAATTTCTGTGGCCAGCAGGAACTTTCTACGGAGCCCCTGAGGTGACATACCGAAAACATTTATTATTCGTGTGCACGGTTTACCAATCCATGCGCATGGTTTACCAATCCATGCACACGAATTACCAAACCGTGCGCACAATTTAACAAATCGTGGCCACGAATTAACAATCCGTGGGCACGATTTACTAATTCGTGGGCACGAAATACTAATTCGTGCGCACGAATTGGTAAATCGTGCTTTAGGATTAATAAATATTTTCAGTATACCACTTCAGGGGCTCCGTAACTTTCCGTTGTACTAATAAGAAAATTTGTGTGATTTTTTGTTACTAAATAATAAAAACCTATCCCGCAGCTAAAATAACACTGCAGGCAAACATTGTTTCTGATATTTCAGAGGTGGAGGTGACGAAGTGGATTAACATCATCATTTTCACAATCTCGTTCAGTATACTAGTATGGAAAGTTGTTCCAAAAATGAGTTTTATCATATTTGACTATACATGTATTATATTGATATCGATGTTGCTTGCTCTCGGCCAAGAACACACAGGGGGGTATTAGTGCATTGGAATCAGTAAACGAGGGGCTTGTAATAAACTCAGAGGGGGGGGGGGGGTGGAGGGGGGAGGGGGTGGCAAGGGGGTACTTACTGACATCATGACGACATGCACGTTGAAGAATGTAAGGGGAATTAAAGCACACAAGACATGTGATCTTATTCCCTGCAAATATTATATGGTAGGGCCTGAAATCGACAAACACAGGGTCTTCAATAAACGCAGGCCTCTAATAGACGCAGAGTCTGGAAAGTAAATAAAATGAATGAACGCCCCTGCATTTATTAGAAGTTCTATGGAACCGGTCAGAATGTTGCCCTTTGTTACAGAGCATTGGTCTGCTAGTACTGAGTTTTTACACCGTTTGTTAATGATATGACAAATGTTTCATCTTAAATTGTTCAGAATCGAGTATTCACACTGACAATAATTGTCTTTTTTTTTTAAATGACTCCCATGTTCATGTCACTTGAAATAATTTTGTCCAGGAGTTATATGTTCCATCCTATATACAACAAAAATAGAGATTTTTGAGTGAAAGTAATATATGAGTTGCTATGTGGTTGGTTTCATCCAGGTTCTCTGGTTATTTCCACATCAAAACCATACATATGCAAATAAATATTTATTCGTCACTTAGAGAATGAGTTAGAGCTCATGGTGATATGTTGTCAAATGTTGATAATTGAGTTGGTCGAGTTGGGGCTGTGTTGGCTGTGTTATGTCTGTATTACAATTGAGCCCACGTGCATTCCCGATAGAACATTTTCTTGCATTGTCCTCCATCCCATTACGTCACACTCAGTTCCCATCACATTCAACTTGCAAATCTTGAGATAAAATTCTGTACATTTCAGTGGGGGCTTTTCTACTGCAAGTTGTTTGTTGCCTTCTTAAAAAAGCCATTATACCGTTTCTGAAGAAAATTAAACATGACAAAAGCTCAACCACCCTATTTTCGTGGAACATGATATTGTATGTGTAGATTTGGAACCAGTGTAACAAAACTAATTCTGACCAGGCTAAACAAGGAGGCATAAAACCACCAAATTACAGTTTCCATTTAAACCAATGCTAAATTAGACAACTTAGAACATGCATTTCAGCTTTCAAAAAAGGCTTAGTGGTTGATATGGTGCAGTAGTAGAATCATAGCCATTCGATACAATCTATGTTCACAAACATTATGACAGTGCCATTATGACATTTCTGACCCAGTATACATTCAGCAAAAACCTTTCTCTGTTCCAAATTCTGGGGAATACCATCGGAATTGACCAATCGCCAAAGCCCCTAAAAGTTGTCCGAGTTGCACATATTACCAAAGATTTTAATGGAAAATCTTTGATATTACGTTGGCAAACTTCTCTTTGGCCAATAATAACGTTTTGCAGAATGCGTCGGAAATGACGTAAAAAGACTCGGACAAATTGGTTCGGCGATAGGCGACACACTGAACGTGATTTCCACAGACAACCATATGTCTAGGGATATTGCGTCACTCTGAACGGAATTCTCAAAGTGTGAGGTATCCCCGGGTCTATTAATAGCTTCTAACTGGGAGAGGCCAGCATACGGAAGTACCATTCATGAAACGCTACTAGAGGCACTCTTTCTTCAAGGCCTTTGGACATCGAGATGTCACCACCTACTTAGAAAAAAAACAGTACCATATGAAGAGAGATGCATATTATGTACAGTGATGCATGAATGTATATAATGTATAGTAAATTTGTTGCTAATTCTTGAGTGCACATGTGTTCTCAATCGGCATGGCAATCAGAACGGCAGGCTGAGTGTGTTTCATGGGTCATGGCATCAAGGATACTATCATGGCCATCAATATTTCCTAAGAGAATTTGGTAATATAAAATGTGTCTTATGTGGCGGAATAATACCTTACTCAGAATAGTTTTGCTACAATACGATCACCATATAAAAAGGTGTTGCAAACACGGATATGAATATTATTGTATACCTATTATAGAATAGAACATTGTATTGAGTTGATCAGTGTTCATTTATTGACGTGACTTGTACCACCCCATATATTTTTCACCATCGTCATTGAATGACACAAAGCTTCTGATTTTTTTCGTGAAACAAATACACCAAGTTAAATTTATATCTTATTTATTGCTCAAATGCATTTACAATGGGCATGACAGGTAGAGGAGCAGGTTGACGGTGGATGGATCTTGGCCTGGGAAGAAGGTCAGGGCATCCTGGGTGGCGCTAGATGTCAGGTAGTTGACCACGTCATCAGGGGACGGGGCAGTGCCCTGGGAGCTCTGGTATCGAGCAACGGCGCCAGCGACGTGTGGGCAAGACATGGAGGTACCAGAGTAGACATCAGTGGACTCACCAGGTGTGGTAGACAGAACGTCCACACCAGGACCGTAGATATCAACACACGAGCCATAGTTGGAGAAGGAAGCTGTGACATCTTCAACATCACTGGCACCAACTGTGATGGCAGATGCAACAAAGGCTGGGGTTTGAGTGCAAGCATCGGTGTTGCTGTTTCCAGCAGACACAACGCAAGTGACACCATTGGCAACGAGAGCATCAATAGCAGCCTCGACTTCGGTGTTCTGGCCACCACCTCCCACAGACATGCTGACAACGCTTCGGTCTCCACGGTCTGGGTCACGGGTGTTCACCCAGTCAAGGCCATCGATGATTGCACTCCATGGACCAGAGCCAGAGTCGTTCAAGATCTTGACAGCAACCAGAGTAGAGCTCTTGGCCACACCATAGCTGTTGGAACCGATGGTACCAGCGCAGTGGGTTCCGTGACCATTGTTGTCACCTGGGGTAGGGTTTGTGATGCCATCACCAGCGTAGCCCCAGACGGCACGGCCACCAAAATTGGAGTGGTCAATATCGATACCGGTGTCCATGATATAGGCTCGAACATTGAAACCATCGGATGTGTCCCACATGTAAGTAGCTGCGGGATTCAGTGGGTCGTTAGAGGCCAGCTGTCCATTCTGATCAATACGATCCAGTCCCCAACAACCTGCGGCAGGCTGTGCACTGCAGTCTTGTGTGGCATAAGCATACGAGTCCTGCACAACATGCTTGACTTCTTTGAGCAAACCAGCGCGTGCAACATCGTCTGCGGATCCCTTCACGAAGAGGGATTTCGCCTCTCCCAGACGGAAAAATTTCTTCAGCTCAATGTTGAAGTCAGACTTTAGCACTTGGATGAAGGCATTCTCTTGTGCCTCACTCTGGACCAAGTCGTTGTTGAGACGGATAAAGTATTGTCCGTCAATATAGTCTTGAGCCAGGGCTGTGCCCAAAGCAAACAGCAATACAAGGACTCGCATGTTGTCTCGGAATTGTAATCGTCGAGAGCAGATGAATTCTGGTAGGACACGCGGATCGCAGTGGTATTTATAGTCAACGATCTGATAAACCAGATCATTTCAACCAATAAGAATTAGGAATATACATGCTATCAGAACTGATAAGTAACACGATAATGGTCTTCAAATCAGCATTATTCGGGGCACATAGTTTTATCACACATGCGAAATTCGACATCTGGCCCTCGACTTGCTCTGTGGTATGTGTCCCAAGCAGACAAAAGACTTAAGGACAAGCTGTAGTGTGCACTGCTCAGAGGGGCTATAATGTGATTTTTTTTTATTCTTTTAAGACTTTCAAACCATCATCAATATGATATTATGCATGAAATGCATTATCCTACCACCAAATTCAACAAAAATATCAAGAAGTAATGTACAGTGGAGAAAAATTTCTGTGGCCAGCAGGAACTTTCTACGGAGCCCCTGAGGTGACATACCGAAAACATTTATTATTCGTGTGCACGGTTTACCAATCCATGCGCATGGTTTACCAATCCATGCACACGAATTACCAAACCGTGCGCACAATTTAACAAATCGTGGCCACAAATTAACAATCCGTGGGCACGATTTACTAATTCGTGGGCACGAAATACTAATTCGTGCGCACGAATTGGTAAATCGTGCTTTAGGATTAATAAATATTTTCAGTATACCACTTCAGGGGCTCCGTAACTTTCCGTTGTACTAATAAGAAAATTTGTGTGATTTTTTGTTACTAAATAATAAAAACCTATCCCGCAGCTAAAATAACACTGCAGGCAAACATTGTTTCTGATATTTCAGAGGTGGAGGTGACGAAGTGGATTAACATCATCATTTTCACCATCTCGTTCAGTATACTAGTATGGAAAGTTGTTCCAAAAATGAGTTTTATCATATTTGACTATACATGTATTATATTGATATCGATGTTGCTTGCTCTCGGCCAAGAACACACAGGGGGGTATTAGTGCATTGGAATCAGTAAACGAGGGGCTTGTAATAAACTCAGAGGGGGGGGGGGGTGGAGGGGGGAGGGGGTGGCAAGGGGGTACTTACTGACATCATGACGACATGCACGTTGAAGAATGTAAGGGGAATTAAAGCACACAAGACATGTGATCTTATTCCCTGCAAATATTATATGGTAGGGCCTGAAATCGACAAACACAGGGTCTTCAATAAACGCAGGCCTCTAATAGACGCAGAGTCTGGAAAGTAAATAAAATGAATGAACGCCCCTGCATTTATTAGAAGTTCTATGGAACCGGTCAGAATGTTGCCCTTTGTTACAGAGCATTGGTCTGCTAGTACTGAGTTTTTACACCGTTTGTTAATGATATGACAAATGTTTCATCTTAAATTGTTCAGAATCGAGTATTCACACTGACAATAATTGTCTTTTTTTTTTAAATGACTCCCATGTTCATGTCACTTGAAATAATTTTGTCCAGGAGTTATATGTTCCATCCTATATACAACAAAACTAGAGATTTTTGAGTGAAAGTAATATATGAGTTGCTATGTGGTTGGTTTCATCCAGGTTCTCTGGTTATTTCCACATCAAAACCATACATATGCAAATAAATATTTATTCGTCACTTAGAGAATGAGTTAGAGCTCATGGTGATATGTTGTCAAATGTTGATAATTGAGTTGGTCGAGTTGGGGCTGTGTTGGCTGTGTTATGTCTGTATTACAATTGAGCCCACGTGCATTCCCGATAGAACATTTTCTTGCATTGTCCTCCATCCCATTACGTCACACTCAGTTCCCATCACATTCAACTTGCAAATCTTGAGATAAAATTCTGTACATTTCAGTGGGGGCTTTTCTACTGCAAGTTGTTTGTTGCCTTCTTTAAAAAGCCATTATACCGTTTCTGAAGAAAATTAAACATGACAAAAGCTCAACCACCCTATTTTCGTGGAACATGATATTGTATGTGTAGATTTGGAACCAGTGTAACAAAACTAATTCTGACCAGGCTAAACAAGGAGGCATAAAACCACCAAATTACAGTTTCCATTTAAACCAATGCTAAATTAGACAACTTAGAACATGCATTTCAGCTTTCAAAAAAGGCTTAGTGGTTGATATGGTGCAGTAGTAGAATCATAGCCATTCGATACAATCTATGTTCACAAACATTATGACAGTGCCATTATGACATTTCTGACCCAGTATACATTCAGCAAAAACCTTTCTCTGTTCCAAATTCTGGGGAATACCATCGGAATTGACCAATCGCCAA
Organism: Terebella lapidaria; assembly: GCA_949152475.1. NCBI lineage: Eukaryota > Metazoa > Annelida > Polychaeta > Terebellida > Terebellidae > Terebella > Terebella lapidaria. Next base: position 21,711,253 of record OX424564.1, on the reverse strand, counting down.
AGCCCCTAAAAGTTGTCCGAGTTGCACATATTACCAAAGATTTTAATGGAAAATCTTTGATATTACGTTGGCAAACTTCTCTTTGGCCAATAATAACGTTTTGCAGAATGCGTCGGAAATGACGTAAAAAGACTCGGACAAATTGGTTCGGCGATAGGCGACACACTGAACGTGATTTCCACAGACAACCATATGTCTAGGGATATTGCGTCACTCTGAACGGAATTCTCAAAGTGTGAGGTATCCCCGGGTCTATTAATAGCTTCTAACTGGGAGAGGCCAGCATACGGAAGTACCATTCATGAAACGCTACTAGAGGCACTCTTTCTTCAAGGCCTTTGGACATCGAGATGTCACCACCTACTTAGAAAAAAAACAGTACCACATGAAGAGAGATGCATATTATGTACAGTGATGCATGAATGTATATAATGTATAGTAAATTTGTTGCTAATTCTTGAGTGCACATGTGTTCTCAATCGGCATGGCAATCAGAACGGCAGGCTGAGTGTGTTTCATGGGTCATGGCATCAAGGATACTATCATGGCCATCAATATTTCCTAAGAGAATTTGGTAATATAAAATGTGTCTTATGTGGCGGAATAATACCTTACTCAGAATAGTTTTGCTACAATACGATCACCATATAAAAAGGTGTTGCAAACACGGATATGAATATTATTGTATACCTATTATAGAATAGAACATTGTATTGAGTTGATCAGTGTTCATTTATTGACGTGACTTGTACCACCCCATATATTTTTCACCATCGTCATTGAATGACACAAAGCTTCTGATTTTTTTCGTGAAACAAATACACCAAGTTAAATTTATATCTTATTTATTGCTCAAATGCATTTACAATGGGCATGACAGGTAGAGGAGCAGGTTGACGGTGGATGGATCTTGGCCTGGGAAGAAGGTCAGGGCATCCTGAGTGGCGCTAGATGTCAGGTAGTTGACCACGTCATCAGGGGACGGGGCAGTGCCCTGGGAGCTCTGGTATCGAGCAACGGCGCCAGAGACGTGTGGGCAAGACATGGAGGTACCAGAGTAGACATCAGTGGACTCACCAGGTGTGGTAGACAGAACGTCCACACCAGGACCGTAGATATCAACACACGAGCCATAGTTGGAGAAGGAAGCTGTGACATCTTCAACATCACTGGCACCAACTGTGATGGCAGATGCAACAAAGGCTGGGGTTTGAGTGCAAGCATCGGTGTTGCTGTTTCCAGCAGACACAACGCAAGTGACACCATTGGCAACGAGAGCATCAATAGCAGCCTCGACTTCGGTGTTCTGGCCACCACCTCCCACAGACATGCTGACAACGCTTCGGTCTCCACGGTCTGGGTCACGGGTGTTCACCCAGTCAAGGCCATCGATGATTGCACTCCATGGACCAGAGCCAGAGTCGTTCAAGATCTTGACAGCAACCAGAGTAGAGCTCTTGGCCACACCATAGCTGTTGGAACCGATGGTACCAGCGCAGTGGGTTCCGTGACCATTGTTGTCACCTGGGGTAGGGTTTGTGATGCCATCACCAGCGTAGCCCCAGACGGCACGGCCACCAAAATTGGAGTGGTCAATATCGATACCGGTGTCCATGATATAGGCTCGAACATTGAAACCATTGGATGTGTCCCACATGTAAGTAGCTGCGGGATTCAGTGGGTCGTTAGAGGCCAGCTGTCCATTCTGATCAATACGATCCAGTCCCCAACAACCTGCGGCAGGCTGTGCACTGCAGTCTTGTGTGGCATAAGCATACGAGTCCTGCACAACATGCTTGACTTCTTTGAGCAAACCAGCGCGTGCAACATCGTCTGCGGATCCCTTCACGAAGAGGGATTTCACCTCTCCCAGACGGAAAAATTTCTTCAGCTCAATGTTGAAGTCAGACTTTAGCACTTGGATGAAGGCATTCTCTTGTGCCTCACTCTGGACCAAGTCGTTGTTGAGACGGATAAAGTATTGTCCGTCAATATAGTCTTGAGCCAGGGCTGTGCCCAAAGCAAACAGCAATACAAGGACTCGCATGTTGTCTCGGAATTGTAATCGTCGAGAGCAGATGAATTCTGGTAGGACACGCGGATCGCAGTGGTATTTATAGTCAACGATCTGATAAACCAGATCATTTCAACCAATAAGAATTAGGAATATACATGCTATCAGAACTGATAAGTAACACGATAATGGTCTTCAAATCAGCATTATTCGGGGCACATAGTTTTATCACACATGCGAAATTCGACATCTGGCCCTCGACTTGCTCTGTGGTATGTGTCCCAAGCAGACAAAAGACTTAAGGACAAGCTGTAGTGTGCACTGCTCAGAGGGGCTATAATGTGATTTTTTTTTATTCTTTTAAGACTTTCAAACCATCATCAATATGATATTATGCATGAAATGCATTATCCTACCACCAAATTCAACAAAAATATCAAGAAGTAATGTACAGTGGAGAAAAATTTCTGTGGCCAGCAGGAACTTTCTACGGAGCCCCTGAGGTGACATACCGAAAACATTTATTATTCGTGTGCACGGTTTACCAATCCATGCGCATGGTTTACCAATCCATGCACACGAATTACCAAACCGTGCGCACAATTTAACAAATCGTGGCCACGAATTAACAATCCGTGGGCACGATTTACTAATTCGTGGGCACGAAATACTAATTCGTGCGCACGAATTGGTAAATCGTGCTTTAGGATTAATAAATATTTTCAGTATACCACTTCAGGGGCTCCGTAACTTTCCGTTGTACTAATAAGAAAATTTGTGTGATTTTTTGTTACTAAATAATAAAAACCTATCCCGCAGCTAAAATAACACTGCAGGCAAACATTGTTTCTGATATTTCAGAGGTGGAGGTGACGAAGTGGATTAACATCATCATTTTCACCATCTCGTTCAGTATACTAGTATGGAAAGTTGTTCCAAAAATGAGTTTTATCATATTTGACTATACATGTATTATATTGATATCGATGTTGCTTGCTCTCGGCCAAGAACACACAGGGGGGTATTAGTGCATTGGAATCAGTAAACGAGGGGCTTGTAATAAACTCAGAGGGGGGGGGGTGGAGGGGGGAGGGGGTGGCAAGGGGGTACTTACTGACATCATGACGACATGCACGTTGAAGAATGTAAGGGGAATTAAAGCACACAAGACATGTGATCTTATTCCCTGCAAATATTATATGGTAGGGCCTGAAATCGACAAACACAGGGTCTTCAATAAACGCAGGCCTCTAATAGACGCAGAGTCTGGAAAGTAAATAAAATGAATGAACGCCCCTGCATTTATTAGAAGTTCTATGGAACCGGTCAGAATGTTGCCCTTTGTTACAGAGCATTGGTCTGCTAGTACTGAGTTTTTACACCGTTTGTTAATGATATGACAAATGTTTCATCTTAAATTGTTCAGAATCGAGTATTCACACTGACAATAATTGTCTTTTTTTTTTAAATGACTCCCATGTTCATGTCACTTGAAATAATTTTGTCCAGGAGTTATATGTTCCATCCTATATACAACAAAAATAGAGATTTTTGAGTGAAAGTAATATATGAGTTGCTATGTGGTTGGTTTCATCCAGGTTCTCTGGTTATTTCCACATCAAAACCATACATATGCAAATAAATATTTATTCGTCACTTAGAGAATGAGTTAGAGCTCATGGTGATATGTTGTCAAATGTTGATAATTGAGTTGGTCGAGTTGGGGCTGTGTTGGCTGTGTTATGTCTGTATTACAATTGAGCCCACGTGCATTCCCGATAGAACATTTTCTTGCATTGTCCTCCATCCCATTACGTCACACTCAGTTCCCATCACATTCAACTTGCAAATCTTGAGATAAAATTCTGTACATTTCAGTGGGGGCTTTTCTACTGCAAGTTGTTTGTTGCCTTCTTAAAAAAGCCATTATACCGTTTCTGAAGAAAATTAAACATGACAAAAGCTCAACCACCCTATTTTCGTGGAACATGATATTGTATGTGTAGATTTGGAACCAGTGTAACAAAACTAATTCTGACCAGGCTAAACAAGGAGGCATAAAACCACCAAATTACAGTTTCCATTTAAACCAATGCTAAATTAGACAACTTAGAACATGCATTTCAGCTTTCAAAAAAGGCTTAGTGGTTGATATGGTGCAGTAGTAGAATCATAGCCATTCGATACAATCTATGTTCACAAACATTATGACAGTGCCATTATGACATTTCTGACCCAGTATACATTCAGCAAAAACCTTTCTCTGTTCCAACTTCTGGGGAATACCATCGGAATTGACCAATCGCCAAAGCCCCTAAAAGTTGTCCGAGTTGCACATATTACCAAAGATTTTAATGGAAAATCTTTGATATTACGTTGGCAAACTTCTCTTTGGCCAATAATAACGTTTTGCAGAATGCGTCGGAAATGACGTAAAAAGACTCGGACAAATTGGTTCGGCGATAGGCGACACACTGAACGTGATTTCCACAGACAACCATATGTCTAGGGATATTGCGTCACTCTGAACGGAATTCTCAAAGTGTGAGGTATCCCCGGGTCTATTAATAGCTTCTAACTGGGAGAGGCCAGCATACGGAAGTACCATTCATGAAACGCTACTAGAGGCACTCTTTCTTCAAGGCCTTTGGACATCGAGATGTCACCACCTACAGTACCATATGAAGAGAGATGCATATTATGTACAGTGATGCATGAATGTATATAATGTATAGTAAATTTGTTGCTAATTCTTGAGTGCACATGTGTTCTCAATCGGCATGGCAATCAGAACGGCAGGCTGAGTGTGTTTCATGGGTCATGGCATCAAGGATACTATCATGGCCATCAATATTTCCTAAGAGAATTTGGTAATATAAAATGTGTCTTATGTGGCGGAATAATACTTTACTCAGAATAGTTTTGCTACAATACGATCACCATATAAAAAGGTGTTGCAAACACGGATATGAATATTATTGTATACCTATTATAGAATAGAACATTGTATTGAGTTGATCAGTGTTCATTTATTGACGTGACTTGTACCACCCCATATATTTTTCACCATCGTCATTGAATGACACAAAGCTTCTGATTTTTTTCGTGAAACAAATACACCAAGTTAAATTTATATCTTATTTATTGCTCAAATGCATTTACAATGGGCATGACAGGTAGAGGAGCAGGTTGACGGTGGATGGATCTTGGCCTGGGAAGAAGGTCAGGGCATCCTGGGTGGCGCTAGATGTCAGGTAGTTGACCACGTCATCAGGGGACGGGGCAGTGCCCTGGGAGCTCTGGTATCGAGCAACGGCGCCAGCGACGTGTGGGCAAGACATGGAGGTACCAGAGTAGACATCAGTGGACTCACCAGGTGTGGTAGACAGAACGTCCACACCAGGACCGTAGATATCAACACACGAGCCATAGTTGGAGAAGGAAGCTGTGACATCTTCAACATCACTGGCACCAACTGTGATGGCAGATGCAACAAAGGCTGGGGTTTGAGTGCAAGCATCGGTGTTGCTGTTTCCAGCAGACACAACGCAAGTGACACCATTGGCAACGAGAGCATCAATAGCAGCCTCGACTTCGGTGTTCTGGCCACCACCTCCCACAGACATGCTGACAACGCTTCGGTCTCCACGGTCTGGGTCACGGGTGTTCACCCAGTCAAGGCCATCGATGATTGCACTCCATGGACCAGAGCCAGAGTCGTTCAAGATCTTGACAGCAACCAGAGTAGAGCTCTTGGCCACACCATAGCTGTTGGAACCGATGGTACCAGCGCAGTGGGTTCCGTGACCATTGTTGTCACCTGGGGTAGGGTTTGTGATGCCATCACCAGCGTAGCCCCAGACGGCACGGCCACCAAAATTGGAGTGGTCAATATCGATACCGGTGTCCATGATATAGGCTCGAACATTGAAACCATTGGATGTGTCCCACATGTAAGTAGCTGCGGGATTCAGTGGGTCGTTAGAGGCCAGCTGTCCATTCTGATCAATACGATCCAGTCCCCAACAACCTGCGGCAGGCTGTGCACTGCAGTCTTGTGTGGCATAAGCATACGAGTCCTGCACAACATGCTTGACTTCTTTGAGCAAACCAGCGCGTGCAACATCGTCTGCGGATCCCTTCACGAAGAGGGATTTCGCCTCTCCCAGACGGAAAAATTTCTTCAGCTCAATGTTGAAGTCAGACTTTAGCACTTGGATGAAGGCATTCTCTTGTGCCTCACTCTGGACCAAGTCGTTGTTGAGACGGATAAAGTATTGTCCGTCAATATAGTCTTGAGCCAGGGCTGTGCCCAAAGCAAACAGCAATACAAGGACTCGCATGTTGTCTCGGAATTGTAATCGTCGAGAGCAGATGAATTCTGGTAGGACACGCGGATCGCAGTGGTATTTATAGTCAACGATCTGATAAACCAGATCATTTCAACCAATAAGAATTAGGAATATACATGCTATCAGAACTGATAAGTAACACGATAATGGTCTTCAAATCAGCATTATTCGGGGCACATAGTTTTATCACACATGCGAAATTCGACATCTGGCCCTCGACTTGCTCTGTGGTATGTGTCCCAAGCAGACAAAAGACTTAAGGACAAGCTGTAGTGTGCACTGCTCAGAGGGGCTATAATGTGATTTTTTTTTATTCTTTTAAGACTTTCAAACCATCATCAATATGATATTATGCATGAAATGCATTATCCTACCACCAAATTCAACAAAAATATCAAGAAGTAATGTACAGTGGAGAAAAATTTCTGTGGCCAGCAGGAACTTTCTACGGAGCCCCTGAGGTGACATACCGAAAACATTTATTATTCGTGTGCACGGTTTACCAATCCATGCGCATGGTTTACCAATCCATGCACACGAATTACCAAACCGTGCGCACAATTTAACAAATCGTGGCCACGAATTAACAATCCGTGGGCACGATTTACTAATTCGTGGGCACGAAATACTAATTCGTGCGCACGAATTGGTAAATCGTGCTTTAGGATTAATAAATATTTTCAGTATACCACTTCAGGGGCTCCGTAACTTTCCGTTGTACTAATAAGAAAATTTGTGTGATTTTTTGTTACTAAATAATAAAAACCTATCCCGCAGCTAAAATAACACTGCAGGCAAACATTGTTTCTGATATTTCAGAGGTGGAGGTGACGAAGTGGATTAACATCATCATTTTCACCATCTCGTTCAGTATACTAGTATGGAAAGTTGTTCCAAAAATGAGTTTTATCATATTTGACTATACATGTATTATATTGATATCGATGTTGCTTGCTCTCGGCCAAGAACACACAGGGGGGTATTAGTGCATTGGAATCAGTAAACGAGGGGCTTGTAATAAACTCAGAGGGGGGGGGGTGGAGGGGGGAGGGGGTGGCAAGGGGGTACTTACTGACATCATGACGACATGCACGTTGAAGAATGTAAGGGGAATTAAAGCACACAAGACATGTGATCTTATTCCCTGCAAATATTATATGGTAGGGCCTGAAATCGACAAACACAGGGTCTTCAATAAACGCAGGCCTCTAATAGACGCAGAGTCTGGAAAGTAAATAAAATGAATGAACGCCCCTGCATTTATTAGAAGTTCTATGGAACCGGTCAGAATGTTGCCCTTTGTTACAGAGCATTGGTCTGCTAGTACTGAGTTTTTACACCGTTTGTTAATGATATGACAAATGTTTCATCTTAAATTGTTCAGAATCGAGTATTCACACTGACAATAATTGTCTTTTTTTTTTAAATGACTCCCATGTTCATGTCACTTGAAATAATTTTGTCCAGGAGTTATATGTTCCATCCTATATACAACAAAAATAGAGATTTTTGAGTGAAAGTAATATATGAGTTGCTATGTGGTTGGTTTCATCCAGGTTCTCTGGTTATTTCCACATCAAAACCATACATATGCAAATAAATATTTATTCGTCACTTAGAGAATGAGTTAGAGCTCATGGTGATATGTTGTCAAATGTTGATAATTGAGCTGGTCGAGTTGGGGCTGTGTTGGCTGTGTTATGTCTGTATTACAATTGAGCCCACGTGCATTCCCGATAGAACATTTTCTTGCATTGTCCTCCATCCCATTACGTCACACTCAGTTCCCATCACATTCAACTTGCAAATCTTGAGATAAAATTCTGTACATTTCAGTGGGGGCTTTTCTACTGCAAGTTGTTTGTTGCCTTCTTAAAAAAGCCATTATACCGTTTCTGAAGAAAATTAAACATGACAAAAGCTCAACCACCCTATTTTCGTGGAACATGATATTGTATGTGTAGATTTGGAACCAGTGTAACAAAACTAATTCTGACCAGGCTAAACAAGGAGGCATAAAACCACCAAATTACAGTTTCCATTTAAACCAATGCTAAATTAGACAACTTAGAACATGCATTTCAGCTTTCAAAAAAGGCTTAGTGGTTGATATGGTGCAGTAGTAGAATCATAGCCATTCGATACAATCTATGTTCACAAACATTATGACAGTGCCATTATGACATTTCTGACCCAGTATACATTCAGCAAAAACCTTTCTCTGTTCCAAATTCTGGGGAATACCATCGGAATTGACCAATCGCCAAAGCCCCTAAAAGTTGTCCGAGTTGCACATATTACCAAAGATTTTAATGGAAAATCTTTGATATTACGTTGGCAAACTTCTCTTTGGCCAATAATAACGTTTTGCAGAATGCGTCGGAAATGACGTAAAAAGACTCGGACAAATTGGTTCGGCGATAGGCGACACACTGAACGTGATTTCCACAGACAACCATATGTCTAGGGATATTGCGTCACTCTGAACGGAATTCTCAAAGTGTGAGGTATCCCCGGGTCTATTAATAGCTTCTAACTGGGAGAGGCCAGCATACGGAAGTACCATTCATGAAACGCTACTAGAGGCACTCTTTCTTCAAGGCCTTTGGACATCGAGATGTCACCACCTACTTAGAAAAAAAACAGTACCATATGAAGAGAGATGCATATTATGTACAGTGATGCATGAATGTATATAATGTATAGTAAATTTGTTGCTAATTCTTGAGTGCACATGTGTTCTCAATCGGCATGGCAATCAGAACGGCAGGCTGAGTGTGTTTCATGGGTCATGGCATCAAGGATACTATCATGGCCATCAATATTTCCTAAGAGAATTTGGTAATATAAAATGTGTCTTATGTGGCGGAATAATACCTTACTCAGAATAGTTTTGCTACAATACGATCACCATATAAAAAGGTGTTGCAAACACGGATATGAATATTATTGTATACCTATTATAGAATAGAACATTGTATTGAGTTGATCAGTGTTCATTTATTGACGTGACTTGTACCACCCCATATATTTTTCACCATCGTCATTGAATGACACAAAGCTTCTGATTTTTTTCGTAAAACAAATACACCAAGTTAAATTTATATCTTATTTATTGCTCAAATGCATTTACAATGGGCATGACAGGTAGAGGAGCAGGTTGACGGTGGATGGATCTTGGCCTGGGAAGAAGGTCAGGGCATCCTGGGTGGCGCTAGATGTCAGGTAGTTGACCACGTCATCAGGGGACGGGGCAGTGCCCTGGGAGCTCTGGTATCGAGCAACGGCGCCAGCGACGTGTGGGCAAGACATGGAGGTACCAGAGTAGACATCAGTGGACTCACCAGGTGTGGTAGACAGAACGTCCACACCAGGACCGTAGATATCAACACACGAGCCATAGTTGGAGAAGGAAGCTGTGACATCTTCAACATCACTGGCACCAACTGTGATGGCAGATGCAACAAAGGCTGGGGTTTGAGTGCAAGCATCGGTGTTGCTGTTTCCAGCAGACACAACGCAAGTGACACCATTGGCAACGAGAGCATCAATAGCAGCCTCGACTTCGGTGTTCTGGCCACCACCTCCCACAGACATGCTGACAACGCTTCGGTCTCCACGGTCTGGGTCACGGGTGTTCACCCAGTCAAGGCCATCGATGATTGCACTCCATGGACCAGAGCCAGAGTCGTTCAAGATCTTGACAGCAACCAGAGTAGAGCTCTTGGCCACACCATAGCTGTTGGAACCGATGGTACCAGCGCAGTGGGTTCCGTGACCATTGTTGTCACCTGGGGTAGGGTTTGTGATGCCATCACCAGCGTAGCCCCAGACGGCACGGCCACCAAAATTGGAGTGGTCAATATCGATACCGGTGTCCATGATATAGGCTCGAACATTGAAACCATTGGATGTGTCCCACATGTAAGTAGCTGCGGGATTCAGTGGGTCGTTAGAGGCCAGCTGTCCATTCTGATCAATACGATCCAGTCCCCAACAACCTGCGGCAGGCTGTGCACTGCAGTCTTGTGTGGCATAAGCATACGAGTCCTGCACAACATGCTTGACTTCTTTGAGCAAACCAGCGCGTGCAACATCGTCTGCGGATCCCTTCACGAAGAGGGATTTCGCCTCTCCAAGACGGAAAAATTTCTTCAGCTCAATGTTGAAGTCAGACTTTAGCACTTGGATGAAGGCATTCTCTTGTGCCTCACTCTGGACCAAGTCGTTGTTGAGACGGATAAAGTATTGTCCGTCAATATAGTCTTGAGCCAGGGCTGTGCCCAAAGCAAACAGCAATACAAGGACTCGCATGTTGTCTCGGAATTGTAATCGTCGAGAGCAGATGAATTCTGGTAGGACACGCGGATCGCAGTGGTATTTATAGTCAACGATCTGATAAACCAGATCATTTCAACCAATAAGAATTAGGAATATACATGCTATCAGAACTGATAAGTAACACGATAATGGTCTTCAAATCAGCATTATTCGGGGCACATAGTTTTATCACACATGCGAAATTCGACATCTGGCCTTCGACTTGCTCTGTGGTATGTGTCCCAAGCAGACAAAAGACTTAAGGACAAGCTGTAGTGTGCACTGCTCAGAGGGGCTATAATGTGATTTTTTTTTATTCTTTTAAGACTTTCAAACCATCATCAATATGATATTATGCATGAAATGCATTATCCTACCACCAAATTCAACAAAAATATCAAGAAGTAATGTACAGTGGAGAAAAATTTCTGTGGCCAGCAGGAACTTTCTACGGAGCCCCTGAGGTGACATACCGAAAACATTTATTATTCGTGTGCACGGTTTACCAATCCATGCGCATGGTTTACCAATCCATGCACACGAATTACCAAACCGTGCGCACAATTTAACAAATCGTGGCCACGAATTAACAATCCGTGGGCATGATTTACTAATTCGTGGGCACGAAATACTAATTCGTGCGCACGAATTGGTAAATCGTGCTTTAGGATTAATAAATATTTTCAGTATACCACTTCAGGGGCTCCGTAACTTTCCGTTGTACTAATAAGAAAATTTGTGTGATTTTTTGTTACTAAATAATAAAAACCTATCCCGCAGCTAAAATAACACTGCAGGCAAACATTGTTTCTGATATTTCAGAGGTGGAGGTGACGAAGTGGATTAACATCATCATTTTCACCATCTCGTTCAGTATACTAGTATGGAAAGTTGTTCCAAAAATGAGTTTTATCATATTTGACTATACATGTATTATATTGATATCGATGTTGCTTGCTCTCGGCCAAGAACACACAGGGGGGTATTAGTGCATTGGAATCAGTAAACGAGGGGCTTGTAATAAACTCAGAGGGGGGGGGGGGTGGAGGGGGGAGGGGGTGGCAAGGGGGTACTTACTGACATCATGACGACATGCACGTTGAAGAATGTAAGGGGAATTAAAGCACACAAGACATGTGATCTTATTCCCTGCAAATATTATATGGTAGGGCCTGAAATCGACAAACACAGGGTCTTCAATAAACGCAGGCCTCTAATAGACGCAGAGTCTGGAAAGTAAATAAAATGAATGAACGCCCCTGCATTTATTAGAAGTTCTATGGAACCGGTCAGAATGTTGCCCTTTGTTACAGAGCATTGGTCTGCTAGTACTGAGTTTTTACACCGTTTGTTAATGATATGACAAATGTTTCATCTTAAATTGTTCAGAATCGAGTATTCACACTGACAATAATTGTCTTTTTTTTTTAAATGACTCCCATGTTCATGTCACTTGAAATAATTTTGTCCAGGAGTTATATGTTCCATCCTATATACAACAAAAATAGAGATTTTTGAGTGAAAGTAATATATGAGTTGCTATGTGGTTGGTTTCATCCAGGTTCTCTGGTTATTTCCACATCAAAACCATACATATGCAAATAAATATTTATTCGTCACTTAGAGAATGAGTTAGAGCTCATGGTGATATGTTGTCAAATGTTGATAATTGAGTTGGTCGAGTTGGGGCTGTGTTGGCTGTGTTATGTCTGTATTACAATTGAGCCCACGTGCATTCCCGATAGAACATTTTCTTGCATTGTCCTCCATCCCATTACGTCACACTCAGTTCCCATCACATTCAACTTGCAAATCTTGAGATAAAATTCTGTACATTTCAGTGGGGGCTTTTCTACTGCAAGTTGTTTGTTGCCTTCTTAAAAAAGCCATTATACCGTTTCTGAAGAAAATTAAACATGACAAAAGCTCAACCACCCTATTTTCGTGGAACATGATATTGTATGTGTAGATTTGGAACCAGTGTAACAAAACTAATTCTGACCAGGCTAAACAAGGAGGCATAAAACCACCAAATTACAGTTTCCATTTAAACCAATGCTAAATTAGACAACTTAGAACATGCATTTCAGCTTTCAAAAAAGGCTTAGTGGTTGATATGGTGCAGTAGTAGAATCATAGCCATTCGATACAATCTATGTTCACAAACATTATGACAGTGCCATTATGACATTTCTGACCCAGTATACATTCAGCAAAAACCTTTCTCTGTTCCAAATTCTGGGGAATACCATCGGAATTGACCAATCGCCAAAGCCCCTAAAAGTTGTCCGAGTTGCACATATTACCAAAGATTTTAATGGAAAATCTTTGATATTACGTTGGCAAACTTCTCTTTGGCCAATAATAACGTTTTGCAGAATGCGTCGGAAATGACGTAAAAAGACTCGGACAAATTGGTTCGGCGATAGGCGACACACTGAACGTGATTTCCACAGACAACCATATGTCTAGGGATATTGCGTCACTCTGAACGGAATTCTCAAAGTGTGAGGTATCCCCGGGTCTATTAATAGCTTCTAACTGGGAGAGGCCAGCATACGGAAGTACCATTCATGAAACGCTACTAGAGGCACTCTTTCTTCAAGGCCTTTGGACATCGAGATGTCACCACCTACTTAGAAAAAAAACAGTACCATATGAAGAGAGATGCATATTATGTACAGTGATGCATGAATGTATATAATGTATAGTAAATTTGTTGCTAATTCTTGAGTGCACATGTGTTCTCAATCGGCATGGCAATCAGAACGGCAGGCTGAGTGTGTTTCATGGGTCATGGCATCAAGGATACTATCATGGCCATCAATATTTCCTAAGAGAATTTGGTAATATAAAATGTGTCTTATGTGGCGGAATAATACCTTACTCAGAATAGTTTTGCTACAATACGATCACCATATAAAAAGGTGTTGCAAACACGGATATGAATATTATTGTATACCTATTATAGAATAGAACATTGTATTGAGTTGATCAGTGTTCATTTATTGACGTGACTTGTACCACCCCATATATTTTTCACCATCGTCATTGAATGACACAAAGCTTCTGATTTTTTTCGTGAAACAAATACACCAAGTTAAATTTATATCTTATTTATTGCTCAAATGCATTTACAATGGGCATGACAGGTAGAGGAGCAGGTTGACGGTGGATGGATCTTGGCCTGGGAAGAAGGTCAGGGCATCCTGGGTGGCGCTAGATGTCAGGTAGTTGACCACGTCATCAGGGGACGGGGCAGTGCCCTGGGAGCTCTGGTATCGAGCAACGGCGCCAGCGACGTGTGGGCAAGACATGGAGGTACCAGAGTAGACATCAGTGGACTCACCAGGTGTGGTAGACAGAACGTCCACACCAGGACCGTAGATATCAACACACGAGCCATAGTTGGAGAAGGAAGCTGTGACATCTTCAACATCACTGGCACCAACTGTGATGGCAGATGCAACAAAGGCTGGGGTTTGAGTGCAAGCATCGGTGTTGCTGTTTCCAGCAGACACAACGCAAGTGACACCATTGGCAACGAGAGCATCAATAGCAGCCTCGACTTCGGTGTTCTGGCCACCACCTCCCACAGACATGCTGACAACGCTTCGGTCTCCACGGTCTGGGTCACGGGTGTTCACCCAGTCAAGGCCATCGATGATTGCACTCCATGGACCAGAGCCAGAGTCGTTCAAGATCTTGACAGCAACCAGAGTAGAGCTCTTGGCCACACCATAGCTGTTGGAACCGATGGTACCAGCGCAGTGGGTTCCGTGACCATTGTTGTCACCTGGGGTAGGGTTTGTGATGCCATCACCAGCGTAGCCCCAGACGGCACGGCCACCAAAATTGGAGTGGTCAATATCGATACCGGTGTCCATGATATAGGCTCGAACATTGAAACCATTGGATGTGTCCCACATGTAAGTAGCTGCGGGATTCAGTGGGTCGTTAGAGGCCAGCTGTCCATTCTGATCAATACGATCCAGTCCCCAACAACCTGCGGCAGGCTGTGCACTGCAGTCTTGTGTGGCATAAGCATACGAGTCCTGCACAACATGCTTGACTTCTTTGAGCAAACCAGCGCGTGCAACATCGTCTGCGGATCCCTTCACGAAGAGGGATTTCGCCTCTCCAAGACGGAAAAATTTCTTCAGCTCAATGTTGAAGTCAGACTTTAGCACTTGGATGAAGGCATTCTCTTGTGCCTCACTCTGGACCAAGTCGTTGTTGAGACGGATAAAGTATTGTCCGTCAATATAGTCTTGAGCCAGGGCTGTGCCCAAAGCAAACAGCAATACAAGGACTCGCATGTTGTCTCGGAATTGTAATCGTCGAGAGCAGATGAATTCTGGTAGGACACGCGGATCGCAGTGGTATTTATAGTCAACGATCTGATAAACCAGATCATTTCAACCAATAAGAATTAGGAATATACATGCTATCAGAACTGATAAGTAACACGATAATGGTCTTCAAATCAGCATTATTCGGGGCACATAGTTTTATCACACATGCGAAATTCGACATCTGGCCTTCGACTTGCTCTGTGGTATGTGTCCCAAGCAGACAAAAGACTTAAGGACAAGCTGTAGTGTGCACTGCTCAGAGGGGCTATAATGTGATTTTTTTTTATTCTTTTAAGACTTTCAAACCATCATCAATATGATATTATGCATGAAATGCATTATCCTACCACCAAATTCAACAAAAATATCAAGAAGTAATGTACAGTGGAGAAAAATTTCTGTGGCCAGCAGGAACTTTCTACGGAGCCCCTGAGGTGACATACCGAAAACATTTATTATTCGTGTGCACGGTTTACCAATCCATGCGCATGGTTTACCAATCCATGCACATGAATTACCAAACCGTGCGCACAATTTAACAAATCGTGGCCACGAATTAACAATCCGTGGGCATGATTTACTAATTCGTGGGCACGAAATACTAATTCGTGCGCACGAATTGGTAAATCGTGCTTTAGGATTAATAAATATTTTCAGTATACCACTTCAGGGGCTCCGTAACTTTCCGTTGTACTAATAAGAAAATTTGTGTGATTTTTTGTTACTAAATAATAAAAACCTATCCCGCAGCTAAAATAACACTGCAGGCAAACATTGTTTCTGATATTTCAGAGGTGGAGGTGACGAAGTGGATTAACATCATCATTTTCACCATCTCGTTCAGTATACTAGTATGGAAAGTTGTTCCAAAAATGAGTTTTATCATATTTGACTATACATGTATTATATTGATATCGATGTTGCTTGGTCTCGGCCAAGAACACACAGGGGGGTATTAGTGCATTGGAATCAGTAAACGAGGGGCTTGTAATAAACTCAGAGGGGGGGGGGGGTGGAGGGGGGAGGGGGTGGCAAGGGGGTACTTACTGACATCATGACGACATGCACGTTGAAGAATGTAAGGGGAATTAAAGCACACAAGACATGTGATCTTATTCCCTGCAAATATTATATGGTAGGGCCTGAAATCGACAAACACAGGGTCTTCAATAAACGCAGGCCTCTAATAGACGCAGAGTCTGGAAAGTAAATAAAATGAATGAACGCCCCTGCATTTATTAGAAGTTCTATGGAACCGGTCAGAATGTTGCCCTTTGTTACAGAGCATTGGTCTGCTAGTACTGAGTTTTTACACCGTTTGTTAATGATATGACAAATGTTTCATCTTAAATTGTTCAGAATCGAGTATTCACACTGACAATAATTGTCTTTTTTTTTTAAATGACTCCCATGTTCATGTCACTTGAAATAATTTTGTCCAGGAGTTATATGTTCCATCCTATATACAACAAAAATAGAGATTTTTGAGTGAAAGTAATATATGAGTTGCTATGTGGTTGGTTTCATCCAGGTTCTCTGGTTATTTCCACATCAAAACCATACATATGCAAATAAATATTTATTCGTCACTTAGAGAATGAGTTAGAGCTCATGGTGATATGTTGTCAAATGTTGATAATTGAGTTGGTCGAGTTGGGGCTGTGTTGGCTGTGTTATGTCTGTATTACAATTGAGCCCACGTGCATTCCCGATAGAACATTTTCTTGCATTGTCCTCCATCCCATTACGTCACACTCAGTTCCCATCACATTCAACTTGCAAATCTTGAGATAAAATTCTGTACATTTCAGTGGGGGCTTTTCTACTGCAAGTTGTTTGTTGCCTTCTTAAAAAAGCCATTATACCGTTTCTGAAGAAAATTAAACATGACAAAAGCTCAACCACCCTATTTTCGTGGAACATGATATTGTATGTGTAGATTTGGAACCAGTGTAACAAAACTAATTCTGACCAGGCTAAACAAGGAGGCATAAAACCACCAAATTACAGTTTCCATTTAAACCAATGCTAAATTAGACAACTTAGAACATGCATTTCAGCTTTCAAAAAAGGCTTAGTGGTTGATATGGTGCAGTAGTAGAATCATAGCCATTCGATACAATCTATGTTCACAAACATTATGACAGTGCCATTATGACATTTCTGACCCAGTATACATTCAGCAAAAACCTTTCTCTGTTCCAAATTCTGGGGAATACCATCGGAATTGACCAATCGCCAAAGCCCCTAAAAGTTGTCCGAGTTGCACATATTACCAAAGATTTTAATGGAAAATCTTTGATATTACGTTGGCAAACTTCTCTTTGGCCAATAATAACGTTTTGCAGAATGCGTCGGAAATGACGTAAAAAGACTCGGACAAATTGGTTCGGCGATAGGCGACACACTGAACGTGATTTCCACAGACAACCATATGTCTAGGGATATTGCGTCACTCTGAACGGAATTCTCAAAGTGTGAGGTATCCCCGGGTCTATTAATAGCTTCTAACTGGGAGAGGCCAGCATACGGAAGTACCATTCATGAAACGCTACTAGAGGCACTCTTTCTTCAAGGCCTTTGGACATCGAGATGTCACCACCTACTTAGAAAAAAAACAGTACCATATGAAGAGAGATGCATATTATGTACAGTGATGCATGAATGTATATAATGTATAGTAAATTTGTTGCTAATTCTTGAGTGCACATGTGTTCTCAATCGGCATGGCAATCAGAACGGCAGGCTGAGTGTGTTTCATGGGTCATGGCATCAAGGATACTATCATGGCCATCAATATTTCCTAAGAGAATTTGGTAATATAAAATGTGTCTTATGTGGCGGAATAATACCTTACTCAGAATAGTTTTGCTACAATACGATCACCATATAAAAAGGTGTTGCAAACACGGATATGGATATTATTGTATACCTATTATAGAATAGAACATTGTATTGAGTTGATCAGTGTTCATTTATTGACGTGACTTGTACCACCCCATATATTTTTCACCATCGTCATTGAATGACACAAAGCTTCTGATTTTTTTCGTGAAACAAATACACCAAGTTAAATTTATATCTTATTTATTGCTCAAATGCATTTACAATGGGCATGACAGGTAGAGGAGCAGGTTGACGGTGGATGGATCTTGGCCTGGGAAGAAGGTCAGGGCATCCTGGGTGGCGCTAGATGTCAGGTAGTTGACCACGTCATCAGGGGACGGGGCAGTGCCCTGGGAGCTCTGGTATCGAGCAACGGCGCCAGCGACGTGTGGGCAAGACATGGAGGTACCAGAGTAGACATCAGTGGACTCACCAGGTGTGGTAGACAGAACGTCCACACCAGGACCGTAGATATCAACACACGAGCCATAGTTGGAGAAGGAAGCTGTGACATCTTCAACATCACTGGCACCAACTGTGATGGCAGATGCAACAAAGGCTGGGGTTTGAGTGCAAGCATCGGTGTTGCTGTTTCCAGCAGACACAACGCAAGTGACACCATTGGCAACGAGAGCATCAATAGCAGCCTCGACTTCGGTGTTCTGGCCACCACCTCCCACAGACATGCTGACAACGCTTCGGTCTCCACGGTCTGGGTCACGGGTGTTCACCCAGTCAAGGCCATCGATGATTGCACTCCATGGACCAGAGCCAGAGTCGTTCAAGATCTTGACAGCAACCAGAGTAGAGCTCTTGGCCACACCATAGCTGTTGGAACCGATGGTACCAGCGCAGTGGGTTCCGTGACCATTGTTGTCACCTGGGGTAGGGTTTGTGATGCCATCACCAGCGTAGCCCCAGACGGCACGGCCACCAAAATTGGAGTGGTCAATATCGATACCGGTGTCCATGATATAGGCTCGAACATTGAAACCATTGGATGTGTCCCACATGTAAGTAGCTGCGGGATTCAGTGGGTCGTTAGAGGCCAGCTGTCCATTCTGATCAATACGATCCAGTCCCCAACAACCTGCGGCAGGCTGTGCACTGCAGTCTTGTGTGGCATAAGCATACGAGTCCTGCACAACATGCTTGACTTCTTTGAGCAAACCAGCGCGTGCAACATCGTCTGCGGATCCCTTCACGAAGAGGGATTTCGCCTCTCCCAGACGGAAAAATTTCTTCAGCTCAATGTTGAAGTCAGACTTTAGCACTTGGATGAAGGCATTCTCTTGTGCCTCACTCTGGACCAAGTCGTTGTTGAGACGGATAAAGTATTGTCCGTCAATATAGTCTTGAGCCAGGGCTGTGCCCAAAGCAAACAGCAATAAAAGGACTCGCATGTTGTCTCGGAATTGTAATCGTCGAGAGCAGATGAATTCTGGTAGGACACGCGGATCGCAGTGGTATTTATAGTCAACGATCTGATAAACCAGATCATTTCAACCAATAAGAATTAGGAATATACATGCTATCAGAACTGATAAGTAACACGATAATGGTCTTCAAATCAGCATTATTCGGGGCACATAGTTTTATCACACATGCGAAATTCGACATCTGGCCTTCGACTTGCTCTGTGGTATGTGTCCCAAGCAGACAAAAGACTTAAGGACAAGCTGTAGTGTGCACTGCTCAGAGGGGCTATAATGTGATTTTTTTTTATTCTTTTAAGACTTTCAAACCATCATCAATATGATATTATGCAT
Source organism: Terebella lapidaria (assembly GCA_949152475.1). Lineage (NCBI taxonomy): Eukaryota > Metazoa > Annelida > Polychaeta > Terebellida > Terebellidae > Terebella > Terebella lapidaria. The sequence continues at coordinate 21,691,557 of OX424564.1, read as the reverse complement.
GAAATGCATTATCCTACCACCAAATTCAACAAAAATATCAAGAAGTAATGTACAGTGGAGAAAAATTTCTGTGGCCAGCAGGAACTTTCTACGGAGCCCCTGAGGTGACATACCGAAAACATTTATTATTCGTGTGCACGGTTTACCAATCCATGCGCATGGTTTACCAATCCATGCACACGAATTACCAAACCGTGCGCACAATTTAACAAATCGTGGCCACGAATTAACAATCCGTGGGCACGATTTACTAATTCGTGGGCACGAAATACTAATTCGTGCGCACGAATTGGTAAATCGTGCTTTAGGATTAATAAATATTTTCAGTATACCACTTCAGGGGCTCCGTAACTTTCCGTTGTACTAATAAGAAAATTTGTGTGATTTTTTGTTACTAAATAATAAAAACCTATCCCGCAGCTAAAATAACACTGCAGGCAAACATTGTTTCTGATATTTCAGAGGTGGAGGTGACGAAGTGGATTAACATCATCATTTTCACCATCTCGTTCAGTATACTAGTATGGAAAGTTGTTCCAAAAATGAGTTTTATCATATTTGACTATACATGTATTATATTGATATCGATGTTGCTTGCTCTCGGCCAAGAACACACAGGGGGGTATTAGTGCATTGGAATCAGTAAACGAGGGGCTTGTAATAAACTCAGAGGGGGGGGGGTGGAGGGGGGAGGGGGTGGCAAGGGGGTACTTACTGACATCATGACGACATGCACGTTGAAGAATGTAAGGGGAATTAAAGCACACAAGACATGTGATCTTATTCCCTGCAAATATTATATGGTAGGGCCTGAAATCGACAAACACAGGGTCTTCAATAAACGCAGGCCTCTAATAGACGCAGAGTCTGGAAAGTAAATAAAATGAATGAACGCCCCTGCATTTATTAGAAGTTCTATGGAACCGGTCAGAATGTTGCCCTTTGTTACAGAGCATTGGTCTGCTAGTACTGAGTTTTTACACCGTTTGTTAATGATATGACAAATGTTTCATCTTAAATTGTTCAGAATCGAGTATTCACACTGACAATAATTGTCTTTTTTTTTTAAATGACTCCCATGTTCATGTCACTTGAAATAATTTTGTCCAGGAGTTATATGTTCCATCCTATATACAACAAAAATAGAGATTTTTGAGTGAAAGTAATATATGAGTTGCTATGTGGTTGGTTTCATCCAGGTTCTCTGGTTATTTCCACATCAAAACCATACATATGCAAATAAATATTTATTCGTCACTTAGAGAATGAGTTAGAGCTCATGGTGATATGTTGTCAAATGTTGATAATTGAGTTGGTCGAGTTGGGGCTGTGTTGGCTGTGTTATGTCTGTATTACAATTGAGCCCACGTGCATTCCCGATAGAACATTTTCTTGCATTGTCCTCCATCCCATTACGTCACACTCAGTTCCCATCACATTCAACTTGCAAATCTTGAGATAAAATTCTGTACATTTCAGTGGGGGCTTTTCTACTGCAAGTTGTTTGTTGCCTTCTTAAAAAAGCCATTATACCGTTTCTGAAGAAAATTAAACATGACAAAAGCTCAACCACCCTATTTTCGTGGAACATGATATTGTATGTGTAGATTTGGAACCAGTGTAACAAAACTAATTCTGACCAGGCTAAACAAGGAGGCATAAAACCACCAAATTACAGTTTCCATTTAAACCAATGCTAAATTAGACAACTTAGAACATGCATTTCAGCTTTCAAAAAAGGCTTAGTGGTTGATATGGTGCAGTAGTAGAATCATAGCCATTCGTTACAATCTATGTTCACAAACATTATGACAGTGCCATTATGACATTTCTGACCCAGTATACATTCAGCAAAAACCTTTCTCTGTTCCAAATTCTGGGGAATACCATCGGAATTGACCAATCGCCAAAGCCCCTAAAAGTTGTCCGAGTTGCACATATTACCAAAGATTTTAATGGAAAATCTTTGATATTACGTTGGCAAACTTCTCTTTGGCCAATAATAACGTTTTGCAGAATGCGTCGGAAATGACGTAAAAAGACTCGGACAAATTGGTTCGGCGATAGGCGACACACTGAACGTGATTTCCACAGACAACCATATGTCTAGGGATATTGCGTCACTCTGAACGGAATTCTCAAAGTGTGAGGTATCCCCGGGTCTATTAATAGCTTCTAACTGGGAGAGGCCAGCATACGGAAGTACCATTCATGAAACGCTACTAGAGGCACTCTTTCTTCAAGGCCTTTGGACATCGAGATGTCACCACCTACTTAGAAAAAAAACAGTACCATATGAAGAGAGATGCATATTATGTACAGTGATGCATGAATGTATATAATGTATAGTAAATTTGTTGCTAATTCTTGAGTGCACATGTGTTCTCAATCGGCATGGCAATCAGAACGGCAGGCTGAGTGTGTTTCATGGGTCATGGCATCAAGGATACTATCATGGCCATCAATATTTCCTAAGAGAATTTGGTAATATAAAATGTGTCTTATGTGGCGGAATAATACCTTACTCAGAATAGTTTTGCTACAATACGATCACCATATAAAAAGGTGTTGCAAACACGGATATGAATATTATTGTATACCTATTATAGAATAGAACATTGTATTGAGTTGATCAGTGTTCATTTATTGACGTGACTTGTACCACCCCATATATTTTTCACCATCGTCATTGAATGACACAAAGCTTCTGATTTTTTTCGTGAAACAAATACACCAAGTTAAATTTATATCTTATTTATTGCTCAAATGCATTTACAATGGGCATGACAGGTAGAGGAGCAGGTTGACGGTGGATGGATCTTGGCCTGGGAAGAAGGTCAGGGCATCCTGGGTGGCGCTAGATGTCAGGTAGTTGACCACGTCATCAGGGGACGGGGCAGTGCCCTGGGAGCTCTGGTATCGAGCAACGGCGCCAGCGACGTGTGGGCAAGACATGGAGGTACCAGAGTAGACATCAGTGGACTCACCAGGTGTGGTAGACAGAACGTCCACACCAGGACCGTAGATATCAACACACGAGCCATAGTTGGAGAAGGAAGCTGTGACATCTTCAACATCACTGGCACCAACTGTGATGGCAGATGCAACAAAGGCTGGGGTTTGAGTGCAAGCATCGGTGTTGCTGTTTCCAGCAGACACAACGCAAGTGACACCATTGGCAACGAGAGCATCAATAGCAGCCTCGACTTCGGTGTTCTGGCCACCACCTCCCACAGACATGCTGACAACGCTTCGGTCTCCACGGTCTGGGTCACGGGTGTTCACCCAGTCAAGGCCATCGATGATTGCACTCCATGGACCAGAGCCAGAGTCGTTCAAGATCTTGACAGCAACCAGAGTAGAGCTCTTGGCCACACCATAGCTGTTGGAACCGATGGTACCAGCGCAGTGGGTTCCGTGACCATTGTTGTCACCTGGGGTAGGGTTTGTGATGCCATCACCAGCGTAGCCCCAGACGGCACGGCCACCAAAATTGGAGTGGTCAATATCGATACCGGTGTCCATGATATAGGCTCGAACATTGAAACCATTGGATGTGTCCCACATGTAAGTAGCTGCGGGATTCAGTGGGTCGTTAGAGGCCAGCTGTCCATTCTGATCAATACGATCCAGTCCCCAACAACCTGCGGCAGGCTGTGCACTGCAGTCTTGTGTGGCATAAGCATACGAGTCCTGCACAACATGCTTGACTTCTTTGAGCAAACCAGCGCGTGCAACATCGTCTGCGGATCCCTTCACGAAGAGGGATTTCGCCTCTCCCAGACGGAAAAATTTCTTCAGCTCAATGTTGAAGTCAGACTTTAGCACTTGGATGAAGGCATTCTCTTGTGCCTCACTCTGGACCAAGTCGTTGTTGAGACGGATAAAGTATTGTCCGTCAATATAGTCTTGAGCCAGGGCTGTGCCCAAAGCAAACAGCAATAAAAGGACTCGCATGTTGTCTCGGAATTGTAATCGTCGAGAGCAGATGAATTCTGGTAGGACACGCGGATCGCAGTGGTATTTATAGTCAACGATCTGATAAACCAGATCATTTCAACCAATAAGAATTAGGAATATACATGCTATCAGAACTGATAAGTAACACGATAATGGTCTTCAAATCAGCATTATTCGGGGCACATAGTTTTATCACACATGCGAAATTCGACATCTGGCCTTCGACTTGCTCTGTGGTATGTGTCCCAAGCAGACAAAAGACTTAAGGACAAGCTGTAGTGTGCACTGCTCAGAGGGGCTATAATGTGATTTTTTTTTATTCTTTTAAGACTTTCAAACCATCATCAATATGATATTATGCATGAAATGCATTATCCTACCACCAAATTCAACAAAAATATCAAGAAGTAATGTACAGTGGAGAAAAATTTCTGTGGCCAGCAGGAACTTTCTACGGAGCCCCTGAGGTGACATACCGAAAACATTTATTATTCGTGTGCACGGTTTACCAATCCATGCGCATGGTTTACCAATCCATGCACACGAATTACCAAACCGTGCGCACAATTTAACAAATCGTGGCCACGAATTAACAATCCGTGGGCACGATTTACTAATTCGTGGGCACGAAATACTAATTCGTGCGCACGAATTGGTAAATCGTGCTTTAGGATTAATAAATATTTTCAGTATACCACTTCAGGGGCTCCGTAACTTTCCGTTGTACTAATAAGAAAATTTGTGTGATTTTTTGTTACTAAATAATAAAAACCTATCCCGCAGCTAAAATAACACTGCAGGCAAACATTGTTTCTGATATTTCAGAGGTGGAGGTGACGAAGTGGATTAACATCATCATTTTCACCATCTCGTTCAGTATACTAGTATGGAAAGTTGTTCCAAAAATGAGTTTTATCATATTTGACTATACATGTATTATATTGATATCGATGTTGCTTGCTCTCGGCCAAGAACACACAGGGGGGTATTAGTGCATTGGAATCAGTAAACGAGGGGCTTGTAATAAACTCAGAGGGGGGGGGGTGGAGGGGGGAGGGGGTGGCAAGGGGGTACTTACTGACATCATGACGACATGCACGTTGAAGAATGTAAGGGGAATTAAAGCACACAAGACATGTGATCTTATTCCCTGCAAATATTATATGGTAGGGCCTGAAATCGACAAACACAGGGTCTTCAATAAACGCAGGCCTCTAATAGACGCAGAGTCTGGAAAGTAAATAAAATGAATGAACGCCCCTGCATTTATTAGAAGTTCTATGGAACCGGTCAGAATGTTGCCCTTTGTTACAGAGCATTGGTCTGCTAGTACTGAGTTTTTACACCGTTTGTTAATGATATGACAAATGTTTCATCTTAAATTGTTCAGAATCGAGTATTCACACTGACAATAATTGTCTTTTTTTTTTAAATGACTCCCATGTTCATGTCACTTGAAATAATTTTGTCCAGGAGTTATATGTTCCATCCTATATACAACAAAAATAGAGATTTTTGAGTGAAAGTAATATATGAGTTGCTATGTGGTTGGTTTCATCCAGGTTCTCTGGTTATTTCCACATCAAAACCATACATATGCAAATAAATATTTATTCGTCACTTAGAGAATGAGTTAGAGCTCATGGTGATATGTTGTCAAATGTTGATAATTGAGTTGGTCGAGTTGGGGCTGTGTTGGCTGTGTTATGTCTGTATTACAATTGAGCCCACGTGCATTCCCGATAGAACATTTTCTTGCATTGTCCTCCATCCCATTACGTCACACTCAGTTCCCATCACATTCAACTTGCAAATCTTGAGATAAAATTCTGTACATTTCAGTGGGGGCTTTTCTACTGCAAGTTGTTTGTTGCCTTCTTAAAAAAGCCATTATACCGTTTCTGAAGAAAATTAAACATGACAAAAGCTCAACCACCCTATTTTCGTGGAACATGATATTGTATGTGTAGATTTGGAACCAGTGTAACAAAACTAATTCTGACCAGGCTAAACAAGGAGGCATAAAACCACCAAATTACAGTTTCCATTTAAACCAATGCTAAATTAGACAACTTAGAACATGCATTTCAGCTTTCAAAAAAGGCTTAGTGGTTGATATGGTGCAGTAGTAGAATCATAGCCATTCGTTACAATCTATGTTCACAAACATTATGACAGTGCCATTATGACATTTCTGACCCAGTATACATTCAGCAAAAACCTTTCTCTGTTCCAAATTCTGGGGAATACCATCGGAATTGACCAATCGCCAAAGCCCCTAAAAGTTGTCCGAGTTGCACATATTACCAAAGATTTTAATGGAAAATCTTTGATATTACGTTGGCAAACTTCTCTTTGGCCAATAATAACGTTTTGCAGAATGCGTCGGAAATGACGTAAAAAGACTCGGACAAATTGGTTCGGCGATAGGCGACACACTGAACGTGATTTCCACAGACAACCATATGTCTAGGGATATTGCGTCACTCTGAACGGAATTCTCAAAGTGTGAGGTATCCCCGGGTCTATTAATAGCTTCTAACTGGGAGAGGCCAGCATACGGAAGTACCATTCATGAAACGCTACTAGAGGCACTCTTTCTTCAAGGCCTTTGGACATCGAGATGTCACCACCTACTTAGAAAAAAAACAGTACCATATGAAGAGAGATGCATATTATGTACAGTGATGCATGAATGTATATAATGTATAGTAAATTTGTTGCTAATTCTTGAGTGCACATGTGTTCTCAATCGGCATGGCAATCAGAACGGCAGGCTGAGTGTGTTTCATGGGTCATGGCATCAAGGATACTATCATGGCCATCAATATTTCCTAAGAGAATTTGGTAATATAAAATGTGTCTTATGTGGCGGAATAATACCTTACTCAGAATAGTTTTGCTACAATACGATCACCATATAAAAAGGTGTTGCAAACACGGATATGAATATTATTGTATACCTATTATAGAATAGAACATTGTATTGAGTTGATCAGTGTTCATTTATTGACGTGACTTGTACCACCCCATATATTTTTCACCATCGTCATTGAATGACACAAAGCTTCTGATTTTTTTCGTGAAACAAATACACCAAGTTAAATTTATATCTTATTTATTGCTCAAATGCATTTACAATGGGCATGACAGGTAGAGGAGCAGGTTGACGGTGGATGGATCTTGGCCTGGGAAGAAGGTCAGGGCATCCTGGGTGGCGCTAGATGTCAGGTAGTTGACCACGTCATCAGGGGACGGGGCAGTGCCCTGGGAGCTCTGGTATCGAGCAACGGCGCCAGCGACGTGTGGGCAAGACATGGAGGTACCAGAGTAGACATCAGTGGACTCACCAGGTGTGGTAGACAGAACGTCCACACCAGGACCGTAGATATCAACACACGAGCCATAGTTGGAGAAGGAAGCTGTGACATCTTCAACATCACTGGCACCAACTGTGATGGCAGATGCAACAAAGGCTGGGGTTTGAGTGCAAGCATCGGTGTTGCTGTTTCCAGCAGACACAACGCAAGTGACACCATTGGCAACGAGAGCATCAATAGCAGCCTCGACTTCGGTGTTCTGGCCACCACCTCCCACAGACATGCTGACAACGCTTCGGTCTCCACGGTCTGGGTCACGGGTGTTCACCCAGTCAAGGCCATCGATGATTGCACTCCATGGACCAGAGCCAGAGTCGTTCAAGATCTTGACAGCAACCAGAGTAGAGCTCTTGGCCACACCATAGCTGTTGGAACCGATGGTACCAGCGCAGTGGGTTCCGTGACCATTGTTGTCACCTGGGGTAGGGTTTGTGATGCCATCACCAGCGTAGCCCCAGACGGCACGGCCACCAAAATTGGAGTGGTCAATATCGATACCGGTGTCCATGATATAGGCTCGAACATTGAAACCATTGGATGTGTCCCACATGTAAGTAGCTGCGGGATTCAGTGGGTCGTTAGAGGCCAGCTGTCCATTCTGATCAATACGATCCAGTCCCCAACAACCTGCGGCAGGCTGTGCACTGCAGTCTTGTGTGGCATAAGCATACGAGTCCTGCACAACATGCTTGACTTCTTTGAGCAAACCAGCGCGTGCAACATCGTCTGCGGATCCCTTCACGAAGAGGGATTTCGCCTCTCCCAGACGGAAAAATTTCTTCAGCTCAATGTTGAAGTCAGACTTTAGCACTTGGATGAAGGCATTCTCTTGTGCCTCACTCTGGACCAAGTCGTTGTTGAGACGGATAAAGTATTGTCCGTCAATATAGTCTTGAGCCAGGGCTGTGCCCAAAGCAAACAGCAATAAAAGGACTCGCATGTTGTCTCGGAATTGTAATCGTCGAGAGCAGATGAATTCTGGTAGGACACGCGGATCGCAGTGGTATTTATAGTCAACGATCTGATAAACCAGATCATTTCAACCAATAAGAATTAGGAATATACATGCTATCAGAACTGATAAGTAACACGATAATGGTCTTCAAATCAGCATTATTCGGGGCACATAGTTTTATCACACATGCGAAATTCGACATCTGGCCCTCGACTTGCTCTGTGGTATGTGTCCCAAGCAGACAAAAGACTTAAGGACAAGCTGTAGTGTGCACTGCTCAGAGGGGCTATAATGTGATTTTTTTTTATTCTTTTAAGACTTTCAAACCATCATCAATATGATATTATGCATGAAATGCATTATCCTACCACCAAATTCAACAAAAATATCAAGAAGTAATGTACAGTGGAGAAAAATTTCTGTGGCCAGCAGGAACTTTCTACGGAGCCCCTGAGGTGACATACCGAAAACATTTATTATTCGTGTGCACGGTTTACCAATCCATGCGCATGGTTTACCAATCCATGCACACGAATTACCAAACCGTGCGCACAATTTAACAAATCGTGGCCACGAATTAACAATCCGTGGGCACGATTTACTAATTCGTGGGCACGAAATACTAATTCGTGCGCACGAATTGGTAAATCGTGCTTTAGGATTAATAAATATTTTCAGTATACCACTTCAGGGGCTCCGTAACTTTCCGTTGTACTAATAAGAAAATTTGTGTGATTTTTTGTTACTAAATAATAAAAACCTATCCCGCAGCTAAAATAACACTGCAGGCAAACATTGTTTCTGATATTTCAGAGGTGGAGGTGACGAAGTGGATTAACATCATCATTTTCACCATCTCGTTCAGTATACTAGTATGGAAAGTTGTTCCAAAAATGAGTTTTATCATATTTGACTATACATGTATTATATTGATATCGATGTTGCTTGCTCTCGGCCAAGAACACACAGGGGGGTATTAGTGCATTGGAATCAGTAAACGAGGGGCTTGTAATAAACTCAGAGGGGGGGGGTGGAGGGGGGAGGGGGTGGCAAGGGGGTACTTACTGACATCATGACGACATGCACGTTGAAGAATGTAAGGGGAATTAAAGCACACAAGACATGTGATCTTATTCCCTGCAAATATTATATGGTAGGGCCTGAAATCGACAAACACAGGGTCTTCAATAAACGCAGGCCTCTAATAGACGCAGAGTCTGGAAAGTAAATAAAATGAATGAACGCCCCTGCATTTATTAGAAGTTCTATGGAACCGGTCAGAATGTTGCCCTTTGTTACAGAGCATTGGTCTGCTAGTACTGAGTTTTTACACCGTTTGTTAATGATATGACAAATGTTTCATCTTAAATTGTTCAGAATCGAGTATTCACACTGACAATAATTGTCTTTTTTTTTTAAATGACTCCCATGTTCATGTCACTTGAAATAATTTTGTCCAGGAGTTATATGTTCCATCCTATATACAACAAAAATAGAGATTTTTGAGTGAAAGTAATATATGAGTTGCTATGTGGTTGGTTTCATCCAGGTTCTCTGGTTATTTCCACATCAAAACCATACATATGCAAATAAATATTTATTCGTCACTTAGAGAATGAGTTAGAGCTCATGGTGATATGTTGTCAAATGTTGATAATTGAGTTGGTCGAGTTGGGGCTGTGTTGGCTGTGTTATGTCTGTATTACAATTGAGCCCACGTGCATTCCCGATAGAACATTTTCTTGCATTGTCCTCCATCCCATTACGTCACACTCAGTTCCCATCACATTCAACTTGCAAATCTTGAGATAAAATTCTGTACATTTCAGTGGGGGCTTTTCTACTGCAAGTTGTTTGTTGCCTTCTTAAAAAAGCCATTATACCGTTTCTGAAGAAAATTAAACATGACAAAAGCTCAACCACCCTATTTTCGTGGAACATGATATTGTATGTGTAGATTTGGAACCAGTGTAACAAAACTAATTCTGACCAGGCTAAACAAGGAGGCATAAAACCACCAAATTACAGTTTCCATTTAAACCAATGCTAAATTAGACAACTTAGAACATGCATTTCAGCTTTCAAAAAAGGCTTAGTGGTTGATATGGTGCAGTAGTAGAATCATAGCCATTCGATACAATCTATGTTCACAAACATTATGACAGTGCCATTATGACATTTCTGACCCAGTATACATTCAGCAAAAACCTTTCTCTGTTCCAAATTCTGGGGAATACCATCGGAATTGACCAATCGCCAAAGCCCCTAAAAGTTGTCCGAGTTGCACATATTACCAAAGATTTTAATGGAAAATCTTTGATATTACGTTGGCAAACTTCTCTTTGGCCAATAATAACGTTTTGCAGAATGCGTCGGAAATGACGTAAAAAGACTCGGACAAATTGGTTCGGCGATAGGCGACACACTGAACGTGATTTCCACAGACAACCATATGTCTAGGGATATTGCGTCACTCTGAACGGAATTCTCAAAGTGTGAGGTATCCCCGGGTCTATTAATAGCTTCTAACTGGGAGAGGCCAGCATACGGAAGTACCATTCATGAAACGCTACTAGAGGCACTCTTTCTTCAAGGCCTTTGGACATCGAGATGTCACCACCTACTTAGAAAAAAAACAGTACCATATGAAGAGAGATGCATATTATGTACAGTGATGCATGAATGTATATAATGTATAGTAAATTTGTTGCTAATTCTTGAGTGCACATGTGTTCTCAATCGGCATGGCAATCAGAACGGCAGGCTGAGTGTGTTTCATGGGTCATGGCATCAAGGATACTATCATGGCCATCAATATTTCCTAAGAGAATTTGGTAATATAAAATGTGTCTTATGTGGCGGAATAATACCTTACTCAGAATAGTTTTGCTACAATACGATCACCATATAAAAAGGTGTTGCAAACACGGATATGAATATTATTGTATACCTATTATAGAATAGAACATTGTATTGAGTTGATCAGTGTTCATTTATTGACGTGACTTGTACCACCCCATATATTTTTCACCATCGTCATTGAATGACACAAAGCTTCTGATTTTTTTCGTGAAACAAATACACCAAGTTAAATTTATATCTTATTTATTGCTCAAATGCATTTACAATGGGCATGACAGGTAGAGGAGCAGGTTGACGGTGGATGGATCTTGGCCTGGGAAGAAGGTCAGGGCATCCTGGGTGGCGCTAGATGTCAGGTAGTTGACCACGTCATCAGGGGACGGGGCAGTGCCCTGGGAGCTCTGGTATCGAGCAACGGCGCCAGCGACGTGTGGGCAAGACATGGAGGTACCAGAGTAGACATCAGTGGACTCACCAGGTGTGGTAGACAGAACGTCCACACCAGGACCGTAGATATCAACACACGAGCCATAGTTGGAGAAGGAAGCTGTGACATCTTCAACATCACTGGCACCAACTGTGATGGCAGATGCAACAAAGGCTGGGGTTTGAGTGCAAGCATCGGTGTTGCTGTTTCCAGCAGACACAACGCAAGTGACACCATTGGCAACGAGAGCATCAATAGCAGCCTCGACTTCGGTGTTCTGGCCACCACCTCCCACAGACATGCTGACAATGCTTCGGTCTCCACGGTCTGGGTCACGGGTGTTCACCCAGTCAAGGCCATCGATGATTGCACTCCATGGACCAGAGCCAGAGTCGTTCAAGATCTTGACAGCAACCAGAGTAGAGCTCTTGGCCACACCATAGCTGTTGGAACCGATGGTACCAGCGCAGTGGGTTCCGTGACCATTGTTGTCACCTGGGGTAGGGTTTGTGATGCCATCACCAGCGTAGCCCCAGACGGCACGGCCACCAAAATTGGAGTGGTCAATATCGATACCGGTGTCCATGATATAGGCTCGAACATTGAAACCATTGGATGTGTCCCACATGTAAGTAGCTGCGGGATTCAGTGGGTCGTTAGAGGCCAGCTGTCCATTCTGATCAATACGATCCAGTCCCCAACAACCTGCGGCAGGCTGTGCACTGCAGTCTTGTGTGGCATAAGCATACGAGTCCTGCACAACATGCTTGACTTCTTTGAGCAAACCAGCGCGTGCAACATCGTCTGTGGATCCCTTCACGAAGAGGGATTTCGCCTCTCCCAGACGGAAAAATTTCTTCAGCTCAATGTTGAAGTCAGACTTTAGCACTTGGATGAAGGCATTCTCTTGTGCCTCACTCTGGACCAAGTCGTTGTTGAGACGGATAAAGTATTGTCCGTCAATATAGTCTTGAGCCAGGGCTGTGCCCAAAGCAAACAGCAATAAAAGGACTCGCATGTTGTCTCGGAATTGTAATCGTCGAGAGCAGATGAATTCTGGTAGGACACGCGGATCGCAGTGGTATTTATAGTCAACGATCTGATAAACCAGATCATTTCAACCAATAAGAATTAGGAATATACATGCTATCAGAACTGATAAGTAACACGATAATGGTCTTCAAATCAGCATTATTCGGGGCACATAGTTTTATCACACATGCGAAATTCGACATCTGGCCCTCGACTTGCTCTGTGGTATGTGTCCCAAGCAGACAAAAGACTTAAGGACAAGCTGTAGTGTGCACTGCTCAGAGGGGCTATAATGTGATTTTTTTTTATTCTTTTAAGACTTTCAAACCATCATCAATATGATATTATGCATGAAATGCATTATCCTACCACCAAATTCAACAAAAATATCAAGAAGTAATGTACAGTGGAGAAAAATTTCTGTGGCCAGCAGGAACTTTCTACGGAGCCCCTGAGGTGACATACCGAAAACATTTATTATTCGTGTGCACGGTTTACCAATCCATGCGCATGGTTTACCAATCCATGCACACGAATTACCAAACCGTGCGCACAATTTAACAAATCGTGGCCACGAATTAACAATCCGTGGGCACGATTTACTAATTCGTGGGCACGAAATACTAATTCGTGCGCACGAATTGGTAAATCGTGCTTTAGGATTAATAAATATTTTCAGTATACCACTTCAGGGGCTCCGTAACTTTCCGTTGTACTAATAAGAAAATTTGTGTGATTTTTTGTTACTAAATAATAAAAACCTATCCCGCAGCTAAAATAACACTGCAGGCAAACATTGTTTCTGATATTTCAGAGGTGGAGGTGACGAAGTGGATTAACATCATCATTTTCACCATCTCGTTCAGTATACTAGTATGGAAAGTTGTTCCAAAAATGAGTTTTATCATATTTGACTATACATGTATTATATTGATATCGATGTTGCTTGCTCTCGGCCAAGAACACACAGGGGGGTATTAGTGCATTGGAATCAGTAAACGAGGGGCTTGTAATAAACTCAGAGGGGGGGGGGGGGTGGAGGGGGGAGGGGGTGGCAAGGGGGTACTTACTGACATCATGACGACATGCACGTTGAAGAATGTAAGGGGAATTAAAGCACACAAGACATGTGATCTTATTCCCTGCAAATATTATATGGTAGGGCCTGAAATCGACAAACACAGGGTCTTCAATAAACGCAGGCCTCTAATAGACGCAGAGTCTGGAAAGTAAATAAAATGAATGAACGCCCCTGCATTTATTAGAAGTTCTATGGAACCGGTCAGAATGTTGCCCTTTGTTACAGAGCATTGGTCTGCTAGTACTGAGTTTTTACACCGTTTGTTAATGATATGACAAATGTTTCATCTTAAATTGTTCAGAATCGAGTATTCACACTGACAATAATTGTCTTTTTTTTTTAAATGACTCCCATGTTCATGTCACTTGAAATAATTTTGTCCAGGAGTTATATGTTCCATCCTATATACAACAAAAATAGAGATTTTTGAGTGAAAGTAATATATGAGTTGCTATGTGGTTGGTTTCATCCAGGTTCTCTGGTTATTTCCACATCAAAACCATACATATGCAAATAAATATTTATTCGTCACTTAGAGAATGAGTTAGAGCTCATGGTGATATGTTGTCAAATGTTGATAATTGAGTTGGTCGAGTTGGGGCTGTGTTGGCTGTGTTATGTCTGTATTACAATTGAGCCCACGTGCATTCCCGATAGAACATTTTCTTGCATTGTCCTCCATCCCATTACGTCACACTCAGTTCCCATCACATTCAACTTGCAAATCTTGAGATAAAATTCTGTACATTTCAGTGGGGGCTTTTCTACTGCAAGTTGTTTGTTGCCTTCTTAAAAAAGCCATTATACCGTTTCTGAAGAAAATTAAACATGACAAAAGCTCAACCACCCTATTTTCGTGGAACATGATATTGTATGTGTAGATTTGGAACCAGTGTAACAAAACTAATTCTGACCAGGCTAAACAAGGAGGCATAAAACCACCAAATTACAGTTTCCATTTAAACCAATGCTAAATTAGACAACTTAGAACATGCATTTCAGCTTTCAAAAAAGGCTTAGTGGTTGATATGGTGCAGTAGTAGAATCATAGCCATTCGATACAATCTATGTTCACAAACATTATGACAGTGCCATTATGACATTTCTGACCCAGTATACATTCAGCAAAAACCTTTCTCTGTTCCAAATTCTGGGGAATACCATCGGAATTGACCAATCGCCAAAGCCCCTAAAAGTTGTCCGAGTTGCACATATTACCAAAGATTTTAATGGAAAATCTTTGATATTACGTTGGCAAACTTCTCTTTGGCCAATAATAACGTTTTGCAGAATGCGTCGGAAATGACGTAAAAAGACTCGGACAAATTGGTTCGGCGATAGGCGACACACTGAACGTGATTTCCACAGACAACCATATGTCTAGGGATATTGCGTCACTCTGAACGGAATTCTCAAAGTGTGAGGTATCCCCGGGTCTATTAATAGCTTCTAACTGGGAGAGGCCAGCATACGGAAGTACCATTCATGAAACGCTACTAGAGGCACTCTTTCTTCAAGGCCTTTGGACATCGAGATGTCACCACCTACTTAGAAAAAAAACAGTACCATATGAAGAGAGATGCATATTATGTACAGTGATGCATGAATGTATATAATGTATAGTAAATTTGTTGCTAATTCTTGAGTGCACATGTGTTCTCAATCGGCATGGCAATCAGAACGGCAGGCTGAGTGTGTTTCATGGGTCATGGCATCAAGGATACTATCATGGCCATCAATATTTCCTAAGAGAATTTGGTAATATAAAATGTGTCTTATGTGGCGGAATAATACCTTACTCAGAATAGTTTTGCTACAATACGATCACCATATAAAAAGGTGTTGCAAACACGGATATGAATATTATTGTATACCTATTATAGAATAGAACATTGTATTGAGTTGATCAGTGTTCATTTATTGACGTGACTTGTACCACCCCATATATTTTTCACCATCGTCATTGAATGACACAAAGCTTCTGATTTTTTTCGTGAAACAAATACACCAAGTTAAATTTATATCTTATTTATTGCTCAAATGCATTTACAATGGGCATGACAGGTAGAGGAGCAGGTTGACGGTGGATGGATCTTGGCCTGGGAAGAAGGTCAGGGCATCCTGGGTGGCGCTAGATGTCAGGTAGTTGACCACGTCATCAGGGGACGGGGCAGTGCCCTGGGAGCTCTGGTATCGAGCAACGGCGCCAGCGACGTGTGGGCAAGACATGGAGGTACCAGAGTAGACATCAGTGGACTCACCAGGTGTGGTAGACAGAACGTCCACACCAGGACCGTAGATATCAACACACGAGCCATAGTTGGAGAAGGAAGCTGTGACATCTTCAACATCACTGGCACCAACTGTGATGGCAGATGCAACAAAGGCTGGGGTTTGAGTGCAAGCATCGGTGTTGCTGTTTCCAGCAGACACAACGCAAGTGACACCATTGGCAACGAGAGCATCAATAGCAGCCTCGACTTCGGTGTTCTGGCCACCACCTCCCACAGACATGCTGACAACGCTTCGGTCTCCACGGTCTGGGTCACGGGTGTTCACCCAGTCAAGGCCATCGATGATTGCACTCCATGGACCAGAGCCAGAGTCGTTCAAGATCTTGACAGCAACCAGAGTAGAGCTCTTGGCCACACCATAGCTGTTGGAACCGATGGTACCAGCGCAGTGGGTTCCGTGACCATTGTTGTCACCTGGGGTAGGGTTTGTGATGCCATCACCAGCGTAGCCCCAGACGGCACGGCCACCAAAATTGGAGTGGTCAATATCGATACCGGTGTCCATGATATAGGCTCGAACATTGAAACCATTGGATGTGTCCCACATGTAAGTAGCTGCGGGATTCAGTGGGTCGTTAGAGGCCAGCTGTCCATTCTGATCAATACGATCCAGTCCCCAACAACCTGCGGCAGGCTGTGCACTGCAGTCTTGTGTGGCATAAGCATACGAGTCCTGCACAACATGCTTGACTTCTTTGAGCAAACCAGCGCGTGCAACATCGTCTGTGGATCCCTTCACGAAGAGGGATTTCGCCTCTCCCAGACGGAAAAATTTCTTCAGCTCAATGTTGAAGTCAGACTTTAGCACTTGGATGAAGGCATTCTCTTGTGCCTCACTCTGGACCAAGTCGTTGTTGAGACGGATAAAGTATTGTCCGTCAATATAGTCTTGAGCCAGGGCTGTGCCCAAAGCAAACAGCAATAAAAGGACTCGCATGTTGTCTCGGAATTGTAATCGTCGAGAGCAGATGAATTCTGGTAGGACACGCGGATCGCAGTGGTATTTATAGTCAACGATCTGATAAACCAGATCATTTCAACCAATAAGAATTAGGAATATACATGCTATCAGAACTGATAAGTAACACGATAATGGTCTTCAAATCAGCATTATTCGGGGCACATAGTTTTATCACACATGCGAAATTCGACATCTGGCCCTCGACTTGCTCTGTGGTATGTGTCCCAAGCAGACAAAAGACTTAAGGACAAGCTGTAGTGTGCACTGCTCAGAGGGGCTATAATGTGATTTTTTTTTATTCTTTTAAGACTTTCAAACCATCATCAATATGATATTATGCATGAAATGCATTATCCTACCACCAAATTCAACAAAAATATCAAGAAGTAATGTACAGTGGAGAAAAATTTCTGTGGCCAGCAGGAACTTTCTACGGAGCCCCTGAGGTGACATACCGAAAACATTTATTATTCGTGTGCACGGTTTACCAATCCATGCGCATGGTTTACCAATCCATGCACACGAATTACCAAACCGTGCGCACAATTTAACAAATCGTGGCCACGAATTAACAATCCGTGGGCACGATTTACTAATTCGTGGGCACGAAATACTAATTCGTGCGCACGAATTGGTAAATCGTGCTTTAGGATTAATAAATATTTTCAGTATACCACTTCAGGGGCTCCGTAACTTTCCGTTGTACTAATAAGAAAATTTGTGTGATTTTTTGTTACTAAATAATAAAAACCTATCCCGCAGCTAAAATAACACTGCAGGCAAACATTGTTTCTGATATTTCAGAGGTGGAGGTGACGAAGTGGATTAACATCATCATTTTCACCATCTCGTTCAGTATACTAGTATGGAAAGTTGTTCCAAAAATGAGTTTTATCATATTTGACTATACATGTATTATATTGATATCGATGTTGCTTGCTCTCGGCCAAGAACACACAGGGGGGTATTAGTGCATTGGAATCAGTAAACGAGGGGCTTGTAATAAACTCAGAGGGGGGGGGGGGGTGGAGGGGGGAGGGGGTGGCAAGGGGGTACTTACTGACATCATGACGACATGCACGTTGAAGAATGTAAGGGGAATTAAAGCACACAAGACATGTGATCTTATTCCCTGCAAATATTATATGGTAGGGCCTGAAATCGACAAACACAGGGTCTTCAATAAACGCAGGCCTCTAATAGACGCAGAGTCTGGAAAGTAAATAAAATGAATGAACGCCCCTGCATTTATTAGAAGTTCTATGGAACCGGTCAGAATGTTGCCCTTTGTTACAGAGCATTGGTCTGCTAGTACTGAGTTTTTACACCGTTTGTTAATGATATGACAAATGTTTCATCTTAAATTGTTCAGAATCGAGTATTCACACTGACAATAATTGTCTTTTTTTTTTAAATGACTCCCATGTTCATGTCACTTGAAATAATTTTGTCCAGGAGTTATATGTTCCATCCTATATACAACAAAAATAGAGATTTTTGAGTGAAAGTAATATATGAGTTGCTATGTGGTTGGTTTCATCCAGGTTCTCTGGTTATTTCCACATCAAAACCATACATATGCAAATAAATATTTATTCGTCACTTAGAGAATGAGTTAGAGCTCATGGTGATATGTTGTCAAATGTTGATAATTGAGTTGGTCGAGTTGGGGCTGTGTTGGCTGTGTTATGTCTGTATTACAATTGAGCCCACGTGCATTCCCGATAGAACATTTTCTTGCATTGTCCTCCATCCCATTACGTCACACTCAGTTCCCATCACATTCAACTTGCAAATCTTGAGATAAAATTCTGTACATTTCAGTGGGGGCTTTTCTACTGCAAGTTGTTTGTTGCCTTCTTAAAAAAGCCATTATACCGTTTCTGAAGAAAATTAAACATGACAAAAGCTCAACCACCCTATTTTCGTGGAACATGATATTGTATGTGTAGATTTGGAACCAGTGTAACAAAACTAATTCTGACCAGGCTAAACAAGGAGGCATAAAACCACCAAATTACAGTTTCCATTTAAACCAATGCTAAATTAGACAACTTAGAACATGCATTTCAGCTTTCAAAAAAGGCTTAGTGGTTGATATGGTGCAGTAGTAGAATCATAGCCATTCGATACAATCTATGTTCACAAACATTATGACAGTGCCATTATGACATTTCTGACCCAGTATACATTCAGCAAAAACCTTTCTCTGTTCCAAATTCTGGGGAATACCATCGGAATTGACCAATCGCCAAAGCCCCTAAAAGTTGTCCGAGTTGCACATATTACCAAAGATTTTAATGGAAAATCTTTGATATTACGTTGGCAAACTTCTCTTTGGCCAATAATAACGTTTTGCAGAATGCGTCGGAAATGACGTAAAAAGACTCGGACAAATTGGTTCGGCGATAGGCGACACACTGAACGTGATTTCCACAGACAACCATATGTCTAGGGATATTGCGTCACTCTGAACGGAATTCTCAAAGTGTGAGGTATCCCCGGGTCTATTAATAGCTTCTAACTGGGAGAGGCCAGCATACGGAAGTACCATTCATGAAACGCTACTAGAGGCACTCTTTCTTCAAGGCCTTTGGACATCGAGATGTCACCACCTACTTAGAAAAAAAACAGTACCATATGAAGAGAGATGCATATTATGTACAGTGATGCATGAATGTATATAATGTATAGTAAATTTGTTGCTAATTCTTGAGTGCACATGTGTTCTCAATCGGCATGGCAATCAGAACGGCAGGCTGAGTGTGTTTCATGGGTCATGGCATCAAGGATACTATCATGGCCATCAATATTTCCTAAGAGAATTTGGTAATATAAAATGTGTCTTATGTGGCGGAATAATACCTTACTCAGAATAGTTTTGCTACAATACGATCACCATATAAAAAGGTGTTGCAAACACGGATATGAATATTATTGTATACCTATTATAGAATAGAACATTGTATTGAGTTGATCAGTGTTCATTTATTGACGTGACTTGTACCACCCCATATATTTTTCACCATCGTCATTGAATGACACAAAGCTTCTGATTTTTTTCGTGAAACAAATACACCAAGTTAAATTTATATCTTATTTATTGCTCAAATGCATTTACAATGGGCATGACAGGTAGAGGAGCAGGTTGACGGTGGATGGATCTTGGCCTGGGAAGAAGGTCAGGGCATCCTGGGTGGCGCTAGATGTCAGGTAGTTGACCACGTCATCAGGGGACGGGGCAGTGCCCTGGGAGCTCTGGTATCGAGCAACGGCGCCAGCGACGTGTGGGCAAGACATGGAGGTACCAGAGTAGACATCAGTGGACTCACCAGGTGTGGTAGACAGAACGTCCACACCAGGACCGTAGATATCAACACACGAGCCATAGTTGGAGAAGGAAGCTGTGACATCTTCAACATCACTGGCACCAACTGTGATGGCAGATGCAACAAAGGCTGGGGTTTGAGTGCAAGCATCGGTGTTGCTGTTTCCAGCAGACACAACGCAAGTGACACCATTGGCAACGAGAGCATCAATAGCAGCCTCGACTTCGGTGTTCTGGCCACCACCTCCCACAGACATGCTGACAACGCTTCGGTCTCCACGGTCTGGGTCACGGGTGTTCACCCAGTCAAGGCCATCGATGATTGCACTCCATGGACCAGAGCCAGAGTCGTTCAAGATCTTGACAGCAACCAGAGTAGAGCTCTTGGCCACACCATAGCTGTTGGAACCGATGGTACCAGCGCAGTGGGTTCCGTGACCATTGTTGTCACCTGGGGTAGGGTTTGTGATGCCATCACCAGCGTAGCCCCAGACGGCACGGCCACCAAAATTGGAGTGGTCAATATCGATACCGGTGTCCATGATATAGGCTCGAACATTGAAACCATTGGATGTGTCCCACATGTAAGTAGCTGCGGGATTCAGTGGGTCGTTAGAGGCCAGCTGTCCATTCTGATCAATACGATCCAGTCCCCAACAACCTGCGGCAGGCTGTGCACTGCAGTCTTGTGTGGCATAAGCATACGAGTCCTGCACAACATGCTTGACTTCTTTGAGCAAACCAGCGCGTGCAACATCGTCTGCGGATCCCTTCACGAAGAGGGATTTCGCCTCTCCCAGACGGAAAAATTTCTTCAGCTCAATGTTGAAGTCAGACTTTAGCACTTGGATGAAGGCATTCTCTTGTGCCTCACTCTGGACCAAGTCGTTGTTGAGACGGATAAAGTATTGTCCGTCAATATAGTCTTGAGCCAGGGCTGTGCCCAAAGCAAACAGCAATACAAGGACTCGCATGTTGTCTCGGAATTGTAATCGTCGAGAGCAGATGAATTCTGGTAGGACACGCGGATCGCAGTGGTATTTATAGTCAACGATCTGATAAACCAGATCATTTCAACCAATAAGAATTAGGAATATACATGCTATCAGAACTGATAAGTAACACGATAATGGTCTTCAAATCAGCATTATTCGGGGCACATAGTTTTATCACACATGCGAAATTCGACATCTGGCCCTCGACTTGCTCTGTGGTATGTGTCCCAAGCAGACAAAAGATTACTCCATAGAAATATTGGATAAGGTTAATTTTTAGAGGTGTCTATAAAATATTCCCAGGGAGACAGGAGATTACTTCATAGTAATATTGGATAAGGTTAATTTTTGGAGGTGTCTATAAAATATTCCAAAGCCGATTCCAGCATTGTCGCATTCAAATACTATACGGTATGGGAATTGAGATGAACGTATTGATGAAAAAATCACCTTGAAATGGCCTTTGGTTACTAATACATTTTCACATTATTTCTTATTTTTGGACTCCTTAACATTTCCTGGTGTACTACAAACGAATCAAGCAACGTGTTCTGATGTAATTCGTATTTTTTCTTTGTAAATTTTTGACACCAAACATTTTCTCAATCATCAGTCATCCTAGGAATGGAGAAGCTGGTGCCATTTTTTCATAAACCGGAAAATGCACTTTTTGCTCCAAAATGGGGGTCAAGGTGAAAACGGTGGCAGAAATTTCGAAAAAGTTTCAAACATGCGGGAAATATTCAATGTAATATACCAAACTGACCAGTGAGATCCCCAGAATGTAACTAAAACATAAAATTCCCAAAACGTGGGTAGGGGTAAAAATGATGTAGGAAAATATGAAAATTTGCATTAATCGGGCATGTATAATAGGTGTGTCGTGTGTCTGCATCCCCTCAATGATCCTCCAAAGCCAAGTTTTTATGTTAGTCTTTATGATATTTTTTTAATATTAGTTATATTTTCGGAGGCACATCCATGCTAAAGATGGCTTTGAGGGAGGCTTATTCAAAACGACCGCCGTTAAAAATTCCACAATCATGCTTTGGGCTATAACTCAGCTTCTATTGCAGCTAGAGACATGTTTTTGACAATGGGGAAGCTCGCTGGTAAGTTTGGTATATTATTTGACATATTTCTCGCGAGTTTAAAAAAAAATTAAAAATTCTGCCATCGTTTTCACCTCGACCCCCGTTTCGGGGCCAAAAAATGCATATTCGCGTTCATAAAAAAAATGGCATCAAAACTTTCCCATTTCTAAGATGACTGAAAATTGATAAAATGCTTGGTGCCAATGATTCAAAAAGAAAAAAAACGGAATGTCGAAATGTGACATATGCTCCAAGACTACTACTAAGAGGCGACATATGTAGGCGACACTACAATTACTTGCCCATTGTCAGGCAAAACACACTAACGAACCAGGTAAAGCTATTAGGAGGTGAAATCAGGTGTTCAAGTCAGAGTGAGCATTTCCTATCCACTTGTGGCACCACCGAATCCCCCAAGTATATATTTTCACGTACTTATGGAACAGATGGCGATGACGCCGTAATTATATAATTTTTAAAGGCAGTTATTGGCATTGGTTTTTGCCACTTCCTGACGCATTAAGTTACACGGTAAAGTGACCATTATTTGGTTTTATCAACCAGGCTTGCACGATAAATCGATTTCAGGTTTGTATGTTTCATTATGCCAACATTAGACCAACATTGCTCTGATGTTTTCTTATTCATATTGTTGGGCAGACGTTGGCCCAATGAGCGCCACTATGTACGCTCGATGCAGCGTTGGGCCAAAGTTCTTCAGGTGGAATGGTCGAATGGTTGGCCGACAACTGCACACCTGTAGGCCCAATGTTGGTCCATCTATTGCGCATCATTGGGCCACTGTCGAGCCAATGTCGAATGGTTGGCGAGCCAATGTTGGGCCAACGCTGTATGATGCATGGCATGTCAACATAGATCCACCGTTGGACCACCAGCAAGCCAACACTGCATGGTTGGCTGTCCAGCGTTGGGCCAACGTTGTTCGGGTGGACAAAAGATCGTTGGACCAACAATGGCTGACCACTGCTGGCCCGACAGCTGCACATCTGTTGGCCCAACGTCGGTCTGACAGCTCTGTGCTATACTACAGTAAACTCCCGTTATAACAAAGTCGATGGGACACATGTGAGTACTTCGTTATAAAAGAAGTTTGTAATAAAAGAAGTTACATATTTAAATGTTGTTTCTCATTCATTACTAAATGTGGTTTCTCTCAAAAAAAGAACACAAATAATTAGTTTATATGAATAGTTTGTGGTTCAATGAATACATGTTTCCGTTTGGTAGCCATGATGACTTTTTATAAATTTCATAATTTGCTCTATTCACAGCCATTGTGCGCCCTGTAAAAACGTGATGAACATACTATTGATACATAATCTATTCAATATGACAAAATCTGCTCGGCATCGTGTGAAAACAAGACTGTAACCACACCGTGAAACAACTTTGCCTGCCTGATTGCAATCAACCAGTGACACGTGCTGACGCCGAAAGCTAAAATCACAGCTTGCAATTCACCAATAGTCAATGTATTTGGCCACGATTTCTTTCTGAGGGGCGATTGTCAACAGCCAGTGGGGCGTGAAATTGACCAGCTTCGATGACTTCGCATTAACCGAAGCAATTTCAATGAGTTTGATGAGATTGGGACCAGCTCATGTGTTTGATATAAGCGAAATTTCGATATATCCATTTCGTTATATCCGGCGTCGTTTGTAATGTAATTAAATGGGGACTGGGCAGGACCACTAACCTGCTTCGTTATAAGAGGGTACTTCGATATATCCGACTTTGAAATAACGGGAGTTTACTGTAGTTGGGCAGAAGAACCGTTCGCGGAAGAACCATTCACGGATGATGACCCAGTCATAGCTCGCAGGTCACATGTCTTTATCAGTTCATAGCTCGCAGTACGCAGGTCGCAGTTCGTAATGGGAATTCCATTCCGAACGCACCAGCCAGGCAACAGAGCAGGAGTGCGGCCGCTGCCAGCCCACCACCTGGGAAGACGCCCAAGCCAGTCTTCGGAACCAGAGTCTGAGTTTGTCCCGATCGAAATCTGGCAAGACCCCAGTCGTCAGCGGGATGACGAGAAGTTCCCAGAGTACTCCACCCCAGCGGATGATGGATGTCCCGCTAGTATGAATCTTGCTCCACCACCACCCCCCCCCCCCCACATGTGGTGCAGCATAATATGTTTATAACTGTGCTTTTTTTTCTAATCGAAACCCTTTTTTTCGGAATTGTCCAACTTTAAGAGAAGTGACCAATGGAACGAAAGTGCTCTCCAACAGGGACAAATATATTTTACTGTGAATCAGTGACCATTGAATGAGATCGTAGTTTTTGCTTAGTTTCAAAAATGTAATATTTGCCAGGAAATTTCAAAGAGTATACATATATGATGATATACACCCATTACTAGATTGATAGGTATAGTGTCCACTGGGATTGAACAATTGTTCATTAGCTGTTATCAGCTATTTGAAACTAAAAAAAATGTACATGACCGACACCTGGGTTTCCCACATGTGTAACATTACGTGCCAATTTTTGGTGGGATAGGGCCTAGACTCGCTAACCACCGTCTTTTGTTTCAGATTAGGTGGCTGTCGATAAGCAAACACCGGTCCATTACTTCGGGTTGTTTCAACCTATCAGAATTGAGAACGTTTGATAGCGTCGCCAGTGGTATCACAAGATGATAAATATTATCGTTTTGTGAAAATGCACATTTGCACGTTACATTTGTCCTTGATACTTTCTTTGAAAATATTTATTAAGTTAAAATCATTTGTAAAAAATTTACAGAACAGGATGAAGATGCAACAGGAGGACTCTTGGACTTTTTATGTTACTGTGATTAAAACGCAGTATTTTTCATCTATGAGTGTAGTATATCATGGCATAATCATAACCATATCGTAATAATGGCAGGGGCGGAATCAGGAAAGTGTGTGTGTGGGGGGAGGGGGGGGGGGGAGGAGGGGTTGTGCCCAA
The DNA here is from genome assembly GCA_949152475.1 of Terebella lapidaria. Lineage (NCBI taxonomy): Eukaryota > Metazoa > Annelida > Polychaeta > Terebellida > Terebellidae > Terebella > Terebella lapidaria. The sequence continues at coordinate 21,666,224 of OX424564.1, read as the reverse complement.
GATCCCGAAGCGAGCCTGAAGAACCCGAATGGCGTGAAGCGAGCGTATGGCGACCGGGGGGGGGGGGGGTCTGGGGCCTGCTCAAGGGTCCCATAAGCCAGTGCTCTTCTTATGTCATGTGGTAGCTTCCTGGCCTTCCTGAATTTAAATCCCGAACAAACACAAAATTACCCTGTTTTTTTCGAACATATTTCTCTCATCGCCTCCCACCGCCACAGATCCGCCCATGGATGACAATTGTATGAATGAGCAAAATAACTATGACTATCAAACTCGATCCTCTTCCCCTCACATTTTGTTAAACATAACCTGAACATAATGAAAACGATAATAACAATTAGGGTGGAACATATTTTTGAAACCACTCGGAGTAACGTATATTCCCAGATCGACCAGACAGCACGGCATTGCTAGTAAACATGCATAATTTTCATACAAAAAAGCTTACTATTGAATGAAAATAGCCTCCCCTTCCCCTCCACAGCTTCTGACCGGGAATTAACGATTTCATACAGTCGCAGCAGCTTTTTTATGATACTGCCCAAAAAAATTAGCTTCCCGCTATTACCAGGTATTTCACAAAAGGTGAGGACGTTTTGCCATTTTGCGAGAAGAAAGCGAATTTCAAGGACTTTGGCCTCCCTCAGTGGATTCGAAAAAAAGAAAACTGAGGATGAAAAGCAATTGATTATTAGTTGTGGTTTGAGCAATAAATAGAATGATCGGAACCACTTTGTAGGTTACTGAACCTTGTAGTTTAAGCAATAAATAGAACGATCGGAACCACTTTTTAGGTTACCGAACCTATGGTCAGATAACCTATTGGCGTGGCGTTGCGTCCGTCGTTTGTCCGCCCGTCGTCCGTCCGGCTAGCCGGCCAAAAAAAAAAAAAAAACGAAAGCTTAGGGGCTTGGAAAAAGCCCCTAACCATGTTTTAAATTAGCATGTTACTTTAGGGGCTATTTGTCGCTGTTTTAGAATTTTTCGAGTTTTCTCAAAATGACGGCTGTTTTCAACGAATTGCTGACTTCAATGACCATTTTCTCCAAAACTTTTCACACAGTTTTGAGACAACCGTTCATCGGGTCCTGAGTTCGAATGGATTTTTCCAAACCCTGCAACTTCGGCGCCCAATGGGGGACGTGTCGAAATGTCAAGGACGAGATTTCCGAAGAGGGGGAGTATGTGCCAGGGCACATTTGGGGTTCCCCTAATTTGGTGGACAGCATTCCTACGAGCTCGGCTAGTGGCATACTTTTTAAAGTGTTGGACTGCCGTTCGTCGGTTCCTAGGCTGGAATCCCCTCTGGGGCAAGTGGATTTTTCTGAACCCTGCAACAGTTGAATACGTCTCAGGCACGGGCTTTCTCGGATGGCATAGTGGGATCCTTCTTGATCTTTGGAACGCAAATTGGGGTCAAGTCAATTGCTGCCCCTTCCTTACAGATACAGGCTTCATAGTCATCCTCCACTGTAGGCAATTGATGGTGTAAGTTTCACAACCCAGGACGTTGGATGTTCGTGTTGAACAGTACATAGATGATTCGGCATGTGACTAGAACAGAAACAGACACCCACAGCAGATGATATCATAGGTTTACATCCAGAAGCAGCTGGATTTCTGAAGGACGGGGTATTCCAGATGCCTGCGGGACAGATCGCTGCCGTTGGATCCCAGGTTAGTGGGTTGGTTAGGCCGACAATAATCACGCATGGCTAGAAATGCACATGCATGTCACCTATTGTGGAGGTATACGGGGGCAATGGCAAGGCCTCCATAAAACAACAACTTGATTAGGATACTGGTCCATCCACACTGACGGACCAAGTCAAGGTCAAACTCCAGGTAGCCTGACTGGAGCCAGAGTCTGCTCATACACTACAGAGAAGACAGAATGTCCGGAATGACACAGAAACAGTCTCGCCTTTTACTGGTGTCCCGACTTCGATCTTTATCCTATACAATCCTTTGTCCAATAATTGGATACGAATCAGGGATAAAACCTTGGGTATCCAAGAATACGAGGGACCCACATCTAGTAAAGGGTTCCTAGTTTCTGATCGGTTCGAGCTTAGGTGAATCTGGGTGGATACCCTCTTTATATATATATATATATATATATATATATATATATATATATATATATATATATATATATATATATATATATATATATATATATATTAGTCTAAAGTGTATATTAGCTGTACATATACCCTGTTATTAGCTGTACTTTTCGGTTAGCTGTACATTTTCGTGTACAGCTAATATTTGGTGTGTCTCTCCTGCACGGCTCGTTTATTTTTTGGCATTGCCGTCCATAACTTGAGACCAATGTGACCACCTTTACCTGTTTCCGCAATATTATTGACTTTTCATCAATAGAAAAGACTACATACCAACGGCTCCAACCATGGGAGTATACTTCGTTCGTGCTATTAGCTGTACATAATATTTCATACGAATTGTAGTGCCATAAATGGAGTATACTTGAACGTTCGCATCAGTATATTATCATACCACATGTTTTACATGACTCAACTGCAACAGCAAGACAAAATACCAATCAACGTGAAAAGTAATAAAAATGTCACTATGAAATCACGCAAAAACATATACTTTGTCCGAATGTACAGCCAATAACCACTTTTTGCTAAAAAATATACTCGGCATATATGTCCAGCTAATAACCTCATTGACTGTGTAGGTTGTGTTTTACGTTGCATTGCAGTTATATCCACCCGTAGGCCTACTGCAATTTTGTGGGCCTATTATTTTGGCAAAATCACCCTATAGCAATAGATATACAACTCAAATGCGGAATTCCGGGCACTCTCTTGTATGATAATGGGCGACATTGTGCAACGTAGGCCTACTGACTATTCTGCACTGACATGCGGACAAGGGGAGGATCCATGCACCTCTGCGCCCACAGAGACGTGTTGTCCCCACCCCCCCCCCCCCCCCCCCTCCTCTCGCCAATATTTGAAAATGTAGACCCATTCACTACGCGCACGACGAATTATCAGCTATACGTCGTTGGTGAGTTATCTCACACATCAAATTTAAGACTCGAAGGTGGCACTTTCTAAAACGTAAAAGCGTAGTCCTATATTTGCTCAAAAAAGAATTAATCAAATGTCAACATTTTGGTATGTTTGAGAACAAAACTACCGAGAAAAGTATAGTGACCGTGCGTTTTATTTTTTCCTTAGGGAACAATTTAGGCAACGAATCTTGAATGCCATTTTATAATGGAGAGTATAGGGGAAATATAAGTAGGCTATATCGCCCATTTGTAATGCAATATTACCTAACAATTGCCAGTTTTATCAGCATGTGTAATACATCATTTTAAAGGAAAAAAGCTACCCTTACATATGAAGTCAAAAAAATATCGGGTCACCGTTAGAATTGATGCACTAATTTCTGAAATTTTACTTGCCGGAAACTAACATGTTACAATTTAGAGGAAATAAACGTAGGCCTATATATCGCATATCTGTACAATGTTACCTGACAATCGTCAGTTTTATCTGCATGTGTACTACATCATGTTGAAGGAAAGAAGCTGCCCTTATATATGAAACCAAAAAAATATGGGGGTCACCGTTAGAATTGTTGCGCTAATTGGCACTTTTATTCGCCGGAATCTCATACACGTAACGATTCAGGGGAAATATACTGGTATATATCGCAATTATGTACAATATTAAGTAACAATTGTCAGTTTTATCGGCATGTGTAATACATCATGTTGAAGGAAAGAAGCTACCCTTACATATGAAACCAAAAAAATGTGGGGTCACCCTTAGAATTGTTGCACTAATTTCTGACATTTTACTCGCCAGAACCTGATATGTTACGATTTAGGGGAAATAAACGTATATATCGCATTTTTGTACAATATTATTTAACAAACGTCAGTTTCATCGGCATGTGTAATACATCACGTTGAAGGGAAGAAGCTACCCTTACATATGAAACTAAAAAAATATGGGGTCACCGTTAGAATTGTTGCACTAATTTCTGACATTTTACTCGCTGGAATATGACATATTACGATTTAGGAGAAATAAACGTATATAGGCCTATCGCATTTTTGTACAATACTACAAAACAATCGTCAGTTTTATCTGCATGTGTAATACATCATGTTGAAGGAAATAAGCTACCCTTACATATGAAACCCAAAAAATATGGGGTCACCGTTAGAATTATTGCGCTAATTGGCATTTTTACTCACACGGAATATGAAGTTTAACGATTCAGAGGAAATAACGTATATATCGCATTTCTGTACAATATTAATTAACAATCGTCAGTTTTATCGGCATATGTGATACATCATGTTGAAGGAAAGAAGCTACCCTTACATATGAAACCAAAAAAATATGGGGTCACCGTTAGAATTGTTGCGCTAATTGGCATTTTTACTCAGCGGAATCTGACATGTAACGATTCAGAGGAAATAAAGCATATATCGCATTTCTGTACAATATTAATTAACAATCGTTAGTTTTATCGGCATATGTGATACATCATGTTGAAGGAAAGAAGCTACCCTTACATATGAAAACAAAAAAATGTGGGGTCTCCGTTAGAATTGTTGCACTAACTTCTGACATTTTACTCGCCAGAACCTGACATGTTACGATTTAGGGGAAATAATTATAGGTAATTGACTGGATACAGTGTTTGAGGCCCGAGGTCGTGTCTGGGCCGTAGCACGCACGAGCTTGCGAGTGCGTCCGCGGCACAGACACGACCGAGGGCCTCAAACACTGTATCCAGTCAATTAACGTATTATTATATGCCGCATTATGATATGCATACCCCTTGGGAGAGACATGATTACAAATGCTGACATTTTCTAGCCATTTTAGACCCTGAAAGCAAATAATTTTATGGACATTTTCATGTACTACAAAACCAAAAAATGTCATTTCACCAGCGCATGAATACGTAAACTTCAAAAGACCGTCGGTTGCTATGCGCGACGAAGGTCGATATGAAGGCGGTCAATACCGCAATATATCAGACCGATTGCACTCTGTGTAATACATTGTAGCATTTTCGTAGGCATATAATAATCGTATATATCGCACTTCTGTACAATATTATTTAACAATCGTTAGTTTTATTGGCATATGTGATACATCATGTTGAAGGAAAGAAGCTACCCTTATATATGAAACAAAAAAAATATGGGGTCACCGTTAGAATTGTTGCACTAATTGGCATTTTTCACTCGGCGGAATCTGACATGTAGCTATATCAGAGGAAATAACGTATATATCGAATTTCTGTACAATATTAATTAACAATCGTTAGTTTTATCGGCATATGTGATACATCATGTTGAAGGAAAGAAGCTACCCTCACATATGAAACCAAAAAAATATGGGGTCACCGTTAGAATTGTTGCGCTAATTGGCATTTTTACTCGGCGGAATCTGACATGTAACGATTCAGAGGAAATAACGTATATATCGCATTTCTGTACAATATTAATTAACAATCGTTAGTTTTATCGGCATATGTGATACATCATGTTGAAGGAAAGGAGCTACCCTTACATATGAAACCAAAAAAATGTGGGGTCACCATTAGAATTGTTGCGTTAATTGGCATATTTATTCGCCGGAATCTTACACGTAATGATTCAGGGGAAATGTAATGATATATATCGCGATTCTGTACAATATTAAGTTACAATTGTCAGTTTTATCGGCATATGTAATACATCATGTTGAAGGAAAGAAGCTACCCTTACATATGAAACCAAAAAAATGTGGGGTCACCGTTAGAATTGTTGCACTATATTCTGACATTTTACTCGCCAGAATCTGACATGTTACGATTTAGGGGAAATAATCGTATATCGCATTTCTGTACAATATTATTTAACAATCGTCAGTTTTATCGGCATGTGTAATACATCATGTTGAAGGGAAGAAGCTACCCTTACATATGAAACTAAAAAAATATGGGGTCACCGTTAGAATTGTTGCACTAATTTCTGACATTTTACTCGCTGGAATATGACATATTACGATTTAGGAGAAATAAACGTATATAGGCCTATCGCATTTCTGTATAATACTATTAAACAATCGCCAGTTTTATCGGCATGTGTAATACATCATGTTGACGGAAAGAAGCTTCCTTTACATATGGAATCAAAAACATATGGGGTTACCGTTAGAATTGTTGCGCTAATTGGCATTTCTTCTGGCCGGAATCTGACACGTAAGGATTCGAGGAAATAAGCGTATAGGCTATATACGCATTTCTGTACAATATTACCTAACAATCGTCAGTTTTATCGGCATGTGTAATACGTCATTTTGAAAGTAAAAAGCTACCTTTACATATATGACAAAAAAATCAGGGTCACCGTTGGTATTTTTGCGCTAATTGGCCTTTTTTACTTGCCGTAATCTACGGTTTATGGGAAATACATGGCAATTCTATACAGTATTACCTGACGATTGTCAGTTTTATCCGCATGTGTAATATACCGTAAATATACTGTAATATGCCGTTTTGAACGTAAACAGCTACCCTTACATATAAAACAAAAAATAAAAAGGACTGATCACCGTTAAAACTGTTGTGCTAATTGTCATTTTTACTCGCCGGAATTTACTATTTTGGGAGAAATACAAGTATATCGCACTTCTGTACATGCAATAATACCTAACAATCGTCAGCTTTTATCGGCATGTGTAATAGGTTACATCATTTTGAAGGTAAAAAGCTACCCTTGCATATCAGACCAGAATATTCGAAGTCACCGTTAGAATTTTTGGGCTAATTGGCATTCCTATTTGCCGGAATTTTATGGGAAATTCAAGTAGGCCTATATCGCACTTCTGTACAGGGATGAGGTGGGGGGGGGGGGGGAGGACTTCATTGACAAATAATTGAGCGCCCCAGCGCTTAACCGAGCCATTACGATATTATATAAATACAACCCTGTATGTATATTGGTACAGCGGATTATTCTTCGAGAGAGATACCCGAGGCGTCAACCGAGGGTGGTAATGTCTTACAAGGGGAATATTCCGCTGTGCCAATATGCACAGAGGTATGTATTTATTTTACTATACCGAATATCTGTTCTGACATTATGTCATTGACGGAAAATCGATTGTCAATCTCCATAAGCAACATGTGAACAATACAACATCCGAAGGCTGCCGGTTAGTATATCAAAATTACCATTCGGTCCGTTTATCGTTTACTGTCTCGACATTGCGGGCGGCTCCAGCAGAGCAAATTATTTCATTGCAATTGACCTATCACAGAGCATGATTCTTACAGGAGGTATAGTGATTGCATTTCACAATGCGAAGAGATAAGAACTCGCCCGAGAACAGAAGTACAGAAGCATAGACGCAACAAAAATATTTTTCTATTGCGTTATTTCGCGATATTTCGCGAATGCTTTTTCATCATTATGAATGTTAATCCGTGTGATAAATGAGCATGTTAGCACCATATCGTGCCACCGTCTATTGTTTATGAACGATATCCTCAGAATAGTTAAAGAGAAAAGTCCACTCTATCCTCCAGCCCTTAGTTCAGTATTTCTTAAAGCCTGGACCCGTCCAGAATATTATCTGTATATCTTTTGCATATGTTCATGCAACATTAGCTGTACATATATTCAGATGTATATGTTCAGGTAATATTAGCTGTACATATATTCAGATGTACAGCTAATATACACTTTAGAGAAAATCCGGCAGCTAATATACAATATAGAGATAAAACGGCAAGTAAAATATTAGCTGTACACAAAAAAAATGATATCTTCAGATATTAGTTGTTGAGAGAATAGTCTTTCACTGCGATTATGTCTTTGAAAATGCTTTTTAAAAAAGTGAACCGATAATATCTAACACTTATATTTCTCTAGTAATAGCCATAAAAGTATATGTACAGCTAATGTTAACATTAGCTGTACAGTACAGCTAATATCGCATTTAGTGGTATATATATATATATATATATATATATATATATATATATATATATATATATATATATATATATATATATATATATATATAGATAGATAATTTACTGTTGCTGTAGAAAATCACATTGTCACAGCTTTATACTTGAAACCACAGTGTCAGAACCAGCGAAAGGCTTCCTAAAGTCGCTGACAATTGCATCCATGGATTTGGAAAACACGATTATGTTGAGGTTACTGGGGTGTGAGCCATTTAGTAACTGAGAGCAACAGGATACATACATTGGCGGCACCATACGCCTGTTGCCTTTAGAAAGCCAAATTTCACAGGTGCACACATATTATCAATATTAAAGGTTCATCAGGGTTATGGTGATAAACTGATAGAATCAAATAAACAACCAGTCATAACAGGCACTGGAGACAAAAGATGATGTATCACATTCAGGTCTATGTATAATGTTCCAAGATTGCAGCCTACTAAGATTTCTTGCCATTATGGGTGCAAGTGTCACTGGGCATCCAAAAGTAAAGAAAAACGAACCGAGTCCAATTCATTCCAGACAATGTCACTAGTGTTTCATATAAATATTACAAATATTGCATTAAGCAAAATATGGTCTCAGGACACAGCGTCTGAACCTCCAGTTTTGAATCCAGTAGACCTGGGCTGGCACGAGAGCACACACCACCAGCACCAGGCAGTTGAGGAACTCGTGGAATGTGACAGTATACCAGCAATGCCAGGAGAACTGTTCAACGTGATTTGCACAAAACTTTGCAAGTTTGATGCAACTGAAGCAAGCCTGAACATGAACTTACTTTCGATAATCCGAAGGATGCGAAAAACGACCAGGACGATGATGGTGATATGGTGTGTCAACAACTGATGTACACACATGTGTATAAGTATATGCTTATTTCAATATCTCTTATTGGCTCGGGTCTTGGCTTGAGGTGGTTATTAATGTAGTACAGAACTACAGAGTCGGGTGAAAACACACTCGCACGGTTTGGCGACCACATACCACTGCCGAGGTAGGGGATTCAACCTCACTAAACCGACTGCACTGGTGAGAAGTCGGCCCACATTTGAACTGAGCTGACTGAGTAACCTCTGTTTAACAAGTTAATATGAATAAGTATCGTTAAAAGAATATTTTTACTGGATTCCTTGTGCCTGAAAACATATAAAATGACACAAATTTAATGTTTCTATGTCAATTAGGGCCATAGATGTGGCGATTATTTGATTTGTGGTGATAATTGGTGGCCATCTTGGATTTGCACACAATTAATATGCGAAAAAAATGGAAACAGTTATTTCTCATCTCATTAGGGTCCATTCTTATGAAAAATCTTCATAAAGCAAAATCAATATGAAAATGGCATGGATTTACATAATATAAACAGTTGGAAATCACAGTTTATTTATAGGTGAAATGAAAAACATTCATGTTTTGCGTGTTAAAGGTGCATTTCATATCTAACGATGGGAAGTGTTTCGCTGTGATTCAACCTCAACAAGCAAAGTGATCTTCATTGAACATGATTTTAATGCACTAATATACAATCCAGAAGTCAAGCTAATTTATGATATCATGTCACAACATAATATTTAGACATATTCATTTCAAACATTGTGCTTTCGCTTCAGGCAATTATATCATCAGGTGTTCTGACTATTGCACGTCGTGTAATAATCAGCCAAAAAAATATTATCTGGTATATTTTGATAGGATTTTCAATTTCCTTTAAAGTGGTTTTATCGATTTGCTCATGCCATCATCCAAAAAAAAGTTACAATCCATAGGGTAACCATACCCCCAAATTTGATGTGCGAAAAACGCACCGAAAATCGACAAGGGGTACCCTAACAAAATGCAAATTTCAGATATGATGCTGACATGGTGGAAACACACACCCGGGCTATTCTTGTTCCTGATACATTTCCAGACCAGATACATATGTCAGACCTTTTCCACCTTTTGGGTGCAACAAACTCAAAAACTAAGGCTCCTATGGATTTGGGCTCCCGTACTAATCCTCGAGGATCCCGGATAGCGGACGACGATAAATCTTTACAGCGCAGTCAAAACCAAATGACAAAAATGGTTTATGTCCGGGTCAATTGACAAAAAAACCTACTGAAGCGTAGGATGTTCTGTTTGGTACGTACTATGGGTTCCTAAGAGAATTATAATTCACTGAAGAAAAGAGTTACAGACTAATCCACAGACATGCACACTCAGCAACGATCCTCAACGTACAGGTACATGTACGTGGAGGCTCGATGATCTCAGGCACACAGCACACCTGATCACCAACAAATGGTGCAAGGCAGCGGATAACTATAGGCTTCTACCATACAGATGTTATGAAGGTTTACATATCCCCATATTAGGATTCCGATAAGTGTGGTTAAGTGTTAGGCAGGTGAGTGTGTTGAGGTGGCGAGTTCTGACTGGGCAAGGAATGGAGGAGTTGAGGAGAGGGCTGGTTAGACAGGTCAGTGTGTTGAGGTGGCGAGTTCTGACTGGGCAAGGAATGGAGGAGTTGAGGAGAGGGCTGGTTAGACAGGTCAGTGTGTTGAGGTGGCGAGTTCTGACTGGGCAAGGGAGGGAGGAGTTGAGGAGAGGGCTGGTTAGACAGGTCAGTGTGTTGAGGTGGCGAGTTCTGACTAGGCAAGGGAGGGAGGAGTTGATGAGAGGGCTGTTTAGACAGGTGAATGTATTGAGGTGGGTTGTTCTCATTGGGCGATGGAAGGAGGGGAGGAGGTTGTGATCAGTCGGTTAGGAAGGTAAGTGTGTTGAGGTGGGGCGTCCTCACTCGGCACGGGGGGTCCAGGCGAGAGCTGGTTAGACAGGTCAATGTATTGGGATGGTGAGTTCTCACTGGAAAAAGGGGAGGGCTAGTTTCTGCAGTTCCATTTCTTTGGATGGTGAGTGCCCAAGGAAATAGGTGATGAGAGGCAGCGTATGCTGGGACGTCCTCGTCGGGTAAGGGAGTGAGAGGGGGGGGGGGGGGAGGAGTTCTTGAGAGGGTTGCTCAGGCTGGGACGTTCTCACTGGGGAAGGGAGTGGAGGGGGGGGGGTGAGTAGAGCAGGGGCAGGTTAGGGAGGTCAATGTATTGATGCAGGGCGTTCTCACCGGACAAGGGAGTGGAAAGGGGGGGGGGGTGATTAGAGGGCTGGTTATGGAGGTCAATGTATTGAATTTCGGGCATTCTCACCGGGCAAGGGAGGGATGGGGTTATGATAGGGCTAGCTATGTATGTAGGGCTAGCTATGTTGGGCGTTCTCATCGGGCAAGGGAAGGAGGAGGTGATGAGAGGGCTGGTCAGGCAGGTCAATGTATTGATGTGGGAGCTATGTGAAGAGAGTGAGAGGGCTATTTAAGCAGGGCAAAAAATTTACACGTATTGAGGTGGCGCTATCTCAACAGGTAGAGATAGATATATCTATTTTTAATTGCAAATGCCATATGTAAGGCAATGTTATAATAATAGTCAGAGGCGGGTATAGGATTTTGGGAGGGGGGGGAGGGGGCCAAAACCTCTGATCGACAGAGCGGCAAGCGAAGCGAGCCCATGTCGGCCGGGGGTCTGGGGCCCGCTGAAGGGCGCCAGACGCTGAAGGTTTATGCATCCCCAATGGTGTATTCTAGGGCTCTCCTTGGACCAATTTCATGGTCTTGGAGAGTTTATGAATGCCTGATCTGGGGTGGATCGAGGGTTCTGAAGGAGGGCGAAGATATGGAATATTGCGAAGCGAGTTGCCGAAGACCGAGGGTCTGAGGCCAACTTAAGGGCCCGAGAAGCTAAAAGGATATGTATACATACCCAGTGGCAATGCATGGCCAGTGGTGTTTTTTATGGGTTTCCTTTGGTCCATGCCCCATCTCCCTAAGAGTTTTTGCATGGCGCAGATCTGGCATTTGAGTGAAAGCTCATTTGTGAAATGTTACTAAGCCAGATGAAACAAGCCCTTGTCGGCCGGGGGTCTGTGGCCTGCGCAAGGGCCCCAGACGCTGAAGGTTTATGCATCCCCAATGATGTGTTCTAGGGCTCTACTTGGTCCAATATCCATGGCCTTGGAGATTTATGAATACCAGATCTTGGGTGAGTCCAGGGTTCTGATGGAAGGCCAAGATTGAGGGCCCCAGAAGTTGAAGGGATATGCAGTGGTGTGTTTTATAGGTTTCCTTTGGTCCATTTCCCATTCCCCTAAAGAGTGTTTGCATGGCTGATTCAGGCAAATCTAAGATTTTGAGGGGAAAGCCTAGTTCTGAAATGTTGTTTAGCACTGAGTTGAAATAAGCCCCTGTCGGGGGGGGGGGGGGAAATCTGGGGCCCGCTCAAGGTATTCGCGTATTCGCGTGCCTAATACAGCATCCCAGAGCTCTCCTGGGTCTAACTATCAAGCATTATGTGGCGATTTTGCCCTAAGCACGCGGCAGGTGATTGTAAACATAAATGCCATTTATGTGGCCTTTTCGTACTTGGCCTTGTTTTGACACGCTCCGTTCGAGCGTGCGTTGCCACGGCGACGCATTGTAATTTACGCTCCAGTAAACTATAACAATGGATCGATTAGACCTCGCGTGCGCCCTACAGCTTGTGGTGTATTATATATACACTGGAAGCGACTCGATCGAGGAGATTGTCCGAGAGATCGAGACTAGGACGCACACGAGGCTCGCCATGAGCTTTGTGTTCCCTGGGTCTGAGTAGAGGGCTCCTAGAGCCCTGGGGACGATTTCCATGGGGAGGCCCGGGCTGGGAGAGACAAGTTGCTGACTCGGGGGCGTACGCCCTGTGGATCGCCAGTTCTCTCCCTTCCCGGGACGTGTGACAGAGGCTCTGGCCAGCATGTCGACTGTACGGGGTTCCGTCCCCGAGGCAGACCGCGGCTCGCCAGGCCCCGCCAGTTAACACCGTAGGGATGAACTAGTTTCTGAACGGTGTCCGTAGGCCTGGGAGTGTCGGGTGGGCTGTTACCTGGTTACCGTTAATGCTGAAGTAGTTACCGTGTCCGCAGCGACCTCCGGTGAGCGGCCCCGCCGCAAGGATCCGGAATAGCGGATGCGCGTCCGCAAGGACTCGGATGAGAGAGGACTATCCTCGAGGATCCCGAAGAGCGGACGGTAGTCAATAACTTTACATTGGTGCCGTGACCAGGATCAGTCCGACAGTGTTCCATCGCAGCCTACCGTCACAGCGTTGTAGCCTCCTTCGTCCCTGGGGATCGCCCGCTCCTCAAGGACAACTCATAAACCATGATGAAAGAAAGAGATAAGGCCAAAAATAAGGCTGATGAACCCAAGGGGGGGGGGGGGAAACGGGTGGAAACGTCGCGGACCACACCCGGTCACGCGACGGCCGCAGTGAGAATTCTACAGATGACTCCGGCAGTAGGAAGGAACGTGCGGAGACCTCCGTGGACAAGACCCCGTCCGCGGAGTCGACTCCGGCGTCCCTGGCTCCGTCTCCGGACGACGAGTCGCGCCCTGAGGGGCAGCAACAGGGATTGCTATCAGGGCCTGGCCCTGATCCGGTAGGCGCGGGAGGTGGAGCTGGCAACGGCGCTACCCCGCGCCCGCCTAAGTCCGGACGGCAGACGTGGCAGGCGACGCTCTTTCAGGGGATATCTCCGGATGTCCGGGATCGAGTGGTAGCCGGCCCGAGTATCTCCGGGCAAGCGGACCAGCAGTTCTGGATGCCACCTCCAGCCGGAAGAGCTCCTGCGAGGGCTCCCGGCCGGGAATCCAGGCAGTCCGCGTCAGGCGGGATGGACCAGCTCACCCACACTCTGAGTGAGCTGGCTCCTCTAGGGCGCTATGACCGCGCCCGGTCGCCCCATCAGGGACGATCAGACCGGCGGAACCGCTCCCCCTCTCCGCTGTCACAAGGCAACTCGGGGCCTTTGACGGAGAGGGAGAGGTGGCTGATATCCGAGGCGCTTGTACTGTTCAAGCGGAATCAGCCGCCTCCGAGCGTTGACCCGTCGGCTATTCTTAGTCCGGGGATGTCTGGGCCAGTAGCCCCTCCCCAAGTCCTGCCGAGTCCGCAGGCGCCAGTGGCCCCCGCAATGGGACCCGCGCCTGCTCCGCGGCTCGGAGGCACCACGTTGGCGACCGCGTCGACCGTTCCGACGGTTGGAGCGCAAGCCGCGTGGCCGACTTACCCTGGCACGTACAGTGTGTCGGACGGGCAGTGGCAACAGGCGGCTTCGGCCCCAAGCTTTGCCGCCCCTTCTGGAGCCTACCCAGTAGGTTCAATGGGAGCCCCGCCCGCACCTAGCCAGAGTGGGTTTTTAGCGGGAATGACCCCGGCGGCAAACGTGAGCTTCCCTGCTCCTATGTCCGCGGCGTCGATGTTTGCTCCGGCAGACTCCGCCGCAGGCGCGGGCAGCTCGCGGAACTTGCCGGGACCGCACGTCGGGCGCGTAACAAACGCGATGACGGGCCCGACCACTCTTCGTGGCGGAAACGGTTCAACGGGGATAACGCCGACTTGGAGGAGTACTTGCTCCAGGTATGGCGTACCGCCGTGTACGAAAGATGGTCCCAGCATGAAGCTGGACACGTCCTCGCGGGGAGCTTGGAAGGAAAAGCTCTCCGCGTGATGCCGTGTCTGCCGGTGGGAACAGTGACGTTCGGCGAGGTTGCTCGTCAACTTCGCCTGCTGTTCACGCCGACGACCAATCGGCGGCAGTCTGAACGCGAGTTCAAGGCGCGTACCCGCCAACCGACTGAGTCTGTGACAGACTATGCGTTCAACCTACGCATACTCGGCCGGAGAGCTTTTCCGGACATGGACTCCAGACGGTTCGAGACGATCCTGATCGATCAGTTCATCGATGGCCAGCCTTACCACCTAGCGTACGGGCTGGCCACCCATGAAAAGCGATCGATGGAGGAGGCAATAGACTCCGCGCTTGCGTTTGACGTGGCTGTCCGCCCTAGACAGTTGCCTCCGGCCCCGGCTCCGGCCTCGGCTGTACCCGCGCAGGCGGCGACTCCTTTTCCGGTTAAGGCATCGCAGGTAACCCCGTGGCAGGACCCGGTCGTCCAGGAACCCGCCAGGGAACCTACCCCGCAGTGGGTTAGTGCGCCGGCACCCTCTACAGGGGCGCCCGCACATGCGGCACCAGTTGCCGCGCCGTGCTCGTCCTCGGACGAGTGCGACATCGAGGAATACGACCTCGGCGCCGCGCAGATTGCGCACTGTGCCGGGATCGATGCTCCGGGACCCGCAGAATGTTGCGCGTTCACCTCCGGACCAGCTCAGAACCGTCCCTGCTACTTCTGCGGAAAGCAGGGACACTTTTGGCTGAAGTGTCCGGAGTTGTTGGAACGCCTGCGGTCGCGCGGATACCAGGGAGCCCTCCCTGGCCCGCAACGGAGGAGTTCCTTCCGGTCTGGTCCTCCGGGACAGCAGAGCCGGAACCCGCGGCAGGGAAACTAGATCCGGACGTGGTGGTGACCAACACTACGTCTGGGGATAGTTGTTCGGTGGCAAACGATGCCGCCCCACCCGCTGATGAGCAGGACGAACCCCAAGTAGATATGACTTCTCCAGAAGTAGTCCTTGGAGATCAGTCTAGCTCCTCCGCGGCTGAGGCGGATGGCGAGGACTCCGTAGACGAGCCCAGCGCGTGTGAAAGGTATCGCCCTACCTGCGCGCTGGTAAGGGACCCTTGCTGGTACCTGCCCCTGTCCTTCGGACGGGAACCGGTCCGGTTCCTCGTAGACTCAGGCTCGGAGGTGACCCTCGTGGCCGCCGGAACGTTTAGGAAGGAGCCCGCGCTCCGCAACCTCGAGTTGCGAGATCCCGGACCGTACAAGCTCTACGGAGCGGGAGACAACCGCGTCCGTATCCATGGCATCATCGATCTGCCTATTACCCTTGGGGACAAGGTGTATCTGACAGAGGCGATCGTGGCGGATATCGGAGCGGCCGGGATTATTGGGATGAATTTTCTACGGGTCCACCGGGTGACCGCCAACTTTAGTGCTGGCGAATTCCGGATGGGAGAGGACACACACTTCCTCTTCCGCTCGGGCCCGATGCATTCATTCCAAATGCGGGCATCGCGCACTGTAGTAGTGCCACCGATGAGTGAGATGATCATTGAGGCGAGGCCGCGTCGTCCCCGCATGCCCCTCGATGGTCGACCGTGTATAGTGCAACCCGTGAGCAGTTTCGCCGCAGGAACTGGGCTCGTACTGGGTGGGGCCCTGGTCATGTCCAACCCTCGCGCGATGCCCATCCTCGTGGTGAATCCTACGGATGCTCCGATTGTACTGAAGCGCGGATGCATAGCAGCTACTGCTATTCCCGCGTCCTCGAGTCGTGTCCTCCCCGACGATCCTGTCTGCCGCGCTGCGTGCGCGGCGGCGGCCGCCGGGGATGACCCGTTCACCCTGCCGGACCATTTGGAATCTCGGGTTCCGAAGGACCGGTTGGATGAAGAGCAGCGCCAAGCGCTCCGCAAACTGCTGCGGCAGTATGCGGATGTGTTCATGGGTCCTGATGGTGCGGTTGGCAAGACTGACGTCGCCAAACACCGCATCGACCTCGTGGACGAGCGTCCTCTCAAGCAGCGTCTTCGTCGGGCAGCAATAGTGCACCAAGAGGTCATAGACCAGGAGGTGCAAAAGATGCTCGACTTGGACATCATCGAACCAGGTGACAGCCCTTGGGCCAGTCCGGTGGTTATGGTGAAGAAGAAGGACGGCTCGTGGAGGTTCTGCGTGGACTATCGGAAACTCAACGATGCCACGCGGAAGGACTCATATCCTCTCCCGCACATTGAGGATACCTTCGATGCCCTGGCCGGGTCGCACTATTTCTGTGCTCTGGATCTGGCCTCCGGGTATTGGCAGGTGGAGATGGAGGAGAGTGATCGGGCGAAAACTGCCTTCGTTACCAAGAACGGGCTCTACCAATTCAAGGTAATGCCGTTCGGGCTCTGTAACGCACCAGCGACGTTCGAGCGCCTCATGGAGATGGTACTTAAAGGGTTCCTCTGGAAGCAATGTATGGTCTACATCGACGATGTCGTCGTGTATGGCCGGTCGTTCGAGGAAACCCTCACCAACCTCCAGATGGTGCTCCATCGCATCCGTGGAGCAGGGCTTAAATTGAAGCCAAGTAAGTGCGAACTATTCGCGCAGGAAATCCTGTACTTGGGCTTCATGGTAACGGGCACCGGAGTGAGACCAGACCCCGCAAAGGTGGCGGCCGTACAGAGATGGCCTCCGCCCTGCAACGTGGCGGACGTGAGGTCCTTCTTGGGCTTCGCGAGCTACCACCGCAGGTTTATTCGCGGCTTTGCGGAGATCGCGCGTCCCCTTACTATCCTCACGGAAAAGGGCGCCGATTTTGTTTGGTCCGCCGAGCAGGCTGACGCCTTCTCGGGACTCCGGCAGGCCTTGGTAGTGGCCCCGGTGCTGCGGCACCCTCGTCCGGACTGCGAGTTCATCCTGGACACTGACGCGAGTAACTTCGCACTCGGCGGTGTCCTCTCGCAGATCGTGGACGGGCAAGAGCGGGTAGTAGCTTATGCGAGTGTGGCCTTGAGCCGCTCTCAAATGAACTACTGTACCACTCATCGCGAGTTGCTCGCAGTGGTTACGATGACCAAGCGGTTCCGGCACTATTTGTTGGGACGCCATTTCCGTTTGAGGACTGATCATAGTTCGATAGAGCCTAATTACTTGGGTGGCTACTCTCCGGCGCAGATAGCTGCGGCGCAGAGAGCTGACAGAGCTCTGGCACCGGTAATCACAGCCCTTGAGGCCGGCCAGAAGCCCTCGAAGGATGAGCGGAAGACCTACAGGGAGGAGACTTTGTCTCTAGTATCCCAGTGGGAAAGACTCTCCTTGAGGGATGGCCTCTTATACCGGTGCTATGAGCCACCGACCCCACTGCCTCCAATATGGCAGCTGGTGCTTCCGGCGGAGCTGCGGAAAGAAGTACTCCACCAGTTGCATGACCTCCGGGTGACCGGTCACTTGGGAATCCGGAGGACCATCCATAGGCTACAACAGCGCTTTCATTGGCCTGGTAGCAGCTTGGACGTGCAACGGTGGTGCGCAGCCTGCCCTCGGTGTCAAGCTCGCAAAGGAGTTCAGACTCCTGGCCGCCACCCCTTAACCACGGTTAAGGCGGGCGCGCCGTTCGATCGGATAGCTTTGGATATACTGGATACCCACCGGGTCACCCCGCGCGGTTTCCGGTACATCCTGGTGATTTCCGACTATTTTACCAAGTATACCGACGCCTACCCACTGCGCCGCCAGACTGCGGACGAGGTAGCTCGGTTGTTGGTAAATAGATGGGTGGTGTACCATGGGGTACCTAAACAGGTACATTCGGATCAGGGCACGCAATTTGAGAGCAACCTGTTCCGAAACCTAGCACAGATGCTAGGCAGTACCAAGGTGCGGACCACCCCCTACAGGCCCCAGTCTGATGGCCAGGTCGAACGCTTTAATCGATCGGCCCTCAACATGCTGGCGGCCTTTGTGAACGATCGTGCGAATGATTGGGATGACCACCTCCCGTATGTCTTAATGGCGTACAGGTCGTCGGTTCACTCTTCGACCGGAGTTACTCCGCACGCGATGTTGTACGGCCGGGAGCTAAATTTGCCCGTGGATATTATGTATCCAACTGCGGCAGAGACCGGCGCAGTACCCCAGTGCGATCCGGAGTACGTGGAGTGGATTCGCCGCGCCCTGGCGAACGCCCATGATTTCGCGCTGCGCGCGCCTGGACAAGTCTGCCATCCGGCAGAAGCGAGGCTATGACGCCAATGCGAAGGGTAGGCCAGCTTTTGCGGAAGGCGACAAGGTGCGCTACTATTATCCGCCGCTTAAGCAAGGCAATAAATTTGCTAAGCCGTGGATAGGGCCGTTTACGGTACTGAAACAGGTGACAGATGTGGACTACCGGATCCGGAGGGATTCCGATCCGGACAGGATTCTGGTTGTCCATATCGATAATCTGAAGAAGTACGAGGGCCCGCTTGTCATGGATCCGCTCGTTCAGGATGCGGAACCGGATGATGCTCCCGTATGGGATCCGTCCGGTCAGCATCCGCGGACTCTGGACGAGCGTGTGCGCTGTATGGTGGGCCTCCCGGACCTCTCTGACCCGTCAGATGATGGACTGGGTGGCTATCAGCCAGATGACGGCGATCCGCAGGTACCCCCACTACCTCCAGTACCTGCGGATGGCGGGCGGCCACGCCGGAAACCATGTGCGCCAGCCCGGTATGGGTGGGAATAACCTTCCGCCCATGCGGATGCGTCTGCGGTACCCGTCTATCACACCACGGACGGGTTTTAGGTCGTTCCGTGAGAGTCCGCACGACTTACCTCCGCGGGTGGCTACTTTGTGGCTATCTTCGGAGTTGAGGTCCGCGGAGACTTTCATGTCGTAACGCCGCCGCTCCGCATCCGCCCTCCTGTAGTTTCCAGCGCTAGGGACGTGCGGATGGCCTGTCCGCACATTGTGGACGGCTGTCCGGCGTAATCCGCACGACGGTTACGCTGGCCGGACGATTTTACTGATCCGGCCGGACGCCCCTGGTCCCGGGACAACCTCTTATATGGCCAGACTGAGGTTGGGATTTACGTCCGCTACGGGAGAAGCGCCTTCCCACGGATTTGGGGAGCTGGCTCTGGACGCGGGGATAGTGTCCGCACGTTAGGACTGACGTCCGCGGTTCGTCCGCGTGACTCGTCCGGCGTCCGCGGCGCTTTAAGATGACGCACTTCGGTGTAGTTATCCCCCGTGAGCCATTACTATAATTACGGTTATAGTAATTAAGGTTTCTTACGGCAGGAAACCGACTATCCATTATGATAATGGAGCGGTTGTTAAGTCCGCGTGTGCGGACCAGCCGCGGCAGCGGGTGACGCTCGTTCTCGTCCGGATCGTACCTTACAATACGCGGTCCGGCCGGAACGACCGGAACCCCGGCCTCCTTCTAAGAAGGGGGTCGTATATTGCATGCGCAATACGCCGTTCTATGGTAGGCGTCCGGCCTGGACTCCGTCCGCGGGCAGCTCCGGACGTCCGCCGGCTATTGCTTTCACCATCTTTGGGCGCCTCTAGATTGGGTGCCGGTATGAAGGGTTCGCCCCCTAACCAGTGAGGTTATGGACCATGCCGGCTCCGCGTCTAATCTATTGGCTCCGCGCTCCGGTAGTCGTTTGAGGAGGCTCTGGGCTGGACCGGGCACCGCTCCGCGGCCGGGCAGTACGTCGGGGTTGCTAGTGGGCGCTTTGCAAACGCCCATAGGGCGCCCGATTGTCTGTCCGGACGTCATGGGTAAGTCCGATCGCCCTGTAAGCGTGCCAGCGGCTATGGGGAGTGATTTTGTTTATTTTCCATCTCATTTATTATTTATGGGAGGATTATAAGCCACAAGTGTGTGCGTGTTCCCGTGGAAATGCTATTCTTACTCATTTATCAAATATATGAGAAAGTTTAGTGATATATCTCTTGTCCTTGGTGCAATAGAGAGTAAGAAATCGGGAGATTTCTGCTTTCGCAAGAGGGGTGTAGGAGATTGTGTACATTGTATCGAAGGCTGTATGCCGTGATCTATGAAAAGCATGCAAGCGGTGGTGGATTTATTTTCATTGCTGCTTGAGCGGTGTTAAATTTTTATTTATCGCTGCTGATAGGGTGACATAATCGTAACACCCACAAGTAGTTTGGCTTTTTGATACATTGTATACAATCTTTAACCTGCGAGGGTGATTAACTTCACGTCATTGATCGCCAGTGCGAAAGCTATTGCTAATGACTGCTGTTAATTACTGTAGTATTTTAGCGGGTTCCCCCGGGATGGCTTGTGTACACAAGCCACCCGTATACATGGCACGATAGGAGTCACCGGGGGGAGATGCGTGTATGTGAATGTGGTAGTGTAAAACGTCCTTTTGTCTGTCGATCGGGTAGATGCAGTGAACAGACGTTTCCACGGGAACGCGTCATACGATGCGTGTGCAGTATAACTGCCAACACTTGATGCCTATAATCGATGTAACTCGACACTTACTGGTCATTCAAGCGCTTGGCACTGGTGGAGACGGATCTGCGGATCTGACTCCCAGTGTTTAATAGCGATTAGAGCGCTTGATGTCTGAGTCAAGTGACGGCTGGGGTAGTGATGTGGGAAGGGAGGAGGGTCTTTAGAGCGCACTAGTGTGTACTCGAAACCCCTAGCTAGGCCTGAGGATGATGACCGCGAGGACGTCTCCGAAGGCGAAGATATGGGTTCTGCGGAATCCAGCTCCGGCTCTGGTTCTTACACAGGAACCGAGTCCGAGAGCGAGGTCGCGGAGGACCGCCCCGCAGAGAGTGACTCGGCCACGGCAGGCGCCGAGCAGCATCTTGGATCCGTCGCCTTTTCCTCGTATGGAAGATGTGATGGACTGCGGTGGTGCGGGACTTGCTGGTGTGGACATTGAGTTTTACCCGTCCTCGGAGATGCTTGCGTCTCTGGGCCCGGATGAGAGTACTCGTGCGGAAACCCGTCCGGATGGCCGTAGCCGTCCGGACACCGGTTCCGCCGAGAACTCCTCGGTGTCCGCACCTGCGGAGTCTGGTCCGCACGACCAGAAGGCCCCTGGGACTTGGGCGGAGCAGGTTGACGCGGCTGAGGAAGCCGCATCCCAAGCTCCGCCTCAGGAACAGGAGTCTGGCTCGAAGGAGACCGAGAACCGAGATGACGGGTTTACATCGCCCGTCTCTAGGCGTACTCGCCGTCGAGCCCGGGAGATTGCTCAGAAGCAGTGGAGAGCCCAGCAAGCGCTGGAAGCCTCTAACCGCGGGCAATCTGAGGCTGGATCCGACCCGGACCCGGCCTCCTCGCCTCCGAAGAAGAAGAAGAAGAAGCGGACCCACCGGAAAAAGAAGTCCGGTGGTCCCCCGCCTCAAACCGGATCGAAGTCCGGAGGACCTCAGCCGCTGGCGCCTAAGCCGGGCGGCAAGACAGGGTCCTCCGCCAAACCCGGAGACGCCAACACGCCTAATCCCTCGGGATCTGGTGCGGGCGGCGCCTCCGCGGGATCCGGCCCGGGCGCGGGAGGTTCCAGTAAGCGGGTGCCTATCCAGGCACCGAAAGGAACCTCCTCTTCTTCTTCCTCCGGTTCCAAGAAACCTACCGGAGCTGCGGAGGTGGGGTCGAGTCCAGTGGATCGAGGGCGTCCCGTGCCGAAGGAGGGAGATCTTCGCTTAGAACTCCTCCGGAAGCGCGCGGAGCAAGACGGGGTCCACCTGTCTGACGCCGCACTGGAAGCGGGACGGCGGTCCTTCGTTGCGCAGCAACAGCGGGCCGCGCCCCCACGCGGGAAGAGTGTGCCCCGACAGACCAGGTCGGAGAATCGTTCGGGGGCGGCCAAAAAGAAGAAACGGTCGTCCTCGGAGCAGCCCTCTATCCAGAGGCTGCGGGCCGAGATGGGCCCCGAACTCCCTGGAGTCTGTCAGGGACACATGTTCCTTCCGCGGTATGGCAGGGATCCGCAAGGGCGCCGCACAGCGGAGGCCGGCGCGGCGGCCGACACGCCTTTCACACGGCCTCGTCCACTCACGGACGAGGAGCGTGTCGGGTTGCCGCCCGAGACAGAGGAGGGTGTAATATGCCAACTCTGTCCGGAATCCCTGGACGGGTATGAGGACCCGCACCTTGCGCTCAACCGGGATCGTAGGTATCCTTCCTACGACCACTTGAGTCGACATATTGTGGGGTACCACTACCCCTGGATGAGAATGTTCGTCTGCAAGAGGTGTTACTCCAGTAAACCTCAGCAGCGATATTTCGCCAGTTTGGAGGCCCTGAACACTCACCGCGCGGGTGCACACCGCGGTGAGGGACTTCACACCGTTGGTGATGAAGTGGGGCCTGTATTCAATTATGGATACATTCCACCTAGGGTGGCATCGTTCATGACTACGTCAGGAACAGTGAAGCACCGATTCTTTCACTGGGGTCCATGGCGCTTTGCACAGCGCATCATGGACGATGCCTGGAAGGAGTCTGGCGTTGTGTCTGCGGGCTCGAGCTACACCGCTCGCCTGACGGCGTCAATGGGCCAGACCCTGGCGGAGTACCAGGCGGCGGAAGCCGCCCGGACAGCAGCAGAGGCTGTCCGTCAACCGCCGGCGACCCAGGCAGGTGAAGAACGGCACCGGGTGACCATGGTCGTGTCGGAGATGCCGCAGATCGCAGCCAAGACCCGAGTGGCTTCTCCTAAGCCGCGCCCCCCGCCAAAGACTCAGGGGAAGAGTTTGTCCGCCGGAAAGACTCCGGCCGGGACGACGCCCCTGCAGTCTCCGGGTGCGCTGACTCAGGAGGATTACCCGGGCTTGCTCGAGGTGACGGTACCCGCGGGTCCGTCTGAGGGACGGGTGGTGGCAGACACCTCCGCCTCCTCGAGTGACTCGTGACTCCCTCGGTTGCGAGCAGTAGCGGACGTGCGGTACCTCTCTCGAGGTCGACGTCCGCGTCCTCGTTGGTAGTTGAGGGGACGTCCGCGGGATGGCAAAGCACCGCCTCCCTGGACTTGGATCCCCTCGACGCCACCAGCGTCTACGAGACTTTTCGCGAGTCTGTGGGCCAGGCGGTCGGCCATCGCCGTGATGGTATGGACCGAATCCCCGGTGACCCGGCGTTGGTGAACCTGCCAGTGCCCCGAGCCATTCGTGACTTGGGGTCCGCAGGTGTAGCCGCGTTGGTCCGCGCTCGGGAGGAGCACCCCTGGGATCACCCCCAGCGTGGTCGACTCACCCGAGCGGCGGAGTACCTTGTGGCGGAGATGGACAGCTCTCTGGATCGGTTCAGCCGGTGCCGCGCCGAGGCTTCCCGTGTCGCATGCGATCTCGCGTACGACCAGGGCCTCATGGAAGGCACCCGGCGGAGCCTAGAGAGCTACCGGACTTTGTCGGCCGTCATTGAGCGGCGCGCGTTCGACCAGGGTCGGACCGCCGCTCTTGCCGAGCAGTCCGGGGCGTCCGCCCCCGCCCCCGCCCCAGAGGTAGCCGCTAGGATGGAGCACCTGGAGGCCGAGAATGAGCAGCTACGGCGTCGTCTTGACGAAGCCGAGGCCACTCGGACTCGCCTACTCCAGGGCGTCGATGACCCCGAGTCGTCCGCCCTGAACCAGGCGGCTCTCCGGCGGGCGGATGCCGCTTTGGAGCTGGCCATCTACCCATACCTAGTCCAGGTGTGGGGAGAACGGACGGCCGGTCCTCAGCGCACCCGCGATACAGTAGAGATGTTCCGCGCCATTGCAGATCTCGGCGCGACATCTCTACCGGCCTCCGTCGTGATGGCTCCGTCAGGACCCGGATTGCAGGGCTCACCGCAGAAGCCCCTGCAAGCGCCACCGGGCCTGCCTCATCCGCCTGTGCAGCCGGCTTTCTCAATACCGGCTCCGCTGCTTCCGCGGCGTAGGGACCCGTCACCGCCGCCAGACCCCAAGACAGGCGGCACGGATGAGGAGCCTATGACAACGGAGGAAGGCTAGGGCACTAGCCTCGTCGCTGCACTTGTGCGGCGGCGTGCCGGAGTCGCTCCCGCGGCTCCGCCCTGCCTCAGACCCGTTCTGCGGATCTGAGGAGCCGGCCGGCAGGGCGGTCGGCAACATTTTTAGAGGTACTATCACTTTTGATCACTCGGTGTGTCGTTTTACAAAATTTCTAAATTTAAAGTTTAACCTTAAAGATATTCCAAAGACTCGACACACCGTCCTTTTATAACGGATGACCTTCCAAGGTCATCACACGGTTTTGGACCACCTCGGTAAAAATTTTAACTTGTTTATGAGGGTTTATTCACAATTGCAAAGCGCGTTATAGTTTACTCCGTAAGTCCGGGGGTAGTTCCCCATTCTTCCAAAAGGGACTCTTAAAGTCCTAGTGTTTTGCGCCGTGACTTCCGGGCTTTGCCATCTTGCCTTCTTCCGGCCCCCGCCATGCGAAGCCTTCGTCGGGTTTCGAGCATTTTGGGCGCGGGTGGAACATGTTGGGGACCAACATTGTAAGAAGGGGGTAATGTGGCGATTTTGCCCTAAGCACACGGCAGGTGATTGTAAACATAAATGCCATTTATGTGGCCTTTTCGTACTTGGCCTTGTTTTGACACGCTCCGTTCGAGCGTGCGTTGCCACGGCGACGCATTGTAATTTACGCTCCAGTAAACTATAACAATGGATCGATTAGACCTCGCGTGCGCCCTACAGCTTGTGGTGTATTATATATACACTGGAAGCGACTCGATCGAGGAGATTGTCCGAGAGAGAGTGACTAGGACGCACACGAGGCTCGCCATGAGCTTTGTGTTCCCTGGTTCTGAGTAGAGGGCTCCTAGAGCCCTGGGGACGATTTCCATGGGGAGGCCCGGGCTGGGAGAGACAAGTTGCTGACTCGGGGGCGTACGCCCTGTGGATCGCCAGTTCTCTCCCTTCCCGGGACGTGTGACATAGGCTCTGGCCAGCATGTCGGACTGTACGGGGTTCCGTCCCCGAGGCAGACCGCGGCTCGCCAGGCCCCGCCAGTTAACACCGTAGGGATGAACTAGTTTCTGAACGGTGTCCGTAGGCCTGGGAGTGTCGGGTGGGCTGTTACCTGGTTACCGTTAATGCTGAAGTAGTTATATATATACCGTGTCCGCAGCGACCTCCGGTGAGCGGCCCCGCTGCAAGGATCCGGAATAGCGGATGCGCATTCGCAAGGACTCGGATGAGAGAGGACTATCCTCGAGGATCCCGAAGAGCGGACGGTAGTCAATAACTTTACAATTACTTAACACCCTTAAATGCATGATCACTGTAGTTGAAACAAAATATGACCTAAAATATTACTTGGTTTTGGACCCCATCAAAGCATTAAGTGTATTTGGCCATTAAATGCTTTCAAATCATTTATAGAAATTGAAGGGCATAAAGTGCTTCCACTGAGAATAGGTGGGTTGGCTATAGAATGAATGAACTGCTCGCGAAATAGAGGGCCCTGAAGTTAAAGCTACTTCTCGGTGTAATGTATCTTGAAAACATTTCCTTTATAGAAATTGAAGGGCATAAAGTGCTTCCACTGAGAATAGGTGGGTTGGCTATAGAATGAATGAACTGCTCGCGACATAGAGGGCCCTGAAGTTAAAGCTACTTCTCGGTGTAATGTATCTTGAAAACATTTCCTTCCCTCTCTTCTTCCCCTTCCCCCCCCCCCCCCCTTTTCCCCTTCTCTTTCTTCTTTTTCTTTTTTTTGTGGGGGGGGGGGGGGGCAAGGCCCCCTTGCTTTCCGACCCCCTAAACCCGCTCCTGATAATAATTCAAATTTATATTTTCAACCAGGGCAACCACCACTCTCCCGTGTAGGCCTATTTGTGGAAACCATGGGCGTTTGGGAAGCACCGTTCATTTACTTACGCCTAGAACCAGGATGAAAAACCCCACGTACGTAAGGCTACTAAGTGCCGGCCCATCATGGCGCGAACTCCACGGTATGCCAGGATATGAGCGAAATAACAAATGATCCCTTTTAAGTGCCCAATGAAAAGGTGGTTGTCACTGGGTCACGGAACTCCCCTGTCGGAGTTATCGCGCGCGTTGGAAATCTTGTCGAAGTAGGCTATACTCTCTGCTAGATCTAGCAATATTTTCCTTGTTCAGTTTTGTACCAGAACAAATAGATATGGTATATCATGTATATTCGCTAGAACTTGCAGATCTACATATGATACCTGACATGTTTGAATTTGTACAGTATGTATAATGTAGATTGTAGTTCTTGCAAATGTAGTTCGCATGTCAATGCCGGTGGGCGATAATGGGTCAATCAGCTGTACGCCTACATGTAACCATAGATTTTAACCATAGAAGACACCATTACCAGTGACATTCACTCCCCAATATATTCATGCTTATCACGCTATGTCCAATACATCAATTGATAAAACTATCATAGTGGTTAGGCTGGGATTTTTTTTTTCAAAGGTGTTATCTGGTTATAGACCTATATGGATCACCAAATGAGACCATTTAGTAGCAACGCAAACCCATTTTGTTATTTTTAGGAAATATTGGGAACTGCTGTTTTTCTATAAAGAGCTATATAATAGTATGAAAATAAAAAAAAAATTAAGTGGATATCTCAAAAATTAAATTAATGACAGCAAATTGAAATCTCGAAATTCAAAAATCCATGATCAGGCTTTTTGGGAAAATTTGATGAAAAGTGACCCGGCCCCAAATGAAGATGGATTGACATTCTAACCCGAATTTTTTTGTTTTACATTACAAAGTGATAGTTCTTTTATCTAATATGAAGTAATTGCATCAATGTAAGGCATAAATATTACTCAGCAGCTTGCCAAACATGCAGTATGGTGGACTTATATGTGGTATATAAGCTATCATTCTGTGTAAGTTTAAAGGGCAGGGTCCCTTGTTCTGGTCTAACAATACAAAATATTTATCAATAAATGCTGCAAACTATATAGACAATAATATTGAAGCATGTTACTAAGTATTTTTCAATTGAATATTCAGAATAATAGATAATGAATAACCACTCGAGCATATATATATATATGAATCATTGTTATTATCACTATTAATGGGAACTATTAGTAGAAAATGGAATTTAAATGCATAGAAATATACAACAATGAATAATCATGAAGTTAAATTAGTATCTATGCAATAACAAATTTTTTACTAGACCTAGTAATTTTTAAAACTTAGCATTGTTTAATGACATAAATGACATTTAATTGATGAAAAAAAAATATGAGTGATGAGCATGAGATGCTATAAATTCTAATGAAACATACATGGATATATGAATTTGATTTGGGATAATTTGATTTTGGTACACATACACCTGATACATGTATGTATATTCAAATTTGATATACGAGACATGCTCATATATTGTAAGGGGTGTATATGACACTTCTATCAATCCAGTGAAATAATGACTTATTATCAAATGTTATCAGATAAAAATATTCTATTACTCATATTTTGATAATTTTACATGATAAATAATGAATACAAGTCGATGATAGTGAATTTTACAAATGACATTAAAACGAAAAACTCATTTGAAATGGAGATCGGGCGATAATAGAGGATGCTGGTGCATCAATGGCTGACCATGAGGGTTGTCA
Organism: Terebella lapidaria; assembly: GCA_949152475.1. Lineage (NCBI taxonomy): Eukaryota > Metazoa > Annelida > Polychaeta > Terebellida > Terebellidae > Terebella > Terebella lapidaria. The sequence goes on along the minus strand of OX424564.1, from coordinate 21,638,042 downwards.
TTTCGAACTTTTAAGCGTGAATTTAGACCTGAGTACGGTCGATTACAGTTACTTATTTGTTTGATACATGTAGATTTGATGTTACTCAACATTCTGGATATAAAATTTAGAGGGTGCCAATTGATTTTCATGTTTTTCTAACATAAAAAAAAATTCAACTCTGAAAAAAAATGTCTTCACCTTCGATCCAGGTGGTTTTTCCGAGGGGAACCACAAGGGGAATCACTTCTCTGGGAATTCCACTAGTCAAAAGTGTGGTGATTGGTCAATTAAAATCAATAATGGCCGTAATATTAGGGTACCCCCAGTCGGGTCAACTTTTGACCTGATTCAGCCGACCCCGATCGACGCGCCACCAACTTCCGTTTGCATCGCTACATTTAGCATTGAGTTGAATGGCCAATTTAAATACTATACTTTGCCCTGTACAGCGTTCCCTGCGATACTTGGGGCTTAGCTACAAAATCCCACAAATGCCCCACCAGTGTGCCTAACAAAAAATGTACATGTCATTATGGATCGACAGATTCAGTTGGCTACAGTTTGTTGGAAATTGCCTAATATATTGGGCAACCACTACCTCGAGTGCCAGTTCTCACAAGACATTTTTCCAAGGGCTTTATGAATATATCACTTACATTTCACTTTCACATCGTCCGTTCTCACACATACTATACATTACTCACTGATATTGGCAAAGCGTATCCTCACCGTGTCCATGCGGAAACCACGTGTTTTTGTTTATTTACAAAATCAGTACCAGATGTGACCCATTTACGCCTGTTTGGTCATCAACTCAAAACAGTCACGGTCTGACGCCTTTGTGTAAAAGATTTAATACTAATCTGGTAGGCAAAACAGGATTATGATGTCACAGCAATTGCAAATGCCGGTCCAAACCAACCCAAACCAAATCGCGTGTTACCATATCTTCAATTTTGTTGCATCAACAAACTTGTGAGGTCACTTCTTCTGTGAATGCCACTTTGCAAAATGTATGATTATGACATTTGACACGCATAGTTATCATTTCTTATAGGACATGTTTAAGACTCATGAATTTTCAAAAATGCGTTTTTAGAATAATTTTTTATGCCAAATCAGAGTATTGCACTAAACTTGCAAACAAGGCATGAAAGATAATTTGAGTTGTCACATTTGTGTCCTTGACCTTCAAGGAGTCACAGCACTGAGGGTGTCGATAAGTGAACCCCCAAATTAGGCACGGAGTCAGTTATCAACGCCTATCTTTTTTTCGATTTGAAGAAATTCACATACACATTATTTGTGTGCCAAATGTTCACAACAGCATACACTTGAACAGAGAAGTCCAAAAAGATAGTAATATATATCACATAACAGTTATAGAGTGATCAACGTGTATAAAATTGTTGACTTCGCTCCCAGATGGTTCTACTCAATGTGACCGCTCTTGTCGGTGGCATTATGCTTGACATTGTGATTGTGGCAGAAATGTTTTACTGAGATATGCACAATTTGTATGTGTATGCTTGGAGAAAATTAGATCTCTGCATATCAATATAATAAATATTGTTATAGCCCATACGAAATTACTCGAAGACGAAAGGAAAAAACAGGGAATGCATTGTATTCTGTACAGAAAACCTCAAATGTCATCGATTTATGCTCACTCCTACAAAGCCAAAAACGCTGACAGATAACACAGAAGCTTGGAACATGTTGAATATAATGCTGTTTATGGACTTAGGCAACAATGATAGACCTCAAACATACAAACACATGTACTTGTGTGCGTTCTGTATGATAGCAGGCTACACCGATATATAGTAATAGCAGGTTTTTGAGAAAATAGTACAATTTCCACAAAAATGATAAAATATTAAATAAATGTGCTTGCCAATGTACACTGAATTACATATGAATGTGTCTTTATCACTATTTGTTTTAGAATGTAAGCATGAAATGACAACATGGGTAGTTTTTGATAACGGAGAACCAGGTGTATATAACTGAACCCCAGGTGTCGATACTGACTCCATGAAAATGAACGTATATGATACAAAATGATCCCCTTCCAAATATTTTCTGTGCAGGCATGACAACACCAATCATATTGCGTCATATACGTTACAGTCAGAGAATTCCATATTTTGAAAAGGGGGGATGCCCTGGATCCCCACAGAATGGTGGGGGATATTTTGCTATGACTGGTTGTTGACCCGAGCTGGTTGGCATTGCACACGAACAGTTTCAAGACCACGGCACGCACAGAATGGCTCGGACGACGAACGATGGGTTGTGAGGCATGAAAATCAGTCGTTTTAAGGACGGTACCCTCAGAATTCGAGCTGTAGCAAAAAATCCAATTTATCAACATATATTTTCCTTACTATAGTGAGATGAGAAAATGAATTGGCTAGCTTTGTATATAAGCTGCTAAGGTTCATCTTGTTTTGGGACGGAGCTATGGAGACTTGAATTTGGGCTTTTTATCATTGTTAGGTTACCGGACCTTTGGTCCGATAACCTATTGCCGTGGCGTTGCGTCCGTCGTCCGGCGTCCGTCCGTCCACATTTTTATCATTAAAGTTTACAGGCGTATATTTCTGAAATTTTGCACAAAAATACCTAAAAATATTTCCAGGAGAGGTTTTTTAGGTTACCGGACCTTTGGTCCGATAACCTATTGGCATGGCGTTGCGTCCGTCGTCCGTCCGTCCGTCCGTCCGTCCGTCCGTCCGGCGTTAACATTTTTATCTTTAAAGTTAACGATCGAATCTTTCTGAAATTTTGCACAAAAATGCCTAAAAATATTTTGAGAAGGAGGTATTTTTTTGTTTTTTGATTTTCGCATTTTTTCCAAAATGGCGGCCGTTTTTGTCGAAAAACGCTCAATTTTGGACTTTGACGGCCATTTTCTCAAAAACTGTCTGATCAGTTTTGAGTTTTTGGTTTCAAGAGATTCCCCTCATATACCTCTGTGATATGTATAAGTTTGGTTGCACTAAATCTGCCGGTTTTTGTGTGGCGGCCATTTTGAATTTTTGGCGGGTCGGCGAAAAATTTTTTTTTCGCCCCAAATCGCATTACTATCCATTTTGGGCCATTTCTAGGGCAAAAAAAATTTTTCACCCTTTGAAAAAAATTTTGGACTTAGAAAATTTTCGGCACTTTTTCCCTTCATAATGGGAGCTGTCCGGACTGTACTCATAGAACGCTTGAAGATAGAGCTTAGAAATTGGCACTTTCAAATGGGAAGTCATATATGGCGACTTGTGTGGTGACCTTGAATTTGACCTTGGATGACCTTGAAAGGTCAAAACAGCCATTTTTGGGTCGAAAAACGCTCAAATTTGCACCTGGTCTGTATTTTCTCAAAAACTGTCTGATCAGTTTTGAGATTTTTGCTTAAAAAGATTCCTCTTATATACCTCTGTGACGTGTATAAGTTTTGTTGCCCTTGAATCGCCGATCTCAGTGTGGCGGCCATTTTGAATTTTTGACGAGTCGGCGAAAAAAATTTTTTTCGCCCCAAATAACATTACTATCCATTTTGGGCCATTTCTAGGCAAAAAAAAATTTTCACCCTTTGAAAAATATTTTGGACTTAGAAAATTTTCGGCACTTTTTTACTTCATAATGGGAGCTGTCAGGACTGTACTCATAGAACGCTTGAAGATAGAGCTTAGAAATTGGCACTTTCAAATGGGAAGTCATATATGGCGACTTGTGTGGTGACCTTGAATTTGATCTTCGATGACCTTGAAAGGTCAAAACAGCCATTTTGGGGTCAAAAAATGCCCAGATTCGCCTCTGTAGATGAAATGCTTGCAGATAGAGCTCATGTTTGCATTATGAACATATAGGAAGACATATATGGCACAACTAATGATGACCTCGAACTTGACGTCAGATGACCTTGAGTGCCAAATGTCTGACTTGGAATGTGTAAATTGACCTGAGCGGCCTAAACGATTCCACCCAAAATATAGAATATCAAATGCCGCACACATACATGTAATGGTAACATCGAAGTTCATACGGATGACCTTGATTGGTAAATCCCAAGGTCATATGTTTACACTGCGAACCTTGTGCTGCCATGTTTTTCACCCTTTCAAAAAAATTTTGGACTTAGAAAATTTTCGGCACTTTTTTCCTTCATAATGGGAGCTGTTCGGACTGTTCTCATAGAACACTTGAAGATACAGCTTAGAAATTGGTACTTTCAAATGGGAAGTCATATATGGCGATTTGTGTGGTGACCTTGACTTTGACCTTCGATGACCTTGAAAGGTCAGAACAGCCATTTTGGGGTAAAAAATGCCCTGATTTGCCTCTATAGATGAAATGCTTGCAGATAGAACTCATGTTTGCATTATGAACATATAGCAAGACATATATGGCACAACTAATGATGACCTTGATCTTGACATCAGATGACCTTGAGTGCCAAATGTCTGACTCGTAATGTGTAAATTGACCTGAGCGGCCTAAACGATTCCACCCAGATATATCTTTGTATTATGAACATGTAGTGGTGAAATCGAAGTTCACACGGATGACCTTGATTGGTAAATCTCAAGGTCATTTGTTCACACTGCGAACCTTGATTGGTAAATCTCAAGGTCTGTTACCTGCCAATGCTGCCATGGCCAAACCAAAATTGTCCGGTAACCTGTCTTAGCCTTTGGGCTAATTTTTTTAGTTTTTGGATTTTCGCATTTTTTTCAAAATGGCGGCCGTTTTCGTCGAAAAATGGCCAATTTTGGACTTTGATGGTCGTTTTCTCAAAATCTGTTCAGTAACTTTTTTAGGTTACCGGACCTATGGTCCGATAACCTATTGGCATGGCGTTGCGTCCGTCGTCGTCCGTCGTCGTCGTCGTCCACATTTTTATCTTTTTTGTTTACAGGCGAATATTTCTAAAATTTTGCACAAAAATACTTAAAAATAATTCAACAAGGAGGTATTTTTTAGTTTTTTGATTTTCGCATTTTTTTCAAAATGGCGGCTGTTTTCGACGAAAAATGCCTGATTTTGGACTTTGGCGGCCATTTTCTCAAAATCTGTTCAGTAACTTTTTTTCTTTTTGATAAATAACACTCCTCATATGTACTCCTATTATGTCTATAAATTTCGTTGCGCTTGAATCGCTCGAAGTGGGCCATTTTGGCCCAAACTCGGCTCAAATGGGACTTTCCCATGTTAAATTCTCCTATGCTTTATAATGGGACACATTATGCCTAATATCTCACTTGATATTGAGATTAGAGACTAGGAGTCAATTGTGGACCTATAGGAAATGATATATGCTGAATATTCTCGTGACCTTGAATTTGACCTCTGACCTCACTTTCAAGGTCAGAGCACAAAATGGCTTATATCTCGCTTATTATCGACTCTACAGCTTAGGAATCAATTGTGGACATATAGGAAATGATATATTCTGAATATTCTCGTGACCTTGAATTTGACCTCTGACCTCAGTTTCAAGGTCAGAGCATAAAATGGCTTATATCTCGCTTATTATCGACTCTACAGCTTAGGAATCAATTGTGGACATATAGGAAATGATATATGCTGAATATTCTGATGACCTTGAATTTGACCTTCGACCTCATTTTCAAGGTCACAGGACAAAATGGCTAATATCTCGCTTGTTATCGACTATACAGCTTAGCAATCAATTATGAACATATAGGAAATGATATATGCAGATTATTGTCATGACCTTGAATTTGACCTTTGACCTCATTTTCAAGGTCACAGGACAAAATGGCTAATATCTCACTTATTATCGATTTTACAGCTTAGGAATCAATTGTGGACATATAGGAAATGATATATGCTGAATATTCTCGTGACCTTGAATTTGAACTCTGACCTCATTTCTAAGGTCCAAGGACAAACTGGCTCATATCTTGCTCCTCTATTGACTGTATGGCTTGGGAATCAATTGTGGACATGATATACATGATATAGAAAATGATATACACTGAATATTTTGATGACCTTGAATTTGACCTTTGCCCCTTCATTTTCAAGGCTACAGCATAAAATTGCTAATCTCTATCTGATTATTGAACTTACAGCTTAGCAATCAACTGTGGACATGATATATGCTTAATGTTATATATGCTGAATATTCTCTTGACCTTGAATTCAACCAGTGACCTGGCTAATACCTAAAATATTAAACATTGTCCGGTAACCTATCTTTGGCCCTTGGCCTAATTTTTCTTATTGATGCATGACACTCCTCCTATGTACCCCTGTGACATGTATAAATTTTGTTGCGCTTGAATCGCTCGAAGTGGGCCATTTTGGGCCCAAACTCAGCCCAAATGGGACTTTCCCATGTTAAATTCTCCTATGCTTTATAATGGGACACATTAAGCCTAATATCTCACTTAAAATTGAAATTAGAGACTAAGAATCAATTGTAGACATATGGGAAATGATATATGCTGAATATTCTCGTGACCTTGAATTTGACCTCTGACCTCGATTTCAAGGTCAGAGCGGCTGTTTTCGTCTAAAAATGGCCAATTTTGGACTTCGACGGTCGTTTTCTCAAAATCTGTTCAGTAACTTTTTTTAGGTTACCGGACCTATGGTCCGATAACCTATTGGCATGGCGTTGCGTCCGTCGTCCGTCGTCCGTCGTCCGTCGTCGTCCGTCGTCGTCGTCGTCCACATTTTTATCTTTTTTGTTTACAGGCGAATATTTCTGAAATTTTGCACAAAAATACTTAAAAATAATTCAAGAAGGAGCTATTTTTTAGTTTTTTGATTTTCGCATTTTTTTCAAAATGGCGGCCGTTTTCGACGAAAAATGCCTGATTTTGGACTTTGGCGGCCATTTTCTCAAAATCTGTTCAGTAACTTTTTTTCTTTTTGATAAATAACACTCCTCATATGTACTGCTATGATGTCTATAAATTTCGTTGCGCTTGAATCGCTCGAAGTGGGCCATTTTGGCCCAAACTCGGCTCAAATGGGACTTTCCCATGTTAAATTCTCCTATGCTTTATAATGGGACACATTATGCCTAATATCTCACTTGATATTGAGATTAGAGACTAGGAGTCAATTGTGGACCTATAGGAAATGATATATGCTGAATATTCTCGTGACCTTGAATTTGACCTCTGACCTCACTTTCAAGGTCAGAGCACAAAATGGCTTATATCTCGCTTATTATCGACTCTACAGCTTAGGAATCAATTGTGGACATATAGGAAATGATATATTCTGAATATTCTCGTGACCTTGAATTTGACCTCTGACCTCAGTTTCAAGGTCAGAGCACAAAATGGCTTATATCTCGCTTATTATCAACTCTACAGCTTAGGAATCAATTGTGGACATATAGGAAATGATATATGCTGAATATTCTGATGACCTTGAATTTGACCTTCGACCTCATTTTCAAGGTCACAGGACAAAATGGCTAATATCTCGCTTGTTATCGACTTTACAGCTTAGCAATCAATTATGAACATATAGGAAATGATATATGCAGATTATTGTCATGACCTTGAATTTGACCTTTGACCTCATTTTCAAGGTCACAGGACAAAATGGCTAATATCTCACTTATTATCGATTTTACAGCTTAGGAATCAATTGTGCACATATAGGAAATGATATATGCTGAATATTCTCGTGACCTTGAATTTGACCTCTGACCTCATTTCTAAGGTCCAAGGACAAACTGGCTCATATCTTGCTCCTCTATTGACTGTATGGCTTGGGAATCAATTGTGGACATGATATACATGATATAGAAAATGATATACACTGAATATTTTGATGACCTTGAATTTGACCTTTGCCCCTTCATTTTCAAGGCTACAGCATAAAATTGCTAATCTCTCTCTGATTATTGAACTTACAGCTTAGCAATCAACTGTGGACATGATATATGCTTAATGTTATATATGCTGAATATTCTCTTGACCTTGAATTCAACCAGTGACCTGGCTAATACCTAAAATATTAAACATTGTCCGGTAACCTATCTTTGGCCCTTGGCCTAATTTTTCTTATTGATGAATAACACTCCTCATATGTACCCCTGTGACATGTATAAATTTCGTTGCGCTTGAATTGCTTGAAGTGGGCCATTTTGGGCACAAACTCGGCCCAAATGTGACTTTCCCATGTTAAATTTTCCTATGCTTTATAATGGCACACATTAAGCCTAATATCTCACTTAATATTGAAATTAGAGACTAGGAATGAATTGTGGACATATAGGAAATGATATATGCTGAATATTCTCGTGACCTTGAATTTGACTTTTGACCTCATTTTCAAGGTCACAGGACAAAATGGCCAATATCTCGCTTATTATCGACTTTACAGCTTAGGAATCAGTTGTGAACATATAGGAAATGATATATGCTGAATATTCTTGTGACCTTGAATTTGACCTTTGACCTCATTTTCAAGGTCACATGACAAAATGGCTAATATCTCGCTTATTATCGACTTTACAGTTTAGGAATCAATTGTGAACATATAGGAAATGATATAGGCTGAATATTCTCATGACCTTGAATTTGACCTCTTACCTCAGTTTCAAGGTCAGAGCACAAAATGGCTTATATCTCGCTTATTATCGACTCTACAGCTTAGGAGTCAATTGTGGACATATGGGAAAGGATATATGCTGAATATTCTGATGACCTTGAATTTGACCTTTGACCCAATTTTCAAGGTCATAGGACAAAATGGCTTATATCTCGCTTATTATCGACTCTACAGCTTAGGAATCAATTGTGGACATATAGGAAATGATATATGCTGAATATTCTGATGACCTTGAATTTGACCTTCGACCCCATTTTCAAGGTCATAGGACAAAATGGCCAATATCTAGCTTGTTATCGACTTTACAGCTTAGGAATCAGTTGTGAACATATAGGAAATGATATATGCAGATAATTGTCATGACCTTGAATTTGATCTTCGACCTCATTTTGAAGATCGCAGGACAAAATGGCTAATATCTCACTTATTATCGATTTTACAGCTTAGGAATCAATTGTGGACATATAGGAAATGATATATGCTGAATATTCTCGTGACCTTGAATTTGACCTCTGACCTCATTTTTAAGGTCACAGGACAAAATTGCTCATATCTTGCTCTTCTATTGACTGTATGGCTTGGGAATCAATTGTGGACATATAGAAAATGATAAACACTGAATATTTTGATGACCTTGAATTTGACCTTTGTCTTCATTTTCAAGGCCACAGCACAAAATTGCTAATCTGAATCTGAATCTGTAAATTTACAGTGCAGAAGCCAATTCTGGCATTTAAGCACCGGGGGAGAGAGAGCAGCGATGTACTGCTTAGCAGTACTGCTGGACTGCTGTGCGGAAGGTGTCAGTGGATTTAGATTCTACTATACTATTGTAGCTAATATCTCTCTGATTATTGAATTTACAGCTTAGCAATCAACTGTGGACATGACATATGCTTAATATTATATTACTGAATATTGTCTTGACCTTGAATTTAACCAGTGACCTGGCTAACATCTAAACAATTAAACATTGTCCGGTAACCTATCTTTGGCCCTTGGCCTAATTTTTAGAAATCTGAGAAGAACGGAATTCCCTCTCTCGTCCATGTACTAGTAGTTAAGCAGTCGCCATAGATAGAATGGGTCACTTGACGAACTAACTACACCAAACTCCAGAAAGCTTCAGCTGGTCGAATCTCTTTTTCCCTTTCTGCATGGCCGGTCCAGTTGAACTTTCCCTGAAGCTTGGTGTGAAGCAGCTGCCTGCAGGTCTTTGTCACCATACATTGGGAATCTCTCTATCTATTGGAATACATGTATGTACACACCTACAAAGATTGCATGTAAACAAGTAACAAATATCTGCTGAAATAATTATATAATGGTGTTATATTTAGTTAAAACATTCACATTTACTACCTGTAGAGGTAAAAGTGGCGTAATTACAATACATGGAAAGGGAACATGGGGAAGTTTTCCGTCATCCGACAGCTCTTAAAACGTTTCTTGCATCCTCGCTTCGTTGAAAGTTTTCCTGGTTACAATTCTGTCAGAATTTAAAATGTAAAATGTATAAAGAAATGACAAGTATTGAAGTAAAAAAAAAATAATCAAAATTTTATTACATGTTATGTAGGATCATAATCATGATAATGCTGGCAAAAATAGGCTGTTTCTGTTTGTTATGTGCTACCCTGTCCCCATAAATGGGCTGTTTATGAAACTGGACACACCCTTGATAGATATAAATGTGGAATAGATCTAAACGTGACTGATTGATCACTGGTATGATTTACCTATATATTTACAGCTATTCTTACTTTTTGTCAGTCTTTACATAAAATATACTGTGAAAAAATAATTTCGGTAATCAATCAGCTAAGGCTATCGAAAGTTGTTTGTTTATTGTATCCCCCGAACAAAGTTCGGCGGATACTATGGATTTACGATCGTCGCGCCGCCGCCGCCGCCGCCGCGTCCGCGTCCGCGTCCGCGTCCGCGTCCGCAGACACTTTCTTGTGAACGCGCTACAGCTTACAAATCTGAACCGATTTTGATAATATTTTATATGGACATGACTTATGGTGAGATCTCAACACCTATCCATAGCAACCAAAATAGCCGATTGGCGTAACATTTTGTGCTCAAATTAGCCTGTTTAACACACATGGGTTGTGAACGCTCTACGGGTGGGAGTTTTCGATGAATGATGATGAAATCGCACAGGCTCAATGAGAAAGACCATCACACGAAACCTATTGTTTTTCAGAATGATCGAATAAATATTAATAAGTTTGAGAGGTTAACTTATTACAACAATTAAAATGCCTACTTTGACATGTGTGATCACTCCAATAACCTGTACTATGAAAGCAAATTGCACTGGATTCTTGTTCAGAATACAGAACTGATGTTTTTGGTGAAAACAGAACAATATTACTGAATAAGTTAACATTGGTTTTACTAGTTAAGTCTATTATTGACCACAATAAAAATAGTTAAGATGAGAAAAATTTATTATTGAGCTCAACAAGGTAAAGGTTTTGTCCAGTAGAGATTTCACAGGTGTAACCAAATAAGTTAACATTATTTTCACTAGTTAAGTCTATTATTGACCACAATAAAAATAGTTAAGACAAGAAACATTTATTATTGGGCTCAACAAGGTAAAGCTTCTGTGCAGTAGAGATTTCATGGCTGTAGCCGAATAAGTTAACATCATTTTTACTAGTTAAGTCTATTATTGACCTCAAGAAAAATAGTTAAGACAAGAAACATTTATTATTGAGCTCAACAATTTAAAAGTTTTGTCCAGTAGAGATTTCATGGGTGTAACTGGATAAGTTAACATTATTTTTACCATTAAAGTCAATTTTTACTTCGAATTTCAACTCGAAACCAAGTTTGGCACATATTATGAATTAAAATATAATTTATGGTGAAAAAATCGATCTGGCTCCAATTTCGTCATCGTGAAATGCAGTTTTGGTAAAGTTTTACTTGAATTTCAGCTTGAAACCAAGTTTGGCACATAATTATTATGAATTAAAATTTAAATTATGGTGAAAAGTTTGATCTGGCTCCTATTTCGTCATCTTGAAATGTAGTTTTGGTCAACTTTTACTTTGAATTTCAACTTGGAACCAAGTTTGGCATATAGTATGAGTTGAAATATAATTTATGGTGAAAAGTTCGATCTGGCTCCAATTTAGTCATCTTGAAATGCAGTTTTTGTCAACTTTTGCTTGAATTTCAACTTGGAACCAAGTTTGTCAAATATTCTGAGTTGAAGTATAACTTTAGGTGAAAACTTTTATCAGGCTGTAATTTCGTTATTTTATCGAACATGTCGAAATGGAAATTCGTATGCAGTGATTTTAGTGGTGATCTTGAATTCGACCTTCAATAAGCTTGAAAGGTTTCACACTCACAATGTACATCAGTGATATATTTGGGGCAACAGGGATGATAGGGCTACGGGGGATACACCCAAGCGGTCGTAGGCGACCGGAAGCGTCTAGTTTATCATATATAACCTACCCCAGTAGAGCTACCAAAGCCTACCACGAAATGGCCCAAGTACCGTACACTGCTCCTTAATACTACTCGTCCACTGAAAACATACCATTTAATCCGTCTCACACCTTTTTAATCCTCATTGAATATAGAGGAAGGCGCAGGATATGATACTTGGGCCCATGAAATCCGGGGCCCCCAATAAAGGCCAGATACAGAACTTTCGGCCCAAGTACCGTACACTGCTCCTTAATACTACTCGTCCACTGAAAACATACCATTAAATCCGTCTCGCACCTTTTTAATCTTTATTGAATATAGAGGAAGGCGCAGGATATGATACTTGGGCCGAACTTTCTTACTGAGTTTGAGAACTGAACTTGAATTGAGCTACTCAAGATCTTCCCCCCCCCCCCCCCCCCACACACACACACACACACACATACTCGGCCACCAGGGTCAACTTCCCGTCCCACTCTCAACCGGGTAATGTCGGTGGTGGTGTGGGGGTGGAGGGGGGCTAGGCTAGGGGTGTTTTCAGGCCTTGTAATGCAACTGCAACTAACCAGTTCTATCATCAAGCGAGATTATGATATCAAAGCTTTGTACCAGCAGTTTGTATTACACAAAACAAGTTATTGAGCTCTGATAATATTTAATTGACAAATTTTGGGATGTGGTGAATTTAGGACAGATGGCTCGTAGTGATGCCAACATTTAGTAACTAGCTGTTATATTTCAGCATTTTGTTCAATAAAAGATCGATCTAAGGTGTCTATTGTCACTTCAGTAAACTCGATAGTTACCGGTCAACAAGCGTTTGGATCTAATACAGCTTCGACAACCATCACTAAGTGTCTGTAGTGTACATGTATACAAGAATATTCTGATAACAGAGGACAACTCATCTTGGTTAGTGGAGCGAAAATCCGATCTTCCAAATATCCCTACGCCAGAGATTTGCTTTCTACTCGCAAAGCGAGGGTATGAATTTGTAGACAAACATGATCGTCTTCTCTGAGGGCCGAAGCCCTGAAGACGAAATGCCTCCCATCTCAAAATTATGCTGAATTTCTGACACAAAAAAGTGGGAATTTCGAGTTTGCTCTAACTGGCTAAAAATTAGGAATGGTACTCACATTCTTGGTCAGAGGCAGCTCATGATATCAATAGTTCCTAATACCAACGAAATATCCATTTGTTATCGTGTTTATCCTCAAAATCTACTGTTCTGAAGCCAGCAGGGATACTTTTTCAAACAAATTTCCTGACATCTTTGCCTGCCAAGTGACGTCACATGCGCGCGCACTCTTGCGGAATCGCTTGTCATTTGTCGAGGGGATTCCCATCGAGTGCACACGTGTGTGACGTCACTTGGCAGGCAAAGAACATTGTCATATTCAAACATTGTCTTAAGTATTTGTGCCATAACATTCAATTCTTTAACCATATTAACTGTCCCAACAATGTATGATTGACTATGTTCCAATCACGATGTGCAAATGGTGTGCACTAGTGGGAAGTAGGAAGGTACAGGCTCAAAACGAATGAATTGAATGCTGTCTATTTAATAGAACACCATAGTATTACATTATTTATGACCCATATTCCGAAACTCCTCAATACAGTAGGATCAGACCAGCTGTTCAATAAATGTGGCTATTCTCCCAAATATGCTTTAGAATTTACCATTAGGACTGTTCATGTGTGGCTTTTGTAGATAAGGATGATCAACGATCTGAGCATGATCAATTTTAAAATCATGCAAATAAGAAATCTGATGTCAAGTTTCGTGATCAGGAATCATGAGAATACTGGCCCCACATGGTGTATGCAATTTCATTTGCTGTTGATTTTTTCTGGTCATTTTGTCTGGAAACAAATTTTTATGTTTCCCCAAATCCGATTTTGGTATCCAAGTCCTGTTTTTGTGTCCTGATTGGGAAATTCATCTGGATCCAGGAAGGATTTTGATCCATTTTTGTCTTCTTTTGCAGCAATGGATGAATAACCAGTTAGAAATGTGAAAATGAATAGAATTCAAGTACAGATTGTAAAGGTAAGCAGTTCATGTCAAGCATGTTCAAAACATAATATCCTGAAATGTTGTTGTAAATAGAAGTGGACCTGTTAATATACATGGTACTTAAAAACAATGTTATTTGTTGAGCCTTTGTCAATGGAATGTTTGCTTGGTGAATGATATTAATGTTTCTGGTGATGGGACACCAGTCAACTCAGAGCACATGGAGACTTAAGGTAGTCCGCTCCAAACAGTGAGGGGAGGGGGTCAAAGAGTTTTTCAAAATAATTGACTGTATTAACAAAATCTAGAGCTTCAAAATGACATATCTTATAGAGTAACTGATCAGCATCCTAAAACTGAAAAGAAAATAGGGGGTCACCGTATCCGTTCTCTTGGAAAATAAGATGCAAGATGTGAATATGGGCAAAAAAATGTGTAAAAATACCATAAATTCAGTCATTTTAGTAAATGTTTGTGATTTTTGATCGAATATGTCGAAGAAACCAGCACGGTGACCCCCTATTTTCTTTTCAGTATTAGAATGCTGATCAGTTACTCTATAAAATACGTTATTCTGAAGAGATAATATTCAAGATATAACTTTTAAATTTTGACTTTTCATCACCTCCCTGTTTGTAGCGGACTACGTTAAGACCATGTGGATTTGAACGTGTATTGTGTACAAACTTGAATCACATACAACTAATTTCTTGTGGAAATTGTAGACTGTGACCGCGGGTCTCGTATGGGTGAGGGAGATCGCCTCACCTGACCAGGCGCTGAGTGAGGAGGGCAGAAAGTTCCTGGAGCTATGCGACCAGATGAACTACTATGCCGGTGGTGTCAACATGCCTGCCAGGCATGTCACCACGCCCGCTCCTGGAAAAGTAGGACTGCTATCAATATTAACAGTTCAAGTATACGTGTAGTTGTAAATATTCAGCGAGAACATTTCCAAAGAATTTCGTTCCAGCGATATCAACAATATCATGAGTAAGAATCTTGTACATGTATCTGCGTACTGAGTGATTTGATCATATTTTCTCCCCCTCAGATCTGCATGGGCAAGAGGAGAACAGATATGGAGTGGTACAGAGTGAGGATAGAGAACATTCTGCAGACCTCGAAGGGTCACCAGGCCAGGTAGGGATGAAACCATTCACTGATGCGTCGTGACACATCACTATACACTTGCCCGTGATATGAATGTAACGAATAGTCCATGCACGGTATCGCTGATGAGAATCCTGAAAGTATGTGTCAGTTTTGCACATAGGAACAAATGCTGGAAATTTGGATTGTGAATAAAAGCCCTAGACATGACTCAGTCTGTTGGGACATGCCTTTGCCTATGTACATGTGTTTTTTCCACGCTCAGAATTCTGTGTTCAACCATGTCTACCATTTTGTTTAAAACCACCGCACATACCTTGTAGGTTTCTGTCCCATTGAAACCATTGATCTGTGATGACCAAATCAAATTTGAGACAAGGTCTATGCATATCACTTTGATTAACAATAACCAATCGCCATGATGGTGAAAATGGAATTTATAGAATACGTATTTGTAGCCTACACAATGAAATGTGGTTCAGAGATACATGTATGAAAATTGATATGGGTGGGTGTCACACTGTTACAATGATGGAAAAAAGAACATATCCTGATATGCCATCCCCTTTGTACAATTAATTCCACAAATTTCACGTGTATTGTGATATGTATCATATAATAACATTGAATAATTTCTAAAATATTGATGCATTTGTGATGATCAATACTCATGCATGTCTCCAATGTTTATCTTGCCTTGTTTATAAATCTTCATTCTTCTGTTTTCAGTTGTTTTCTCTTGGACCATGGTGGTGATTTGGAAATGATTCCAGTTCAACAGTGAGTTTCTCTTACAGCTAAGCTAAAATCGTACATATTGGCATTTAATAATGACCATGATTTTCACTATTATATGGTATGCACATCTGTACAATGTCATGTGGCACGAATACATGATTCAACTTCTAAGGTAGTCCTACCTGAATTTTACCTATTCATTTATTCAGTCTACGGGAAATCCCAGAGGACTTTCTGGAGATTCCCTTCCAAGCCAAGGAATGTGTAATTGCCGGAGTGCAACCTTTAACCATGCAAAATCCAATCTGTCCAGAGACGGGCAACTTGATTACTGTGCTTGTGTAAGTATACAAAAACCATGAAACAGAAAATGTCACTCACTATCATTGATGAATTAATAAAGTACCCCTACAGGTACATAATAATAATTATGCGCATTCTTTAGATATGTAGCTCACATTCTGTGATTGTCTAATTAAGGCATTTCGGCAGAAATGCCTTTATGGTTTTAGCAGAATTTTTTTTTTTTTTTTTTTTTTTTTTTTTTTTTTTTTCTTCTTCCGCCACTTTTGGTTTCCGGACGATAACTTTAGATTGCCTTGACGGATCCTTGTCAAATTTTCACCGCAAGTCAGAAATGATATGAGGAAGAACCCTATTCTTTTTGAGCCGGATCGGAGGTCCGTGAGGTCCGTGAGGATGAAATCAAGGCTAATTTTAAGACTTGGTTTCCGGACGATAACTGAAAAAATATTTATGCAATAGTTGCAGAACTCTGCATGGAGGTTCATATGCCACCAGGGAAGAACCCTATTGATTTTGGGATCGATCCGTCAAACGACCTTTGACCTAGAGGTCAAAATAATTTTTTGCTGATTCATCCTTGAGGTTTCCTGCATATCTCGGAAACCGTGCGTCGTAGAGCGAAACGGATGGTATTTTCGGACTCGTCGCCCTAGACAAACATGTCTAGCGGGTATTATGGATGAACTTTGACCTTGACCCGAAATTTGTCGTCATTTTTCATTTTCGTCGATATCTAGTATTATAAATTATTCATCACACCGAAATGCCTCCAAGGCATCTTTAGGCCTTGACGTCTAGTTGAATAATCACTCACCCAAATTCTATTGTCTACAAGCCATGAAAGCAGATTTTGTTCATTTCCAACAGGCCCTGTAAGAAATGGGCAGAATCAGCCATTAGGTTCGCTAAGCGAGTGTTCGAGGAGACTGAGTCCAGTACTGTGGAGGTGCTTTCTAGGGACAATGACGGCAAATATCAAGTGAAACTGTACATTGACTCCATGCGTAGAGGCCCAAATATCTGCTACAATGACCTGCTGGTGCAGGAACAATTTGCAGGATACACAGCAAAACCGCCAGGGTCTACCGCTTCAGGTATCAAAAGCAATGACTGGCAGTTCTAATAATTGTCAACTTTTTTGTTCATTTAAAAAAAGTTGTTAGTACGAAAGTTTAAAGCGGCAAATAACTAGGAGTTTTCAGAAAAGAAAAAGTACCACTTCTTCGATAACATTTAGTTCTCGTATCAAATTTTTTCACAGAATCATCGCCCATCATATCAGACACCAACACAGACAAACCCACAAGAACGAGGCGCAGACAACATCGTAGCTTCGAGCGATTCACAAATGTTGACCCGTTGATACAACACCTAATGAGTTCTCCCTCGAACTCTTGCACAGAGAGTGATAGGGACAGTCACATCGCCATATCGGAGAGCGTCGAGCCACCTCCGCTCGACAGCTACTTGTCGAGTGATGGAGCCGACGATTTCAAAACAAAGTCCAGTAGGGGTAGAGGTGAGCATTTATCCCAACTCCTGGGAGATCCACCAGTTGCAGGCAGGGGTATTCCACTGAGTCCGCAAGGATCCGTGCATTCTAGTCCTGGGATCGGGCGGGGAAAGATTCTCGCGGATGCAGCAGCCAGCACTGGCAGAGGCTTGCCAGTAGTGGGCCATGGATCAGCACCACAGTCACCAAGTGTGGAAATCGTCTTGCCATCCGATCTCCAAGTGTCGCAGACGGAACCCTCCTCGAGTTCCACTCCGATCATCGGTGGTCGAGGCAGGGCCATGATAGAGATCTCGAGGAAAGTCGGCCAGACACCTAGCAATCTAGAAGGGAAACCAGTCCATGGTCGTGGGAGAGCAATGGATATCATCCGAGCTATCGGGAGTGGTTCAGAGAGATCCCCTGGGACACCTACCCCTGAGAGAATTGCTTCCATTCATGATGTCTCTGATGCAGAGCAAAGCAGTGACCAGGGAAGCATGTTGAATTACCTGCGAGGTTCCAAGGCCAGACCTGGACTGGCAAGCCGGTTACCTGCAGCAGCGAAGGTTTCGTCAGGCAATCAAATCGAAAAAAAATCCACACCCACAAGCACAAATTCTGTGTTCAATAGATTAGGTCCCAGTCCTGACATGACAAGTGCAGATAGGATGTCGTCACGCTTGCCAAGTGAAGCAAATAACTCGTTAATGACTCAGACTACATCCGCAAATTCCACTGGTGTAACCCCCAAATCAAACACACCAGAGAGGACCACTGCGCCCAAAACTGTGGGGAGGGCTCGAAGCACTGCACACACTAGGTGTCCAAGGGTTCCGTCAAGATCTCCAACTAGACGTGCTTCTCTCTCATCTGGTAGGAACATGTCTGGGAGTCCTGGGATGTCAGCAGCCACTAAAACTCCAGTTACACCAACTTCAGGCTTTGCTGGGTAAGCATTTGATGCCTGACCTACTACCAATGGAGTACTAGCTCAGCTGATTTTCATAGCATTGATATCAAAGTTATAGTTGTATGACGCTTCAAGTATATGTGTGTTTTATGTTAGGTGTCTTCCTCATGAATGTTCATATTTAAGACCTTTTATTGAAAAGTATTCAAGCCTACCTTCTTTGCAGCTTTAAGTTCATTCCTAACACTTGTGGACTTTTGTTTTGTTTCAATGTCTTGATGTTTTAAGCTGTATGCGTCATGCTTCTATTTCCTATTTCCAGTTTCACATGATGTTACACTATCCACTGTTCAATCAATGATCAGTTGATTGATCAACTGGTCAATCAATGATCAGTTGATTGATCTAATAACCCAGCATAGTTCAAAGTGTTCCCATACATAGGTTATATTTTCCTCTTGTTCCTGTCACATGTCTGAACCTATCAGGAGTGAATGTTCTCCTGCCGGGGAGAATCAAGCAAAACGGAAGTCTGTGTCGTTTTCTGATCAGGAGCAAACTTTTCTGTAAGCATCATGCCTCTGTCTGTAGATAGTCTTTGTACATCTTTACTGACTCCTAACTGAATCAGCAATTTATGTGTGTCTTAACCTGTCCGGCTGATCCTGCACATTGTAATACCATGCACTACTTAAAGAGTTATTTCTGAGTTACTTTTGATATAATATGCCAATTTTTCACATAAAATTGACACCATAAGTACGCTAAGGCCCAAATTAAGTAATATAATACAAATGTATATGTTTCCTATGATTTCCGGGCAAAACGCATTGCTTTGGACTATGAAATCTTACAAATCTGAAATTCAGTGCCTGTTCCAATCTAGCATGAAGGATTTCCATAATTTGCCAGGGTACCGAGTAGGTCTACTGTGTTAGCAGACACACGCAATGACTCCCAGGAAGATTCGTGGTCCGGAGAATCAGGCGGGCAGTTCCGACCTCGGGGGGTGACCATTGTCCCTGCTCTGGAGAGGTTCGCGGGAGCCTGTAAGGACTTCAATATTCTGCCTCAGGTTTGTCGATGAATTCATCAATATCTACCACATCATTAGATTCGGCAAGCCATAGAGGCAGTAAGTTACTTCACCTCCCATTCAGAATGAATGGCATAAAAATGTTGAAAGCCTTTTGGAAAATGTTCGACAATGATTGTGAATTCAAAATTGATGTCATTTGTTTGACTTTATGTCCTTCTGAGTTTGTCTTTGTTGGAATATGATTATCAATTCTTTTCTCAGGAGCAAAAAAGGGACCCAGTCAAGCCAGAGTTGTACGGTGTACAGGTGTATGGCCCAACAAACCCAAAGTTTCACCTCCGAGTCAGGGATGTCGCTTTCTCAGAGAGTGTGCACATAGTGAGTGAAATTCCATGTTCCTCTGTTTACACAAGTGTGATATAATTTCTGAAATACATATCTTTCCCCCAGATATGAACACTGTTAATTTGTTTACTTGTGCTTCTGTAACTGTGAAATTCTGTATTCCCCTATGCCAGGCACTATCAAATCGTGGTATCAAGAATGCCAGCACGCTACAGATGTACATGTGGCCCGCTCTGCTCCGTGGCTTTGACGCGGTGGGTGTTGGGAGCAGTGCTAGTTCTAGGGACCCTGCAGGACGAACCATGGCATACTTGGCTCCAGTTCTAACACAGCTGGGACAAACCAGCTCCTATGAAACCCTGCCCATCAGTCATGGGGTGTGTTCACACGTATTTAAAATAAAACGCTATCCTTCTCTGTACCAGTATATTTAGGCATACCAAATGAAATACGTAAGAATTGCTATTTGCTTCAAATTTGAACACTCTTCATTAAAAATTGCTCATGATGATAAAATCATGATTAAGTTTTTCTCCTGACAATTCTCTTCAGCCGTACGTGATAATCCTGGTGCCGAGTATACGAGACGCGCTACGAGTCCACCATGATGTGGAAACTTTTCTCGCCCAGCACCCGAAGTGGCGCTCTCTGGTGGTCTTCGCAGGTGGTGCCGAGGGCAGTCGTGATGTAGGTCACTTTAACATTTCAATGAAATCTGCTCATTGCTCTGCTGAATTTTGGTTCAGAGTTGCAAGTCTATGACTGGCATGGGCTCAAAATAAGTTCATTGTTTTCTCTAGATTGAGCTTATCAACGGGTGCGAAGTGCTGGTTGTAACGCCACATTCCTTACTGCGTCTGCTTGAGAACCAGACCACCTGTCTGGACCGCCTCTCCCACCTGGTTAGTAACTATGGTAACAATCAAGAGTAGATGGATTAAAAAAAAGAAGAGATGTACGTGTGTTAGTACCCGGTACCTTGCATGTATGTTCTGAGGTGTTATGGCTGAAATTTTCAGATCTTAGAACAGAGCGAGAAGCTTTTGGAAGACAACTTTGCTGGAAAACAGGTCAGTCAATTTATTTACTCAAAAATTTCGACAACAAATTTGCTGCACTCAGCAATTGGATTTCAAGTGAGTGTAGTGAATGATGGGCCAAGTATCTAGTAAATGGAATCAAAATTTCATAGATCCAGCAGCTAATGCATCAGTACAACCGAGCATTTGACCAGCGCGATGAGTCAGTGGTTGCCCCCAAGCAAATTGTTGCCGTGGCGAGCCAGTGGACCCCTGATGTCAAGGAGTTCGCTGACACGTACATGGAAACACCAACAATCGTCATCTCATCCAAGCTAGAGGCTGCCTTCGCTGGGCGAGTCGAACATGTAAGTGAATGATTTTTTACATGCAGTTGGAAAGCAGTGTGGAGTAGATGTTGTCCATTCCACTGTTGTCCATTGAACTTGAACAAAATCTGCTGCTTTTCTTTCCAGTGTTGCCCCTTCTATAGGAATATATAAATTCCAGACAGTTTTAGATCTATATATCTATGAGAATGCATTCACATGATATTGTGTAACATTCCCACTCCAGATGGCATTGATGATGAGCAAGGATCAGCGACTCGAGCAGGTTCTGGCACACGTGCAGGATCTACTCGGCCAGCACCGTCGGGTTCTAGTGTTTGCAGGATCACCTGAAACAGCAAACGTTGTATACCAGGTATTTGGAACTCTTACATACATGTACAGTCTGCTCGACAATTCAACATTGTCAGAAGAGTTTCAATAAAAACTTCCCTTAAAGGTGAAGTGTATAGTCGAAAATGGTGATACCTGTATTTATTGAATGCTCTGTTCGGCATCATAATGGGTTCGATTTTGGTCTGGTGCTGCAATCCTTCTAGTTAATTAATAACTCACAGTTTGTAAATCACCATCTGTGCAAGTCCCATTTAAATCTCTTCCAAAATAGCAAAATCCCATACAGAGGTATCACCCACGGGCGATCCAAAAATAGACTCTGATATAATCACTGCTGGCCTGTGCTCTTCCAGACATTCTACAGCTATGGAGTCACGGCACTGTGTTGCCATGAGCACCAGGTGACGCTGAAACAAGACGAGGCAAACCGCCAGTGGAATCTTCCGCATCGTAGTGACTCTCTCCCTGTTCTAGGTATTTTACCTGATCACTCACTATATTTATATCGAATAGTTGACACTTTGGAAAGTTTCCAATTGAATCTGATCATGTATTTGTGTTGGTCTTTCATGGCAAGCCTCTATCTCTCTCTCTTTGACTATTCTTAGTGACGACAGATGCCTGCTGCGAAAGCTTGGATGTAAAGAATGCAAATTGTATCATCCACTATGACCCACCGGAGAAGAAGGCTGAACTCGAGAATCGGCTTTGGTGCATGCGAGACACATGGCAAAGTCCTAACCAAGTAAATTTTGGAGTCGCTATCTTCTCTCAGTGATATTAAGTGAATACTGATAGTTACCCTTTTGAATCAAACTTTAATATTTTTCAGAGGCCAGGAGAAGATGCCAAGTGTTGTGTGTCCTACTTCTACATGACAAAAGCCAGCGAGCACATTGCGGCTCGAGTTATCAAGCTCCTGGAACGTAGTGACGTTCAAGTGCCGAAACAACTCGTCAAACTGGCCGATCACCACCAGGAACAAACTGAACAGGGGCGCAGGAGTCAGCTCTGTCCAAAACTCAAAGCCTTTGGCAAGTGTGGGTGAGTTCTTCGTGATTCATGCTTGCTTTTCACATATCAGAATTTTTTGCCCACTGATGTTCACTGTGGTGCAAATTAGTATGCCTGCTGAATACCTGGCCATGATCTCACAGACAGGAGAGGCGATGTCGCTACCGACACAATATATTCCACAGTCTGGACACGCCAGGACAGAACCCAAAGTATGTCACTGTCCCAACACAGGGAACTGTAAAGGTCGGTATCCCATGATTGAAGTACATATACTTCCACTTGGGGAGTACATGTATAGTATAACTATTGGAATACATTTCTTAGCTTGGGTAATATTTGGTCTTCCGTGGTGGCTGTCTGAAACGCGTAGTCTGTTTCGTGGACAACAGTGATGATGTCAAAATTGCTTACGACAGACATACAGCTTCCAGTTGCATGAACTTTTACTTCGTTCAGGTGTTGGTGACGTATGTGACACACGCCAGTCAGTATTTCGCTCGGCTGCTGGAGGTAAAAGACGAGAATGGTCATGTGACCAACCTGTCTGGTGACTTTGGAGTTCTCACGCTGAAGATGAGCGCATACTTCATACGCCCTGAGAACAGGGTGCCTGCAGGTGACAGTTTCCAAATAATTCTTTTGTCTATGTCTTTATTCTAATTGGATGATCAATAAGATTAATTAAGATGGCAGTACAGGGCACATATAAGAAAGTCTTAATATTATAGTAATACATGTATGTTTATAGAAGATCCAGAAGTTGGTGAATTGTATGCCTTTGAGGATGTTCAGCACATATTCCATAGGTAAGTGCATGACAACTGTATAATCCAGAGTATTGCCTATCAGACATATAGATATATGATGTATATACCTCGATGTATTAGACATTTCCTTGTTACGTTTGCAGAGTTGAGGTCAGCAGTCTGTCAGAGGTTGGACCTCGAGGCCTCAGGGATGAGGCAATGGTAGGTTTCCAGTTCAGTATTAGGACTAATTCTTTTGGACAGAAAAATTGTGCCTGGTTTTCAAATATGCATTCGGAATGGAGTACAAAATATAATGGAACTCTCTCTATCGGCATTTGCTGTTTGTGGGTAGTTGCCAAAATTTTCTGTTGAGACTTGCCTTCATCAATTTTGTTTGTGACCTTCAGGTACACTTTGTAGACACTGGGGATGATGAGAAAGTCCAGACCTCAAAACTACTAGTCATTCCAGAGGAACTCAGGGATATCAAGTATCAGGTTGGTATTTTCTTAAATTAAACACCAAAAGTAGGAGATTTCATGAAAAAATGTTTTAAACTTGACAAGGAATTATTCAGTTATTTCTCAAAATAAAGACAACATTTGTTGCTCTTCGGGCATGTAATTGTTGGTGGAATGCAATTGTTAGGGTATTTTTTTTCCGTAAACAGGCTGTAGAGATTTTTGTATGTCGAGTCAAACCGAGGGACCAAGATACAGAGTGGACTCGCACAGTAAGTTATGTCTAGAACATACTCGTAAACAACAGCTCTTGCACAAGTGGGTGACACAACTGACAAGTGGGTTACACAGTGGATCCTGTGTTAAGGACCACCTGTCATGAGAGACCACCCTTGTATTTATTGCCATACCACTACCTCTATAATAAACTCTTTGGGTAATCTTACCTTGGCATTCAAAGAAGAGGAGAGAGAAATGAATGTCACAAGAATTTTCTCAAAATTCCTGACATCCATCTCGAACTCGAAATTGAAGGAAATTACTCTCACACATCTCAGATTCCCCGCGGTGTAGATGTGACGTCACACCGGTCATATGATTGACCTTAACCGCCATTAATTTGCTCCTCCATTGTTGGATGTGCAGCAAGTCTTGCTTTCGGCATTCAAAGTCGAATTTCTTCACAGCTTTTTCTTCAGTAGATCGTTCTTTCGTTGTTAGACTAGCTTAGAGTTAGTGATTTGCGATTTTTTGGGAGGAAATGGTAAAGCCTCCCCAGGCCCCTTTCCTTCCCCCATTATCGCCCGTTTGTACTTCGATGTTTGATATGTTTCAGATATGAAGTGCATCGTTTGCAAACACTACCTTCCTAAGTGGGAGGCTCATAACGCCTGCTGGCAGTGTAGGGACACTGTTTATTGCCGTCCTTCAGCCACCTGTGAGTTATGCGCGGATTGGTCCATCGACGAGTGGAAACTCTGTCTTCAAGGCTTACGGGAGATTCAGGCCCGCAGGTTTGCTGGTTGCCCTACTCCCCCTTCCCCGTCAGATTCTGATAGCGCCAGGCCGCGTCCCAAGGCGTCTGAGGAACGCAAGCGGCGTTTAGATTTGCAGTTAACCAATGCTGTTTGTGCTGTAAGTTTTGATTTATCATTGTCATTTTCTTTCAGCCAGGTACGGGTCCCGGGAGCCGCGCGTTCGGCTCTCGGCACCCTAACTTCCCCACAACCTACGGGTTTGTGTGGCTCACTTTTGGCTCCCTCTCTACTGGCCCCTCGTTCTCATGCTTCTCTGGCTGAACGACCTGGGTTTCGGTGTCCGAGTGTGGTTTCGGGGTCTGCCGGTTCCGTCGGGCTCACGACGGTTCCCTGCGCCCGGGATCCCTCTGGACAGAGAGTGTTGTTTCCCCCTCCGGGTCGGGCACCTGCCCCCGGAGCTGGGTTTCAACCCCATAGCCAGGGCGGATTTCGGTCCGGGCCCGTGTCGCCAGTGATACGGCCGCCGGCACCCGATTTCCCGTCGGTTACTGGACCCCAGGCCGTGGCTACCGGAGCCGTGGCCAGTAGGGGCCGGGAGCCAAGGGCCATGAGCCGTCCAAACCCATGGGTTCCTGGAGTTTCCATGTCTCCACGGTTTCCAGAGTTTCCTTTTTCTGATTCGCCCTGTGTGTTTCAGATCGCCGAGGATATCAAGGACGATTCCCCTCTTACGGCCCTGCCCTCCGGTTTCGTCGCCTCTAGCCAGGGTATGTTGTCCTTCGCCCAGTTGGCGGACCAAGGGTCTTCCCGTGCGTCGGAGCCGTCCGGTGTTCCTGTCCAGGGGAGCTCTTCCACGACGTCAGAGCAGCGCCTTAGGGGCGAGCTTCAGTCTTTTCGGGAAGAGATGTTAGGCCAGTGGCAGCAGTTTCTGGCGAGGTTCACGCCTCCACAGCCGCCACCGCCCCCGTCTTCCCCTCTGCTTAGGGAAGAGCCGTCTTCAGATGAGGAACCTTCCCTACAGGTCTCTCAGTCGGCTGACCAGCCGTTACCTGGCCCGTCAGGCCTCACGCTTCCGCGAAAGCGTAAGGCGGACCCGGACCAGGAGGCGGACCAGCCCGAGTCCGACGACCCTCTCTCTTGGGGGGAGAAGTTGGATTTTGTGAAGAGGGTCCTCCCGGGTTTGTGGCCCGAAGAGCATGCTCCGGCCCCAGTCAAGAAGGTGGCTCGTTCGATGATCTCTTCTGAGATAGAGCACCCCCGGCCGTCGAAGGACGCCTTACGGTTCCCTCTGTCACAGGGAGTTCGCGGCTCCATGCAGGAGCGCATGGACGAGACCATCAGGTCCAACAAGTCGGCGATTGGCGCGTATCCTGCTCGCCCGTCTGTCAACGACTACTATACGTCGTCGGAGTTGGACGACAAGCCTACAGCTTTGAGGAGGCATCACCCCCATTACGCCTTTTTCAAGGAGCCTAAGGCCGTGGAGATCCCATGGGCGGCCTTGGCGGAGCTGCAGCACACGTTTCGAGTGGGGCTGGCCACGGATTCGGCCATGGACTGGCTGTCGATGGCTACGAGACGGGCCATTCTTCAGTGCCGTGACCAGGTCCTGGACAACCCTGACGTCGACCGGGATGATTTGGCAGAAGCCTTATTGAGCTGCGCTTCATTGGTCACCTCCATTGGCAAAGGTGTGGGTGACAAGGTGGCCCTGGACTCCCACTCACTCTGGGTGTCCGAGTTGTGGCGGCGTGACGCCTTCCTCTCATCCCTCAAGTTCGAGGTTCCGGACCAGCTCATGACAGACATGAGAGTTCTCCACCCCGTTATCCCCTCTTCCGGAGCCCCTACTTCACTTCTACTCCCTGACCGTTCTGCGGAGTTGCGGGAGGTGAAGAAGGAGGCCGACGAGAAGGCCGCGAAGTCCTCTACTTCCAATGCCCTCCTGAGCCAGTCGAAGTCTCTGGAACGCCTCACGCAACAGATGGTTTCGGCCTTTAAGAAGCCCCAGTCTGCAGTTCAGCAGTCTCAGCCTCAGCAACAGCCGACTCGTGGCCGTGGTAGAGCGAGAGGCAGGGCCTCAGGGTTGCCCTTTCGCGGGGCCTCTGCCGGCAGCACCCGAGGAGACCGTGGTCGTGGCCGAGGCCGAGGACGCGGAGAGGCTCCCAAGCCCGCAGGGGAAAAGAAACCGGGTACGTATAGCTTCGGATTCCGGGCCGGATCCTTTGCTCGAGTGTCGAGAAGAGCTGCATGGTCAGCTCGTTTCGGTCGATATTCCTTCCTCAGACGAGCCCGTAGGAGCTCGTTTAATTCTGTTTTGGAAAGAGTGGGAGCGGCTCGGGGCTTGCCCCTGGGTCGTCTCGACGCTCCGTCGAGGATTCGGCCTGAAATTCGAGAAATTGCCACCGTTATCGCCCGTCCCAAGGGGTTTCACTCTTCCAAACGATCCAGAACGCCGCCGTGTTCTCCACGAGGAGATAACGGCGATGATCGAGAAACAAGCGATAGAACCTGCTCCCGGGGACACTCCCGGGTTCTACAGCGTGTTGTTTGTGGTTCCCAAAGCGTCGGGGGGTTGGAGACCAGTGATAGATCTTTCTCCGTTGAACAAGTTCTTAATCGTGCCGACGTTTTCCATGGAAACGCCGGAGCAAGTTCGTTCAGTCATGCCTCGCGATTCGTGGGTGGTAACGATCGATCTCAAAGATGCCTATTTCCATATTCCAATGAAACCTGCAGTTCGCAAATACCTGAGATTTCTCTATCTCGGCCGCGTATGGCAGTTTCGGGCGCTCCCGTTCGGATTATCGACAGCGCCGTGGATTTTCACCATGGTGGCTCGGGAAGTCCAGATTCTCGCCCACAAGCGGGGGATTTTTATCCACCAATATCTCGACGATTGGCTAATCCGGCACCATTGTCGCGAAACGCTGATCGTCCAAGCACAGTTTGTGGTAACTCTATGCTCACGGATGGGGTTCAAAATCAACCAAAAAAAGTCCGACTTGTCACCGCGTCGAGACTTCGTCTTCTTGGGGTATCGTTATCAGACTACCTCAGAGACTGTGTTGCCGACGCTGGATCGTCAGTCAAAATTATCCGTGCTGTCAGAAGGCTTCCTTCGTCGCATTCCACAGACGGCCAGACGCTGGCAGTCCCTTCTCGGGATGCTGGCGTCCACGGAAAAGTTAGTTCCGTTGGGCCGCCTGCACATGCGGCCTATTCAGCGGCATCTACACTCTCAATGGTCCCAGGTCACGGGAGACAGATCCCAGCTCGTGCAGGTCTCTCCGGAAGTCGTTTCCCATCTGCAATGGTGGCTGGATCCCGTCAATCTGCTCCGAGGGTCGTCATTCCGCCGGCCGCTTCCATCCAGGCACGTATTTACGGATGCCAGTATGGACGGCTGGGGCGCTCACTGGGACGACAGCGAGGTCTCGGGCACCTGGTCTTCGTCTCAGCAGGAATGGCACATAAACCTGTTGGAACTGGAGGCCGTGTTCTTGGCTCTCAGGCATTGGGAAACACATTTCCTCAATCAGGCTGTGTTGGTGGCCACCGACAACTCCACCGTTGTCGCTTACATCAACAAGCAGGGCGGTACGAAGTCCCAGTCGCTGTGCCAGGCCGCTATCGACCTCCTGCTCTGGTGTCACGACCGGGGTATTTCGCTTTTCGCGAGGCATATCCCTGGTCATATGAATGTTTGGGCGGACCGCCTCTCCCGGAGGGGCCAGGTCCAGGCCATGGAGTGGAGTCTTGCCCCCAGGGTATTCCAATCTCTCTGCGGCCTATGGGGCACGCCGATGGTCGATTTGTTTGCGACCCGGTGGAACCACAAACTTCCTTCGTTTGTGTCTCCCATTCCCGATCCCACGGCCATGTCAATGGATGCGATGTCGACGTCCTGGGAGGGCATGTACGCGTATGCTTACCCCCCAGCGGTGTTGTTGGACAAGGTGATCGCCAAGTTTCGAACTCACCAGTGTCGCCTCCTGCTGATTGCTCCGTGTCTACCGCAGAGGTCGTGGTTCCCGGACCTTCTGGAGTTGATAGTAGACTTCCCTCGTCAGCTTCCGGATCGGTGGGACCTCCTCAAACAACCTCGCTCCAGCATGTTTCATCAGGCTCCCGCAAGTCTGAAGCTTCATGCCTGGATATTGTCGAGCGATGTTTCCGAAAGAAGGGATTTTCAAGGGAGGTGTCCGCTAGGATCGCCCGATCAAATCGAAAATCTTCTTTGGCAGTCTACCAATCGAAGTGGACTTCCTTCTGTGCTTGGTGTCGTCGCCGGAAGGTTAGTCCTTTCAGAGTCGATGCTCCCCTAATTTCCGAATTTCTTCTCGAAAAGTTCAATGAAGGGCGAGCTCCATCCACGATCGCGGGTTACCGTACGGCTATCGCGAAGACTCTAAAACCCAAACTTGGGATCGATTTTGGTCATGATCAAGGTTTGACTGCGTTGATTAATAGTTTCGAGATCGAAAGACCGAAAGCTAGGAACCCGGTTCCTGAGTGGGATCTATCGCTTGTTCTCAACGTCTTAAGAAAAGATCCGTTCGAACCCCTTGAGCGGGCCTCACTAAAGTTGCTGACGTTTAAGACGGTCTTCCTTTTGGCTCTGGCTTCCGGGAAGCGACGGAGTGAGCTTCACGCTCTGTCCTTTTCCAAAGTTAAGTGGAAGTCGGATGGCTCCTCGGTTCTCCTCGGAGTCATTCCCTCCTTTCTGGCCAAAACTCAATTAGCAGGTACGCCATTATTGAGCTTTTCCATTCCCGCCCTGACTCCTTCTCTGGGGCCGGGCCTGGAGGAAGACGCGAAGCTTTGTCCCGTGCGAGCCCTCCGCATCTACGTTAATCGTACGCGTGAGCTGCATCTCGGCAAGCGTTTGCTTTTCGTGTCCTATCTTAAGGATTTTCCAAATGATATCCGTCCTGCTACGATCTCATCTTGGATCAAGAAGTGTGTTAGATTTTGCTATGAAAAGTCACAGGCGAAAAAATCCACAGGTTTCAGAGTCAAAGCGCATGATGTGAGGGCTCTCGCGGCTTCACTTGCCTTTACAAATAAAGTGTCTCTGAATGATGTCATGTCTGCCTGTACCTGGAAATCTCATAACACATTCACTTCTTTCTATCTCAGGGAGTTAGCTTGGGAGGATGACTCCGGCCTCCAGCTTGGACGACTGGTGGCGGCGGAGCGTGTAGTCCAGCTGTAGATACCTGTAAATAGATCAGCACGCCTCTGTACAGATGCACCTGAGGTCGACTCCCAGGGGAGTTGCTCCTCTTCTTTGGCGAGGGAAATTTTTGTTCTTCTGCAAGAGGAAAGTCACCTCTGCAGAGCCCCTGCTCGTCTCCATGCATCTGAAGGTAATTCAGGCGTGTATTATGGTATAGTTGTAAATATCCTGTAAATATGTATTTTCGACTTAAAATTATAATTTAAAAGTAAAACACAATATTTACTACTTTCAATGGATATTTCCTACTCTCACACATCGGTGATGAAATTCCCGGGAGAGGGTTAAACCCACCTCCTTTGGTTATTCTGATATAACCCAAAGAGTTTATTATAGAGGTAGTGGTATGGCAATAAATAGGAAGTTTTAACTTGTTTAAAACCAGTATTTATTACATACCTACCTCTATAATAAACACGATTATTCTCCCTCCCGCCTCCCCTGCCTTAACCAGGTGGGCAAATTAATGGCGGTTAAGGTCAATCATATGACCGGTGTGACGTCACATCTACACCGCGGGGAATCTGAGATGTGTGAGAGTAATTTCCTTCATTTTCGAGTTCGAGATGGATGTCAGGAATTTTGAGAAAATTCTTGTGACATTCATTTCTCTCTCCTCTTCTTTGAATGCCAAGGTAAGATTACCCAAAGAGTTTATTATAGAGGTAGGTATGTAATAAATACTGGTTTTAAACAAGTTAAAACTTCCTATTTGTTACCAGTATCAACTTGGAAATTTGTTTACTCTCCAGATTGGAGCTAGGATTGCAGAAGAAATCCAGAACAAGGAACTAACTGGAAACATTGTTCTGAGGTTTGTAGACCTTTAAAAAATCAAGGCCGTCAGAACCTTGCTAGCCCATTAATTAAAGACCCAAAGAATAAATTCATACACAGCAAACTACTGAAATGTGACACCTCTGACTCTACTTTTGGCCAGCCTGGGTCACTCCCTGTGGCTGGAGAGCTTGGTCCACTGCACGAGACTGCATCACTTGAAAGAGAACATCATCAAATTCAGTGTCCGCGGCGTCTTGCTCACGGAAGAGATGGCCGAGGAAAATCCCAAGGTTTGTGTGCACTTAGTGTGTCCAGGTAATATAATGATTGGACTAGGACTATAGTGTATTTGCATAAATGTATGAAAAATTTATTGCCAAATTTAAACCGTCTTTTCGACGTGTATATAGAATTGGTGGGGTTTCATGTTTGTTATGCTAAGCGATACTTACCTCTGACTATGGGGTCGTGTAAGTGGCGAGCCCTCATTCGCCAACCACACATGAAATATGGGTGAAAACTAAAACGAAGTTAGCTGGTCTGTTTAGACCCTGCTCTAGTAATGGTAGTTACCTGAGCAGTTCACCCTCCGTGTGGTAGCATGATCGTGCCGGTCCACTGCCTCCCAGTTCACTTTTGTTTTTGGCGAGCTCCTGTCAACACCTACTCTGCCGTCGCTCGCGTTTTTGTTTCTGAAGTTTCAAGTTGGATCTTTGGAAGTTTCTTCGCTGTGATGGAGGAGTTTTCTGTTTGGAATTGGACAAGAGTTTCTGCTGCACGAATCGTTTTCTTGCAAGCGCTCTGTCTGTTCGTCTCCTCGGCGCCGCGGATTTTGTGAATCTTGGACTGAGGAGTTTGTCTGTCTTCCGGACAAGCGTCGTTAGACAGGAGGGAGAAGCAAGCGTTCCGTGGATTCGCTGTCTTCTTCTCGTTGAATTCACTGGGAATTACGTCGGGAATTTGCAGGCCTCCATTGCCGCGATGTCTGCTATGCTGTCATCTTTAGTTAGGGGGGCGAAGTGCGGCTCCGTCTTCCCTACGCGCGCTGAGATGCCTGTCCCGTTCGTCTCCAGAGTGATTCGTTTTGTCGACGGACGCTTCCACGGTGGATTTCCGTTCCCAGGCTGCTGGGCCCGTCTAACGGGCCCGGACGCACGGCCTGCGGAAGGCAGGAGCCCCGTGGTTCGTTCTTAGACTGGACCGTCGTGTTCACGCAACCGTTCAGCTACCGTACGGCCAGTGGATTTCTACATGGTTAATGAGGCAGTTAACTACAGCCGCGGCAAGCCTCGGCACAGCCGTTTGTCCGTGACTCTACCGCCCGGTCTGATCTGCATGGGGAGTTGCCGGTGGCTTCTCCCTGCGACTCCTACAGGCTAGCTGCTCACCAGTCCATGACGTCGTTAAGCCGTGGCAGCCTAGGAGGTTTCTTCGTCGGCTCCATGACCCCCCACCAGCGCTGCTGCAGGGTGTCTTCTGTCCGTCCGTCCATCGTTCGTCTGCTGGTGTTACCAGCCGCTGGGAGCTACTGTTTCCAGTGCTTATGGGTTTCCTCGATGGATGTGCACCGTGTTAGATGGCCTCTCGCTCACGCCGTTCCTGCCTGTGGTGCTGCCATGTGATTGCTACCGTGGGCTGGGTGTTTGCTACACGTTCTTCCTCCTGAACCAGAGGTGTGTTTCAGCGGTGGATTCCCGTTCTTGGGCTGCCGGGACCGGCGGGTCGGTCTTGGGCTAACAGTCTGTTGAAGGCAGGGGCCCCGTTGGTCACGCTAAGTCTGGCCCCCGACTACTCCACCGTGCAGCTCCCCGACGGCGCTGTTGATGTACTTATTGTGGACAAGTCTCCAAGACCCGGGCCGTGTTCAGCACCGTGACGACTCCACTGCCCAGGTTTCTTCTCCGGCCGCTGCTGCCTCTCGCAGGTGTTCAACCGACCGTGAAAGTGATCAGCAGCCAGCGGTGGCCAGCTCGCGGGTCTCTCAGCCCAGTGTTCCACCCCGCGATCAGCCACCGGCCGACCGTCAGTCTGCGGGCGGTACTTCATCGGCTTCCAGCTCGAGTTCTCACCGTGGGTCATCTACCACGGCGGCTAGTGTTCTCCCGGCGGTGAGCCGCCCGTCCTCTCAGGCCAGTGTTCTACCCTGCGTCCAGCCACCGGCCGACCGTCAATCTGCGGACCGTGGTTCGTCTGCGGGTTGTCACCATGGGGCATCTGCCACGGCGGCTAGTATTCTACCGGCAGTGAGCCGCCAGTCCTCTCAGGCCGGTGTTCTACCCCGCGTCCATCCTCCGGCTCGATGTCAGCCCGGGCCGTGTTCAGCATCGTGGCGCCTCTCCAGCCCAGGCTACCGCTCTTTCCAGCGGCGGCAGTGCTTCGCGGTTTTTCACCTGACTGTGACCGTCAACTATAGCCAGCGGTGCCTAGCTCGTGGATCTCCCGGCCCAGTGGTTTTTCCTGCGGCCAGTCTCCGGCCGTCCGTCAGTCTGTGGACCGTTCGTCTGTCCCCAGCTCTGGTTTTCTCCGCGGTTCTACAGCCACGGCTGCTGGTGTTCCACTGGTGGTGGACCGCCGGCCTCGCCTGACCGCTGTCACCATCCAGTTCGGCCTGCGGACCTACTCCGTTCTGAGGATTGGGACCGTCCGTCCGCCAGACGTGCGGATCATTTCCGAGGTTGGGTTTTTGATCAGCGTCATGATTTTCACTTGGGGACCATGCGGGCCGCGGGCACTACTTCTTTAGGGATTTGCGTGGCGGCCGCAGGGACCAGGTCTCGCACGTGGGCTTCAACCGTGGGCGGGCATCCACATGTTCCCTGCCTCTAGATGGAACAGGGGCATCTTTTCTGCGTGACTACCCCCGTCTTTTTCCCGGAGCCTCCAGTCCTGCTTCCTCCCTTTGTGGACCAGGAGTCGGATGAACCTCTGGTCTAGAAGCCCCGGGTCTCCAGTCCAGCCAGGTCGGCGGATACCTCTGTTACGGCTTCTACCTCCAAGCCAGTGTGCGCCTGGCTCTTTCCAGCTCGAGTGGTCGGCGCTGGGTTCGTCCTGGCTGCAAGCCACGGAGCAAGTGACTCAGAGTTCTCCGGGCTTCTTCAGTCGGCTGTTTGTCATCCCCATGCTCGCGCATTTTCAGTCCTTTAGACAAGTTCGTCTCCAAGGGGAGCTTCTCCATGGAGTGCTCGCGGACCGTCCTCCTGTTTCTCCGCATTGGGTACTGGGTGACTTCCTTAGATCTGAAGGATGTGCCTTTTCACGTCCCGATTCATCCCTCGTCGCGGCCCTACCCTCATTTCCAGTGGGGCAATGTGGTTCCGCGTTCTGTGTTTCAGCCTCTCCACCGCCCCGTTCCTGTTCACCAGGGGTTTTCAGTCGGTGTCGGCGTGGGCTCACCGCAGGGTCATTCGTCTCACGAGGTACCTGGACGATTGGCTAATTGCAGCCGCGGATCGGCAGACGGTGGCCTCTCACATGGACCTGGTCGTTCAGCTTTGTCAGCGGGTCGGTCTCTTCATCAATTTCAAGAAGTCCGACTTGGTTCCTTCCCAGCGTGTCACCTACCGCGGGATGGAAATCGACATGCAGTCCTTCCTGACCAGTCCGACGGTGGATCGTATTCAGCCTTTGAACGGTGTTCTACGGTTTTTTTCTCCTTCGGGGTTCCGGGCGCGGCGGTAGTCTTCCTCCGGCTCCTGGGCCATATGGTGTCGCTGGAGAAGATCGTCCTTGGAGCGCGGCTCCACATGCGGACGATCCAGTTTCATCTCAGGGATCACTGGGATTCCGAGCGGGACCTGTCGACTCTGGTTCCAGTGGTGGCAGCACTTCAACCAGATCTCCGTTGGTGGTCCGACCCTATCAACCTGCTGCAGGGTCACCCTATCCACGAGCTGGAGCCCGACTTTCTCCGGTTCTCCGACGCCTCTCACCTCGGTTGGGGTGCTCACCTCGGCGAGGATCAGGTCTCCGGTCTCTGGTCGGCAGCAGATCTTCGTCATCTTTTCAACTGGTTAGAGCTCAAGGCCGTTTGGTTGGGCCTGCGCCATTTCTAACGGACGGTTGCCGGGCCCACGGTCTTGGCCATGACGGACAACACGACGGTCGTCGGCTATATCAAAGACCAGGGGGGGACACGGTCAAGGGAGTTGAGCAACTTGACTCGGAAGATTTTGGAGTGGGCGGAGTCGCAGGATGTCAGCCTTCTGGCCCGTCACATCCCAGGCTCCATGAACACCATCGCCGACGCCCTCTCTCAGAGGGGTCCGATCTCCTCGAACTGGTCTCTGAACCCCCAGGTTTGCAGTCACCTGTGGCGTCTTTGGGGTCAACCTCACTTGGGCCTGTTCGCCACATTCCAGAACAATCGTCTGCCTCTCTTTGTGTCCCCGTTCCCGGACCCTCATGCTTGGGCGGTCGACGCCTTCGCTCAGGACTGGTCCACCCTTTGGGCGTACGCTTTTCCACCGGTCTCACTGGTTCCCGTGGTTCTGCAGGGGATTCGATCAAGCACCGCTCAGATCGTCCTAGTGGCTCCCAATTGGCCCGCCAAGGCGTGGTTCCCGGAGCTTCTGGAGTTGCTGGTGGATCTGCCTCGGGTTCTGCCATGGATCCCCAGCCTTCTTCGTCAGGGTCGTCAGTTCCATGAGATTATGAGGCGTTCATTCAGAAATGCTGGATTTTCGAAGAACGCTGCCAGACGGATGTCCAGGACAGTTAGGTCATCCTCAGAGTGCCTGTATCAAGCCAGGTGGAGAGTCTTCTCTTCTTGGTGTAGTCGACGGCAAGTTGATTCATGCCGTCCCCCTCGCCCTACGGTAGCGGATTTCTTTGTCTGGTTGAGGGGCAAGCGCAAGCGTGCTCTCACTACTGTGAAGGGATACCGTGCGGCGTTGACCAATGTGTTGGCTTCTCACGGTTTGGATATCTCTTCTTCGCGGGAGATTTCGGCCCTGTTCAAATCCTTCGCTCAGGATTTGCCTCCGGTCTTCCTCGCACCAAAATGGGACTTATCTTTGGTCCTTTGAAATCTCAGTGAATCTCCGTATGAACCTCTCGAGGAAGCGGAGCTTCGTTTTCTCACCCATAAGACTATGTTCCTGTTGGCCCTTGCTTCCGCGAAGCGGGTCAGTTAGCTTAAGGGACTGTCTGCGGAGGTGTTACACCCGGAAGGTTGGTTTCTGTTACCCTTCAGTACTATCTGGGGTTTCTGGCCAAGACCGAAACTGCTTCTGGCCTGGCGGCCGGGATGCGAACGTTCTCCGTCCCTGCCTTGTCTCAATTGGCGTATGACTGTGGGGAAATGTCCCTGTGTCCGGTGCGTGTTCTACGTCTGTGCCTGTAGAGGACTTGGCCTTCACGACCAAGCGACTCACGTCTCTTCCTCCCGCTTTCAGCGTCGCATGGTCAAGTTTCCAAGAATACGATTTCTCTTTGGATCAAGGCTGTTGTCACGCGTGCCTATCGTCGGGATCGCCACGACCGCCATCAGCTTTACGGTCAATCTGCGGACCGTGGTTCGTCTGCGGGTTGTCACCATGGGGCATCTGCCACGGCGGCTAGTATTCTACCGGCAGTGAGCCGCCAGTCCTCTCAGGCCGGTGTTCTACCCCGCGTCCATCCTCCGGCTCGATGTCAGCCCGGGCCGTGTTCAGCATCGTGGCGCCTCTCCAGCCCAGGCTACCGCTCTTTCCAGCGGCGGCAGTGCTTCGCGGTTTTTCACCTGACTGTGACCGTCAACTATAGCCAGCGGTGCCTAGCTCGTGGATCTCCCGGCCCAGTGGTTTTTCCTGCGGCCAGTCTCCGGCCGTCCGTCAGTCTGTGGACCGTTCGTCTGTCCCCAGCTCTGGTTTTCTCCGCGGTTCTACAGCCACGGCTGCTGGTGTTCCACTGGTGGTGGACCGCCGGCCTCGCCTGACCGCTGTCACCATCCAGTTCGGCCTGCGGACCTACTCCGTTCTGAGGATTGGGACCGTCCGTCCGCCAGGACGGCATGAATCCTGCGGGATGTGTCTCTCCTCGCTGATGATCTGTATCTTCTGGATCCCATCGTCGCGGCTCAAGTCTTCGTGCGTCCCACTGCTTCTTCTGCCAAGAGTCCAGGGGGGGAGCGCCGTGTCTACACCTAGCTACGGCTCATCGCCTCTCAAGGGACTCGTCGTTAGAGATGTAATCTCAGATTCTTCTGGATTACAATATATCTCTCAGTATACTTTTAACCTCCGAGCTACTCTGTGGTTATTAGTATAATAATTACTATAGGAAAGGAGCAGGTTCCTTTTCTTTATACAGTAATTATTGTCACTGGTATTTTGCATAGTTCTCATCCTTCTACTTTTAGGGGATGATCTTGTGCAAAGCGTACTTTCTCTCTGAGGGGGCCCACCACCGGCAGGCCATTCCCCATAGTCAGAGGTAAGTATCGCTTAGCATAACAAATCAAAAGTTTTAAATTAACTTTTATTTTTATACTATGCATACTTACTTCTGACGCAGGATGGTCCCACCCTCCTCCCCACTGATTATCTTCTTCTCTTTTCGGAAGATAAACCTTCAGTGATCAAGTTCTACTACTCAACAAAAGTGAACTGGGAGGCAGTGGACCGGCACGATCATGCTACCACACGGAGGGTGAACTGCTCAGGTAACTACCATTACTAGAGCAGGGTCTAAACAGACCAGCTAACTTCGTTTTAGTTTTCACCCATATTTCATGTGTGGTTGGCGAATGAGGGCTCGCCACTTACACGACCCCATAGTCAGAGGTAAGTATGCATAGTATAAAAATAAAAGTTAATTTAAAACTTTTGATTTTTCGCCATACTTCTTCCTCTATAATGACCACTTTGTGTACTGGTAGTCTTACCTTGGCACTGAAGAAGAAGTGAGATTTCAATGTCATTGTGGATTTCCTTGAATTCATCTCAAATTTATTAGTGGGAAAAAATTATAATCATGCATGGCAGAATGCAAATGGTGATGCCATGATGTCACCGGGTCAGGTGACTAGTTTCCAAACAATCTTATATTTGCACCTCTGATTGGAGGAAAATCGAATCAGAACATTTTAAGGAGAATTCCCGCATTTGAACTTGCTTTGTTTTGTACAAATTTCTTCTGAAACTGTCTATGATATATGTTGTTAGTCGTCGTTTAGTACTAGAGGTCTAGTTCAGTTTTCTTTTTGCAGGAAATGTTGTGGACCTTCTCAGGCCCATATTCACTATCACCCGCTCATACTTCAGTAGTTGGTTTGTAGCAGATGAAGTATGACGGTTGCATACATAAACTGCCACTGTGGCATCGCTGTCCTAACTGCTCGATGCGATACTGTAAACCCAGATAGTATTAGCGTCCATTTATTTAGCGTTTTCAGTGTTTTGAAAAAAAATTGCTAATATTTATGGAAGCTAAGTCATGGACGCTAAAATATGGGTTTGCTTTACTGTTTCTGTCATACACCCGCCAACTTAAATGGCCACTGATACGTCCACTTGGTAAAATCGCTAAACTTAATGACGCTATTATTTCTGGGTTTACAGTATTGTCAAGCCTGTTTTGTGCGGAATGGTCAGACGAACACTGGATACTGCTGTTGGACAGTTCGAGGGAAACTCAGACAAAGCCCCCCCCCCCCCCCCCCCTCAACCCTTCCCACCTTCTATTCGCCGTAGCTCTAGATCCAGATCCTGTCAGTCAGCAGAACATAGACAGCGGTGCTGTGTGTTTGTCTTTCAGACACCCATGGTTCCCGGAAGCCGAGGTTCACAGGACCTTCCTGTTACTTCTGCTGTGAGCCTGTACATGAAACCTATGGGTTTGTGTAGGCTTGGACCAGCATTGCTTCCAGGAACAATGGAAAATTGTACTTCCATCTTGTAGTGCTCTTTGACGTCTTCCTCACTGGCCGCAGCTCTGCTTCTGCTTCAGTGCCTTCTATCCCAGTGCATTCCCTTCCATGCACAACTCTAGTGATGCATTCATTCAGGTTCCCAGTTCCTGAGTTATCTCCAATGGACTGATGGTTCCAACATACTGCTTTGGGTTCCCGAGTCCTGATTATAAGGGTCTTCTACCTCATGTCTGGTGTTAGCCCACGAGGTGAGGTACCCTAGGAGCCTAGTCAGATGTCGTACTGGGTCTCGCCAGGTGGTTTGCCGCCACCCAAGCTTGGCACAAGAACTGGGTCTCATGGAGTTGGCTTCCTAGGAGCCAAAAATTACTGGGCATTTGAACCGCAGGCTTCACATAGGGCATCGGCTTGTGAAATAACTGTGCCTTTCACACTTTCGACTTTGCGGCTTATCAAAATACTTGATGCTTCGAGGTTTAGCACTAGGTGAATGAAAGTAGGTGGATACTATAAATTTACGACCGTCATGCCATAGCAACCAAAATACTGGTAGCTGATTCATGACACATTTTGTGATAGAATCAGCCCTTCTGATTAACATTGCTTGAAAGCACTTCCAGGGTAGCAATGTCACATGAATCGCTGCAATATCAAAGAAGCATATTGAGAAATGTCTGGATGCAAAATCTATTGTTTTTCGTGCAGAATGAAATACAGATCAAATAATATTTATGACACATGTAGTAAATTTATGAGGTTACTTATTACAGCAATGTGGAATATCCAGTTGGGGGGGGGGGGGGTCTATGATCATTTCAGTTGAAATGAATTTATTACTTGTTACTTGTAGTTTTGAAACATTTGTCACTGACATTGATGTTAGACGCTAGTAACACAGTAATATACGATATTTGATATGTTTTAGCATTTTTGGCAACAGGGATGATAGTGCAACAGGGGATACACCCCCACTGTCATTGGAGAGCGTCCGCTTCTTACAGCGTGATTCGTTTCATGTTTTCCAGCATGGAAGTGTCACGTGCTTCGAGTGTAACGCTTCAGGCCACTGTGCCAAAGATTGTGACAAGGCTAGCTCCAGGACACATTCTAGGCCATGTCCCAATGATTCAAGCCTCAACACAGCAGATTTTCCAGCACCCTTCTGTCACTTTTGTTGCAAGAAAGGCCATCGGTTCAATGATGAGAGCTGCGATGCTGTAGTTAGACCTCCCAATGCCAACCACATCAGGACCGTCAAGGGCAGAGATGACATACTGTCAAACTTCTATGACTGCCAAGTCTCTCTTGATGGTCACACGTTTCATAGCTCTGAGAATGCCTACCACTACAGAAAGGCCCTGATTGCGGGAGACAAGGACATTGCAGAAAAATTTATCCTAGCACGTAGTGCTTTGGAAGGGAAAACACTGTCTAAAGAACTGCAAGGTAACCTGCCTTCACACTGGCATTGGCTCAAGGTCAGGGTGATGAAAGAAGTGCTTCTTGCAAAGCTTGAGCAGGTTCCTGAGTTCCATGAAGAACTAGTAAAGACTGGTGACAAGTGGCTGGCTCACTCTCTGACAGACCGTTACTGGGGCACCGGGCTTAGTACAGAAGACACACTCATTGTTAAACGCAAGTACTGGCCTGGCCGCAACGTTCACGGCTTGATGCTGATGGAGCTGCGTGATGAGATCACCGGGGGAAGGATCCTAGAATCCCCACCTGACAACACCCCGAGCCCATTCTCACACTGTCAAGGAATGGCCCAGCGCCACCTGGTTACGCCTGTCTTGCCCTCTGACAAACGGGTGTGCCAGTCGCCCAGCAACACACCCACGGGTCCAGAGGTGAGTGAGTGCGGCCCGTGCAGGTGGCATTGGATTCCCTAGAGGTACATGTACCATTGTGACATGTGTAAGCTTTGTTGCTCTTGCAGTTCTGGTCACATTCCGCTTTCAGATAGGCTCGGAGACATACCTTAGCTTTGTATTGGGGATATAGGAGGTCATATATGTGGCATCTGTCTGTGTCCTTAAACTTGACTTCAGATAACCTTGAGTACTGAAACTCAATGTATTGTCCAGCTAAAAACTATAAATCGACCCATGGACAACAAATACTTGAAGGTAGAGCTTGAGTTTATATTTTAGGAAGTCAGATATGGTGCGTCTTATGGTTGCCATTAACATGAATAACTTCTGGTTCTGGATGGACTTCGACTGTCACACACAATGTCAGGTTCACATGAATATTCACAGCTGGTCATGGAAGACAGAACAATGGAAGATAGAACAAGTTTCTCTTATGAATATGTAGGAAGACACAATAGTACATCTTATGGTGACATTGAACTTGACCTCATTTGACTTTGAGTAGAAGGCAGTGTCCACCTAGAAGTGTAAATTGGCATGTGGGCAAAGGGATTGGGATTATAGTGGCAATTCATATGTTGAACAGAACATTATTGAAGGAATTGCTGGTAAGCTGCAGCACCTGTGGTATTGGGGCTATACTTAGCCGGTAACCTTTCTATCCCTTGGTTTATTCTAGATTTTCTTAGACAGGTCCAATAAGAATTGTCCGGTTAAGTTAGCATATTTTGAGCCTTTTCCAATAAAAAATATATATATTACTGAACTTTTCCTGATGGGTGCAAAATAGGATTAAAATGCTTGAATACTTGAATGCTGGGCTTGAATATTGGCATACATTGTAATTAAAGGTGAAGCAATGAATATGGCGATTCCAGTGGTGACCTTGAATTTGATAACCGTTTATATTGAAAGGTCAAAATAACAATTCGTAGCTGACTGCAATATTTTTCTTCAGTCTCTCAGGCTAATTTCCTCAATGATGATTTCGAATTGATGCAAATGAAATTTCAATAAATCCACAATGACGTACATTTTCCCTTCTTTGAATACTAAGGTAAAATTTCGAAGCGTGTTTATTATAGAGGTAGGGGTATGATTAATACTGGTTTCAAAAAGGCCAAGAATGTTTAATTATATGCTATAGACTATTTTAATTATATGTGTAGTAACATTATACAAGTGGGTTTATTTCTTCTCAATGTAGCACATAGAGTGGCTGACAGAGATCTGCAAGGGAAAGGTTGACATTCCAGCTTCTCATGACCCTGAGAAATCTACAACTAGGGCAATAACGTAAGTTGTTTCACTTTGTCATTACGTGGATTTCGTTTCAATGCATTAACTTCAAAAACTGCTTGTTAGTAAATTGAATGTACTAACTTGTGATTGCATTGCATATCTTTTGAGAAAGATATGTATGTCTCCAGTGTATTGACCACAGCCATTACTTTCACTTTGTGCAGTGTCCATGGAATGGTGATGAACCCGATGGTGTACGAGGTACCTGAACACCGCGATTACTTGGACGTGCTGATCACTGCGACAGATACGCCAGATCTCTTCTTTGTGCAACAGTACCAGCAATATGACAAGTAGGAACCAGATTCTCACCCATAAGTCCGGACCTACCCGCATCTCTAAGAGCTAATCCATTGTTGTTCATGCTGATGCATCCTCGTTGCCTTAGTGTTCAGCTCCTACATCCCATCACTGGGTATAACTATCCTTTTCTAGTGTTGCTAATAATGTTCCGCTATGTTCCATGTTCCGAATGTCATCTTTCTGCAGTAATCATGATAGTTATTCTTCTACTTGCAGAATTGTGGAAATGAACTATGACATCACTGAGTATGTACGGGTCCACGACTTCAAGAAACCAGAGAAACTTGTGAAGTCAACACTGGTCCTAGCCAAGTTTCCTGACCCGGAGAAAGACAAGTAAGGATTCCACAAAACTTCATTGCTCAAAACATCAGACTACTGGTATGTCCCATTCTTGCATGCAATAGACCTAAATATCGCTTTGATTTTCTGAAATGTAGTATATCATGGAACCGCGGGAAGATCGCTGACGCCCTCGAGGAAAACATGTACGACGTGTTCTTTGTTGACTCGGGTGAGTCTGAGCTTGTGCACATCTCGTCGATTCTGCCGCTGCCCGCCCGCTTCCAGATGGTGCCTTTCCATGCTCTTGAGTGCTGTATGCACGGAGTAGAACCTGCTGGTAAGTAGATTATGCGATGCTTCGCTGTAACTTTCCGGAATCATTAATGGCCTCAAAAAATATATTTGGGTATAACTTTGTTTATGACGGCTAAACTAAGATCCCCATCATAAGTA
This sequence comes from Terebella lapidaria, assembly GCA_949152475.1. Lineage (NCBI taxonomy): Eukaryota > Metazoa > Annelida > Polychaeta > Terebellida > Terebellidae > Terebella > Terebella lapidaria. Next base: position 21,595,031 of record OX424564.1, on the reverse strand, counting down.
CAGATGACTTGTGATAGGAGAGGTAACTCCAATGGAATTTTTTTCCAGGTGATGATTGGACAGACGAGGTTGGTGATTGGTTGTATCTTGTCTCACGCAAAGAGTCGGGCTCCAGTGAAGCAAGACCTCTGTCTGCTAAGGCCAGTGATGTTTGAAATTCAAACACTTGAAATTCTAAATCCATTCGCCAAAATTATGTGAATAGGTATTGCTATGATATGTTGAATTGTTCAGTTTCTGCTAAAACATATTATTCTCTGAACCTTCTTTTTCCTCCAGATTGTCTCCCGAGCGACAGCACGACATTCCGGGAAGGTCCTGTACAGTTTGGAGCTGTACGACTGCATGAGTGAATATGACATCAATCTCAGTCACCGACTGATCTTTGATGGACTGGCGAGACCTTCAGCCGCAGCAATCTTGGTAATGTAGTGCTTGGCGAACAGTTTGGTGTTTGAAATTCAGTCTGGTATAGCATAAATGACATGGTATGTAATGAATAAAAATTAAGTACCTTATATTTACCAATGCATTCATGAGAAAAACATTTTGTTTGAACTCCTGACACATGTATGTATATCCATGATACATTTTGTACTCCCCAGGAAATGTTTGGCCAATTGTCGAGTCTGTCGTCTGGAAGTGTTGAGGCGGATATCATAGGAAACTGTCAGATCATTGTACAAGCACATGTATGTGGTACTCAAAATAATAATCAGATACATTCTTTAATCAACTACATTTAATTATGATGTCTAATGAGTGCAATTTCCTTTTTCTACAGACTTCTGATTTGAGAGTAGAAGCAGCTACAATTATCTGCAGTCACATCACCTCACATAAAGGGTTTGTAAAAATTTATATATACAATAAATTGATGTATTTTGCTTTGAAATTACAATACAATTAATGTGTTGTTGGAGTACCTATGTAATATGCATGTACCTAATGTGTTCATCGAAAGGCAATAATGATAGTAGATGCTGCACAATATGATAACGTAGTGGTAACCATGGTCACTAAACTCTACCCCCCTTGACAGCCTGACCTCCCACCTAGTGATGTCCGGTGTACTGAACGCCCTCTGTTGGACCATACAGCTGTGTCGGGAACCAGCTGTTCTCGGTTCTCTACTCACCAGCTACGTGACCCTGACCCAGGGCATGGACAGGTATCCATGGCCACTGTACAACCAATGAATAAACACGGCCCCGTGTTCGAGTGGATATTAGCTATTTGAGTTTATTAAAGGGACATGCTTCGAGTCGAATTAATTGTAGATCCTGTGATATCGCTTGCAGGAGAGACTCCCTCGAGCCAAGGGAAACGCACATGTTGGGATCGCTGTGCTGGACTCTTGACACGGTGGGTAGATCTAGTAATAAATATATCCTGAACATCATCAACTATACTTGTACGAAACATCAACTGTATACAACTCCATGTAAATTCATTGCTTTCTATCACTGATAGGTGTCCAATAGAGAATTGATCAGCATAATACTAGGAGCTCTGAAAACCTTGGTCCAAGAGAAAGTGTTAGTATGAATGTAATGTTGTTCACTGCTAGTGTAAATATACAAATGTTTTACAGGATGTCATAAAAGATTTCCATCTGAATGTTTACTTGAAACATTTGACAGATACCGGGTGTCCCTGTTCACACAAGGAGGACCAAGAATATTGGGTCAGATCATAGCAAGTGCCAGCAGTGTGAGTGGCAATTTGGCAAAAGTTTGTGAAAATCTATCTCGAAGAGCATTATGAGAAGATTGAGTCAATGTACTATTTACCTTTGTCATTTACAGTCTGTATCGAGTGAACCCGCTGCCTATATTCTGCAACAGATTCTTACGGAATTGACGGCCAAGTGAGTAAATTGAAGAATAGATGGAACTTTACCTAATTTTGAGTAACTATGTAGAATGTCATGTTCGCTACAGTGCTCTCGGGTGGTAATCTTTACATGCTTTTTATCAGAGAATTGCCCAATGTGGTAATCTTTGCATGCTTTTTATCAGAGAATTGCCCAATGTGGTGGACTCCAAATGTCTGGAAGTCATCAGTGAAGAAATCGACAACCGTCCTGATTCTACCATCATTTGCTCCTGCCTCAACATCATGGAAAATCTTGCCACTACTCATAAAAAGTAAAGTTTGACCATTGATCTCCAAGGAACTTTGTCTCGTAATGACACTCCTAGTTGTCATGATATATTTGTTTGATGCTTTTTCTCTGTTCAGAATGCGAGATGCCATCAGGAAGGCAGGAGGTGTCAAAGCGATTTGTGTTCAACTGGAAAACTTCAACCACGCCACAGTATGTCAGATAACAATCAGAGAACAATGCCTGCAGGTTGCCAATCATGTTTCTATATGGAGCCTTGGTACGTTGACCAATGATTGCCAATCCATGCACAGGTGAAGGAGATGGCTGTCCACACTTTGAAAGCTCTGGCCAACGATAATCGTTTCACCAAGGATGTCATGAACGAGCTCAAAGTGTCACCAATTCTGCAGAGGTATGGTTCTTGCTTCATCCTATTCCCAGCTAGAAAGTTCACAGGTCACCTGATTCTCCCAATACTCAGTACTCTTCCATTATAGTGGAATCACACGCTTTCGGTTGTGAGGGGTGCATCACCATTGATATACGTTACACAAACATATGTATATCTTGTATGTCCCCTATAAACACATAATTGGCTATGAAACTTCATATATTTTCAGACTAGCAGAAGACACAAGTCTGGCGGGAGATGCACGGACTGTTGCTGGTGAACTGGCACAAAGGTTGCGGGATCTGCTGCCTAATCGACGGAGCCCGACCAAAAAGCTGCGGGAGCAAACAGTCAGTAACAGTCATGACGTCGGTGCTGACGAAATCGTCGGAAACCATGTCACTGCGACCATGGATGGCATTCGGTCAGTAAAAATTTGTGAGGAACTAGATTAAAAAAATCTATACTTATCTTATTCGAACTTGTATATATATTCAGACATAAGAGAAAAATTAATTATAATAGATATTAACGATTGCCATTCTGTGCAGACCTTTGTCAGAAATCAAGAACCGACCACTCCCTCCAAAGTTCCGCTCCACCACCGAACCGATTAAAAGGTAGGCAGCACTTTGTACAGTTAAGAGCTGTCAGTCGGCAAACAAACTAGCTTTACGGTTGAGGAAAGAAGCAGCTCATTCTTGCTTTGCCATCAATCACTATGAAATTATTCAATAATGCGCCTTTATCATGTTTGTTTCAGTGCTAAACCCTCCCTGAAGTGGGCCCAGGATCGATGGAATGTTTGGCTCACAATTGACGTCAAGAATGTCCAACACAGAGTGCCAGAAATCGCTCAATACTCAGAGGATTCCGTCTATTTCAGGTGTCTGCTTTTGAGAACTCTGTGAACAAATACTGTTGTACCTTCACTGTGTTTCACACAAAAGTGTTCTGTTGTTCGAAAATTCGGAGTGATATACTGAGTAAATAGGTGGAATGAATTAAGAGGCTTCAAAATCCTTTTGTACAGACATTGTATATACCACTTCCCTTCTCTTAATACAAATTTAATTGACATTTCCAAAATGTTGACATTTAACTTCAGGGCAGTTGTGGAGTCCACAGAGTACATGTTCCATTTCCACTTGTATGAGGTGATACAGCCCGAGAAATGTGAGACTAGAGTCAGTATTGGTAATGTCATGCTCGGACTCAGGAAGAAGTCCATGGGCAAGTGGCCTAGACTGACCAAAGAGAAACAAAAGGTGGGCGTACATGTACAGAACATTGGAAGTTCATTTTGCTGAAAGGAGCGATTATGATTAACTGTTTGGGAGTACATGTACCCAAGTGTTTTATGGTGTAATTTCATTGTCATATTGTACTGTCGGTCAATAGAATGAAATGATGTGCTCAATAATAAATCTCAGTATTAGTCATGGAATTTCATTGTTCATACCTTGTATCTTGCAATGCTTTTCAATTAAAATATATGAAATTTGACTCCTACTACACCTTTGCCAACTGTGAAGGCCGGCCCATCATCATGATCATGCTATTATAGCCAGTTTTGATTTCCCTCACTCTCCTGACAGCCGTCATACCTGACCACCGACTTAGATCGATTCAATGGATTCTCCTCGGATGAAGACTTGGAGGACGGGGAGGAGGAGGATGTGGAGGAACCCAAGGACGGGCCGATCCAAATGGCCAGGAGTGAGTCTTGCAGCGGTGGTCACTGTGTGTGCAGCAGTTGTGGGGGGAAGATTTTAGTGACAGGGAAAAAAATCAGTTTGCTATTTTGTGTCTGACGAAAACTTTGTGTTGGTGTTCACTCGTTATACATGTTATAATTATATTATGTAGATGTAAAGCAGAATGCTATTTAGTGGCATATAGGTAATGCATATGGTCAATTGTGTTTCCCTCTTTCCAGTGACATGCACGGTGCCGACGTTCTCTCGTGCACCCCAAGCCGGATACAGGTTCGTTGAAGGTATGCCCCCAGAAATCGTCAGCAGCCTTGGGGATGGCAGCAGTTCAAGTGATGAAAGCGACATAGAGGACTTCCGAGAAGAGAACCCTAACAGGAAATATGGCTACTTCGATTTTTAAGTGCAATGCTATGATTATCCGTTTCAAGACCTCACAGATGTTGCCAAATAAAACTGTATCAGGCCCCATGAGTTCTTGCCATGGATCACCCTTGTACTTGTGTCACTGACTGTTGTTCTACGAGCCAATCATGTGGTCATTTCCCACTGGAAAGTCAAAATGCCAGAATCAATGTCATATGATAGTGATACTAGTAGTATGATTTCATGTACTTTATGCAACATTTTCAGACTGGCAATTTGCTCAATTTTTTTTAACCTTGTAACCAGGAATCAAAACTGTTGTGAATAAATATCTTTGCATTTCCAGAAGTTGATGACTTGTGTCAAAATTTTCGTTCTGAAAGATGTGAATCATACACCGTCTTCTGCTATGTAAATTGTTAGGGAGTGGATTTCTAAGTTGAAGGTTCTATGATGAACATGTGAAGATTATCTGGCCTGGTGCAAAGTATACCGGTATGTTGACAACTGCAGTCTTTCAGAGAGGAAATTGTTTTAATTTGATAGTCAAAGATTGGATGTATTTTTTCACACAGAAGTTTGCGACTTATTTTGTACCAGTAGTTGTTATTTTTTTACAGGTTAATAAATATAATGAACAAATCATGTGTTCAACCTTCAATAAAGAAAAAGATACTATTTATTTGCACAGATATTTACAGATCAGTCGTAAAATTCCCAGCAGATATTTGATATATCAAACATTACGAAATGTAAATTATTGGAACACAGATGGGCAAACGTGTTAACAATCGCTAGTTCGTTTCAGCTTTTAAATAGCACTGGTACTTTGAACACAACTCTACATGGTCCAAATACACTGTAGAGCTATTAAACCATGGAGAAAATTGCAATCAAAGTAACGTCATAAAATGTCAAGAACCTTCAAACGATACAGGTCTATTTTACACAGCAAGATATATTTATACAAGATGTTGACAGAGGGCATGTTGTATGTAATTGAGCAGCCGTATACATTCTGAATGTACAAAATACAAAATAAAATCAAATGAAAAGCACAACAGGAATATATAAAGTAATTTCGACAGCCATATTTCCTCTCACATAAGTATACTGTCCTTAGCCTCCTTGGCTTTAATACCAATTTTATTGCTATTTGTTCTCTACAGAAAGCTGGTGGCCACATGTATTGGGAATTTCGCAGTATTAAACCATGGTTTACCAAAGAATAGCTCATATCGGCCTATTCGATGGAGAATTGGGTACTGGGAATGGAGAATTGGGTACAGTATTAAACAACTACGGAATTCTAAATACCTACCCAATTCCCATGTCCCCACCGGCTTTCCGTAGTTCTCTATGTCACAAATGCTATGGCTGATAAATGTATGGTACATGCATTTCTCTGCAGAAAGTAACAATTCACCAGTATTCTCATGTTCACAGCTATGTCCTACATGTCCTAAATTTCCAAAACAACTCACAACACAACAGGCGTCACTATGTGACAAAACAGGTTTACTTGGGACTATTACAAGAATTACGGATAGAAACGCAATATAAATCGTGCACAACAGTGATAACGTGTTCAACCAGCAAGCCTGCTTGAATAACTTTGTGCCAAAAACTGCTGTACATGTACATTTGTTACAGGAATACGTGGAGACACAAATTCTCTAGACGAGTTCACAACATGCTGGTACAAAATGTTACTTTCATCTCTGAATACAACATAATTTGAGACTAGATTAACATACATCGTTCATGAATTTCAGTCATACGGGTACATGATGATAGTTGTCAAAAAACCTGCTATTTTATTGGATTCCTCAATTTACTGAGGCAACAGTTGTAACTAGATGCATGTTAAATGTCCACATTATTTTTCATCATTAGTTACATTATACCACAAGTCCACAAACAGATTTGCACTGATAGTAGGGTATATTATCATATTGCTTCGGTACTAACGATACTCTACTGGCGAGCACCACAGCTCGCCATCACAAAACCAAATGTACATGTATTTGATACTGAACACCAAGTAAGCTGCCACAATGCAATAAACCAAGCTAGTGAGTCTAGCTGATAAAGTCAAAACTGGTTCTGCTGGTACCCCCCGAAGCCCCCCTGGGTATTTGCCTGACCTGCAGGCATTTGCCCAGGGGGTGGCATGGGGCTGCTCCCACTAGCCGGGGGGCCTTGGGTCGGGCCAGGCCCTGGTCCCATCCCTGCACTTGGTGGCATCTGTCCCTTCATGGGCCCACCCTGTATATTACCTGGTGGCGGTGGACCCCCAGGCATCTGTTGTGGTTGCTGCGGCTGTTGTTGTGGGGGGTACGGCGAGTAACCCATCTGGTTGCCAGCGGCCTGGGGTGGCCCTTGCCCCTGTTGTGGTTGCTGTGGTGGCCCCTGTTGCTGGGGGTTGCTAGGTGCCTGCCCTGGGTAGTTACCATACTGCCCGGGTCCTTGAGAGGGTGGCGGGCCCTGTCCAGGCATTGGACCCTGGGAGCCTCCATACCCCTGGGGTGGGGGTGGTCCTTGGCCTTGCCCTTGGTTGTTGTAACCTTGGTTACCATACTGGGGTGCTCCACCTTGTGGGTAACCCTGGGGTGGTCCCTGGGGTGGTCCCTGTGGCTGGTTTGGTTGCCCTGGCTGCTGAGGATTGTATGGTGGTCCACCTGTAAAAGGAGTCAAATATTAACACTCGTGGAAGTGATGTGCTTCAAAATCAGTCATTGGAGCATTGCTATGACATTTTACAGCACTTCACAGCTCAAAATGAAGTACATGTATGTATCTGAGTATAATGTATATGCTTAGGTACCATTACTCATGATATAATCACAGATGAAAATTTTGAATACATGTATACACCAACTTCTAGGAACATCCAAAGCACAATGAAAAGCACACAACAATATAACAAGTGAGTATCTACCAAAACATCTGTCCTGGCCAGTACACACAATTACTACATGTACATGTAGTATCTTAATATACCAAGGTTTAGTTTATACCATACCAATGGGTACAAACTTAATATTATAGGATGATCTTGTCTACTGGAACATATTCCTGGACGATGACGCATGCTTAATTCTGTCATACACGTATTTCGGCTCAATACAAAGACCCATCAAAATCTTTATCCTATTGACTCTACAGCTGTCACTCCTCTATAACAAACGTCAATCCAATTTGATGAACAAATATAACAGATTCACAACATGAGTACTAAACAACATCTCAGTCATCCAGAGCTAATCTGAACACGACAGACATGAGGACTAGTAGGGTTGCTAGATGGATAGACTGGTTACAAAACAGTTGGAGGGGTGGCTAATATATAGACGAAGATACACAGGGTCATACTAGCCTGCCATCTTGTTTTGAGTATTGCCTGTTGAACTCGGTGGGATCCCAGCATTGTTCTGCTGACTCGAAGGGTTGTAACCTGGGCCAGTCTGTTGCTGCTGTTGTTGTTGATTATAACCGGTCATGTGACTTCCACCCTGAGCATTGGTCATGTGACTGCTGGTGCTGGTCATGTGACCTCCACCTTGTCCACTGCTTTGTGGCCCGCTTGTCATGTGACCTGAATGTGATTGCACGCTTCCTGTCTGCCCATACGATGACATGTTTCCATGACTACCGGGTGCTGACCCACCACCATTCCCACTGTATCCTGAGTTGGTGCCAAGGTTACCACCATAGTGACCTTGACCTTGGCCACCTGGGTAGGGATTACCCGACATTTGGCCCTGGGGGCTGACTTGGCCCGTTGAGTAGCCACCCTGGTGTGCAGCGTATGACTGGGGGCCTACAAACAAGGAAGCGACAAAGGATCATAGACAACACCCAGTCCATGCCGACACTCGCAGGCACAACGCAAGCGCTCCATGCTGCAGCATAACCGCACCAGGCAGACAGACTCTCAGCCAAATAAAAAACAGACAACCATCGCAGCCAAGCAGAAAACATCAGCATCTACCGGTATACAGACAGCCTCACAACTTCAACAATGACTCAGCAGGTATGAAATCCTTGTAACAATTTCAACATCCAATCCCTTTCATATTTGTCTGGGCGAGTAAATTTGTTGTGTTTGTTTGACATGCTTATAGTCGTGCAAAGATCTTAAGTAGATAAGCATCTTACTGAATATAAACTTTAGCATTTCAGTGCTATTTACAGTTCATAGATTAATTGACATGCAAGTCACATTGTCATTTGACAAAGATCACCGCATGCAATTTGAAGCAGCTTATCTGTCAAAGATATACGCCCACTACTAGAAACATCCACATATTACTACACATAGGGCTCCCAATAAGCACCACCTCTCAGATTCCTCAACATCTTGCTCCATTCAATCTTGATTACGGACCAACATGCCATCAAACCTACCATTAAGCAGAGGTACAAAAGCAGTGACCTCTTCGCACCACATACCTTGGTTGGGAGATCTCCGGAAGTTTGGGCCTGGAGGGTGGGAGGGAGGAGGCATCTGTCTCTGACCCATCATGGAGCTGGTGGGAGGCTGGTTGCTCTGGTTACCATTCTGGGAGCCCATTGGCTGTTGAGGCTGTGATTGGCCAGGACCAGTCTGGGGTTGGTTGTTCATTGGCTGGTTGTTTGGCCCCATGCCAGAATTTGAGGCCGAAGTTGGGGGATTCATATTTCCTTGTCCGCCTGGCCCCATTTGATCTGTAATTATTTAAGAGCCATAAGTCAAGAAAACTAGACGTCAAGGCCTAAAGATGCCTTGGAGGCATTTCGGTGTGATGATTAATTTATAATATATACTAGATATCGACGAAAAAGAAAAATGCCGACTCGGCAAAAAAATTTGGGGTCAAGGTCAAAGTTCATCCATAATACCAATTAGACATGTTTGTCTAGGGCGACGAGTCCAAAAATAACGTCCGTTTCGCTCTACGAAGCATCGTTTCCGAGATATCGACGAAAACGAGAAATGCCGACTCGGCAAAATAATTCCGGGTCAAGGTCAAAGTGCATCCATAATACCCATTAGACATGTTTGTCTAGGGCGACGAGTCCGAAAATAACGTCCGTTTCGCTCTACGACGCACCGTTTCCGAGATATCGACGAAACCGAGAAATGCCGACTCGGCCAAAAAATTTCGGGTCAAGGTCAAAGTTCATCCATAATACCCTTAAGACATGTTTGTCTAGGGCGACAATCCGAAAAGAACGTCCGTTTCGCTCTACGAAGCACCGTTTCCGAGATATCGACGAAAACGAAAAATGCTGACTCGGCAAAAAAATTTCGGGTCAAGGTCAAAGTTCATCCATAATACCCTTTAAACATGTTTGTCTAGTGCGACGAGTCCGAAAATAACGTCCGTTTCGCTCTACGAAGCACCGTTTCCGAGATATCGCCGAAAACGAAAAATGCCGACTCAGCAAAAAAATTTCGGGTCAAGGTCAAAGTTCATCCATAATACCCCTTAGGCATGTTTATCTAGGGCGACGAGTCCGAAAATAACGTCCGTTTCGCTCTACGACGCACCGTTTCCGAGATATCGACGAAAACGAAAAATGCCGACTCGGCAAAAAATTTTCGGGTCAAGGTCAAAGTTCATCCATAATACCCCTCAGACATTTTGTCTAGGGCGACGAGTCCGAAAATAACGTCCGTTTCGCTCTACGACGCACCGTTTCCGAGATATCGACGAAAACGAAAAATGCCGACTCGGCAAAAAATTTTCGGGTCAAGGTCAAAGTTCATCCATAATACCCCTTAGACATGTTTGTCTAGGGCGACGAGTCCGAAAATAACGTCCGTTTCGCTCTACGACGCACCGTTTTCGAGATATCGACGAAAACGAAAAATGCCGACTCGGCAAAAGAAAATTGGGTCAAGGTCAATCTTCATCCATAATACCCCTTAGACATGTTTGTCGAGGGCGACGATTTCGAAAATAACGTCCGTTTCGCTATACGAAGCACCGTTTCCGAGATATTGACGAAAACGAAAAATGCCGACTCGGCAAAAAAATTTCGGGTCAAGGTCAAAGTTCATCCATAATACCATCTACACATGTTAGTCTAGGGCGACGAGTCCGAAAATAGCGTCCGTTTCGCTCTACGACGCACCGTTTCCGAGATATCGACGAAAACGAAAAATGCCGACTCGGCAAAAAAATTCAAGGTCAAGGTCAAAGTTCATCCATAATACCTTTTAGACATGTTTGTCTAGGGCGACGAGTCCGAAAATAACGTCCGTTTCGCTCTACGACGCACCGTTTCCGAGATATGCAGGATGCCTCATGGATGACTCAGCAAAAAATTATTTTGATCTCTAGGTCAAAGGACGCTTGACGTATCGATCCCTAAATCAATAGGGTTATTCCCTGTTGATATATAAACCTCCGTGCAAAATTCTGCAACTATTGCCTGAATATTTTTCGAGTTATCGTCCGGAAACCAAGTTTCAAGATCAGCCTCGATTTCATCCTCAAGGACCTCACGGACCTCGGAGCCGGATCAAAAAAAATAATACACCCTAGAGATGTTTGTCTAGGGCGACGAGTCCGAAAATAACGTCCGTTTCGCTCTACGTCGCACGGTTTCTGAGATATGCAGGAAGCCTCAAGGATGAATCAGCAAAAAATTATTTCGACCTCTAGGTCAAAGGTCGTTTGACGGATCGATCCCAAAATCAATAAGGTTCTTCCCTGGTGGCATATGAACCTCCATGCAGAGTTCTGCAACTATTGCGTAAATATTTTTCCAGTTATCGTCCGGAAACCAGGTCTCAAAATTAGCCTTGATTTCATCCTCACGGACCTCACGGACCTCGGATCCAGCTCAAAAAGAATAGGGTTCTTCCACATATCATTTCTGACTTGTGGTGAAAATTTGACGAGGATCCGTTAAGGCAATCTAAAGTTATCGTCCGGAAACCAAAAGTGGCGGAAGAAAAAAAAAAAAAAAAAAAAAAAAAAAAATTCTGCTAAAACCATAAAGGCATTTCTGCCGAAATGCCTTAATTGTATCCCCCGAACAAAGTTCGGTGGATACTATGGATTTACGATCGTCGCGCCGCGTCCGCGTCCCCGACACTTTCTTGTGAACGCGCTACAGCTTACAAATTTGAACCGATTTTGATGATATTTTATATGGACATGACTTATGGTGAGATCTCAACACCTATCGATTTTGGTTGCCATAGCAACCAAAATAGCCGATTGGCGTAACATTTTGTGCTCAAATTAGCCTGTTTAACACACATGGGTTGTGAACGCTCTACGTGTGGGAGTTTTCGATGAATGATGATGAAATCGCACAGGCTCAATGAGAAAGACCATCACACGAAACCTATTGTTTTTCAGAATGATCGAATAAATATTAAAGTTTGAGAGGTTAACTTATTACAACAATTAAAATGCCTACTTTGACATGTGTGATCACTCCAATAACCTGTACTATGAAAGCAAATTGCACTGGATTCTTGTTCAGAATACAGAACTGATGTTTTTGGTGAAAACAGAACAATATTACTGAATAAGTTAACATTGGTTTTACTAGTTAAGTCTATTATTGACCACAATAAAAATAGTTAAGATGAGAAACATTTATTATTGTGCTCAACAAGGTAAAGGTTTTGTCCAGTAGAGATTTCACAGGTGTAACCAAATAAGTTAACATTATTTTCACTAGTTAAGTCTATTATTGACCACAATAAAAATAGTTAAGACAAGAAACATTTATTATTGGGCTCAACAAGGTAAAGCTTCTGTGCAGTAGAGATTCCATGGCTGTAGCCGAATAAGTTAACATCATTTTTACTAGTTAAGTCTATTAATGACCTCAAGAAAAATAGTTAAGACAAGAAACATTTATTATTGAGCTCAACAATTTAAAAGTTTTGTCCAGTAGAGATTTCATGGGTGTAACCGGATAAGTTAACATTATTTTTACCATTAAAGTCAATTTTTACTTTGAATTTCAACTTGAAACCAAGTTTGGCACATATTATGAATTAAAATATAATTTATGGTGAAAAAATCGATCTGGCTCCAATTTCGTCATCGTGAAATGCAGTTTTGGTAAACTTTTACTTGAATTTCAGCTCGAAACCAAGTTTGGCACATAATTATTATGAATTAAAATTTAAATTATGGTGAAAAGTTTGATCTGGCTCCTATTTTGTCATCTTGAAATGTAGTTTTGGTCAACTTTTACTTTGAATTTCAACTTGGAACCAAGTTTGGCATATAGTATGAGTTGAAATATAACTTATGGTGAAAAGTTCGATCTGGATCCAATTTAGTCATCTTGAAATGCAGTTTTTGTCAACTTTTGCTTGAATTTCAACTTGGAACCAAGTTTGTCAAATATTCTGAGTTGAAGTATAACTTTGGGTGAAAACTTTTATCTGGCTGTAATTTCGTTATTTTATCGAACATGTCGAAATGGAAATTCGTATGCAGTGATTTTAGTGGTGATCTTGAATTCGACCTTCAATAAGCTTGAAAGGTTTCACACTCACAATGTACATCAGTGATATATTTGGGGCAACAGGGATGATAGGGCTACGGGGGATACACCCAAGCGGTCGTAGGCGACCGGAAGCGTCTAGTTAAACAAGTTTTTGAAGAAAAATTCAGAACTTACAATACCACTGAACATTAGGATTACTAGAATTTAAGTCGGTCAGCACATACCACTCCAACCAGGCTGTCCGGAGTTGGTCTGTTGTGGTTGGGAGCTGGAGGGCGGCCCGTTGTACTGGCCCTGGGAGCCCATGGGAGCCTGGGAGCTGGGTGGCATATTGCTGGGCCGTGGTTGGCTGTGACCGGTGGGGCCAGGACCGGGGTTCGGCATCGGTGGACCTGCATGACGGGAGAGGTTTTAAACTGTGTGGCCAATGAACATGACTGAGTGTGGTGGTGTTGTCAAGCGGTCATGCTTTGCAAGACAAGGCGTGAAGCTGAACATGCTAGAAATTACCCTAAAATACATGTACTACAAACACGAATGAATGAAAATGACCTTTACGCCACAAAAAATAATGAAGAAGTCAACATCAACCCCAACATCTACAGGTGAATGTACAGAACACACATAGAGAAGTTTGAAATCTTCAGTATACGGTGAAAATATGGTGCAAAATACAGTATATATAGTGTTCAAGCATGACAAACCAAAATGCTCCAAGCAAACAGCTAACAGAGCAAACCATAACTGACTACGCTAGTAAGCACTCTTGAAGGACAAATGCCAACAATTTGATAGTCATATGTTGCGACAATGTATGACTGGTATTTAGCTGGAAATGACTTTGTCTGCGATCTTACGCTGAGCTGAGCTCTGGCCTCCAGGACTGGGCGTGTTTCGGTCTCCCATGGAAACTTGGGGCCGAAGCTGCATCAACTTGCTGAGAGCCATCCCAGAGCCACCTTAATGAGACACATTGTCACGTCAAATATATACAGAGTTCATGGCTTTGAAATGATACCGCTGCCAGGAACAAATGCATAAGCTTTTCATACATGTGGCAGTCGATATGGTTCAGTTGGCGCAACAAATGGCCATCAATGTGAATAAGTGGACACTGCTTGATTTCTAAATACAAGTATTGTACAAGAAATCCGCCACCCCTTCCACCACAACACTGCTCCTATGTTTACAGTAAAATCGGTCATCTAACCTGTCATGCATCATGGTCAACATTGAATGTAAAGAATTAACAATTAATGATTCACTTTTACATAACCATAATTTCCTTTCAGAATTAAATGAGGTGAATAATTTCACCTTATTGAACACGCCCAACCATTAACATAAGAGAGGGACAGAGGGTTTGATCAGGCAATTTCTGAATTGTGTTCTACTAAGACCCAAGTAACACAGGTTTCACTGTAAACATGAGCACTCATAATCCAGATATACAACAAGAATGAGATATAAATCTAGCTACAGATAGATTAAGTCGATCAGTGATCAGTCAAGAATCACATTTATGTACATATAGAGTACTAACTACAAACAGTTGAGATATATGTCATCATGTGTACATATATCAACTGTTCAACAGAGTTAGTAAGAGCGTTCAATGCACACATCTTACATTCCTCATGCCAACAGTAACATTTTTACGTTATTTTTGGCAGTTCACAGAATGAACAAAGGCTGAATGCAGGAATTCAGATAATTCATTCCCCTAAATACCCATGAAGTTTACCGTGTAGCCTAGTATACATTTTAGTTACCAGAACTAGTATTTTGGCAGATCTATGTATTTTTACCCTGTGCAGGCATTGGTTGTGATGCGTTTGGTGGTGCCTGGTTAGGTGGGCCAGGCTGGTTAGGTTGACTGGACGGCTGAGGTCCCATGCTGCCAGATGACCTTGGAGGTCCCATCTGATTGGGCATCTGGTTACCACCGGGTCGACCCATCGGGCCCGCACCGGACATCTGGTTCTGACTCATCTGTCCACCTTGCTGACTCTGTCCGAGGGCCTGAAGTTTCAGGAAGATTTCAAAAGTTGTATTTTTCAGTTTACCAATTGTCATATAGATACACGGATCGGAGAACAGGACGATACGTATATTGTACTGTATAATATTTGAAAAACATTGAAAATGTTAACAAATAACGGTAACATCTTCTAACATGCTTACTGGTAGCAAAGCCTGTGACGTCTGATTAGAGTCTGCAATTGTGGCAAGATAGACCAAATTTCTGTGCAACATTTGCTGGTATCTGTTCAACAACACAGAAGAAATACTGACATATTTTTTGTATGGATAAACACATATTCAATGAAATATTCACATGTTTACTCGGGACACCATATGTCTTCCCTCTTTGAGTACAGCCTTTCTAGAATTAAATATCAAGCAAAATAATATAGCTCAGGTGAAACCTACTGCATAACCTCCTGCGGACTGCCCTTATTCTGGTAATCAATTATAGCTTGGATCAACTGATTGTTTTCATCCAACATCTGAAATGAAATGAATTTGAACGAAGGCTATCACAATAACTATCAAAGTTCTATAGTAATTGGTAGTTGCTATGCATGGAACAAGATTTGTAAAACCCATCCTTTACAATGAACAATCTTAATATTATAAAATCATCGCTATAGTGGTGGGAGTTGGTTGGATCATGTTTGCATGTGACGCCAAGTGACGTCACACGCGCGTGCATTCGAGGGAATCCCCTCAAACAAATACACGGGATTCCGCACGAGTGCGGGCGTGTGTGACGTCACTCGGCAGGCAAAGATGTCAGGAAATTCGTTTGAAAAAGTATCCCAGTCGGCTTCAGAACAGTAAAATGTGAGTATAAACACAATAACAAGTGGAAATTTTAAAAAATTGGATAAATAATAATAATAATAATCAGATTTATTTAACGACGGTCCATGATGATAGGCAATTCTGCCTGTCTTCCCCATCCCCCGTCGGGTGACAATTTAGAATTTGGAAAGCACATTCGAATGGAGAAACCTTTGCATTGCCAGGATGAAAACTCCACCTACTTTGTGCCGGTGACGGGGATCGAACCCACGTCACCTACCGCCTCTGAGCTTCATTGCTTCAAGAGCCACCGGTCCCATCCACTCGGCCACAGAGGCGGTTCTTGGATTTAGGAAGTATAGACTTCATGAGCCGCCTCTGACCAAGAATGTGAGTACCATTCCTGATTTTTAGCCAGTTAGAACAGACTCAAAGTTCCGACTTTTTTTTTGTTGGAAATTCAGCAGAATTTGGCCCTCAGAGAAGACAAGGAGGTTACCAAGCGATAAGGCCGCCAAAGCGATCAGGCCGAGTTTGGTAGTTTCCAATGGCGGCCTGATCACTTTGGCGGCCTTATCACCTGTACCCCGAAGACGATATTGTTTGTCTACATGATCATCAGCCCAAGCGACGCGGGCTCCGCGTCGCTTGGGCTGCATGATCATGACAGTAACATGACATGACATGAATCATGTGGCATGTGCACTCAGTGAGTCAGTGAGTGTCATTCAATCACACCTTCTGGATCGTGGCTTGATTCGGGGGCATTTTGTTGCCTCGTTGGTGATGAGGCACGAATGCTAACGACATTTTGACTGTATATGTCGCGAATGGCGTTGAGTAAGGATCAGAAAATTAAAAATATTGAAATGTTAAGCAGACAATGATTTTTGTTCGCGATCCAAATTTCTAGATCTTGCAGCGGATTGGTCGAAATTGAACCTTCACTGCGGTACGATTCAAAGCATAAACACAGACGTTTAATGAAGAAATCCCAGCTACGGTGGCTTCTGCCAATAATTTTATGTCGAAAAAAAAAACTAAATTTACCAAAGCAATTTTATTCGAGAGGTAAATAATTTAACGTACAATCAAATTTTGAGGCCTACATGTATGTAAAGTCAAAACAGATGTTCAAAATTTTATATTTTATATTGAAGAACACATTGAAATAAACACGTACGTTTTTTTTTTTTTTTTTTACAAAATCGGACTATCTTCATTAGTTATCGAAATATTAAGCTTTTTGTGGGCAATTTAGGCCATATTTTCACTGTATTATTTTGCCTTATTAGCTATTTGTCCTATAATTACTATTATAATTAGTATTCATGGCGCAACACCGGGATATTGATTTTAATTAGTGGCTCAGTGTCAATCTGACGTTGATTTGCATGGTATCACAAATGTATTTTATTGGAAAATGTATTTATATAAATTTATACCATGATTATACATGTAGAGTGATACACCAGCATAGCAACAGAAATACATAAGACCAAGCAACCATTCCTCTGATACAGCCCCTAGCGACCATGCATGGTTGCTTACTGTGTGAATGGGCTTTGTCTAACAAATGATTGCAACGGTCGATCTAGACGGATATATATGTAATGATTAAGCAGAATACATGGTGAACAGTTATCACCAGGCTCCAAGAGATAGGCATACGTACAGGCTGTAATCGTTCATCCGGGTATCTAATCAGGGTACCTAATTGCATATACCTAAGTATATGCAAGGTTTAAATATTGACCATAAATGGCTGAAGAGCCAAATCATGCAAATACTAAGGGATCAATACCAACAACACTGGTCAAATGAAATATTCAACTCAACTAAATGTATTAATTACCGTATATTTAAGACCACATTCGGACTCGAAAGTTATTTGATTGATCTACCACGGAACCTACGAAATAATGTAAGTCAATTTAGATGTAGAAGCAACAGATTGCCAATAGAAGAAGGGGTCTTCCAAGGTATAGATAGATCTGGTAGGAAATGCAAGCTGTGTAATGCAAACGAAATTGGTGATGAATACCATTATGTTTTTCAATGTAAATTTTTTGACAATGAAAGGAAAAGTTTAATTCCCAGGGAATTTATAAATAATCCGTCCACGGTAAAAATGAGTGTGTTGTTTAACAGTAAAGGAAAAATATTAACCTGTTTAAGCATATTTGTCAAAACCATTCAAAAAAAGATGCTGTAAGGAATGTAATGCCCAGATTGGGGCCTCATGTATATTCCAGTAAATACGATTCATTCTCCCCTCATATATATATGTTATATTGTAAGTGTATCAAAGTGTCAAAACCACTAAAATACATAATTGGAAATGATTATACATACCGGTATGTAATGCATAATGTATGTACCATGTGTCTATTACATGTACTTGTCATGTTTCTTGTGCCAGAATATGGCGTTGAATAAACCTTTACTTACTTACTTACTTAATCATCGACCCTGTCCCTAATCATCGACCCCTGCAAACACTGCCAAACAGCTGTGCAAAACAGACATCTGACAAAAACCACATTCAAAGTACATCTAATACACATTTCAGCACATTTCACATTTTAGTTTATTCAAGTTTTGCCCAGCCGTTTTCAGGGGTCGACGATACTCTGACGCTACCGAATATTTCATGAAGTCGGTGTTAACAACGGAAAGAGGTGCCGCAACATTTTCTGACTTTCTTTCTTAAAACCGCCGAAAAACCAGCATGTCAGCGAGATATGACCGGGCTATCACTGTATTTTCTCCTGATGGACACCTTTTCCAAGTAGAATATGCCCAAGAAGCCGTGAAAAAAGGATCTACTGCGGTAATTACCTTTTGAACCCCGACTTCATTTTTGCACAGTCACTGTCACACTGTCAGTGTCACACTCACACAGTCACAGTCACCAGGTCACAGTGAAAGTTGGTCAGTGCACTGTCAGTCATTGATTTCCCCACTCTCTCAGCATGCTCAGTCATCAGGCAGTGTCAGGTGTGCCGCACAGATTGCCATCTTTTTTTAATTTTTGAGATAGAACTCTGAAATATGGTGAAAAATTACGGCATGATGCCCAATTAATACACACAAAGTTTCAAATTGATCTGATTATTTAAAACAAAACTATGGCCAAAACTGGCAAAAGGCTTGTTTCACTGATGGATGAACTTGAGTTTATACTCCCGTAAGAGATGGTTCCTAAAGGTCAGCATAAATGACTGATTTCTTTGCGACTGTTTTACAACAATGTCAACTTAGAATTTAGATCTAGATTCTATTTGCCAGGTGTTCTTTCCGACCATACGAGGTATCCATAACCTAAAAATTAAAAAACTGTTGGGAGTAAACAAAAACTCAAATCTCACAGTTCATTTCACATTGTTCTTAGATAAATTGACCATCAGTAGTAATATGAAGTCATGGTAATACATGTATATAGGTGATTCATAAATTACAGTCTTAAAACTTGATTTTTTCATGTTTGTCTCTTTCCCACACAGGTTGGCGTCAGAGGGAAAGATCTGGTCGTGCTTGGTGTGGAGAAGAAGGCTGTTGCCAAACTTCAGGAAGACCGTACTGTTCGGAAAATCGCCCTCCTCGATGACCATGTAGCATTGGCATTTGCAGGTTAAAATCCAGTGCTGTGACTAGATTTGTAAATTTTAAATTAAAGGTGTTCAAAATCTTATGCCAATTAACTGCACTTGTTAAATATAAATGGAATTGCAAAATTTATTTACTGATATTCTGTTAGTTGCATATAACTGTTGTGATCAACAAAATTATGACCATGGATTTTTTTTACAGGACTAACTGCAGATGCTCGCATCCTGATAAACCGAGCAAGAGTGGAATGTCAAAGTCACAAACTGACAGTGGAAGATCCGGTTACACTCGAATACATTACCCGACATATCGCACAGCTCAAACAGGTCAGAAAGTCATGGGGAGCATTTTGCCATGATGGACAATGCTATCATGATTTCATAGTCTTTTCTTGGCATATTCATGGTCTCTTCCTAGTCTACTACAACTCGAATTGTTTCACATTTGAAAGTGATTCAGATACCTGCTAGTAAGACCATTACAAAATGATTGCATTGCTTGCAATCTACTCAATATATTGAACAGTTTTGAGATTCTAATTCTGAGCTCAGCACATCGAGGCACTTGGCAATTCCAGGTCACATGCCAATCTGTAATGTTAGCACTTATGTTTTACAGAGGTACACACAGAGCAATGGTCGTCGGCCTTTTGGTCTGTCCACCCTGATTATTGGCTTTGATTATGATGGGACGCCACGGCTGTACCAGACAGACCCCTCAGGCACTTACCATGAGTGGAAGGTTTGTATTTGCCAGTTTGTATTATCAAGGTTTTGTAATTTGTCTAGAATTTATTCCAGGTGGGGGGGGGGGGGGGGAGGGGGGAGGGGTGATGCTTTGAATTTTCGATGAATAGTGCAAGCTCTTTTACCTCACAATTCCTGCCGGAGTAACATTGTAAAGGTTTAATGAACAGACGTAAACGTTAAACATCATCTCAAGTTTATCCTTTCACTGCAACTTGATGTACTTGTTAAGAACTCTATCAAAACTGGCGTAAATGAAAAAGTTTAATAATGATGAATAATGCCATGTTTATTGTCACTTTGGTGCACGTCCACAATTGTTTCCAGGCTAATGCCATTGGGAGAAGTGCGAAGACCGTCCGCGAGTTTCTGGAGAAACATTACACAGACGAGGTTGCTGGCTCAGAGCACGAGACGATCAAACTAGCGCTGAAAGCTTTGATGGAAGTCGTACAATCTGGAAGCAAGAATATGGAAGTGGCCATAATGCGCAACAAGGAAGCTCTCAAGGTCGGTACTTTTGAATGATTTTCATGTTGCAGAAAATGGTAATTTTGCGTTTGATGTCCAGCAAATGTTACATCAGTGTACCTAGTGATTGGAAGAGTATCAACCGATAGCAATATATATATATATCTATTTATCAATGGTAAATTTTATCAATCTTTATTTCTAAATATATAGCTGTAAAAATTACTATGGGTAGTGATACTCACGTCAAATAATACTGTCTGTTGTGATGTTCTTTCAGATGTTGGAGTCTGAGGATTTGGACAAATACATACAGGAAATTGAGAAAGAAAAGGAAGAAGAAGCCGAAAAGAAGAAGAAACAAAAGAAATAGTTAATGATCTTCTCAATAGACATTTATGTACATATTATTGGTAGGAATCATGTTTTGTACCAGTTTATTCCATTCCCGTTCCATTTCTCAGATCAGATGCTGACAAGTATGAAAGTTTGGGTCAGAAAATTAACAATTCAGAACAGAGGTTTACCAATAATGGACAATATGAGGTTGGGACAAAATGTTCACTAAAGAACTGAAAAGTATGTTTTATAACCATGATAACTGGTGTGACTGTGTTACTGTCAATAAAAATATATACACATTTTGGCGTATCATTGATTGTGTGGCCAATGTACAATATTATAACAAATGTCAGGCTAAATCAGTTTAAATGGGGTTAATGTTCAATTTAATACCTTTATATACACATGGAAAAAAATAGCCGATTTTGGACTTCTTCAAATTTCATTCACTAGTTCCAGAAAATGTATATGGCAATGTCTAAACATGTGTAAGGCATACTTCTTCAACAAACCTCCATGTTTCTGATTTTCTGTATGAAGTTGAGTAGCCAGCTTCTATTAAAATTTTGTATTGTGATCATATGAAGTCGTGATTTGGTGCATTTTTTAATGAACTTGACCCAGTTTGCGAGAATCAAAAGAATAGGACCTTGTAGAATAAAAAAAAATCAAAGATAATGTTATCATCAAAAGTTAAAGATTACAATCCACGACATATCACCTTACTTCACAATGTAGATTATGGTTACATCTCCGAATACTAGTAGACTGATGAAATAAATATGAATAAAAATTGTACATTTCTTTTTCATGGTAAATCTGAACTTGCCATACATATATCGCTCATTTCTTGCCAGTTCTGACTAATCAGCGGCACTTTACAAATGAGAATATACAGTTTGATGAATATGTACAAATGAAACATAGCTATTTAAAGCGGTGCACGGACGTTTTGGCCAGCGGACGTTTTGGCCACTGACGTTTTGGGCCGGACGTTTTGGCCAGCAGTTTCTTCAGGGTAGGACGTTTTGGCGAGTGTGAAATAGTGAGTTAAGAGATGAATTAGAGCTATTATAAATGTCAATACTACCACATAAATTATCGCACCATATAAGGTTAACCTGTGCCGGCGCAAATAAAGTAGACATTTTGCAATGGCTGAACGTCACAGGTGTACATGTATTCGTTTCATTCAAAGTGGCTGAACTTTATTGTGCAATCCTCTATATTAAGTATACACTGCATAATATTGCTGGTGAATAAATATCCATTTCTCAATATATTGGGTGGGCAATTTGTTATAGAATCGGAATCACAAAGGTTTGGGGTCAGACAGCTTGTTGCCCTTGAGAAAATATGATGCCAAATACTAAGTACCTATGCACGAAAACCATGTTCATGCGGCGCCTAAAAGATGTGAAGTATTCGACATACAATATCTGGAGTAAAATGTGAACTTCAATTGTCTCATGTTTGCAGTTATCCAATATTTGTTTTCTGTACACTAATGGCAATGACCGTCATAGTGTCGAGTGAGTCTGCTGGGTGTTAAACTAACTCCAACTGGGCTCGGAGGGAGACCAGCCCAGACAATCGGTCTGACGAAACTTCTCTCTCGCGCTTTGAAGTCCACCTTCCAGGCCTGTTTGTCTCGAGGCGGGAAGGACTTAACTGCTAGAGGTGTATTTATGGTTGGTTTTGACGGGGCTTAGACACATTTTGTCCATGGTGACAATGCAAAGAACCGGGAAATTGTTATTTCAGTTAATACTAACAATGTGCTGGGGAAACTAACCAATAGCGCACTGACTTTTGCTCAGCGGGCCACAGACTCAGGTTAAGCCACGCCCAAGCACCTGAAAACTCCATAAAAGCTCATCAAATCGAATTATCAACATAACCTATTTGGAACATCAACAGATTATCACATCTCCAGAACTTTGAATCAGTAATTTTTGTGAAAAGAAGAATCAGAATCTCTGCCTAGCCTCCGACAACACAATGCAGCAAACCATGGAATATTCTTGGTCTCAAAACAACTTCTGCAGATTCCTTCCCTCGCCCCTGCTCGAGGAGTCTGCGTCCAGCATGGATACCACTGGCGGCCACCAGATGACAGTTCCAGCTAACACTCCTAGCAGCAGCTTCAATAACAGCAGCCACATCTACATCAACCTTCTGGACCGCCCAGACGTCAGAATGACCAAGAGCACCAGATTCTGGTCCACACCAGTTCCGACGGAGACCAGAGCCGAATACGACTGTGACGTCTCCTATCTGTCCAACATCATCCAAGAGGCGGACTCCGACTCGGACTCGACAGGATCCAGTGTGCTGCTGACTTGTCCTCCTCCCAATGACGCCGTGGGCAACCACAGTGCCTCGGAAAACTCTCACAGTGACATAAACACAATCATGACCTGCGGTCGTGAAATCGGCGATGGCCAAATGCACTCTTCAGTGTGCTCCAGAGGCAATGGATTCACTGACCGTTGCAGCGGACTTCAAAAACGGCCCATCCAGAGCAAACCTGACCAGTGCCTCGTTGACGACATTAACAGCAAAGTGGGATCTTGGCTGCAAGCCCTCGGTACCTGTGATTTCAAGGATGAAGCACCACGCCTGTCCCAAGACTCTGTTCTGAACCAGTATGTTTACAGTCACACTACGAAGGCACAAGTTCACTTGAGCGTCCCCATGGACTCTGACGCCAAGGACTTCTTCAACGCTCCCATCGCTGATCAAGGAGTCGCCAGCGACAAGATGTCCAGCCAGAAACGTCGCCATCTCGTAAGGAAATTAAAGCGCGTCGGCAAGTTCCTGCACAAGATGGGCAGCTCCAGGGTCACACTCAAGACTCTCGCTGTTGTATAAACCTACCATTTGAACTAGTATACTGCTTATTTGAATGATGAACTGATTTGATTTATACAAGTGCTACTGTGATTTGCAATGTGTGAAGCTTTTTGTGATAATGCTGGTGCTACTTGTTATTACTCCCATTGTGAAAGCAATAAACGATGATATATAAATCAGTTAATGGTACGTGTTGTTTGTGGTTGATGGTACGTGTTGTTTGTAGTTGATAGCAGTCTACTAGATACCATATAGCGAAAATAATGATGCAATATTGTATGATAGAAATTACACATCAAGTAACAGATTTGCTCAGTACTTCTTGTGATAATTTTCTATGGTCACGCGTGGACATAATTGACTTACACTATATTTACACTGTATATTCATAAACTGCTGTTTATGTGCATGGTAATAAAATTATCTATATTTGCCATGTGATATAATCTATTAATGATACTTGAGAAGATAAGAATTCCTAGTCACGAGAGAATCGGGATTGAGTGAGACTTGTGGATAAAGTAATGATACTAATAATTCTTGTGTCTAAGAATGTAAAATCATATACAATAACATGAATTATTATTGTTACTAATTGTTTTCAATAAACATTATGAAACAATTGTGAACGCACTCTATTATGTATATCCACAGTTACATATTTTTTTTTTTCGATGAAACAAGGCAGTAAAATTTCCCACAAACTCAATCTCTTTGTATATGCTCTTGAGAAAAAAGGTGTGATTATTCATACTTAATCCAAATTATATTCATTTAAGTTCTCAATATAAACTTAATCTACAGAAGACACTAATGGACCTAATTATGGTCATCATTCCTGTGTAGATAACTGTACTTCACACAATAGCACTTGTGTTTATTCTCATGAAGTGTCAACGAAAATTATTATTTTCTCTGATGACTATTATCGACGTCCCGCTGTTGGAGCCCAGGGACAAGTTAATAGCAATTTATGAGTCTCGTTCATTCGTCCATCAACTCAGCAATCAGAAATCAGCATCGGGATCATAAATCAGTATTTCTTAGTTACGATAATCTATATTAAGGATGCACTTGAAATAAACACCATAATTGTGAATAAACTTGGTGCAACATGAGAATAAAGCATTACATTTACTGTATAATAACTTCTCAAATATTTGTCATGTATTTATCATCACGCAGGTGGTCATACATTGTCAATTAAAGTGAAGGCCAAATGCAAATAATATTTCTTATAACCCGTGGATCCGAAGTCGAAATTTTCTCTCGCTTTTGTATAAGATAAGATAAGATAAAACTTTATTTACCGTCGGTTGGAGGATACAATAAAACATAGCTATTAGGGAATCAGCTATTTACCGACATGACGTAGTGAGGAAGGGCTATTTACAATGAATGAGTATATATACAGATGGACATCAAAAGATATAATCAATTTCCTTCAGCGGTCAAGATCAGCATATTTTGCAATTCACATAACATTTAGCATACATAATACACAGGTTGAACAATTACAATGTGGTGGCTGCCAATTGTTCACCTTAACTTTAAACAGTTTTAAATCAATTGAAGATTTCAGATCGTTAGCACAGCTATTCCAAAATTTACTTCCTTGGTATATCAAACAGTTGTAGCCATATTTTGTATTTCTAAATTTACATTGTTTAAGTTTCAGCACACCTCGACAGTCATAGTCCACATTATGAAAATGGTACATTCCATGTAGATAAGATGGTCCTAATTTATTAATAATTTTATACACTTCAATCAAGATGTTTCGTAATCTTTGTACATATAATGATGGACATTTTGCCTTACTTAGCAAACTTTGGTAATTGGATGAGTGGTCATTGTACACAAACTTCAAGGCTTGATATTGAATTTTTTCAAGTTTCATTAAGTTCCCTCTACTACAAAAGTGCCAGATAATAGAGCAACACTGGAAATTTGACATAATAAATGAGTGGAACAACAATAATTTCCTCTTTTGATCAAGATTTTTGGACAAGCGGCGGAGTACATTTAGTTTCCGTCCGGTTTTCCTGCATATGTTATGAATATGAGAGTCAAAGTTTAATTTGAAATCAATATTTACACCTAATAGTTTCACTTCGGTCTGCGACTGTATCACATTACCATCCAACGTGACATATTCATCTTCATACATTTTACCAAATATTATGTATTGAAATTTGTCAATATTCACTTTCATGTTGTTCGAACTAAACCACTCTAACATTATCTCCATCACATTTTGCAACTTTTCTTTCACGGTATTAACATTTTCACCATAACAACATATTGTATTGTCATCAGCATAATTAAAAATTTCACACAATTTTGCAATATGTAGAACCAGATCATTTGAATGTACATTGTAACAAAAAGGACCCAAAATAGAACCTTGTGGTGTTCCCACAACAAGAGGAAGCCATTCACTTTTACTTGACAGTAATTTAACTCTATGTAATCTATTTTGGAAATAGCTGTGCATTAACGTACACGAATCAATGCTAACCCCGTACGCCCCTAGCTTGGCTATTAACAGATCATGTGGTAAGTGGTCAAACGCTTTAGACAGATCGGTCAATATGGCACCAGCAATCAAACCATTATCCAATTGTTTCTTAACATTTTCAACAAAGCGAAAAAGTACATTTTGACAATTATGTTTTTTTACGAAATCCCGATATATATGGTGAAAATTGCCTTTCAAAGAAACATGAAATCTGGTCCATAAGGATACCTTCAAAAACCTTCGAGATGCTTGGCAATATACTAACTGGCCGGTAGTTATTTTTTATTAATGGGTCACCTTTTTTAAACAGTGGTACAATTTCTGCATGCTTTAGCCTGGACGGGAATACAGACATACATATACACTTATTCACCAAGTAGGTAAAAGGAAAACACAGAGCGTTAGCACCCAGTTTCAATAATTTGGGTGGGATTTGATCATACCCAGTGGCTTTTGCTGGATTCAGCTTATTCAGCTTATTCAGCTAGAACGTTTCTTTTGCAGTTTTCATTGATAGAAGTGTAATGCATTTTAACCGAAGCTCACTAAATCTCTCATATCTAATGATAGGAAAGTCTTTTCAGACTTCACCTGATACATTATTCTCCCCCTCCACCTCAAAACCAAAGAGCAGATTTCAGAGACATAACTGTTTCCAGGCAATAACAGAGTTATTATTGTCACAAGAGAAATACTATTTTGATTTTCAAAGCTGAACAAAATACTCGTTGAGGACACATGCAAAGACATTAGTTGTATGTTAAAATACCAGCAGACAAATACGGATTATTATTATTATTGATATATCTGCGCAAGTACTTGCAAAAATCGCAGACGTCTAGTGGCAAAGAGCTCATGGCTTATAGTACATAATTTTGGGCAAGATTATGCCAATATTTTGGCACCAGTACATAAATAGTCAATGACAATCTCCCAATCATGAACAAACCAATATAAATGTCAAGGGTTTCAAATATGTTTATATCGTTCAAGGATCTCATATACTTGTTCTTATATTATACTTTTCTTCGCGAATATTTTCGAGTATAAGCCGTGTTTTATGCTCGGATATTGATTTCATTTCGTAGCCTAAATGCCAGAAATACTATACTTGTAGTCATTATTGCACTAGTTCGGATAGAGTCTAATGTCGTTTCTTGATATGACCATTTGAACTGAAGGTAAGCAATACAAACTTGACCTTTGAACTTTATTGAATGTGCCTCAATTCATTCATGGATATAGCTATGACTAGGTCTCTAATTAATCTTTAATCTACATATTAAAATCACCACAAGTTGTCATAGTCAGTGGTAAATTTAGAAATTCACTCAGGGCATGACAGTGGAAATACAAACGGTCTGTCACACTCTTCTCTCGCCCTTTGAAGTTCATTACCCAGTCAGTTTTGTCTCGAAGCGGACTGCAGTTAGTTGTTACAGATGGCTGATTTCATGGGGATTAGGCACAGTTCGGTCTGCTGGTGACACTCAATACTTTCGGAAAGGGCAGTCGATTGTTATTGATGTTCAGACTAACATTGTCTACAGTATTCTTCCTAACCAATAGCGCACAGGGTTATTTTCACGAAGGGGGGTAAATTAGAGCATAGCCACGCCTACCAAACCTCAAAACTCGATAAAAGCTCACACATCTCACATGTAGCAGCATGATCACTTTGAACATTCAGCGAAGTATATTGCATCTTTCCGGCTTTAAAAAAAATTATAAGAACTTCAAATCTGAACTTGCAAGAGAGGCACAGTGTTCTGACAACATGCAGTCCAGTTTGGAAAGTTTCTGTGCCAGGGAGTCCCACAGCAACCCTTTCGGCTCCTACCGACATTCAGGTTCCTTTCCCTCATCCCTGTTCGGAGAGTCAACTTCCAGTATGGACGCCACAGGCTGACAACGCACAGCAGCTCCGGCCAACTCTCCCAGCAGCAGCTTTAACGACAGCAGCCACATCTACATCAACCTCCTGGACCGCTCTGATGTGAGCATGGTTAAAAGCACCAGGTTCTGGTCCACGCCGGCCCCGACGCA
Organism: Terebella lapidaria; assembly: GCA_949152475.1. Taxonomy (NCBI): domain Eukaryota; kingdom Metazoa; phylum Annelida; class Polychaeta; order Terebellida; family Terebellidae; genus Terebella; species Terebella lapidaria. The sequence continues at coordinate 21,566,575 of OX424564.1, read as the reverse complement.
GACCAGCGCCCAGTACGACTGTGACGTGTCCTACCTGTCCAGCATAATTCAAGAGGCAGACTCGGACTCGGACAAGGACTCGACTGGATCCAGTGTGTTTCTCACTTGTCCTCGCTCCAATGATGCAATCTATAACTCCATTCCTTCTGAGGAAAGTGATATGTCCACCACCATGTGTGGCCGAGAACCGGCTGATGGTCAAACAGATTCTCCTGTGTGTTCCAGAAACAGCTACTCTATGGAAAATTGTTCTGGCTTCCAGAGACTATCCTCTCAGAGCAACCCTGATCAATGTCTTGTCGACGACATCAACAGCAAAGTCGGACCCTGGCTGCAGGCCCTCAGCACTTGTGGTTCCAATGATGAAGCTCCGCGCCTGCCCCAGTGCCCAGTCCCCAGCTCATTGTCGTCGCTCCATAGTCACATTCCTGAATCTGTCTGTGACTCTCAGGACTACGACCAAGTTCCCAGGTTTACAACGAAGAGATTGGACAGTGAAAAATTTTCTCCCATCAAAGATGTCCAACAGTATACCACCAAGAGAAACAGTATCTCCCAGTGTAGTTCTCATCAATCCATCACTGCTTCTCGGCTTCCTGTGGACAGTGTCCTGGACCAGGATGTATACAGCTACACTTCTAAGCCACACGTTCCCAAAGCGAATATATCCATCGATTTCGATGCCACAGCCTTCTTGAACGGCAGGTTCACCAATCAAGGGGTTGCTAATGGCAAAATGTCCAGTCAAAAACGTCGTCTGCTCGCTAGGAAGTTGAAGCGGGTCGGCAAGTTCCTGCACAAAATGGGCAACTCCAGCGTCACACTCAAGACTCTCGCTGTCGTGTGAAGATGCAACTCTGTATATAGTATCGATGATTTCAATGTACATATATTCTACTTTGCCATTATTGGTGCTACTGCAAACAATTCCATCCCAATATAATAATGAACATGTGCTTGCATTTGTTTTGATTGTGGATTCACATCATCATGTTGTTTTTCTTGTTATTGTTTTGTTATGCGAAATAAAATTATAGTTCATTCCATGTATTTGTTTCGCGTCAAGTATTTGTTTTGTGTCAAGTAAGTTGGCTCATCGAAAATAAAATGAGTAGCAAGTTCGCAACACGAGTACAATAATTGTAACAATATAGCATACAGGGCATAAACTGAATAACTGTTCACATTTAGGTTACTGTTCATTCAGATTAATATTGAATATTGATTGCAATTATATGTTGTTCTTCATCATACATTAGTATGATATGAATGATTGTGTCTGAACAGAACTGGATTAAACCGTTTAATGTTGGAATACGAAAACGTTTTAAATTGAATAAAGCTGACATTGTATGTGTTCACATATCATAGTTATATAATGTGATTAAATGAATGTAAAATGGGGGTAACTTTATCAAATGAATCCATTTTAATGAGAGCAGTTGAAGGAAAGACATAACTTTTATGAAATATATATATATATATATATATATATATATATATATATATATATATATATATATATATATATATATATATATATATATATATATATATATATATATATATATATATACTTATATATATATGAGTGATAGTATATCTTTCCAATATCATATATTCCATACACAAAAGCAAATATTCGGGTTTTGATAGAGTTCATTGTTCTGTTAGAAATACATCAAAGGGCCTCGAAGATACGTACATGTAGAGTATCAGATTATACACAAGCAAACAATTCATGGACGAATGTTTTGTTTGGATTTAATGAGGAACACAAATAGACCAGAAGAAATCACCATCGTTACTACAATCATTGATATGATTGAGTTAAAATTGTCATAGTGAGTGTCAGTTATATTTACTCAAGTTATTGATATTGCATTCAGTCAACAATACGCCTATATTGATTTGTGGATGACACTGATAAACCTAATCATCATCATCAATTTTGTGTATATAACTGCATTTCACACAACGGTACTTGTGTCAATTATAATCTATACTCTCATTGATGATCATTTATCACATGGTGTTGGAGGCTCGAGACGGATTGCAATTTATGAGTCTAGCTATGCCATCAATTATAGAGATGACATCCAAAACATTACGGGAAACATTTAGGATGGAAATCGTTTTTAATTATATTTTATTTCCGATATTTTAAGTCATCATTTTCTAATTTAATATATAATTTTTCACTGTTCATGTGCCTATCATGATGATTAACTCTTCAATGGTTGAAGTGGTCGATGATGAAAGCATTCTCTAAGTCCGAACCTATTCCCACGAAGGCAATTAGGCCAGACCTAAATATGCTCTCCTATATACACTTTATTTAGAACATCCGCCCAAAAAATACTTGATATTTTCACCAGAGATTCAACTTTGATGCCACACTCGATTAATGAAATAAAAAACTGAGGTCAACGAATTGGATTCTGTGTAAAAGGCGTTCCGTTGAATTTACTTGAGTTTCCAAATTTCCTAACTTTCGCACGACATGTATGTTTTGAAAAATGGGTTGGTCTCCGTTCATATTGTTGTTGCGTATTGTTCTCAATAACATTTTGAGACAATTTTTGAACTCTATCATGTATATCCACAGCTTTTTTTCTCACTTAAGCAAGGCAGGAAATCTCCCACAAATTCACTTTCTTCGTGCATGTGTCATAAGTCACAATTGGAAAAAATATCAATGTGATTACATATTTTAATGGTTAGTGCCAATTAGATTAATTTAAGTTCTCAATATAAACTTTATCTATGGGAGACACTAATGGATCTAATTATAGACATCATTTCTGTGTAGATAACTGAACTTCACACAATAGTACTTGTGTTGATTCTCATCAAGTGTCAACTAAAATTATTATTTTCTCTGATGACTATTAACAAGGGACATGTTAATAGCAATTCATGAGTCTCGTTCATTTGTCCATCAACTTGAGAATCAGAAATCAGCATCGATCATGAATTAGTATTTCCTGGTTACGATAATCTGTGTTATACATGCACATGAGTGTTCCATAGTTATAAATTAACTCGGCGTAATACTTCTCAAATATTTGAAATGTGTTTATCATCACGCAGGTGGTCATACAATTGAAGCGAAGGCCAAATACAAATAATATTTGTTATAACCCGTGTATCCGAAGTCGAGATTTTCTCCTGCTTTTGAATAACATTTCTTTTGCGGTTTTTGCTAATAAAAGTATAATACATTTTAACTGAAGCTCATATCCAATAATGATATAAAAGAAATCATTCTCTGAGTCCGAACCTATTCCCACGAAGGCCAGACCTAAATATACGTTCCTATATACACTTTATTTAGAACATCCGCCCAAAAAATACTTGATATTTTCACCAGAGATTCAACTTTGATGCCACATTCGATTAATGAAATAAAAAAGTGAGGTCAATGAATTGGATTCTGTGTAAAAGGCGTTCTGTTGAATTTACTTGAGTTTCAAAATTTCCTAACTTTCGCACGACATGTATGTTTTGAAAAATGGGTTGGTCTCGTTGTTATTGTTGTTGCGTATTGTTCTCAATAACATTTTGAGACAATTTTTGAACTCTATCATGTATATCCACAGTTTTTTTCTCACTTAAGCAAGGCAGGAAATCTCCCACAAATTCACTTTCTTCGTGCATGTGTCATAAGTCACAATTGGAAAAAATATCAATGTGATTACATATTTTAATCGTTATACTCAAGTTCAACACAAAACCTCCTATGATTTTTGGCCATAACTCCGTCTAGGATGGTCGGATCAATTTGAAATCTTATATGTTTCCATTCGGCACAAAACCGTATATTTTTTTCCAATTTTCAGACTTATATCTTGAAAACTGAAAAAGCAATCTACCTCAATGTTAAATGTTAGACCCAAATTCAATCACGGAAATTCAAGCAAATTTGGGGTTTTCATGATCTTCATTCCACTAAGAAATGTAATAGGAGGAAAGCTTTTGAGTTGGATGAATCATACGGCTGTACAGGTGTATTCATTCTTACAAAGAACTGTGCAATGCGAACATCAAACAACATGCCAAATTCTGTTTAGACTCGCAAATTTCATGTTTGAAGTGAAATCTAACATTGGAGTAGATTGCCAACTTTTTCAATTTTCTAGATAGAAATCTGAAATTTGTTGCTAAAATACGGTTTTATGCCAAATGGAAACAAACAAAATTTCAAGTTGATCCGACCATCCTAAAGGAAGTTATGGCCAAAAATCATATGAGGTTTTTTGTTGAACCTGAGTTTAGTGCCAATTAGATTAATTTAAGTTCTCAATATAAACTTTATCTACGGGAGACACTAATGGATCTAATTATGGTCATCATTCCTGTGTAGATAACTGTACTTCACACAATAGTACTTGTGTCTCATCAAGTGTCAACTAAAATTATTATTTTCTCTGATGACTATTATCGACGTCCCGCTGTTGAAGCCCAGGGACAAGTTAATAGCAATTCATGAGTCTCGTTCATTCGTCCATCAACTCAGCAATCAGAAATCAGCATCGGGATCATAAATCAGTATTTCTTAGTTACGATAATCTATATTAAGGATGCACTTGAAATAAACACCATAATTGTGAATAAACTTGGTGCAACATGAGAATAAAGCGTTCATTCAACTTTAGAATCAGAAATCAGCATCGATCAGAAATCAGTTTTCCTGGTTACGATAATCTGTATTAGATATGCATATGAATGTTCTTGTATTAAACACCATATATTTTTTCCTCCTTTCGTACAACGTTCCTTTTGTGGTTTTCATTGATAGAAGTATTATACAGTTTAACTAAAGATCTCTCAAATCCAATAATGATCGGAAAGTTTTCCAGACATTATCTAATACATTAATCTTCACCTCCACCTCAAGATCAAAGAGCAGATTTCATAGACATAACTGTTTCCAGAGCAATACTAGAGTTATTATTGTCACAAGAGAAATACTATTATGATTTTCAAAGATTGAGCAAAATATGTGTTGAGGACACAAGCAAAGGCATTCAGAAGCATTTTTTTGTATGTTAAAATACCAGCACACAAATACGGGTTGTTATTATTATAATCCCTGAAGTCAGTTGCACATAAATCCTATTTCGATATTGATTCAACGACGTTAGTTTAGCCAATTTCAACTATAATGCATTGATATATCTGCGCGAGTACTTGCAAAAATCGCAGACGTCTAGTGGTAAAGAGCTTATGACTTATAGTACATAATTTTGGGCAAGATTATACCATTATTTTGGCACCAGTACATACATAGCCAATGACAATCTCCCAATTATGAACAAAGCAATATAAATGTCAAGGGTTTCAAATATGTTTATATCGTTCAATGGTCTCATATACTTGTTCTTATATTATACTTTTTTTTCGCGAATATTTTCGAGTATAAGCCGTGTTTCATGCTCGGATATGGATATCATTTCGTAGCCTAAATGCCAGAAATACTATATTTGTAGTCATTATTGCACTAGATCTATTTCGGATAGAGTCTAATGTCGTGTCTTGATATGACCATTTGAACTGAAATTAAGCAATACAAACTTGACCTTTGAACTTTATTGAATGTGCCTCAATTCATTCATGGATATAGCTATGACTGGGTCCCAAATTAATCTTTACTCTACATATAAAAATCACCACAAGTTGTCATAGTCAGTGGTAAATTTAGTAAATTCACTCAGGGCATGACAGTGGAAATACAAACGGTCTGTAGCACTCTTCTCTCGCCCTTTGAAGTTCATTACCCAGTCAGGTTTGTCTCGAAGCGGACTGCAGTTAGTTGTTACAGATGGTTGATTTCATGGGGATTAGGCACAGTTTGGTCTGCTGGTGACACTCAATACATTTGGACAGGGCAGTCGATTGTTATTGATGTTCAGACTAACATTATCTACAGTATTCTTCCTAACCAATAGCGCACTGGGTTATTTTCACAAAGGGGGGTAAATTAGAGCATAGCCACGCCCACCAAACCTCAAAACACGATAAAAGCTCACACATCTCACATGTAGCAGCATAATCAATTTGAACATTCAGCGAAGTATATTGCATCTTTCCGGCTTTAATAAAAATTATAAGAACTTCAAATCTGAACTTGCAAGAGAGGCACAGTGACGAATTTCTGAATACTTGCGACGATTTAGAGCCGAGTTCTGACAACATGCAGTCCAGTTTGGAAAGTTTTTGCGCCAGGGAGTCCCACAGCAACCCTTTCGGCTCCTACCGACATTCTGGTTCCTTTCCCTCATCCCTGTTCGGAGAGTCAACGTCCAGCATGGACGCCACAGGCTGCCAACGCACAGCAGCTCCAGTCAACTCTCCCAGCAGCAGCTTCAACGACAGCAGCCACATCTACATCAACCTCCTGGACCGCTCTGATGTCAGCATGGTTGAAAGCACCAGGTTCTGGTCCACACCATTTCCTACAAAGACCAGCGCCCAGCATGACTGTGACGTGTCCCACCTGTCCAGCATCATACCGGAGGCAGACTCGGACTCGGACTCGGACAAGGACTCGACTGGATCCAGTGTGTTTCTCACTTGTCCTCGCTCCAATGATGCTATCTATAACTCCATTGCTTCTGAAGAAAGTGATATGTCCACCACCATTTGTGGCCGAGAACCAGCTGATGGTAAAAAAGACTCCCCTGTGTGTTCCATAAATAGCTACTCTAGAGAAAGTTGTTCTGGCTTCCAGAGACTATCCTCTCAGAGCAACTCTGATCAGTGTCTTGTCGACGACATCAACAGCAAAGTCGGACCCTGGCTGCAGGCCCTCAGCACTTGTGTTGCCAATGATGAAGCTCCGCGCCTGCCCCAGTGCCCAGTTCCCAGCTCATTGTCGTCGCTCCAAAGTCACATTCCTGAATCCGTCTGTGACTCTCAGGACTACGAACAAGTTCCCAGGTTTTTGATGAAGGGATTGGGCAGTGGACAATTTTCTCCCATCAAAGATGTCCAACAGTATACCACCAAGAGAAACATTATCTCTCAGTGTAGCTCTCATCGATCCATCACTGCTTCTCAGCTGCCTGTGGACAGTATCCTGGACCAGGATGTATACAGCTACACTTCTAAGCCACACGTTCCCAAAGCGAATATATCCATTGATTCCGATGCCACAGCCTTCTTGAACGGCCCGTTCACCAATCAAGGGGTTGCTAATGGCAAAATGTCCAGTCAAAAACGTCGTCTGCTCGCTAGGAAGTTGAAGCGGGTCGGCAAGTTCCTGCACAAAATGGGCAACTCCAGCGTCACACTCAAGACTCTCGCTGTTGTGTGAAGTTGTATATAGTATTGATAATTTCCATGTACAAATATTCTACTATGCCATTATTGGTGCTACTGAAAACAATTCCATTCAAATATTATAATGAACATGTACTTGTATTTGTTTTAATTGTGGTTTCACATTATTATTGTTATTTGTTATTGTTTTGTTTTGCGAAATAAAATTATAGTTTAGTTCATTCCCATTATTTCTTCTGTGTCAAGTATTTGTATTTTGTCAAGTAAGTTGGCTCATCAGTGCTGTCCCACTTGGTGTTACTTGAAAATAAAATGAGTAGGAATTCAGCAACACGATTAAAATAATTTTACAAATGATAGTATACAGGACACAAATTGAATGACTGTTCACATTCAGGTTACTGTTTATTCAGAAAAATATTGAATATTGGTTGCAATCATAATGTTGTTCTTCATCATACATCAGTATGATACGAATTATTGTGGATTGAATAGAACTGCATTAAACCATTTAAATTCGGAACACAAAATGCTTTAATTTGAATGAAGCTTTACATCTATCAAATACAATGTGATTAAACGAATGTAAAATGAGTGTAACTTTATCAGATGAATCCATTTAAATGAAAGCAGTTGAAGCAAAGACATATCTGTTATAAAAGATAAAAGTACTAGTACATCTTTCCATTATCATATATTCCATACACAAAAGCAAATATTTGGGTTTTCATAGAGGCCTCGAAGATACGTACATGTAGAGTATCAGATTATACACAAGCAAACAATTCATGGACGAATGTTTTGTATAATGAGGAACACAAATAAACCAGAAGAAATCACCATCGTGACTACAATCATTGGTTGATTGAGTTAAAGTCATCATAGCGAGTGTCAGTTATATTTATCCAAATTATTGATATTTGCATTCAGTCAACAATACGCCTATATTGATTTGTGGATGACACTAATAAACCTAATCATCGTCCTCAATTCTGTGTATATAACTGCATTTCACACAACGGTACTTGTGTCAATTAGTTTTGGAGGCTCGAGACGGGTGGATTGCAATTTATGAGTCTAGCTATTGTAGTAATTTTAGCGACTGTAACCCCCGTCCCTCCCGCGCATACATATTTCACAACAAACATTCATTCTACATGACTTACATACAGGACAGGTACAGACTATACGATCACAAGCATAAACTCCATGTAGTCATGGTTACATACACAGGTCAATCCACATGCACTTGCGGCCCCATTCATTCGGTACATCGACCCAGTTAGTTTCGGCCTTGACCTTCACAAGCACCTACTTCTAAACATAGAACATGACACACCCACCGCTCACATCACGTGCACAGATATAAGCATAACAAGTCTCGTTCACGCGCCGGGGAAACCCACTTTCCCGGTGAGATCAGCACACATCAGCACATACATGACCAATCACAACACCGCATGCATTTGGCGGGAAAGTCTACACCACATGTTGCCGGCCCCACAGTTTTTGCTGAGAGTTGAGTAGAAGCGGTCATAGAGTATAGACGTGTTGAAGTATTGTTAAGAAGTTTGGCCGTGCTCGTGTGGAATACTTGGAATAATTGTGGACTATTTATACGTGAATTGTGATAAAGAAGGACCATAGTTTTCGGCTATCCTATTGACGGGGAATCACCGGACGTAGGTGTATTTGCGGCTGTGATGTGACTGTCTGGATCATTGGACATTGTCGCCCAAATAAATTATTGAACTGAACTGCCGGCCTTGTGATTTGCACAGCGATCGCAGACATTTCGGCCTAATATCGGCCATAGAACGATATTTATCACACTATGCCATCAATTACAGAGATGACATCCAAAACATTACGGGAAACATTTAGGATGGAAATCGTTTTTAATTATATTTTATTTCCGATATTCTAAGTCATCATTTTCTAATTTAATATATAAGTTTTCACTGTTCATATGCCTATCATGATGATTAACCCTTCAATGGTTGAAGTGGTCGATGATGAAAGCATTCTCTGAGTCCGAACCTATTCCCACGAAGGCAATTAGGCCAGACCTAAATATGCTCTCCTATTTACACCTTATTTAGAACATCCGCCCAAAAAATACTTGATATTTTCACCAGAGATTCAACTTTGATGCCACATTCGATTAATGAAATAAAAAAGTGAGGTCAACGAATTGGCTTCTGTGTAAAAGGCGTTCCGTTGAATTTACTTGATGAAATATGCTCTCCTATATACACTTTATTTAAAACATCCGCCCAAAAAATACTTGATATTTTCACCAGAGATTCAACTTTGATGCCACATTCGATTAATGAAATAAAAAAGTGAGGTCAACGAACTGGATTCTGTGTAAAAGGCGTTCCGTTGAATTTATTTGAGTTTCAAAATTTCCTAACTTTCGCACGACATGTATGTTTTGAAAAATGGGTTGGTCTCGTTATAATTGTTGTTGCGTATTGTTCTCAATAACATTTTGAGACAATTTTTGAACTCTATCATGTATATCCACATGTATATCACTTAAGCAAGGCAGGAAATCTCCCACAAATTCACTTTCTTCGTGCATGTGTCATAAGTCACAATTGGAAAAAATATCAATGTGATTACATATTTTAATCGTTAGTGCCAATTAGATTAATTTAAGTTCTCAATATAACTTCATCTATGGGAGACACTAATGGATCTAATTATAGACATCATTTCTGTTTTTAAGACACAAGTTTACTGAGGGTGAATACCAGTCCAAGTGGTTGACTTGTATCAAAACAATACTCGATAATAGAGGTTTTTCAAACTTGTGGTCACATGATTATAACTTATGTACTGTTACCTCAACTTGGTTTAAAAACTCACTTAAGTTACGAGGCTCAGATATAAATTTACAAAATTGGACAGACAGTATGTGGAATCATGAGAATTGTACTAACTATAGAATCTTTAAAAAGAATTTAACCATGGAACAGTATATGTCTCTTTTAGACCGTAAAGCTGCCATTACTCTATGTAGATTCAGATGTCGTAATAGTAACCTACCCGTTCTCAAAAATACCTATGATAAATCTGTTAGTCACTCGTGTCACTTATGTAACTCTGTAGAAATTGGGGATGAATTCCATTATGTATTCCAATGCGGAAAGAGTCTAGAAAGCTGTTTCTCACTAATTATTACCGTGTCCGACCCAACTCACTTAAAATGTCAGAATTGTTTAATAGCCAGAAGCGTAAATTACTGAAAGGTCTAGTGAAATTAGTTCGTGTGATTACAGCTGAATTTGATCTCCGTCCTCGATAGAACACTTTCTCGCATTTATATAGTTATCTTGTGATTGCAACATTGTATTGGTCAATGACTTCTTTGCTGCCTACATGTGTATAATTGTACCCAACATGTTACATTTGCATGTCCTTTTTTTACATTTGCGCATGTGTGTGTGCCTTCGTGTGTGTGTGTGTGTGTTTTTTTTGTTTTTTGTTTTTTTTATGTTCTCCAATGCCCCAGCCAGGGGTGACTTTTGAGAATAAAATTATAAAATTATATTCTGTGTAGATAACTGTACTTCACACAATAGTACTTGTATTGATTCTGTGTCAACTAAAATTATTATTTTCTCTGATGACTAAGTGTCAACTAAAATTATTATTTTCTCTGATGACTATTATCGACGTCCCGCTGTTGGAGCCCAGGGACAAGTTAATCGCAATTCATGAGTCTTGTTCATTCAACTTTAGAATCAGAAATCAGCATCGATCATAAATCAGTTCTCCTGGTTACGATAATCTGTGTTAGATATGCATATGAATGTTCTTGTATTAAACACCATATATTTTCTCCTCCGTTCGTACAACGTTCCTTCTGTGGTTTTCATTGATAGAAGTATTATACAGTTTAACCAAAGATCTCTCAAATCCAACAATGATAGGAAAGTTTTCCAGACATTATCTGATACATTAATCTTCACATCCACCTCGAGATCAAAGAGCAGATTTCATAGACATAACTGTTTCCAGAGCAGAACTCTGTTTCCAGAGTTATTATTGTCACAAGAGAAATACTATTATGATTTTCAAAGATTGAACAAAATATGCGTTGAGGACACAAGCAAAGGCATTCAGAAGCATTTTTTTGTATGTTAAAATACCAGCACACAAATACGGGTTGTTATTATTATAATCCTTGAAGTCAGTTCCACATAAATCCTATTTCGATATTGATTCAACGACGTTAGTTTAGCCAATTTCAACTATAATGCATTGATATATCTGCGCGAGTACTTCCAAAAATCGCAGACGTCTAGTGGCAAAGAGCTTATGGCTTATAGTACATAATTTTGGGCAAGATTATACCATTATTTTGGCACCAGTACATACATAGCCAATGACAATCTCCCAATTATGAACAAAGCAATATAAATGTCAAGGGTTTCAAATATGTTTATATCGTTCAATGGTCTCATATACTTGTTGTTATATTATACTTTTTTTTCGCGAATATTTTCGAGTATAAGCCGTGTTTCATGCTCGGATATTGATATCATTTCGTAGCCTAAATGCCAGAAATACTATACTTGTAGTCATTATTGCACTAGATCTAGTTCGGATAGAGTCTAATGTCGTTTCTTGATATATATATATATTGTTTATTCATTTGAGTCTCACCTGGAAGTATAAGTAAGAAACATTGCAATTGTACACATATTAAAACCGGTTTCCAGCCAGTCAATAGTTGACTTATGAGAGACTGGTAAATACATAGCAATTTACATTAGAATAAGACATAATTATATCATGTATATAGTTGTGTGCGTCTTCGTTTCATGATAAGATAGAGGGTTCTGGCACTGAGGAATATAACTGAAATGTCGCTGAGTATAAAACATAGTTTTTCACTGTCGGACAAACTGTAAAAGTTAGGAAAATTGTTCTGACAGGTTAAAAACAGCTCACTGCGTAAGTCTGTGTATATTGGACAGTTTAAAATCACATGTTCTTCATCCTCTACAGCGTCTGGACAGAATGGACAGGTTCTGGCACTCACGGGCAGGCTCTCGTATCGGCCCGTCTCCAGACGTATGGGCGCCACCCCACATCTGAACTGCGCCAGTGGTCTCCTGTAACACCGGGGCAGAAGTGTGGTCACGTAAGGCTCTATGCCCACCCTTTCCTTAATTTGGCGGTATGTCCGTAACTTGTTTTGTCCTCTCGCTGGACCCGATTTTGCACAGTCTCGCGACACCTCCTGTGACCACTGTTCCTCCCACTCGGCTTGCAGTGACGCCCCCAATTGGGCCACTCTGGAGCAGGGGTCATGGTGAGCATTTATCACTGCCAGATCGTGGAGGCCGTGGTTCTGGAATTGGTCCTGACATCGTCTGATCCAGCTGCGATGCGAGTTTTGAGTTACGTTTGAAGACCACATGAAGACTCGCCTGGTCAGTCTCATCTAGGTTACACATCCGGCACCAAAGTTTTGCCACGGTTTTCCATTGGTGTACGAATGGAACAGTCCAGCCCATGTCACCCTGTACAGCTGCATTCGGGGTAGTTTTTCCGACACCCAGAAAAAATTTCGCTGCTCGGTGATATGACCATTTGAACTGAAATTAAGCAATACAAACTTTGAACTTTATTGAATGTGCCTCAATTCCTTCATGGATATAGCTATGACTGGGTCCCTAATTAATCTTTAAAAATCACCACAAGTTGTCATAGTCAGTGGTAAATTTAGTAAATTCATCCAGGGCATGACAGTGGAAATACAAACGGTCTGTCGCACTCTTCTCCCGCCCTTTGAAGTCCATCACCCAGTCAGGTTTGTCTCGAAGTGGACTGCTGTTAGATGGCTGATTTCATGGGGATTAGGCACAGTTTGGTCTGCTGGTGACACTCAATAATTTTGGACAGGGCAGTCGATTGTTATCGAAGTTCAGACTAACATTATCTACAGTATTCTTCCTAACCAATAGCGCACTGGGTTATTTTCACAAAGGGGGGTAAACTAGAGCATAGCCACGCCCATCAAACCTCAAAACTCTATAAAAGCTCACACATCTCACATGTAGCAGCATGATCACTTTGAACATTCAGCGAAGTATATTGCATCTTTCCGGCTTTAAAAAAAATTATAAGAACTTCAAATCTGAACTTGCAAGAGAGGCACAGTGACGAATTTCTGAATACTTGCGACGATTTAGAGCCGAGTTCTGACAACATGCAGTCCAGTTTGGAAAGTTTCTGCGCCAGGGAGTCCCACAGCAACCCTTTCGGCTCCTACCGACATTCAGGTCCCTTTCCCTCATCCCTGTTCGGAGAGTCAACTTCCAGTATGGACGCCACAGGCTGCCAACGCACAGCAGCTCCGGCCAACTCTCCCAGCAGCAGATTCAACGACAGCAGCCACATCTACATCAACCTCCTGGACCGCTCTGATGTCAGCATGGTTAAAAGCACCAGGTTCTGGTCCACGCCGGCTCCGACGCAGACCAGCGCCCAGTACGACTGTGACGTGTCCTACCTATCCAGCATCATACCTGAAGCAGACTCGGACTCGGACAAGGACTCGACTGGATCCAGTGTGTTTCTCACTTGTCCTCGCTCCAATGATGCTATCTATAACTCCATTGCTTCTGAAGAAAGTGATATGTCCACCACCATTTGTTGCCGAGAACCAGCTGATGGTCAAAAAGATTCCCCTGTGTGTTCCATAAATAGCTACTCTAGAGAAAGTTGTTCTGGCTTCCAGAGACTATCCTCTCAGAGCAACTCTGATCAGTGTCTTGTCGACGACATCAACAGCAAAGTCGGACCCTGGCTGCAGGCCCTCAACACTTGTGTTGCCAATGATGAAGTTCCGCGCCTGCCCCAGTGCCCAGTTCCCAGCTCATTGTCGTCGCTCCATAGTCACATTCCTGAATCTGTCTGTGACTATGACCAAGTTCCCAGGTTTACGACTAAGAGATTGGGCAGTGGACAATTTTCTCCCATCAAAGATGTCCAACAGTATACCACCAAGAGAAACATTATCTCTCAGTGTAGTTCTCATCGATCCATCACTGCTTCTCAGTTGTCTGTGGACAGTATCCTGGACCAGGATGTATACAGCTACACTTCTAAGCCACACATTCCCAAAGCGAATAAATCCATCGATTCCGATGCCACAGCCTTCTTGAACGGCCCTTTCACCAATCAAGGGGTTGCTAATGGCAAAATGTCCAGTCAAAAACGTCGTCAGCTCGCTAGGAAGTTGAAGCGGGTCGGCAAGTTCCTACACAAGATGGGCAACTCCAGCGTCACACTCAAGACTCTCGCTGTTGTGTGAAGTTGTATATAGTATCGATAATTTCCATGTACAAATATTCTACTATGCCAATATTGGTGCTACTGGAAACAATTCTATCCAAATATTATAATGAACATGTACTTGTATTTGTTTTAATTGTGGTTTCACATTATTATTGTTTTTTGTTATTGTTTTGTTATGCGAAATAAAATTATAGTTCGGTTCATTACCAGTATTGCTTTTGCGTCAAGTATTTTTTTTGTCAAGTAAGTTGGCTCATCAGTGCTGTCACAAAATCGGTGAAATCGGTGTAACTTTATCAGATGAATCCATTTAAATGAAAGCAGTTGAAGGAAAGACATATCTGTTATAAAAGATAAAAGTACTAGTATATATTTTCATTATCATATATTCCATATACAAAAGCAAATATTCGGTTTTTCATAGAGTTCATTGTTCTGTTAGAAATACATCTAAGGGCCTCGAAGATACGTACATGTAGAGTATCAGATTATACACAAGCAAACAATTCATGGACGAATGTTTTGTTTGGATATACATGTAATGAGGAACATAAATAAACCAGAAGAAATCACCATCGTTACTACAATCATTGATATGATTGAGTTAAAATTGTCATAGTGAATGTCAGTTATATTTATCCAAGTTATTGATATTTGCATTCAGTCAACAATACGCCCATATTGATTTGTGGATGACACTAAAAAACCTAATCATAGTCATCAATTTTGTGTATATAACTGCATTTCACACAACGGTACTTGTGTCAATTATAATCTATACTCTCATTGGTGATCATTTATCACCTGGTTTCAATTTATGAGTTTAACTATGTCATCAATTACAGAGATGACATTTAAAACATTGCGGGAAACATTTAGGATGAAAATCTTTTTGAATATATTTTATTTCCAATATTTCAAGTCATTATTTTCGAATATAATATAAAATGTTGTACTTTTCATTTGCCTATCATGATGATTAACCGATCAATGTTTGAAGTGGTCAATGATGACAGCATTTTCTAAGTCAGAACGAAGGCCAGATCCGAATATACATTCCTATCTACACTTTATTTAGAACATCTGCCCAAATAATGCTTGACATCTTCACCAGAGATTCAACTTTGATGCCACATTCGATTAATTGAATAAACAAAATGGGTCAACGAACTGGATTTTGTGTAAATGGAGTTCCGTTGAGCATGTTGCTGAATTTACGTGAGTTTCAAAAATTTCAGTTCAAACTTTCGCGTGACATGTATGTTCTGAAAAGTGGCTTGGTCATGTTGTTCGCCTAAAATATTGTATTATATAATCTGACCAAACACCACCAAACTTCTGACATACAGGATAAAAGTTTTGTGGCTCCGACCCACCCATACATTGATCTCAATATCGACCTGAATCCTTGAATGAGCTGAGATCAATGAAAATCGACTTCGTCAGACACATTAATCTTTATGTCAGCTTGATTTTTTTTCAATCAACAGAAATGAAAAGAAAAGATTTATGAGACAAAATTGTTTTAAGGGATTAACAGGGTTATTATCGTGATGAGAAAAATATAATATTCTTATAAAAATGAAGCAGTTGGTAAATAGAAGGTGCCGGGTGAAAACACCTGTAGAAAAATTGAAAGCAGTATGTTTAACATGATAATCCATCGATTTATTGAGGAATAATAATGATATGCACCCCTAATATGATAGGACAGTATTATCACAAGTTTGCTAATCACTACTGGAACCAACGGTATTACTCAAGAATAACATGAATAGCAACTCAAACATCATCGTCAACATTAATCGAGAAAATGATACGCTTCAGGGCAAACAATTTTTATTGCCATTCACTTTTGGGTGATTATCAGAAAAAAAAATGATCACAGTTAAATGTTGTTTTCATCATATATTATTAGCATATAGATAAGTTTGGATTGAACAAAAAAGTGCGAAATGCACCTACTCTTCCCAAGTTGAAACATAAAAATTCTCCACTTGAGTGAAGCTAACAACGTAAGATCACTGTCTATATCGCGAAATTGTGATTTTAAAAAAATGAAGTGATTAATGCAATCTCAATTCAGAAAAAAATCGTATCAGATAAATTTTATCAAAAGGAGAGCAGACTCGGCATATGTATGTACGTGGTTCAGCCATGTCTCCCAGTGTACTTATCATCAGTCTGTAGCAAGCTCTCAGCTGCCCATGGACAGTATCCTAGACCAGGATGTTTACAGCTACGATTCCAAACCACAAGCTCGTCATATGAATGTCTCTATGGACTCTGATGCTACTGCTTTCTTGAAAGGTCCCTTCACAAATCAGGGAGTCGCCAGCGGCAAAATATCTAGTCAGAAATGTCGCCAGCTCTCCAGAAAGCTGAAGCGGGTCGGCAAATTCCTGCACAAGATGGGCAACTCCAGCTTCACACTCAAAACTCTCGCTGTCGTGTGAATTTGAGTTGTTATAGTTTTTGCTTTCGTGAATGTACAAATGTTTTGCTTACCCATATTGGTGCTACTGTGATATACTCGTTAATGCTGTTGGATTCTTATGGAATGAGAAATTGTGCGATAATATTATTGATGTAGTTGTTCATTGTGTTGTTATTGTTGTGCTTATGAAAATCAATAAAATAGTCATCAATTCTCAATACCTGTCGTTCCATGTCACGTGTATTTCAAATGACAATAGAATTTAATGAGTATATATTGTGCAAATGTGGATTTTGACTTATCACACACATGAACGTAATCCATGGTTAAATAAGTTATTGCTTGTTTGTTTCATTAAAAAAATTTTCATACAAATTCGGATTGAATTGAGTGAAATGAGGACTAAACCACAAAACCATCAGCAGCGGAGTGAAAAGTCACAAGGATTAAATCTAGGACAAAAATATTTTTTTGTTCTATAATATGAAAATAGTGAATTTTAATTATTGAATTTCATATATATTCACATATGTTCATTTGAAAAAAAAAACATGGAAGTATGATCTATCTTTGCACATGTTTTATGCACAATTAGGAACGATCATCATTTCGACATTTTCAAATTTTAATTCTGAGTGCCTGTTATCTTATTATCTTGTTATCTTGTCTGTTATTCTGAGTGCTTGTTATTATGGTTTATTATTAGCACTAGCCTTTGATTCTAGATGTATTCATAATTTACTATTGGAAATACTCGAAGGCCTAATCATGATAATCATTTTCGTGTATTCAACTGCATTTCACACAAAGGTCCTTGTGTTGATTCTTATCAAGTGTTGATATAGAATTCATATCTCTATTGATGACTATTATTTATTTCCTGCTCTTGGAGCCAAGAGACCAGTTGATAGGAAAATGTAAGTGTCGTTCTGCTTCTTCTATTGATATGATTGTTTGATTAATAATTATTCTTTTTAGCAATGATTTTATTTCTGAAACATATGCAAGAAATCACATACAATATAAGAGATCAACATTGCAATACGAGAGATGATATGTATTTGAGATGGCATGAAAGTCAAACCATCAACCAACATTTATCGGGAAAATGATAGTGTTCATGACAATTTTGTTTGCTGTTCACTTTTAAGTTGCTTTAAAAAAATGAATTACAATTAAATGTTGCTTTCGTCATATTTTACCTGGATATAAATGACTTTGGGTGAGCAAAAACTGTGTAGAATGATAAACTCTTCCCAAGTTGAAACTTGCTTTCACTTGAACGAAGCTAACAACGTAAGATCAGTGTCTATATATCAAGAAATAGTTATTTTTTAAAAATGAAATTATTAATACAACCTCATTTCAGGAAAAAATCGTATCAGATGAATTTTATTAAAAGAATAGCAGACTTCGGCATATGTATGTACAGAGAAACAAAAATTCATCTCTCAATAATCAGTTTTTGGATATTGTTCTGTACCGGTATCAATTGTTTGGGGAATACATCTAAGGGCCTCAAAGATTCGTGCATGTAGAGTATCAGATTATACACAATCAAACAGTTTATAGATGAATGTTTTGTTTGGATATAATGAGAAACACAAATAAACCCCCAAAATCACCATCACTACAATCATCTATATGATTGAGTTGAAGTTATGTGAGTGTCAGTTATATTTATTCAAGTTATTAAGGATTGATTGCATGTGATCGTCATGAACCTTGCATTGACCATCTGTCCATTCACTTATAATGTAAATATAAAGGTAACAAATTCATGAATTTAAACACTTCCAATCAAAGTCAAACTTTGCCTTTCTGATTGTTAGCCATCAAGGATTACTAACCGAGACTCTATTTCTTACTAAGCAATGTTAAATTTGTTAAATTCATCGTTTTCATATGTCATTTTCCGACCTATTTCTCAATCTACAAAATACACTCACAACAGGGCGAGCGAAAGGATTATGCTGTGCAGCAAATAGCTAGTGAGGCCAGTAAAACTCACAGGTGATATGCACTCGGGTGCACCGAGGTGTTTGGGATTATGAATGTTCAGCTCATTGTATTCATCTCACAGAAAGTATAGCCCTAGATATTCTCATTATTTTGACGACAACAAGGAATAAATATATGCAACAGCCAGTGCTTGTCAAGCAGAACACTCGAATCTTCGTTTTGGTGAAACGTATAAAATGATTTATCTAATCATCAAATTGCACAGTTTTTGTGATATCATTTATGAAACCATGTCTCGGTTCATCATCCATGAGTATATGTGTGTGTGCTAGCCAAGTTTTAGGTCAGGGGATTGTATTGTTTTGGTGATTTTGTTACCTTTACTTTCACATTGTAAGTCAATGGAAAAGTGCCTCAGTGCAGTCACCGGTAAGTTACGTGCAATCACACCTTAATATTTGCATTTCATTCCACCATGATTCTACATATGTGTATTTAATCTTGTTTAAATGAGTTTAAAATGTTGTGCTCCACGCATTACTCCGCGTCGATATTTCTTATTGCAGGTGTAACTCTTGTACAGGTTTTATTGTACTCTGCCCTTGGTAACGGTTATTACTCAACTTCCGAGTGTTGTAGTATATATGGGTGTCATACTCTAGCGTTTTTTCATTGTCGCATTTCTGCCAGCAGTGGAAAGACAAATGTGTTCTCATTAAAACAGACAATCAGGGGGCCGAATGGGCCATACGTAAAGGAACTTCTCGCAATTTTGTCGCTAACTCAGTTGTAAGGGAAATATTGTGGATTGCCGCTTTGTTCAACATACGAGTTGTTGTGTCATATATCAATACTCATGATAATGTCATTGCCGATGCTATTTCCAGAATGCATGACAGTTACTTTCTGGCACAGGCCATCAATTGTTTCAAAAAAGAGGGTGTTCATATTTATCATAAGCGTTATAACATGTTAAATCACATGTCTGTAGCTAGCTATAAATTTGTGTTCAGCCTTGCGTGAATGCTATGTTTCCAGATGTCCGGGCACAAGAGGCGAGGCTAGACCAGGAAATGGCGGCTTACCGGAAGCTGACATTCGCAGTAAGCAGCCAAAACGCGTACAGATCACAACAAACTGCATTCCTCCGCTTCTGCGTCTACTTCAAGTACACACCGGTGCCGGCAAAATCCATCACAGTGTGTCGCTACGCAGTGTTCCTAGCCAGGACTCTTCACCCATCCAGTGTGGTATCGTATCTGAACGTTATAAGGATCATGCACTTGGAAGCCGGAGTGAGTAATCCTCTAGAGGAGAACTGGTACTTAAACACTGTATTACGGGGTATAAAGCGAGCACATGGACGCCCACCTCACCAGAAGCTCCCTATAACCCCCAGCATCTTGTACGCCATTCATAGTAAATTGGACATGAAATCCCCTTACCATGTTGCGTTCTGGTGTGCATGTGTATGTGCCTTCTTCAGTTTCTTCAGGAAGTCGACACTCCTTCCCGTGTCCAGCGCCCAACACGCGACGGGACTCCGCAGGCGCGATGTCAGCTTCGACCAGGACATGGTGATCATCAGAGTCCAGCACACTAAAACCATCCAGTGTGGAGAACGTACACTGGAGATACCAATTCCGCGGATCCCGGGATCCGTCCTGTGTCCGGTAACGGCCATGACGCGCCTGTTGCGGCTCCCGAGGTCACAATGCATACCTAGTGAGGCTCCACTATTCTCCTACCCCACGGGCGACAGCTTCACGTTTGTGACACACGCGACGTTCGTGAGCACGCTACACAGAGTGTTACTAGCGTCTGGATACAACCCATCTCAGTACTCCGGACATTCTTTCAGGCGAGGAGGTGCATCGTTCGCTTACAGTTGCGGCATCCCACCGGCATTGATAAAACTTCAGGGGGATTGGAAATCTTCGGCATATGAACGCTATATTACACTGCCGCTAGCCCTACGTAAAAAATTGTCTCGTGTTTTTACCCTTTCTTTGTAACTACTTTCTACAATTGGATTGGAGTATTCACTTGTCAATTTTACATTTTATACATGTATGTATTGTATTGTAATATGTCATGTCAATATCGTAGTAAATATAGATCAGCCCAATACATGTCTCCTTATTATTTCACGTGTTGGTTTATTCACATATATATTTTAATGTGTATTTAATCTTGTTTAAATGAGTTTAAAATGTTGTGCTCCACGCATTACTCCGCGTCGATATTTCTTATTGCAGGTGTAACTCTTGTACAGGTTTTATTGTACTCTGCCCTTGGTAACGGTTATTACTCAACTTCCGAGTGTTGTAGTATATATGGGTGTCATACTCTAGCGTTTTTTCATTGTCGCATTTCTGCCAGCAGGCGTGTCAAACACTTTCCCACCCTCCCACCCGGAGTATTCACTTGTCAATTTTACATTTTATACATGTATGTATTGTATTGTAATATGTCATGTCAATATCGTAGTAAATATAGATCAGCCCAATACATGTCTCCTTATTATTTCACGTGTTGGTTTATTCACATATATATTTTAATATCCAATTATCCATCTGCGGATGACACTGATAGATCTGATTATCGTCATCATTTTTGTGTATATAACTGCATTTCACACAATGGTATTGTGTCAATTATAATTTTTACTCTCATTGATAATCATTTATTACCTTATTTAGGAGACTTGAGACGGGTGGATTGCAATATACTAGTAATATATGACAATTTTTCAGCCACCAACTTGTGATATGGCATTTAACCAGGCTGATAGGAAGAAAAAAAAAACATTTAGAATACATATCTAGTATGGAAAGTTTGATAATTTAAAACTCAGCAATATGCGTACATTCCAATTTTAAACGTGTTTTGTTCAAAAATTATCTTATTATTATCTATACCGTTTTTCAATTCTCACATTTCTGCCATGATGAGCAATGTCGGTAATTGTCAGAGATGTCGATGGTAATAAAGAAACCTCCACACCATCATTTCCCATGATGAATATACACAGATATAACCTATTTTGTAAACTTACATGAATTTATTCCAAGTTACGTTTAAAACATAAGTACTAAGCACTTAGAAAGTGCTAAGTGTTTAGCACATATACAATTATATGTTGTTTATCATCATACATCAGTAAGATACAAATAATTATATATTTGCCATAAACTATTCAAAACTTCATTAAACCATTAGTAACCAAATGATTTAATTCGAATGAAGTTTATAACATATGCTCACTGCATCATATTCTATCGAATATAATATGATTAAATGAATATGAAATCACGGTAATCGTATCAGATGAATCCAATAACAGTTGAATGAATGGCATGCTTGTGTACAGAAAAAATATATAAGTATATCTTCAAAATATTATACATTCCACGTACAAAAGCAAATATTCCATAAACAAGAGCACATCTCTCCGTTATCAGTCATTCGATAAAGTATCCAGTATTTTGTTGGAAATACATCTAAGGACCTCAAAGATACGTGCATGTAGAGTATCAGATTATACACAAGCAAACAATTCATAGACGTGAATGTTGTTTGGCCATAATGAGTAACATAAATAAACCAAGAAATCACCATCGTCACTACAGTCATCTATATACCGGTAATTGAGTTGGAATTGTCATTGTCATTGTCATTGAATATTTATTTAAGTTATTAATATTTGCATTTCACTCCACAATGATTCTACAGATATCGATATGTAGACGACACTAATAGATCTAATTATCGTCATCATTTTTGTGTATATAACTGCATTTCACACAATGGTGCTTGTGTCAATTATAATTTATACTCTCATTGATGATCATTTATTACCTGATTTGGGAGACTCGAGACGAGTGGATTGCAGTTGTATATACTAGTAATATATGACACTTTTCCAGCCATCAACTTCTGATATGCCATTTAAACAGGCTAATAGGAAGAGAAAAGAAACATTTAGAATATACATGTGTAATATGAAAATTTTAATTATTTAAGGCTCTCAATAGTTTTCTCATATTTTAGTTATGGACTACACTGTTTGGACGATGGAAGACGTTGAATGATTTTCAAGTTTTGAAAAATGAGTGAGGCAAAATATTCCATACTGAAACAATGTGTAAAAGGATGCAACTAGTCTACGTCAACTCATTCACGTCGATGGTTACAGCTCCTTGAAAAACTACCATTTTTAGGTATACAGTCAAATGGTGCACCGTGTGATTCGCTCAAACATATTTGTAAAAAAAACATCAATATTATTGAAATAAGAATATAGTATCAAGCCCTCGCCAGGGGGTCGAGTGGAGCTGATGGCTGTTAAACTAACTCAAACTGGGCTCGAGAGGACGGTCACACACAACCAAACTGTCTGCCACTCTCCTCTCTCATCCTCTGAAGTCCATCCTCCAGTCAGGTTTGTCTCGAGGCGGGCAGCAGTTAGCTGCTACAGGTGACTGATTTCATGGGGATTAGGCACAGTTTGGCCTGTTAGTGACACCCGTTATTGGAGAAAATTCTATTGTAACTGAAGTTCAGACTAACAGTAAGTGGAGGCCCACTAACCAATAGAGAACTGATGTTTTACACAGAGAGGCGAAGTGATGTTAAACCCCGCCCACGAAAATACAAATCTCTATAAAAGCCCAACCGTCGCTGGTCAAGATAATCACTCGGGTTTTGAATACATTATTACATCTCTGTCGTTCAGGAATATTCCAGCAATACTCAAATTGAATTTGCAAAAAAAGTTCATCATCCCAAGGGAGCTAGCTTTGAGAGTAAAACACAAAGCTAGAAGAAATCACACGTCAAGTGTCAAACTTGCTGAGTACTTTTCGTAACGAGTCACAGTCGAGCTCTGACAACATGCAGCCCACCATGGAAGGTTCCTGGGCCTGGAGGTCCTCGAAGAGCCCCTTCGGCTCCTACCGTCACTCTGGATCCTTCCCATCATCTCTATTCGAACAGTCCACGTCCAGCATAGAAACAAATGCGAGCGACCAGATGGTAGCTCCAGCCAACTCTCCCAGGAACAGCTTCAACGACAGCAGCCACATCTACATCAACCTTCTGGACCGCTCCGACGCCAGCGTGGTCAAGAGCACCAGGTTCTGGTCCACGCCAGCTCCTGCTCAGACCAGGGCCGAGTACGACTGTGATGTCTCCTACTTGTCCAGCATCAATCAAGAGACAGACTCCGATTCGGACTCGACTGGATCCAGTGTTCTTCTGACCTGTCCTCGTTCCTGTCACTTCGTAGACAGTCTCGTTACAAATGACGACTTCAATAGTGATCTGAACACTACGATCTGTGGCCGAGAACCCGGTGATGGCAAAACGCACTCTCCTGTGTGCTCCAAAAGTGACGACTCCATCGGAAGTTCTTCTGATCTTCAGAGACTGTCCAACCACAGCAAGCCTGATCAATGCCTCGTTGATGACATTAACAGCAAAGTCGGACCTTGGCTGCACGCCCTCAGCACTTGTGGTTCCAAAGATAAAGCTCTGCGCCTGCCTCAGCGCTCAGTACCCAGCTCATTGTCTTCGCTCCAAAGTCACATTCCAGAATCTGTCTGTGACTCTCAGGACTATGAACAAGTACCCAGGTTTTCAGTACTGAGACCAGACAAGGAACAATCTCAGCCCTTCAACGTGAATCAGCCGTCTATCCTTGAAGAGGACAATGTCTCCCAGTGTACTTATCACCAGTCTGTGGCAAGCTCTCAGCTGCCCATGGACAGTATCCTAGACCAGGATGCTTACATCTATGATTCAAAACCACAAGCTCGTCATATGAATGTCTCTATGGACTCTGATTCTACTGCTTTCTTGAAAGGTCCCTTCACAAATCAGGGAGTCGCCAGCGGCAAACTGTCAAGTCAGAAACGTCGCCAGCTTTCCAGAAAGCTGAAGCGGGTCGGCAAGTTCCTGCACAAGATGGGCAACTCCAACGTCACACTCAAAACTCTAGCTGTCATGTGAAGCTTCATTTCCAGTCTCGCTGTTTCCAATGTACAAAGTACGACTTTACCATTATTGGTGCTACTGAAAAAAAACCCATCCTGTCTACATGTGTGATGAACCTGCGTTTGTATTTGTTTTGATGTGGTTTCACATTATGTTGTTGTTTTTCTTGTTATTGTTTCGTTATGTGAACAAAATAAAATCGTTAAATGAATTTCGCGTACATGTATGTGTTTTTCATCCCTTAGAAGTATGCTCATCATTTCGACAACCCATAGTTTTGCAAGAAAAACAAGTTTAACACAGAAAAACACGATGATGAAAATACACACTAATAGTATACAAGGGCAAACAATTTTAGTGAGTGTTTATGTGAATAACTGTAGGTTAATACAGGCCTACTGACTACAATACAATGCTGACTAAATATTGTTCGACATCATACATTATTAGAACACGAATCATTTCAGATTTGTATAAAAAAAATCTTGAAGAAAAATTGTAACGTTGATTTATAGAATTATGCTTATGGCGTATATCGCAAAATTGGAAATTTGATCAAATAAAACTTTATTGAATCATTCTCAATGCAAAGTAATTCCTAACAGATCAGTCAGGTTGTCATGAATGACGGGCAGATTTTTTAGACACAATTATGTAAAGTTGATCTCTCGAGTATCAGTTATTCGATATAACTTTCAATGTTTTATTGGGAATACATCTAAGGGCTTCGAAAATACGTGCATGTAAAGTATCAGCTTTATACACAAGCAAACAAGCTTTCTGGATATGCCGAAGTACATGAATAAACCAACATAGTCATTGTCGTTCTTCATCTTTTTTAGAAGACTGTTTAAACATTTATTTGTTTTATTGAGATAAATTGATATTGTGAGGATCAGTTTATTTATTCAAGTTATCAATATCTACATTCCACTCCACAATAACTATATAGATATTAATCTGTGCACGGCATTGCTGGATCTATCATCGTCATCATTTCTGTGTATATAACTGTATTTCACACAATGGAACTTGTGTCAATGATCTCATTGATAATTATTTAAAACCTGATTTAGGAGAATAGATACGGGTTGATTGCAATTTAATATGAGCCAACTTCAGTCAACAACTCTTGGAATATGGAATTTGAGTAGTTTGATGAAAACTTTTGGGAGAACATATCTCAAATGCGAACATATGATTATAACAAGCTTAATAAAATACTACGGAAAGTCGACGGGAATAAGGGAATTTTGAATTGGGTGAAACGGAAAAGCCATTGAAGCTCAAATAAAACACTGACTTCTCTGTTTCAAAGTATAGTTTAACACTGGAAAGCTAGTGTCATTAAACTCAACCTGTTGAATGAATAAATGTGAAAGTATTAAAGCCCATACCACACTCTTTTCCAAGTTTCGTTTCGCACCTACAATTTCCCATAAACACCACACAAATACATCTATTGCAACTTACACTGTATTATGAACATCCGACCAAACAACGACTCCAAAGATTCAACTTAGATAACAAAATCGAATTAGGAAATAAAATGTTAGGGTAACGCATTAGCTTCTATATGTATATAACGTTTCGTTTGAACGTATTATTGAAATGACATGAATTTCGAAATTTTATAATTTTCAAGTTACACGTATATCTAGGCAAGAGGTATGTTTAGCAAAATGTTGTTCTATTAATCATTCATTCTACTAACACGTCCAAATCCCTGAGCTTGAAGTTGTATGGCTCCAGCATTAAATTCTCATGTCGGCGTGAATCGTTGAAAAATCAAAGATCAAAGAGCGACTTACTCAGACATGATCGTGTGTAGGGCAATAACACAAATAATAATATTGCCACAAGATCATAGCCTTTTTTAATTTAAAACAAATTATAAACAGAAAGCACCTATATTTAGAAAAAAATATATATAATACAGAAAATAGTAATAAAATTAGCGATATTTGTCTGAATAATAATAATACATTTTGTCTCACATATTGGTGCACAAGTATGAATGCTGTGCATTTGCGAATGGTTGTTAATATTTT
Source organism: Terebella lapidaria (assembly GCA_949152475.1). Classification (NCBI taxonomy): domain Eukaryota; kingdom Metazoa; phylum Annelida; class Polychaeta; order Terebellida; family Terebellidae; genus Terebella; species Terebella lapidaria. Next base: position 21,539,524 of record OX424564.1, on the reverse strand, counting down.
TTCTTAGTGTAGTTATGCATCTTAGCTGCACCACATATCAATAGTACTCCATGCATATATCTATCACCATTTGCTATGAGTAACATAACGAAAAGGTTACATTTTCCGATTGTTTCATCGGTATTATCTTCACAAAATTGGAGCACGCACAAAACGTTTCTAAACAGGCTTAGAATAGGTAACAAAATGTTTGAACCCTGGTGTAATATTGACCACATCCTAGTTGGACACTAAACCAACTCACACTAGGATGGAAGGGCGGTCAACACAAACAAACGGCCACACTCCTCTCTCGCCCTCTGAAGTCCATTTCCCAGTCAGGCTTGTCTCGAGGCGGGCAGCAGTTAGCTGCTACAGGTGTAATTATTACTGATTCTAGGGGGATTAGGCATAGTTTTGTCTGCTGGTGACACTTTCAATAATTCACCAGCAGTCTATTGTTATTGAAGTTCAGACTAACAGTTTGAAGCGACCCAATGAAGCACTGACAATAGAAACGAAAGCAGGTTAAACCCCGCCCACCGATTGTCAATCCCTTATAAAAGATCATGTACCCTCAGTTTGTCAACATAACCATTTCAGATTTTGGTGAGATCACTGTATCTATTGGCTCAGAAATATTCTCAGTTTTGAAACTAATTCTGCAAAATAAGCTCAAAGAAGCTCGCCTTGATAGTTTGAAAACGAAATCACAGGTCGACTTGCTGACAACTTTTTGTGACACAGCCGGACTCTGACAACATGCAGCCCACCATGGAAGATTCCTGGGTCAAGAAGTCCTCTAACAACCCCTTCGGCTCCTACCGTCACTCTGGATCCTTCCCATCATCTCTATTCGAGCAGTCCACTACCAGCATAGAAACAAGTGGGAGCGACCAGATGGCAGCTCCAACCAACTCTCCCAGCAGCAGCCTCAACGACAGCAGCCACATCTACATCAACCTTCTGAACCGCTCTGACGTCAGCATGGTGAAAAGCACCAGGTTTTGGTCCACGCCAGCTGCATCTCAGACCAGAGCCGAGTATGTCTGTGACGTCTCCTACTTGTCCAGCATCATCCAGGAGGCAGACTCCGACTCGGACTCGACTGGATCCAGTGACTTGCTGACCTGTCCTCGCCGCACTGAAGAATGGGAAAACTCCAGTGCCTCTGAGGACTCCAATAGTGACACCAACACCATGATCTGTGCCCGAGAACTCGGTGATGGGCAGACTTACTCTCCGGCTGTGTGCTCCAGAAACAGTGGTTCCATTGACAATTGCAATGGATATCAAAAACTGTCGACATACAAGAGACCTGATCAATGTCTCGTCGATGACATCAACAGCAAAGTTGGACCCTGGCTACAAGCCCTCAGCATCTGTGATTCCAAGATTGAAACTCCACGTCAGCACTCGATTCCTATGGACAGTGTCTTGGACCAGGATATTGATAAATGCTCTTCCGAGGTACAAGCTCACGTGAACATCTCCATGGACTCTGACGCCACGGCTTTCTTGAACGGTCCGTTCACGAATCAAGGAGTCGCCAGCAACAAGATATCAAACCAGAAACGTCGCCAGCTCGCCAGGAAGTTGAAGCGCGTCGGCAAGTTCCTGCACAAGATGGGCAACTCCAGCGTCACACTCAAGACTCTCGCTGTCGTGTGAATTTGAGTTATAGTTATATTTGAGCTATAGTTTGTGCCCCCGTGAATGTGCACATGTTTTGTTTACCCATATTAGTGCTACTTTGATATGCTCGTTAATTCTGGTGGAAACGATGCATGTACTTGTTATGGAATGAGAAATTGTACAATAATATCATTGATATCGTTGTTCATTGTGTTGTTATTGTTGTGCTTATAAAAATCAATAAAAAAATAATTATCAATTCTCAATACCTGTCATTCCATCTCACTTGTATTTCAAGTAATAATATAATTCAGAGAGTATTCATATTTACAAAATTGAATTTTGGTTTATTTGTTTCGTTGGCAATTTGTTTCAACGAAGAATTTTTCATACAAATTAATATGCCTCGTCAGAGAGAGTCATATTAGTTGAGTGAAAAAGAGGCTGAACCACAGAAACATCAACAGCGGAGTGAAAACTCACAAGGAATAAATCTAGGAGAAAAATAATTATTTGTTCTATAGTACAAAATAGTGGATTCTATTAATTGAATTTCATATATATTCACATAAATATATTTATTTGAGAATAAGAACCGCACGTACGATGATCATTTCGACATATTCAAATTTTAATTCCGAGTGAGTGTTATCTTATTATAGATTATTATTTATCTAGGTGCTTAGCACTTACCTTTGATACTAGATTAACGCATTCATAATTTTCTATTGGAAATACTCAAAGGCCTAATCATGATCATCATTTTTTTGTTGATTCTTTTCAAGTGTCAATTAGAATTCATATCTCTATTGATGACTATTATTTTTTTCTGCTCTTGGAGCCAAGAGACCAGTTGATAGGAAAATGTAAGTGTCGTTCGGCTTCTAATTGTGATATGATTGTTTGATAAATAATTATTTTCTTTTGCAATGATTTTCTTGATATATTTCTAAAGCTCATATAAGAGATCACATACAATATAAGAGATCACCATTGCGATATGAGATATGATATACATGTGTTTGAGATGGTATGAAAGTCAAACCATCAAACTATATACAATACTGTGTGGTATATTCAGATATACATTTTAATAAATAAGCAAATTACACACTAGGTTTAATTCATTCTCAATTCTAGATTTGTGTTAGATTAGTCTAGTTGAATATAGGGAAAATATTACATAGGCATACCTATGTACAGATAAACAAAAGTATATTTCTATGTTATCAGTGATTCGATACAATGTTCATTGTTTTGCTGGAAATATATCTAAGGGATTCAAAGTTTCGTGCGTGTACATTATCAGATAATACATAAGGAAAGATTTATATACGAATGTTTTGCTTAGATATACCATTATACCAAGGAAAATAAATAAACTCTCAAAACAGAATTTAAAACATTCATCTATTTAATCGAGTTGAAAACGACATTGTGAGGATCAGTTATATTTATCCAAATATAGTAATATTTGCATTCCACTCCACAATGACCTCACAAATAATCAACTGTTGAAGACACTAATAGACGTAATCATTGTCATCATTTTTGTGTATCTAACTGAGTTTCACACAACGGTATTCGTGTCAATTATAATCTACATTCTCAATGATGATCGTTCATTACCTAATTTCGCAGACTGAAGACAGGTTGATTGCAGTTTATGGGCCGTCCTCAAACATCATCTCTTGACAGGGATTTTGCTAGTTTGATATAAAAATTATTGGGAAACATATCTTAAACGCAAATTTCAATAGTTCTGAAATGAATATATATACCGTTCGTATGCCGTAATTATCAGCCCCTTATTGTCAGAAGTATCGTATTGATGAAACCCCTCCTCTTTCAATTTTCGTCAACTATCATTTTAGAGGAAAGCCAAACCCATCTATTCCCGTTTACAATAGTTTTGGACATCTGACCAGAAATTGATTTGATAGTTTCACCAGAGATTCAACTTTGATACCACATTCGAATAATAAATAAAATGTCGCTGTCAACGGACTGCTTTTTGCGTGGATGACGTTGTGCTGCACATGTTGCTGGGTTTTCTGCCCAAGTATCAGGCGCTTTCTTCTATATTCAGTAAGGATAAAAAAAAAGGTGACAGACGGATTAAATGACATTCATATAGTGGGTGAGTGGCATATAATACTTGGGCCAAGTTTTCTGACTTATATTTTACGAGTAATATTTTTGTTTAGGAAAGGAGATAAGTCATAAGGTCATAAAGTCATAAAGTCATAAGGTTTGCGGCTGCGGCCGTCCGATACTTTAATTTTCATGTCGGCTTAAATCCTTGAAAGAGCACAGATCAAAGAGCGGCTCCCAGACATGACTGTGTGCAGCGCAATAAAATATAGTTGTGTCAACATTTTATATTCATTTTGTATTCTTGTGTATTCATTTCACTAGTAATTAATTATTAGATAATCACAAGTGATATTCTGTAAATTTTTGATGGCTTAATTCATTTCTAAGATTTTAGGAACGGGATGAGTCAGAATAGTTATTACATACAACTGGGTTACTTCTCACTGGAATAATATGTGAAGGATGCAACACGTCATTTCACCGAAAAACATTTCACTATTCTTGAAAAAAAAACCTATTGTATGATTCCTTTATTAACCTTCATACAAGTAGAACGTTCATCAATGATAATAGCATTACAATAAAACAACAAAAAGAACATAAAACAACTCAACACAGACTAAAAGCACATGTTCTGCAGTGGCAAATGTCGGACAGAGTCAATGTAGCCATCATCGTGTGGGAAACAGTCCTCCATGGTAGGTTATCAAGTTCCTGGTATTGTCCTTAATCCTACAGTCATGTGGTGTATCATGTTATTCGGTCATAAACATATTGAATGATATCTATGGTACTGAAGTAAGGACAGTGTCATCAAGTCATCGCCGGGGGGTCAAGTGGACTTGATGCGTGTTAGGCTAACTCACGTTGGGTTAACAAATGGTCTGTCACACCACTCTCACCACTCTTTGAAGTTCATCCTCCTGTCAGGTTTGTCTCGAGGCGGGCAGCAGTTAACTGCTGCAGGTGACTGATTTCATGGGGATTAGGCGCAGTTTTGTCTGCTGACGATACTATCATAATTGTTATTGAAGTTCAGGCTAACTATACGCAGCCAATCAATAAAGCGCTAATTATCCATACAGATAGGCAAGCGCGGATTAGGCTCCGCCCACCACAAGTCAATTGTCTATAAAAGCTCCCACATCCCAGATTGTCAGTAAAACATTTTAGACACTGGTAATTTTTTCCAGGCTCACACAGGTTACCCTTTCATGGTAAGAACCCGCGAAATTTTTATTTCTCCTCATCCACTTTCTTGGAATTGTATGTGACGCCCATGCGACGATCCGTCAGATAGACCTTATAGCGCCACATAGCTATGACTCTCCCCATGTGACGAGCAAGCGACGGTTCGTCAGATAAACCTTGTAGCGCCACATAAGAACATTTCTCTTTCTCCAAGTGACGGCCAAGTGACGGTCCGTCACATGGACGTTATAGCGCCACATAAAAATTTTTCCCTTTCTCCAAGTGACGGGCAAGTGACGGTCCGTCAGATAGCCGTTGTAGCGCCACATGAGAATTTTTTTTATCTCCAAGTGACGGTCCGTCACATGGACGTTATAGCGACACATAAGAATTTTTCCCTTTCTCCAAGTGACGGGCAAGTGACGGTCCGTCAGATAGCCCTTGTAGCGCCACATAAGAAATTTGCTCTTTCTCCAAGTGACGGGCAAGCGACGGGCAAGTGTCCGTCAGATAGGCCTTGGAGGGCCACATAGCCATATTTCCCTTTCCCCAAGCGACGAGCAAGCGACGGTCCGTCAGATAGCCCTTGTAGCGCCACATAAGAATATTTCTCTGTCTTCAAGTGACGGGCAAGTGACCGTCAGATAGGCCTTGGAGCGCCACATAGCAAAATTACCCTTTCTCCAAGTGACCATATTTCCCTTTCCCCAAGTGACGAGCAAGCGACGGTCCGTCAGATAGCCCTTGTAGCGCCACATAAGAACATTTCTCTACCTCCATGTGACGAGCAAGTGACCGTCAGATAGTCCTTGTAGCGCCACATAAACAATTTCTCCGTCAGATGTACGTTATAGCGCCACATAGCAATATTCACCTTTCTCCAAGTGACGGGCAAGTGACGGTCCGTCACATGGACATTATAGCGCCACATAGCAATATTTCCCTGCCCCAAGTGACGGGCAAGCGACGGTCCGTCAGATAGACGTTATAGCGCCGCATAGCAATATTTCCCTGCCCCAAGTGACGGGCAAGCGACGGTTCGTCACATGGATGTTATAGCGCCGCATAGCAATAATTCCCTTCCCCAAGTGACGGGCAAGTGACGTTCCGTCAGATAGATGTTAGAGCGCCGCATAGCAATAATTCCCTTCGCCAAGTGATGAGCAAGCGACAGTTCGTCAGATAAAACATTATAGCGCAACATAGCAATATATTCCTTCAGCAAGTGATGGGCAAAAAGCGCCACACAGCAGGATTTCTCTTCCCCAAGTGATGAGCAAGTGACTGTCCGTGAGATAGATGATATATTGCCATATGAAAAACACGCTATAAGTGGTGAACACTGCACAATCCCTGATGCATTAAGACGTATTGTCTGAAATCAAATGAATATTTGATGAGAAATAAATGTTATCTCTGTGTACATATTCAAAATGCATGGGATCCGGTTAGAAGCAACTATTGTTTTCCTTGTGGACCTTTGATATCAGGAACATCAAACAATGACATGCAATTCAAACCAATATCTCACCACATGATAATGACCCTAACATTGGCACTGATTGTGCTTTAGATATAAACATCATAGAAGATTTTAGTCACAAGTCATATGCAATTAGTGGATACTGCTGTCACAGATGACTTGGCTGATAAGCCCAGGACGAAAGAGACTGGGGTTTATACAAACAGTGACATCAGACATGGGCCCAGAGGGTGAGCTAGGGTGAGGGGGAGGGGAAAGGGGGAGGGGGGTGGGAGGGGGGGAACATGCACAGATGATATAGAATGCAGGACATCAGTGTTGCACTGGTGGCGTGGAGGACAAGGGCACTTCAGGTGGATTTTCAAAGACAATGATGATAATATTGAGAAGGGTACAGTATACATGTACATGTCAGATGGCCAAATTGTGATTCTGCATCATGTTTACTATAGGACAATAATTTTCATCCATGGGATCTGTTTTTCAGAAAAATAACTTTCATCCATGGGGTCTGTTTCTCTGTCAAGGAATTAATACTGTAAAACGAATAATATTGGCGGACGATTTATTTGGCGGATTTGGCAGTAGAGGAAAAACCGCGAAATTAAATCGTCCGCCAAATTAAGTAGACACATGTTAAGAAATATATATGGTTTTGAAACCGCCATATTAAATATCCGCCAAATAACGTGGGGCACACAACCGCCAAATGTAATAGCTGCCAAAATTAGTCTTTTTACAGTATCTACATTCAGACAGTTCTGTCTTGGTGGGAACTCCCAATATCATTATCATATCTTTTGCAGTACTTTCCATTCACAGAGGTCATCAGAATGCAATAGATATACATGTATCTCAGTGTTGAAAGTGTGCTTCGATATGTGTTTCTTTTTTGGACTGTCCCTCCACTTATTCGAAGTTGCATGTTGAAATGAAGTTTTCAATGATTGAGAAATGTAACCATACATGTACATGTGTTACAAACAGTTCCATTTTGTAATCCATGATCTGAACTTTAAAGACAATCAAAGGAACTTTGTTGCCTAGTATAACATCAGAAGAATCAGAAATGCAATCATCATTGGAATTCATGATCAGCCCAAACTGTCTCCACCAGAAACTCGCAATGAAATCAATTACAAATGGGCATCTCTTTGGCCATACAAGTGCAGATATAAAACTGTATGTTTTTTCCTTCGATCAGAAAGGTATGGCAAAGTCCATAACTTTCTGCCAATATCACTTTAACATTAGTTTTTTGAGTTCAGTGTGTTAGTTTATTTACTTGTACAAATTAATTGTACATACTATGTAGATTTGCTCCAAGTGGAAGAATATTGCTGATTAAGTCAACATTAGTTTTACTACTTCAGTGTGTTAGTTTATTTACTTGTACAAAAAATTTTATATACTATATAGGTTTGCTCAAACTGGAAGAATATTGCTGATCATGTTAACATGAGTTTTATTAATTCAGTGCATTAGTTTATTTACTTGTACAAATAAATTCTATATACTATGTAGGTTTGCTCTAAATGGAAGAATAGTGCTGATTAAGTTAACATCAGCTTTATTGGTTCAGTGTGTTAATTTATTTACTTGAACAAAATAATTGTACATATTATATAGGTTTGCTCTAACTGGAACAATATTTGCTGATCATGATAACCTTAGTTTTATCAGTTCAGTGCACTAGTTTATTTACTGGTACAAATAAGTTCTATATAATATGTAGGTTTGCTGTAACTGGTAGAATACGGCTGATCACTATATACATGATATAGGTTTTCTCTAACTGGAAGAATATTGCTAATTAAGTTAACATTAGTGTTATTAGTTCAATGAGTTAGTTTATTTACTTGTACAAATAAATTCTATATACTATGTAGGTTTGCTCTAACTGGAAGAATAGTGCTGATTAAGTTAACATTAGCGTTATTCAGTTATTGGTTCAGTGTTTTAATTTATTTACTTGAACACAAAATTGTACATATTATATAGGTTTGCTCTAACTGGAAGAATATTGCTGATCATGTTAACATTAGTTTTATTAGTTCAGTGTGCTGGCTTATTTATTGTACAAACTAATTCTATATACTATGTTTAGGTTTGCTCCAACTGGAAGAATATTGCTGAATAAGTTAACAGTAGTTTTATTAGTTTAGTGTATTACTTTATTTACTTCTTCAAATAAATTCTATATGCTATGTAGGTTTGCTCTAACTGGAAGAATTTTGCTGCTTAAGTTAACATTAGTTTTATTAGTTCAGTGTGCTGGTTTATTTACTTGTACAAATAAATTCTATATACCATGTAGGTTTGCTATAACTGGAAGAATATTACTGATTAAGTTAACATTAGTTATATTAGTTCAGTGCGTTAGTTTATTTACTTGTACAAATAAATTCTATATACTATGTAGGTCTGCCCTGTCTGGAAGAATATTGCTCATTAAGTTAACATTACTGTTATTACTTCAGTGCGTTAGTTCATTCACAAGTGCAAATAAATTCTACGTATTACGTAGCTTTGCTTAACTGGAAGAATATTGCTGATTAAGTTAACCTAAGTTTTATTAGTTCAGTGCGTTAGTTTATTTACTTGTACAAATAAATTCTATATACTATGTAGGTTCGCTCTAACTGGAAGAATTGTGCTGATTAAGTTAACATTAGCTTTATTCAGTTATTGGTTCAGTGTGTTAATTTATTTACTTGAACACAAAATTGTACATATTACATATAGGTTTACTCTAACTGGAAGAATATCGTTGATCATATTAACATTATTTTTATTAGTTCAGGGTGCTGGCTTATTCATTGTACAAATTAATTCTATATACTATGTATAGGTTTGCTCCAACTGGAAGAATATTGCTGAATAAGTTAACAGTAGTTTTATTAATAATAATAATAATATTAATAATAATAATAATATTAACAAAATTATTAGTTGAGTGCATTACTTTATTTACTTCTTCAAATAAAATCTATATGATATGTAGGTTTGCTCTAACTGGAAGAATATTGCTAATTAAGTTAACATTAGTGTTATTAGTTCAGAGCGTTAGTTTATTTACTTGTACAATAAATTCTATATACTATGTAGGTTTGCACTAACTGGAAGAATTGTGCTGATTAAGTTAAAATTAGCTTTATTCAGTTATTGGTTCAGTGTGTTAATTTTACTTGAACAAAAATTAGCCCAAAGGCTAAGATAGGTTACCGGACAATTTTGGTTTGGCCATGGCAGCATTGGCAGGTAACAGACCTTGAGATTTACCAATCAAGGTTCGCAGTGTAAACATATGACCTTGGGATTTACCAATCAAGGTCATCCGTATGAACTTCGATGTAACCATTACATGTATGTGTGCGGCATTTGATATTCTATATGTTGGGTGGAATCGTTTAGGCCGCTCAGGTCAATTTACACATTCCAAGTCAGACATTTGGCACTCAAGGTCATCTGACGTCAAGTTCAAGGCCATCATTAGTTGTGCCATATATGTCTTCCTATATGTTCATAATGCAAACATGAGCTCTATCTGCAAGCATTTCATCTACAAAGGCAAATCTGGGCATTTTTTGACCCCAAAATGGCTGTTTTGACCTTTCAAGGTCATCCAAGGTCAAATTCAAGGTCACCACACAAGTCGCCATATATGACTTCCCATTTGAAAGTGCCAATTTCTAAGCTCTATCTTCAAGCGTTCTATGAGTACAGTCCTGACAGCTCCCATTATGAAGGAAAAAAGTGCCGAAAATTTTCCAAGTCCAAAATTTTTTTCAAAGGGTGAAAAAAATTTTTTGCCCTAGAAATGGCCCAAAATGGATAGTAATGTTATTTGGGGCGAAAAAAAATGTTTTTCGCCGAATCGTCAAAAATTCAAAATGGCCGCCACACTGAGATCGGCGATTCAAGGGCAACAAAACTTATACACGTCACAGAGGTATATAAGAGGAATCTTTTTAAGCAAAAATCTTAAAACTGATCAGAGAGTTTTTGAGAAAATACAGACCAGGTGCAAATTTGAGCGTTTTTCGACCCAAAAATGGCTGTTTTGACCTTTCAAGGTCATCCAAGGTCAAATTCAAGGTCACCACACAAGTCGCCATATATGACTTCCCATTTGAAAGTGCCAATTTCTAATCTCTATCTTCAAGCGTTCTATGAGTACAGTCCTGACAGCTCCCATTATGAAGGAAAAAAGTGCCGAAAATTTTCCAAGTCCAAAATTTATTTCAAAGGGTGAAAAAAATTTTTTGCCCTAGAAATGGCCCAAAATGGATAGTAATGTTATTTGGGGCGAAAAAAATTTTTTTCGCCGAATCGTCAAAAATTCAAAATGGCCGCCACACTGAGATCGGCGATTCAAGGGCAACAAAACTTATACACGTCACAGAGGTATATAAGAGGAATCTTTTTAAGCAAAAATCTCAAAACTGATCAGAGAGTTTTTGAGAAAATACAGACCAGGTGCAAATTTGAGCGTTTTTCGACCCAAAAATGGCTGTTTTGACCTTTCAAGGTCATCCAAGGTCAAATTCAAGGTCACCACACAAGTCGCCATATATGACTTCCCATTTGAAAGAGCCAATTTCTAAGCTCTATCTTCAAGCGTTCTATGAGTACAGTCCGGACAGCTCCCATTATGAAGGGAAAAAGTGCCAAAAATTTTCCAAGTCCAAAATTTTTTTCAAAGGGTGAAAAAAATTTTTTGCCCTAGAAATGGCCCAAAATGGATAGTAATGCGATTTGGGGCGAAAAAAAATTTTTTCGCCGACCCGCCAAAAATTCAAAATGGCCGCCACACGAAAACCGGCAGATTTAGGGCAACCAAACTTTTACATATCACAGAGGTATATGAGGGGAAACTTTTGAAACCAAAAACTCAAAACTGATCAGACAGTTTTTGAGAAAATGGCCGTCAAAGTCCAAAATTGAGCGTTTTTCGACAAAAACGGCTGCCATTTTGAAAAAAATGCAAAAATCAAAAAACAAAAAAATACCTCCATCTCAAAATATATTTAGGCATTTTTGTGCAAAATTTCAGAAAGATTCGAGTGTTAACTTTAAAGATAAAAATGTTAACGCTGGACGGACGACGGACGCAACGCCATGCCAATAGGTTATCGGACCAAAGGTCCGGTAACCTAAAAAATTGTACATATTATATAGGTTTGCTCTAACTGGAAGAATATTGCTGATTATGTTAACATTAGTGTTATTAGTTCAGTGCGTTAGTTTATTTACTTGTACAAATAAATTCTATATACTATGTAGGTTTGCTCTAACTGGAAGAATTGTGCTGATTAAGTTAGAATTAGCTTTATTCAGTGATTTCTTCAGTGTGTTAATTTATTTACTTGAACACAAAATTGTACATATTATATAGGTTTGCTCTAACTGGAAGAATATTGCTGATTGAGTTAACCTTAGTTTTATTAGTTCAGTGTGTTAGTTTATTTACTGCTACAAATAAGTTCTATATAATATGTAGGTTTCCAGTAACTGAAAGAATAGTGCTGATCACTATATAGGTTTGCTCTAACTGGAAGAATATTGCTGATTAAGTTAACCTTAGTTTTATTAGTTCAGTGTGTTACTTTATTTACTGGTACAAATAAGTTCTATATAATATGTAGGTTTGCTGTAACTTGAAGAATAGTGCTGATCACTATATAGGTTTGCTCAAACTGGAAGAATATAACTGATTAAGTTAACATTAGTGTTATTAGTTCAGTGCGTTAGTTTATTTACTTGCACAAATAAATTCTATATACTATGTAGGTTTGCTCTAACTGGAAGATTTGTGCTGATTAAGTTAACATTAGCTTTATTCAGTTATTGGTTCAGTGTGTTAATTTTACTTGAACAAAAAATTGTACATATTATATAGGTTTGCTCTAACTGGAAGAATATTGCTGATCATGTTAACATTAGTTTTATTAGTTCAGTGTGCTGGCTTATTTATTGTACAAATTAATTCTATATACTATGTATAGGTTTGCTCGAACTGGAAGAATATTGCTGAATAAATTAACAGTAGTTTTATTAGTTTAGTGCATTACTTCATTTACTTGTTCAAATAAAATCTATATGCTATGTAGGTTTTCTCTAACTGGAAGAATTTCGCTGATTAAGTTAACATTAGTTTTATTAGTTCAGTGTTCTAGTTTATTTACTTGTACAAATAAATTCTATATACCATGTAGGTTTGCTATAACTGGAAGAATATTACTGATTAAGTTATTATTATATATATTATATATTAGTTATATTAGTTCAGTGCATTAGTTTATTTACTTGTACAAATAAATTCTAAATACTATGTAGGTTTGCCCTACCAGGAAGAATATTGCTCATTAAGTTAACATTACTGTTATTACTTCAGTACGTTAGTTCATTTACTTGTACAAATAAATTCTATATATTACGTGGCTTCGCTCTAACTGAAGAATATTGCTGATTAAGTTAAACTTAATTTTATTAGTTCAGTGTGTTAGTTTCTTTACTGGTACAAATAAGTTCTATATAATATGTAGGTTTGCTGTAATTGGAAGAATATTACTGATCATGTTAACATTAGTTTTATTACTTCAGTGCTTTCCTTCATTTACTTGTACAAATAAATTCTACATACTATGTAGGTTTGCTTTAACTGGAAGAATAGTGTTACATGTATTTAAGTTAACATTACTTTTACCAAATCAGTGCATTGTTTTATTTACTTGTACAAAGAAATTGTGTATCATATTGGTTTGCTCTAACTAGAAGAATATTGCTGATTCAGTTTACCGCTGCCGTCGAAGACTTTAGAAAATTGTCGACTTCAACAATGACTTTGAAGGTACATATGCAGATATGTGTATAACGTCATGATAAAATCAGTGACATTCGGTATAATAAAATAAATGGTCACTCGTTTGTCAGGAAATGTTCCCCCTCAAAGGCAATGTTAACCTCGGCTTCGCCTCCGGTAACATTGTCTCCTCGAGGGAACATTTTGCCATGTTCCCCTCCAAAACAGTCACCATTTATATGGTACATAATATATAGGTGTGCTCTAACTGGAAGAATATTGCTGATTAAGCTAACATCACTTTTGCAAGTTCAGTGTGTTATTTTATGTACAAAGAAATGGTATCCTAAATAGGTCGCTCGAACTGAAAGAATATTGCTGATTTAGTTAACATTGCCTTTACTACTTCAGTGTGTTATTTTATTTACATATACAGATAAACATGATAAATTGCAACAATTGTAACCCGAAAGTGTTCATTAATTGCTACTGCTAAATTTGTCAAAAGAATAACAACAATCAGTGATGCCACTGAAAGGAAAGTATGACATGATACCAGTTACCATTGGTTACAATGGAATGATATAGCTGAACATTACCTTTACTGGTAAACGTCTTTATTCCAACAAGTTAGAATATGTGCCAGTTGTTTGAAAACGAATGACACTGGATATGTCTAGAAATATAGGTCTGCTGTTACCACGGTAACTGGAAAATTATTGATGATTAAGACCACATTGGTTTTACTAGTTCATTGCATTAACACTTGTGTCAGTACCGGGGGTAAGTTGAAAACAAATGGCAATGGATATGCGTGAAAGCATTTTTCTGCTCTAACTAAGAATATTTGTGATGGAGTCATTACTTTCACTACTCCAATGTGTCATTTGATTTACATATACAAATAAATATTGCATACATTTCAGCCCCTACAGCAACGACAGTAGTTAATTACCTAGAACTGATAGATTTTGCAGAAAAGTAACAACATTCAGTGATGTGATTGCCAGGAAAGTATAGCATGATATCATTAGCCATTGCCCAAAATGAATAATATTGAGGAATAAATGAACATGTCTTTGACTAGTCAAAGTTTTATTCCAACAAGTTAAAATATGGCAGTCAAATGCCCCTTAATATGTGTAGAAATATTGGGGCGCTACTTTTTCACCACAATGAAAAGAACATTGCTGATTAACACCCGGGCCCATGTCTGATGTCACTGTTTGTATAAACCCCATTGTCTTTTGTCTCAGGCTTATCAGCCAAGTCATCTGTGACAGCAGTATCCACTAATTGCATATAACTGACAATATAAGCATCTTCTATGATGTTTATATCTAAAGCACAATCAGTGCCAATGTTGGGATCATTATCATTTGGTCGGATATTGCTTTGAAATGCTTGTCATTGTTTGATGTTACTGATATCAAAGGTCCACAAGGAAAACAATACTTGCTTCTCACCCAATGTACGCAGAGATTTATTTCTCAAAACATTCATTTGATTTCCGGACATATGTCCCAATGCATCAGAAATTGTCCAGTTTTCAAAGTTAATAGTGTTTTTCATGTGGGGGTATCAGCTCTATCTGACGGGCCGTCACTTGCCCGTCACTTGGAGAAAGGGGAGAAATCTTTTGTGGCGCTATAACGTCTATCTGACGGACCGTCACTTGCCCGTCGCTTAGAGATAGGCTAATCTTGGTATGTGGTGCTCCAAGGCCTATCTGAAGGTGACTTGCACGTCACTTGGAGGAAGACAAATGTTCTTATGTGGCGCTATAACGTCTATCTGACGGACCGTCACTTGCCCGTCGCTTAGAGATAGGCTAATCTTGGTATGTGGTGCTCCAAGGCCTATCTGAAGGTGACTTGCACGTCACTTGGAGGAAGACAAATGTTCTTATGTGGCGCTACAAGGGCTATGTGACGGACCGTCACTTGCTCGACGCTTGGGGAAATGGAAATTTGGCTATGTGGCGCTATAAGGTCTATCTGACGGACCGTCGCTTGCTCGTCACTTGGAGAAAGGGTAATCTTGCTATGTGGTGCTCCAAGGCCTATCTGATGGTCACTTGCCCATCACTTGGAGACAGAGGAATATTCTTATGTGGCGCTACAAGGGCTATCTGACGGACCGTCGCTTGCTCGTCGCTTGGGGAAAGGGAAATATGGCTATGTGGCGCTCCAAGGCCTATCTGACGGTCACTTGCCCGTCACTTGGAGAAAGAGAAATGTTCTTATGTGGCGCTACAAGGGTCATCTGACGGACCGTCACTTGTTCGTCGCTTGGCCAGAGAAAATATTCTTATGTGGCGCTTCAAGGGCTATGTGACGGACCGTCACTTCCCCGTCACTTGGAGAGAGGGTAATCTTGCTATGTGGCGCTACAAGGCCTATCTGACGGTCACTTGCCCGTCACTTGGAGAAAGAGAAATTGTTTATGTGGCGCTACAAGGGCTATCTGACCGTCACTTGCCCGTCACTTGGGGAAGGGAATTATTGCTATGCGGCGCTATAACGTCTATGTGACGGACCGTCGCTTGCCCGTCACTTGGGGCAGGGAAATATTGCTATGTGGCGCTATAATGTCCATGTGACGGACCGTCACTTGGCCGTC
Source organism: Terebella lapidaria (assembly GCA_949152475.1). Classification (NCBI taxonomy): domain Eukaryota; kingdom Metazoa; phylum Annelida; class Polychaeta; order Terebellida; family Terebellidae; genus Terebella; species Terebella lapidaria. The sequence goes on along the minus strand of OX424564.1, from coordinate 21,523,712 downwards.
ACTTGGAGAAAGAGAAATTGTTTATGTGGCGCTACAAGGGCTATCCGACGGACCGTCGCTTGGTCGTCACTTGGAGAAAGGGAAAAATTCTTATGTGGCGCTATAACGTCTATGTGACGGACCGTCACTTGCCCGTCACTTGGAGACAGAGAAATGTTGTTATGTGGCGCTACAAGGGCTATCCGACGGACCGTCGCTTGGAGAAAGGGAAAATTTCTTATGTGGCGCTATAACGTCTATCTGACGGACCGTCACTTGCCCGTCGCTTAGAGATAGGCTAATCTTGGTATGTGGTGCTCCAAGGCCTATCTGAAGGTGACTTGCACGTCACTTGGAGGAAGACAAATGTTCTTATGTGGCGCTACAAGGGCTATGTGACGGACCGTCGCTTGCTCGTCGCTTGGGGAAAGGGAAATATGGCTATGTGGCGCTCCAAGGCCTATCTGACGGTCACTTGCCCGTCACTTGGAGACAGAGAAATGTTGTTATGTGGCGCTACAAGGGCTATCTGACGGACCGTCGCTTGGTCGTCACTTGGAGAAAGGGAAAAATTCTTATGTGGCGCTATAACGTCTATCTGACGGACCGTCGCTTGCCCGTCACTTGGAGAAAGAGAAAATTTCTTATGTGGCTCTACAAGGGCTATCTGACGGACCATCATTTGCAGGTCACTTGGAGAAAGGGAAAAATTCTTATGTGGCGCTATAATGTCCATGTGACGGACCGTCACTTGGCCGTCACTTGGAGAAAGAAAAAAATTCTCATGTGGCGCTACAACGGCTATCTGACGGACCGTCACTTGCCCGTCACTTGGAGGAAGGGAAAAATTCTTATGTGGCGCTATAACGTCCATGTGACGGACCGTCGCTTGGTCGTCACTTGGAGAATGGGAGAAATTCTTATGTGGCGCTATAAGGTCCATGTGACGGACCGTCACTTGGCCGTCACTTGGAGAAAGAAAAAAATTCTTATGTGGCGCTACAACGGCTATCCGACGGACCGTCACTTGCCCGTCACTTGGAGAAAGGGAAAAATTCTTATGTGGCGCTATAACGTCCATGTGACGGACCGTCACTTGGCCGTCACTTGGAGAAAGAGAAATGTTCTTATGTGGCGCTACAACGGCTATCCGACGGACCGTCACTTGCCCGTCACATAAACAGAAACAGTGTGAAGCGACGCTACAGGGTGGCTCTGACGGACCGCCGCATGGCCGTCGCATAAAATTGCACTGGATAAGATTTCGTGGGAGCTAATTTCGCGTCAGCTTACCATGAACTACCTACCCTCACACACGTATTCTAGAAACTTTGAAACTGCCTCTACTAGAGAAACTCAAGGAAGCTGGCTGTGATAGGTTGAAACAAGAAATCAACGTCGACTGTCAGATTTGTTTTTTACTTCTAGTGACTTCTAGTCCCACCCGAGCTCTGACAAAATGCAGCCCACCATGGAAGGTTCCTGGAGCTGGAAGTCCCCAAACAACCCCTTCGGCTCCTTCCGACACTCCGGATCCTTCCCCTCGTCCTTGTTCGGGGAGTCCACGTACAGTATAGAAACAAGTGTGAGCGACCAGATGGTAGCTCCAGCCAACTCTCCCAGCAGCAGCTTCAACGACAGTAGCCACATCTACATCAACCTTCTGGACCGCTCCGACGTCAGCATGGTGAAAAGCACCAGGTTCTGGTCCACGCCAGCTCCTGCTCAGACCAGGGCCGAGTACGACTGTGATGTCTCCTACTTGTCCAGCATCAATCAAGAGACAGACTCCGATTCGGACTCGACTGGATCCAGTGTGCTGATGACTTGTCCTCGGTCCAGTTACGCCATGGACAACTCCAGTACCTCTGAGGCCTCCCAAAGTGACAACAATACCACGATCCGTGGGCGTGAAATCGGTGATGGTCAAATGGATTCTTCCCCGTTTTCCAGAAAGGGTTGGTCCATAGATTTTCAGAGAGCATCCTGCCATAGCAAACCTGATCGATGCCTCGTCGACGACATCAACAGCAAAGTCGGACCCTGGCTGCAGGCCCTCAGCGCCTGTGGGTACGAGGACAAAACTCCACGCCTGCAAAGGCACTCAGTTCCTAGCTCATTGTCATCACTCCAGAGTCACATTCCGGACTCTGTCTGTACCTCTCAGGACTACGAGCAAGTTCCCAGGTTCTCACTGATGAGACAGGACAAAGAATACTCTCATCCTGTTAAAGAGAATAATGCCACTCAGTGCACTTCTCATCAATATGTAGCCAGCTCTCGGTTGCCTGTCGACAGTATCCTAGAACACGATGTTTACAGCTACACCTCCAAACCGCAGGCTCGTCCCGCGAATGTATCCATCGATTCTGATGCCACGGCTTTCTTGAGTGGTCCCATTAACAGTCAAGGGGTTGCCAATGGCAAGATGTCCAGTCAAAAACGTCGCCAGCTCGCCAGGAAGTTGAAGCGGGTCGGCAAGTTCCTGCACAAGATGGGCAACTCCAGCATCACGCTCAAGACTCTGGCTGTTGTGTGAACGCAAGTTCCAATAGTTTTTCCTTCCTTAAATGTACAAATGTTATGTTTACCCATATTGGTGCTAGTATGCAACGCTCGTTAATATGTTGCTGGAAAAAATGCATATACTTGTTATAGAATGAGAAACTGCACAATAATATTACCGTATTTATGTCGTTGTTCATTGTGTTGTTATTGTTGTACTTATGAAAATCAATAAAAAAATCATAATCAGTTCCCAATATCACTTGTTTCATGACCCGTGTGCCTCAAATGATAATAAGAATTTGAAGAGCATATTTTGTGCAAGAGTGAATTTTGACCGACATAAACACACACATAATCATAATTCACACGTATGGCTATCCAAATCATTGCTCATTTGTTTCGTTAGTCACTGCCATTGACAGATATATGAAGTAAATTATAAGGTTATACAAAATCAAAAGATTTCGGGAAAAACATGGGTCGTGCTACTATTAGGGCGTGTGCCACTATAAGGAGCAATACGGTATATGTTAGTGGAGTGCAACGGGGCTTAAACCACAAAAAACACCAGCAGCAGAGTGAAAACTCATCAGGAATAAATCTAGGACAAAAATAATTATTCGATCTACCATAAGAAAATAGTGGATTATAATTGAATTTCATATATTTATCAACGTGAATATATTTATTTGGAAAAAAAACCCCCGCAATATCAACTATTGTTGCACATTTTTTTATGCACAAATTGAAACAATTATCGCTTCGACATATTCATATTTAATTCTGAGTGCCAGTTATCTGATTATTTTTTCTAAATTTATTTTTCATCTTTCTGCTTAGCATTAACCTGTTTCCAAAATTAATGCATTCACAATAATCTATGGAAAATACTCAAAGGCCTAATCATGATCATCAATTTTGTGTATATAACTGCATCTCACACAAAGGTCCTTGTGTTGATTATTTTTGAATTTCAATTACAATTCATATCTCATAATGACTATTATTAGTTGATTAAATCTTGAAGATTGTTTGATATTTCCATTTCACTATTATTTGATCAAGATTTTATGATAGATGATTTTTTTAATGAGGGGAAGAAAGTTGCAAGCAAAACTACTATTTCACGTGCAAATATATTTCAGTGATCGCTTAGCCCAGTACGTTATGAGGATGAAACACAAAAACGTTTATTAAAGAAAATCACACTTCACCTGCATACAATACGACAAGTCATTCTGTCAGAGATGTGTGTGAGAGGGCGTGAAAGACAAATACTAGTAAAGTATACTTGGTAACAAATGCACAATACTGTGTGGTATACTCAAAAATATACAGGTAAATAAATACACAAACTACAAACTATCGTCATACAGACCATTTTGTACATGTATTAAAAATCTGATCATTTTTAGAAATAATATAGCTCACATGTAGTTTCAGCACCAATAACATCAAAATCATCACAACTCATTCAATGAAACTTTTCTTTTCATATCTTGCAAGAATATAAACAGGCATGAAACAAATGATTCTATTGTCGACATCTTGAGGCTGATGTACAGAGTCTGTTCACAAATTAATCAATGCTTGACCAAGGTATTTTCGTAAACACTTCCGTTTCAAACATAAAGTTTCAAATTTGGAAACTGCACATTTGAAAATGGTTTATTCATATGTACCTCCACATACATTATATGTGGAAATAGCACAATATGAAAGGTTCCGTTCGAAAGGGAGGATTGCATGTTCAAACATCCAAAATGTGCAGAAATAAAAGCTCTATGTATGTATGAAATGGCAAATATGTTTGTCAACCAGAATACCCAAAGTATTCAGATCAAGGATGTGACCCTGATTTTTTTTTCTAAAATTCGCATGTATGTGTACATGCAAGCTGTTACGATTCATACAATATACATGGACATGTTTTCCCATTTTGTATCCTGTCAGCTCCTGGAAGCTTCTGACCCAGCATAGTTCCACGGTATGCACATTTCTCCGTCAGACTGTACCGAGAAAAATACATTGATCTGCAGGCGACACCCCTCCAGCGACATCGGCAAACTGTCAGCGTCGTTCAGTAGGTTCTCACAGCAGACAATCAGCTGGTCGGGTGTAATGTTGTCACCCCATCTTAACGAACGAATTCCGAGCTTTTCATAGCACGACTTGATCAGGGCTGTCTTCTTGTCGTAAGTTCTGGAGAGTGAAGTATACGAGTTTGACCATGAATCTCTCCTGCCGATGGAATTGTACATGATCAACTATGTATTCTATGTTTGGAAGAGAGGTCAAATTCATGTGTGACTAGAGGCAATATTCGGTAGCACAAGACAGACCTGTAGAATGTCTGCTGTTTGTAGCGAGCAGTCTGAGCATTTTTGTTGAGACAGCTGATGGTGAGAAAGCCTGGAGATAAGGACGGGATGTGGATCTGTCCGGCTGTTCCCACCAGGGTCGGGCCTGTCATACTACAAGGAAAAAGACAGCTGATGGTGAGAAAGCCTGGAGAGGAGGAAGGGATGTGGATCTGTCCGGCTGTCCCCACCAGGGTTGGGCCTGTCATACTGAAAGTATGACCACAGCTAAGGTACACAGTCATGTTTACTGATAGATAATAAGTCTATCTTACATATATTGTCATGGTTGTATACTGAATGTACATGTATTAAAAAATTAGCTTTCATGGATCAATTCCTGTGATGGGTGAAATTGTTTGTGTAATATAAGAATACGTGTACATGTATAGGCTATTGCTCTAGCCTGCTTGCCAATTAGTATCTACATAATTATCTTGAAGGAGAAATCTACACACCACTCGACAATCATCTGTAGCCCGTCCACGTCCTGCACTAGACAGTTCGGTTGTTCCTGCATGTATCCTCGGACGGCGCGGCCAAACCTGCGGAGTTCCTGGCAGTAGACCTCGGCGAGCGGGGGGCGCTTGTCCCGGCGCAGGACGTGGATGTTACCGAGGAGAGAGGAGAGGTACAGCTCCAGTGTCGGGATCTTGTGCAGGAGATGTCGGTGTTTGTCTATTGATTGTAGCAGCTGCAATTAAGGTACATGCGAACATGTATGACACCACTTTTCTGAAGCTTTTAACAAGCTTTTTCAGCAGTAGCATAAGTGATGTATGCTGCTATGCTGTAATTACCCAGAGCCAACTTTCTGCCACATCATCGCTTCTCAGCAGGATGTTACCATGACAACATATTCCCGTAGTACTCCCAAATGTAACAGTTTTACCTAAAATAGAAAAGGCATTAAATTTAGCTATGAATTATATGAATATATACATAACAAAACATGATAAATATTTTATATGCATTACTATTCCCATGTTGGCTACACCCATGAACAATCTGAACATTTATGTGAAACATCAGACTGAAGTCTTTTCAGAATAGTGCTGCAGTTTTTAGTGTCAGGCATGTACAGACCTCTGAGATCAAGCTCTGGATGTTGACGACAGAGCCGCAGTAGTCCTCCCAGGGCCGCCCTGAACTGTGTTTGTCCCCAGGTGGAAGCCCACTCGACTCGCTCGAGACCGGTCAGCTCCGCCAGCTCCACCTGCAGGCGGTCCACCTCCTGTCTGATTGGTCGCATTTGCTGCTGGAGACCTTGAGCTCTCGGCATGTGTCGCTCCAGCCATCCGCTGCAAGAAAAAGTCAAATACCACAGTGAATTATATGTCAAAAGCATCATATGTGTATAGTAAGCCACTCTAAACAATAAGGTTCATACAGGACAGTAGTAAATTTTTTCCAGGATTTTTCAGGGATTTCCTGACCCCATTGCCCCCCCCAACCCCCCACAAAAAAATATTCAGGGTTTTCCAGGAGTTCCAGGAGCTGGGCAACGCTGAACCACGTTGGTTTCTGGGTTGTGTTAACAAACTGTAGAGATGAAGGCAACTGTACATGTACATACCCAAGTGTGACCACAGACTTGGGTTTGCCTTCTGCATCGGGGTTGGGAATTCCATAGAAGCTGTAGAAAGTTGGGTCCCACTTGACAGGTCGAGGGAAGGATGCATTGGGGAAGGCACGAGATTTGATTGGTCGAGTCTTTACGCTGTCAATGTATTCAAGAGGCAGACTACAGGCGAGAAGGATCGAAGACACCGTCTCCCGAACTGAGGCAGACTTAAGGTTCAACTCCACTCGATTTAACTTCGCTGGAAGTATACAATGTACATGGTAAAACAACAGGATCTTTTAAAATCAAACAGGTACATGCAAATTTAATACACTTCCATACAAAATGCACTACAAGTATATATAAATGTGTTACTATACATTTATTTAATAACCACCTCAAGTGTATGTATTATCTGATTATGAATGTGTTAATACAACATATGTGTATGTTATGTATAAACTAGACGTCAAGGCCTGAAGATGCCTTGGGGCATTTCGTGTGAGTTCTATTCCTACCTAACATTTACCTAAGAGACCGCGTCTAGAACCATAATGACTCTGAATCTGTCCGTGGTCAAAGTTTAAGTGACATACCCCGTCCTTAGGCATCTTTGCGTTTCGCTCTACGACGGACCGTTTCTGAGATATGGCAAACAGGAAGTGCTGAGTCGGCAAAAAAAAATTCGACACCAGAAGTCGTCTCGATGCAAGATGCCCTCTAGACTAGTTATTCTAGTGCCAGGAGGCCGGAATTGAGCTCCGTTTCGCTCTACGACGCACCATTTCCGAGATACGGCCAAACAGGAAGTGCGGAGTCGGCGAAAATAAATTCGACACTAGGGGTCGTCCTGACCGAAAATACCCACTAGACTAGTTTGTCTAGTGCCATAGGACCGGAATTGAGCTCCGTTTCGCTCTACGACGCACCGTTTTCGAGATAAGGCCAAACAGGAAGTGCCGAGTCGGCGAAAAAAAAATTGACACCAGGGGTCGTCTCGACCCAAGATACACACTAGACTAGTTTGTCTAGTGCCAGGAGGCCGAAATTGAGCTCTGTTTCGCTCTACGACATACCGTTTCCGAGATACGGCCAAACAGGAAGTGCCGAGTCGGCGAAAAAAAAAATCGACACCAGGGGTCGTTTCGACCCAAGATACCCCCTAGACTAGTTTGTCTAGTGCCAGGAGGCCGAAATTGAGCTCCGTTTCGCTCTACGACGCACCGTTTCCGAGATATGCATGAAAGCCTCAAGGATGAATCAGCAAAAATTCTTCCGAGCTCTAGGTCAAAGGTCGTTCGACGGAGTGATCCCAAAATCAATAGGGTTCTTCCTTGGTGGTATATGAACTCCCATGCAGAGAATACTTGCCATTGCATGAATACTTTTTGAGTTATCGATCGGAAACCAAGTCTCGAAATCAACCTTGATTTCATCCTCACGGACCTCACGGACCCCGGAGCCGCCTTCAAAACAATAGGGGTCTTCCATGTAATATTTCTGACCAGTGGTGTAAATTTGGACAAGATCCGTTCAGGCGTTCCCGAGTTATTGATCGGAAACCAAAACGGCGGAAAGTTTAAAAAAAAAAAAAAAAAAAAAAAAAAAAAAAAAAAAAAACCCAGACAAAACCATAAGGGCATTTCGGGCCGAAATGCCCTAATAAAGGTACATATATACCGTAATGATGTATCTTGTTTCTTCATGTTATCTCAAGAGATGTACATACTGCGCGGTGTGTTCTGCCCGTGCCGAATGTAAAAGACAAGTTTGACAGGATTGACATGGCTCTTTGCCCGTAGATTCTCCAGGTGCTGGGTCAGGTGCTTCAGTGATTCCTCATTCACTTCCTGAAATGTGAATTACTAGTAAAAACATAACAGAATTTTCACATTATTGAAGAGCAGATGGTTGCTTTTCTCTGGGAATAGCAATCATTAAACATGATTAAACATGCATGTCAGAAATATTATTCTGTTTTGTCTTACTTCCAAACCAAATTTTCTAATTTTTATCGTACTTACCCTTTCTTTTGGATGTTTCCCGAACAGATCCGGATGGACAGCAAAATAGAATGGTCTCAAAGCTATTGAGGTCTCTGCAGTTGTCAGCAATCTCGAGAGTGACACACCAGGTAATTTAGCAACATCCAGTAGACGGCTAACACAAAGTCTGAAGAAGACAATTCACACACTGGTGCATGTACATTCTGCTGATAGTTCAGGTCACTTAAGTCTGTGTGGATGTTAGTCATACTGCAAAACATGCCAATTTTTTTTAATTACAACGAATGTAAATGTTTGTCATTATGCTACCAGATATAGCCCAAGGGGTATTTGAAATTCTGAACACATGGTACTGGTTTATATGATATCATGATAGCATGAAAAGTGGCCAGAGATCATCCACGGTACCTTGTGTTCATCATTTGTAGTCATCATGGTCACATTCTAGTGTCTTCCTGTTCAACCATCTTTGTTCTTGTCTGCTGAGTAACAGAGCTACCTAATAAAAATCATAGTTGAGTATTACCTGACAGTACACGGGTTTGGCCACTGATGCTCACAATTTACTTGCCAATTATCACTTGGCTCAGGAAAATTGAGAATATTCGGGTTTTATCCAGACAGGTTCCACAGCTTTGCTACAACTATTTGCTAACTGTGTGTGCATGCATGTCAGTCTTGTTCACATCTGGCTATGGTGTACATGTGGTATGAGTTATAAATGAGAATGAGACAGCATGGTATCGACTGTTGACATGGAACACTTGTAGGTAGAACTGGTTGGTTTCATTCACATTACAAGGCCTGAAAACACTGTTAGCAAATTTTTGAATGTAGCGAATTCAGGACGGATGACAACGAAGACAAATAATATCGTCGATATTGTAATTGTCTGTTTATCTTCAGGGGTACACACCTGCATTACAAGGTCCTATATATAGGGCGATCTGAAACCAGGCTATCTTGACAGGGGTCCTGTTCAGTGTCGTTTCATGAAAAACTGGTACTAAACTCAAGTTCATCCATCAGTGAAACATGTTTTTTGACCATAGTTTTGTTTGAAATAATCAGATCAATTTGAAATTTCATGTGAATTAAATGGACATCATGCCGTAATTTTTCACAAAATTCCCAAATTTTAATTGTAAATTTGCCGTTTATTGTTATTACTCACCTCTAAACTACTACATGCTCCTTTTCGATCCTTTGGATCGTTCTGGATAGAAATTCGCGTACTGAAAGCAAGGCACGATCGTCTGCCTGCATGACTCGAGCGCTCCTTTTGCCGCCAAAACCGCCGCGCATATGCGCGCGCAGCTGCGCAGAAGCTTCACTTTTCTGTCCAAAAAACGACAAAAGGAAGCCCCTAGCACACAACTGGCGGGGATGGATGGGAGGGCCTTTACTGTAGTAGTTTAGAGGTGAGTAATAACAATAAACGGCAAATTTACAATTAAAATTTGGGAAGTTTATTTTATACATCACCAATCTAAACTACTACATGCTCCTTAGAATCAAAGGATAGGCGGTGGAGCAGTAGTGCTAGAGAGTCATGAAAACAGACGATAGTCTTGATTTCAAGCGAATCGCTAAAATGCTACATTTTCGATATATCTTTAGTAATAATATAACAAAGATACTCACCTAGCGGTGCGATCGCTTGCCTCCGAAATGCACGAATTTCTTCTTCACCCATCGGTGGAAAACGGAACTCTACTTGAGACCGTAACATAAAGAAACTCAAACACAAACACAAAGTGTTGCTTATATACACGTGCACGTTAAAACCAAGACTTTTCTGTCCAGCTGGTTCAAACAACAGCTTGCGCTACGACCAGCGGACCCAGTCTAAATCTGGACGACTGGTCCTGAAGTTCGGCAGCATTGGACAGATAGAACCCGATGAATGTCGTAGAATTAGTCCACATTCCAGCCCTCACGATATATTCCAACGGAATATTCGACCTGGCCGCCAAAGACATCGAGATGTGTCGGATTTGGTGGGACGATATTTTGTAAGTGACTCGATCGTCAGCACCTGATTCCGCATAGACAGTCCTCACTACAACCTTCACCCATCGGGATAGTGTAGCTGTGGAGATATCCGTAGCCCTGTTAGGCTGATAGGAAATAAATAATCGCTTGCGATCTTTCCTGATCGATCTGGTACGATCGATGTAGATTTTCAGCGCTCTTACTGGACACAATAGAGCGTCCGGCTCATTCCGTCCTACGTAACCGCCCAGTGACGGAATTACGATAGGGGAGAACGCTTTCCCGCCCTCAACTGCAGCACGTGTTTTAGGCATAAAATCACGTACTGGGTATAAGGAAACGGACCCATCCGCGCCAAATGCGACTCGCGATACGTCGATCGCCGCGACATCTGAGCGTCTTCGACCACTTGCTAGCATAACTAGCAGGAAAGTCTTAAGAGTTAACCTCTGCAAGGAAACTTCCTTGAGAGGCTCCCACGGTGCTTTAGTAAGACAATATAGCACAAAAGCCATGTCCCAATCCGGTAGAGTAGGAACTCCACATGGCCTTTGCGTCCTAAAGGACGCCAAGAGATCAGCAAGGATACGATTATTAGTTAAATCGATCCCCCTAGCACGGAATACAGGGCCCAGCATGGACCTGTATCCCTCGATCGTAGTAGGCTTCAAATTAAGCCTATCAAAGAGATAGCAGAGAAAGTCTAGCACTGCATTCAGAGGGGCAGAGAGCGGATCAATGCGCCTTCCGTTACACCAACGTACGAATACTCTCCATTTAGCCTCATACGTTTTAGAGGAGGATCTCCTATTCTTTCTCGCGAGATGTACGGACACCTGCTGAGAAAATCCTGCCTCCTGGAAGGATCGCTCGATAGCCTCCAGACGTGTAATTTGAGCACGTGGACGGAATCGTGAAATATATCCCGCCCCGGTTGCTTCAGCAACCTGTCCTCGATCGGGAGAACCCGTGGTACATCGATCAGGAGGGACAGTAGCAGGGGGAACCACGCCTGCATCGGCCAGCATGGCGCCACCAACAGAATCTCGCACTGAGACCTGGCTACTTTGTGCAGCACTTCTGTTAGGAACCGAGTTGGCGGGTACGCATACCCGAACATCCCGTCCCACGACTGAGACATCGCGTCCACAGCCAGTGCCTCGCTCTCTGGCAGAGGTGAGAAGTAGACCGGGAGCTTGTGATTCCGAGAGGTTGCGAACAGGTCTATGTTCGGTGTCCCGAACGCCTGACAAACGCGCCGAAACACCCCCGGATGTAGACTCCACTCCGTGCCTATGATCTTGTCCGGTCTCGACAGAGCGTCCGCTAGGACATTCCTGTGACCCGGCAGGTGCCTCGCCCTGATAAACAGACGGTACTTGAAGGCAAACCTGATCAGACACTCGGCCTCCAAACAAAGCTGACTCGACCGAGTTCCACCTTGTTTGTTTATGTGCGCCACTACTGTGCTGTTGTCTGTGAAGACCAACCACTTCGTCCCTGGGGGACTCTGAGGCCCCCAGATCTCGAACGCACGTCTCACCGCTCGCAGCTCTAGGACATTGATGTGCAACGCCCTCTCGCTCGTGTTCCACACAGCAGAGAGTTCGTGCTCGTCCATATGAGCTCCCCAAGCCAATTCTGACGCATCGGTGAAGAAGGTCCGATCGGGCAGATACTCCGCGAGTGGCATCCCTCGGAAAAGATTCCGATGGTCCCGCCACCAATGCATTGCTTCCCGAGCACGATCGTCCACCGATACGACTTGGTCTAGTCGATCGGTGAGGATCCGCCATTGCAACGCTAGACACCATTGAATGGGTCTGAGGAAGCACCTGCCGAACGGCACCTGTTTCTCCATCGACGCCAACAGACCGATGATAGACAGAAACTGTCGAGCTGTGATCGACGACTGCGTCAGCGCGACCTCCATCGCCGCAATCGCCTTGAGAACTCTCTTCCGCGGAGGAAGAGCTACTCCTCGCTCTAGATCGTAATCTACCCCGACATACTCGAACCTCTGTGTCGGGGACAGATGAGACTTCGCCCAATTGGGGATCCAGCCGAGGCTGGTCGCCAACCTGAGGACGAACCCGGATTGCTCTATAGCCTGAGACGGGGAGTCGGCTATGATTAACCAATCGTCGATATAATGGTGGAATTGAATTCCAACCGATCGAAACCTGGCTGCCATCGTCCTTACGATACGGGTGAACACGTAAGGGGCGGTGGCAACTCCAAAGGGAAGTACCCTGAACTGATACACCGAACCTTCGAAGGCAAACTTGAGGTATCGCCGATCGGCTGGGTGTATTGGCACATGTAAGTACGCGTCCTTGACGTCGATACTGACTGCCCACTTCCCCTTGGACAGAGCTTTCTGGACGGAAAGCGCCGACTCCATCTTGAACCTGGGTATGATCAGGAATTTGTTGAGGTTTGACAGATCGAAAACGGGACGCCACCCGCCTGTCTTTTTCGGCACCAGGAAGATGAGAGAATAGAATCCTCTCTCGTCCTTGACCACCTCGATCGCACGTTTCTCTAGCAACTGCTGCACCTCGTGCTGCAGAAGCTGAAACTTTTCCCGATCGCCGGGCACAGGGAAGAACCACGCTTTGGGTCTGATCGGTGGTTTTCCAGCCTCCCATCTGAAGGTGAGACCGAACTTCACCCATGCCACGACTGAATTGTCTGACGACGCCAGATCGCTCCAGTTCTGGACGAACTGAGCCAGGCGTCCCCCGACTGGACCAGGTTGTGGAAGATCGAATTCCGATAGAACTGAACCTTCCACAGAGCCTACGCTTTCCCGCAACGAGTCACTTCTTACCAGAAGCTTTCCCTTTGCCCTTGAAGCGTCCACCCCCTTTGCCTCCGCGCTTGCCATCCCCCTGGGGAGGGGGAGGCTGCGCCCCACGAAAGGGCGGCTGCGTAGAAGCGGGTGCATGTGGTGCCTGAGGTTGGGCAGGCTTCTGACCCTTGGTCTTCTTGCCTGTCCCAGACCCCGCCGACTTCCCAAGCAAAGCCTTGGCCATAGCCTCATCCCGGAGATGTTCCCGCATGACGGAAATATCCGATCGAGAGAGGTTGGCGTAGGTATAGCCTGAGAACAGCGGCCTCCCACGTAGCTCAGCGACGTCCGTAGCGGACACGTCAAGCAGACGGAGATCGGCATCACGCATGGTGAGATCCAATTGTGCGCCCAGGTGCGCACTGTCACGCTCAGCAGCATGGACCACTCCGGCCAAGACGCCGAGTGCTGCATGTATGTTGGCGCGACTCCCCTCCTCCAGATCCGCCTCGTCCACAAACTCCTGAACCAAGGTGGTCAGGTGATCTGTCAACGAGAGCTGCCCCATCAATTGATGAGACAGCGTCTGCCAGTGAGAAAGGCGAGCCTTTTTCACATAAGCTGACCAGACCGTACCCTGCTTCCGGGAAAGCAGGTGAAGGTTAGGGTCTTCGACCGGGACGGAAGTCTGATGTCCACCCTCGGACTCTACAGTGCGATAGGTGTCGATCGACTCAGGTCGAACACGGCTAGTCGGGAATGTCGACTCCGTACGAGCCACATCCTTCTTAGCCGTAACTCCCTTGTTGATCTTGTCGAATGACTTGACCAACGCGGGAGCCACAGGGAGCCGGATCGGCCGACGAACTGGCGCCGACGCGAACCTACCGGTTCCCCGTGAGGGCCCTGGAGCATCGATCGGCAAGTCCATTCGCCTTGCGACCGACTCCAAAGCCCACCGGAAGTTAGAACCCCCGGCCTGATCGGAAGTCTCATCCTCCGAGGAGGACGACTCCTGATCAGCTTCCACTCGACCCCCCCGATCGTTGGACCTCACAGGTCCGATCGAAGACCTCGATGACCCCAAGGGTACATCAAAGGACGGGCGAGGGAATGCCTGCTCAGCGATCGCGCCCGTCCGGCGACTTACATCCGCGTACACAGGACTTGAGTGGCCCTGAGGAACGACCCCAGCACCACCCGCCCGATCGTGCCCTGATCGAGGACCAGGAGCACGACCGCCAAGTGAAAACTCCCGATCGCACGAACGATCGAGAGCCTCACCCCCAAACAAAGGGAACTCTCCCCCCTCGAACCTCGAGACCGAGGACCCGAAAGAGCCATCCAAGCTGCCCCGCCGATCGAAGCCCGAAGCCTGATCGTCGCCCACCGAGAGGTCGGACGAAGCCTGAGCCACATCGAAAATCGATGTGGTCTCAGCACCACGGCGCTTAGAGGAAGCACGCTTCCTCTTCTTGGAAGGCCCCGGGGAAGAGACTACGGACCCCTCCACCTCGATCGGCCCCGACTGAGGGACGACGAAGGTGGAGTGCGGTTCCTTGGCTGCTTTCGCCTTGGCAAGAACTGAAACCTTCTTCTTAGAAGATTTCGACTTCTTGCCAGCAGGGGGAGCAAGCTCTCCCTGCGACGAAGGGGCAGCCGAAGAACCGGCCGGGACTCCCTGTCCAAGCAGGGAAGAGAGACCCGGCAGGAGGGGACCCTGAAGGGACGATAACGACTGTGCAAAGAAAGATTGCACAGCCGCGTTGACCATGTCCTGTGTTAGCCCCAGGGGCTGGCTAACACCGGACGCAATCTGTGCCGTCACAGGCGGAGTCTCCACCTCCATGGGCGACTGGCGGACTTGCGGAGCCGAAGCTTCCGCAAGCCTCAAAGCATCCCGACGAGCCAACGAGGCTTCGGAATACTTTGCAGTCGCCTGCACGAAGGAAGAGGGACGCCAGAAACGACACAGATCACACCTCAAATCCTCCATAGATACCGGGCCATGGTCTAAGCAGTCGAAACACACACTGTGTTTCTCCCCTCCTCGGAGGGTATTGACCAGACACTTCGGGCATGGACGTTCGTCCATGGCACCGGTACCAAGGGAGGATTGTGAAGTCATGATCACACAAGGGAACTAACCACACACAGTAACAGGGCGGGCAATAAATGCAAACCTGAGACCGCGCTGAAAAAAGAACCCTAAGAGGACTACGAATATATAAACTACAGTATACGTATACACAATATATACAGTAGAAAATTAACGTAGAACTATTGATAGATGTAAACAACAAGTACACTATCAAGTACGACGGATGGACGATAATAGGGTGAACTGGCTATACAAATCGCTGACGATCTAGCAAGTAACAAACTATCGACCGATACTTATCCAAATAGACACAAAACGATGTCTATGAACGTGGCAGGTGAAATTCCGTAAGAATATATCGCAAAAGTCTAGTTTGCAGACTAAATTCTACGAATTCACCGGGAACCAAAATCCAAAGCTGCCAAGCAAAAATGGCGGTGGACAGAAAAGTGAAGCTTCTGCGCAGCTGCGCGCGCATATGCGCGGCGGTTTTGGCGGCAAAAGGAGCGCTCGAGTCATGCAGGCAGACGATCGTGCCTTGCTTTCAGTACGCGAATTTCTATCCAGAACGATCCAAAGGATCGAAAAGGAGCATGTAGTAGTTTAGATTGGTGATGTATAAAATAAACTTTCAGAGTTCTATATAAAAAATTAAGAAAGTTGGCAATCTAACCCAATGTTAAATTTCAGCCCCAACATGGAATTGGAGAGTCTGCACAAAAAACTACAACTTTTTTTCGATGTACGACTTATATATTGCTTCAGAATATACACATTTACTTAATATACATCGACTATGCCTTCCGACTACAAATCAATGCAATAGGTTCCTTCTGTATGGGCAAACACATTATAAAAGCCCTGAATTTGTTAAAATTTACTTGATCCCATTTCCGACTGAAATTTAACATTGGGTTAGATTGCCAACTTTTTCAATTTTTGAGATAGAATTCTGAAATTTGGTGAAAAATTACGGCATGATACCCAATTGAGAAACACAAAATTTCAAGTTGAACCAATTATCAAAAAAAAAAACTACGGCCAAAAAGCGTGTTTCACTGATGGATGAACTTGAGTTTAGTCTAGATCTATCATGCTCTACGAGTATAGTGAGGGGCGGCCGGTTTCACTGTCCCGGAGTGGGGCGGGATCAAACAAGTCAAGTGTGGCAGTGACATGAGTATTGGCCATAGGCCTACTGTGGGCATGAAATATTTGATATGGATAGACCTTTATTTCATTGCCTCAGTAAAATGCTACCGTAACTGAAAAAAATAACTATCTAGCACCCTCAATGAACAAGGGCCACTGGCCTCAATGGAAGAGCTTCGAAAATGTTTGCACAGAACTATTTAAAAACCCTTGAATATTGTATTTGATTTGGTACATATATGTTGTGGCCATATTGTAACTCTACTGGGCAGAATCTATACCTTGTTGGGCCAATAAATTTGTCATGTAACTATTTTCTTGTCATGTAACTATTTTTATTGTGGTCAATAATAGACTTAACTAGTAAAACTAATGATAACCTATTCAGTTAGTCATGACTGGATAGAACTTTTTAGGGTCCGAGTGAGTCGGAAATTTCCGAACCGGGTACCTGTGTCGTCTGACCCGACCCGTCCAAATATATAGCAAAATTTGAATGATACTCACTGAAGCAATTTGTAACACGTAAACGCCAGACATTGATCTTTGACACATATTATTTGTTTCGTCAGTAATTACTGGTATTTTCAAGTTTGAGAAAGATCACAATGTCATGACCTCATAAAACTATCGTTTTTTTTCCTGATGATTTCCTTGTCATTCTTGTGATTTTAATAGTGTTTATCACAAATATTCAAAACTATATCTTTATTTGTTCTCAAATACGAGTAACAAAATTCTGATCCAGGTAATTGTATGACCCGCCCCGAATTTGGGTACCTGTCGACTCGTCTGGGCCCCAGAACCTTTACATTGTTGAACCCAATAATAAATGTTTCTTGTAATAATTATTTTTATTGTGGCCAATAAGACTTAATCAATAAAACTAATGTTACTTATTCGTTACAGCCATGAAATCTCTACAAGTCAGAAGCTTTACCTTGTTGAACACGTTTAAAAATCACCCGACTATTTTTGGGACGAATGTGTAAGATTTTCAAGGTTCTGATTATGTTTTTCTGATTCAGGAGGCACAATGTTTTTTGAGCTTTAGTCTTAGATTTAAATTTCTTTATGGGTTTTTTTTCAGTGTTTTGATTTGTACTGCAGAGACATTTCAGTAACTTGTCTGCATTTCCAATAATTCATGACATGCATGAAAGCTTTTTCCATCAATGCGATCATGTTTCTCCTTGCCCAAATGTTGGTTTGAAGATCAGCGTACATGTTGTGTCAGTGTGCAGTGTGTCGTGTCAGCCATGGTGTCAGCTGCCAAATACTGAAGTAGCCCAGGCACACCCCCCACCCCGAATCGCCGCTCGTGTGACTCACTGACTGCTATCAAAATCAGCACTGACAATTCTCGTCGGCAATATGAAACTATCATAAACATGATAAAAGTGCTAGATCTAGTATCCATTTGTTTCTGCTTATTTTAGGAGGAAACTAAGTTTTTCCCCGTGTAAAAGCTTAGCAAATCTGCCAAGTTTTGTTTGTTTGTTTCCGACTGTTCCTTTTAGTCAAATCTCGTTGAACTCGCTTCACTTCAATGGCATTTTTAACTAGACGTCAAGGCCTAAAGATGCCTTGGAGGCATTTCGGTGTGATGATTAATTTATAATATATACTAGATATCGACGAAAATGAAAAATGTCGACTCCGCAAAAAAATTTACCGTTAAAATAATACCCCTTAGACATGTTTGTCTAGGGCGACGAGTCCGAAAAAAAAGTCCGTTTCGCTCTACGACTCACCGTTTCCGAGATATCGACGAAAACGAAAAATGCCGACTCGGCAAAAAAATTTCGGGTCAAGGTCAAAGTTCATCCATAATACCCTTAAGATATGTTTGTCTAGGGCGACGAGTCAGAAAATAACGTCCGTTTCGCTCTACGACACACCGCTCCCGAGATATCGACGAAAACGAAAAATGCCGACTCGGCAAAAAAAATTGGGGTCAAGGTCATAGTTCATCCATAATACCCCTTAGACATGTTTGTCTAGGGCGACGAGTCCGAAAATAACGTCCGTTTCGCTCTACGACGCACCGTTTCCGAGATATGCAGGATGCCTCAAGGATGACTCTGCAAAAAATTATTTCGACCTCTAGGTCAAAGGTCGTTTGACGTATCGATCCCAAAATCAATAGGGTTCTTCCCTGTTGATATATAAACCTCCGTGCAAAATTCTGCAACTATTGCCTGAATATTTTTCGATTTAAAATCGTCCGGAAACCAAGTTTCAAGATCAGCCTCGATTTCATCCTCAAGGACCTCACGGACCTCGGAGCCGGATCAAAAAAAATTATACACCCTAGAGATGTTTGTCTAGGGCGACGAGTCCGAAAATAACGTCCGTTTCGCTCTACGATGCACGGTTTCTGAGATATGCAGGAAGCCTCAAGGATGAATCAGCAAAAAATTATTTCGACCTCTAGGTCAAAGGTTGTTTTACGGATCGATCCCAAAATCAATAGGGTTCTTCCCTGGTGGCATATGAACCTCCATGCAGAGTTATGCAACTATTGCGTAAATATTTTTCCAGTTATCGTCCGGAAACCAAGTCTCAAAATTAGCCTTGATTTCATCCTCACGGACCTCACGGACCTCGGATCCGGCTCAAAAAGAATAGGGTTCTTCCACATATCATTTCTGACTTGTGGTGAAAATTTGACTACATAGAATCCGTCAAGGCAATCTAAAGTTATCGTCCGGAAACCAAAAGTGGCGGAAGAAGAAAAAAAAAAAAAAAAAAATTCTGCTAAAACCATAAAGGCATTTCTGCCGAAATGCCTTAATTAAATTCCCCCATAAACAAGCTTTCGGTGGTGATATTTTTATGAAGTATTACCAGTGAAGTAGGAAAGAGTCATAGAAAAGACCATTTATTTGGGTCGTAACAAGTACTTCCACAAATACCGCACTCAGTTGGACGATCTCTTGGCGGCTGGCATTTTGACCTTGACCCTGCAGCAAATTTTTGACATTAGAGCGTTGGGGGCGAAGCCCCCAACCCTCTACATGTCTATGTGCTGACTTTTTCATGGAGGTTTCATGCCAAACTATCGACGCCCGTTTTGGCAGGTAAACGTTTAGACACCTACTCCAAATGAGGATTTTCTTCGTCTTTGACAAGAAATCTGTCGAATTGATGGCAAACTTTGAATATTCCACAGATGTATAATGCATAAATCGATGTGTTAGGATTGAGAAAATAACATGAAATCCTCAAATTATCCAAAAACGTCCAAAATGGCGGAGCCGATGGAAATTGACGTTCCCAGAATGCAAAGCAAATTTTACCGCAATGACGCGTATTTTGGAACAGACAATTTTCTGTGCAGCAATACGTGCATGCATATATGGGCATACATCATCTTGCGTGTGACATTCTCTGGCGTTATGATGTAGTAAACACGATGATTCGTCTGCGACGCCACGGCTAAATTTACCGTAATTTGACGTATTGTATCACATGACAATTAAGGTGTTCCATGCGGGGATGCGAATTTTTATTCTAAACTGGCCTTTCAATTTGCCCAGTAGGCATATGTATCATGATATCAGATGCAGATATTTCTCATGGTTTCCAATATATATATATATTTTTTTAAAAATGAAATACCATTTTAGTAGGCGTAGATCTATCTGTTACATTGAGTTCAAAATAAATGTTTACTTATTAGGAATATGAATGAAGTAGGCCTAAGTTTTTCATCATAATATACTGTCGTGGTGCTGATGATGTGCTGGAGCTCTAATGTCGTCCCCCGCAGTTAGCTGCATTTTCTTGTTGGGGCAGTACGCTAATTGGCGGGACTCGCTCACATGATCATTTGCATATCATTATATCCACGTGTATTTCATAAACATGTGGGTGTGTCCGCTTCCCGATTGGACAATTCAGTGACTCTCTGGCTGGCGGGCCGACTGCCGTGACTGCTTATCGGGGCCACACGAGAATTGAATTTGCCCACTGGAATATGGAATACCACCACTAACACATAATTATTATGTTGCCGTATCAACTTGTTTTTCATTGTTGCAATACCATACTGTATCTATATATTGTGCGGAATGTATATCCAAAACTTTGAGTGCATATGATTGCAAGAAAGCACTGTTCCAGTGGAGATCAAAACGGGAGTGGTGATGGGTATGAAACGGTGACATACAAAAAAAAAACGGTCGGAACACACGTCTCCTGGGATTATTATCGCTAATAACTTATTACATTAACCATGATTAGGTACACGGGCGTCATTTTCCTCCCAACGGGCCCCGGGCCCTACCAATTAGCCACAGTTGAATAGCCTGTTGTGGTTCCAAGTGGCACTTTCAAGAATGTAAACAAAAGAAAAAATTCAAAAATAAAAAAAAAACCAACATCATAGAGGGAGAGCCCTGCTCTTCCTAAAAACTTTGAAAAACAATAAAACACAGTTTGTTTATGTACTTTTGACAGCCATGCCAAGGTCAAGGACGCAAGCAAGTCACGAGACGTCACTCACTATTCGCGCTCATGTGCGGGTGAGAAAGGCATTTTTTTTCTTTCTGGGGGAGAACCGAAAAACTGATGTTTCGGCAGATCAAGCGAGCGGACTGATGTTTCGGCTGCATAGAAACGTTCTTCGATATATAATACATGTATACATGTATATAATATATTTAACGTGTTTTAAAATCTAACGGATATGAGTGGGTCTAACAATAACCTATGCTAGAAATTCACTGTACATGACAATTTATTAATTTTTTTAAAAGTGTAATTTGTAGATGGAGTTTCGCTAAATGTGTTTTCCATTATTGGGAGATACCGGGTATAATGACTAGCGAGGTACTCGACTGACTTACTCATATATGTTAACGTAGGACTATAGATGCTTTTAATGACTCCAAAATTAAAATAAAACAATTTGGTCAACATGCTGCAAGGCATAGAAACTCAAATAACCAATAGAAGTAGCAATATCAATATTATATTGTAAAAAATGGAGAAACTTTTCTAAAGGTTTTATTTCAAAACGAAAATAAATTCAACATTTTCATTTGTGTACATACACATCAAAATAAGCACCAATCAATGCAACATATCATACATGTAAAAGTAATCTATCATAGAGTCAAGACACTTCGGCATGGTCACACGACTGCTAGGGTCTTGAGTGTGACGCTGGAGTTGCCCATCTTGTGCAGGAATTTGCCGACGCGCTTCAACTTCCTAGCGAGCAGGCGACGTTTTTGGCTTGACATCTTGTCGCTGGCGACTCCTTGATTCGTGAAGTGACCATTCAAGAAAGCCGTGGCGTCAGAGTCCATGGAGATATTCACTTGAGCTTGTACCTCGGAAGAGCACTTATCAATATCCTGGTCCAAGACACTGTCCACAAAAATCGAGTGCTGATGTGGAGTTTCAATCTTGGACTCACAAGTGCTGAGGGCTTGCAACCATGGTCCAACTTTGTTGTTAATGTCGTCGACGAGACACTGATCAGGTTTGTTGTGCGTGGACAGTTTTCGAAATCCAGTGCAATTGTCAATGGAACCACTGTTTCTGGAGCACACAGCCGGAGAGTTAGTCTGCCCATCACCGAGTTCTCGGGAACAAATCATGGTGTTGGTGTCACTATGGGAGTCATCGGAGGCACTGGAGTTGTCCATGGCGTCGATGGAGCGAGGGCAAGGCATCAGCACACTGGATCCAGTCGAGTCCGAGTCGGAGTCTGCCTCCTGGATGATGCAGGACAGGTAGGAGACGTCACAGACATACTCGGCTCTGGCCTGAGCAGGATCTGGCGTAGACCAGAACCTGGTGCTTTTCACCATGTTGACATCGGAGCGGTCCAGGAGGTTGATGTAGATGTGGCTGCTGTCGTTGAAGCCACTGGCAGGAGAGTTGGCCGGAGCTCTCATTTGATGGCCGCCAGTGGTGTCCAGGCTGGACGTAGACTCCTCGAACAGCGACGTGGGGAAGGATCCCGAATGTCGGAAGGAGCCGAAGGGGTTGTTGTGGGATTTCGAGATCCAGGAACCTCCCATTGTGGGCTGCATGTTGTCAGAACTCGACTGTGATTCGTCACAAGAATTATTCAATAAATCTGACACTCGACGTGTGATTTCTTTTTTCAAACTATCAAAGCCAGCTTCCATGAGCTTCTCTTAGAGAGGACGTTTCAAAGCTTGTAGAATATTTGTGTGTGCCCGGAGATACAGTAACCTTTCCAGTGTCTAAAATGGTTATGCTGACAAGCTGAATTAAAGGGGCTTTTATAGAGTTTTGAATCTGGTGGGCGGGGCCTAATCTGCGCTTGCCTCTCTCTTCATGATAAGTCAATGTTTTTTCCCATATAATTAACTTGAACTTCAATAACAACTGACTGTCCTCTAATATTGAGTGTCACCAGCAGACAAAACGGTGCCTAATCCCCTACAAATCAGCCATAATTACACTTGTGGCAGCTAACTGCTGCCCGACTCTAGACACACCTGACTGGGAAATGGACATCAAAGGGCGAGAGAGGAGTGTGGCAGACCGTTTGTTTGTGTTGGGCAGCCTCTCCAGCCCGGTGTCAGTTAGTTTAACTCCCAAGCCAGTATGTTCGACCATGTCCGATAAATTAATATACTCAGCATTGTTTGTAATAGACATCGAATTTCGAGAATGAAACACAAAAACAAATTAAAATCACGATCTATATTCCGGCGAAGAGTCGATAATTTTCATGCACGGGAGACAAATTCTCAATCTGTTGACTTGCAAAGGGGTTATTTGTCAGTAAAAAACTCTTTGATCATACCAACACGCTCATGATTAATGTGCCTCGATACTGTGTAATATCTCGAATTTGGAGGAAAAAACTTAATCGTTGTAATAATATACGAGCGACCAGAGTATAAATAGATTATCATGTTGCCTGAATTAATACTGGTGATTGTTAAAATTTTCATAATACCATAATCTTCATTTTTGTTTGTATTTCAGTTTTGATTTCATTTTTCAATCCCTCTGTATATATCATTAACTGGCGCCTTCTTTGACGTCATAACTTTGGTAGATATATAATTTCGTCTCGAATTTTCAAATATTAAGTACATGTAGGTGTATTTCTCTTGTAACAATAGAAACCCCGCCATTGTCCTGTAAACAGATAAATTATATCTGCGAAATGTGCTCTTTGATCTCTGGACTTCTCTGGTGATTCAAGGATTGAGACCAACGTAAAATTGCATATGTTAGTCCAAATATTCAAGTCACACGTCAAGTTTTATAATTAGCAGGGGAAAAAAATTTCATCTTTTTTAAACGTTTACTATATGTACATGTATTCGTGAAGCAGACGACATTTACACACAAACCAGGTCGTTGACCTGCAAATTTTTTTTTTTATTATTCGACTTTGGTATCAAATATGTATCGCTGACTTTCATGGGAAATGATAGATAAGGAACGGAACTTATTGGGAGAAGAGTTCTAATCATTATAGACTTCATGATAATTTTAAAGTCAGTGACCGTTACTAAGAAATTTACTAAATTACAATTGAAAATGAAATTAGTGGGATTTTTTATTAACAAATAAGAGGTTCCCCGAAGTCATCACAGATTTTTTTTCATCGAACCAATTTATGCCATATCTGGAGTTAGTGGCCGAGTGGGACTCGAAGATTGCAATTTATTTTTTAGGCTCAGTGAGTGGAACTTAGTTATCAATGAAAGTAAAAATAATGAATCACAAGTGACACAAGTATCATTGTGTGAAATACATTTATGTACACAAAACTGAATGACTATGATTGAGTTCACTAGCGGCTCAAATAGATGAATATCACTGTAGTCCTAGCGAAGTAAATATTAAACCTAAAAACAAACAAATTTGCAAATAGCACACACGATGGAAATCCGAATGAATCATGTCAAACAGACCGTCGTTCAAATTTATGGATCAAGTGAAAATTCAACCATAATTGGTTCGATGAAGACCATCCAGGTTTATTCCGATTCATACTTTTTTCTGAACATCTGACCAAATATGACTGTATTTTCACCAGAGATTCAAATTTGTTACCACCAAAGAATAATAAAAGAACGGGTTAACTAGCTGGTTTCTGTGTGAATGATTATTCATTTACACAATGTTGAAAACATATTTTTCAGATAACATAGATGTTTGCAACTCTCTTTGTATTGATATTTGTTTAGTATAACCCTATATGCGTGGTTGCTATGTTCAACGCCATTGTCAGTATGATGAAGCCGTTCTTGCTATTCTTTAGGACTTGCATGCTGACCATCTTCGCATTCAATATTCAACGGTTTCAGACATAGTATTGATTATATTGGACACAAATACCATTGTGTGAAATGCAGTTAGATACACAAAAATGATGATGATGATTAGATCCAATAATGTCGTCCATAGATGACACGAATAGATCTAATCATAGAAACCGAATATTGGTAACTTGATTAAATATAACTGACACTCACAATGACAATTTTATCTCACTCATTTCGATGATTGTACTGACGATAGTGACTTCTTTGGGTTTATTTATTTTCCACATTATATAGAAACAAAAAATACTTCCATGCATTATTTGATTGTGTATAATCTGATACTCTACATGTATGGACGTATCTTTGAGACCCTTAGATGTATTCCAAATAAAATAACTGATACAGTGCTATATCCAATATCTGACAATTGAGAGATGAAATGTATGCGTATGTCTGAGAAGACTGCTCATTGACTCGGATTTATCTCATAAAAAGTTTCCTTGAAGTGGGATTCTTTTGATCACATTATATTTCATGAAATCCACAAATTCGCGATATGGACAGTGATCTTACGTTGTTAGGCTCATTCAAGTGAAAGGAGTTTTATGTTTGAATTTATGATGAATTTTTATTCAATCTACAATTATTGATATATTGATGATATAAGTGAAAAACACCATCTTTTTGTAATCATTATACTTACTCAGGCAACAGTAATTTAAAACTGAACTGTCATCAAAATTGTTTGTCCTGTTTGTACAATGATTTCCCAGAGTTGCTACTCATGTTTTTCTTGAGTAACACAATGGGTGACAGCATTGATCAGCAAACTTGTACCAACAAATATTTGGCAGGAAACAAGTACTTGGAATAAATTATAGTATTTTTTATTTTGCAGAACAATAACAACAAAAACAACATAATAATGTGAAACCATGATCAAAGCCAATTCCAGCGAATGTGCATCATAACAACTGGATGAGATTACTTGCAATAGCACCAATAATGGTAAAACAAAACATTTGGTATAACCATCGAGATTATAGGAAGTTACAGCTTCACAGGACTGCAAGAGTCTTGAGTGTGGCACTCGAGTTGCCCATTTTGTGCAGAAATTTGCCGACGCGCTTCAACTTCTTGGCGAGCAGGCGACGTTTTTGACTGGATATCTTGCCGTTGGCAACTCCTTGATTGGTGAAGGGTCCGTTCAAGAAAACTGTGGCATCAGAATCAATGGACTTATTCGCGTGACGAGTCTGTGGCTTGGAAGTGTAGCTGTATACATCCTGGTGCAGGATACTGTCCACAGGCAGCTGAGAACTGACGATGGATCTAGGAGAACTAGACTGGGAAATACTGCTTCGTTTGGTGGTAGACTGTTGGACATCTTTGATGTGGTAAGATTGTCTCTCGTCTAGTCTCTTCGTCGAGAACCTGGGAACTTGCTCATAGTCTTGTGAGTCACCGACAGAGTCTGGAAAGTGACTGTGGAGTGATGACAATGAGCTAGGAACCGAGTGCCTCTGCGAGTTTGGAGCTTTGTTCTTGGATCCATAGGCGCTCAGGGCCTGCAGCCAAGGTCCGACTTTGCTGTTGATGTCGTCAACGAGACACTGATCAGGCTTGCTCTGGATGGAAGGTCTCTGATTATCGGGACAACTCTCTATGGAGCAAAAATGATAAAACTGAGCAATAATAATGATTTCTGTCGGTTTATTAATGTTCCACTCTGTGTATGAATCATGTTAAACAGACATGTTAATTATCTAAAATCTAATAAAATCTAAACAACTGTACATCGTTCAAATTTATGGATGAAGTGAAAATTCAACCATAGTGATTTAAATATAGAAACTCATGTAAATTCAACGTTGTATAAATGAATAATCATTCACACAGAAACAAGCTAGTTAACCGGTTCTTTTATTTTTCTATGGTGGTAACATATTTGAATCTCTGGTGAAAATACAAAGTCATTTTTGGTCAGATGTTCAGAAAAAAGTATGAATCGGGATAAACTTGGATGGTCGTCATTAGGAATGATATGTGTGAAACGAGAATTGAAGTGTGCCTCGTCAATATTCATATTACATCTTCGACAATGAAATGTTGGACGTTACGGCAAACAATGCAATAAAACGATGATATGTGATATCATCAGATAGATACTAGTAATCATTTCGAGAATAATAAAATTATCATTCCATCCAGATCGGTTGAACGACGCACATGGACACGGCACACGTCGGGGATATATACGCACAGGGATTTTTTTTCTCATCTGTAAATACGTTCGTCCAAGGGTCAGCACGGGAAGACAGCCCTGCTACGTGCTGTTCCCATCAGCCTTCATGCAACTATATGTCATTCGTTTCATACACAAAATGATGACGATGATTAGATCCAATAATGTCGTCCACAGATAGATAGATCTAATCATGAAAAGCGAATATTGATATAACTGACACTCACAATGAATAGAATCACATTAAATAAATAAATAAATAAATAAATAAATAAATAAATAAATAAATAAATAAATAAATAAATAAATAAATAAATAAATAAATAAATAAATAAATAAATAAATAAATAAATAAATAAATAAATGAAATATCGATGATTGTGCTGACGATAGTGACTTTTTCAGGTTTATTTATTTTCCTCAATTATATCCAAACAAATCATACCTTTATGCGTTGTTTGATTGTGTAAAATCTGATATTCTACATGGACGTATCTTTGAGGCCTTGAGATGTATTCCAAATAAAATAACTAGTATAGTATTATATCCAATATCTGACAATTGAAAGATTAAATGTATACGTATGCCTGAGAAGGCTGCTCGCTGACTTTAGGTTTTTCCTTGAAGTGGGATTCTTTTGATCACATAATATTCCATGAAATCCACAATTTCGTGATATAGACAGTGATCTTACGTTGTTAGGCGCATTCATGTGGGAAGGTGACGAATTTTTATTCAATCTACAATTATTGATATGTTGACAATATAGGTGAAAACACCATCTTTTTGTAATCATTATATCTCCTCGGGGAACAGTAATTAAAAAATAAACTGACATCAAAATTGTTTGTCCTGTTTGCACAATGATTTCCCAGAGTTGCTACTCATGTTTTTCTTGAGTAACACAATGGGTGACAGCATTGATCAGCAAACTTATACCAACAAATATTTGGCAGGAAACAAGTACTTGGAATAAATTATAGTATTTTTTTATTTTGCAGAACAATAACAACAAAAACAACATAATAATGTGAAACCACAATCAAAGCCAATTCCAGCGAATGTGCATCATAACAACTGGATGAGATTACTTGCAATAGCACCAATAATGGTAAAGTAAAACATTCGAATAACCAGCGAGATTATATGAAGTTACAACCTCACAGGACTGCAATAGTCTTGAGTGTGGCACTTGAGTTGCCCATTTTGTGCAGAAATTTGCCGACGCGCTTCAACTTCTTGGCGAGCTGGCGACGTTTCTGACTGGACATCTTGCCGTTGGCAACTCCTTGATTGGTAAAGGGTCCGTTCAAGAAAACTGTGGCATCAGAATCAATGGATTTATTCGCGTGACGAGTTTGTGGCTTGGAAGTGTAGCTGTATACATCATGGTGCAGGATACTGTCCACAGGCAGCTGAGAACTGACGATGGATCGATGAGAACTAGACTGGGAGATACTGCTTCGCTTGGTGGTAGACTGTTGGACATCTTTGATGTGGTAAGATTGTCCCCCGTCTAGTCTCTTCGTCGAGAACCTGGGAACTTGCTCATAGTCCTGTGAGTCACCGACAGAGTCTGGAATGTGACTGTGGAGTGATGACAATGAGCTAGGAACCGAATGCCTTTGCGGGTGTGGAGCTTTGTTCTTGGATCCATAGGCGCTCAGAGCCTGCAGCCAAGGTCCGACTTTGCTGTTGATGTCGTCAACGAGACACTGATCAGGCTTGCTCTGGATGGAAGGTCTCTGATTATCGGGACAACTCTCTATGGAGCAACTGTTTCTGGAACACATAGCAGAGCCCGTTTCACCATCACCCAGTTCTCGGACACCGATCGTCGTATTGTTGTCACTGTGAGAGTCCTCAGATGCCCTGGAGATGTCCATGGCATCATTTGAACGAAGGCAAGTCATCAGCACACTGGATCCTGTTGAGTCCGAGTCAGAGTCTGCCTCTTGTGCGATGCTGGATAGGTAAGAGACGTCACAGTCGTATTCGGCGCTGGTCTGTGTTGGACCAGTCGTGGACCAAAACCTGGTACTTTTGACCATGCTGGCATCGGAGCAGTCCAGAAGGTTGATGTAGATGTGGCTGCTGTCGTTGAAGCTGCTGCTGGGAGAGTTGGCCGGAGCTGCCATCTGGTCGCTCACACTCGTGTTTATGCTGGACGTCGACTGACCGAACAGGGACGAAGGCAAGGATCCAGAGTGTCGGAAAGATCCAAAGGGATTATTTGGGGACTTCCAGCTCCAGGAGCTTTCAAGGGTGGGCTGCACGTTGTCAGAGCTCGAGTTTGACTCGTCACAAGAAATACTCAGCAGGTCTGACACTCGACGTGCGATTTTTTTTTCTGTCAAAACCAGCTTCCATGAATCTCCCGCAAAGTCAATCTAATGAAATCATTCACTTGATGCAGCTAACTGCTGCCCGCCTCGAGAAAAACCTGACTGGATGGTGGACTTCAAAGGATGAGAGAGGAGAGTCGCAGACGGTTTGTTTTGTGTGTGACCGTCCTCTCGAGCCCAGTGTGAGTTAGTTTAGCACTTGACCCCCTAGTCACTTGAACCCCACTTGACCCCCTGCCATTGAGTTTTTGGAACTATTCATATTTCAGTTTTATTTAGAATACAGTATCTAAATGATAGACCTGAGGACAATAAACCTAATAAAAAAACTGTATGTATAATAAAAAATAAAATAATTGTTGTTTTCAGAAATATTGACACGGGGAGTTTCTTCCTATACATATGAGTATGAAGTATTTTAGGCTTGTCACATGCTAATAGCTTTTTCACAAATCTCTGTTTGTCTTTATGACTTTATATTAAAATATGTTATATTTTAAGCTAAATATGATCATCATGTACACATTATGATTCATGGTTCGTGATCATAATAATCTGCTGGGCAATTATTCATCCAAACACAAGAATATAACTTAATCAAATTCATATAAATTTAAATGTCATGATTTTCGTTAAATTTCGTAATTTCATAATTTTCGTTCCTCCACTGAGATAAACAAATTGCTATTCATTCGTCTCACATTCTTAAAAATTATCTGCATCCTGGAAGATATGAATTGTAATTCACACTTGATTTTCAATTGAACAATATTAATTTGGTATTGGATGTGTTAATGTACACGAAAACAGTTATTTATGTTAATTTAAGTTAATTAGTTTGATATTTGATATTTATTTGATATTTATTTTTCTCATGTAACCCCTGGTCTGGGGCATTGGAGACAGAAATCAAGAAAAACAACAGTAAAACAACAACAGATATTACCAACAACAACATACAGTATTAATGGATGAGAACATGAAGATGGATGATTCACATTAAATACATTCACGAGTCTAGTTTCTCACAGATCACTGATATGAAACGTACAAGATTTCTGAGTATACGTCGGTTGTTACATGTCAACAAGGCTTGCATTTTTGGGGTATTTGGGTAACATCTATAGTACTTAGGCAAATAGCTTTTTCTATATTCAGTAAATGCAGGACAGTTAAAAAGATAATGGAATTCATCTCCGATTTCGTTGAAGTTACATAGTTGACAATTTACAGGAATTTGCGAGTCATAAGTTCTGGTTACAACAGGGAGATTAGAATTACGACATCGGAATCTACTAAAAACAATGGCTTCCTTGCGATCTAGTAAAGTCAAATATGGTTCTAGACAAAGACTGTTTTTAAAAATTCTGTAATTGACACAACTATGCTTTTCCCCACACAGTACTGCACCACTTTTGAGCACACATGTCCGCACCCCTGAGTTTTATACTCTTTTTGAACCATAGAGCTGAGAATGTAACTTCGGGTTCAGAAGACCATATGTTACTAAAACCACGGGAATCAAGTGAGAATTTAACATGTTTTATCCATTTAGATTCAAAATCCTCAATACCTTGCATACTTCTCAACAATCTATATAATATAAAGGACAATTTGTTGTGATTGCCTGTGATAAGTCTATTCCAGTAACACAGCATCCTATTTTCCACATGATATGACAGGTGTTGCTGGCCAAGTTCACCATACACCATACAATCAGTAGTGTTTTTTTTACATTCAAGACATCCTTAAGAAACTTGCGGAAAAATATGTCACAGATATCAATATTTTCACACCCCCAAACTTCACAGCCATACAGCAAAATAGGCATGATCAGATAGTGAAAATTTTCAACTGGATATCGACAGGTAAGCGTAACTGCCTACATTTAATAGTTAAACAAATCAAGGCCCTTTTAGCTAGGTTCACTTGCCTAGATATGGCTTTCTTGAAAGAATTATTATAATTAAAAATAACCCCCAGGTAAGTATACTCAAAAACTACCTCAAGGGGAGCAGTACCATACATGAATACTGGGAGTTTTCTAACTTTCCCTCGAGAAAAAATAACAACCTTGGTTTTGCTGGTGTTGACAGTCAAGTGCCAATGTTCACAATACAGAGATACAGCATTTAGTGCAAGCTGCAGTTCAGTCTCAGACTCAGCCATAACAATAGTATCATCTGCATATAGTAATGTATATAATCTCAAAAAGGTTTCAACATCATCACTACTAAGCAAGGCATTTATATCACTGTACAAGTCACCTAAGCCATTGTAATAATTCCTCAACCACAACTCAAAGTCGTTTAGGTATAATGCAAACAAGAGTGGTGATAAATTTTCACCTTGTCTCATACCTATATTGCACGCAAAGTAATCAGATAGACAACCATTGGAACCTTTGACACAGGACTTGGCTTGAGAATACAAGTTATATATGACATGCAAGATCTTACCATTTATACCAGTGGAAACAAGTTTGAGCCATAAGGACGTACGGTCTATCAAATCAAAAGCTTTCTTATAATCGATGAAGGCACAATATACACGCGTTCGCTTATATAGATACACAGATAGTATTGCATGCAATACAAATATATGATCGGTTGTTGAGAACCCCTGCCTAAACCCGGCCTGTTCATTCCCAAGGATACCCAAAGTCTCAACATAAGTGGTTAATCTTTCATTGATCACTGCAGTAAACAATTTGCTCATGCAACTCAAAATTGTAATTCCTCTGAAGTTATCTGGATTTTTAGGGTCGCCTTTACCTTTGTACAAAGGTTTAATCATTCCCAGACACCAGCTCTCTGGAATGACACCAGAATCCAATACTATATTAAATAATCTGGTGGTGAATTCAATCATGATATCTGGACAATATTTGAAAAATTCATTAATAATTAAATCATCACCATATGCTTTGCCGTTTTTTAGTTTACGAATCACCTTATAGACTTCATCTGTCGTAAATGGCTCACTTAAGTTCTCATTGATGGAATGATTAATTGAATGAGGGTAAAAAATCACAGGGTCAGTTGGGTTTACATCATGATCACCTGCTGGGATCTGGCTCAGCTTCTTGAAATGTTCATAGAAAGTGTCCAGGTCAATCTTATCAAAATTTCCACGGGATGATATCCTATCACAACTTTTATTCAGTAAGTCCCAAAATTTTTTGGGATTTGCGTGTTGTAGAGTACGTAGCTGGGCATTTTTGGATTTATAATATACTTTTGCCGTTTGCTTGACACATTTTTTATATTCCTTACACAAACGTTTAAAGTCTGGGACAAAAGAAGGGTCTCTCTTCGATTTAGCCTTAAATTTAAGGTACTCTGAACGTTTGACTCGACAATTGTGGTCGAACCAAGGTTTATCCTTCATTTGGGTAGCGTGCTTAGCCTTCGCACTAGGCCTTCCAGATCTTGTCTGTCGAACAATTCCAATACTATCAGCTACCTCAAGATATGTATTATTTAGAGTAGCACATAAATTATCTACAGATGCTTGGTCAAAAACAATGGGTGCCACGGTTGCTTTTTCGAGTTCCTTCAACAAATTTTCATTAAAACCATTTCTGAATTCGTTTTCACGAGACGAGTCCCATTTTACATAGTACCTTACAGGAATATGTTCATCAACAATATCATGAATATCAGCATTATACAAAAAATTTTCATATGAGCTCTCACTAGATCCTCCGAAAGAAAGATAAATACATATAGGACAATGAACATCTGATAGACATGGATCAAACACGTCAACAAAGAAATTGCTTATGTTTGTAAATAGTGAAGTCGATGCTACTGCATAGTCAATTGTGCTGCTACCTCGTGCATTTGTACATGTGTATTTACCAAGACCGGTGTCATCCCCACATCTACCATTGAAAATAGTGTCAATATCAATGTGGAACAATGACTCCCAAAATTCAGAATCTATTCAGTCGAATATTATGTTGAATAGAATCGACGATTATCATTTGAATATAACTTTTATATATTTTATTTTCAGCAAAAATGCAATACACTGTTCGCCAGATTCATGTGGTGTTTCTAGGAAACGGATTGTCTTTTTAAAAAAAATCAATACAATCAATACAATCTTATATATAGAGCGTTTATGAGAATCTGCATGTTATCCTTGTAATTTTGGTGATTGTTTAAATCATTAAGTAAAAAATATGGATAATCATAATCTTAAGCTTCACAAAATACATTGTAAACGGGCGCCATCTGTTTACTGTTCATTTCAGTTTTTGCAGTAGGATACTATACCCGTGTTGTGACAATAATATCTATGTTATTACTCTACATACAGTTATGTCTTGGTTAGCTGCTCTTTGATCTTTGCTCATCCACAGGATTCAAGCCGACGTGAAAGTTAATGCCTCAGACTACCTGACGTACACATCGCTGGCTGCATCTGAGAAAATTAGTGTTTTTTATATGATAATATATAATTAATACAACAATATTTAAAGCATCTCAAAAAAGCAAAATTAGGAAATCATTTGATTCCCTAATTCAATTTTGGTATTGAAGATGAATCGCTGATGAATATACCAAGTCATTTTTGGTCGGATGTTTAGAAAAAAGTATGGATAGGATCAGATGATTGGGTGTGGACTTCACTGGTGTGAGACGAGAAGTCTCTAATAATTGACAGGTTAATCAATGAATAATTATATACGATATACGATATCATTTGAAAAAAATCTAATCATCACAATTTTCATTTAAGATAAGTTTTCCACGATAGATTCGCTTATCCAATTAGTCAAACTCCATATCAAGAGTTGGTGGCTGAGAGAGACTTATCAATTGCAATCAAATCGTCTCCGGGCTCCAGAACCAGGTGATGAATATTTATTATCAATGAGAGTATTATTTAAATTTGACACGAAGATCATTGTGTGAAATGCAGTTAAATACACAAAAATGATGACGATGATTAGGTATATTAGTGTTTTCCACAAGTAATGTACGTGGAGTCAATGTAGAGTGAAACAGGGGCGGATCCAGGAAGATGTGTTAGTGGGGCCCAGGCAGATATGGCAATACTGACTAGAGCGATCGAGCGAAGCTAGAGATAATTCCAGTCTGGGGGTCCGGGGGTCGCCGTAAGCCCCGGGGGAAAAATGGAAATTTATAATTTTTATAGCACTTCTGGTGTGTATTTTAGGGGTCCTTTGGAGTTCATAATGGGAAAATAGTTATTAAAAATTTTTTTTTCAGGAGTCTAGGGGGGCCCGGGCACCATAGGCCACCCCTAAATCCGCCCTTGGAGTGAAATACAAATATTAATAACTTGAACAAATATAACTGACACTGAGAATAACAATTTTAATTCAATGAAACAGATGAATTTCCAAAATGATAAAACTGAGCAATATTAATGATTTCTGTTTTCTGTTGGCTTAATAATATTGCACTCTCTGTATGCAAACAATACCCACGTCTATGGAATGTGTGCTTGTGTATAATCTGATATTCTACATGCACGTACCTTTGATGCCCTTAGATGTATTTACAACAAAAACAATGATCAAATAATTCCACAATAACTGATCATGAAGATATATATTTTTTTATGTAAATGGGTATGCCTGAGAAGTTGTCCTTCATCTAAATAGATTAACCTGATACAAATTACCTTTGAATGAGATTCATTCTATAACACTTGATCTAATTAAAATCACAATTTTCCGATATGCAAAATTTGCCTCTATCTGAAGATATTTGATATCATCAGATAGATCAAAATTATTTTAAAATACCATTTGAGATATGTTTTCCAATTATTTTCAATCAAACTAAATAGATTCCTCAACAAGATTTGGTGGTTGAAGAAGACTGATGAATTGCAATTAACTCGTCTTGAGTGTCAAAACTAGGTAGTGAATGGTTATTGATGAGAGTATTGATTATATTGGACACAAATACCATTGTGTGAAATGCAGTTAGATACACGAAAATGATGATGATGATTAGATCCAATAATGTCGTCCACAGCTGACACGAATAAATCTAATCCTAAAAACCGAATATTGGTAACTTGATTAAATATAACTGACACTCACAATGACAATTTCATCTCACTCAATTAGATGATTGTACTGACGATAGTGACTTCTTTGGGTTTATTTATTTTCCGCATTATATAGAAACAAAAAATACTTCCATGCATTATTTGATTGTGTACAATCTGATACTCTACATGTATGGACGTATCTTTGAGACCCTTAGATGTATTCCAAATAAAATAACTGATACAGTGCTATATCCAATATCTGACAATTGAGAGATGAAATGTATGCGTATGTCTGAGAAGACTGCTCATTGACTTGGATTTATCTCATAAAAAGTTTCCTTGAAGTGGGATTCTTTTGATCACATTATATTTCATGAAATCCACAAATTCGCGATATGGACAGTGATCTTACGTTGTTAGGCTCATTCAAGTGAAAGGAGTTTTATGTTTGAATTTATGATGAATTTTTATTCAATCTACAATTATTGATATATTGATGATATAAGTGAAAAACACCATCTTTTTGTAATCATTATACTTTCTCAGGGAGCAGTAATTTAAAACTGAACTGTCATCAAACTTGTTTGTCCTGTTTGTACAATGATTTCCCAGAGTTGCTACTCATGTTTTTCTTGAGTAACACAATGGGTGACAGCATTGATCAGCAAACTTATATCAACAAATATTTGGCAGGAAACAAGTACTTGGAATAAATTTTAGTATTTTTTATTTTGCAAAACAATAACAACAAAAACAACATAATAATGTGAAACCATGATCAAAACCAATTCCAGCGAATGTGCATCATAACAACTGGATGAGATTACTTGCAATAGCACCAATAATGGTAAAACAAAACATTTGGTATAACCATCGAGATTATAGGAAGTTACAGCTTCACAGGACCGCAAGAGTCTTGAGTGTGGCACTTGAGTTGCCCATTTTGTGCAGAAATTTGCCGACGCGCTTCAACTTCTTGGCGAGCTGGCGACGTTTCTGACTGGACATCTTGCCATTGGCAACTCCTTGATTGGTAAAGGGTCCGTTCAAGAAAACTGTGGCATCAGAATCAATGGATATATTCGCGTGACGAGTTTGTGGCTTGGAAGTGTAGCTGTATACATCATGGTGCAGGATACTGTCCACAGGCAGCTGAGAACTGACGATGGATCGATGAGAACTAGACTGGGAGATACTGCTTCGCTTGGTGGTAGACTGTCGGACATCTTTGATGTGGTAAGATTGTCCCCCGTCTAGTCTCTTCGTCGAGAACCTGGGAACTTGCTCATAGTCTTGTGAGTCACCGACAGAGTCTGGAATGTGACTGTGGAGTGATGACAATGAGCTAGGAACCGAATGCCTTTGCGGGTGTGGAGCTTTGTTCTTGGATCCATAGGCGCTCAGAGCCTGCAGCCAAGGTCCGACTTTGCTGTTGATGTCGTCAACGAGACACTGATCAGGCTTGCTCTGGATGGAAGGTCTCTGATTATCGGGACAACTCTCTATGGAGCAAATGTCTCTGGAACACATAGCAGAGCCCGTTTCACCATCACCTAATTCTCGCACACCGATCGTGGTATTGTTGTCACTTTGAGAGTCCTCAGATGCTCTGGAGTTGTCCATGACATCATTGGGACGAAGGCAAGTCATCAGCATGCTGGATCCTGTTGAGTCCGAGTCGGAGTCTGCCTCTTGTGCAATGTTGGATAGGTAAGAGACGTCACAGTCGTATTCGGCGCTGGTTTGTGTTAGACCAGTCGTGGACCAGAACCTGGTGCTTTTGACCATGCTGGCATCGGAGCAGTCCAAGAGGTTGATGTAGATGTGGCTACTGTCATTGAAGCTGCTGCTGGGAGAGTTGGCCGGAACTGCCATCTGGTCGCTCACACTCGTGTTTATGCTGGGCGTCGACTGGCCGAACAGGGACGAAGGCAAGGACCCAGAGTGTCGGAAAGATCCAAAGGGATTATTTGGGGACTTCCAGCTCCAGGAGCCTTCAGGGGTGGGCTGCATGTTGTCAGAGCTCGAGTTTGACTCGTCACAAGAAATACTCAGCAGGTCTGACACTCGACGTGCGATTTCTTTTTTCAAACTGTCAAAACCAGCTTCCATGAATCTCTCGCGAATTCAATCTGAATGCTGCTCGAATTTTTTTTTCAATATTCTTGAACTCCAGAGATACTATGTTGATATTCAAGTGATTATTTCGACTATCGAGTGTTGAGAGCTTTTATAAAGGTTTGAGATCTCTTGGGCGGGGCTTAGCTTCACTTCACTTCACTTCTCTCTACAAAAGGTCGGTGTTCTTTTGGTTGTTGGTCCTCCACATTCTGTTAGTCTGAAATGCAATGACAATGGACTGGCCCCAGAACACTCGGTGTCACCGCCAGACCAAACTGTGCCTAATCCCCATGAAATCAGTCACCTGTAGCAGCTAACTGCTGCCCGCCTCGAGACAAACCTGACTGGATGGTGGACTTCAAAGGAGGAGAGAGGAGAGTCGCAGACAGTTTGTTTGTGTGTGACCGTCCTCTCGAGCCCAGTGTGAGTTAGTTTAGCACTTGACCCCCTAGTCACTTGAACCCCACTTGACCCCCTGCCATTGAGTTTTTGGAACTATTCATATTTCAGTTTTATTTAGAATACAGTATCTAAATGATAGACCTGAGGACAATAAACCTAATAAAAAAACTGTATGTGTAATAAAAATCCAAAATATTTGTTGTTTTCGGAAATATTGACACGAGGAGTTACTTCCTATACATGTGAGTATGAAGTATTTTAGGCTTGTCACATGTTAATAGCTTTTTCACAAATCTCTGTTTGTCTTTATGACTTCATATTGAAATATGTTATATTTAAAGCTAAATATGTGATCATCATGTACACATCATGATTCACGGTTCGTGATCATGATAATCTGCTGGGCAATTATTCATCCAAACACAAGAATATAACTTAATCAAATTCATATAAATTTAAATGTCATGATTTTCGTTAAATTTCGTAATTTCATAATTTTCGTTCCTCCACTGAGATAAACAAATTGCTATTCATTCGTCTCACATTCGTAAAAATTAACTGCGTCATGGAAGATATGAATTGTAATTCACACTTGATTTTCAATTGAACAATATTAATTTGGTATTGGATGTGTTAATGTACACGAAAACAGTTATTTATGTTAATTTAAGTTAATTAGTGTCAATATCAATGTGGAACAATGACTCCCAAAATTCAGAATCTATTTAGTCGAATATTATGTTGAATAGAATCGACGATTATCATTTGAATATAACATTAATGAGAAACTGTACGATATCCTGATAATTGTGGTGAGAATTCGCAGACATAGATCATTATACAAGACATACAAATGAATGACAATGAAAATACAAAATTTTATTTTCAGCAAAAATGCAATACACTGTTCGCCAGATTCATGTGGTGTTTCTAGGAAACGGATTGTCTTTTTTAAAAAAATCAATACAATCTTAGATATAAGGATAGAGCGTTTATGAGAATCTGCATGTTATCCTTGTAATTTTG
The DNA here is from genome assembly GCA_949152475.1 of Terebella lapidaria. Lineage (NCBI taxonomy): Eukaryota > Metazoa > Annelida > Polychaeta > Terebellida > Terebellidae > Terebella > Terebella lapidaria. The sequence continues at coordinate 21,484,799 of OX424564.1, read as the reverse complement.
GTGATTGTTTAAATCATTAAGTAAAAAATATGGATAATCATAATCTTAAGCTTCACAAAATACATTGTAAACGGGCGCCATCTGTTTACTGTTCATTTCAGTTTTTGCAGTAGGATACTATACCCGTGTTGTGACAATAATATCTATGTTATTACTCTATATACAGTCATGTCTTGGTTAGCTGCTCTTTGATCTTTGCTCATCCACAGGATTCAAGCCGACGTGAAAGTTAATGCCTCAGACTACCTGACGTACACATCGCTGGCTGCATCTGAGAAAATTAGTGTTTTTTATATGATAATATATAATTAATACAACAATATTTAAAGCATCTCAAAAAAGCAAAATTAGGAAATCATTTGATTCCCTAATTCAATTTTGGTATTGAAGATGAATCGCTGATGAATATACCAAGTCATTTTTGGTCGGATGTTTAGAAAAAGGTATGGATAGGATCAGATGATTGGGTGTGGACTTCACTGGTGTGAGACGAGAAGTCTCTAATAATTGACAGGTTAATCAATGAATAATTATATACGATATACGATATCATTTGAAAAAAATCTAATCATCACAATTTTCATTTAAGATAAGTTTTCCACGATAGATTCGCTTATCCAATTAGTCAAACTCCATATCAAGAGTTGGTGGCTGAGAGAGACTTATCAATTGCAATCAAATCGTCTCCGGGCTCCAGAACCAGGTGATGAATATTTATTATCAATGAGAGTATTATTTAAATTTGACACGAATATCATTGTGTGAAATGCAGTTAAATACACAAAAATGATGACGATGATTAGGTATATTAGTGTTTTCCACAAGTAATGTACGTGGAGTCAATGTAGAGTGAAACAGGGGCGGATCCAGGATGATGTGTTAGTGGGGCCCAGGCAGATATGGCAATACTGACTAGAGCGATCGAGCGAAGCTAGAGATAATTCCAGTCTGGAGGTCCGGGGGTCGCCGTAAGCCCCGGGGGAAAAAATGGAAATTTATAATTTTTATAGCACTTCTGGTGTGTATTTTAGGGGTCCTTTGGAGTTCATAATGGGGGAATAGTTATTAAAAAAAAAATGTCAGGAGTCTAGGGGGGCCCGGGCCCCATAGGCCACCCCTAAATCCGCCCTTGGAGTGAAATACAAATATTAATAACTTGAACAAATATAACTGACACTGAGAATAACAATTTTAATTCAATGAAACAGATGAATTTCCAAAATGATAAAACTGAGCAATATTAATGATTTCTGTTTTCTGTTGGCTTAATAATATTGCACTCTCTGTATGCAAACAATACCCACGTCTATGGAATGTGTGCTTGTGTATAATCTGATATTCTACATACACGTACCTTTGATGCCCTTAGATGTATTTACAACAAAAACAATGATCAAATAATTCCACAATAACTGATCATGAAGATATATATTTTTTTATGTAAATGGGTATGCCTGAGAAGTTGTCCTTCATCTAAATAGATTAACCTGATACAAATTACCTTTGAATGAGATTCATTCTATAACACTTGGTTAGATACACGAAAATGATGATGATGATTAGATCCAATAATGTCGTCCACAGCTGACACGAATAAATCTAATCCTAAAAACCGAATATTGGTAACTTGATTAAATATAACTGACACTCACAATGACAATTTCATCTCACTCATTTCGATGATTGTACTGACGATAGTGACTTCTTTGGGTTTATTTATTTTCCGCATTATATAGAAACAAAAAATACTTCCATGCATTATTTGATTGTGTATAATCTGATACTCTACATGTATGGACGTATCTTTGAGACCCTTAGATGTATTCCAAATAAAATAACTGATACAGTGCTATATCCAATATCTGACAATTGAGAGATGAAATGTATGCGTATGTCTGAGAAGACTGCTCATTGACTTGGATTTATCTCATAAAAAGTTTCCTTGAAGTGGGATTCTTTTGATCACATTATATTTCATGAAATCCACAAATTCGCGATATGGACAGTGATCTTACGTTGTTAGGCTCATTCAAGTGAAAGAAGTTTTATGTTTGAATTTATGATGAATTTTTATTCAATCTACAATTATTGATATATTGATGATATAAGTGAAAAACACCATCTTTTGTAATCATTATACTTTCTCAGGGAACAGTAATTTAAAACCGAACTGTCATCAAACTTGTTTGTCCTGTTTGCACAAAGATTTCCCAGAGTTGCTACTCATGTTTTTCTTGAGTAACACAATGGGTGACAGCATTGATCAGCAAACTTATACCAACAAATATTTGGCAGGAATCAAGTACTTCGAATAAATTATAGTATTTTTTTATTTTGCAGAACAATAACAACAAAAACAACATAATAATGTGAAACCACAATCAAAGCCAATTCCAGCGAATGTGCATCATGACAACTGGATGAGATTACTTGCAATAGCACCAATAATGGTAAAGTAAAACATTCGAATAACCAGCGAGATTATATGAAGTTACAACCTCACAGGACTGCAATAGTCTTGAGTGTGGCACTTGAGTTGCCCATTTTGTGCAGAAATTTGCCGACGCGCTTCAACTTCCTGGCGAGCTGGCGACGTTTTTGACTGGACATCTTGCCGTTGGCAACTCCTTGATTGGTGAAGGGTCCGTTCAAGAAAACTGTGGCATCAGAATCAATGGATATATTCGCGTGACGAATCTGTGGCTTGGAAGTGTAGCTGTGTACATCCTGGTGGAGGATACTGTCCACAGGCAGCTGAGAACTGACGATGGATCCATGAGAACTAGACTGGGAGATCCTGCTTCGCTTGGTGGTAGACTGTTGGACATCTTTGATGTGGTAAGATTGTCCCCCGTCTAGTCTCTTTGTCGAGAACCTGGGAACTTGCTCATAGTCCTGTGAGTCACCAACAGAGTCTGGAAAGTGACTGTGGAGTGATGACAATGAGCTAGGAACCGAATGCCTTTGCGGGTGTGGAGCTTTGTTCTTGGATCCATAGGCGCTCAGTGCCTGCAGCCAAGGTCCGACTTTGCTGTTGATGTCGTCAACGAGACACTGATCAGGCTTGCTCTGGATGGAAAGTCTCTGATTATCGGGACAACTCTCTATGGAGCAAATGTTTCCGGAACACATAGCAGAGCCCGTTTCACCATCACCTAGTTCTCGCACACCGATCGTCGTATTGTTGTCACTGTGAGAGTCCTCGGATGCCCTGGAGATGTCCATGGCATCATTTGAACGAAGGCAAGTCATCAGCACACTGGACCCTGTTGAGTCCGAGTCAGAGTCTGCCTCTTGTGCGATGCTGGATAAGTAAGAGACGTCACAGTCGTATTCGGCGCTGGTCTGTGTTGGACCAGTCGTGGACCAAAACCTGGTACTTTTGACCATGCTGGCATCGGAGCAGTCCAAGAGGTTGATGTAGATATGGCTGCTGTCGTTGAAGCTGCTGCTGGGAGAGTTGGCCGGAGCTGCCATCTGGTCGCTCACACTCGTGTTTATGCTGGACGTCGACTGACCGAACAGGGACGAAGGCAAGGATCCAGAGTGTCGGAAAGATCCAAAGGGATTATTTGGGGACTTCCAGCTCCAGGAGCCTTCAAGGGTGGGCTGCATGTTGTCAGAGCTCGAGTTTGACTCGTCACAAGAAATACTCAGCAGGTCTGACACTCGACGTGCGATTTCTTTTTTCTGTCAAAACCAGTTTCCATGAATCTCTCGCGAATTCAATCTGAATGCTGCTCGAATTTTTTTTTAATATTCTTGAACTCCAGACATACTATGTTGATATTCAAGTGATTATTTCGACTATCGAGTGTTAACAGCTTTTATAGAGATTTGAGATCTCTTGGGCGGGGCTTAGCTTCACTTCACTTCTCTCTACAAAAGGTCGGTGTTCTATTGGTTGTTGGTCCTCCACATTCTGTTAGTCTGAAATTCAATTACAATGGACTGGCCCCAAAACACTCGGTGTCACCGCCAGACCAAACTTTGCCTAATCTCCATGAAATCATTCACTTGTGGCAGCTAACTGCTGCCCGCCTCGAGAAAAACCTGACTGGAGGATGGACTTAAAAGGATGAGAGAGGAGAGTCGCAGACGGTTTGTTTGTGTGTGACCGTCCTCTCGAGCCCAGTGTGAGTTAGTTTAGCACTTGACCCCCTAGTCACTTGAACCCCACTTGACCCCCTGCCATTGAGTTTTTGGAACTATTCATATTTCAGTTTTATTTAGAATACAGTATCTAAATGATAGACCTGAGGACAATAAACCTAATAAAAAAAACTGTATGTATAATAAAAAATAAAATATTTGTTGTTTTCAGAAATATTGACACGGGGAGTTACTTCCTATACATATGAGTATGAAGTATTTTAGGCTTGTCACATGCTAATAGCTTTTTCACAAATCTCTGTTTGTCTTTATGACTTTATATTAAAATATGTTATATTTTAAGCTAAATATGATCATCATGTACACATTATGATTCATGGTTCGTGATCATAATAATCTGCTGGGCAATTATTCATCCAAACACAAGAATATAACTTAATCAAATTCATATAAATTTAAATGTCATGATTTTCGTTAAATTTCGTAATTTCATAATTTTCGTTCCTCCACTGAGATAAACAAATTGCTATTCATTCGTCTCACATTCTTAAAAATTATCTGCATCCTGGAAGATATGAATTGTAATTCACACTTGATTTTCAATTGAACAATATTAATTTGGTATTGGATGTGTTAATGTACACGAAAACAGTTATTTATGTTAAGTTAATTAGTGTCAATATCAATGTGGAACAATGACTCCCAAAATTCAGAATCTATTTAGTCGAATATTATGTTGAATAGAATCGACGATTATCATTTGAATATAACATCTATGAGAAACTGTACGATATCCTGATAATTGTGGTGAGAATTCGCAGACATAGATCATTATACAAGACATACCAATGAATGATAATGAAAATACAAAATTTTATTTTCAGCAAAAATGCAATACACTGTTCGCCAGATTCATGTGGTGTTTCTAGGAAACGGATTGTCTTTTTAAAAAAATCAGTACAATCTTAGATATAAGGATAGAACGTTTATGAGAATCTGCATGTTATCCTTGTAATTTTGGTGATTGTTTAAATCATTAAGTAAAAAATATGGATAATCATAATCTTAAGCTTCACAAAATACATTGTAAACGGGCGCCATCTGTTTACTGTTCATTTCAGTTTTTGCAGTAGGATACTATACCCGTGTTGTGACAATAATATCTATGTTATTACTCTACATACAGTCATGTCTTGGTTAGCTGCTCTTTGATCTCTGCTCATCCACAGGATTCAAGCCGACATGAAAGTTAATGCCTCAGACTACCTGACGTACACATCGCTGGCTGCATCTGAGAAAATTAGTGTTTTTTATATGATAATATATAATTAATACAACAATATTTAAAGCATCTCAAAAAAGCAAAATTAGGAAATCATTTGATTCCCTAATTCAATTTTGGTATTGAAGATGAATCGCTGATGAATATACCAAGTCATTTTTGGTCGGATGTTTAGAAAAAAGTATGGATAGGATCAGATGATTGGGTGTGGACTTCACTGGTGTGAGACGAGAAGTCTCTAATAATTGACAGGTTAATCAATGAATAATTATATACGATATACGATATCATTTGAAAGAAATCTAATCATCACAATTTTCATTTAAGATAAGTTTTCCATGATAGATTCGCTTATCCAATTAGTCAAACTCCATATCAAGAGTTGGTGGCTGAGAGAGGTTGGTGCAATCAAATCGTCTCCGGGCTCCAGAACCAGGTGATGAATATTTATTATCAATGAGAGTATTATTTAAATTTGACACGAACATCTTTGTGTGAAATGCAGTTAAATACACAAAATGATGACGATGATTAGGTATATTAGTGTTTTCCACAAGTAATGTACGTGGAGTCAATGTAGAGTGAAACAGGGGCGGATCCAGGAAGATGTGTTAGGGGGGCCCAGGCAGATATGGCAATACTGACTAGAGCGATCAAGCGAAGCTAGAGATAATTCCAGTCTGGGGGTCCGGGGGTCGCCGTAAGCCCCGGGGAAAAAAATGGAAATTTATAATTTTTATAGCACTTCTGGTGTGTATTTTAGGGGTCCTTTGGAGTTGATAATGGGGAAATAGTTATTAAAAAAAATTTTTTCAGGAGTCTAGGGGGGCCCGGGCCCCATAGGCCACCCCTAAATCCGCCCTTGGAGTGAAATACAAATATTAAAGTCTAACTAGAGTGTATCATTTTTATGTTCTTATACCATGGAGATGGTTTCCCTGATCATTTTGGTTTTTACAGAAGTTGAAAATCTCAATCACAACCTGAGATATTCCTATTTTAGTGAATTACTTTTTTCCAATCTATCAGCAATTTGCAGGACCTCATTAATTATTATAATTAGATATTCATGACGTCATATGAGTCAAGTACTAAAATTAGCTATCTAAACCTCATTTATGCAAGGGTTATAATGTAGATGAAGATTCCTATAAAGACTGATATGTTTTGTGGTAACGCATAGTCAGTCTTATGTTATGCCAGCATGTTGTCAAGGCTACACAATCAGAGCTAGCGCCCCTTAGCAACCACTTGTTGGGTGGGTTGCTATGGACAATTGAACTGTTAGGACATGTGGAAGTGCTACTTTCTTTTAACATTTTCACAAAGGATCATAATGTAACAAAAGTTGAGGTCCTAATAATGTGGAATCATCAGTGGTTAGCAACAAAATCTCCATAGCAACGTGGTTGCTATGGGCCATATTCCGGCTCTCGTTGCCATGACACCAACAAAATTTATTCAAAATTGAATATTTCTTGTATGGAGTCATTATGTGGAACAAAAATTATTTTCATTATCTTCAATATTATGCAGTACTGGTTTCAATGAGCTCATTATCTTTCAGTGACTCATATGACGTCATCATTGCTAATTTGCATATTTGCATATGACATCGAAAGGTCAATAGGACATGTCATAAACAAACATCCGTAAAATAGTGACTATTCAAGATATTTCATTTTTGTAAAAACAGAAATGATCCCCAGACTTCCGTCTTTGATATTGACACTAAACTAAAATAAGTTATTTTTTCACTCTAGTTAGGCTTTAATAACTTGAACAAATATAACTGACACTGAGAATAACAATTTTAATTCAATGAATTTCCAAAATGATAAAACTGAGCAATATTAATGATTTCTGTTTTCTGTTGGCTTAATAATATTGCACTCTCTGTATGCAAACAATACCCACGTCTATGGAATGTGTGCTTGTGTATAATCTGATATTCTACATGCACGTACCTTCGATGCCCTTAGATGTATTTACAACAAAAACAATGATCAAATAATTTCACAGTAACTGATCATGAAGATATATATTTTTTATGTAAATGGGTATGCCTGAGAAGTTGTCCTTCATCTAAATAGATTAACCTGATACAAATTACCTTTGAATGAGATTCATTCTATAACACTTGATCTAATTAAAATCACAATTTTCCGATATGCAAAATTTGCCTGTAGATCAAAATTATTTAAAAATACCATTTGAGATATGTTTTCCAATTTTTTTCAATCAAACTAAATAGATTCCTCAACAAGATTTGGTGGTTGAAGAAGACTGATGAATCGCAATTAACTCGTCTTGAGTGTCAAAACTAGGTAGTGAATGGATATCGATGAGAGTATTGATTATATTGGACACAAATACCATTGTGTGAAATGCAGTTAGATACACAAAAATGATGATGATGATTAGATCCAATAATGTCGTCCACAGCTGACACGAATAAATCTAATCCTAAAAACCGAATATTGGTAACTTGATTAAATATAACTGACACTCACAATGACAATTTCATCTCACTCATTTCGATGATTGTACTGACGATAGTGACTTCTTTGGGTTTATTTATTTTCCGCATTATATAGAAACAAAAAATACTTCCATGCATTATTTGATTGTGTATAATCTGATACTCTACATGTATGGACGTATCTTTGAGACCCTTAGATGTATTCTAAATAAAATAACTGATACAGTGCTATATCCAATATCTGACAATTGAGAGATGAAATGTATGCGTATGTCTGAGAAGACTGCTCATTGACTTGGATTTATCTCATAAAAAGTTCCCTTGAAGTGGGATTCTTTTGATCACATTATATTTCATGAAATCCACAAATTCGCGATATGGACTGTGATCTTACGTTGTTAGGCTCATTCAAGTGAAAGGAGTTTTATGTTTGAATTTATGATGAATTTTTATTCAATCTACAATTATTGATATATTGATGATATAAGTGAAAAACACCATCTTTTTGTAATCATTATACTTACTCAGGGAACAGTAATTTAAAACTGAACTGTCATCAAACTTGTTTGTCCTGTTTGTACAATGATTTCCTAGAGTTGCTACTCATGTTTTTCTTGAGAAACACAATGGGTGACAGCATTGATCAGCAAACTTGTACCAACAAATATTTGGCAGGAAACAAGTACTTGGAATAAATTATAGTATTTTTTATTTTGCAGAACAATAACAACACAAACAACATAATAATGTGAAACCATAATCAAAACCAATTCCAGCGAATGTGCATCATAACAACTGGATGAGATTACTTGCAATAGCACCAATAATGGTAAAGTAAAACATTCGAATAACCAGCGAGATTATATGGAGTTACAACCTCACAGGACTGCAATAGTCTTGAGTGTGGCACTTGAGTTGCCCATTTTGTGCAGAAATTTGCCGACGCGCTTCAACTTCTTGGCGAGCTGGCGACGTTTTTGACTGGACATCTTGCCGTTGGGAACTCCTTGATTGGTAAAGGGTCCGTTTAAGAAAACTGTGGCATCAGAATCAATGGATTTATTCGCGTGACGAGTTTGTGGCTTGGAAGTGTAGCTGTATACATCATGGTGCAGGATACTGTCCACAGGCAGCTGAGAACTGACGATGGATCGATGAGAACTAGACTGGGAGATACTGCTTCGCTTGGTGGTAGACTGTTGGACATCTTTGATGTGGTAAGATTGTCCCCCGTCTAGTCTCTTCGTCGAGAACCTGGGAACTTGCTCATAGTCCTGTGAGTCACCGACAGAGTCTGGAAAGCGACTGTGGAGTGATGAAAATGAGCTAGGAACCGAATGCCTTTGCGGGTGTGGAGCTTTGTTCTTGGATCCATAGGCGCTCAAAGCCTGCAGCCAAGGTCCGACTTTGCTGTTGATGTCGTCAACGAGACACTGATCAGGCTTGCTCTGGATGGAAGGTATCTGATTATCGGGACAACTCTCTATGGAGCAAATGTCTCTGGAACACATAGCAGAGCCCGTTTCACCATCACCTAATTCTCGCACACCGATCGTGGTATTGTTGTCACTGTGAGAGTCCTCAGATGCTCTGGAGTTGTCCATGACATCATTGGGACGAAGGCAAGTCATCAGCACGCTGGATCCTGTTGAGTCCGAGTCAGAGTCTGCCTCTTGTGCAATGTTGGATAGGTAAGAGACGTCACAGTCGTATTCGGCGCTGGTTTGTGTTAGACCAGTCGTGGACCAAAACCTTGTGCTTTTGACCATGCTGGCATCGGAGCAGTCCAAGAGGTTGATGTAAATGCGGCTGCTGTCGTTGAAGCTGCTGCTGGGAGAGTTGGCCGGAGCTGCCATCTGGTCGCTCACACTCGTGTTTATGCTGGCCGTCGACTGACCGAACAGGGACGAAGGCAAGGATCCAGAGTGTCGGAAAGATCCAAAGGGATTAGTTGGGGACTTCCAGCTCCAGGAGCCTTCAAGGGTGGGCTGCATGTTGTCAGAGCTCGAGTTTGACTCGTCACAAGAAATACTCAGCAGGTCTGACACTCGACGTGCGATTTCTTTTTTCAAACTGTCAAAACCAGTTTCCATGAATCTCTCGCGAATTCAATCTGAATGCTGCCCGAATTTCTTTTCTTTTTTTTTCTTTTTTATAATGTGCTCAGAAACTTAGAAAATTTCTTTTAATATTCTTGAACTCCAGAGATACTATGTTGATATTCAAGTGATTATTTCGACTATCGAGTGTTGAGAGCTTTTATAGAGATTTGAGATCTCTTGGGCGGGGCTTAGCTTCACTTCACTTCTCTCTACAAAAGGTCGGTGTTCTATTGGCTGTTGGTCCTCCACATTCTGTTAGTCTGAAATTCAATTACAATGGACTGGCCCCCAAACACTCGGTGTCACCGCCAGACCAAACTGTGCCTAATCCCCATGAAATCAGTCACCTGTAGCAGCTAACTGCTGCCCGCCTGGAGAAATACCTGACTAGGAGATGGACTTCAAAGGATGAGAGAGGAGAGTGGCAGACAGTTTGTTTGTGTGTGACCGTCCTCTCGAGCTCAGTGTGAGTTAGTTTAGCACTTGACCCCCTAGTCACTTGAACCCCACTTGACCCCCTGCCATTGAGATTTTGGAACTATTCATATTTCAGTTTCGTTTAGAATATCCATTATGTTTATTACCGAAAACATGGTGCAGTAGCTGACTGATAAACCTAAGGGCAATAAACATTAGAACAAACTGTATGTAAGTTAAAGAAAACTAAAATATTTGTTGTTTTTGAAAATATTGACACGAAGGAGTTACATCCTATACATATGAGTATGAAGTATTTTAGGTCTGTATATTAATGGGTTTTTCACAAACCCCTGTTTATCTTTATGACTTTATATCAAAATATAATATATAAATATAAACTACCCATATTTTAAGCTACATTTGATCATCATGTACATAGTAACATTCACGGTTCGTGATCATGAGCATCTGCTTAGCAATGATTCATCCAAACACAAGAATATAAATTAATAAAAATTATATAAATTTAAATGTCATGATTTTCGTTAAATTTAGTAATTTCATGATTTTCGTTCCCCGACTGAGATAAACAAATTGCTATTCACCCCTCTCACATTCATAAAAAAAATCTGCATCCTGGAAGATATGATTTGTAATTCACAACTGATTTTCAACTGGACAATATTAATTTTGTATTGGATGTGGTCATGATGTGGTAATGTACACGAAACAGTTATTTATGTTAAGTCAATTAGTGTCAATTTCAATCTGGAGCATTGATTCCCAAGATTTAGAATTTTTGAAATCGAAGATTATGGTGAATAGGATCGACGATTATCATTCGAATATAACATCGTTGAGCAACTGTACGATGTCCTATTAATTTTGGGTGAGAATTTACAGACATAGATTATTATACAAGACATACAAATGAATGATGATGAAAAAAATCTATTATCAGCAAAATTTCGATACAATGTTCGTCAGATTCATGTGGTATTTGTACGAAATGGATTGTCTTAAAAACCTCAATAAAATCTTAGATATGAGGATATAGCTTTTATGAGAATCTTTATGTTATCCTTGTAATTTTGGTGATTGTTTAAATTATTACTTGAAAATATGGATAATCGTAATCTTAATATTAAGTTTCACAAAATATATTGTAAACGGGCGCCATCTGTTTACTGTTCATTTCAGTTTTTGCAATAGGATACAATACCCGTGTTGCGACAATAATATCCAAGTTATTACTCTACATACAGTTATGTCTTGGTTAGCTGCTCTTTGATCTCTGCTCATCCACAGGATTCAAGCCGACATGAAAGTTAATGCCTCAGACGGCCTGACGCACACATTGCTGGCTGCATCTGAGAAAATTAGTGTTTTTTTATATGATTATATAATACAACGATATTTTAAGCATCTCAAGAAAGCAAAATTAGGGAATCATTTGATTCCTTAATTCGATTTTGGTATTGAAGATGAATCGCTGATGAATATACCAAGTCATTTTAGTCGGATGTTCAGAAAAAGTATAGATAGGATCAGATGATTGGGTGTGGACTGCACTGGTGTGAAACGAGACTTGGAACAGGGGTTTATACTAACATCGAAATCTCTAATACTTGACATGTTAATCAATGAATAATCATATACGACATATCATATCATTTGAAAAAAAAATCTAATCATCACAATTCTCATTTAAGATAAGTTTTCCACGAAAGATCCGCTTTATCAAAGTAGTCAAACTCCATATCAAGAGTTGGTGGCTGAGAGAGACTTATCAATTGCAATCAATTCGTCTCCGGGCTCCAAAACCAGGTGATGAATATTTATTATCAATGAGAATATCAAGTATATTTGACACGAATATTATTGTGTAATATGCAGTTAAATACACAAAAATGATGACCATGATTAGGTATATTAGTGTCTTCCTTAAATAATGTACGTGGAGTACAATGTAGAGTGAAAAGCAAATATTAATAACTTGAATGAATATAAATGACTATGGAACGCCGGTACGACATGCGAGAAATTCAATGAGACAGATGAATTTCCAAAATGATAAAACTGAGCAATAATAATGATTTCTGTCGGTTTTGAAGTTCCACTCTCTGTATGCAAACAATACCCACGTCTATGAAATGTGTGCTTGTGTATAATCAGGTATTCTACATTCATTCTATAACATTTGATCTAATTAAATTCACAATTTTCCGACATACACAGTAGGCATACATTCTACAAGTTGACTTTACTAGTTTTATTCAGTTAAATACAGTAACTCATGTAAATTCAGCATTGTCTGAATGAATCATTATTCATACAGAAACCAGTTCGTTAACCCGTTCTTTTACTTTTCTATGGTGGTATCAAATTTGAATCTCTGGTGAAAATACAAAGTCATTTTCGGTCAGATCTTCAGAAAAAAGTGTGAATAGGAATAGATTTGGAATGATATGTTTGAAACGAGAATAGAAGTGTGCCTCGTTAATAGGAACATCTCTGACAATGAGATGTTGGACGCTACAGCAAACAATGCAATAAAACGATGATATGTGATATCATCATATAGATACTAGTAATCTTTTCAAAATTATTAATAATACCATTTGAGATATGTTTCCAATTTTTTTAAAATCAAACTAAGTAGATTCCTTAACGAGTTTTGGTGGTCAAAGAAGACTGATGAATTGCAATTAACTTGTCTTGAGTATCCAAAACTAGGTAATAAATTATTATCAATGAGAGTATTGATTATAATTGACACAAATACCATTGTGTGAAATGCAGTTAGATACACAAAAATGATGACGATGATTAGATCGAATAATGTCGTCCACAGATGACACTAATAGATCTAATCATGAAAAGCGAATATTGATAACTTGAATAAATATAATTGACATTCACAATGACAAGTTTATCTCACTCATATCGATGATTATTCTGACGATAGTGAGTTCTTTGGGTTTATCTATGTTACTCATTATATCCAAACAAAACATACGTCTATGCATTGTTTGATTGTGTATAATCTGATACTCTACATGGACGTATTTTTGAGACACTTAGATGTTTTCCAAATAAAATAACTAATACAGTACCATATCCAATATCTGACAATTGAGAGATTAAATGTATACATATGCCTGAGAAAGCTGCTCATTGACTTGGATTTATCTGATAAAAAAGTGGGATTCTTGTGATCACATAATATTTCATGAAATCCACAATTTCGCGAAATAGGCAGTGATCTTACGTTGTTAGGTTCATTCAAATGAAAGGAGTTTTCATGTTCGACTTTGTGATGAATTTTTATTCAATCTCCAATTATTGATATGTTGATAATATAGGATGAAAAACACCGTCTATTTGTAATCATTATACCTCCTCAGGGAACAGTAATTCAAAAGTGAACTGACATCAAAATTGTTTGTCCTGTTTGCACAATGATTTCCTAGAGTTGCTACTGATGTTTTTCTTGAGTAACACAATGGGTGACAGCATTAATCAGCAAACTTGTACCAACAGATATTTGGCAGAAAACAAGTACTTGGAATAAATTATAGTATTTTTTATTTTGCAGAACAATAACAACACAAACAACAGAATAATGTGAAACCATAATCAAAACCAATTCCAGCGAATGTGCATCATAACAACTGGATGAGATTACTTGCAATAGCACCAATAATGGTAAAGTAAAACATTCGAATAACCAGCGAGATTATATGGAGTTACAACCTCACAGGACTGCAAGAGTCTTGAGTGTGGCACTGGAGTTGCCCATTTTGTGCAGAAATTTGCCGACGCGCTTCAACTTCTTGGCGAGCTGGCGACGTTTTTGACTGGACATCTTGCCGTTGGGAACTCCTTGATTGGTAAAGGGTCCGTTTAAGAAAACTGTGGCATCAGAATCAATGGATTTATTCGCGTGACGAGTTTGTGGCTTGGAAGTGTAGCTGTATACATCATGGTGCAGGATACTGTCCACAGGCAGCTGAGAACTGACGATGGATCTAGGAGAACGAGACTGGGAAATACTGCTTCGTTTGGTGGTAGACTGTTGGACATCTTTGATGTGGTAAGATTGTCTCCCGTCTAGTCTCTTCGTCGAGAACCTGGGAACTTGCTCATAGTCTTGTGAGACACCGACAGAGTCTGGAAAGTGACTGTGGAGTGATGACAATGAGCTAGGAACCGAGTGCCTCTGCGGGTTTGGAGCTTTGTTCTTGGATCCATAGGCGCTCAGGGCCTGCAGCCAAGGTCCGACTTTGCTGTTGATGTCGTCAACGAGACACTGATCAGGCTTGCTCTGGATGGAAGGTCTCTGATTATCGGGACAACTCTCTATGGAGCAACTGTTTCTGGAAAACATAGCAGAGCCCGTTTCACCATCACCTAGTTCCCGCACACCGATCGTGGTATTGTTGTCACTGTGAGAGTCCTCAGATGCTCTGGAGTTGTCCATGGCATCATTGAAACGAAGGCAAGTCATCAGCACGCTGGATCCTGTTGAGTCCGAGTCGGAGTCTGCCTCTTGTACGATGCTGGATAGGTAAGAGACGTCACAGTCGTATTCGGCGCTGGTTTGTGTTGGACCAGTCGTGGACCAGAACCTAGTGCTCTTGACCATGCTGGCATCGGAGCAGTCCAAGAGGTTGATGTAAATGTGGCTGCTGTCGTTGAAGCTGCTGCTGGGAGAGTTGGCCGGAGCTGCCATCTGGTCGCTCACACTCGTGTTTATGCTGGCCGTCGACTGACCGAACAGGGACGAAGGCAAGGATCCAGAATGTCGGAAAGATCCAAAGGGATTAGTTGGGGACTTCCAGCTCCAGGAGCCTTCAAGGGTGGGCTGCATGTTGTCAGAGCTTGAGTTTGACTCGTCACAGGAAATACTCAGCAGGTCTGACACTCGACGTGTGATTTCTTTTTTCAAACTGTCAAAACCAACTTCCATGAATCTCTCGCGAATTCAATCTGTATGCTGCTCGAATATTCTTGAACTCCAGAGATACTATGTTGATATTCAAGTGATTATTTCGACTATTGAGTGTTGAGAGCTTTTATAGAGATTTGAGATCTCTTGGGCGGGGCTTAGCTTCACTTCACTTCTCTCTAAAAAAAGGTCGGTGTTCTATTGGTTGTTGGTCCTCCACATTCTGCTAGTCTGAAATTCAATTACAATGGACTGGCCCAAAAACACTCGGTGTCACCGCCAGACCAAACTGTGCCTAATCCCCATGAAATCAGTCACCTGTATAGCAGCTAACTGCTGCCCGCCTCGAGACAAACCTGACTGGAGGGTGGACTTCAAAGGATGAGAGAGGAGAGTCGCAGACAGTTTGTTTGTGTGTGACCGTCCTCTCGAGCCCAGTGTGAGTTAGTTTAACACTTGACCCGCTAGTCACGTGAACCCCACTTGACCCCCTGCCGTTGAGTTGTTGGAATTATTCATATTTCAGTTTCATTTAGAATATCCATTATGTTTATTACCGAACACATGGTGCAGTAGCTGACTGATAAACCTAAGGGCAATAAACATTAAAACAAACTGTATGTAAGTTAAAGAAAACTAAAATATTTGTTGTTTTTGAAAATATTGACACGAAGGAGTTACATCCTGTACATATGAGTATGAAGAATTTTAGGTATGTATATTAGTGGGTTTTTCACAAACCCCCGTTTATCTGTATGACTTTATATCAAAATATAATATATAAATATAAACTACCCATATTTTAAGCTACATTTGATCATCATGTACATAGTAACATTCACGGTTCGTGATCATGAGCATCTGCTTGGCAATGATTCATCCAAACACAAGAGTATAAATTAATCAAAATTATATAAATTTAAATGTCATGATTTTCGTTAAATTTCGTAATTGCATGATTTTCGTTCCGCGACTGAGATAAACATATTGCTATTCACCCTCTCACATTCATAAAAAAAATTTGCATCCTGGAAGATATGAATTGTAATTCGCACTTGATTTTCAACTGGACAATATTAATTTTGTATTGGATGTGGTCATGATGTGGTAATGTACACGAAACAGTTATTTATGTTAAGTCAATTAGTGTCAATTTCAATCTGGAGCATTGATTCCCAAGATTTAGAATTTTTGAAATCGAAGATTATGGTGAATAGGATCGACGATTATCATTCGAATATAACATCTATGAGCAACTGTACGATGTCCTATTAATTTTGGGTGAGAATTGACAGACATAGATCATTATACAAGACATACAAATGAATGATGATGAAAAAAAAATCTATTATCAGCAAAATTTCGATACACTGTTCGTCAGATTCATGTGGTATTTGTGCGAAATGGATTGTCTTAAAAACCTCGATAAAATCTTAGATATGAGGGTTTTGTGTTTATGAGAATCTTTATGTTATCCTTGTAATTTTGGTGATTGTTTAAATTATTACTTGAAAATATGGATAATCGTAATCCTAATATTAAGCTTCACAAAATATATTGTAAACGGGCGCCGTCTGTTTACTGTTCATTTCAGTTTTTTGCAATAGGATATTAAACCCGTGTTGTGACAATAATATCAAAGTTATTACTCTACATACAGTTATGTCTTGGTTAGCTGCTCTTTGATCTCTGCTCATCCACAGGATTCAAGCCGACATGAAAGTTAATGCCACGGACGGACTGACCTGAACATACCTAAACATTGCTGGCTGCATCTGACAACATTAGTGATTTTTTATATGATTATATAATACAACGATATTTTAAGCATCTCAAGAAAGCAAAATTAGGAAATCATTTGATTCCTTAATTCGATTTTGGTATTGAAGATGAATCGCTGATGAATATAAAAGTAATTTTTGGTCGGATGTTTAGAAACAAGTATAGATAGGATCAGATGATTGGGTGTGGACTTCACTGGTGTGAAACGAGACCTGGAACAGGATTTATATTAACATCGAAATCTCTAATAATTGACAGGTTACTCAATGAATAGTTATATACGATATATGATATCATTTGAAAAACAAATCTAATCATCACAATTTTCATTTAAGATAAGTTTTCCCCAATAGATTTGCTCTATGAAATTAGTCAAACTCCATATCAAGAATTGGTGACTGATAGAGACTTATAGATTGCAATCAATTCGTCTCCGGTCTCCAAAACCAGGTGATGAATAACTATCATCAATGAGAATATCAAGTATAATTGACACGAACATCATTGTGTGAAATGCAGTTATAAACACAAAAATGATGACGAGGATTAGGTCTATTAGTGTCTTCTATAGAAAATATACGTGGAGTCACTGTGGAGTGAAATGCAAATAATAATAATAACTTGCATAAATATAACTGACACTCAGAAAAACAATTTTAATTCAATCAAATAGGAACATGTTTATTGAGATAAATGAGCAACGATAGTAATTTATGTGGACTTATTTTATTCCCCTCTATATCCAAACAACAAGCATGTCTATGAATTGTTTGTTTATGTATAATCTTATACTCCACATACACGTGTCTTTGAGGCCCTCACATGTATTACAACAAAACATTGATCATATGATTTCATCAAAAAACTTATCATGGAAAGAAATACTTTTGGTTTTATGTACATATTAGGTATGCATGAGGTGCCGTCCTTTATTTTATTAGGTTTATCTGATACGAATTACTTTCAATTGAAACTCGTTTCATAACATTTTGTCTGCTTAAATTCACAATTTTTTTCAATAAACACAGTAAACAGAAATTTTACGAATTGACGTTTTCCTATCAATAACATGGGTCTTTCGCAATGATGCGCAAACTTGTGTGGTGGTACAAAACAGATACTCGTACTTGGAATTCACTACATTATTTTATTATTCCATACGTATAACAAAGCAATAACAAGGAAAACAACATCACAATGTGAACCATGTTTATAACAAATGCAACCACACGGTCATTATAACATTTTTAACACCATTATGAACATTTTTGCAGTACCATTATTGGTAAAGCATTTCACTTGTACATTGGAACCAACGATGAAGCTATAACTTCACACGACAGCGAGAGTCTTCAATGTTAAGCTGGAGTTGCCCATCTTGTGCAGGAATTTGCCGACGCGCTTCAGCTTCCTAGCGAGCTGGCGATGTTTCTGGCTGAACAGCCTGCCGCTGGCGACTCCCTGATTAGTGAAAGGACCCTTCAAGAAGGCCGTGGCGTCAGAGTCCGTGGAGAGGTTCTCTCGACGAGTCTGTAACTTAGAAGTGTAGCTGTATTAATCCTGGTCCAGGATACTGTCCACAGGCAGCTGAGAACTGGCGATGGATCGACGAGAACTACACTGGGAGATACATCGCTTCTTGACGGGAGACTGCTGAAGAACGTTGACGCGGCGAGATTTTTCTTTGCCTTGTTTCACTATCGAGAACCTGGGAATTTGTTTGTAGTCCTGGAAGTCACAGACAGATTCCGGAATGTGACTCTGCTGTGACGACAATGAGCTGGGAACTGAGCACCGGGGCAGACACCGAGCTCTATCTTTTGAACCACAAGTGTTGAGGGCCTGCAGCCAGGGTCCGACTTTGCTGTTGATGTCATCAACGAGGCACTGGTCAGGCTTACTGTGGGTGGACAGTCTCTGGAAATTGGGACAACTTCTGACGGAGTCGTCACTTCTGGAGCACACAGGGGAGTCCGTTTTGCCGTCACCGGGTTCTCGGCCACATATCGTAGTGTTTATATCACTATGAGAGTCGCCATATAAAACAAAGCCCTCCAAGAGGTGACTGGAACGAGGACAGGTCAGAAGAACACTGGATCCAGTCGAATCCGAGTCGGAGTCTGACACTTGAATGATGCTGGACAGGTAGGATACGTCATAGTCATACTCGGCAGTGGTCTGAGCAAGAGCTGGCGTGGACCTGAGCCTGGTGTGCTTGGTGTCAGAGCATTCCAGAAGGTTGACGTAAATGTGGCTGCTGTCGTTGAAACTGCTGCTGGGAGAGTTGGCTGGAGCTACCATCTGGTGGCCACCGATGGTGTCAATACGGTAGAAGCCGAAGGGGTTGTTTGGGGACCTCCAGGCCCAGGAACCTTCCATGGTGGGTTGCATATTGTTAAAGCTCGACTGTGTCTCGTTACGAGAAGTACTCAGCAACTTTGACACTTGACGTGTAATTTCTTCTCTCAAACCGTCAAAACTACCTTCCACTACCTTCTCTGGCAAAGTCAGTCCGGAATTCGCTGGAAAATACTGTAAAAATGTGATATTTTTCTTAGCAATCGAACTGTTTATTCAGACAATCGATAGAGGAGACTTTTGTATAAGGAGCTGACAGGTGGGCGGGGCTTAGCTCCAGTTCACGTGTCTGTAGAAATGTTGTTACAATATTGATTAATTGCCATATATGTGTACTGTTAGTCTGAACTTCAATTGAAACGGACTGTTTCAAAATATTAAGTGTCACCAGCAGACCAAACTGTGCCTAATCCTTTTGGAATCAGTCACCTGCAGCAGCTAACTTCTGCCCGCCTCGAGACAAACCCCAGAGGATGGACTTCAAAGGGTGACATAAGAGTGTGCCAGACAATTTGTGTACCTCTCTAACCCTCTGTGAGTTAGTTTAACACCCATCAGACTCGTTTGACCCCCTGGCGCTGACTGAATGATTTCAATATCAGCATTATATCATTGAATATATTTGAAAGAGCCGATTGAACAATTAAAAATATCCATATTTTATCAATTTATCCACTTATAAATATTTTCTTCTGGGTTATTTTACAGACACCCGGACTTACAACCTGTCCTCCCTTGCTCGGCCAAATCTCTTTTATGTTTTACTTAAGAAAATATAATAGTCTAAAATATTCCAAAATATACAATACAGAAAAATGCATAATATGGATGATGAAGCGTACCGAAGGAAAGACCGTGAGTCCTGAAAATATTGTGAGCGCAAAATGATGAAGGCCCATACAGATACGAACCCCTTACAGATGATGAAGGCCCATACAGATACGAACCCCTTCGTATCTTCCCAAGTCTCGGCTAAAATTTCGACTAGAAGTTTTAATCCCAAATTATACAAGTCTCAATATCCAAATTTGAGAACCAGGAATCTTGGAGGGGCCCTCCCAGAGGGCTTTCACTGGGGCGCTACATCTTTACTTCATGAATTTTATTTCGTATTTATGACACGTCACTTGACAGAGATAATGTGATTTTTTAAGGAAAAAAAGACCTATTTTGGGGGAAATGCTGTTCTGAATCACTTGTCCTGAATGAGTTGCATCCATTTATACTTTCATTTCGGCAATGAAATAGCTATAGTTGAATATAAAGAATATCTACAGAGCTTTATTTATGAGCACCTATCCAGCGATAATTGACCCTAACATAAAGATAAATTTACATTAAATCAACCGCTGATTTTCGTCCATTGTCTCGCATGTAGCGTCCTCGAACTAGACTCACAAATTGTTATTCAATTATCTAATATGTGGGAAAATAAGCATCGTAGAAGATCTACATTATAATTGACACTTGAATCTCAAATGAACAAAAACGTATGCACGAAGACGATTATTCAGTTTGAGTCAATTAGTGTCAAATGAGTTTTGATGCATTGGTTTATTTGAGGAATCGTGAAAATAGCGTCATTTTTCGGACCGCTAATGGAGTTGCCACTGTAGAATTGTAATTCGGAATCAATGATAATCAGTCATCTCACTTGGTTCACATATACAAATCCCACTTAAAATGATGAGGCTATCTGTTTGACCCCAAATGATGATCTGTGTTTGTAACTTAGTTTCAAATAATATAGTCCTATTTTCAACTATTTTGCAACACCAAACGCTAAATCAAAGAAAATTACTACAAAGTCATAGAAAATTACTACAAAGGGCAAAGAAATAGTATTAAACAGATCAGAAGATTCGATATTGTCAGGATCTTGGGATCATTAATCATCTTTAGATGAGAGTTTTTCCTTTGAAATACCCATTATGCCAATGATTCGGAATTATTCTGGTTTATGTTGGCGGGATTTTTGTTGTCTGGTAATTGGCAGACTAATATTATTATAAATAGCCTTGGGATGTTTTAAAACAGAATTATACCAATTAAGCTGGCACTTTCAAAATAGACCTCAGTGATAAATAAATCTATACATGTACAATGAGACTGGTGCTGGTGCTAAATCTGAAAATTTACCACCGTCGGTTGAAATGTTATGAAGATTTCAAAATTCATGTATATTCTTCTTTAATAGTGATGCCAAGACTCTAGCTGGGTCATTATATTGTGGTTGTTGTTTCAATGAAACTATATATTTTAGATATTAGCCATTTTGTCTCGTGACCTAAGGTCATCGGTCAATTGAAAATAAGGCCTCGAGAATATTCAGCATATATCATTTCTAGTATGTCCACAATGGATTCCTGAGCTGTAAAGTTGATAACAAGTGAGATATTAGCCATTTGTGATCTGACCTTGAAAATTGAATAAAAAATCAAGTTCAAGGTCATGAGAATATTCAGCATATGTCATTTCCTCTATGTTCGCAGTTGATTCCTAAGCTGTAAAGTCGATGATAAGCGAGATATTAGCCATTCTGTTCTCTGGCCTTGAAAATGAGGTCGAACTCAGAATCACCAAAATATTCAGCATATATCATTTCCTATATGGTCTCTATGGATCCCTGAGCTGCAAAGCTCTGACCTTGAAAATAAGTCAAGGCCAAATCCAAGGTCATCAAAATATTCAGTGTATATCATTTTCTATCTGTCCACAATTTGTTTTTAAGTTATCAAGTCAAAGGAGAAGCAAGATATTATCCATTTTGTCCTTTGACCTTGGAAATGAGTTCAAAGGTCGAATTCAAGGTCATGGCAATATCCAGCAAATATCATTTTCTATATGATTAAAATTGATTCCTAAGCTGTAAAGTCGATAATAAGTGAGATTATAGTCATTTTGTTGTTCGACCTTGAAATTTAGGTCAAAGGCCAAATTCAAGGTCATGAGAACAGTCTGTATATATCATTTCCTGTATGTTCATAATTGATCCCTAAGCTGTACAATCGATAATAAGCGTGATATCAGCCATTTTGTCCTGTGACCTTGAAATTGGATCAAAGGTCAAATTGAAGATCACGATAATATTCAGAATATATAATTTTCTATATGTTAACAATTGATTCCTAAGCTGTAAGGTCGATAATAAGCGAGATATTAGCCGTTTTGTGCTCTTGACCTTGAAAATGAGGTCAAATTCAAGGTCACGAAAATATTCAGCATATATCATTTCCTATATACCCACAATTAATTCCTAAGCTGTAAAGTCGATAATAAGCAAAATATTAGCCATTTTGTCCTGTGACCTTGAAAATGAGGTCAAAGGTCAAATTTAATGTCATGAGATTATTCAGTATATCATTTCCTGTATGTCCACAATTGATTCCTAATCTCTAATCTCAATATTAAGTGAGATATTTGGACAAATGTTCCCCATTATGAAGCATAGGAGAATTTAACATGTGAAAGTCCCATTTGGGCCAACTTTGGGCCCAAAATGGCCCACTTCGAGCAAATCAAGGGCAATGAAACTTATACATGTCACAGGGTTACATATGAGGAGTGTTATGCATCAATAAGAAAAAAAGTTACTGAACAGATTTAGAGAAAACAACCGTCAAAGTCCAAAATTGGCCATTTTTCGTCAGAAATGGACATCATTCTGAAAAGAAATTTTGGGCCAAAATGGCCCACTTCGAGCGATTCAAGGGCAACGAAACTTATACACGTCACAGGGGTACATATGAGGAGTGTTATGCATCAACAAGAAAAAAAGTTACGGAACAGATTTTGAGAAAATGACCGTCAAAGTCCAAAATTGGCCATTTTTCGTCATTAATGGCTGCCATTTTGAAAAAAAATTAGCCCAAGGGCTAAGACAGGTTACCAGACAAAATATGTTTTAAAATTCAGAGATTAGCCTTTTTGTCCCGTGACTTTGAAAATAAATTCACTGGTTAAATGTAACATCATGAGAATACCCAGCAAACATGTGTATCATTTTCCATATGTCCACAATTGCTTGCTAAGCTGTAAATTTAATAACGAGTAAAAAAAATAGCAATTTTGTTCTATGATCTTGAAAATAAGGACGAATGTCGAAATAATGGTCATCAAAATATTCGGCATACATCATTCCCTATAAGTGCACAACTGATTCCTAAGCTGTGAAGTCGATAATAAGTGAGATATTAGCAATATTTTCCTGTGACCTTGAAAATAAGGTCAAAGGTCAAATTCAAGATCACAAGAATATTCAGCATATATCATTTCCTATATGTCCACAATTTATCCCTAAGCTGTAAAATCGATAATAAGTGAGATATTAGTCATTTCTTCCCGTGACCTTGAAAATGAGATCAAAGGTCAAATTCAAGGTCATGACAATAACCTGCACATATCATTTCCTATATGTTCATGATTGATTCCTAAGCTGTAAAGTCGATGAGAAATGAGATATTAGCCAGTTTGTCCTGTGACCTTGAAAATGAAATCAAAGGTCAAATTCAAGGTCATCAGAATATTTGGCATATATCATTTCCTATATGTTCACAATTGATTCCTAAGCTGCAAAGTCGCTAATAAGCAAGATATTGGCCATTTTGTCCTGTGACCTTGAAAATGAGATCAAAGGTCAAATTCAAGGTCACGAGAATATTCAGCATATATCATTTCCTATATGTTCACAATTGATTCCTAAGCCGTAAAGTCGATAATAAGCGAGATATTAGCAATTTTGTCCTGTGACCTTGGAAATGAGGTCAAAGGTCAAATTCAAGGTCACGAGAATATTCAGCATATATCATTTCCTATATGTCCACAATTGATTCCTAATCTCTAATCTCAATATTAAGTGAGATATTAGGCTTAATGTGTCCCATTATAAAGCATAGGTAAATTTAACATGGGAAAGTCCCATTTGGGCCGAGTTTGGGCCCAAAATGGCCCATTTCGAGCGATTCAAGGGCAACGAAATTTATACATGTCACAGGGGTACATATGAGGAGTGTTATGCATCAATAAGAAAAAAAGTTACTGAACAGATTTTGAGAAAACGACCGTCAAAGTCCAAAATTGCCTATTTTTCGACGAAAACGGCCGCCACTTAAAAAATTAGGCCAAGGGCCGAAGATAGGTTACCGGACAATGTTTAATATTTTAGATGTTAGCCAGGTCACTGGTTGAATTCAAGGTCAAGAGAATATTCAGCATATATAACATTAAGCATATATCATGTCCACAGTTGATTGCTAAGCTGTAAATTCAATAATCAGAGAGATATTAGCAATTTTTTGCTGTGGCCTTGAAAATGAAGGGGCAAAGGTCAAATTCAAGATCATCAAAATATTCAATGCATATCATTTTCTATATCATGTCCACAATTGATTCCCAAGCCATACAGTCAATAGAGGAGCTAGATATCAGCCAGTAGTTTGTCCTTGGACCTTGAAAATGAGGTCAGAGGTCAAATTCAAGCTCACGAGAATATTCAGCATATATCATTTCCTATATGTTCACAATTGATCCCTAAGCTGTAAAATCGATAATAAGTGAGATATTAGCCATTTTGTCCTGTGACCTTGAAAATGAGGTCAAAGGTCAAATTCAAGGTCATGACAATAATCTGCATATATCATTTCCTATATGTTCATAATTGATTGCTAAGCTGTAAAGTCGATAACAAACGAGATATTAGCCATTTTGTCCTGTGACCTTGAAAATGAGTTAGAAGGTCAAATTCAAGGTCATAAGAATATTCAGCATATATCATTTCCTATATGTCCACAATTGATTCCTAGTCTCTAATCTCAATATCAAGTGAGATATTAGGCATAATGTGTCCCATTATAAAGCATAGGAGAATTTAACATGGGAAAGTCCCATTTGGGCCGAGTTTGGGCCAAAATGGCCCACTTCGAGCGATTCAAGCGCAACGAAATTTATAGACATCATAGAAGTACATATGAGGAGTCTTATGTATCAAAAAGAAAAAAAAGTTACTGAACAGATTTTGAGAAAATGGCCGCCAAATTCCAAAATCAGGCATTTTTCGTCGGAAACGGCAGTCATTTTGAAGAAAAAGCGAAAATAAAAAAACTAAAAATTACCTCCTTCTTGAATTATTTTTAAGTATTTTTCTGCAAAATTTCAGAAAAATTCGCCCGTAAACAAAAAAGATAAAAATGTGGACGACGACGACGATGGACGACGGACGCAACGCCATGCCAATAGGTTATCGGACCATAGGTCCGGTAACCTAAACAAAAGGCGAAAATCAAAAAACTAAAAAATACCTCCCTCTGGAAATATTTTTAGGCATTTTTGTTGAGAATTTGTTTGAGAATATATATATCAGCATATATCATTTCCTATATGTTCACAATTGATTCCTAAGCTGTAAATTCGATAATAAGCGAGATATAAGCCATTTTGTCATGTGACCTTGAAAATGAGGTCAAAGGTCAAATTCAAGGTCATGAGAATTTTCAACATATATCATTTCCTATATGTTCACAATTGATTCATTTTTGGCATTTTTGTGCAAAATTTCAGAAAAATCCGATCGTAAACTTTAAAGATAAAATTGTTTACGGACGACGGACGGACGACGGACACAACGCCATGGCAATAGGTTATCGGACCATAGGTCCGGTAACCTAAATAAGTTACTGAACAGATTTTGAGAAAATGGCCAAAATCAGGCACTTTTCATCGAAAACGGCCGCCATATTGGAAAAAAATGCGAAAATCAAAAATTAGCCCAATGGGCTAGAAAGGTTACCGGAGAAATATACAGAGTTAAGCCGAGAAAGTTGAAGGTCAAATTCAAGGTGACCACTGAAATCGCCATATCTTTAACCTTGAAAATGGGATCAAAGGTTAAATTCTAGATCACCAAACTATTCAGCATACATCATTTCCTATATGTTCACTATGGACCCCTAAGCTGTAAATTTGATAATAAGCGAGATATAAGCCATTTTGTAATCTGACTTTGAAAATAAAATGACTGACCTTGAAATTTAGGTCAAAGGTCAAATTCAATATCATTAAAATATTCAGAATATATCATTTCCTATATGTTCACAATTGATTCCTAAGCTGTAAAGTCGATAATAAGCGAGATATTAGCCATTTTGTCCTGTTGACCTTGAAAATAAGGTCAAAAGTCAAATTCAAGGTCACTAGAATATTCAGCATATATTATTTCCTATATGTTCACAATTGATTTCTGAGCTGTAAAGGCGCTAATAAGCAAGATATTGGCCATTTTGTCCTGTGACCTTGAAAATGAGGTCAAAGGTCAAATTCAAGGTCATGAGAATATTCAGCATATATCATTTCCTATATGTTCACAATTGATTCCTAAGCTGTAAAGTCAATAAGAAACGAGATATTAGCAATTTTGTCCTGTGACCTTGGGAATGAGGTCAAAGGTCAAATTCAAGGTCATGAGAATATTCAGCATATATCATTTCCTATATGTTCACAATTGATTCCTAAGCTGTAAATTCGATAATAAGCGAGATATAAGCCATTTTGTCATGTGACCTTGAAAATGAGGTCAAAGGTCAAATTCAAGGTCATGAGAATTTTCAACATATATCATTTCCTATATGTTCACAATTGATTCCTAAGCTGTAAAGTCGCTAATAAGCAAGATATTGGCCGTTTTGTCCTGTGACCTTGAAAGTGAGGTCAAAGGTCAAATTCAAGGTCACGAGAATTTTCAGCATATATCATTTCCTATATGTTCACAATCGATTCCTAAGCTGTAAAGTCGCTAATAAGCAAGATATTGGCCATTTTGTCCTGTGACCTTGAAAATGAGGTCAAAGCTCAAATTCAAGGCCACGAGAATATTCAGCATATATCATTTCCTATATGTTCACAATTGATTCCTAAGCTGTAAAGCCGATAATAAGCGAGATATTAGCAATTTTGTCCTGCGACCTTGGAAATGAGGTCAAAGGTCAAATTCAAGGTCACGAAAATATTCAGCATATATCATTTCCTATATGGTCACAATTGATTCCTAAACTGTAAAGTCGATAATAAGCGAGATATTAGCCATTTTGTCATGTGACCTTGAAAATGAGGTCAAAGGTCAAATTCAAGGTCACAAGAATATTCAGCATATATCATTTCCTATATGTTCACAACTGATTCCTAAGCTGTAAAGTCGATAATAAGAGAGATATTAGCCATTTTGTCCTGTGACCTTGAAAATGAGGTCAAAAGTCAAATTCAAGGTCACGAGAATATTCAGCATATATCATTTCCTATATGTCCACAATTCATTCCTAGTCTCTAATTTCAATATTAAGTGAGATATTAGGCTTAATGTGTGCCATTATAAAGCACAGGAAAATTTAACATGGGAAAGTCACATTTGGGCCGAGTTTGGGCCCAAAATGGCCCACTTCAAGCGATTCAAGCGCAACGAAATTTATACATGTCACAGGGGTACATATGAGGAGTGTTTTTCATCAATAATAAAAAAATTAGCCCAAAGGCTAAGATAGGTTACCGGACAATTTTGGTTTGGCCATGGCAGCATTGGCAGGTAACAGACCTTGAGATTTACCAATCAAGGTTCGCAGTGTAAACATATGACCTTGGGATTTACCAATCAAGGTCATCCGTATGAACTTCGATGTAACCATTACATGTATGTGTGCGGCATTTGATATTCTATATGTTGGGTGGAATCGTTTAGGCTGCTCAGGTCAATTTACACATTCCAAGTCAGACATTTGGCACTCAAGGTCATCTGACGTCAAGTTCAAGGTCATCATTAGTTGTGCCATATATGTCTTCCTATATGTTCATAATGCAAACAGGAGCTCTATCTGCAAGCATTTCATCTACAAAGGCAAATCTGGGCATTTTTTGACCCCAAAATGGCTGTTTTGACCTTTCAAGGTCATCCAAGGTCAAATTCAAGGTCACCACACAAGTCGCCATATATGACTTCCGATTTGAAAGTGCCAATTTCTAAGCTCTATCTTCAAGCGTTCTATGAGTACAGTCCTGACAGCTCCCATTATGAAGGAAAAAAGTGCCGAAAATTTTCCAAGTCCAAAATTTTTTTCAAAGGGTGAAAATTTTTTTTTGCCTAGAAATGTCCCAAAATGGATAGTAATGTTATTTGGGGCGAAAATTTTTTTTTTCGCCGACTCGTCAAAAATTCAAAATGGCCGCCACACTGAGATCGGCGATTCAAGGGCAACAAAACTTATACACGTCGCAGAGGTATATAAGAGGAATCTTTTTAAGCAAAAATCTCAGAACTGATCAGAGAGTTTTTGAGAAAATACAGACCAGGTGCAAATTTGAGCGTTTTTCGACCCAAAAATGGCTGTTTTGACCTCTCAAGGTCATCCAAGGTCAAATTCAAGGTCACCACACAGGTCGCCATATATGACTTCCCATTTGAAAGTGCCAATTTCTAAGCTCTATCTTCAAGTGTTCTATGAGTACAGTCCGGACAGCTGCCATTATGAAGGGAAAAAGTGCCGAAAATTTTCTGTCCAAAATTTTTTTCGAAGGGTGAAAATTTTTTTTTGCTCTAGAAATGGCCCAAAATGGATAGTAATGCGATCTGGGGCGAAAAAAAATTTTTTCGCCGACCCGCCAAAAATTCAAAATCGCCGCCACACGAAAACCGGCAGATTTAGGGCAACCAAACTTATACATATCACAGAGGTATATGAGGGGAATCTTTTGAAACCAAAAACTCAAAACTGATCAGACAGTTTTTGAGAAAATGGCCGTCAAAGTCCAAAATTGAGCGTTTTTCGACAAAAACGGCCGCCATTTTGAAAAAAATGCGAAAATCAAAAAAATACCTCCTTCTCAAAATATTTTTAGGCATTTTTGTGCAAAATTTCAGAAAGATTCGATCGTTAAATTTAAAGATAAAAATGTTAACGCCGGACGGACGGACGACGGACGCAACGCCATGCCAATAGGTTATCGGACCAAAGGTCCGGTAACCTAAAAAGTTACTGAACAGATTTTGAGAAAATGACCGTCGAAGTCCAAAATTGGCCATTTTTCGACGAAAACGGCCGCTCTGACCTTGAAACCAAGGTCAGAGGTCAAATTCAAGGTCACGACAATATTCAGCATATATCATTTCCTATATGTCCACAATTGATTCCTAGTCTCTAATCTCAATATTAAGTGAGATATTAGGCTTGAATGTGTCCCATTATAAAGCATAGGAGAATTTAACATGGGAAAGTCCCATTTGGGCCGAGTTTGTTAACGGACGAAACGCCATGCCAATAGGTCCGGTAACCTAAAAATGCAAAAATCAAATAACTAAAAAATACCTCCCTCTGGAAATATTTTTAGGCATTTTTGTGCAAAATTTCAGAAAGATAAAATTGTTTACGGACGACGCAACGCCATGGCAATAGCGTCCAAAAACCATTAATGGTGGAG
Source organism: Terebella lapidaria (assembly GCA_949152475.1). Classification (NCBI taxonomy): domain Eukaryota; kingdom Metazoa; phylum Annelida; class Polychaeta; order Terebellida; family Terebellidae; genus Terebella; species Terebella lapidaria. Next base: position 21,454,854 of record OX424564.1, on the reverse strand, counting down.
TGAAATTTTATGTGACAACAATGAAAACAGGTAAATGCTATAAATATTTTATTGTGTATGTTTCATGATATGGAGATAATATGACAAATAGTGATAGAAATATGCATAGAGCAATGTTAATTTGATGCAGGTAAGATGCTTATATACACTAACAAAAATCATATCTATATATTCAAACATAAGCATTCACAAACATACAACATTCAAACTTGGCACAAAAATTATAAACCATGGATTGTAATACAAGACATACATACTGGTATAAATGAAAGTGTACATACAAGGTTCATAACAAGGTACTTAACACAAATTCCCATCCATTCATATCCAGACTGTATTTGGTGTATGTAGAAAGGGTCTTGTTTTTTTGGTGTTTAAATAAAAATATCAACAGTCAAGAGGACATACAAAGTATATATAAGTGGCTTCAGGACAAATTTGTGTCGTTTTCCATTCTGACACAACAGAAAACGATACTGGAGAAAATGTCAAACAGAAAGAAACAAATCACAGACAAAACAAACACACATAGCCACAACAATCATACGTAATCTGGAAATTATTTCAAGGTTATTAGTTTACGAATATATTCTAACATCATTTTATAAATAAGCACGTGCTAAGGCATGCATGCCAATTCCTAGCACAAAAAGATAGCACTTCACATAAGCATTTTGTCTAATTACAAATACATAAACAAGAAGCCATGCATTAAATATATAATGTAAATACAAAATGGTGACAGGGTGCACATATTTCAAAACTCCACCCAACTTATCAATGGTGAATACATACATTCACTCTTTCATGACATGTATCAATCAACAAACTAAAAAAATAGTATCCAACCCGACCTAGGGAAATGTTTTTAATGGACACATACTTGGTCCTGCCATTTCGTCAACTTAGAAAGGACATACGCTGAAATAACTGAATCAGTATCAATATCTTTTGACCGGATAGACTTCTCCTATCAACAGGTCTGTCGATACAGAAATTAATTATTTACACATTTCTAAAATGAAAAATTTTCCCTACAGCTTTTCTCACTGAACTGAATTTGGAAAACCAAAACAAATGCGACAGTCAAAATGATGCACACCATGTTTTTTTATGCAAATTTTATCAAACACACAACGTTTATGAATATCAATTGAAACCCATATGAATGTCTGCATAGATGCATTTGTCAATGAACACATGAAATTTGAAATTCCCCTTCTTCCTGGATGTTTTGATTGCAGCTGTCCCTTGCTAGCACAGTGACCTGCTGTTCTACTGTTTCTGCTGTCTCTTGATTGGTCGCAAAGCGTCAGGGTTCCACGCGCGAAGATTTCTCAGCGCCTCGTTCAGTTTTATGGCCCAGACTGCACGGTCGTCCTTAGTGTCAGCTGATATCCAGTGTCTGCAAAAATAACGTGACAAATTTTATTGTCATCATTTGAAACTCAACCCAATTGCTTGCATGAAAATTATTTCAAAACTGTGATGGAAATTATTGAAGAACGTAAGTAGTTTATTAGGTACCACTTTATAGCTAGTACAGCAGCAGTCACAGATAAACCATGAGTTACCAAACCATACCAATGTACTTTGAAATAAGTTTGAAAGCCGGTTGTACACTGGTTACAAAATGTATCACAACCCTGAGTGTTGTGTAACGCTCAGGACTTACTTGGTGGTTGTCATGGTGTTGTAGCACCGTGATACGAGTGTATCAGTCTCCCCTCGTTGTTGTCGGCGGACTGTTAGAAGTTCCAGGGTGTTTGGTCGAGCGCACACGTCTCTGGGGACCAGACCGATCTCGTCAGAGATACAGCACTTCAGGTCTATCGTCCCGATAGGGTCCTAGAAAAGTGGAAGATTGATATGTATGTTATTGATGTTTTATTCAATGTTGCATAGAACTGAAGATGCGAAAATGCTTCGCAGTAAGCACCATTTGAATACAGTATAATACACACAACAAATAACTGCACTGATGAAAACCACAATCCAGAAAGTTTGGAAACTGGTTCTTGACACAGATTATCGAGAACTTCAGCTGTTACCTTATATTTGACATCGTCAGGATACTTCCAGAAGGACAGTGAGTTGTGTTTGAGGACACACCAGCGTCTGTGCCACGCCCCCAAACCGCTCACATCTTCAAACATCGTCTAGCAAACAAGAAAATATACATCATTTTTAATGTCATGGTCACTGACGAACTTCGAGTGCATTCATTAGATGGAATATTTTATGATTGTTTGTCTGAATTAGCAGGTATTTTTTTTTTGTACAAAAACGTGATTATTTTTGATTGGACACATACCAGGAAGCCCTTCTCCTCCACACTGATTTCCATGAGACAGCGTAGACGCATGTGAATGGTTCCTTGGAGCGGGGACGAGAACGGGACCTGACAGAGAAAACATGGGCTTAATCTAAAGATATCACAACACTTCATCATTGCAAACAAGAACCTCATATTTCATTCAATGCAATGTTCATGTAATAGTTTAAAACCATTTACGATTTTCAGATTCAACACTAATTAACATGATTAGTTTCCACAAAATACCAGACAGGTTTTTCGTACCCTGTCCAGGTTGAAGTGTGTTTTGTCGACCATTCTCATGGTGAGGGAGAGGCCGGCTATGAAGGTGAAGTTAGTTGTGCGGACGGCGAGCGGGCCTCCGGGACTCTGTAGCTGCTGTCTCTTGCTGGCTGACGCGAGCTTCTTAGGAGTCATCCCCTTCTTTTTCTTCGGCGTCTTCTCCGCAGGCACTTCTCTCGTTACAGACTGGGGGAATAGAAATGTTACAGCCAAGTTTTATTATCATGTGGGTAAATACCATTAGAAAATCAAATATTTTGAATATTTGTATATGAAACACAATCGTCGCTTTGATGCATGCCATATTTTACAAGTTATGGTCACACATTATGAAAGATCTGCAACCACCAGATGTGAAACAAAGCGACGTAGCGTTCGACTGCCACTAACCATGTGGTAAATTTCAACATCGACCACGAAGTCCTGTCGGATGTCGTTAAGTTTGATGAGGTTGGGGATGTCAAGGGAGCCACGGATAATTGCGTCCAGTGTGTTGACCATTTGTGTGAAGATTACGTGAGCACCGTGTCGAAACAGCACCAGGAAGTAGTGGATTGTGTTGTCTGGTGGAAAACATTTGTGAGGAATTTAGGTTTCATCCATTGGTTCATCGACTGAATTTATATTCAGGACATGGTTATTCGCATTGCTATAAATTTAGCAGAACTACATATTATACTCAGTGGATCCTGTGTTTTAAGACCACCCAAGGGACCACAAAAAGGTGGTCTTAAATGACAGGTGGTCTCTCATGACAGGTTCATCAACATGATAAAAGGCCACTTGGGACCAAGTGTAGTGGTCTTAAAACAAAGGGTGGTCTCTCAAACCAGGTGGTCTTTAACACAGGATCCACTTAAGTTATATAAATGTATAACATTTAAGTTTTTTATATTTATCAAATTAGAATTTGGAGAGAAGCAAGACATGAAACCCTACCATGTATGGATCCGAGTCTGGAGATGAAGTCATTTTTGAGCGGGAGTCTGATGTCGCTGACGGTCAGGGAGCCCTTTGGTCCGACAGGGACCGGCTGCTGTCTCGTCTTCAGCTTCTGCATCTCTGTGATGTACGCCTCCCGCTTCTTACCTGCATCATCGAACCAATAAACCGACTTAATTTATGGAAAAAAAGCCCATCAATGAATGGTCAAGAATAAGTCTTGCAGATTTAAAAATTGCCTATTCCAAACAGCAGTTCTGACGCGAGGAACATTTCCTATTCCCTAAAGTACTGATCAAGTTTTGAAATATCTTTTACTCGAAAACTTGGCTGATTTTTTTTTATTTGACCAACTCCCCACACTTACAAGCTTGCAGGAGCAGCCTGTGACATTCTACGGATTCCTGCGATCCGGCAAACACCGACTCGTTCCCGCAGCACTGGTTCAATGCGTTGGACGTTTGCATGATGACGTTCTGCTCCTGGGTGACCAACTCTTGCAGCTCCTGTAACATAGACCGAAGTCTCCCTGACGATGCAGTCTGGATGACGACGACGGATCAGTCGTGTGCCAGTGTCCGAAGTTTTGGAATTGGGCGATGTGTCGTGTTAAATGTTGCATGCACCACCACAGCCAACATGTGGGAACAGTACAAGGTTTACTTTTGTTAGAAACAATTATCTTGTTAGAAACAAAATGTATATAGCTTCCACAAGGTCTTGGTCCGATTTTGCAAGCATGCACACTTGTGTGTTCTCAAATTTTACAGACTAAACAAAATGAACAGACCAACACCAAGTTAGATAACTGTATATGAATCATGATGATAATATACTAGACTAGCACATGGTTAGTAAGTAATACAAATTATATGTAAACTTTGAAAGGTCTAGTAAATAACAATTCCCAACAGCCATTAATCCAGTAAAAGAGCTACTTGTGAAATACTCATCTACATACAGTATATGTATATAGACAATGTGCACCTTACATTATGAGAGATATAACAAATTGAAACACTTGTGTGAGGCATATTATCGATACTTATTTCCTACTTGTACCGGAGGTATGACCGACCTGTATTCTCTGTTTGGCAGACTCCGGAGGCACGAATGAAGGCTGAGGATCCACATCGGTATCGTCAGTGTCAAAGTGTTCACTGCGACGAATGATCTTCATCTTGGGCTCTGGTGCATTTCTTTTCACACTAAAGGAGACAACAAAATGTCGCTCAATTGCACTCACTTCATTCTGATTTATCGATAAGCTAACATGATTTGTCAAATGTTTGAAAGATATTCCAGTGATTATTCAGATACTATGCGTCTTCATGTTTCATGTCTTCTCGTTATTTTGAGTACACCACTGTATACTATTTTGAATTCATTATGAAATATGAGTGTACAAGAACAGTTTATTCCTTGACATAGGCCAAAGCTATGACACTTCTTGAAATTCGCCTCTTTAAGCTTCCCACTGTCACTTACTTAGCAGAAGAGCGGTAGTTGTCGATGCTGTATGGTTTCTCTCGCCGAATGCTCTTCTCACTGCCGCTGCTGTTGGAGCGATAAGTGCTGCCCCCTGGTGAGATGAAGCCGACATGTTTCTTCTCAGGCTGTTGTTGTTGCTCATGGAGACGCGGGTGTTTCGGGGGAGCAGTGCGGGAGGTGCCAGGGGTGTTCTGGCCCGGCTCGTTTGGCGGACGGTGGTCAGGGTGTCCAGGGTGTGCCTCTGGCGGCAGCTGTTGGTGTTTGGAAGAGAAGGGATGTTCGGTGGTCAGATGTATTAAACAGAATCTTGAAAAGATACTAGTACTCTTGGATAAATCGATGAGATTAGCTGACAGCAGCTCAAGACCAATTACATGAATCACAGCATAACACATCACCTACATTTCACTTCCTTTTCATCAGGATAACGACATGCCTTGCGTATTTATTAACCAGAGACGGGTGCAAATCACATCTCACCTTACGATGACTCACCTTTCTCGCGACGTACTGCGGTGACGGGGGTTTATCCTCACGTCTGTGCCGTGGAGCAGCGACAGGCGGCAGACTGCTTGTGTCGGTCTCCGTGTCGCTGAACGCCTCGTCAATCAAATGGTCGACTCCCTGTTCGTCTGAGATGTCCGCCTCAGTCTCGTCCAGAGTGTATTCCGTCTCGTCCGCCTCTGACTCCGAGTACTCATCCGACTGTGTGGAACCGCCCTCTGTCTCACTGAAACAATCAATGATGAGTAATTCTTTCTGGAACTATTTTTAGGCGCTAATAGATTATTGAACAAGTGTCTGCGGCAGACGTGGCGCGTCGATCACAAATCCATAGTATCTGCCGACCTTCGTTCGGGGGATATGATAATTGTGTGGCTGAATTGTGGACGTAATGATTGTCTCTATAAGCTACTAGTATTTGGAGTTTTCAACAATAGTCTTCTTATTATCTAAATAAAATAAATTCAGGTCAAAGTGATCTCAGATCAGCTGCTTACCTGAGGTCACTCTCGGTGTACTCATCAGGGCTCTGGAATTGGATCGACTGCTTGATCTCGATGGTCTTCGGGGGCGTATCTTCCTCGAAGCTGGTTTCGTCTGAGCTGAAAGAATCGTGGAATTTCTTGTGCGTGGAACCTCCGGGAGTCATCATCGTACCACTGACACCGGGAGTGGACATCTGACCGCCACCGTTGTTCTTGTGCTTAATAAGTCCGTAGAGGCTACCGCCTTTTGGAGTCAGTCCTGCTTTCACGGTCATCGATGATGGCGTCCCAGGAACGAGTTTCTCAGTTTTGGTGACTTTCTCACCATTGTCAAAAGTGACAGTTGTGACGACCTTCTCAGTGACGTTGATGTTTGTTTTGGGTTTTTGTTTCTCGGCCTCGCGTTTCTGTCGGTCGCGTTCTCTTTGTTCTTTGAGGTCCAGGGTTGCAACATGACCTTTGTCAGCTTCCATTTCAAAGCCTAAAGTTTTAAGCTTGTTTTCAAAATCTGCCAGCAGAAATAAATCAAATATATTGTTTGTGGATGGAGTGCACTGTATGTGAAAAACAGTAGTTATAATTTCGGAGGTGGGCAATTCAGGCTATCCACTATAGAATACAATGTACACACAATATGGGAATTTTTTCACCCAGATATGAATATGTGAAAACAAGTCAGAGAAACAGGTCGGCAGGCAAGAAGAATGAAAGTAATTTGACCAACACCTACGTTCAGTTTCATTGAGAGGTGCTTCATAATTTTGTGACTCCATCACCTCAGTAAGCTGCTCACTACAGTCTACAAGCCAGAAACACAACGAATAGCAACATTGTCCACACCAACTTGGCTTGGTGGACAATATTGCATGGAAACAAACAAAATGTGATTGTTGTTCAAATTTGAGCGTCAACAAAATGAAAGAGCTATTTACAATACAAGCTTATTGTACAGCTCATAGAACACTACTAAACTAGACGCTTCCGGTCGCCTACGACCGCTTGGGTGTATCCCCCGTAGCCCTATCATCCCTGTTGCCCCAAATATATCACTGATGTACATTGTGAGTGGGAAACCTTTCAAGCTTATTGAAGGTCGAAGATCACCACTAAAATCAGTGCATACGAATTTCCATTTCGACATATTCGATAAAATAACGAAATTACAGCCAGATAAAAGTTTTCACCTAAAGTTATATTTCAACTCAGAATATTTGACAAACTTGGTTCCAAGTTGAAATTCAAGCAAAAGTTGACAAAAACTGCATTTCAAGATGACTAAATTGGAGCCAGATCGAACTTTTCACCATAAGTTATATTTCAACTCCTACTATATGCCAAACTTGGTTCCAAGTGAAATTCAAAGTAAAAGTTGACCAAAACTACATTTCAAGATGACGAAATAGGAGCCAGATCAAACTTTTCACCATAATTTAAATTTTAATTCATAATTATAATGTGCCAAACTTGGTTTCAAGCTGAAATTCAAGTAAAAGTTTACCAAAACTGCATTTCACGATGACGAAATTGGAGCCAGATCGATTTTTTCACCATAAATTATATTTTAATTCATGATATGTGCCAAACTTGGTTTCAAGTTGAAATTCAAAGTAAAAATTGACTTTAATGGTGAAAATAATGTTAACTTATCCGGTTACACAAATGAAATCTCTAGTGGACAAAACTTTCAAATCGTTGAGCTCAATAATAAATGTTTCTTGTCTTAACTATTTTTCTTGAGGTCAATAATAGACTTAACTAGTAAAAAAAATTAGCCCAAAGGCTAAGATAGGTTACCGGACAATTTTGGTTTGGCCATGGCAGCATTGGCAGGTAACAGACCTTGAGATTTACCAATCAAGGTTCGCAGTGTAAACATATGACCTTGGGATTTACCAATCAAGGTCATCCGTATGAACTTCGATGTAACCATTACATGTATGTGTGCGGCATTTGATATGTTGGGTGGAATCGTTTAGACCGCTCAGGTCAATTTACACATTCCAAGTCAGACATTTGGCACTCAAGGTCATCTGACGTCAAGTTCAAGGTCATCATTAGTTGTGCCATATATGTCTTCCTATATGTTCATAATGCAAACAGGAGCTCTATCTGCAAGCATTTCATCTACAAAGGCAAATCTGGGCATTTTTTGACCCCAAAATGGCTGTTTTGACCTTTCAAGGTCATCCAAGGTCAAATTCAAGGTCACCACACAAGTCGCCATATATGGCTTCCCATTTGAAAGTGCCAATTTCTAAGCTCTATCTTCAAGCGTTCTATGAGTACAGTCCTGACAGCTCCCATTATGAAGGGGAAAAGTGCCGAAAATTTTCTAAGTCCAAAATTTTTTTCAAAGGGTGAAAATTTTTTTTTGCTCTAGAAATGGCCCAAAATGGATAATAATGCGATCTGGGGCGAAAAAAAATTTTTTCGCCGACCCGCCAAAAATTCAAAATGGCCGCCACACGAAAACCGGCAGATTTAGGGCAACCAAACTTATACATATCACAGAGGTATATGAGGGGAATCTTTTGAAACCAAAAACTCAAAACTGATCAGACAGTTTTTGAGAAAATGGCCGTCAAAGTCTAAAATTCAGCGTTTTTCGACAAAAACGGCCGCCATTTTGAAAAAAATGCGAAAATCAAAAAACAAAAAAATACCTCCTTCTCAAAATATTTTTAGGCATTTTTGTGCAAAATTTCAGAAAGATTCGATCGTTAACTTTAAAGATAAAAATGTTAACGCCGGACGGCCGGACGGACGGACGGACGACGGACGCAACGCCATGCCAATAGGTTATCGGACCAAAGTTAACTTATTCGGTTACACCTGTGAAATCTCTACTGGACAAAACCTTTACCTTGTTGAGCTCAATAATAAATGTTTCTCATCTTAACTATTTTTATTGTGGTCAATAATAGACTTAACTAGTAAAACCAATATTAACTTATTCAGTAATATTGTTTTGTTTTCACCAAAAACATCAGTTCTGTATTCTGAACAAGAATCCAGTGCAATTTGCTTTCATAGTACAGGTTATTGGAGTGATCACACATGTCAAAGTAGGCATTTTAATTGTTGTAATAAGTTAACCTCTCAAACTTATTAATATTTATTCGATCATTCTGAAAAACAATAGGTTTCGTGTGATGGTCTTTCTCATTGAGCCTGTGCGATTTCATCATTATTCATCGAAAACTCCCACCCGTAGAGCGTTCACAACCCATGTGTGTTAAACAGCCTAATTTGAGCACAAAATGTTACGCCAATCGGCTATTTTGGTTGCTATGGCAACCAAAATCGATAGGTGTTGAGATATCACCATAAGTCATGTCCATATAAAATATTATCAAAATCGGTTCAGATTTGTAAGCTGTAGCGCGTTCACAAGAAAGTGTCTGCGGACGCGGACGCGGCGGCGGCGGCGGCGCGACGATCGTAAATCCATAGTATCCGCCGAACTTTGTTCGGGGGATACAATAAAGCAACCCATCACCATAATCTGTGCTATAATTAGTTCCATGGTAAAAACAACATGCAGCCATCCATCTACTAGTATCTTACCTTCTCTGATCCTTTTCCTTGCATCGTCTTTGGGAGTTTTCGCTGTCTGCGGGGCTTGTACATGTTTGATAGGTGACGCGTTCTTAGCTAGAGCCTTTTTCGGTGAGCTCTTGGACACACTGGAGCCAGGAGTTGGGAGAGGTGGAGCTGGGGGAATGGTGTTCTCTGGCTCGGGCGGGGAGTCCTTCGGCTGTGAATGGTAATCATTATATGAGTGATTAGTGTGCTCTGAAAAGGGCTGGAGCATTGTTGCTAGTTGAGCGAATTATTTGTAAAATATTGGGGACATTCCACTCAAAATCATACCGTATTCTGGCTGGTGTAAGCGTCCTCATTGAGTACTCCGTTTTTCCAGCGATTCTCAAGGACCTGAAGATCGGCCTGCCGCTGCTGTTTGAGTTTGTCAGCAATGCCTCCATCCTTCCAGCTATCTTGAAGCTTAGCCAGCTTGTCAACGATCCCCTTCGTAGCTGGTGCCACCTGCAAGATTGTCAATGATAGATTACTATTATTTAGAATTTACCACAATATAGATGGTCATTTTTCAGTAAAATCGAAAATACATATATACTGAGGCATCTTTCTTGTACCAAGAGTAACCTCAACAGTCTAACTATAAATATTGTCATTGAAATAACTGAACAGTTTAGGCCAAAATGACTTTCGTGTCCACAGCAAATTCAACTGATTGACTGATGTACCTAATGTTATGTCACTGTACCTTTGCTGGTGACTTGACTGGAGATTTGACTGCAGCTGGGGCAGCTTTCTGAGGGGACTTGGCCCTGGGAGTCACTGGGGTGTGCTTCACGGCAGACGCCACAAAACCCTTCGGCTGTACAGCAACCTTCTCCTCCGTTTGAACCTTGTGTTCCCAGTTCGCCATGCGTGAGTGAACGGGAGCCTCCGTTGGTTCCTCAACGATCTGTGTTATTGTATGAGAACTTGCCTTGACTTTTGGGGTGGTCACGGTTGCTTTGATCCTGGAAGCTGCGTTGTTACAAGTGTCCATCTTCTCTGATTCAACTTTGTCGACACGGGTTTGCCAGTTCGCAAGGCGAGCAGACACCGGCTGAGCGGAAGGCTCGAATGATTCTCTGCGCTTTTTTCCGGAGGTCCCGGGCTTTATAACTGTATTCACAGTGGACAACACTACAGGTTCTGGAGCTACAACTTTCGGTTTTGCAGGACTGGCTTGCTTCATGGGACTCCTCGACACTCTCTCTGTGTAACTCTTTATGGGACTTGCGGCTTTTGCAGGTGACTTATGTTCTTCCTGCTTCAGGCTTGAGCTGGAGCCAAGTTTTACAGTCAGGGAACTGACGACTTTCTCCCCCTCCTGTCTGTATTCTTTCTGTGGTGAGGATATCATCTTGACTGGCGAGTATTTGGATGATGGTTTGTCATCAAGGTCGGCGATCCTTGAAGGTTTCGAGGGACCCGAGGGGTTTTTCTTTAGGGGACTGGGTTCTCTTGCTGGGGGTGTCACTTCCTTGGGGGGTGGCTGCCAAACCTTCTTCACTTTCTCTTCTTTCCTGCTCCACACCGAAACAAGTGATATATGAGTACTGTCAAAACCAATATACGTAAAAAATGTTTATGCGTGATTTTCATGTACAGAAGTTATACTCAGCACAGTTGTTTCTAAACACAGCCTCACAATGTGGAATACTGAAAGATTACTCACTTTATGACTGGGTGATGTAGGTCATCCTCCCAGTCATTGATGTTCTGAGCGAGGGCTGCGAGACGATTCCTGCGGGCACCGGGAGCGGGAGACTTGTCGCGCAGAGTGGATCCCACTGGTTCGGACTCCACGGGCGCAGCCTTGGCTGGGGTAGGGTCCATGTCCATATGGTCTGGGGCTCCTATAACCACCATGGTGACAGAGGTAAAGCACACTTGGATACAAATGAGCTTGTACAAAGTATACTCTAAACTCTGAAATATTAGCGTCCGTTAAATATAGCATTTTTGGTTGTGCTGGCATATCAGCGAACGATTAATTTAGCGTTTTTGGTTGTGCTGGCATATTGGCGACTGTTTAATTTAGCGTTTTTATCTTGGAATCATTGAGTTGTTGTGTTTAACAAATTAATATATTAGCATCCATTTATATTAGCGTTATATACAAAGGACTACAAGAAAGCTAAATACATGGCCGCTAATAATTTTCGGGTAACTAAGAGTATATTGATTGGCAGCAAAATTCAGATACATCTGGAATATGTACCGTATTTACACTTTATGCTTGTATGTATGATCTACATGTTCATACTGGTCGCTCGATAAGAACTACATGACTAATGTTGATGCCATTCCTACCGTTGTCCCAGTTGCTGCGGTCAGTCAGCAAGCGGTTCATCCTGGACCTGACTCCAGGCACCGCGGGCGTGTCTGGCTTGACACCAAGCTCTCCCTCTCGCAAACACTGGCGCTTGTTTGGTGAATCTAGGGAGGTTCATTAAAATGATATCTAGTATTTACTAGTAATTCATCCAGTGTTCGCGAAAAACATTTAGCCACATCAGACAAAATGTCTGATGTAAAACTGCCTAACATCAGACATTTCCCCTTTACATCAGACCTAGATTGAATGCAATCTCTGTGATCTTGACGATAAACAGAGATTGAGACCAACGTCACAAAAATATAAACATTCATGCTGTATGCATAGACAATGCAATAGAAAACGTCATAAACGTAATATGATGGTCGGGTGGGAAACTCAAAATGGGGATCGATAATCATGACTGAAAATGAAGACATTTGTCTCAAAAACTCTGGATAAAACGACTCTGCACTCAGGATGTAAAATTTTGTGTTTATATGCAGTAAGGTGAGTTATTTTAGATCCAAACTACATGTGTTAGATGATGTCCCCCGGTGATTTTCATACTTGTTTTGATGTTTCAAAAAGTCGTTTCTAATAAAAAGGCACGTTGGTTTACAGCCGCTCTGAGGCGGCTGTATTTTATGGCTACATCAGACCATGAATGGGGCAATTGAAAATTTAGGGGAACAACAAAATCTGATCGATTTTTAACGGCGATGTGCAATGATGCCATCTGGAGCAATCATCAGGCATTTTGTCTGATGTTGGGTCACGAAACACCCAACATTAGGAATTTACATCAGACATGTCTGATGTAAATGGTGTTTTTCGCAAACACTGAATTCATCAGTAGTGTAGGCAAACATGGGCCGTTCTGAACTCGCAATATACCTTGGAGATACTCAGGTTACCAAGCGATATAGATCTGATAATTACATATACCATCATCTTCTTTTGCGCTTGGGATGTTTTCATCACTACTCTCTGAGAGGGGAATGCCTCGCTTAGACTTCCTGCGAGGTGACGTGTCCGCTAACTTCTTGGTCAACATCTCTCGTCTCTGTCTGGCTCTCTCCAGATACTCCTGTGGAAACATAGATAACATATATTATAGAGATCCTAGATCTAGATATATATAGAATAATACTAGTATGAAATAGCTTCTCTACGTACCTTCTAGATCTAAGTTTAAACTTTAAACCTTTGAACTTGAACAGCTTCGAACTTGAAGTTCGTTCAAACACGGAACAGCCTCAGCCCTCAGGCATGACTGCCATGGCCCATGACTCCGAAAGACTGTCAGTATAATTTTTAGTCAGTTGAGTGATTCTGATTTGAACTTCTTACTGAGTCTGGACTCACCTGCGTAAATGAATCCACGTTTTCCATTTTCAATTGAGACAATCAATCATAACAAATCAGCTAACGTTATTTAACAAGGGCTACGTCCAATTTTGCCCACAATAAACGGCAACGTTTTGCCTGAAAGGTGTTGCGCGACTGCCGCAACTTTTGAAGTAAACAAATCCGTTTGAATTTGGCGGTTGAAATCTCTTCCGTTCTCGCAAACTCTCGCTCTTATCTCGTTTGCGATATATTTATTCGCTAGGTGGCAGCACATAAAGGAGAATTTATTCGCTACTTCTTCAACTATTCGCCAGGTGTCACCGCTATCGTATACTAGTAGTTTTCCCAATCTCTTATAGGGTATTACCATTCTAAGCTGCCTAGGCAAACTTTTCACAGGTATTTTGAATGAACGATTAAATAAATATGTTGACTCTACCAACATTATTGGACCCGAACAAGCTGGCTTTAGACACAGTTTCTCCACTGTTGACCATATATTCACTCTCAAAGCGATAATAGATTTATATCTGTCAAAAAGGAAAAGGCTATATTGTGCCTTTATTGATTATCAAAAAGCATTTGATTCTATTGACCGAACAAAACTATGGCAGAAACTGATAAGCGCGGGAATTAAAGGCAAGATCTTCACTGTCATATTTAACTTCTATAAACAAGCGAAAAGCTGCATAAAAAACCGTGATTTCATGTCTCCTCTCTTCGAATGCAGAGCAGGAGTAAGACAAGGTGAAAACCTGTCACCATTGCTTTTTTCCTTATTCATAAATGACTTACAAGAACATATATCCCAAACATACAAAGGTCTGTACTGTTCGAATGAACATAGCAATGATACCAACCCTGAAACATATCTTAGGCTGTTCACACTACTCTATGCAGATGACACAATAGTGTTAGCAGAAACTGAAACGGATTTACAGTTAGCCATTAACTCTCTTCAGAAATACTGTGAGGAAAACAAGCTCACCATAAACATATCAAAAACAAAAATACTTGTCTTCTCAAGGGGTATGATTAGGAATAAGCCTGAAATTACATATAACTCGAATATATTAGATGTTGTCAATGAATACACTTATCTGGGAACAGTATTCAACTATAATGGCTCATTTGGCAAGGCCAGAAAAAGATTAACTGTACTTGCAACGAAAGCAATGTTTGTGCTCATCAATAAAGGCAGGGAGTTGGAACTTGATATTGATACACAGATACACCTTTATAATTCTATAATTGTCCCAATACTAACGTATGGTTGTGAAGTATGGGGACATGAAGACATCTCCGTGATTGAGAGAGTGCAGCTGAGATTTTGTAAGCTATTGCTTAATGTAAAAAAGTCAACCCCAAACATAATGACATTAGGGGAATTAGGTATGTATCCATTGAAAACAATAATTACTGTTAGGACTATTTCATTTTGGACCAAAATGATGAACAATAAGCATAATAAACTGTCATACAAAATTTACAGCCTTTTATCCCATGAGAACAAATGGGTAAGGAACATAAGAACAATTCTCGACAATACGGGGATGTCTTTTGTGTGGTATATGCAAGGTTTAAATATTGACCATAAATGGCTGAAGAGCCAAATCATGCAAATACTAAGGGATCAATACCAACAACACTGGTCAAATGAAATATTCAACTCAACTAAATGTATTAATTACCGTATATTTAAGACCACATTCGGACTCGAAAGTTATTTGATTGATCTACCACGGAACCTACGAAATAATGTAAGTCAATTTAGATGTAGAAGCAACAGATTGCCAATAGAAGAAGGGGTCTTCCAAGGTATAGATAGATCTGGTAGGAAATGCAAGCTGTGTAATGCAAACGAAATTGGTGATGAATACCATTATGTTTTTCAATGTAAATTTTTTGACAATGAAAGGAAAAGTTTAATTCCCAGGGAATTTATAAATAATCCGTCCACGTTAAAAATGAGTGTGTTGTTTAACAGTAAAGGAAAAATATTAACCTGTTTAAGCATATTTGTCAAAACCATTCAAAAAAAGATGCTGTAAGGAATGTAATGCCCAGATTGGGGCCTCATGTATATTCCAGTAAATACGATTCATTCTCCCCTCATATATATATGTTATATTGTAAGTGTATCAAAGTGTCAAAACCACTAAAATACATAATTGGAAATGATTATACATACCGGTATGTAATGCATAATGTATGTACCATGTGTCTATTACATGTACTTGTCATGTTTCTTGTGCCAGAATATGGCGTTGAATAAACCTTTACTTACTTACTTACTTATAATCACACATTGCAATTAACGGGCCCTACTACTGTAAACAGTATTTGACTATTATTGCAACTTACCGATCAATTCGACCAAATTGCTACGATTGCAATTCAAAGCAATCGTCTCTCTCATTCCATAAGCTTCAGCTTCTTTTGTTTCTCCTTTAAGTTTTAATCATTCTCATACAGTATTTGCTTGTTCAATATACATGTATTGTAGTTGATGATGAAATAAATGAATTGAATTGAAAAAAAAAATAGAAAAAAATAGAATAGTATTGCAACTACTAAATCAATCAATCAATCAATCAATCAATCAATCAATCAATCAATCAATCAATAAATAATCTAAACGCTCTCTGAGAGTACTATGCGACTTGGGGGGAAACCTGCTGTCGAAGAGAAATTACTTGAAACTTTGTTTCAGTGTTTGACGTAAACAATTCAGTTAATTGATATAATCTGACGAATATTTCCCTCGAATGGAGCAAATTTTTCGTCACTATCGCCGATTTAGGTAAATATTTGCGTGCCAGTGGGATTTGAGAGTACATACATCAACACGGTGTGCTTACAGTCAATTGGGGATCACATTCGTCCCTATATTGTCAACTTATTGTTTTATTGGGCGTATTCGATCAAGGATTACTATTCCTACTAACAACCAATCCCTTTACACCAATAATCGTCCGGCATCGACATCGTATAAAGATCTATGTGCACAAAATTAATTTAGAGACTTAACAGTTCTTAAAAGGAACATGCTTTTGGCTTTTTATCCGGGAAGATCTGGTGCTCTACACCAGGTATGATTCTTGTAATGACATGTGATACTAAATGGCAAGTATTAGATACAAAATATTGACAAACATGTGGATAGAAAATCGACAATTTTTTTTTTTAGAAAAGCAATAGGTCATAGGCGTCCATCACCAATTCATAGAGGCACATAACAAAAAAATTCAAGCTGCCAAATAGTTCTAAACGACTCTAATTAAAAGGTACTGCTCATTGGAAACAATTAGGATGTGCACAACCAAACATGATGTCACACTTCTGTTCTCTATAACCTCTAGATTTACATAATGAAGGCTGTGTCTTTGATAATGTAGAAGAAATACTACAACCCAGTTCAATCACACAATTTATTAGAAAGAGTTGACAAAAATTCTCGCAGATAACAAAATCAAGAAATTAAAATAAAATACAGCAAAAGCTGCCTCATTGAACACACTGAGATCACATCAATATTAAATACATTATGGTGGAATGGTAGCGAATAAAAGGTAAATTCTACTGTATGATCGGACCAATAATGAATTGAAGATAACCTGATAAACCTGTAATTTGTACAAAATTACTCGTATATCAATATTTGATCTCATCTCTCAGTGCATCTGGTTGAATGTATTTGAAGTTTGCAGTCGAATTTGTTTTTCGTTGCATGCACCTTTTAAAATATTGAACTTTTGGAAACTAGATACCTATTTGATATACCGTATTGGTCCTAATAGTGGCACGCGCTCTAATAGTAGAGCGCCCCCCTCTTTATCCCAAAAATGTTCGATTTTTGAAACCCTGTAATTTACTTCATATCTTTTTAATAAGATCTTGGAGTGTTCCAATCCACACATTGATTTTCTTGAATTTGACGTCGAGTTTGACCTCATTTTTGCAAGCGCTGCTGCTGGAGGTCTTGCTTTAGCTCGCCGTGCTACTATTAGGACCAATACGGTATATGTATCTATGAAGAGTAGATATGTAACTCAATATTTTGGAATGTACCAAGAGTGAGAATTTGTTCTCTACATTTTAAACCAACTTTTTATGAGAAATGAATCAAATGTATGATGAATATATCATGCACTGTTACATCACATTACAATGTTTTGGTACATCTATGGGTTTGATTCCACAGCCATGAAACTTTTGGATATTAACACTGTCAAACGAAGTGTAATAATAAGAGCATACACGTGTATAAAAATTGATTATGAGTATGATGTACGTGTACTCTAATTAAATTCGGCATATTTGAAACTGGAGATCATATGAATTAACAATAAAATATAAAATATCGTATTTACCCAACAGGCCTACAAATAAATACCAAACTTGTTTTTTAACGTGTTTATATTGCTACCACAATTCTCTCACCTGAACAGATTTATGCAGGTTCAACAAACAACACCCATCAAACTATAAATAAACTTTCTCGTTGAAGAGAAATCAGTTCATTCATATTACAAAATTTATCATGATTATCGTATAAACTGCACTTTAACACACAACAGAGAAACATCGGCTACACAACAATATGTTCCATGCTGATTCCCCCAGCTTCTGTTGTTGGAGTCGTTGGTTGCGAAGTGGATCCCTGTGATGCTGAAAATCGCTGTGGGGTGAACTGACTGAAGAACCCCTGAAGCTGTTTGCCTGCATAATATGCACTGGCCGCATAGAATGCTACACTGATATACCCAAATATCTGCAAAAAAGATGACATAAATCATACTGAGTTATACATATGATACAGGAATTACTGATGAAATATGGTATAATATTAATTCGTTTCTATTGCTTGGAGCATTATCAAACAGCCTTACCGTAGCAATGACTAAATGCCTCTTGGTGGAAGCAGATATATATTCCCTTGATAAATTGTCGTAGTATCCAATCGTACTTGCAATCAGTGACGATGAAAATAGAAGCAGAAAACACAAAAAGCAGTCCATCACGAAATTCTGAAAATAAAATGAACAGGAACTCATATGCCATCAGGAACACAGACACCATATGGAGCATTGCAATATTGTAAACAAAACAAGCTAATTTCTGAGTAATTGCAGCTGAATCTCTGCTACAGTTTCTGTTTTATATCTGACACTTTCAAAGAACATTGAAACAATTTCATTGAAAAACAGAGCACAATTGCTAATCCATGAACTCCAGTTTCACACTGGTAGGTACTTACAAACTTTTTCCATGGGAATCTCAGACTCTCGACCACTCTATAAGCGTGTGCTATGTAGGATGCCAGACTGTACAACATGGAAAACACTGTTGCAAAGACGAAAAGTCGCAGGTGCCAATTCAATGGCAACAGAAGATACCCAGCATACACTGTGTCAGCAGTCGTCAGGAATATCAATGCTATCATTACACACACCTGAAAGGACAATTTTATCTTATCTCATGAACATATATCAATATTAGGGTTGTAACAATAATTGTAGCTACATTTATCTGTTTATAGGAAAATCATACAAACGATTATGAGAGAGCTAATAGCAGACTGACAAATTATCAAATACGTAATAATAATCAACTAATTGAGTAGACTCTCTATTAGGCCTATTATGATTTATTGATTAATCTAACTCACAATTTGCAGAGCTTTCAAAACTCCTGAAACATCTTTCACGTAATTGCAGTTCAGCTTGAACACCACCACATAGACAGTTTTAGACGATGGTCCTGACTCGGTCGAACTACAAGTAATATTTGAGTGACTGCTCTGGGAGTGGACTCTGGCACCTCTATTACTCAAATTATCGCCCACACTGGCCATTTCTATTTCGCTAGTACCAGTTCAAAACCGTATGAATCCACATTTCAAGTTCATTAACGAGTCTGCTGGCGCAATAAATAATGTGTGAAGTGGCGATATTTCCTCGTAATTCTCATTTGTCCTTGCAATAAATAGTTTCATCTTGTCTTCGACTAAAAAAATACCTAACGGTTCTCATTACTTATTTGCGAATAATGAATGCTCCCGAGCGACTGAATTAATCTCATGGTAACATCAACCTATACTCGATGGGTCAGTCTAGGCGAAAGAATGATGTCAACCAGGAAAATTAGAACATAGATATGGTTAGACAAAGGTTTTTAATTTGACCAAATCCCCCCCCCCCTCCCCCAAAAGGTTACAATTTATCAAAGCTTCAGAAAGATTGGAGACATGTTCATTGGAATATTTAGGCTATATTTTGATTTGCTATAAAATCTAAATGTTTAGTATTAATTTTTATTCTACAAGAATTAACCAAAAGGGCTAAGAAAATTTACCGGAGATAGATCTATGTGTTGTGTTAGACCACATATTTATTACTGGACCGTTTCGATCCTTCTAGGTCATTGAATTGAATTGAATTGAATGTATTACAGTTACATTAGACAATACATGTACACAAATACAACACACGAGAATAATATAGACATGTAGTACAATGTAACAGGTCATTGGAAGTCAAATTCAGGTAAAACAATATTTTATTTTTGCCAATCTGTCGAAAAATCAAAATGGCCATAGGCAGACCAGCGATCCAAGTGCTACAAAACTTATACCCTTCACGGAGGATACAAAAAGTCATATGCATAAATTAGTAATTAATTTACTGAACAGATTTCGAGAAAATATTTGCCAGAAAAATTGTTTTTCGACAAAAAAAGTGTTTCAATATCATTGAAAGTCAAATTCAGGTCATCCCTGAAACCACCATATGATTTTGAATGATCCAATATTTAAGTTCTATCTTGACGTATTCCAGGAGTTGACTCCATACCATTATAAAAGGAAACTGAATGAAATATCCAAAATCCAAAATATTTCTTAGTCGTGAAATTCTTTTTGAAATATTTTTAGCACAATGTTATTGCTTTCCTTCGCATTCCGGATCGCGTTCCCTCGCAATATTATCGCGTTCTCTCGCAATCCGGATCGCGTTTTCTCGCGATATTATCACGTTCCCTCGCGATCTTATTGCGTTCTCTCGCATTCTGGATCGCGTTCCCTCACATTGTGATGACGCCAATGACTTCTGAGAAGGTTATTCTACAATTCTATTCTTGCGAGGGAACGCAATAATATTGCGAGGGAACGCAATAACCATATTTCAAAAATTATTTCTTCCATGTCCTTTCAGCGGCTCCGTACAAATGAGATAGTGACCTAATTTTGAACGAAAACTTTTTCGCCGACCGTCGGAAATTTAAAATGTGCGTCACGAGCAGATCAGTGGCTCAAGAACAATGAACTTTTATAGGCCTGCATCACATGGGTACATATGGGGAATCCTATGCATCAATTGCAGGGAAACTTTACCAAACAGATTTAGCATTCTGACGTGATGTGGCTACACTAGTACTACTAGCAACACCACGGCTATGGTGCACACGTGTTGGTGGACTTGCACTTCCAAGACACTCGGCGACAATCCAGTAATGGGGTCCTATACCTCTTTCTCGTGGGGTCACTGAACTTCACACAAATTTCGGGGGAATCGTTTTGCTACAAAAAGGCCATTTTGTCCTTTCAAGCTCATTGAAGGTCAAATTAAAGTCACCACTGAACCCGAAGTACACTTATTATGAATCCTCTAGCTTGATGTGTGCTGAATTTAATTACTCTATACAGCTCTCATTATTACAGAAAAAGAGGATGGCGGAAATTCATGGACATTTTTTTTGATTTATGACTAAAAAAGTATGACGAATTTTGACGTTTGATTTTTAATCGGGTTGAGTTGATTCCATGAGAAGCCAAGAAGCTAACGACATAACATAAGAATGCTCTAGTGGGCCCCCGTTCGCAACGGGCTCGCATCACTCCTATTCACACTTATTTTTGATGTAAACGTATGTGTATGCAGTACCTAAATAAAAAACAGGCATTATTTAAGCTATATCGTAGGCCTATAGTATAGTTATCTAGACTCTAAACTCTGAAGTGTTCAATTTAATTTGTGAAATGGCTCAAATTTGTATTATTTCATTCTTTTTTAAATGTATGTGTTTTTAAAAAATACTTGCATTAGGCTGGGTACGCTCATAAAATTAAAGCAATGTGTGACCTCACTGATATGTGTGAAATTGTACTCCTCCTAGCTTGGCTAGTGGACTGTCCCTTTAGCTCATCTGGTAGAGCGTATGGTTGATGTGTGAGAGGTCACGGGTTCTAATCTCAGTCTGGCTGAGGCTTTCCTCGTTTGGTTACAATTGGTGGCAGCGGTGGGATGCCTTGCATTCCTTCGAGATGTGGCACAGGAAGGACTGAGGATGTCCTGGGGTTGAAGCAGGATGTTTTGTGAAGCACCTCACCTCGGGAAGCGGTTTCAAACCCCCGGGAACGATGTGACCTCACGGATATGTGTGAAATGGTACTCCTACTAGCTTGACTAGTGGGATATCCCTTCAGCCCATCTGGTAGAGCGGATGGTTGATTTGTGAGAGGTCACGGGTTCAAATCCCAGTCTGGCCGAGGCATTCCTCGCTTGGTTACAAATGTGTAATATTCGGCGACCCCACGATAAAGGGTGCCGCTGATTCTCTTGTAAGTGCACCAGCATATAGTCACGGTTGTGTGCTATAACATGTCACAATGCTACAAATATAATGCTGAGATGAAATATAACATTATCAGCTAGTTTCATGACACCCCCCTCCCCTATACTCGGATCATCCACCTTTATCAAACATATTTTGTTTTCTTTTTGCATGAGGAGAATAAGATCAGCTTGTGGATAAAAACCCTAACAAATTTTGTTTTTCCCTGTAGAGAAATAGTCGTTCTTGAATTTCATGGATTTTATTGACATTCCACAGTTTATTGTTGTCTCACAGTCTGTGGTCATTCTGTCTTTCTGACGACATATAACTGACTGTCACCTTTTTGCCTTCCGAATTAAACAAAAAAATTCGGATGATACGTAAATTCTCTCCCAGAGATGGTAGTTTACCGGTAAAAGTTAGATCATACGATAAATATGAACAAATATATCATGGGAGATATACTTTTTTCATCATCATTTTTATGATAAACTCTTTTAGTTTAAAATGGTTTCTCAGGTTTATAAGTATTTACTTTTTATCAGTATTACTATTAGTATTGGTATCTGTATTTTCCTGTATTTATTTTATTATCAACAGTTTTGTTATTCTGTGTAAACATATTTTTTTTATTATTTCCGCACAATATTTCCCTCATTTTACTTACATTTTTTCCAATGTAAGCCATTCAACAAGATATGTCCTTTTTGAAATAAACAATTAATATTATTATTTTCCATATTTGAGTTGAAAGTAAACATTGCAGATGTTACCTTTTGTTTTAAACTGGTGAACAAGGGAGGCTCCATTTTCACACCTATTTCAAATTTTCGCCCCGCGTCAGGTCTGTGGATACTATGGAATTGCATGTGAATGAGCGGGATTGACCATTATTGCCATTCGCAGCCAGAGCATGCCATATAAGGGTTAGGTAAAAAAAAAAAGCTCGCCGTTAGGATGCTGAAACCCAAGTAAATCCAGTTTGCTGTCGAATTTACTGAACATTAATTCAACATGAGGGCCTATTGTATTACACGAAATCAAGGCTGTGTAGTTTAAATTTGATTTCAATGATTTATTTAATATATTACCATTGAAGTACTGTATTGGTCCCAATAGAACCATGTGCCGTAATAGAGCACCTCATCGTTTACAGAAAACTGATGTTCTCCTTTTTAACTGTAACATATGGTTTTATATTGTTTCAAACATCATATCTAACCTACCTTTCCCAAACTAGCTCATTGCAAACACTGTATAGGTATTATATCAAGGATTTCCCCAAAAAATTCTTTTAAATTTTGCCTATAATTACCACGCTAATGTTGAGAGTGATGCATTGGAGCACGCCTCTTTTATTAGGACCAATATGGTACGTACCTCTCGTTGAAGGTCAAAGTCGACCCAATACATATGGAAGAATGAGACAAAATGAATTTTTCTGGATTTTCTTATTTATTTTCAAAAATAAAATGTATGAATATTGCATATATTGAGTCATAAACTGCACATCATTTGAATGAACAACACTGAAGACGTTAGTACTAAAACTGTGATTATCAGATGAGAGGATTAGGCATTCTTCAGGTTAACTTCCTCATACACAGTTCCCGATTCCATGTACACGTATCAGCTACACAATTACCTAACATACATGAACATATTAATGAGAAGATCATTCCATAACAGTTTCCATAGCAGAAGATTTGTATCGGTACGAATGGCTCTAGATTTGGTAGAAAATGTTTTCACCGAAAAAAAACAGGTACAAATCGACAACATTGCACATACTATAATAGAGTAGATTTAACAATGTACTTCAAAGTTTGATAAAATATTACAAAACGACAAACATGTACATATACATGCAAGTTTAGACCCCGTGAAAGCAATTAACCAAGTTAGTCAATTAGTGCCAATAGGAAACAGAAGATTTTCGAAAGTAAAGTCTGCATCGTTTACATAGTCTCTTGAGTAACAAAATTCAGCTAAATATTGAAAGACTAAATAATTTAGAAGTTTTCCTTGTTGTAGACAAACTGAGTAGAAGTCTTGGTGTCGGAATGTTTGTTGCTCATCTTGTGGAGCTGTGTTGATAGAACCTTTGGTCCACAAAAGAAGACGCCTACGCGCTTCCTGCCGAACACAAAAAATAATATATATAAGCACATTGACAATGTGAAGGAAAGGCACATCTGAATGTAATCATAATGCATGAATTAGACATAATTTTCATGATTTGTCAATTTTCAAGATCACAATTTTTCTATCCTCCATCACTCACCCAACTTGTTTTTCTGCGATATCAGAGAATATTTTGTTCCAGTCAGGTCGTCCGAACTTTGTTTTACGACGCAGCCCGGTTATTGTGTCCTGTTCAGACTCGATGTCTAATGCTATGTTCTCTGCCTGCAGGACAACAGTTGCATTAAATAAACAAACAATGTAAAAAACCAATAAATGAAGTGATTATTAAATATGAAAATCTAACACATGACCTGTTTGAATAGCTACGTCTTTCACATTGAATGAAATTTTTTTTCACACGAATACTCAACGTAAGACATGCACACAA
Organism: Terebella lapidaria; assembly: GCA_949152475.1. Classification (NCBI taxonomy): domain Eukaryota; kingdom Metazoa; phylum Annelida; class Polychaeta; order Terebellida; family Terebellidae; genus Terebella; species Terebella lapidaria. The sequence continues at coordinate 21,430,393 of OX424564.1, read as the reverse complement.
TACCTGTTTAGTGTTCCAGCCCCGTGTGAGGTATATGTTGTACTCCACTAAATCTTGTTTGCCGAGTTCCGTCATCTGCTCTTCAAGTACTTTGAGCAGACTGACGAACCACTCGAATGCATTGGTATCGGGGCAGAGCCAGTAGAAATACACCTTCTGCAGTTTCATGTCACAGTTTGGCTCCCGATATCTATACCTATACGTGAAACAAAGATGACCTAATAGTTAGCTGGAAAAAGGTGTAAAATCGTACGGCTCCCGATAATTACATCCAATGTGATAGCGGAGCTGACTGCATTTACAAGACCGGCGTGAAGTTAGCTACTTGTTACTAGTTCCTTATTCAAATCGAATAAGTAACCAGGAGCTGGCTACTTATTCAGTCTGGCTACTTATTCAGACATAATTTCCTGATGGATCAAGACTTGAGTGGCACTGTTGAATGTATTACCATTCGACCTTGTAAAATATTTTTGGTACATCTACATCTGCTTATCATTACGCGAAATATACTTTTTTGCTTTATTGTAGGTGTGGTACCAACCCCCCCCCCCCCCTCTCCCTCACCCCACCCCCTGCTATGCCCCACGGAGGGTTGTGTAGCTGGTGATGCCTGTTAGCTTTAGTGTATCAGGACCCAACGCTCTATTCTCGAGGTATGACCCATTGAAATAAAAACTTAAGGTAGTTCGTTTTTTTTTTCGAAATCGACCAACTTTACGTATTTTCTGACAAAATCCTAATCCTTGAGCCACCCTAACTAATATATTACTTTGAAGCAATATATTAGAAGTATCAATCAGCATTAGTTCAAGACTGGCTCAAGATTTCATTTCCGAGATATGACCCATTGAAATGAAAACTTAGCAAAATTCACTTTTTGGGTATTTTGACCAACTTTACATATTTTCTGACAAAATCCTAATCCTTGAGCCACCCTAACTAATATATTTCTTTGAAGCAACATATTAGAAGTATCAATCAGCATTAGTTCAAGACTGGCTCAAGATTTCGTTTCCGAGATATGACACATTGAAATAAAAACTTAGCAAAATTCACTTTTTGGGTATTTTGACCAACTTTACATATTTTCTGACAAAATCCTAATCCTTGAGCCACCCTAACTAATATATAACTTTGAAGCAACATATTAGAAGTATCAATCAGCATTAGTTCAAGACTGGCTCAAGATTTCATTTCCGAGATATGACCCATTGAAATGAAAACTTAGCAAAATTCACTTTTTGGGTATTTTGACCAACTTTACATATTTTCTGACAAAATCCTAATCCTTGAGCCACCCTAACTAATATATTTCTTTGAAGCAACATATTAGAAGTATCAATCAGCATTAGTTCAAGACTGGCTGAAGATTTCGTTTCCGAGATATGACGCATTGAAACAAAAACTTAGTAAAATTCACTTTTTGGGTATTTTGACCAACTTTACATATTTTCTGACAAAATCCTAATCCTTGAGCCATCCTAACTAATATATTTCTTTGAAGCAACATATTAGAAGTATCAATCAGCATTAGTTCAAGACTGGCTCAAGATTTTGTTTCCGAGATATTACCCATTGAAATGAGAACTTAGCAAAATTCACTTTTTGGGTATTTTGACCAAATTTACATATTTTCTGACAAAATCCTAATCCTTGAGCCACCCTAACTAATGTACTACCTTAAACCAACATATTAGAAGTATCAATTAGCCCTTGTCCCAGGTTGGCTCAGGATTTCATTTTCAAACTATGATGTACTGAAATAAGCATTCTTCATGAAATAGATTTTTCGTGTATTTGTCCATTCTAACGTAACTTTTCAAATATTCTAATCCTTGAGCCACCTCAATTCCTATATTATTTCGAAGATACATATTAGATGTATCAATCAGCATTAGTCCAAGACTGGCTCAAGATTCTATTCTCGAGGTATGACCCATTGAAATAAAAATTTAAGGAAAATCTTTTTTTTTTCCAATTCGAACAACTTTACGTATTTTCTGACAAAATCCTAATCCTTGAGCCACCCTGACTAATATATTTCTTTGAAGCAACATATTAGAAGTATCAATCAGCATTAGTTCAAGACTGGCTCAAGATTTCGTTTCCGAGATATGACGCATTGAAATAAAAACTTAGCAAAATTCACTTTTTGGGTATTTTGACCAACTTTACATATTTTCTGACAAAATCCTAATCCTTGAGCCACCCTAACTAATATATTTCTTTGAAGCAACATATTAGAAGTATCAATCAGCATTAGTTCAAGACTGGCTCAAGATTTCGTTTCCGAGATATGACGCATTGAAATAAAAACTTAGCAAAAATCACTTTTTGGGTATTTTGACCAATTTCACATATTTTCTGACAAAATCCTAATCCTTGAGCCACCCTAACTAATATATTTCTTTGAAGCAACATATTAGAAGTATCAATCAGCATTAGTTCAAGACTGGCTCAAGATTTCGTTTCCGAGATATGACGCATTGAAATAAAAACTTAGCAAAATTCACTTTTTGGGTATTTTGACCAACTTTACATATTTTCTGACAAAATCCTAATCCTTGAGCCACCCTAACTAATGTACTACCCTAAACCAACATATTAGAAGTATCAATTAGCCCTTGTCCCAGGCTGGCTCAGGATTTTATTTTCAAACTATGATGTACTGAAATAAGCATTCTCCATGAAATAGATTTTTCGTGTATTTGTCCATTCTAACGTAACTTTTCAAATATTCTAATCCTTGAGCCACCTCAATTCCTATATTATTTCGAAGATACATATTAGATGTATCAATCAGCATTAGTCCAAGACTGGCTCAAGATTCTATTCTCGAGGTATGACCCATTGAAATAAAAATTTAAGGAAAATCTTTTTTTTTTCCAATTCGACCAACTTTACGTATTTTCTGACAAAATCCTAATCCTTGAGCCACCCTAACTAATATATTTCTTTGAAGCAACATATTAGAAGTATCAATCAGCATTAGTTCAAGACTGGCTCAAGATTTCGTTTCCGAGATATGACGCATTGAAATAAAAACTTAGCAAAATTCACTTTTTGGGTATTTTGACCAACTTTACATATTTTCTGACAAAATCCTAATCCTTGAGCCACCCTAACTAATATATTTCTTTGAAGCAACATATTAGAAGTATCAATCAGCATTAGTTCAAGACTGGCTCAAGATTTCGTTTCCGAGATATGACGCATTGAAATAAAAACTTAGCAAAAATAACTTTTTGGGTATTTTGACCAATTTCACATATTTTCTGACAAAATCCTAATCCTTGAGCCACCCTAACTAATATATTTCTTTGAAGCAACATATTAGAATTATCAATCAGCATTAGTTCAAGACTGGCTCAAGATTTCGTTTCCGAGATATGACGCATTGAAATAAAAACTTAGAAAAATTCACTTTTTGGGTATTTTGACCAACTTTACATATTTTCTGACAAAATCCTAATCCTTGAGCCACCCTAACTAATATATTTCTTTGAAGCAACATATTAGAAGTATCAATCAGCATTAGTTCAAGACTGGCTCAAGATTTCGTTTCCGAGATATGACGCATTGAAATAAAAACTTAGCAAAAATCACTTTTTGGGTATTTTGACCAATTTCACATATTTTCTGACAAAATCCTAATCCTTGAGCCACCCTAACTAATATATTTCTTTGAAGCAACATATTAGAAGTATCAATCAGCATTAGTTCAAGACTGGCTCAAGATTTCGTTTCCGAGATATGACGCATTGAAATAAAAACTTAGCAAAATTCACTTTTTGGGTATTTTGACCAACTTTACATATTTTCTGACAAAATCCTAATCCTTGAGCCACCCTAACTAATGTACTACCTTAAACCAACATATTAGAAGTATCAATTAGCCCTTGTCCCAGGCTGGCTCAGGATTTCATTTTCAAACTATGATGTACTGAAATAAGCATTCTCCATGAAATAGATTTTTCGTGTATTTGTCCATTCTAACGTAACTTTTCAAATATTCTAATCCTTGAGCCACCTCAATTCCTATATTATTTCGAAGATACATATTAGATGTATCAATCAGCATTAGTCCAAGACTGGCTCAAGATTCTATTCTCGAGGTATGACCCATTGAAATAAAAATTTAAGGAAAATCTTTTTTTTTTCCAATTCGACCAATTTTACGTATTTTCTGACAAAATCCTAATCCTTGAGCCACCCTAACTAATATATTTCTTTGAAGCAACATATTAGAAGTATCAATCAGCATTAGTTCAAGACTGGCTCAAGATTTCGTTTCCGAGATATGACGCATTGAAATAAAAACTTAGCAAAATTCACTTTTTGGGTATTTTGACCAACTTTACATATTTTCTGACAAAATCCTAATCCTTGAGCCACCCTAACTAATATATTTCTTTGAAGCAACATATTAGAAGTATCAATCAGCATTAGTTCAAGACTGGCTCAAGATTTCGTTTCCGAGATATGACGCATTGAAATAAAAACTTAGCAAAAATAACTTTTTGGGTATTTTGACCAATTTCACATATTTTCTGACAAAATCCTAATCCTTGAGCCACCCTAACTAATATATTTCTTTGAAACAACATATTAGAAGTATCAATCAGCATTAGTTCAAGACTGGGTCAAGATTTCGTTTCCGAGATATGACGCATTGAAATAAAAACTTATCAAAATTCACTTTTTGGTTTTTTGACCAACTTTACATATTTTCTGACAAAATCCTAATCCTTGAGCCACCCTAACTAATATATTTCTTTGAAGGAACATATTAGAAGTATCAGCCAGCATTAGTTCAAGACTGGCTCAAGATTTCGTTTCCGAGATATGACGCATTGAAATAAAAACTTAGCGAAATTCACTTTTTGGGTATTTTGACCAACTTTACATATTTTCTGACAAAATCCTAATCCTTGAGCCACCCTAACTAATATATTTCTTTGAAGAAACATATCAGAAGTATCAATCAGCATTAGTTCAAGACTGGCTCAAGATTTCGTTTCCGAGATATGACGCATTGAAATAAAAACTTAGCAAAAATCACTTTTTGGGTATTTTGACCAACTTTACATATTTTCTGACAAAATACTAATCCTTGAGCCACCCTAACTAATATATTTCTTTGAAGCAACATATTAGAGGTATCAATCGGCATTAGTTCAAGACTGGCTCAAGATTTCGTTTCCGAGATACGACGCATTGAAATAAAAACTTAGCAAAATTCACTTTTTGGGTATTTTGACCAACTATACATATTTTCTGACAAAATCCTAATCCTTGAGCCACCCTAACTAATGTACTACCTTAAACCAACATATTAGAAGTATCAATTAGCCCTTGTCCCAGGCTGGCTCAGGATTTCATTTTCAAACTATGATGTACTGAAATAAGCATTCTTCATGAAATAGATTTTTCGTGTATTTGTCCATTCTAACGTAACTTTTCAAATATTCTAATCCTTGAGCCACCTCAATTCCTATATTATTTCGAAGATACATATTAGATGTATCAATCAGCATTAGTCCAAGACTGGCTCATGATTCTATTCTCGAGGTATGACCCATTGAAATAAAAATTTAAGGAAAATCTTTCTTTTTTTTCCAATTCGACCAACTTTACGTATTTTCTGACAAAATCCTAATCCTTGAGCCACCCTAACTAATATATTTCTTTGAAGCAACATATTAGAAGTATCAATCAGCATTAGTTCAAGACTGGCTCAAGATTACGTTTCCGAGATATGACGCATTGAAATAAAAACTTAGCAAAATTCACTTTTTGGGTATTTTGACAAACTTTACATATTTTCTGACAAAATCCTAATCCTTGAGCCACCCTAACTAATATATTTCTTTGAAGCAACATATTAGAAGTATCAATCAGCATTAGTTCAAGACTGGCTCAAGATTTCGTTTCCGAGATATGACGCATTGAAATAAAAACTTAGCAAAAATAACTTTTTGGGTATTTTGACCAATTTCACATATTTTCTGACAAAATCCTAATCCTTGAGTCCCCCTAACTAATATATTTCTTTGAAGCAACATATTAGAAGTATCAATCAGCATTAGTTCAAGACTGGCTCAAGATTTCGTTTCCGAGATATGACGCATTGAAATAAAAACTTAGCAAAAATAACTTTTGGGGTATTTTGACCAATTTCACATATTTTCTGACAAAATCCTAATCCTTGAGCCACCCTAACTAATATATTTCTTTGAAGCAACATATTAGAAGTATCAATCAGCATTAGTTCAAGACTGGCTCAAGATTTCGTTTCCGAGATATGACGCATTGAAATAAAAACTTATCAAAATTCACTTTTTGGTTTTTTGACCAACTTTACATATTTTCTGACAAAATCCTAATCCTTGAGCCACCCTAACTAATATATTTCTTTGAAGGAACATATTAGAAGTATCAGCCAGCATTAGTTCAAGACTGGCTCAAGATTTCGTTTCCGAGATATGACGCATTGAAATAAAAACTTAGCGAAATTCACTTTTTGGGTATTTTGACCAACTTTACATATTTTCTGACAAAATCCTAATCCTTGAGCCACCCTAACTAATATATTTCTTTGAAGAAACATATCAGAAGTATCAATCAGCATTAGTTCAAGACTGGCTCAAGATTTCGTTTCCGAGATATGACGCATTGAAATAAAAACTTAGCAAAAATCACTTTTTGGGTATTTTGACCAACTTTACATATTTTCTGACAAAATACTAATCCTTGAGCCACCCTAACTAATATATTTCTTTGAAGCAACATATTAGAGGTATCAATCGGCATTAGTTCAAGACTGGCTCAAGATTTCGTTTCCGAGATACGACGCATTGAAATAAAAACTTAGCAAAATTCACTTTTTGGGTATTTTGACCAACTATACATATTTTCTGACAAAATCCTAATCCTTGAGCCACCCTAACTAATGTACTACCTTAAACCAACATATTAGAAGTATCAATTAGCCCTTGTCCCAGGCTGGCTCAGGATTTCATTTTCAAACTATGATGTACTGAAATAAGCATTCTTCATGAAATAGATTTTTCGTGTATTTGTCCATTCTAACGTAACTTTTCAAATATTCTAATCCTTGAGCCACCTCAATTCCTATATTATTTCGAAGATACATATTAGATGTATCAATCAGCATTAGTCCAAGACTGGCTCATGATTCTATTCTCGAGGTATGACCCATTGAAATAAAAATTTAAGGAAAATCTTTCTTTTTTTTCCAATTCGACCAACTTTACGTATTTTCTGACAAAATCCTAATCCTTGAGCCACCCTAACTAATATATTTCTTTGAAGCAACATATTAGAAGTATCAATCAGCATTAGTTCAAGACTGGCTCAAGATTACGTTTCCGAGATATGACGCATTGAATAAAAACTTAGCAAAATTCACTTTTTGGGTATTTTGACAAACTTTACATATTTTCTGACAAAATCCTAATCCTTGAGCCACCCTAACTAATATATTTCTTTGAAGCAACATATTAGAAGTATCAATCAGCATTAGTTCAAGACTGGCTCAAGATTTCGTTTCCGAGATATGACGCATTGAAATAAAAACTTAGCAAAAATAACTTTTTGGGTATTTTGACCAATTTCACATATTTTCTGACAAAATCCTAATCCTTGAGCCACCCTAACTAATATATTTCTTTGAAGCAACATATTAGAAGTATCAATCAGCATTAGTTCAAGACTGGCTCAAGATTTCGTTTCCGAGATATGACGCATTGAAATAAAAACTTAGCAAAAATAACTTTTGGGGTATTTTGACCAATTTCACATATTTTCTGACAAAATCCTAATCCTTGAGCCACCCTAACTAATATATTTCTTTGAAGCAACATATTAGAAGTATCAATCAGCATTAGTTCAAGACTGGCTCAAGTTTTCGTTTCCGAGATATGACCCATTGAAATAAAAACTTAGCAAAATTCACAAGCAAGTGGAAACAGACCCAAGCAAGTGGAAACACCCTTCCCAACCCCAGTAACCCTAGTAACAAAGAACAAACGTTTCTTACCGAAGTGATGCAACTGACAAGAAAAAATATTGAATGGTCTCTTGCTCGTGTCTGCTGCGTTCGTTCATTCAAAATAATACGGGATGATGCTTCAAAAAAGGTATATTAGTTAGGATGACTGAGGTGTCAGGATTCTGTGAAAAAAAAAGATTTGAAATAAATCGTGTTTACTTGTATGGGTCATGTTTCGCGAATAAAATCTAAAGCCAGTCTTTGGATTTAGGTTGACATATATACAAATACACCCAAAAAAATCCATTTCGTCAAGAATGCAGACTATTTCAGTGCATAATATCTCGGAGAATAAAATGCTGAGAGCCTGCCTTGGAGTTGGGCTAATTCATAATCTGATATGTTGCTTCGAACCAGTATAGTACTTAGGTTGGCTCAAGCATTGGGATTTTTTTTCTAAAAATACTTAAAGTGGATCAGAATACTCAAAAAGGGATTTTCCCTGGGTTTTCGATTCAATGGGTTATATCTCGAGAATACGATCTTGAGCCAGTTTGGACTAATGCTGGTTGATATATCCAATATAAGTATTCAAAATAGAAAAGCACATGAGGTGGCTCATGGATTAGGATTTTGTCAGAAATTACGTAAAATTGGTCAAAATCCAATATAAAATGAATTTCCCTAAGTTTCTGTTTCAATGGGTCATATCTCAAAACGAAATCTTGAGCCAGTCTGGGACTAATGCTGATTGACACATCTAGTATGTATCTTCGAAATAGTATAGGATTTGAGGTGGCTCAAGGATTAGAATATTTGAAAAATTACGTTAAAATGGACAAACACATGAAAAATCTATTTCATGACGAATGCTTATTTCAGTACATCATAATTTGTGAATAGAATCCTGAGCCAGCCTGGGACAAGGGCTAATTGATACTTCTAATATGTTGGTTTAAGGTAGTACATTAGTTAGGGTGGCTCAAAGATTAGGATTTTGTCAGAAAATATGTAAAGTTGGTCAAAATACCCAAAAAGTGAATTTTACTAAGTTTTCATTTCAATGGGTCATATCTCGGAAACGAAATCTTGAGCCAGTCTTGAACTAATGCTGATTGATACTTCTAATATGTTGCTTCAAAGAAATATATTAGTTAGGGTGGCTCAAGGATTAGGATTTTGTCAGAAAATATGTAAAGTTGGTCAAAATACCCAAAAAGTGAATTTTGCTAAGTTTTTATTTCAATGCGTCATATCTCGGAAACGAAATCTTGAGCCAGTCTTGAACTAATGCTGATTGATACTTCTAATATGTTGCTTCAAAGAAATATATTAGTTAGGGTGGCTCAAGGATTAGGATTTTGTCAGAAAATATGTAAAGTTGGTCAAAATACCCAAAAAGTGAATTTTGCTAAGTTTTTATATCAATGGGTCATATCTCGGAAACGAAATCTTGAGCCAGTCTTGAACTAATGCTGATTGATACTTCTAATATGTTGCTTCAAAGAAATATATTAGTTAGGGTGGCTCAAGGATTAGGATTTTGTCAGAAAATATGTGAAATTGGTCAAAATACCCAAAAAGTTATTTTTGCTAAGTTTTTATTTCAATGCGTCATATCTCGGAAACGAAATCTTGAGCCAGTCTTGAACTAATGCTGATTGATACTTCTGATATGTTTCTTCAAAGAAATATATTAGTTAGGGTGGCTCAAGGATTAGGATTTTGTCAGAAAATATGTAAAGTTGGTCAAAATACCCAAAAAGTGAATTTCGCTAAGTTTTTATTTCAATGCGTCATATCTCGGAAACGAAATCTTGAGCCAGTCTTGAACTAATGCTGGCTGATACTTCTAATATGTTCCTTCAAAGAAATATATTAGTTAGTGTGGCTCAAGGATTAGGATTTTGTCAGAAAATATGTAAAGTTGGTCAAAATACCCAAAAAGTGAATTTTGCTAAGTTTTTATTTCAATGCGTCATATCTCGGAAACGAAATCTTGAGCCAGTCTTGAACTAATGCTGATTGATACTTCTAATATGTTGCTTCAAAGAAATATATTAGTTAGGGTGGCTCAAGGATTAGGATTTTGTCAGAAAATATGTAAAGTTGGTCAAAATACCCAAAAAGTGAATTTTGCTAAGTTTTTATTTCAATGCGTCATATCTCGGAAACGAAATCTTGAGCCAGTCTTGAACTAATGCTGATTGATACTTCTAATATGTTGCTTCAAAGAAATATATTAGTTAGGGTGGCTCAAGGATTAGGATTTTGTCAGAAAATATGTAAAGTTGGTCAAAATACCCAAAAAGTGAATTTTGCTAAGTTTTTATATCAATGGGTCATATCTCGGAAACGAAATCTTGAGCCAGTCTTGAACTAATGCTGATTGATACTTCTAATATGTTGCTTCAAAGAAATATATTAGTTGGGGTGGCTCAAGGATTAGGATTTTGTCAGAAAATATGTGAAATTGGTCAAAATACCCAAAAAGTTATTTTTGCTAAGTTTTTATTTCAATGCGTCATATCTCGGAAACGAAATCTTGAGCCAGTCTTGAACTAATGCTGATTGATACTTCTAATATGTTGCTTCAAAAAATATATTAGTTAGGGTGGCTCAAGGATTAGGATTTTGTCAGAAAATATGTAAAGTTGGTCAAAAAACCAAAAAGTGAATTTTGATAAGTTTTTATTTCAATGCGTCATATCTCGGAAACGAAATCTTGACCCAGTCTTGAACTAATGCTGATTGATACTTCTAATATGTTGCTTCAAAGAAATATATTACTTAGGGTGGCTCAAGGATTAGGATTTTGTCAGAAAATATGTGAAATTGGTCAAAATACCCAAAAAGTTATTTTTGCTAAGTTTTTATTTCAATGCGTCATATCTCGGAAACGAAATCTTGAGCCAGTCTTGAACTAATGCTGATTGATACTTCTAATATGTTGCTTCAAAGAAATATATTAGTTAGGGTGGCTCAAGGATTAGGATTTTGTCAGAAAATATGTAAAGTTGGTCAAAAAACCAAAAAGTGAATTTTGATAAGTTTTTATTTCAATGCGTCATATCTCGGAAACGAAATCTTGACCCAGTCTTGAACTAATGCTGATTGATACTTCTAATATGTTGCTTCAAAGAAATATATTAGTTAGGGTGGCTCAAGGATTAGGATTTTGTCAGAAAATATGTAAAGTTGGTCAAAATACCCAAAAAGTGAATTTTGCTAAGTTTTTATTTCAATGCGTCATATCTCGGAAACGAAATCTTGAGCCAGTCTTGAACTAATGCTGATTGATACTTCTAATATGTTGCTTCAAAGAAATATATTAGTTAGGGTGGCTCAAGGATTAGGATTTTGTCAGAAAACATGTGAAATTGGTCAAAATACCCAAAAAGTTATTTTTGCTAAGTTTTTATTTCAATGCGTCATATCTCGGAAACGAAATCTTGAGCCAGTCTTGAACTAATGCTGATTGATACTTCTAATATGTTGCTTCAAAGAAATATATTAGTTAGGGTGGCTCAAGGATTAGGATTTTGTCAGAAAATATGTAAAGTTGGTCAAAATACCCAAAAAGTGAATTTTGCTAAGTTTTTTTTTCAATGCGTCATATCTCGGAAACGAAATCTTGAGCCAGTCTTGAACTAATGCTGATTGATACTTCTAATATGTTGCTTCAAAGAAATATATTAGTTAGGGTGGCTCAAGGATTAGGATTTTGTCAGAAAATACGTAAAGTTGGTCGAATTGGAAAAAAAAAAGATTTTCCTTAAATTTTTATTTCAATGGGTCATACCTCGAGAATAGAATCTTGAGCCAGTCTTGGACTAATGCTGATTGATACATCTAATATGTATCTTCGAAATAATATAGGAATTGAGGTGGCTCAAGGATTAGAATATTTGAAAAGTTACGTTAGAATGGACAAATACACGAAAAATCTATTTCATGGAGAATGCTTATTTCAGTACATCATAGTTTGAAAATGAAATCCTGAGCCAGCCTGGGACAAGCGGTAATTGATACTTCTAATATGTTGGTTTAAGGTAGTACATTAGTTAGGGTGGCTCAAGGATTAGGATTTTGTCACAAAATATGTAAAGTTGGTCAAAATACCCAAAAAGTGAATTTTGCTAAGTTTTTATTTCAATGCGTCATATCTCGGAAACGAAATCTTGAGCCAGTCTTGAACTAATGCTGATTGATACTTCTAATATGTTGCTTCAAAGAAATATACTAGTTAGGGTGGCTCAAGGATTAGGATTTCGTCAGAAAATATGTGAAATTGGTCAAAATACCCAAAAAGTGATTTTTGCTAAGTTTTTATTTCAATGCGTCATATCTCGGAAACGAAATCTTGAGCCAGTCTTGAACTAATGCTGATTGATACTTCTAATATGTTGCTTCAAAGAAATATATTAGTTAGGGTGGCTCAAGGATTAGGATTTTGTCAGAAAATATGTAAAGTTGGTCAAAATACCCAAAAAGTGAATTTTGCTAAGTTTTTATTTCAATGCGTCATATCTCGGAAACGAAATCTTGAGCCAGTCTTGAACTAATGCTGATTGATACTTCTAATATGTTGCTTCAAAGAAATATATTAGTTAGGGTGGCTCAAGGATTAGGATTTTGTCAGAAAATATGTAAAGTTGGTCAAAATACCCAAAAAGTGAATTTTGCTAAGTTTTTATATCAATGGGTCATATCTCGGAAACGAAATCTTGAGCCAGTCTTGAACTAATGCTGATTGATACTTCTAATATGTTGCTTCAAAGAAATATATTAGTTGGGGTGGCTCAAGGATTAGGATTTTGTCAGAAAATATGTGAAATTGGTCAAAATACCCAAAAAGTTATTTTTGCTAAGTTTTTATTTCAATGCGTCATATCTCGGAAACGAAATCTTGAGCCAGTCTTGAACTAATGCTGATTGATACTTCTAATATGTTGCTTCAAAAAATATATTAGTTAGGGTGGCTCAAGGATTAGGATTTTGTCAGAAAATATGTAAAGTTGGTCAAAAAACCAAAAAGTGAATTTTGATAAGTTTTTATTTCAATGCGTCATATCTCGGAAACGAAATCTTGACCCAGTCTTGAACTAATGCTGATTGATACTTCTAATATGTTGCTTCAAAGAAATATATTACTTAGGGTGGCTCAAGGATTAGGATTTTGTCAGAAAATATGTGAAATTGGTCAAAATACCCAAAAAGTTATTTTTGCTAAGTTTTTATTTCAATGCGTCATATCTCGGAAACGAAATCTTGAGCCAGTCTTGAACTAATGCTGATTGATACTTCTAATATGTTGCTTCAAAGAAATATATTAGTTAGGGTGGCTCAAGGATTAGGATTTTGTCAGAAAATATGTAAAGTTGGTCAAAAAACCAAAAAGTGAATTTTGATAAGTTTTTATTTCAATGCGTCATATCTCGGAAACGAAATCTTGACCCAGTCTTGAACTAATGCTGATTGATACTTCTAATATGTTGCTTCAAAGAAATATATTAGTTAGGGTGGCTCAAGGATTAGGATTTTGTCAGAAAATATGTAAAGTTGGTCAAAATACCCAAAAAGTGAATTTTGCTAAGTTTTTATTTCAATGCGTCATATCTCGGAAACGAAATCTTGAGCCAGTCTTGAACTAATGCTGATTGATACTTCTAATATGTTGCTTCAAAGAAATATATTAGTTAGGGTGGCTCAAGGATTAGGATTTTGTCAGAAAACATGTGAAATTGGTCAAAATACCCAAAAAGTTATTTTTGCTAAGTTTTTATTTCAATGCGTCATATCTCGGAAACGAAATCTTGAGCCAGTCTTGAACTAATGCTGATTGATACTTCTAATATGTTGCTTCAAAGAAATATATTAGTTAGGGTGGCTCAAGGATTAGGATTTTGTCAGAAAATATGTAAAGTTGGTCAAAATACCCAAAAAGTGAATTTTGCTAAGTTTTTTTTTCAATGCGTCATATCTCGGAAACGAAATCTTGAGCCAGTCTTGAACTAATGCTGATTGATACTTCTAATATGTTGCTTCAAAGAAATATATTAGTTAGGGTGGCTCAAGGATTAGGATTTTGTCAGAAAATACGTAAAGTTGGTCGAATTGGAAAAAAAAAAGATTTTCCTTAAATTTTTATTTCAATGGGTCATACCTCGAGAATAGAATCTTGAGCCAGTCTTGGACTAATGCTGATTGATACATCTAATATGTATCTTCGAAATAATATAGGAATTGAGGTGGCTCAAGGATTAGAATATTTGAAAAGTTACGTTAGAATGGACAAATACACGAAAAATCTATTTCATGGAGAATGCTTATTTCAGTACATCATAGTTTGAAAATGAAATCCTGAGCCAGCCTGGGACAAGCGGTAATTGATACTTCTAATATGTTGGTTTAAGGTAGTACATTAGTTAGGGTGGCTCAAGGATTAGGATTTTGTCAGAAAATATGTAAAGTTGGTCAAAATACCCAAAAAGTGAATTTTGCTAAGTTTTTATTTCAATGCGTCATATCTCGGAAACGAAATCTTGAGCCAGTCTTGAACTAATGCTGATTGATACTTCTAATATGTTGCTTCAAAGAAATATACTAGTTAGGGTGGCTCAAGGATTAGGATTTCGTCAGAAAATATGTGAAATTGGTCAAAATACCCAAAAAGTGATTTTTGCTAAGTTTTTATTTCAATGCGTCATATCTCGGAAACGAAATCTTGAGCCAGTCTTGAACTAATGCTGATTGATACTTCTAATATGTTGCTTCAAAGAAATATATTAGTTAGGGTGGCTCAAGGATTAGGATTTTGTCAGAAAATATGTAAAGTTGGTCAAAATACCCAAAAAGTGAATTTTTCTAAGTTTTTATTTCAATGCGTCATATCTCGGAAACGAAATCTTGAGCCAGTCTTGAACTAATGCTGATTGATACTTCTAATATGTTGCTTCAAAGAAATATATTAGTTAGGGTGGCTCAAGGATTAGGATTTTGTCAGAAAATACGTAAAGTTGTTCGAATTGGAAAAAAAAAAAGATTTTCCGTAAATTTTTATTTCAATGGGTCATACCTCGAGAATAGAATCTTGAGCCAGTCTTGAACTAATGCTGATTGATACATCTAATATGTATCTTCGAAATAATATAGGAATTGAGGTGGCTCAAGGATTAGAATATTTGAAAAGTTACGTTAGAATGGACAAATACACGAAAAATCTATTTCATGAAGAATGCTTATTTCAGTACATCATAGTTTGAAAATGAAATCCTGAGCCAACCTGGGACAAGGGCTAATTGATACTTCTAATATGTTGGTTTAAGGTAGTACATTAGTTAGGGTGGCTCAAGGATTAGGATTTTGTCAGAAAATATGTAAAGTTGTTCAAAATACCCAAAAAGTGAATTTTGCTAAGTTTTCATTTCAATGGGTCATATCTCGGAAACGAAATCTTGAGCCAGTCTTGAGCTAATGCTGATTGATACTTCTAATATGTTGCTTCAAAGAAATATATTAGTTAGGATGGCTCAAGGATTAGGATTTTGTCAGAAAATATGTAAAGTTGGTCAAAATACCCAAAAAGTGAATTTTACTAAGTTTTTGTTTCAATGCGTCATATCTCGGAAACGAAATCTTGAGCCAGTCTTGAACTAATGCTGATTGATACTTCTAATATGTTGCTTCAAAGAAATATATTAGTTAGGGTGGCTCAAGGATTAGGATTTTGTCAGAAAATATGTAAAGTTGGTCAAAATACCCAAAAAGTGAATTTTGCTAAGTTTTCATTTCAATGGGTCATATCTCGGAAACGAAATCTTGAGCCAGTCTTGAACTAATGCTGATTGATACTTCTAATATGTTGCTTCAAAGTAATATATTAGTTAGGGTGGCTCAAGGATTAGGATTTTGTCAGAAAATATGTAAAGTTGGTCAAAATACCCAAAAAGTGAATTTTGCTAAGTTTTTATTTCAATGCGTCATATCTCGGAAACGAAATCTTGAGCCAGTCTTGAACTAATGCTGATTGATACTTCTAATATGTTGCTTCAAAGAAATATATTAGTTAGGGTGGCTCAAGGATTAGGATTTTGTCAGAAAATATGTAAAGTTGGTCAAAATACCCAAAAAGTGAATTTTGCTAAGTTTTCATTTCAATGGGTCATATCTCGGAAATGAAATCTTGAGCCAGTCTTGAACTAATGCTGATTGATACTTCTAATATATTGCTTCAGAGTAATATATTAGTTAGGGTGGCTCAAGGATTAGGATTTTGTCAGAGAATACGTAAAGTTGGTCGATTTCGAAAAAAAAAACGAACTACCTTAAGTTTTTATTTCAATGGGTCATACCTCGAGAATAGAATCCTGAGCCAGTCTTGGACTAATGCTGATTGATACATCTAATATGTATCTTCGAACTAGTATAGGATTTAAGGTGGCTCAAGAATTAGAATATCAAAAAAGTTATGTTAAAATGGACAAATGGCCAGCTTTGAACCAGCGTTGGGTCCTGATACACTAAAGCTAACAGGCATCACCAGCTACACAACCCTCCGTGGGGCATAGCAGGGGGTGGGGTGAGGGAGAGGGGGGGGGGGGGGTTGGTACCACACCTACAATAAAGCAAAAAAGTATATTTCGCGTAATGATAAGCAGATGTAGATATACCAAAAATATTTTACCAGGTCGAATGGTGATACATTCAACAGTGCCACTCAAGTCTTGATCCATCAGGAAATTATGTCTGAATAAGTAGCCAGACTGAATAAGTAGCCAGCTCCTGGTTACTTATTCGATTTGAATAAGGAACTAGTAACAAGTAGCTAACTTCACGCCGGTATTTACAAGCTGTTATGAATTGAAAGTAATTGAGTGAGATTGCAGCTATAAAGTACTTGTAAATTAACAAAACCGAATACTAACCATATATCTTTGAGTATGGAAGCGAATGGCGTCACACCAATACCGGCCGCCACAAACAAATCAGCGTTATAGCGGTATGCATCCTAGAAAATTATAGCAATGTACATGTATGTGTGATATTTATGTGATGATTGTCATAGTATCAAAAAAAAACATTCAAATCTCATACGAGTATATTAATTTGGACTAATGCATATTTTGCAGAATTCCATAATTTAATTTCCAGAAGTTATTCATACCAAGGATCCTCTATAATAGGATATCCAACTCTGCCCAAAAAGGCGTGATTACGTAATATGACGTAAATCTGATTTGAGCGTGTTGAAACGGTGCCGGGCGCTAAAAATCAGAATGTGCACATCAATTTGTAATGAACATGAGCAGAGTTGTGAATCATATATTGAAATGAATGATAGCTGATTGCATTGAGCAGGGGTATGGCCTAAATTTCTTCAACAATATTCAGCATTCGCGTTACCGATGATGTGGTATTGGGGTCGGGATTTGTCAGTGTCCGTTTATGTGTTTGTGTGTGAATCGAAGGCTGTAACTCGAACGGGTTTAATCCAATCGTCTTTAAATTTGAGCAATAGGAGGAATAACCTCTCGGCTTGAAAATATTTAGTTTCCATGGAAATCGGTTTATTTTTGTTGCCATGGCAACCATACGAATTGCTGAAATGCCATTTTACTGCCTCCGAAAACACATGTAGAACCGACCCATGAACGGTGAAAATAAAATTGGCCCCTCATTGAAGAAAACCCCACATAATGGAGAGCAAGTTCTGATGTAACTCTGGTGGTACTTTTCAGGTGAAAGGTAGATTTATTTCAGAGTTATGAGACAGAACATTTACCTCCAAATTTAGTGAAAGTTGAGTATTGCAATTATATTAGAATGGTTCTCATACCGACAGTTCTTATCGGATTTTCTTGGAAACGGGATATTTCCGAGGCAATGGATAATGCTTCTCAATCCTAAATTCTTGAAAAGATGGAATGGTAACTGTTTAAATTTTTGACGTGGATGTGCTCAAAAACACGTATACAGACTTGCACGGCTTGGACCACACCAACAATACTTTCACGAGTGAGAAGGAAGACAAACTGTGGATGACAATGAGGCTCCACCCCACGGGCTTGCCCTCCCAGATCACTGAGCTCAATCCCAGGGCCCGATCCTGTATGATCTCACTATGAGCGAAGTGATATACAGTATGAAAAAATTAGCCCAAGGGCTCAGAAAGGTTACCGGACAATATACATTTTAGATATTAGCCTTTTGTCCAGTGACCTTGAAAATAATTTTTCAACAAATACATCACTTCTAGTATGTCCACAATAAATTCCTAAGCTGTAAAGTCGATAATAAGTGAGATATTAGCCATTCTGTGATCGGTGATGTGACCTAGAAAATGAGGTCAAAGTTCAAGTTCATGAAAAGATTCAGTATATATCATTCCTCTATATTCTCAATTGATTCCTAAGCTGTAAAGATGATAATAAGCAACATATTAGCCATTTTGTTCTCTGACCTTGAAAATTGGATCAAAGGTCAAATTCTAGATCACCAAAATATTCAGCATACATCATTTCATATATGTTCACTATGGACCCCTAATCTGTGAATTTGATAATAAGAGAGATATAAACCATTTTGTATTCTGACCTTGAAAATAAAATGACTGGCCTTGAAATTTAGGTCAAAGGTCAAATTCAAGGTCATGAGAATATTCAGAATATATCATTTCCTATATGTTCACAATTGATTCCTAAGCTGTAAAGTTGATAATAAGCAAGATATTAGCCATTTTGTCCTGTTGACCTTGAAAATGAGGTCAAAAGTCAAATTCGAGGTCACTAGAATATTCAGCATATATCATTTCCTATATGTCCACAATTGATTCCTAGTCTCTATTCTCAATATTAAGTGAGATATTAGGCTTAATGTGTCCCATTATAAAGCATAGGAGAATTTAACATGGGAAAGTCCCATTTGGGCCGAGTTTGGGCCCAAAATGGCCCACTTCGAGCGATTCAACATGTTCAAGGGCAACGAAATTTATACATGTCACAGAGGTACATATGAGGAGTGTTATGCATGAATAAGAAAAAAAGTTACTGAACAGATTTTGAGAAAACGACAGCCAAAGTCCAAAATTGACCATTTTTCGACGAAAACGGCCGCCATTTTGAAATAATTGCGAAAATCAAAAAACTAAAAAATACCTCCCTCTCGAAATATTTTTAGGCATTTTTGTGCAAAATTTCAGAAAGATTCAATCATAAACTTTAAAGATAAAAATGTAGAGGGGCGACGACGGACGACGACGGACGACGACGGACGACGACGGACGACGGACGCAACGCCACGGCAATAGGTTATCGGACCAAAGGTCCGGTAACCTAAAAACTCAATTTCGAGCACCTGTCACCGTTTTGACACGCTCAAATGAGATTTCGTCATTTTACGTAATCACGTGTTTTACGTCCACATTGAGCAGAGTTGGACATCCTATTATAGAGGATCCTTGTTCATACCTCCGAACATGTTCCAAAAGGACCATCCACTGAAATTCTGAAAAAAGAGAAAATATTGATAAATTTGGAATATATCAGCTTTCCATTACAGAATTAAAACAATTACAAAACAGACACATATATTTTTTGCATTCTACACGATACTATCCAGGAAAAGGATTCAGCATTGGCACCTACTTGGGCATGTGTTCTGGTTGCACAAAGTCGTTTTCGTCGACCATGCATGCCTTGGCGAGTGCATTCGTCCAGTCGCCTGCCATACGGATGTGAACGCTGAAGTAGTCCTCTTGTGGACACTGCAAATTGAGAAACATAAATACAGATAAATTTGATAGGTATTACATGTACATGGCCTTTTTGCAATCAGTTTGTATAATGATTTGACTCAAAGATTTTTCCCCCAAATATCACAGCTATAGCAATCCTGCAGTCATGCACATGTATATATCTAACTTGTCTTACTTTCACGGAAGTGACTGAAGCATTGAATTCATCACAAAAGAAACCATGCATATTCTAGGGAGAATGAACCACTGTCCGCATTTTTGCTAATAATATAATGTTCAGGTACCCGATTACCGGTATCTATCAAACAGATATATCTGTAACTGTTAGAAATTTAACCCACAGATGTGAGGGTGAATGGATGCCACTCCAGTCGCGAGATACTCGGCACTTTGATGAAGATGTACTGTCCCGACTCCATCACAAAACCCTCCTTCTTCAACTGCAGCTCAATCACTCGGGACGGGTGCTTCACGACCTGGCAAACAAGTTAGAAAGTCTGTATACATGTATGTATATGAATACCGATATATCACACGTGAAGTTGGTGTAAATAGCTGTCATTTTTGTATGCACTCCTGTGCATTTGGCCATCAAATTCACACAATACATGTTTGAATTTTTAACAAAGCTCATCCTTTACATGTATACATGTAGCGTGAACCTCTTCAATTTCAGAACTGACTTCCATTATACAATGTATATGTACATACGATAATTATCATCACAAAAACGACTTTTTCCCCTACCTTGCTAATTGTGACAGTTTGCAACTCCCTGACGATTCGGACGATCCGCTCAATGGCATACAGCACCATTGGTCCTAGCACCCACTTCCACGACTGTAGACGGAGCAAAAACTGTACTACATTACTTCATGGTTAATTATTTCACAAGGCATTGATGATATCAGTGATGAGGGCATGACAAGTAGCTTGTAGTGGTATCAAGGATCTTCCATAATAGGATATCCAACTCTGCCTAAAAAGGCGTGATTACGTAATATGACGTAAATCTGATTTGAGCGTGTTGAAACGGTGCCGGGCGCTAAAATCAGAATGTGCACATCGATTTGTAATGAACATGAGCAGAGTTGTGAATCATATATTGAAATGAATGATAGCTGATTGCATTGATTGGGGGTATGGCCTAAATTTCTTCAACAATATTCAGCATTCGCGTTGCCGATGATGTGGTATTGGGGTCGGGATTTGTAAGTGTCCGTTTATATGCTTGTGTGTGAATCGGAGGCTGTATCTCGAATGGGTTTAATCCAATCGTCGTTAAATTTGAGCAATGGGAGAAATAACCTCTCAGCTTGAAAATATTCAGTTTCCTTGGAAATCGGTTGACTTTTGTTGCCATGGCAACCGTTCAAAATCCTGAAATGCCATTTTACTGCCACAGAAAACGCCTGTAGAACCGACCCACTCATGGTGACAATAAAATTAGCCCCTCATTAAAAAAATCCCACATAATAGAGAGCAAGTTCTGATGTAATTCCGGTGGTATTTTTCAGGTGAAAGGTAGATTCATTTCAGAGTTATGAAACAGAACATTCAAAATTTAGTGACAGTTGAGTATTGCAATGATATTAGAATCGTTCTCATACTGACAGTTTTCATCGGATTTCCTTGGAAACGGGATATTTCCGAGACAATGGATAATGCTTATTAATCCTAAACTTTTGAAAAGATGGAATGGTAACTTTTTAAATTATTGATGTGGATGTGCCCAAAAACACTCATACAGACATGCACGTGCTTTGACCACATCAAAAATATTTTCGCGAGAAAAAGAAAGACAAACTGTGGATGACAAGCAGGCTCCACCCCTGACGAGTGCCCTCCAAGATCACTGCGCTCAATACCAGGGCCCGATTCTGTATGTTCTCACTATGAGCGAAATGATAAGCAGTATGAAAAACTCAATTTCGAGCACCTGTCACCGTTTTGACACGCTCAAACAAGATTTCGTCATTTTACGTAATCATGTTTTTTAGGTCCACATTGAGCAGAGTTGGACATCCTATTACAGGAGATCCTTGGTGGTATGTAGAAAGGACATGTACAAATCAATATAATTTTTTTTTATCATGACATTTTTGGTAATTTATTCATAGGTTTGACCAAAACAATTCAAAATTGATCATTTATAACACTACCTAGTACATACATACATGTATAACCGAATACCAAGCAAGTCTTGTGATGATTCAAAACGGCAAACGCACCCCAGATATTTAACACACTGTCAGCATGGTAATACAATGTAGATTGAAATGTATACAGAGTTGTACATACGTTGGCACCGTCTCCTGTGAACTGAGGGATGTCACAGCGAATACTGCCCTCGATCTCCGTCCCCCACTGACTGTAGTAATCCCTGCACACCTCGGGGTCGTGGAACTCCAAGTTGGTCTGTGATCGCACCACATTTCTACAAGTACAGGCAAAATTCTACGTGCGTTTGAATTTGTACCGAAAATATTACCATATATACAATTTAATACAATGTCTGTGTTAATTCAATGATCAATTTAAATGATTTAAAATTGAGGAGTTTTCCTGAGACGTACCCGAGACCGTGAGTGACGAGCCCGATGAAGAACAAGACGAAGGTGTGATGCGTGAACCAGAACACCTCAAAATATGAACGTCTGCGGAAAAACATACAAATGGTTATTCTCAAAAGTTGAACAGCAAGATTAACAACTGCGATGCTCATTATGTGCAAGTATTCATGTAAGTACTTTTTCAGTTAAACGTGGGTATTGCTATTGGAGCGTTCGGGGTGACGATTGTGTACCTGATGACCTCGGTTGCCGAGGAGACGATGAGCAGGAGGGGGATGCTGATGATGAGTCCTGTGTAACCCGCGATGTTCTTCACCAGCTCCAACATCGGGTTCTGTGTGAGGCGAATGTTTATGTAATTGTGGTTTCAAGGTACAGATATTGGTTTGCTGGTTTGCCACCAACACACGTGTACTGATCAAAATTGAAATACATGTACTAAATGTACATCAACAAGTACACATGTACTGGATATATTCAATGTCACATACTCAACATACATGTTAGAAGTATTTTTTATTAGCATTAGTAGTTTTATGTACAGAGATGTATTGAATCCATTACAATGCAGATATTTAAAATGTAGATACAGTGGATCCTGTGTTTTAAGACCACTCAAGGGACCCCAAAAAGGTGGTCTTAAATGACAGGTGGTCTCTCATGACAGGTTCATTTACATGATAAAAGGCCACTTGGGACCAAGTGGAGCAGTCTTAAAACACAGGGTGGTCTCTCAAACCAGGTGGTCTTTAACACAGGATTCACTGTATTAACAAATGTTGCCGACATACTGTGGCAGAGGTGGTGGTGCGTATGGGGTTGAACCATGTGCCATTAGGTGTAGCCGGGAGCAGACTGAGTGTAGAGAACAGGCCCGCTGTCGTGTTGTCATAGTCTTCAAACTCGTACGCCAACCAGTACCGCTCAAAGTTGTATGTGTGCGCATAGTAGTGCACAACTGGAAACAGAGTACCGGCGAAATTTTATCGGATTGATATTAATGTTTGATGTTGGTAATGATGCAGAGAAATTACTGTCTGAAATTTGGATGAATTGTGCAAAGCATCAATGAATGAAGTAATACTTGCTGGTGAAGCATTTACATGATTATGATTGTGCTTGAATTTTCAACTCTATATACTAGTGCTGAGAGCAGTTGACATACTTGACCAGAAGACGATGACATAAGCGCAGGCTTTGTGGAAAGCAATATTCTTATCAAGTTGTCTCCGCACGTTCCGCTTACAGCACTGCGGTAAAAATGTCGCCATGGATATAAAATACACATGCCACACGTCATAATTCTACAATAATTTCACATCATACTTCTATGATAATTTCTCTTCATTTTATGCAGAAAATTAGCACCGACCTGGCAGATGATGGAGCCGCGAACGAACGAGATCAGATTGCGACAGACGGGGAGCAGAATCAGCATACAGTTGAGGTTTAGGGCAGCTCCACTTGCTTTAGCCACGGGCAGCGAGTTCTGCAGATAGAATGAGAGATTCAAGGCCAAGGGTATACATGTATGTATGTACATGTATGCATCATTTAATAAACATCCGATTCATTTTGCCTTGGTCAGTTATGTTGTGCTATGTTGTACTTAAAACATTGTATGGAATCTATATATGCATACTAGTACCTATTTTTTTTTTACAGATATTTATAATTATCATCTATATTATCACAGTATACCAAGTAAAATCTTTCCTTTCCATGCAGTATAAACCAAATGTTGACATAACAAGAAAATGCAGCTAACTGGGGGAGACGACATTAGAGCTCGAGCACATCATCAGTACCACGACAGCTGAATGTAGGCTACCTTACCCCCCCCCCCCCCCCCCCCAATAGAAGAAAATTGCTTTTCCCACATTATCCCCACATGATTCCAATTCATTCCCGTATATTATGATGAGAAACTACTTCTTCTATTCATATTCTTAATAGGTAAACATTTATTTTGAACTGAATGAAACAGATATGCCTGCTAAAATGTTATTGAACGTCACTAAAATATCCTAAAAAATATTGCAAACTATGAGGAATATCTGCATCTGATATCCTGATATAGCATAACACCTGCCCAATGGGCAAATTGGAAAACCAATTTAATATAAAAAGGCTTCTCAACCGAGCATAAAACACCTTGTCATCATGTGATAAAATACGTCAAATTACATTGAATGTCACCGTGGCATCGCAGACGAATCGTTGTGTTTACTTTATGACGCGAAAGAAGACCACATGCAAGCTATCTTACATGTATGCATGCACGAATTGCTGCACAGAAAATATGTGTTCCAAAATACGCGTCATTACGGTAAAATTTGCTTTGCATTCTGGGAACGTCAATTTCCATCAGCTCCGCCATTTTGAACGTTTTTGGACAACTGGAGAATTTTGCGTGATTTTTTCGAACCAAACACATCGATTTATGTATTATATATCTGTGGATTATTCAAAGTTTGCCATCAATTCCAGAGATTTCATGTCAAGGACGAAGAAAATCCTCATTTGAAGTAGGTGTCTGAACGTTTACATGCCAAAACGGGCGTCGATAGGTTGGCATGAAACCTCCGATCCTGTGTTTTAAGACCACCCAAGGGACCCCAAAAAGGTGGTCTTAAATGACAGGTGGTCTCTCATGACAGGTTCATTTACATGATAAAAGGCCACTTGGGACCAAGTGGAGCGGTCTCAAAACACAGGGTGGTCTCTCAAACCAGGTGGTCTTTAACACAGGATCCACTGTATGTACATTTATTTCTGTATTGTAATTATTTTATGTTCAGAAATAGTGGAATAAAGATAGTATTGATTGATATGTAATGTCTATATGTATAAGTATGGACATATTTACATGTATTGAGCAAGTTGAGATTGTAGAAACAAGCATACATGTAGAATCATTCTGCAGCATTGACCAAAATTTTTAACATTATGTAACAGTATTATGTAATGCCAGTCATCTCGCCCATCCAAACATGTACACATTATGTAAGTTAGAGTTAATGTACATGTAATAAACCCTGCAGGTCTTGCAAGTTTGTTCACCTACAGTATATTACACAAACCAGGAACAAGCATACGGTACAGACATGTTCTAAATTGGCCTGGGTGGCATCCCTGCAAAATTTATTGCTGGTCTACGCATAAACACATGTGGATGGGGTATTTACCTTCAGCACAGCTCTTGAGTAATAGTAGCGTTCTTCTCTGAAATATCGGAAAAACGTCACCAGGAAGATGGCAATATTGCCCCCAGCCCACAACACCTGCCAAAAACATGATTTCATATATGATAGTCAAAATCAGGTGTACAAATGCAGAATAAGAGCATTTTTGCAATTCTCTGCAATTTTCTATTGACACTCATTTTGTTCATCATGATCTCACCTACATGTACATGTATCTGCACGTATGCACGCTATCAGAAACCCATAAGAGAAATGCTTTCTACAGTAGAAATTCTAATTATTTCAAACTGATACATGCAAAAATCATACTGAATACAGCAATTACATTGTATTACAAATACACAAAAGAAATATATGTAAAATATTAACATACCACAAAAAGCCATTTCAGGCCTTCGTTGTGAAGTTTTGCTCCCATCTCGTGATTATGTTATCAACTATAGGTTGTCTTGTATATCAGGGAGTGTCCTGGAACAAATCAGGAACTACCGCAGTGTAATAAATCAGGCAATAAAATAACGCCCATGTTACCAAAATGTTTTTCCATACAAGAGGATGTTTGCATTGAAAGCATAAACGTTTACTGTATGTCATGTACATGACATCCCAATTTTTTTCTATGGCGTTGTAGCCATAAATCATGATTTGGGAAGTGTGATTCATATGTTAATTGTTCTCAATAGTTTTTGATGTACATGTAATACTAAATACTTCCCATATCAAACATCATGGTGATGACTTATATAACCTACATGTACAGTATAAGAACATAATTACCACTAGCATTAGTAACAGTACAGTAGTTCTTTTACAACGAGAAGGCTCATGAAATTACAGTTCTTCATAATTCCTGCTTCACCAATCACATAATTTTCTAATTTTGCGCATAATTCTCGTTATATCCTGGTTCTGAATGACTCCTTACATGTAATTGGTTTCAATGTGCACAGATCGATGCAGTAACTTACAAATGTACATAAATACGGTGTATTGTACATAAATATTGCATACGTAACAAATATTATATATTATGTGCACTACATGTAGCAAAACTGCCCATCTACATCATGGTCGTGTATATCTGTTAAACACAAACCTATAGATAATCTGTATCCAAAGGTTAACACCATCCCATGAATATTCGATGTCACAACTCAAAGGATAAAATCAAGAGTGAGACTTGGTTGAAATTGCTGCAACAGCCAACATACATGCAAGCATCCACTGTCCTATCAAGTTATTAGACCACAAACCACTTTGGTTCGCACCAATAAATACATGACTTTTATCAGGCCTATACCTGTATACAGTAAAATGAAGGTATTTTATGCTCGTGCAAGAATGTAATGCTACATTATTCATTAGGCCATTATTTTTTGATTGATTGTTTTACAAACCCACAGACTCCACATAAAATCGGCCGATAAGAAATAAATTCAGCAGTTCCTCTTTTTATTTTTATTTTACCCACTGACTGGAAAAAAAATGCACAGATAAAAATATGCAGCATCAAAATGATAATTCTTTGCTTTAATGGTTATGCCAAGGAATCTTTTCAGCAGTTCAAAATGATTATATGTATGTCTGTCTGCCTGTGCTTTCGACTATGGTTTTGCTATAATGACTTGCTCATAGTTCTTTCCATATATCACAGTCATGTCCCATTGGAATATAACTGATAATCCATATATTTAGATTATTCAAGGGTGCAATATTCCAGTATCATTTCTTTGTGTACTTTTATAGATAGATCTTTAGAATTTGAGCCGTATGTATTATGTAACTCTCACATTTAAATTTTCAAAAAAATTTGGCAGCCATTTTCAACTTAAAAATTGGTCTTCCAACTGTCAGTCATCATGGCCACATTGTCTCATTGTCATGTGGTATACTAGTAGTCACCAGGTGCAGAACTGCAGCAGTTTTCTGAATCGTCTAGACCTGTGGCAAGTACATAATGAAATTTTAGAATGAACCAGGAAATGAAACGTGATCAGATAAAAATAAACTGTAATGTGTTTTATGATGATTGTCGTTTTCCCGATATTAATTTCGACACATACATGTAGACGAGTTGAATTCGGATATTTTACTCACTGTCACCCAAATACATTCATTGAAGTCAAGCTGAAAATTTGGTAAACCATATCTTAGTTTGGTTGTGACAGAACTGAATTGTGAAGAAAAAAAAGTTTTCCCATCTCTATGCTCATACTAATGCTGAATATTGACTCTATGTGTTTATGCCCAGCGGTATTTCTGGGTCGCATAAACGCACACGTGAGTAATGCGCACAAACACGATGGTAAACTAGACGTCAAGGCCTAAAGGCCTTGGAGGCATTTCAGGGAGAAGCATGAAAAAAACAAAATGCTGACTCAGCAAAAACATGATGAAGCTCCCAATGAGACCTATAAGACATTTGTGCAATTACATGTATGTGAAGGACAAACTGCATACCATCAAGACTATCTGTCTAATGTCTGTTTTCTTCCAAGTCGCACCGTTTCCGAGGAATCGATGAGTCCGAAAATAACGTCCGTTTCGCTCTACAACACACCGTTTTCGAGATATCGATGAAAACGAAAAATGTCGACTCAGTGAAAAATTTACGGTCAAGGTCAAAGGTCATTGAAAATACCCCTCAAACATGTTTGTATAGGGTGACGAGTCCGAAAATAACGTCCATTTCGCTCTACGAAGCACCGTTTCCGAGATATCGACGAAAACGAAAAATGCCGACTCAGCGAAAAAAATTTTAGGTCAAGGTCAAGGTCATCCAAAATACCTCTTAGACACGTTTGTCTAGGGCGACGAGTCCGAAAATAACGTCCGTTTCGCTCTACGACGCTCTACGACCGTTTCCGAGATATGCCTGAGAGCCTCAAGGATGACTCAGCAAAAATTATTTCGAGCCCTAGGTCAAGGGTCGTTCGACGGATCGGCCTCAAAATCAATAGGCTTCTTCCCTGGTGATGTATGAACCTCCGTGCAAAGTTTTACAGTCATTGCCATAATACTTTTTGAGTTATCGTGCGGAAACGAAAAACATGAATTTCATCCTCACGGACCTCACGGACCCCGGAGCCGGCTCAAAAACAATAGGCTTCTTCCACACAACATTTCTGACCACCGGTGAAAATTTGGCAAAGATACGCCGATGCAAACTGAAGTTATCATGCGGAAACCAAAAAGTGAAAAAAAAAGAAAAAAAAAAAAAAATGCCTGCTGAAATGCCTTAATGAAAGTGTAAGAAATGACCAATTTTTCACTGCTGAATTTTTTTTTATTAGCCCGACCACACATTTTCAGTAACTTTTATTTTTATTCCTTCCTAGTGATGGACCTAAAATATTTACTGTATTGGTTCTAATAGTGGCATGCGCCCTAATACTAGACAAAAATGCTAGAGCGCCCCCCTGTTTTCCCCAAAGACGTTCACTTTTTGTAAGCTTGTAATTCACTTCATATCTTTCTAATAAACTCTTAGAGTGTTCCAATCTACATATTTATGTTATTTGAATCATAATAAAGGGGATTGAAGGCTATAGGTATATTATTCAGTGATTTTCCTAAATTTGACCTCAAGTTTGAGCTCATTTTTGCGCGCTACTGCAGGAGGTCTTGCTTTAGCTAGCCGTGCTACGATAAGGACCAATACGGTAAAGCAAAAAAGTTCGTAAAACAATTATTTGAAAAATGATGGCCTTATACAAAGATATGTTTTGCCTCTTGTAATAATGACACAACATAAAACATTGTACTTCAGATTATCACTTCAGAAGTATACACCTACTAACGTGACACTTCAACAAAGTAATCGCAAGTCTAAGCAAACAAACAGACAGTTAAAGTCCAGATAAAATACCTGAGATTTGAGATTATGATTACTCTTGACCAGGTAGACAGAATGCCGTGTTCAAATGTATACTTCTAGTGAATGTACACCTTGACTGACGTAATTACGGTACAGGCTCGGTTTCCTCACATGTATATCAATAATCATGACATGCGAAAATGATGAAATGAAACTTTATACGACTGTTCATGAATCATGCTATTTGATCTCTTCACATTCTGATTTCGACACATTGGCTAGCTTATAATGATTTTAGAGCTGTGATAAAAATCTCTTTCAGCCTATAGGCTACATAACTTGTATAGTTTCACTGGGTGAGACTTGAATAAACAATAAAATGAAATAAATAAAAAAAATATTTATACATGTATCGGGATGTGTAGACTCCCAGCTTCTTTTTGTCTGATTTGAAACCACTAACATATACTATTTAATATGTTTAAAAAAAAATTTATTACATGAACTTATACACCGGCACATATATCTACATGTAGAATTTAGATCAAAAATATTGAGTGTAATATTTTTGATTTAGATGTACAAGTGCTCAGATCAATAGTGTCCGTGTGTGTCTTTCTAAGGAGATTCAGAGAAGTCACGCAATGTCTGATTTATGTCTCGAACACAGTAAACACTTCATTACATGTATCCCTTCTTCTGCTGGGGCTGACAACATGGACAAGTAGGAGCTGTGTTTCAAGCTAGCTTGCAACTTCCTGCTTTCATACAGCGTGACTGTCATTCACCCCCACCCGAGTCCAGAGCATGAAATGGAGTAGGAGATTCAAGCTACATTCTACAATGAAAAGAACCAGTTTTTTTTAGTGATCCAATTTTATTTGCTTGCTTTTTGTTGGTTATTTGACATCTGCATATATAAAATTGTTCAGAAACGGTAAAGAGGGAAAACCCTTTATCTATTTATAAGAACACTGTAACATTGCCGTGTCCTTTTTCTAAAGAAGGTAAAAAAGCAGGTTTGGTAGAGATCTTGATGTATTAAGATCTGATTTTTTTTTATTTGAATCAAATTTCTTTTACCTAAATAAATTTTCTTCCTGATACAGAAGCTTTCAATGTTCACGAAACTGCAGAATATCACACTAGGTATCGGTATACTTGATAAAACAAAGACTAATCCTCATAGCTAAAATTCATCTCCCACCTTTCGATTAAAAAAATGTCATCTTGCATCATTTCTGATGAATAAAAGTACATATTATGAAGTGTACATCTACTATATAGTACATTAGTGGCCGACACTCATACAATAATTTAAAGCCGGATGTTTAATTCATATATGAAGTGATTTTTTCACATCTTACATTGGCTCCACTGTGAGAAAACAATCTGGACAAAACTTCTGTATTTTTGACTAGCTTCACATCAGGGTAAGATTTAAGTGGCTAAAGCAAAAATGTTTTTTTTTTCAGAAAAAACACCTGCTAGCTTGATTTGATGCAAATAATCAGGAAGACACGAAGAAGATCTTATAGATTTTTAGCCCTTCCTGATTCAACTAGACGTCAAGGCCTAAAGATGCCTTGGAGGCATTTCGGTGTTAAGACTAATTAATAATGTTTATAACATGTTTACCATGGGATATCGACGAAAATGAAAAATGTCGACTTAGACATATTTGTCTATCGGGACCAATCCGAAAATAATGTAAGTTTTGTTCTAAGACGCACCGTTTCCGAGATATCGCCGGAAATGAAAATAACGTCCGTTTCGCTGTACGACGCACCGCTTCCGAGATATCGCCAAAACAAAAAATGCAGACTCGGCAAAAAAATTTCAGCTCAAGGTCAAAAGTCATCCCTAATACTCCTTAGACATATTTGTCTAGGGCGACGAGACCGAGAATAAAGTCCGTTTCGCTCTACGACGCACCGTTTCCATATACAGTACCGATTTCGCAAAACCTCACCAAAATGCCAGCACGGGACACATTGGCATTTAGCACATTTTCGCCAAACTTCGCCTGACGTAGCATCATGCGATTTGATGCTAGCATTGTGTATGCGAGCATCCCTCGATGCTAGCATTGCTTCTTGGCACTGTGGCACACTAAAAGCATTTCGCATTTTTTTGTGAAGGCCATTATATACTCGCATATGCTCGAAAACACATGGTCGAGTGGTTTATAGACAGTCTGTATCATGTAGATCTTATGGGAAAATGCAGTGTTTAAGTTCAGTTCATATTAAGGTCAGTGTTTGCATCCGAAATGAAGGATGCGCACATCTGTGCGAGACAAGGCTCGCCTGTTCAACTAAGACGGCCGCCTGATGTGATGGCATCGTGCCGACTGGTCGCACCATGCGATTTGATGCTAGCATCAAGTCGCACGTAATCGCACGGCCTAGCACTTAGCATGTAGCATTCGCATGGCTAGTGAGGTTTTGCGAAATCGGTACTGTATCAGCGAAAATGAAAAAAAATGCTGACTCAGGAGAAAAATTCAAGGTCGCAGGTCATCCCTAATACCCCTCAGACATGTTTGTCTATGGCGACGAGTCTGAAAATAACGTCCCTTTCGCTCTACGACGCACCGTTTCCAAGATATCGACGAAAACGAAAAAATGCCAACTCGACAGAATAGTTCAAGGTCAAGGTCAAAGTCAAAGGTCATCCCTAATACCCCTTAGACATGTTTGTCTAGAGCGATGAGTCCGAAAATAACGTCCGTTTCGCTCAACGACGCACCGTTTCCGAGATATTGACGAAAACGAAATATGCCGACTCGACAGAATAGTTCAAGGTCAAGGTCAAAGGTCATCCCTAATACCCTTTAGACATGTTTGTCTAGGGCGTCGAGTCCGTAAATAACGTCCGTTTCGCTCTACGACGCACCGTTTCCGAGATATCGACGAAAACGAAAAATGTCGACTCAGCAGAAAAATTCAAGGTCAAGGTCAAAGTTCATCCATAAAACCTCTTAGACATGTTTGTCCAGGGCGACAAACATGTCTAAGAGGTTGGACAAACATGTCTAAGAGGTTTTATGGATGAACTTTGACCTTGACCTTGAATTTTTCTGCTGAGTCGACATTTTTCGTTTTCTTCGATATCTCGGAAACGGTGCGTCGTAGAGCGAAACGGACGTTATTTTCAGAGTCAACATTTTTCATTTTCGTCGATATCTCGGAAACGGTGTGTCGTACAGCGAAACGGTCGTTATTCTCAGACTCGTCTGAAAATAACGTCCGTTTCGCTCTACGACGCACCGTTTCCGAGATATCGACGAAAACGAAAAATGTCGACTCAGCAAAAAAATCTTAGCTTAAGGTCAAAAGTCATCCCTAATATCCCTTAGACATGTTTGTCTAGGGCGCCGAGTCCGAAAATAACGTCCGTTTCGCAATACGACGCACTGTTTCCGAGATATCAACGAAAACGAAATATGCCGACTCGGCAGAAAAATTCAACGTCAAGGTCAAAATTCATCCATAATAGCCCTTAGACATGTTTGTCTAGGGCGACGAGTCCGAAAATAACGTCCGTTTCGCTGTACGACGCACCGTTTCCGAGATATCGACGAAAATGAAAAATGTCGACTCAGCAAAAAAATTTCAGCTCAAGGTCGTAAGTCATCCCTAATATCCCTTAGACATGTTTGTCTAGGGCGACGAGTCCAAAAATAACGTCAGTTTTGTTCTACGATGCACCGTTTCCGAGATATGCAGGAAACCTCAAGGATGACTGGGCGAAAAATCTTCTGACCAAAGTTTGTTCGACGGATTGATCCCAAAATCGAGAGGGTTCTTCCCTGCTGATATATGAACCTCCGTGCAAAGTTTTGCAGCCATTGCCCGAATAGTTTTTGAGCTATCGCGCGGAAACGAAGTCCAAAAAATGACTACAATTTCATCCTCACGGACCTCAGATCCGGCTTCAAAACTATACAGCACATCTACATAATTTGTCTGAACAGTGGTGAAAATTTCAAGTCGATCCGTCGAGACGTTCTCGAGTTATCGCGCGGAAACAAAAACGGCAGAATAAAGAAAAAAAAAAGAAAAAGAAAAAAAAAAGAAAAAAAAGAAGAAGAATTCTGACAAAACCAAACAAAAAAAATGAAGAAGAAATCTGACAAAACCATAAAGGCATTTCTAGTAAGGCATACAGAGTAAAGGTTTGTGACCACAAGAATAGCTTAAAACTAGATATTTTGTGATGACTTCACTTGTAGGCTAATAGTATTATACATGTATGTACATATAATCTACCGAGGATCCCCGTGATTAGGCCCAGGGCTTATAGTTGGGGAAGCAGTGTTGCATATATTCATAAAATTTACTCCGTTTGAAAGCACATGGGCTTACATTTAGGGAATATTTTTAATTTTATATTAATATAATTTCACTAGCTACCTGATTGCATTATTATGTTCATAAGATTTACACAATGATATGTATATATATTGTACAAGGGAATTTCCTACATCAGTTTTGGGGCCGAAATAGGACCCTGTTTCCAAGCCCTATTTGAAGACAATTTTTCCCCCAAATTTCCTTTCAAGAAATTTCCAACATCAAAGTCCTCCTCATCATGCCAAATGGGACAAGAATATATACAATGTATAGACCTGTATTATGGTGCATGACTAGACTAGTTGCTGGTAGAATATATATACCATATTGGTCCTAATAGCAAGACTTCCTGCAGCAACGCGTGTAAAATGAGGTCAAACTTGAGGTCGATTTTTGAAAATCACTTAATAATATACCTAGCCTTCCAATCCCTTTTATTATGATTCAAATTAACATAAATGTGTGGATTGGAACACTCCAAGATATTATTAGAAAGATATGAAGTGAAGAAGAAGGTTACAAAAATCGAACATTTTTGGGAGGAAAAGAGGGGGTACTCCACTATTACGGCATGTGCCACTATTAGGAGCAATATGGTACACATCTTTGTGCAATGATTGCACACCTTCAAATATAACTAAGTTAAAGCTTTACAGATGTCCACAAAACATTCATAAATTCACCAACCAAGAGTAACAAGACTTTTTTTGGCCATTCCTAATTCTCCATCCACTTCAGAAATTCATGTGCAAGATATATATCGTTGGCATTGAAAATTTAAACTCTTTGCCCAGCATGAGCGTAAATGTGGAAGGCCTACTGTAATTATGGGGATACTCAGTACCGTGGATCCCCGTATTTAAGCCCCTCTTTGGATAAGCCCATCTGCTAATACAAGGGGAGTACTACTCTTGTATAAGCCCATGGGCTTATAAACAGAATAAAATTTTGTCTCGCATCAGGACTAGCTGGGCCTATATTTGGGGAAAACGTAGTTTACGTTTTGTTGTTCGTAGGAGACGTTGGTAAATGTTGGTACCTAGAATAAGCTACTGAAATGAAATTGATAAAAGACCTTCGTATATGCCTTGCCTAGGGCTACTATAGGAGTCCTGGACGTATACACGTGACCAGCTGGATTTTATCCGGCACATGCATGCATAGGCATGTATATGTGTACATTTTTATTTGTCATGCGTGCGTTTAATATGACAGTGAATATCTGTGATATTCTATTTTTATGGAACTACAGAATAAAATGTTTGTATAAATATAGTTATTACGCATATAAGAAGTGCTTTCTTGTCTAATCCATTGTAAATTCAAGCGTGCAAAAAAAAACCGTAAAAAAAATCATTCCCCAAATATAAGCCCATGGGCCTATATATGGAGTTAAATTTCATTCCACACAACCCCTTCTCCCCAATTATAAGCCCGGGCTTAAATACGTGGATCCCCGGTACTAGTATATTATACAGTTGCCGGCGCCGCGTTGGTGTAGTTTTCATCTACGTAATTCACGGAGGCCTGATGATGAGCCACTTACCGTAGTTTTACACATAAAAAAATGTTTACAATATTATTTCCAACGTGTTTCCTATGATTCCATAATAACTCGCAATAAATTCTATTACTGAATGTTTCCACGCATAAACAGTGATCAATTGACAAAATGCTACAATGCTTTTAACGAGGCTTTACCTGTGTTTCGTGCAGACAGATCGCAGCAAAAAATAGTCATGACCGAATCAATCGTGACTGGCTGTTTGCCCGATATTTATCGGATGTCACGCCCCAGCTGTTGTGACGATGGTAGATGGCAGCACGCCATGGCACCAGATGGAACATTTGGTGCTAAGTGTGCGCGTTATGATAAAGCTCGGTAAAATCATACAGTCACCAAGTAGACAGCGCTACAGTGATGAGCAAGGCACATTTCGACTGGACGAAAAATCACGATGTAACATGCGCCGATAATCAACTGTTTTTACTCCCTGGCCCAAATCAAGGAGGTTCAGGGGTTGATTTTACTGTGCAAGCGCTGTATTGTATATTCAATGCATCGCTTGCATAGTAAAGTTTGACTTATAAATACCACATATCAGATGTGACATACATTGTCAGGTAGTCCAAAGGTAGGTTACTAGATGTAGATCTAGTAATTCTAGTTGATGAAATTGGTTGAAGGCAATCTTCTAAACGTAGCCATGGATTTTTTTTCTCTTTTTTTTCATTTAAATGTACCGGGTATTTATTTACCAAGGATCACAATGGTAATCTCCTCATACCTAATGGTAATCTCTTTTTTTTCTCCGTTAAATAGTAACATGTGGATATTAGGATATGGTGAAAAAATCATACTGCATGGACATTCCCTAGAAACATGGCTTATAATAATAATAAAGGTGTCTGCAATGCCAAAAATTTATGATACTGAGCAAGTTTAACTACAGACTATAGTAAAACTCATGGCATAGTAATCGTAGACACCAAAATTGTGCCATGTTATTGTGCCATGTTTCTAGAGAATTTTATATCGGTTTCCTGTCCAGTATGTGCATGTAAAGAATTTCAGCATTACCCCCATGGTCACGTTGGCAACGGGAAAATTGGCCATTGCGACGTTTCAAATATGACCCCACCATTTTCATAAATTATAAGCTTTGGGCTACCTGAAAATGTATGTCGCCTCTGGTACCTCGATGTGGTATAGAATACAGTAATCATCTAGCCTATATCCATAGAGATCAGGTTGTATGTAGACTACATAAACGTAGGGCTGTGACAATTACGTAAAGGTGGATGAAATAGCAGATCTTTGTAATAAAAGTTAACCCAAATCAACTCAAACTTCAAAGTTCCTATGTCAAAATTCTGATGTTATTTTAGTGTGGAAGCGCGGTTTTGTGTGTGTGAAATTCCTGTTTAATATTGAAATACGTTTTCTTAAAATATATACTATTTTATTCTGCATGCTGCAAAGGGATTGTGTTTTTTCGTCTCAAATTCATATGCGAGATTTTAAACCGCAGGTTCATATTCTCAACGTACATACAGTATACAAATAATATATACTTTGGTAGTGCAAGGCTACAGTATTGCAATATAATCACCAAATCTGTATAGTAAATTCGCCTCCTAATGGGTCTGTTTACAGAAAAATACAGTTCTCCATGCCAAATATATCCCACACTGACACACACCGTCATCAGCTTGACTATCAGCTTGATCATCAAGTGTGCTAGAACGTCAATAATGGTCATTAAGGGCCCGTATCTTTTCTGTTTTGATTTCATATTTCAGTGATGACAAGTGGGGTCGTCAGCTGACTCTTAGATGAATTCATCTCTCAATCCCTTATCTCCCATTCATCGTTTATAACGTGCTCGTAGAAATATGTTGCCTCATATTTCAGTGGAAATGTATTAATAAATAATCCCATCTATTGTAAAACATTATCAATCCTGTAAGGAGAACTTTGAGGAGGTAAATGATGACATCGGCAATGAGTCGGGAATATATTTGTTTCTTAAATTTGTGGCCCAATGTACGTGTATAAGGTTGCAAGGTACTTCCGAGTCGTGCATGCAGAATGGAAGCCATATAAGAGGACCCCATCCTAGGATAAATTTTCAATACTGTGATCTGTTATCATTACTGTTATTGATTTCATCAATGTTATAAATTACAGGTTTTCAAATGCACATGGTTCCTAATTCCAAATACCCTGTAGTAGATATGTATGATCTTGGGTTTTATGATATCACAACCCCTATTACTCCTATGGTTGGTGCTTTTGCTGTAATACCAGACATACCATATAAGACGTCATTTCTTCTCATCCGTTATCCTTGATATCATCCAAGACTGTCAAGAAAAAAAACATCATCAAAGTGCCATTGTACAATGTAATAGAGATTCTTATCATATTCTTGATGGACAAGCAAATAGCAGTGAAAGGTCACATCCGGCGGTGCTGGGATACGTAATGGAGGATTTGTTTTATTTACTGCGTTACTAGACAGCTTGGTGACTGTATTGTCTGAGTGTGTCAATCAAACTAGCTGCTCGAGACGACAATAGCAAAGAAATATTCGCCCTTATTTTCCTACTTGTATGTTTCATTTGTTAATAAGCTTTGGACTGTGTTT
The DNA here is from genome assembly GCA_949152475.1 of Terebella lapidaria. Classification (NCBI taxonomy): domain Eukaryota; kingdom Metazoa; phylum Annelida; class Polychaeta; order Terebellida; family Terebellidae; genus Terebella; species Terebella lapidaria. The sequence continues at coordinate 21,392,516 of OX424564.1, read as the reverse complement.
CGTCAGTGGAAATGTTCAACCATGAATTACGACAAATGTATGATATCATATATGCGAAGTTTCTGATGAAATACTTCTTACTGGACTGAACTGTCCCGACTGGACAATTCAACCCTTAAATGATCACGCCAGAACTTTGATGTCGGAAGGTATCCATAACAGAGATCTTGCAGAGGTTCCCTTGAGATTCAACAATCAACTTCGGCGATGATTCAAGGTCAACGCACAACTCGATTATGACAGGCATTTGGGTGATCTTTTTCATAGCCCATTACACATGTATTCCCATTTTTGTAATATCTCGGATATCAAGGAGTGGCTTACATTGCTAAATTTGCATGTAATTTCTCATAATTGTCTAGTTTGCTTGACTTTTGCTCAAAGCTTTGATGTGGTTTTCTTTTCTGTGAACAATGAAGTGTCTGGTGTGACAAGATTACATGTAGCGAGGGAGAGGGAGAGGGAGAGGGCGCAAAGAAAAGAAAATGGTTGTATTTGAACATAGCTCATTCTCTTCTAATCCTGCATCCGTATTATTATCCTTAGTAGTGGGCATTATTATTCCCTAATCAAATACATAATCCCGATAATACATGCAATGCAAAAATAATCGCTTTCAGATATCTTTATCAAAATGCATAATGAAGGAGCAATATGAGGCAGCCACAATGAACTTGGGACACATTAGTAAAACTAGAGCACATCATTAGGGGCAAAACTGTACACGCCTCGTAATTTTATTGTTTTTCTTTTCACTATGTGTTATATTTATGCCACCTCCTTTTCCGGGAACCATCGGTCAGGTCTACTGCATTTCACTCAACACTGCTCTGCAATATTACGTAGTGTGTTGCAGTATTACACGTTAATATCCTTTTCTTTCCAATTCTGAACGAATATCCATCCCTGTCAACATCAGATAAAACTTCATTTGCAATGTCACTACAAAATATGTTATTCTTTGATATGAACACCATTGCCCTGTTCTGTCCAAGGGATGAAGCTGTCTGCGAACTAAAAGTCCCTAGACAGATGAGCTCTGGTATTCGGAGCATGGCCTCACATTGGGCCCATAACACTCGAGCTTTGGTGCATTACAGTGGGGAAAGCTTTGTTCTCAAATACATGTGTGAGGGATAGAACCGTAAGTTTACGTCCTCATCTTCTGAATACAATATTATTATGCTATATCTCACTGGGTAGTGCAGGGATACAGTATCGCATTTTCAGTATAATCACGAAATATGTAGAATGAATTCGTTGCAAAATGGTGTGTTGATCATGTTTATAGTACTTTCTGCACGAGGTAAGTGCACGAGGTAAGTGTTTTTACTATGACGGAACACATTCTGATCACAAAAAACATTGGGCAGGATGATCAACTCGGTAGCCTTTTGGCTTGTGATTAGGTACTTATTTAGCCTACTTGTCATATATCTATTCCATGGGGTATGTTTCGGATTTCTAAATTATTTTCCTAGGTTGTTGGGCAGTTGTATACTAATTCCATCAGCTGTAAAGTAGAAACAACTACATTTACCACACTGTCTGCCCCTGACGACGCCAGTGTGTCTTTGTAGAAAAGAATTTGGTCGGGCTTTGTTTCTATTGCATTTCCACAGAGATTGCTGGACACATCTGCCAAATATATTGTCATTATCACAATATTTTCACAGTGAAAACCACTTGTGTTATGCTCCTAGATATATCTTGTCTCATTTCTATTAATGAAGTATATATTGTATCATTTCTAATGAAGTATTAATGAGATGCCTTTCCACTGTGCCTATGTTACTGGACCTACAGACCGATTGCCAAGCACCCATCTTTCGTCTAGTGTCCATCCATCTACATTTTTCATCTACATTTACGACTGAATCGTCCTGAAATTTTGCACAAAAATATCTGAAACTAATTCAAAAAGTTTCTTCAGTTTTTCATTTCGAACATCATTTTCTTCAAATGGCAGCAATTATCCACGAAAAACGCCCAATTTCAGACTTTGGTCGCCATCTTCACAAAATCGATAAATAACTTGTCTAATTTATGCATAAGATTGCACATATATGTGCCTTTGTTATGTGTATATTATTATGATTTGTTGTCCTTCAATCGACAGTCTGCATTTGGCGGCCATGTTTATTTTTGGTGAAAAAAAAATTGGTATGAAATCAATTCATTATATGCTTTTTTAGCTATTTCCAGCTAAAAGGAAAGTTTTTTTTCGCATTGGAATGAAAAGATCTTTTTGTTGACAATAGGAAAATAGCATTGGACATTTTTGGGCGTACGATTCCATAGCAATAAAATTTAACACTTCACCATCTCAGAATCATGATGATGTTTTATTAGTGTTGATAAACCTGCTATATTGAATTCATAATATCAAGCTACAATATGTATGCACATTGTTCTTGTTCTATTTTCACCAAATACATACTTGAATATACAGTAATGCTACATTATACACAAAATAATAACTCATTATGCTTGATGCATCCCTTCCTGCACAGGACTTCCGTTGTCCCTTCCTTTGCACTTCCGTCTGGAGTTGTACTGAAGTTAATAAAGGAAAGTGAGATGACCCAGTAGGCATTTCTCTACATTGAAATATCAATCTTCGAATCACAATGAATGGGACTCCCAATTCTAACAATACCCTCATTGGATCTGTGCGACATCTGGCCTACACACAGACATAAATAATACACGTCAAAAGGCACTATATATATCACATGCTGAAAACATAAATGAATTTGAATTTAGAAGTTATCAAACAGAAACCATCGTATTTCAGTTCTTTCCTAGGATGTATTTTTTTTTCGATGGAACACATCCTTTACAATACGTAGAGATTGTCACATGATTTGGAGGCCTGGTGTCGGCCCTTCAGCATCTTGGTCAGGGCGTTGTGCCTGGCTCCGTGCAGATGAAGGCTATCCAGTAAGGTATGATGATATCCAGCTCTTTCAATCTTCCGTGTGTGGAGGCGGATCTGCTGTAGAACTCCCACCAAGAGCTCATCTATTTTCAAGTCGATGGCAGCAGAAACCTCGATATATTTGCTGTCGTAAGTCTTGGCAGCTGTTTTGCCTTCTAAAGAATAAGTAAGATCTGCATGAAGTAAAGCTTTCATGTTGATGTGTATGTGAGCACGCATCACCAATTAGAGGCAGAAAAAAAACATGGGTATGAATATTCATGAATGCTTGTTACCAATGGTGCACTAGGTATCCCGTGCAATCGCACATCATGTTGATCACTCGCGAAGCATAGATAGGCATTGTGTGCACAGTATGAGCTAATTAACTAATCACTTTATAATACAAATTCATGGCGTGACCAGTAATAAGTACGTATTCTGAGACTTACCTTCCTCTGTGACAACACGAGATCGTACGAGATCTGTTTTGTTAGCGACGAGAATTAAGGCCACGTGACGTCCAACAACTTCACGTATCTCCAGGAGACGGTTAATTGATGCCTCGTAAGATCGTCGGTCCTCAACGGAGTACACCACCACATAGGCGTCGGCATGCTCCTCCCTTACTTCCAAGTCCACCTGTCAATGTATGTCACATCGATACTAATGCTCTGTGAGGTAAATTTGTTGTGTGTGACTATCCAATTCTGCAAGAGATACTGTTTCTCTGATTGATACTGCCACTGCAGTCATTGGTTTTTGGCATTGCACTAAAGGGACCTGAAATCATAGCCTTATGTTAATCAGTCATTATTTAGCTGAACACCCAGAAGATACGGCATATATGGCGGGATTGTCTACATAATATCCGGTAGTATATGTGTCTATTTCCATAGAATTCCTTTCAATACCTGCTGATTTGATAAATCCTCAAACTCAATTGTAGATTCTATGCCATCCAAAACAATGGAAACCGTCTTTTCGGAATCGTCATCTGAATATGTTTGTGCAGGAGATAGAAATAAAATTCCCTGACTGTAACCACAATTGAACAAATTGAGAGGCAACAACTTGAGATCAGGAATAATAAACGGTGGCGTTTTAGTTTTGAGAAATAACATTTAGATGTGAAATCTTCTACATACACCAGTCGTATTTAGCCAGTAGCAGTTGATGAAACTTACCAAAGCTCCCATCTTCACTGTCATTTGCATTAGCAAACAATCTGATCAGGGCTCGTTTACCGACTCCTGCTGAGCCAAGAAACAGGACCTTGTGGTGCTGTATTTGCTCCTGATCACATCCCAATTGATGAATAGCGGAAGCTGACATTTGTGCTCTGTGGTCACTTACTGTGTCATTATTGACTGCTCTGCCTTGTGATTCCTGTGAGAGTATGCCTTTTGGGGTTATCCAAAATCTGCGTATTTGCCTGGTGAGTAACTCGATCGCTGGTTTGTTATATTGGTGATGTTTAGGCATGCTATTTACCCTACGACGCATGGGACCAATATCCCATTCATCTCCGAGTTTGCCATCAGCCGTGGGTTGATGCCTTTTGTGATGATATCTTGGCTCAGTACTGTTCACCTCCATAATAGGGTCCAGCTTTGGAAAGGTCGGGGAACCAGAATTGAGGAAATCACGTGCCATTTCCCAGCTTTCAACAGATGAATAGGTATCAGTTGGACTGGCTGGTAAACTGGTGCTGCAGTGGTGTGATGGTCCCATATAACGCCCATCATTTTCTATGCCTATGTTGTCTGTGGCACATTTAGGCGACCATACAGTCATCTTTTGCGCACCTGATATTAAACTATATCTGCCCTCTTCATTTTTGCCCTCTGGGAATCTTCTGGATGCCATCTTTTATATGTGTAACATTTTGCTCGACAACACAAATTTAGCAATGATCTGTTGTGTATCGAAATATGACATGTTCATCTTTATCCATCCAATTCCAAGCGACTACCTCTGTCAATACTGGATGAAAACCATGTAGTCGCAATATCACCATAGTTTATGTCAGTCTTTGCTGTGTCCTCCTAGGAATTATCCACTATTACTCCGGTCTTTGCAGAGTATTCGGCTGTCTCCCAGTGGAAAGTCCCCGGACAAATGAGCTTTTGTATTCGGGGCATTGCTTCACCTTGAGCCCAGACGGCTCGAGTGGCTCATGCCGCCAACATCACCTGTCTACATATGGCTCGCCGTGTGCTACACTGGGGACTGCATCAATTACTGCTGAGTCGGGGATATCAGGGAGGGGCAGTATGCTTAAATTGTCGAATCATGGTCTTGTGTGGATTTAGGTTTCTCCTCTGTAACTTTTCAGATGATACTTCTTCATGGCAGTTAAAACTTCAGAAAAAAATGCATAAAGAAATGGCAATCCCTTTGGCAATATACAGACCACTATGATATGAAGCTGCAGACCATTTTCCTCATAATTATAAACAACATAATATTTCAAATATAATTATGTTCAACACATCTATTCCACAACATTAACATTCAGGAATTCGTTTTATATAGTTTGATAAGTGACAAAGCATAAATAGCTCAGAAAGAAGGTCATTTGCATGTTCATACAATTATACATTTTATTCATGCACAAGTTGTGATAATAATCGGAGTAGGCTTGTAGTATCACTTAATATTTGAAGCATTATACCAGTTATCATGTAGTTTCATGATAATATTCACATTTGAGGCACACGACTAAAAGGTTGAAATCATACTTTCGTTCATCTACAGAAAAAGTCAGGCACAGAAGCAACACAACGCATGAAATCCCTGGTGACACAGCTATGTTTGTTCTTTGGAATTGGAAAACTAATACTGTGTTTGGAAACCAAAACTGTGTTAGAGAAAGCACCAATTACACAGGTGATCCATTTTAAAAATCGACCTGTTACACTTTATCAGAGACTACTGATCAATGCATGGAAATACACATAACACAAATGCTCTCTGTCCCACGTCGCGGTAAATTATATGGTTATTGTATGTAATATTACAGTTACTTGCATGTACTATTGTGATGATTGTGTTTTCATTCTAATCACATGGTCTTACATCACTACATATTTCACTCTACTACCTTATTCTCACACGACTAAAGCCAGAAGAATCTTTATGCAAATATTATTTTTACAATCAGGCCAAGGTCGGGATCGGATCTTATAGGATCACATGGTACATCAGTTGTGTCATAACCAGGACGGTATGGACCGAAAACCAGCATGGCGCTTTTGGACGGAGGCTCCATATCCATCACCTCTGAGCTCTCGGCTAGTATTTGTCTTTCTACTGGTCGCCACAAGTCGAAGGCTGTCCAGGCACAGCTCTCCCATCCTAGGACCGCTGTTGGAATGGACCATATATGGCTGTCCCTGAATTGAGTCAGACATTGGTGTCTCTCGACTGTGCCATCTCGGACATTGAGTTGGCATCTCCAACTAAAGCAACAGCATCCGAAGTCAGTTCCTTGACTTGGTAGGCGATGTGCCTGATAGCGAGCGGGGCGACCATGCATCACATCTTACCAAGCTGGTGACATTGGTGTCACTCGACTGTGCTATCTCGGACATTGAGTTTGCAGCTTCCAACTAAAGCAACAGCATCCGAAGTCAGTTTCCTTGACTTAGTAGACCATGTGCCCGATCGCGAGAGGGGCGACCATGCATCACATCTTACCAAGCTGATGATATGACAACTTGAGAGAAGTCATCAATTTAGTATTATCACCACTATTCGTAATGCGATGCAGTGAGATCGGGGGCTTTTTCAGTGCCAGCTTGGGAGCCACAATCTGAACAACCATGTTTATCGCCAAATCTGAGGTAGAGTGAGTCTTACCGACCAGAACGAAATCCAGGTAGACTGTTCTCTCTTAGGTAAACTGATCAACCAACATAGACGTGATTGATTCGTGGGAGAAAGCCTTGATGGCTAGGTTCCGGGGGACCAGAGCGAACTGCCTCAAGCTGCTTCAACCCCCGTCAACTGAATCGGAAATTGTGATCGGACCGAAGGACGGATCTGCATGCCTAAGATTGGTAATTCTGCCTTGATCCGGATTTATAATCCTGATATTGGCCATTGTAGCGGTGTGTCTGCAGGAATACTATTCATAGCTTTATTGCATTACGTGTTCTACCATTGCTTTTACAAAGGCCGTTTTGACAGGACTAGCTCGTATAAACGAACAGCACTAGTCCCGCTGAAGCCCTAGTTTATGGCACAGGATGCAGCATGTTTGAAGGATGTCCTTATGAGAAAATGTAGACAGTCAAAATCAGGCCATAAATGATGTACCTGGGGTTGCACAGCTGATAAGTGAATGTGAGGGCAAGTCATGGCGGACTGGCCTGAAGGTACTCAGGAGGCCGCTCACTGCACAGATGACATCAGACTCTACCAGAGAGTGCCTTATTTTTCTGCCATTCTGTGGCAAGCCACTCCGGCGGAGCGCCAGTGGGGGTCAGGACGTCCTGAGTATTGATATAGCGGGCCTTGACGAAAATAAGTATCACATGTGTCTAGAGTGAGTTGTTTTACTCAGTGAGTGATACTGGTCGGCTCGTGGGTGGCGTCCTCTGATCATACTGCTCATGCCGGGAACATTGGTCTCGCAATACCTCATGAGGCCCAAGTATAATATGATGCGCCTGAATACTACTCGTCCACTGAATGAATGCCATTTAACATGTCTGTCACCTATTTAATCCTTATTGAATATAGATGAAAGCGCAGGATATGATACCTGGGCCCCTCATGACCTAACTGGAGGCTGCTACTTGGCGGGAGCCAGATGAGTAAATTTCTAGCCTGACCAGGAATGGTTGTCCAGGACTTAGTAGAGACAATGGTTGCCATGATCATCAGTCAGTCTGGCACCAGTATGGAAGCAAACTACACCTATCTCCTGTGCTGTCGACCCGTTATCCAGCAGAACTATTATTGAATTCGCAACAAATATATATAAGAAATCCCATGTTATCTCAGCAGGTAGAACCGCTGGGTACCCCAGTCGTCTGTGGAACATTCCGTCTAATCATCCCCGACATTGACCCGTCTCTGTCCCTTTGAACTCCTAGGACGTTCAGCCGAAACGGGGCTGACCTTGAAAGCACATGAGAGTCAGCCTGTCCTTGCTCAATTCAACAACTAGATCAGAACTGTACCAGATTCCAAGCTTTACATGTAACCAAGCTTCTCACGTACATAGCTAAGAAAATGCAGGCAGCACGAGTGTACAATGGATTTGCCTAACAACATGGGACTCATCACTGGCAAAGTAACAAAGTAATCCTACTGAAGAAAAATATTCTACTGGATGAACGAGCCCCATATTATCGTTGATTTGTTGACTCATTGCCGTGTGTGAATTAGTCTGACGTTCTAATTTCGATAACTTATTATGAGTCGTATCACCACTTCACGTGACCTTTCACTGTTATTTGCTTCTCCATCAAGGTGACGATGAGACACTTCATCCTAACTACCACTATGACAGTGCTGACAGGACTAGCATTCCCAATACTATTTGAGTAGGTGGTTCACCTTACAGGAATAGGTGAAATGCAATATCAGATTAACGCCGACTTGTCTTTTGTACAATAGAAGTTGAAATGGTATCTGCTTTTAAGTGGGCATCATTCCTGATATCGCATTTTTCAATATTTCCAAGTGGGTATTGATCAGATAAATATACTTAATTTAAGGTGGTATTACATGCATAATCCACAATCAAATCGGGCAATGAGGGAATAATACTGTCCACTATTATCAAGGCCACCATTTTATTTTCTCTATGGCCTCTTCCTTGGTAAATGCGATGTTGTCAAAGAAGCACTCCATCTTTTACAGAAAAGAAATCAGCATCAACACACCAAACACAATCTAAGCAAACTCGACAAATATCTGATATTCCATGCAAACTTTGCTCTGTAAATCAATTGTCGTACATTGTATCTGAGATACCAGAAAAGTGAGAATACTCCCGTGGCGGGCTATAAGAGAGATCAAATTGTCTGCCATAATTGAGTTGTTGGTTGACCTTGGATCCTCGCCAATATATCAAGGGACTCTCAAGTGAATCTCCCCAGGATGTCCTGTTATGAATACTGTCGAACATTGGAGTTCTGGCTTGATAGATTTAGGGTTGAAATGTCACGTCGGGTGTTTCAGTGCCTGTAGGTCGTTGCTGCCCCAAATTTTAGATTTTAGTCCGTTGGAACAGAACAAGAAAAAGTTGTACTCAGCCCCATACTCTAGCCCATCTAAATCTCTCTTTGTTCAGACGATATCCAGTCCCAGCACATTTGCCTTGTTTCCTTTACATTGCTGTGCAGTATTATAGCATACACTGAGTACGCTATATATATTGCCACATCTATAGACCTTTATGTTCACAACACAACGGAACTAAATTGAAAGTATTCGCTGTTGTAATCCCCATTGTATTGTTGTTTATCAGTATGTTTCCCTATCCATGTCCGCTATAATGTCCAGACATGCCAGACAGATAATTGGCCGTACGAATATACTGAGCCGTTTATGGTTGAACACCTTTTCTGTAAGGCGTACACCTCCGACATACATTAGAAAACGATATTTATCACCTCCGACAAGCAAGACCACGTGCTTGTGCTGCTTATTCTTCTACAATCCAATGTGGATTAAAATGTTCCGACACCGTCTGAATTGTATATTTTCAGTAGATGGGGCTGTTACTTGAGCCGACAGCGGTTGATATTCACCAGAATTAAGGTTTCTTCCATCAATATTTACCCTAATTTTGACACGGTGATGACGTTCATCGTCATTTTAAAAAACTTCTGGACACTGTATTTGAATAATCTTTACATGGGAATTAAGAAATCATCTTAAGAAAATCAGAAAGAGGAATTTTCTACTTTTTAAAAAAAATTCTCAAGATGGCGGCCGTTTTCGTCGAAAAAATGCTCAATTTTGAACTTTGGCGGACATTTTCTCAGAAACTGTTTTATCAGTTTCGAGATTTTTGTTCAAAATGATTCCTCTGATGTACCTTTGTGAAAACCGTGTATAAGTTTTGTTGCCCTGGAATCGCCGGTCTCTGTGTGGTGGCCATTTTGAATTTATGTCGGGTCGGTAATTTTTTTTGCCCAAGTCGCATTACTATCCATGCTGGGCTATTTTTAGGATTTTTTTTTTACTCTTTGTGCAAAAAATTTGGACAATGAAAATTGTTGGCACATATTTCCTGCATAATGAGTATTGCCACTACTGTACTCGTAGGACGCCTGATAGAGATATAGTTTAGATATTGGCACTTTCAAACAGGAAGTCATATCTAGCGATTTGTGCGGTGACCTCGAATTTGACTTTCGATGACCTTCAGAGATCAAAACAGCCATCTTTGGGTAAAAAAAAATGCTCATATTTACCTCTACAGATGAAATGCTTGTAAATAGAGCTTAATTGTGCATTATGGGCATATAAGAAGTCATTTATGGAACAACTATTGATGATCGTGAGCTTGGCCTCGGATATCGTGAGTGCTAAGTGACTGGTGTGTGAATTGGTCTCTCAGGCTTAAACACTTGTTCATACAGGTTTGGATGGTGTATAAGCTTATAAGAAGTCACATATTAGTGTATATGGCACATCTTTTGGTGACCTTGAACTTGACCCTAGACGACCTTAAAGGCTTAATCTCAAAATCTCACCTGACCTGACGTGGGTAAATTGGCCTCTACAGACGAAATGCTTGTTGATAGATCTTGTATGTTTGTATCCTGAACATTTATATGAAGCCATATGCATCATACCTAAGGGTGACATTGAAGTTCACAAGATGACCTTGGTTGATAAATCTCAAGGTCGTATGTCACCTGCAATGCTTAAAACCAAAATTGTCCGGTAACCTATCTTAGCCCTCGGGCTAATTTTGATGATGTCAACAGTCCCAAGGGCATAAAAATGCACACAAATTATTTATTACAAATATGCTCACCTATCTATTCGGCAGGGTAGTAGATGAAACAAATCCGCCATTCTGTATTGGAGGACCACCGGATGTGACCTTTCAACACTTTTCAACACTTTTCCATCAAGATTATGTTAAGAATTCCCATTACAATATACAATGGCATATTGATGATTTTTCTCCGGACTGTCCAGGATAATATCAAGGACAATGTTTAAGACGAAATTACGTCTCAAATGTGATGCCTGGTGTTGCAGCAATATCATCAATCGCAGATGTAATATGAGTAATTATACAATGGAACTGTACTCATGTGTATACCTTAATATCCTTTTTCTTAAAAAGTCACATTGTCGAACAATATCAGGTCAGATTAAAAAACATGTATAATCTTTTGAATTTTATTTTATCATCATAAAAATAAATGTGAATATCAGGAAACTTCATGACAGCATAGGATCGTCCTTGGTATGTCTTGCACACCCATGCACGACCCAGAAATACCCTTCACCCTTCATTGGGTGAAAATTTAAAACAAAAAAGGGTATTCCCCCAAATCCTCACCAGATTGATATATTATCTCGATTTCTACATTCATGTCATCACAGTGGTCCTTACAGGATTGACAACATACTATCGAGAATATATGACTCACCATACTCTATCCAGCTCCATTCATGTAGAACTTAACAATCTGGTTAAATACCCAGCATGTGTTCCTGAGTTTGTACCTGCAAACTGATACTTAGTTTAAAGTCAAATTCATCTGTTAGTGAAACACGCTTTTTGGCCGTAGTTTTGTTTTGGACGATCGAATCAACTTGAAATTTTGTGTGTCTCAATTTGTTATCATGCCGTAATTTTTCACCGAATTTCCGAGTTCTATCTCAAAAATTGAAAAAGTTGGTAATCTACCCCAATGTTAAATTTCAGCCCCACAAAGGAATTTAGGGTCTACACACAAAAACGACTTTTATTTGAAGATTGAGTTATTCATTAATTCAAAATAACAGCAGCATTTGTCAGTGCCAAATGTATAGTGGCGGTAGGGCCCAATATTTTGTTTCTTGCCCGATTGGGCCTCGTTATTTTGTTTAATCCGGGGTTGGCGGGGAGCTCCATGGGGTAGTGACCCGCTGACCTTGACCTCTTTGTTGGTTGTATATCGGCCCGCCCCATGGGGTGGCGGTCCGTAATTAAGCAATAGTTTCAACTTGTGTACATCATACCTGTTGTCAAATTATCGATGTTTCATAATAATAACTCTCAGCAATAAAACAATTATTCCAATAGTCGTCATGTATGTTGTTGATCACATAAGCACGATCCATAAAAACATGTTTACTTAATATACACTGCGACTGTGCCTTCCGACTTCAAATCAAAGCAATAAATTCATTCTGTACTGGCATAAACATCATAAAAGCCCTGAATTTGTTGGAATTTGTTTGATCCCATTTTGGACTGAAATTTAAAATTTACCTTTTTCATTCATTGAGATGAAATTCTGAAACTCGGTGAGAAATTACGGCATGATACCCAATTAAGACATACAAATTTTCAAGTTGATTCGATCACACAAAACAAAATTATCGCCAAAAAGCGTGTTTCACTGACAGATGAATTTGACTTTAGCAAAGCACCACGCCACACAACTTCTCAGTGATAATTACATTGCTCACGTCTTGGACTCAACCAATCACCAATCTAAACATCCAGGTAACCGACAACAAGCGACGTGGACTCCTGTATTATTCAACGACTCTTGATGTCATATGACACATTTTGTCTGACATAGTCGAATACATGACGAGAAGAGAGTCTACTATATTCTCTTTTCCTCGCGCATATGTACTCTTGCATATGTTAGCATATGTAATTTTGTCACAACAAGCACTTCACAAAAAAGAAAACCACACACCAAACATAATCCAGGCAAACTATACAATTATCTTATATTCATGCACATTCTGCGTTGTAAACCAATTCTATCATATCATCTGGAAAACATATTTCTAAGCTAATAATTACAATACATCAACCTGCAATAGCTAGTAGTCTCCATCTACATAATGACCTAAACATGGAAAGTTAGGGATTCCGCTTCAACACCATGCTCAAACTGTTGACAAAACACCTACTTAACTTGTATGGGGAATGCCAGTCATGTCATCAGTGTCACACTGGTGGTTCTAATGAAGAGTTTTATCGTCACTTGATGGAGAAGCAAATAACATTTAAAGGTCACATGAAGTGGTGTTAAGCCAGGGAACAATTTTTTTTTCACTCAATGACATTACATCGTATCGAAATAAATTCCAGTGACAATTTGTATAAATGTATTAATAAGTACATTAACCTGACAATTTTCGCTTGTGCTGTTAGCATGTTCATGCAATATTTAGTAGCTTTGGTGATATGTAGCATAGTGTGTATTGGATTACCATTGTGTATTGGATTACCATATTGGATACTATTGTTCTCTCAAACACATGAAGATTAGTTTCCAACGAACCAGGATATTTGTGTTATAAATAATCGTATCCTCTTTCTGTCAAATAAAGCTCGAACATGTGCATACCATTATAATGAACGATAAAATATTTCCATTGTCAACTCTTGCTATATGCTAGTTTCAAATTGACACAACTTGTGCAAAAATAGATGGTATAATATACTGGACGATTCATTTGCATACCTGCTATAACATAAGACCTTTTCAGGGGGAAATCAGGATGGTTAGCTAAATTAATTGATGGAAAAATTGACAAAGGATTAAAAGAAATGAAAGTTTATCTATGCATAATTGTAATTTATCACAAGGAACCCTGTGTTACAGCCAGTGACAAATACCAATTGTATATTTTCTATATTCAACCCTTGAACTATATCGCGTGATATAACCGTGGTAACTGACATAAATACAGGCTACGGAGCCATATCAAGTAAAAAATCATTGTAAAATCTGATATTAATTAATTTGATATGCAATTGAAGGGCGCATGATGTTTCATTTAATAAATGTCATGTCACATTTTGCCCCATTGGAAATCAAATTCGCCAGGGCTCGTTCAATAAATTTTATATCAAATGGGCACTCATTTAAGATTTTTTACATACAGTAGTCCAAGAATATGTGAGTTGTTATCTTTATCATATATGGTAAACATGACTATATACATTCGTGTTGGTTTATTTGAAGAAGATGGTGGTCTATGTATATGTGATGACTTATTCTTCAGAAATTTCTTAGTTTTTGCCGCATGACTATATACATTCGTGTTGGTTTATTTGAAGAAGATGGTGGTCTATGTATATGTGATGACTTATTCTTCAGAAATTTCTTAGTTTTTGCCGCATGACTATATACATTCGTGTTGGTTTATTTGAAGAAGATGGTGGTCTATGTATATGTGATGACTTATTCTTCAGAAATTTCTTAGTTTTTGCCGCATGACTATATACATTCGTGTTGGTTTATTTGAAGAAGATGGTGGTCTATGTATATGTGATGACTTATTCTTCAGAAATTTCTTACTTTTTGCCGCTGTGCAAATAGCATGTATGCCACACCGGAATTTATATGTTATTTGTTTTGTACAGCATACTTGACACTCGAATACAATCAGTTGAGCCATACTGCCCCTCCATAATATCCACTCGGCAGTAATTGATGCAGTCCCCAGTGTAATCCACGACGAGCCATATAAAACATCTGGGCTCGAGGTAAAGCAATGCCCCGAACACAAGAGCTCATTTGTCGGGGACCTTTCACTGAGAGACAGTCGAATACTCTGCACAAAACAGAGCTATAGTTGGTAATTCCCAGGACGACACAGCAGAAAAACACATAAAATATCATGATTTTAGGAATGTGGTTTTTATCCAGTGTTGATAGAGGTAGTTGCTTGGAATTTAATGCACAAAGATGATCGTTTGATATTGTAATACAACGAGAACACATCATAGCAAAGTTGACGATTAAAATGTAATACACATGAACGATGGCGGCGATAACATTCCCAGAGGATATAGATGAGGACGACAGGCATAGTTCAATATCAGGTGTGCAAGATATGAGTCTGATATCGCCTACACGTGCCTCAGAAAATATAGACATAGTAACTGATGAACGTTATTATGTGACAATCCGATAACAGTAGCACCAGTTCCATAGGCGTATCTAGGGGGTGGGGGGCACAGGGGGCACGTGCCCCCCCCCCCCCCCCCCTTTCAGACAAAATGATGTCTTCATGCCCCCTCTTTAGAGAAACTGTGTTTTTCCTGTACCAATAATAAAGCATATAACATCAGTCCTATAAACATTTGCATTATCGAAATTACAGAAGTTTCCGAGCATTAAATTTGTTCAAATCATTCTTGCGGAGGTTTATAATAGTTGCCGGCCGCTCCTGCCATATGAAGAGCCCCGTCGAACTTGCGGAGTCCCCCCGTATTGGGTTACTGTATGTGATCCGTTTCTCACTCATCGCACGGCACAGGTGAAGTCGGGAGACAAACTAGGCTTAGTAGCGGTGTTTCAGTTTTAACGTCTAAAGATACGTGCCTCATATGCGATATCGCCTAACCGAAAAGTACGTATAAGGCTCGCATATGGCAAGGGGCCGTATCAAAAATATCGCATCCAAAGCGCGCATTATAATGTTTGTAATTAGTGTCAAAAAAACCAAGAACATATTGTACAACACGCACACCGGTCATGGTCCGATGTTTTCAATTCCATAACGGCCCGTTCATTTTTTTTGTAGCATAGCCATAGCTCTATATGTTTCAATACAATACATGCATGGACTAATGGGCACTGATGCAGAGAGTAAGTGAGAGTGTTCTGATGCTCAATTATTTAAAAGTTTCAAACGAATGCATGTGAAGTGCGTTATAACCATCACTAATTTTATTGTCAAAGGCAATTAGAACACTGGAATAAATTCCATATTACAAGTTACGGATGTTGTCTTGTTGTTGGAAGTGACAAGTTGCTTACTTGCTATGATCGTACATCCAGTCCCACCCCCACATATCGATGCTGGTTAGTACATGAATGTTGTTTTTCTTGAAAAAAAAAAAAAGATAAATCATAATATACACCACTTATGTCGTCAATTATTACGTGACGTCATTTATACTCTATATTAATGGGTATCAAATTGCTCAAGGTATATCAGTTCCAAGCGGGAATTATATTATTTGTATGTAAATTGGTTCTAAAAGGTGAAGATCTCGATTCAGTATACGTAGAATTGTTGGAGTTATGCCAATCCTGTTTAATTTTCTGTTTCTCGTCCCCGCACGCCTAACTTTTCACGGAATTTTGAGTATAAAAAAAACGAGACGCCATAGGCGACGCACTTGCCGGAATTCTGGAGGTCGGAGGTCATATTCAAGTCACCTAATAACGGCCTTTTGATATGCTACAATGTGGTCCTAGTTTGAACTCATTACGACGATTGGTTCTGAAGTTATGGTCAGTTATGTTATTTTGACCTTTCTCTTGACTTTGGCCTTGACCTTTGACCTTGGGTCACGAAAATGGTGCATTGCCTGTGCATAGAGCTATGGATTATACTTGAATAATTTCATCAGAATCGAACAAGAATTGTGGACACTATGGGTTTTTCAAATTTCGAAAAATTGACGTATGACGTCACTGTGACGTCAACAAACGTCACATCTGAAAACTAATTAAATAGTAAGTATCAGGGGATCAAGACATTCTATTTGATAGACTAATTGATAGGTTTTAGTCAGTTTGAAAATTCGACCTTGAAGTTTTGCTCATGTGACCTCATTTTTCCGTCCAAGCTCAAGGTGACAAGGTCAGTCATGAAAATGACATATATGTGTGATTGCCATACCTCTTCTGAATGATATGGTTCGAATTTCATGAGCCTGCTGCGATTCAGGCAGATGTTATCACCGAAAACGTGTTTACCGGGATTTCGATGACCTTCACCTTTGACCTTTGTACTTCAATTCGTAGACGTCAATGCTGGTAATATGCATATCAAGTTTCAAGTGATTCTATACAGTATTGACGATGTTATGGCCTTTTGAAATTTTGGAAATTTAACGTTTATGACGTCACTGTCACGTCAGTGTACGTCATAGCGCCAAAAATATAAGCAAGTCCAATCGGAATGATTATGATAAACGAGGGTTACAATCAAGTCAATATTCCGAACTCATTGTCAAGAAATCACGTTGAAAATTTCAATTGCGAAATTTTGATACGACCCCCTGCTATATGCGAGCCATATACGTACTTTTGGGTTAGGCGATATCGCATATGAGGCACGTATCTTTAGACGTTAAAACTGAAACACCGCTAGTGGACCACACACGTGTATGTTATGTATTACTAAAAAGGAGTGCCACCATTATTGCCAAGTAATTGAAAATAAATATGCATGTCAGTGTCTGTATACATAAGGAACAACATATTGTATTCTCTGACTTATGTTGGAAGAACTTCACATACAATTTATACTAGTACTCGCCCTTTAATAATTTATCTATGAAAATTAGTTGAATTTTCACATGCACACTAGTCTATAAATATTTCATTGCAAGACTGGTTGTACTTGTAGTCATAACTGTTGAGTTGTCAAGGGTAATATGTACCCAGAAAAAGGGCCAGAATGCACCAGCAAACGCCCGCTCAAGGGCCCCATACCCCGCGCCACTTGGAACTCGCTGCGCTCGTGTCATAACTGTTGAGTTGTCAGGGGTGATATGTACCCAAAATAGGGCCAGAATGCACCAGCAAACGCCAAAAAGCGTTGGACTTCTGGGGCCCTTGAGCGGGCCCCAGACCCCAGCCGCTTGGGACTCGCTGCGCTCGTGCCTCGCTTCGCTCGGACCAAACACTCAATTTATTTCTTGTGCCCCCCCCCTTTCTGGGATTTCTAGATACACCCCTGAGTTCACCAGCCAGTCCAACTGATAACTAGTGCATCTTTCGAAAGCTGGGAAATGGTAAGTGATTTCCTCAATTTTGGTTCCACAAACTTTCCTAAACTATACTTTATCCTGGAGGTGATACTATTGAACAATTAAAATATCGTCACAAAAGGCATCAACTCACGTCTGATGGCGGAGTTGAAAATGAATGGGGTATTGGTCACATGCGTCGTAGGGTGAAGAGCATGCATGCTCATCAATGATATAACAAACCAGCGATTGAGTTACCCACAAGGCAAATTCGAAGATTTTGAATAAAATGCCTACTCTCACAGAAATCACGAGTAGGAGCCGTGAATAATGGCGGCGTAACATGCGACCACAGAGCACAAATGTCAGCTTCCGCTATCCATCAATTGGGAAGTGATCAGGAGCAAATACAGCACCACAAGGTCCTGTTTCTTGGCTCAGCTGGAGTCGGTAAACGAGCCCTGATCAGATTGTTTGCTAATGCAAATGACAGTGAAGATGGGAGCTTTGGTAAGTTTCATCAAATGCTACTAACTGAATAAGATTGGTGCATGTCGTTGACTTCGCATGTAAACGTTATCTCTCTAAACAATGTAAAATATTTCATATACCCAATCTCAAGTTTAAAACCTAATCTGATCTTAGCATTCACGAAATATTTTGATCTATCTACATGGTAATTATATTTAGATGATGATTCTGAAAAGACGGTACCCATTGTTTTGGATTGCATGTACATATGAGTTTGAGGATTTATCAAACCAACAGGCACTCAAATGAATAGACACATATGCGTCCATGCATTATGTAGACAATCCTGCCATACCTACCATATCTTCAGAGATCTCTTGCTATATTAATTTACTGGGTGCTCACTTCAATGTTGAATAATTAACATTGAAGACTCACGTATCATGCATATCGCATATAGTATCGACTTGACATTGATACATTGACAGGTGGACTTGGAAGTAAGGGAGGAACATGCCGATGCATTTGTGGTGGTGTACTCCGTTGAGGACAGACGATCTTACGAGGCATCAATTAACCGTGTCCTGGAGATACGGGAAGTTGTCGGACGTCACGTGGCTTTAATGCCCGTCGCTATCAAACAGATCTTGTGCGATCTCGTGTTTCACAGGGGATAATACCTTACTGAATAGCCTTCACCTACACCGAACCAAGCACAACACACCTGACCAATATGTTGAAAAACCGACACCAGACCACCAAAAAATGTGACAACGTCTGTATGCTGTAAATGATGTGTTCCATCAAAAACGATGCACACATCCCATAAAAAATATTATGGTTTCTGTTGAATAACTTCTAGATACAGATTCCGTTATTTAATATATATATTGGCTTTTGTCAGGTAGAATTTATGTCTATTAGTGCAGGTTCTTAGCTCATAATTTTGGAGGAATTGTTCACATTGTGATAAAAGCATGAAACTTTGCAGAGGGGTAGAGTATCATTCACTGATCTATATAAGCTAGGGAGCCATTCTCAATATGGCCTGTGGCGGATATGGCAGCCATTTTTCTTTTTGCAGTAAATCGACCTAAAACGGCCGGTTTGGGGAATTGGTTATTTCTACCTGTGCATGTCAAATATTACCCAATATCAACAAAATTGGTATCAAACTGACCGGAATAACAAGACCAACCCACTCATAACAGAAAAAGATAATTATATCGAACATTCTATGGCGATATGTAAAAAAAAACATTTTTTTTGCTTGAATTTTGACAAGTTATCTATGGATCTCGTAGTTGGACATGTACAACAGGTGTGCCTGCACCCCCTTACCGCATGATCATCTGAAATCAATTTTTTTAGTTAGATTTCATCCTATTATTGATCATTAGGGAGATTCCAGAGACCCACCACTGGCGAAAATGGTTGTTTTGGGCCTTTTTCAAAATGGCCACCATCGAAAATGCCGAAATCATGTTTTGGGCCATAACTCGGCTTCTATTGCAGGTAGAGACATGGTTTTGGTGTCTTTACCCATGTTTTTGATACTGAAGAATCCAATTCTGTCATTGCTGAGTACCTGTGTCTGTTGGTTGCTTCAGAATTAAAAATGACAAGGTGCGAATGATATTGTGTAGAAACCATGAGAGGGGACCAGAATGACAGTGAAAGCAGTTCCATTCCCACATAACAAGCTCAGAAGAAAAGAATCAATTTACAGAAATATTGCCAAGGTGAAAGCAGTTCCATTCCCACATAACAAGCTCAGAAGAAAAGAATCAATTTACAGAAATATTGCCAAGGTGAATTCTTTTGAATTCCTGGACACATGATTTGATGAGGAATACGACGCTCGCTTGTAGTCATTAAAAAAGAGTGCAGTTTTCTGTCATTTGACCTGGGAAGAAAGTCAAAAATGCACATGAACCAGTATTTAGGGTCTGCAGAAACCATCTTTATTAGTTGTGCATGTAATGCAACACCTTTTCACTTCACGGAAAACAAGGGAAATCCAAGATGGCTACCAAAGCCAACAGATAATTTTTGAATATAAGCAATGTCTCTGCATAAGAATTATCAGTATTGGAACTTAACAATCCAATAATGGACTATTACAAATGCTGTAAATTCCCTTCTATTGCATTGTAATCATGGTACAATAAAATGCCAGTAAAGTTCCCTATCATTCTTTGATCGTTTTATCAGTGGTCATGAACATGGGAAGGGTCCCTGCCTCAACACCCACCAGTTTTGTTCTGCCTGGCAAATGAAGCATGGTCATTGTTGTAAAGCTTTCCTGTTGACACAGTAGCATAATCGTGCTGATGTGTTTAATACAATAAAAATGATTACCCCTTATGTAGGGCACAGAAATATGTGTATATTTTGTGTGCAGCACGGTATGACAGTGAACTGAAAACAATGCAGTAGGTCCCGACAAATTATGTGCCAATCCCAGCTTGACCTCTACTCTCAAGAACGATTACATAGCAAATAAGCAATGGCATATACATGTTCATTCCAACTTTGATCTTCTGGATTCGCAAGGTGAACTATATTTTGTGCAGTGGCATTTGACACAAAGGTCAAAGACATCCTTGACAAAAGGCATTATGGTCTGGATGGGAACCATCTTTGTTGTCTGTTTCAGTCCATCCATGGTCTGTGGTGTTTTGAACAGCCCCTACTGGTTAATGGGCTCTCGTTCATGTCCTTAATTGGAGGTATTCTGATATGTTGTTCTAGCACATCACTTGTGTCAGGAATTCATTATATATGACTGATCTCGTGAAAGAGAACCTTCATCCCGACAATGATGTCATAAGTGATAAATTCATGATCCTATTTTATGCATTCACTGGATCTGACAGCGCGTCCTCCTTCGTATGTTAGTATCATCTGAGCTGAGACGATGCAATTGGTCTGTGATGATGCAATTGGTCAGTGGGCTGTCCTCCATTGAATTTATTATTTATGATATCAACATTGACCTCGTAAGCACAGGGACTAGAGCCCATTAACCACTAGGGGTTGTTCAAAACCCTACAGGGCATGGATGGAATGAGAAAGACGGCAAGAAATTTCCCATGTCAACCACATTATCCTGTGTCAGGGATGTCTTTGTTCTTGATGTCAAATGTCATTGCACAAACCCTTGTCATTTTTGCGAATGCAAAAAGGTCTAACTTGAAATGTATACATGTAAATGCCATTCCAAATTTGTCGTGTAATCATTATTGAGACTAGAGGTCAAAGCTATCATTTATCTTGAGCTACTGCATTGTTTTCAGGTAACTGTCATATCGTTCTGGACAAACAAATC
Organism: Terebella lapidaria; assembly: GCA_949152475.1. Classification (NCBI taxonomy): domain Eukaryota; kingdom Metazoa; phylum Annelida; class Polychaeta; order Terebellida; family Terebellidae; genus Terebella; species Terebella lapidaria. The sequence continues at coordinate 21,370,862 of OX424564.1, read as the reverse complement.
ACATGTCATTACTGTATCATACATAAGGGGCAACTCCTTTGTCAACCCGAAACCAATCAACAATGAACATGCTCCATTTGCCACCCAGAACAAAACTGGTGCATGGATGTTGAGGCAGAGATATTTCCCATGTTAATGGCAGCTGATAAGATCAACAAACACGTGGTAGAAGTGAACTTTACTGGCATTCTTGGTGCCTTGATTCCAATGCAATAGAGGGGAAATTTCAGGATCCGTACTGGTCTATCATTGGATTGTTTAGTTTTATCATTACTGGTAATATTTATGCAGAGGCCTTGCTTAAATTCAGAAATTATCTGTTGGCCGTGAGGGCCATCTTGGATTTGATTTCTGTGGAGTAAAAAGTATCTTACTAGGTAAATGCCAGGAAAATGTAATATATTCCAGAGACCACAAACGAGTATCGCATTCATCATCGAGTCATGTATCCAGGAATTCAAAAGAATCCACCTTGGCACTAATTCTGTAAATTGATTCTTACCTTTGAGTTTGATATGTGGGAATGGAACTGCTTTTACTATCAATCTGGCCTCTTTCAGGATTTCTACTCATATCAGTCGCACCATGGTTGGAAATGTGCTTTTCGCCAGTTTCATTGTCAGCCATTCGTAATTCTGAAGTAATCAACAGTCACAGGTACTCAGCATTGATAAAATTGGATTCCCCAATATCAAAAACATAGGTAAAGACACCAAAACCATGTCTCTACCTGCAACAAAAGCTGAGATATAGCCCAAAACATGATTTCAGAGTATTCAACGGTGGCCATTTTGAAAACGGCCCAGAAAACCATATTTGCCAGCGATGGGTCTCTAGAAACAGTATTAATAATTAGTAATATGTTCGGAATTAACTGAAGAAATTAATTTCAGAAAATCATCGGAGGAGGGGGAGGAGAGGATGCAGGCACACCTATTATACATGCCCGACTATGAGATCCATGAATAATTCGCAAATTTCAAGCAAAAAACTGGCTTTTTTTTTTACATATTGCTACAGAACATTCAATATAATTATCTTTTTTCGTTATGGGTGAGTTGCCCTGTTATTCCGATCAGTTTGATACCAATTTTGTGGATATTGGATAATATGTGACAGGCATAGATAGAAATAACGGATTTCGCGAACCGGCCGTTTGAAGTCGATTCACTGCCAAAAGAAAAATGGCTGCCATATCCGCCACAGGCCATATCGAGAATGGCTCCCTAGCTTATATTGATCATTGAGTGATACTCTACCCCTCAGCAAAGTTTCATGCTTTTATCACAATGTGAACAATTTTTTTGCTAAGAACCTGCACTATATGTGTAGGACTGATGTCACACAATTTCAATGATGATGATATTAAAATCTTAGAATTGGAAATCGATTCACTGTTATTCTAACATTCAGAAATATTGATATTCCAATGTAGGTAAATTGCTCTCGGGTGGGAAACTAATTAAGAGTTCCACTTTCATTTCTAGAATTCAATATAAAAATAATGGGATTTGTGGAAGAAAGAGACAGTAGAAGACACGTTGTGCTTAGAAAGTTCCAGGAGCAAATGCACTAGACATGACGAATTATTATTTATAGTGTATTGAATATTGTATATTCCATGTAGCATGTTTATCGAACAATATGGCGAAGTATTGGATTTTATCGATGCAACGTGATAGAAACAACATTGAGAAACTCGGCATTCCAACCTGATTTTTTCGCGCCAAAGGTCTGGAATTAGCTGTCGTTAAGAAAAAAATAGTGAAGTGATCTCAAGCGGCGCCATTAGATGGGGTATAATTATTAAATCACTTCCAGAGATATATGAGACAACATATTTGTAGAGCAGTGAAGGCAGTTTGAAAAAGCACATGAAGTTCTGTAAGCACTAAGCAATAAATATGTCTAGCAATAGGGATTCGCTAGCCAACCAACCTGTTATTAACAAAATACGAAAAGAAAGCAGGAAAGATAAAGGCCCGTGATGACCATTGATCACTTCCCAACATACTGGTTGGTCCAGCTGATAGTTTTAGGAGATGTGTCTAATAATCTCTGGGAAATGTCGATCCGTGCTTCCTCCTGCAGTTTGTTATTGAGTCAGACAGATGGAGCATATTAATACCATCCCATTCGATGGACAAGACCTTGTCCAGTTTTATTCAGAATGTGAAACAGCCACTGTAAACATATGGTTGGCATCAAATTAATTTCACAGATTTCGAGATTGTATTGTACTACCAACGTAGATATACCATTTGTATATACACATTGAATACATAAACATGCGATTTCAACTCTCACATATGCATTTGAAAATAAAAACATAATACCTTTACAGTATGCAGAAAATTCTGATGACCATTGTTCATCAATGGTTCAACAGTGGTCATCATAATTTTATATCTTAAAGCTGCTGCCTTCGAATATTATGCAATACTTTTTTCAAAACCAATTATTTGTTAAACACATCTAATGCAATATAACAAAATGTGTACTCAATGATTTTGACGAGTACAGTCCGTCCGAGTTGTCTTTTCATCCGTTTTAGTGCCCATTTTGTACCGGTTTTGTAAATAAACGAAGTGTATCCATCAAACCCGAATGTAAACAAATGCTGAAATCGCTCATAAAAGTCCACAGTTCGTATGTGCATATATAGTGTAGTGGTGGGAGAATAATCAGTTATATACCATGATGTGCGTGGAATTTTCAGTCTATCTCGCACTTCTATGCTTTGTATACATCTGCGTGTGATGGATACAGTTCCTGTATTTACGCGATAACCGCCTGTTCAAATGAGCAAAATTTCACTGAAAACTGGTTACTTTCATTACATTTGATGTGAGTATGTTTTATTCAGTTAGTTTAGCATGTTTAGTATGAAATATAGTTTTCAAAAAATATTGACTGGTTTCGAAGGCAGCTGCTTTAAACACTAACATTCTTATGTTGGTGAGTGGATTCTGCACTCTTCATCTGTTATCATTGTCTCAAGTGGCTGGTTTGATTGGCACATTCAAATGTTCATAGGATAAAAACTCCAAGCTTTGTAGTAGTGGAGTATACATGGGAAAACACCTATCCTTAGCACCAGCGTATCCTAGCGCCGCCGAATCGAACCTTTCACTGTTGTTTGCTTCACAATCAAGAGTATGACAAGACTCCATATTACATTGTACAATGACTTTTGCATGATCTCAACTCACCTCGGCAACTCTTTTTATATTCATGATGGTCAATTCCACATTATTTGCTATATGACCGACGGTAGTACAATAATAATTCCCCATTATCGCCCAAGGTAATACGTGATATTTCAAGTAGTAGTAATTCCAAAACCACAAACGATTTTTCGGTAGCAGATTGAACATAGAGTATATTATATAAATCTGCGAGAGCTTGCAAAGTTTCGGAAGTCAGTTTCAGGAATTGAAATCATGGTCGAGAATATGGTCAACATAGAAAAATCGCAAGATTTTCAATGATTATTTCTCCCACGATTTTTGTATTTTTTCCATGACCAATTCCCGACCATTTATCACCTAGGTCGAAAATTTAAAGGGTCATCAGCTTTAATTTGAGTAACTAAATCTGAAAGAATGAGGGTCTGCAATCACAGATTGTCTCGTTATATCTGAGATACCAGAAATAGTGAAACTAAACCCGTGGTGGGCTTTGAAAGATATCACCAAATTATCTGCCATATTGGAGTTGTGAGTTGACCTTGCATCATCGCCAATGTTTCACGCGACTCTCAATATCCTCTTATCTCTGTTATGGAAACTATCCGATATTGGAATTCTGGCATCATCAATTATAGGGGCAGTATGTAATGTTTTTAGCAACTGTGTGATTGATATTAATTCAATGCAATATGACGATAACAAACACAAAATATATTATCCTGATAGATAATCCAGCCCATCTCAATATGCAATAGTTCTTGTTCAGCTGTCTTTCCCAATTTCAGTAATTTTTTTGTTTACGCTATATTACAGTGCTGTATCGTATAGAGTAGTGTATTGCAATGTAATATCGTAGCTACCCCTACGGACACATATTTAAAACACAATGGAACTACATTCACTACTATTCGTTGTGTAATCCCCTGAGCATTTTTGTCTATTAGTATGTTTCGTCCTATGTCTGGGTCTCTCTCCCGGTGAATGTTGTCCTGTAAGATAACATTTTCAATATTCATTCCATACACCCACTCACATTCTAACAGCCATATGCCAACAAAGTATTGGGTTGTATTTTGGGCCCAAGTAAGGTATGCTGCTAGTTCTTCTATTTTCAATAAGGACTAAAATTCAGTGGACGAATAGTATGGAGGAGCAGTATAAGTTACTTGTAATTACTTGGCGCAAATTTTTATTTTGCCAAGTATTACCATTTTGGACAGAAGTCAGATTACCGGGCACATATCCATGTTCATTGCATAATATGCGGATCAAAAACATACACAAGACGCAAAACACAGACTGTTTTACAAGTACACAGTGAACGCATTAACATGATACAATTAAGACACCATAGCCTAAAAAGTCATCGATTGATTGTATGATCATATAAATTCAAAATGTAGTTGATCAAGTAATGATACATTCATTTGACTAGAAATTCATGGTTGAACATTTCCAATGATGAAAACAATCCAGTGCAAAAATAATAATGGACCGATCCCTTTGTTATTACGGTCTCAAGTATCTAGTTTGACTGAAATAGTCAGACAGCGTAGTCTTCAAGCTGTTCAGCAGTGAGGTAAACAGAAGAAATCCTCCATTCACAGCCGGATGTGACCTTTCACTGCTATTTACTTGTCCATCAAGATTATGATAAGAATCCATATTACAGTTTACACTGACACTTTGATGATATGATTTTTCCCTGACAGGTCAGGATAATATCAGAGATATGGAATAAGAAAAAAAAAGAAGTGTTACAAGTGATACCAGGTGGTGCAGCGAGAGCACCAAGGATCAGTCGTCACAGGAACATGTTTAGTAATATGCTACAACCATGGTCATATGCATATGCATAATACAATATTTTCAGAAGGTCTTTGTCAAACAAATGATACATTTAGAATTATGTGTTGTGTTTTATGTTAATTCATCAATATGTTTTTATGGTATTGTCCGTCATATATATATATTACCAGAACGACTTGGAAATACCTCTCAACATATAGGCCCACTGGGCCAAGAATAATGAAAACAAAAACTCCACAGGAATGATGTTTCACAAGAATCACTCGTTTTCTGTATTTGACGCTTGTGTTGCATAACAATCTGCAGTGCATCAAGGAAATTTACTGATGAATGAGAACCAATCTGTTTCTACACTGATGATGTTGATGGTGCTTGCAAGGCAGTTTGAAACTCTACAGTAGCGAATAAAGAAAAATTCCATGAAAGTCACGCACACGCTGTTGAAGCACAAACACCATAAAACGCTGTATTTCTATATGAGTTGATATAGTAATCTAAACGTTTAACAAAAATTCACTATACCATATTCGAATGCTAGTCCTGGTATTCACATGATAGAACGCCAAAACCTATTGTGACATGACACCTCCTTTTACTCGATTTCTTAGGGCTGATAAAAATGTGTATGTTGGTGATATGACTTGACGACAGACTACCTATCCATGCTTCAGAAATAATATTTCACGACCAGTGCCATTCATGAGGACTCTATGACAGATAGTTGCATTATGATTGTCTTTGCATCATGATGGGACCATAGAAATATATTTCTATGATGGGACATTCAAGAATAGAACCAGAAATGGGACAGAAAATGTTTGTTCATCCCTTCGTGAATTCCCATAAAAAGTTTTATTCTAAATATCGAGTTTGGATTGACGATTCGGCTGCACGTCGTAGCATATTTATGGCATGAAGAGCTCAATAGGGCTGGATAGTGATTTAAAACGTCGCGTTATTTTACGTGATTTCGTCATTCTGGGGACAAACAAATTTCCCGCCAAATTTCCGGCCAGAAATCGAAAATTCTACTTGCTCGGTGCGCAAGTAAACTATCAAAAATCCGTCGGGACTTCACATCACAGTTATTGAAGACTTTCTCCTGCTATTGAGACAATAAATCCAAGTCACAAATCAACATTAGGTTAATTACACGGTCTCAATACAATAGGTTTTGGGGGAAAGTCGCTATGACCTTGGCTACAGGAAAGTCATGTTGGTCAGAGTTTAGATGTCCAGTATAATGCTATTTCGTGATTTGGGAAACTATCGATGGTGTGATACATATTCAGTATCATTTTAGTTCAAACAGCATAACTTTGTTATGATCAAATCTGTTGATAATAAATAGCCCTTAAAGCACGACCTAGAAAGGTGGCATCACTTCACACTTGTCTTCAGGCGCGCCCACAGATAGAAGCACTGGAAGCACGTGCTTCAAGTAAATTTTTGAGACAAAACTTATGGTAAATATATTTATTATAAAGAGCTCTTCAGATTGGATTAATAAGATCTTAAACTGCTAAGCTTTCTGGAAATAACCGTGGTGCTATCATCAAATAATGAAATAAGTGGATAATAACTCGAGAGATTGTTTATTCTAACGGCACACAGGTTTGCACGAAGTACTACTTCGTTTGCACGAAGTACTAAGTCGTTTGCACGAAGTACTACTTCGTTTGCACGAAGTACTACTTCGTTTACACGAAGTACTAAGTCGTTTGCACGAAGTATTAAGTCGTTTGCACGAAGTACTATGTCGTTTGCACGAAGTACTAAGTCGTTCGCATGCAATAATAAGTCATTCACAAATCCATACATGGTATTCGAACATTGTAATAAGCCTATGAAGTGATTGATCCTGGTGTTACCAATTAACCCTTTAATTACCATAGTCAGTTTTCAGGGTCCTCCCTATGTCCTAATCTGGATACGGCTATTTACATTTATTAATTGACTCATAAAATAATGAATAGTCCATCGATATATATATATAAATTTACCTCAAATAATAGCAGAATATTGTATTCAGTAATATATATTTGATCAAGGTTTTTTTTTGTTTAAAATGACCACATTTTTGCTAGGGGAAGTATGGATGATTTATAACGCCATGTGGTGCTTATGGAGATCTAAGGCACCAAATTTGGAGCACCATGTGGAGCGCCATGTAGCGCTTGTTATTTAATGGGGTAAGATGATGTAAAGGGGTTTGGCAACTATGTAACATTAGTACAGTAGTATTTCGTGCAAATGAAGTAGTACTTCGTGCAAACGACTTAGTACTTCGTGCAAACGACTTAGTATTTCGTGCAAGCGACTTAGTACTCCGTGCAAACGAAGTAGTACTTCGTTCAAACGAAGTAGTAATTCGTGCAAACAAAGTAGTACTTCGTGCAAACGACTTAGTACTTCGTGCAAACGACTTAGTACTTCGTGCGAACGAAGTAGTACTTCGTGCAAACGACTTAGTACTTCGTGCGAACGAAGTAATATTTTTTTTTCATCATGTCCTATCAGGGGCACCGTATGTTTATGAACCCTGAAGATGAAAACTCAATAATCACTTTAAAATCAGCTGATATGATCAGTTAACCGGTGAAATAAAGGATCTGACATTATTTCTTGTTTAGGTTCTCCTCAAATATTGATGAGATTGCCCAGGTTCTGGTGTATGTCATTAAAGCTAAATTATTTTCTTATGTAAATATTGTGGTAACCAGGGCTTTACAACAATCTATCTACAATGATAATCTACAACGATTATATCTATAAAAAAAATTTAACACTGTCGAACCGTGTTGACATATATTATGAAGTAGTTTGAAATATGTTGTGGACAAAACCTATGGTTCAGAAGACACAATCAGGATCCCAATATATGAACAGAGTACATCACAGAACACCTAGTAACCGCCAGCTTCTGGGGCCCCAGATCCCACGCCAACATATCCTGTCCCAATCACATTGATCCTATGTGCTTCCAGTTTTTTAAATTCTGGGGGCGCGCCTGCTTGTCTTTCTTGAAATATTGCCAATAAATATTTGGGAACAATTTCATCATGTTCATGGAGTAAAAGAAGGGATTAGAGCACTATGTAGGATAATAATTTTTCAGGCTGCTGAAGAAATCACCTACATTCAGCAAAACTGACCACATGGCATTGTTTATCTCCAGAAAGACTGCACCAAACGTCATTACTTCCGTTCGACTTCCGTTTATCGAGCGTTTGACGACAATCATAACGTCCAAAACAGAAATGTGATGCTCAGGGAGACCATGATGAGAATAAGATCCTTGTTCTCTTCCAGCACAGAGAAGCCATGTTCACTAGACATAGGTCGCGCAAGTGGAAACAAAAAATAAACACACAGTAAAAACCACACGCCCCCCCCCCTCCCTCCCCCAAAAAAGAACCAAAACAAGAAACTAGAGCCATAGCTCGTAGGTGTTCCGGGCGAGTGACTTCTTTCTTGCCACATGGGGCACTTGTCATTTGGGTGCAAAATAGAAATTACAGGCTGTAAACCATCTAGACAAGAAAATGCAGCTAACTGCGGGAGACGACATTAGAGCTCGAGAACATCATCAGCACCACGACAGCTGAATGTATCTTACACAACGTTACCCCCCCCCCCCCCCTTCTGCAAAAAAAAAGAAAATTGAACCACATCATGCCCCCATATGATTCCAATTCATTCCCTATATTATGATGAAACACATAGGCGTACTTCAATCATATTCCTAATGAGTAAACATTTATTTTGAACTCAATGAAACAGATACGCCTGATAAAATGATATTGAACCTCAATAGAATATCCTTAAAATATTTGATACTATGATGAATATCTGCATCTGATATCATGATATAAATAACACATACATAGGCCTACTGCGCAAATTAAAAGACCAGTCTAAAATAAAAAGGTTTCGCAACTCAGCATGGAACACGTCTCAAGTGATAAAACATGTCAGATTACGGTAAATGTAGTCGTGGTATCGCAGACGAATCGTTGTGTTTACTTCATAACGCCAAAGAAGGCCACACGCAAAGTTACATGTACATGCATGCACAAAATGCTGCACAGAAAATTGTGTGTTCCAAAGTACGCGTCATTGCGGTAAAATTTGCTTTGCATTCTGGGAACGTGAATTTCCATCGGCTCCGCCATTTTGACGTTTTTCAGACGAGCTGACCATTTTGCGTAATTTTCTCAAATCTATCACATCGATTCATGCATTATATATCTGTGGAATATTCAAAGCTTGCCATCAAATCGAGAGATTTTATGTCAAGGACGAAGAAAATCCTTATTTGAAGTAGGTGTACAAAGGTTTACATGCCAAAACGGGCGTCGATAGGTTGGTATGAAACCTCCATGAAAAAGTCAGCACATAGACATGTAGAGAGTTGGGGGCTTCGCCCCCAACGCTCTAATGTCAAAAAACCAGCAGCGTTTGCAAAGTTTATCCCATTCGATATCCATATTTACCCTATTGACCAGAAAGAATTTGTTCGACATGACACTGTACTAGGAAGAATACAAAAAATAGCATTCCTTTTCTGAGCATCAGTGAATTTGACTTCCCACTATTATCGGAAAGTCCCTCAATTTTTTCGACAAGATTCTTTCACTGGGATTTTGATGAGACCTGCTTTACCTGGACATTGGCAATATAAAATATATGCTGAAATGAATTTAGCAGCCAGGATCACATAAAACGAAGTCTAGATTTAGTAATAGAAAATTATTTATTCTATATGCAGCTACAGCTGACATATTCATGTTTTCGTACAGATGTTCCATGCTTTTAGAGGCAATTATCCTGTCACCTTTTGATTTGCGATTATACATGTACAGTATTTGATTCAGTTCCATCTGCAGTAAAACAAGCTCACCAATGGAATGCGAAAAGCATTTCATGATTCCAGCAAGTCACTGAATTACGTGATATTCATTGCTACCATGTCGTTTCTTTGATCATATCGGAAACGCAACATCGTAAAGGAAATTGTTTGATGCACAAAACAAAAATGCATTCGGTTTATCATGTTGTATGCACTTTACTCTACTTCTCGTGCCATCGTAAACCAGAACTAAACATACATAGTTGGCAATGATAGTTAATGTGACGAACGTGTAACAAAAGTATGTATATAATATAGTTGAATAAGCATACCATCAGCTAAGAAAACATGTGAGTACTTTTGTGGTGTTTCACATGTTTTGTGGGATCTTCGTTGACAGGAATAGAAGTTGTTTCATACCACATTTTCATTTATATCACATATATAAAAAAAATATCACATCCCTGGTCGAAGCACAGTATGGACATGAAAGTGATGGGTATCCATCACTTTTGTTGCCTTTGATGATAATCGGAACTCCAGATAGTTACGAAAGAAATCGTAAGTAATTTTCATTTCATCCTCTCATCGAGCCAGTTTCAATGTAGAGAAGATGACCAATGGATTTGAAAAGATATATGTCACATGTTGCTAGGTCTCCTTCTTGAACTTGATATGTAATTGCAATAATTAATATGATTTTGCGGACAGAATAATATGAGCAATAAACACAAATCCCGCTTGTGTTTTTAAGATCTAATTTTTTTGGAAAAACATCCCCAAAACAAATGAACAAAAACTGATAAAGTACTCAGCAGTCAATTTTGTTCATGTTAGGTGGTCTGTTGCTAAGTCTGTTACCTTCATTAGATTGTTCACGTGACGCTGAACCAATTAATCACTCCTCAAGTAGTCTGATCCCTGGGGACTCTCAAGTTCCATTCTCTTTTGTGTTTGGGGAATAGCGAAAGACAATACCCATGTGAACCAACGCAATGCGTTAACGTTATCTACGTCTAACACAGTGATGTGTTCGAACAGAAAGAATGTTTTTCAATTTATTAATTGACATACATGTATACAGATGACGCTGAACCCTATTTATTATCTTTCACAGAAGCATGATATTGTCACACACTATGGAAACCGATTACTACAATTACCGTATTATATAGATGATATTACTCACCTTCAAGCCATGCATGCTTCTCAATTTGCAATATTTGATTGTCAACTACCATATTCATGTTTTCACAATCAGGTTAATGCAACCAATGAAGTGTACCAAGTGCAATTCAATATTATGGCTGCCACGATCTGTTTTACTACACAAACAATACACATGAGACGTGGAGGAAGTTCTCCATCGTGCGGTAAAAAGTAATTCATATACGAATGTCGTTGTCAGATAGGTTCACGAATTCCATGGTGGATCACTTTCCATCCAGCGTGGTTGCTGTTTTTCCACGTTGTTGTCTGGTGTACCAAAGCAGTCTATATGAAACAGTCCACGTAGATATACTGGGAGTTATGCATCCTAAACATCAAAACTAATTTCAGAACAAGACTTGGTGTGGTGCCTTGTTTGATGATAATCAAATATATCGTAATATGTCCTTAATATAACAGAAAACATCTTGATGACTGTTTGCTTCACACGACTTCCACAATATCTGTAGAACTATCTACATCAATTTTGACGCTTTTTACAAGCAAAGGGTATTAACGATATGAAAATACAAAAGGTTAATCCATTCCTGGACATCAATAAATGTGACCTTTCCCCGTTACTTGCTTTCCCATTAATTTACATGATATGATATCCTCAAGTGATACTTGGATTCTTATGACAAATGTTCCCTTGATATTAACAGAATTGTAATAGGTCTTAATATACCATGCTTTACTGTTTAATAAAAGTCAACGGTTGAATGGTGATCCTTTTAGGTGTGTTCGAACAACCAGAGAATGGCAAACAAAAATGCTGAACATATTTTTGCCAGGTGAATAATATTTTAGTCAGATGAATAATATTCGTATTCCTTGCATAAACTGCATATCAGAAACATCAAATTATTAATAATACACAATGTCCACAGCAAAATGCGAGAATACACAATATAGCTCTAGCTCGGGTGACAATGAGACCATTATACTGCTCGATTCGCAATATCTATGTGAAATTTGGTAGAGGAGGTCGTTTGTTGCTGTTGTTGTGAATTCTGCACTCAGTGATATATCTTGAGAAATGAAGGTGTCTTCCGTAACTAGCGCCACAAATATCAAAATACTTCAATTTTATGTAATTGTTTCTGAAAGTATAGTCTATGATCATAAAACCTGGCTCGACTCTACATTTCCGAGCCATGATTTCGATTTGCCGAACTATTATCCAATATTTCGTCGTGATCGAAATTGCAATTCGATCGGTGGCGGGGTTGCGGCCTGGGTTTCATCCCGCCTCGCTGTAAAGCGGCGGCGTGACCTGGAGTTTGATAGTATCGAAGCTATGTGGCTGGAGGTACGGTGTCATAATAATAAATTTTTAGTATGCACCGTCTATAGGCCACCGAGCGGAACCGTCGATTTTTGGGATAAAATCCAATCCTCGATGGATACTGCTCGCGAAATGGGCAACATAAATATCGTGATACTTGGTGATTTTAATGCCGATGACAACACCAATCACGGCAGACACTTCAATTTCTTCGTGGAGGTCAATAATCTTACGTCACATATAAATCAGCCCACACGTATAACAGCATCGTCTCAAACAAAGTTAGATAGGATAGTTACCAACTGTCCCCACTTTGTTAAAAACAGTGGAGTTCTGGACCCGCTTCTCTTCAATGATCATTGCACGGTATCGATATCGTTGTTGTTTAGATACAGAAGTGCTCGTCCTTATAAACGGACAATGTGGTACTATGACAAGGCTGATATTAATGGCTTGAAAGAATATTTGCAACGAATCGATTGGGATTCGGAGTGTAATAACTTTGTTGATGTTGACATTTCCACTGATAAATGGACATCTGTTATTCTCACCGCTGCCAAGCAATTCATTCCTAATAAACATGTAACTGTTCGTCCGAATGATAAGCCTTGGTATAGAGGTGAACATAGGCGCCTGAAACGTGAACGCGAACAAGCGCATCGGGCTGCAAAAAAGGGCAATACCCCGGAAAAGTGGGCTGCTTTTCGGCAAGCCAGAAATATATATATCCAGGCATGCAGAAATGCAAAACAGATCTTTGATAATGATCGACTGCATGATATTTCTACTTGTTCTTTCCAGCGTAAGGAATGCTGGAATATATAAAAATCTTTCTTTAAAATGAACCAAAACTCATCGCAAATCCCAACATTAGTCATTGGTGACAACATGTTGGTAGATGAGGTTGAAAAATGCAACTACTTCAACGATTTGTTCCTAGCGAATTCCAAGCTAGATGATACTGGAGCCACGCTCCCAATTTTGCCAGCAACTGACGCATTTTGTGACATACATCTAAGCGCACAAGATGTCTCAGATCAGCTGGGTAATCTAAATCCATCAAAGGCTTACGGTCCGGATGGGGTCGGTCCACGTTTACTAAAAATAATGAAAACCGTCATAACGGACCCACTGCTTAAACTATTTACTGCTAGTCTCCAGCAGGGCGTGTTTCCCAAGTCTTGGAAAAGAGCTAATGTAATCCCCATATACAAGAAAGGGGACGCCAGTAACCCCACCAATTATCGGCCCGTTTCCCTTTTAAACACGTCCAGTAAAATTTTTGAGAAGATAATTTTCAAATATCTCTTCAACTACTTCCGAGATAACTTCATATTGACTGTCTGGCAGTCGGGTTTTTTACCGGGCTGTTCTACGACTAGCCAGTTAATTGAACTTTATCATAAGTTCTGTTCGGCTGTTGATGACGGCAAAGAAGTACGGGTTGTTTTCTTGGACATAAGTAAAGCTTTTGAGCGGGTCTGGCACGCTGGGCTTCTGTTCAAGCTTCATAAAACAGGCATAGGTGGCAACCTATTGAAATGGTTGGCTAGCTACCTGAATGAAAGAAGTCAACGCGTCTGTATACATGGCCAGTTCTCGGAATGGGGTAATATTCAGTCGGGAGTTCCTCAGGGATCTGTTCTAGGACCTCTGTTATTTTTAATCTTCATTAATGACATTATCGAAGTGGTCAAATTCACCAGTATTCGTCTTTATGCAGACGACACATGCTTGTTTTTGACAGTTGACAACCGACAGATCGCAGCTGATTGCATCAATCAAGATCTGCATGCGATTCAAAGTTGGGCTGATCAATGGCTTGTAACATTCAGTCCGAGCAAAACAGAAGCAATGACTATTTCCAACAAACGTGATCTGCATTTGCAGCCTCCATTGCTGATCGGTAATGTTACAGTGAACGAGGTTGCCACCCATAAACATCTGGGTTTAATCTTCAGTTCTAATCTGTGGTGGCACCCGCACATCGACAGTATCTATACAAAAGCCATGAAACGCCTTGACATAATTAATGCTTTCAAGTTCAAACTTGACAGATCAGCACTTGAAAGATTTTATTTATCTTTTGTCAGACCTATCTTGGAATATGCTGATGTGGTCTGGGCCGGAGCTCACGATTGCGACCTACTGAAACTAGATAAGGCGCAAACTCGTGCATTAAGAATAGTCACGGGGGCTACCGAGCGATCCAATGTAAATAATCTTTACTTGGATACCGGGTGGGCTACACTGGCTGACAGAAGAGAGATGCATAAACTTTGTTACTTATACAAAATAGAAAATTATATGGCGCCTTCGTATCTAATTGATATCATGCCGCCCTCGGTTGAGGAACGCACGAATTATCAACTAAGAACGCGTCATAATGTATCTCAGTTTCTAACTCGAGTGGAATCGCTAAGAAGGTCCTTCTTTCCTTCCACTACTATGGCATGGAACTCACTGCCCATTGAAGTCAGGAGCTTACCGACTTTGGGAACATTCAAGAATTGTTTAAAGGCTAGAATTGGTAAAACCAAAAGACCATGGTTTATGATTGGCGACCGATTCGCGAATATTCATCATGCTAGAATGCGCATCGGTTGCAGCTTTTTGAATGCTCATTTGTGTCACAATCTGCATGTCATTGAAAAGCCAAATTGTAATTGTGGGTGGCCTTATGAGAATCCTAAACATTATCTGTTAGAGTGTGCCCAATACCGAGACATTAGATCTAGTTTGTTCCGTAAGTTAAATGATTTCATTCCGTTGAATGTTGAGTTATTACTCTTCGGAGATGAAAATCTATCAATATCTGATAATATTATAATATCACTAGCAGTACAGGATTACATCAAAGATTCCCGTCGCTTTGTTCACTCAGACGAGAAATGGTAACACTAATTTACTAGATGTGTATCAATGAGTGTCCTTCTTTTTGTCCTGTGTATCTTGCGTATGGTCTATCTATTTCCGTGTATATATCCGTGGTGTAAATACAGAACATGGTTCTGGAATCTTATCGGTTGCCATTTGCTATTTGTGTGTAAATACGTTGTTTTGTTACTTTTGTTTCGGTGGCCGTCGGTGGAGGGCTGTATCAGCAGTGTTTTTTTGGTGTTGTTCATTTGTATATAATAGTTTGTTTATTTTACATATACTTTGCACACTTTTGTCCCTCTCACTGGAAAGACCTTTGTATAGGCATGTCCTGTTGGTTAATCCTAATAAATATCGTTTATAAAAAAAAAAAAAAAATGATCATAAAAAATTTATCAGATGAATTGCATATATGATGGCATCGTGCATTCTTATTAGAAATTGATGTTTGAACATTTCCAATGATGAAAACAGTCTGAAGGTTAAGTGAAAAGAAACAAATTACAAGCAATTGCATAAATAGTAAGTGGACCAATCTATTTGTTATTATCGTCTAAAGTAGCTAGTTTGATTGACACACTCAGACAATGTCTGTAACTGAAACAAATCCTCCATTCGGTATTCCAGCACCGCCGGATGTGACCTTTTACATCTATGATGTGACCTTTCACTGCTGTTCAAGATTATTACACTGTACAATGGCACTTTGATGATGTGTTTTTTCTTTCTGGGACAGTCCAGGATAATACCAGAGAAAATGAAAAAGAAACGTATACTGTCTTACATCTGATACCTGATGGTGAAGCAATAACATCAATCATCACAGTAAAAGATGTAGTAATATGATGCAACTATGGTCATATTGTATGCATAACCTACAATATTCTCAAACGAATTATCAAACGAATATTAACACGTGCATTTACAAAATTATGAAGTGTTTTATTTTAATTCATAATATAAATATAAGTAATCGGTATTTTTACCCTAGGGTAGGATTGTCCTATATGTCTTGCCAGAACAACTCGGAGCTACCTCTCAACATATACTGGGCCAAAAATCGAAAAAGGTACCCCACAGGAATGATGTCTCACAAAAATCATTCGCTTTCTGTATGTGACGCATGTGTCGCACGACACACGGGTCAGACACAGCAACTTGACAGTCTGCAGTGTACTCAGGCTTTCAGTACTGATAAATGTACTCTGATGCCGTTCATGATGCTCGCAATGCAGTTTGAATCAACATTCCATCACATTGATATTCACGCACACTGTTCAAACACCGACATCATAAAAGTTGTTGCTCCATATCAGTTGATGTAGTAATCTGAGCATTTAATACGATTTACTCCGCCGTAGTGAGGTGTTGATCACGGAGTCCACGTATACCATATTGCCGAAAGCCTGTGTCATATCAACAACTAATTTTCAATCGATTTCCTAGGGCTCATGAAAGTTTGTATGTTGGTGAAATGATTTGATGACAGACTACATATCCATGTAGTCTGTTCGAATGAAAAAGGAATGTGTCTCAACATAATACAGAAAATGCAGTACTTCACGAATACGGCCATTCATGGGGACTCTATGAGATGTTGCATCATGATTGTCTTTGCATCATGATGGGACATTCAAGAATGGAACCAGGAATGGGGCAGGAAATGTTTGCTCTTCTCCTTGTGAATTTCCAGAATATGCTTTATTCTAAATGGAGTTGGGATTGAAGATACGGCTGCGTAGAATACTTATGGCATGAAGAGCTCAATGTAGGATTGTCTTCCGTTTACTAAGCGTTGTGGTGACAATCATAACATCCAAGATATAAATCTCAAGCTCATCGAAACCATACTTGTTCTGATCCAACACAGAGAAGTCATGTTCACTGGACATAGCCCGCCACAAAGGGAAACTAAAAGTAAACATACAGTGAAAACAACACGGACATCCTCCTCCCCCGACCCCTCCCCCCCCCCCCCCCCCCAAAAAAAAAAAAAAAAAAAACACTGGAGCTATAGCTCGTAGATGTGCCCGACGAGCGACCCCTTTCTGGCAACACGGGGCACCCTTGAACGCTGTTCTACATGGGATCCCTAATATGGGGCTAAATATTAGATATGTATAGCCGTATAAGTCTATGTAGTGATATAACGAAAATTTGGTAACACCATTTGATTTGATTTGAGTTTATTTTGATTTGAGTTTATTCAGTAAACACATGTACAATATAAAAATATGATAAAAGTACATATAGTATATAACACATGAATGTCTACCTGGGATAGCGCAAAAAGTCAAAAAACTTAATTCCATTGCGGTCCCATATGTATAAAAGAAACAAAAATGACAAGAGCAAGAGCAGGATGTAAATGAAAAAAGTAGAAAATACAAACAATGACTAACTTAAAAAACTAACTTAAAAAAATAATTAACAATACTGATATTTGAAAACAGGAATACAAAACTAATATACATATATATCAGACTCCTGAGATAGCACCTGATGTAATAAAAAGGATTTAACTTTGTTCTTAAAATGAGATCTATCTAAAATAGACTGTGTCCCGACTGGGAGTCTGTTCCATTCCAATGCACCAGAATACATAAAAGAACTTTTACCAACTAAAAAATTGAAGCGTGGAATAACTAAAGACATGTGACTAGAACGAGTGCGGATGTTATGACTGTTGTGTACAAGTGTAAAATGGTTGGACAAATAGGAAGGAGCTAGATTGTTCAATATTAGGTGTATATGGCCTAGTTTTAACTGTGCTACTCTCTTTTCCACAGGCAACCAGTTTAATTTTTTAAAATGACTGTGATCGAGGTGGGTTTTAGGTGGTAATTTGAGAATTACACGGATCAGCTTATTTTGGGCAACCTGTAACCTTTGTTTAGATTTAACCGTTGTACCACTATACCAAGACGAACTGGCATAGTCAAACTGACTAGCCACCAGTGCATTGGCAAGTAATTTCATTGTCTCTGTGTCCAGGAGGTTGGATTTTCTTGCAAGAAATTTGGTTCTGGAGACTACTTTTTGAATAACTTTATGGGCCATTAATTCTCCAGAGACATATTGATCTATTTCACAGCCAAGGTATTTTACAGAAGATTTGGCTTGAACAGGGATTCCGTTACACTCAACGTACAATTTGGACGATTTTGACAATTTGGGTTTAGATCCAAAAAGAATTGATTCCGTTTTTCCTAGATGTAGAGACAACTTATTGTCGACCAACCACTTGCTGACATTATGTAACTCATCACTCAAAACATTGCCAATATCATCAACGTTGTTACCTGATACAATCAGAGCTGCGTCGTCTGCATATAACAGAAGGTCACAGTTAACAGCAGATTTCATATCATTAACGTATAACAAAAATATAAGCGGACCTAAGATACTACCTTGTGGCACACCACATGTAATATTCGCTGGTTTTGACATTAGACCAGCAACATCCACTGTTTGTTGTCTGTTACTTAGGTATGAGCTAATCCATTTGATACTGTTGAGTTTGAAACCCATTGCTTGTAGCTTGTACAACAAAATGTCATGGTTGACAGTATCAAATGCTTTCTGTAAGTCGAGCAATACCATACCACACATATTACCATTGTCAATTTCTGATTTAATGTAATCGGTGAGGTATAACAAACATGTATCGGTAGAATAGGCCTTTCTGAAACCAGATTGTAAATTGTACAACATATTCTGACCTTGTATGTATTCAGAAATCTGATTGTAGACCACACGTTCCATAACTTTGGATATGACACTTAACACTGACACTGGTCTGTAATTACCACACTCAGTCTTGGAACCTTTTTTATGCAACGGAATTACTTTTGCAAGTTTGAGATCCTGAGGTACAATACCATGATGTATGGAAAGGTTTATGATGTGGGTAATACATGGTGCAATCGATTCGGCTGCATCCCGAACATAACGAGCTGGAAGACCATCTAAACCTGTGGCCTTAGATTCCTCCAACTTGCTCAACAACTCACTTACTGTTGCTTCGCTCACAACTGATAATTCAAAGGAATCTGGTTTGATACCTTTTTGTTGATAATATGACATGACATGAGGTTTACCGAACATACCCGAGGGGATGGGTAGCTTGTCTACTAAAGTTGATGCCACTGAAGTGAAAAAGCTGTTAAACCTTTCTGCCACCTCACATTTATCGAACGTTACAGCACCATTTATGCTCAAACCAATGTTAGCGGACTTGGTTTTAGTGGCGTTACCTGGATCTAATTGCTTGAGAGTTTACCAGAGTTTTTTAGAGTCACATTTATTTTCACTCAGTTTGTCCTTGTAGTAGTTAGCCTTAGCCACATTAACAAGTCGTTGTACATGATTCCTTAGCCGTTTGTATTCATCATATTTAGACGGATCCTTTGACCTCTTGAAGGCACGCAGTGCCTTATCTCTACTCAATATACCAGTCAAAATTACATCATCAAACCAAGGTTCAGTTCGTTGTTTTATCTTGATAGTTTTGACAGGCGCCACAGAATTTAACACAGTAGTAAAAAGTGTCTTGAAATTCTTCCACGCTTGGTCAACATCATCACAATCGATAACCGGAAACCAGTTTACTGAGGACAACCTTTGAACAAATAAATCTTTAGAGTAATGTTTTAACGACCTGATAGTTACAGTATTGTTCACATTTGTACGAGATCTGACAATTTTCCGTGTACAATAAGTAATCATATGGTCACTGAGGCCACATGTTAATACACCACTCTGAGTAATTTTAACTTTGTCAGACACCAGAACTAAATCAATGGTTGATCGACTGTGTGCTGACATTCTAGTTGAGTCACTGATCAGCTGACTAAGGTCGAACATTGAACAGTAGGCTTTAAACGATTTGATTAGGCAGTTACTGGTATTGGAAGTCACATTCGTATTAAAGTCACCATGAATAATAACCTCCGAGTTATCAAACACATTAACATTTGTACATACATTTTCAAGAATGTCATAAAAGTCCATTTGATCAGGCGGTCTGTAGCACGTACCCACCACAATCGGCTTTGACTTCGGCAATAGAATGTTCACCCAGATTGCTTCTAGATCGTCGTGTGCGAGATCCGTGCGAGGGTCAAATGCGATATCACAACGAATGTACATGCAAACACCACCTCCATTGCGATTTCTATCCTTACGAACGACCATGTAGTTATCAATCTCGATTTCTGGATCTTGGATAGTCTCGTCTAACCAGGTCTCGGTGAAACACAACACAGCGACGTTCGTCATGAGAGCGATATGTCTCACCTCATGAATTTTCGGTAGAAGACTTCGGATGTTGAGATGCAGGAAGTGCAGTCCGCGTTTCTTAAAGACAGCGCTGAATTCGTCCTGGCCTTCATCAGACAGGAGTCGATCGGTAGATGAGTCCTCCCCTGCTGAGGGCACCTGATCTTGGGCTGGGGCAGCGTCCGTGTCACGAAACCCTGTGAAATCATCAACCACAGCGTCTGGCATGGACGATAGACAACAGCTAGAACACGTGAAGGGAAAATCTGAACCCGAGGACATCAGTGAGTGGTAAACATACAGACTTATCAATGGTTTATAGGTCACAAGCTTTCGACCCAACACAGGCCTTCATCAGGTGTGTGGAAACAGAACACAACAAGGGTATTCATACATGAGAAATGAGATATATATGTGAACAAGTTGACTAGAGATTAATGAACTAGTTAATCCAAAGTGTAATGGCTCAGAAAACCTGAGTCTCTGTTTAATCCATTGTTCAGACTGTCAAACATTTTAATGAGTCTCTGCTCAGCAACGATTGTGGGTGGATTTTAGATTGCCTTGTAAGACCTGTACTTTCATATCCATCGAGGAGTGATCAATAGAATTGAAGTGCTCTCCAACAGGGACATATGTGTTGTTGGAATTGATGGTGAATCTGTGACCATTGATGCGAGATCGTAGTGTTTGTTTAGTTTCACCAATGTAACATTGCCAGGACATTTTAAGCACAATATAATGTAAACTACATTACTAGACTGGCATGTATAATGTCCACTTGGTCTGAATTCGTGTCCATTAGCTGCTATAAGCTGTGTGTCACTGTTGATAAGATCACATGTCCTGCACCTGGGTTTTCCACATGGGTGGGTGCCTGGTTTCTGTGGAATAAATTTGCTAGCCACCAGCTTCTGCTTGAGATTGGGAGGTTGTCGATAGGCGATCACTGGTGGGGTGGGGAACAGTTTGGACAGTGTCGAATCATCTTTGAGGATGGGCTGCAGATCTTGTGCGATGCGGTTCAGATGTTTTGCCAGAGGGTTAAAGGTAATAACTAGTGGGACCCGGTCAGATTCAGCTTTGTCACTGTAGCTCAATAGTTCCGTCCGATCTTTACGAACTGCACGTGATATCTGCTTGTCAACATTTGATTTATCATAGCCCTGTCTGTAGAATGCTGATCTCAATCCATCTACTTGATGATTCCTGGTTGTAACATCTGAACAAATTCTGTTGTAGCGAAGTGCCTGGCTATAGACTATAGAGTCTTTTATGTGCTGGGGATGGAAACTGTCTGGGTGAAGATATGTCATAGTATCGGTCGGTTTGCGGAATACACACGCTTGAAGGCTGTTATTCTGAATATTGATGGTGGTGTCAAGAAATGAGACACCCTTGTCCGAGTACTCCATCTTGAGATTGATACTAGGATGGAAGTTGTTGAAGCTTTGATGGAACAGATTGAGTTTATCCTCACCATGGTGTTACCAAATTTTCGTTATGGGGCTAAATAGAAACGGCCGGACTGTAAACCATCTAGAATTTTACCAGCCACATTTACAAAATTTATCCCGGTAGAGATCCATATTTACCTTCTTCACCAGCAAGAACTTGTGTGATAAGACGCCGTGCTGAGAAGCATTTGAAAGTTACCATTCTTTTCATCAGCACACCAGTGGATTCGGCCTTTCACTGTCATTTGCATGTCCCTCAAGTTTACGATAAGATTATCATTAGAATGTACACTGGGATTTTGATGAGGCCAGATTTTCTGGACACTGGCAATATAAAATATGTGCTGAAATGGATTTGTCAACCAGGATAACGTGAAATGAAGATTCAGATATCTTAATATAAAATGCTTTGCGCAGCTACAGTTGACATATTTATGCTTCTCACGCTTTTAGAGGGCATTATCATGTCACTTTTTGATTTGCGATTATGCATGGGCTTGATTTAATTCCATCTGCAAAAAGGACTAGAGCTCCGCCATTGCTTGTGGGAAGCACTGAATGGTTCTTGCAAGTCATTATATTAATTTGTATCCATTGTTGCCATGTCATTGCTTTGTTCTGGTCGAATATCAAAATGTAACAGAAAGTGCTCGAAATACAAACACGCACTGGGTTTATCATGATGTATGCAACTTACTGAACATCTCATGCCATCCCAAACCTATATGAAGGTATTGAAAACACACATAGCTATGTGGCTATGACAATCAATGTGACAAACGTATCACAAAATATGTACGAATGTACAGCAGGGTAGCTTTATAGCAGCTTAGCTACGAAGTTTGTGAGATCCTCGTTGTCAGGAATATCGATCTTTTATATCAGGGAATCACTTCATTTTCATTTATTGGCCAACAAAAGTTTCACAACCTTGCTGGCAGTCGGAACTTCATGTAGTTGTAAAATAGATGATGGGTGATTTTCAATTCATCTTACCTTCCAGCCAGGTTCAATGTATTGATCTTGATCAATGGATTTGAAAGAACCTTTCACGTGTTGTCGGGTATCCTTCACAAACCGGACATGTAACTGCAATAATTAAAATGATTTTGCGGACAGAATAATATAAGTGATATACCCGCATTCTGACTGTGTTTCTCTGATGTAATTTGTTGGAAAACACTCTCGAGAACGAATTAACAAAAAGTAAAAAAAAAAATCAACAGTCAATTATGTTCACTAGAGGTGGTCTATTGCCAATTTATTGTATGTTCATATGACGTCGAATCAGATTAATCACTCTTCAGATAATCTGATTCCCGGGGAATGTCAAGTTGCGCTCCCTTTTGTGTTTGGTAATAGCTATGGACAATACCTGTGTCAACCAACGCAACGTGTTAACGTTATCTATGTCTAAACCTGTGTCCGTACAACAAGAATGTTTTTCAATTCATATATTGAACCATGCAGGTACTACGGAGCATTTTCACTCACTCCAATTACTATCTCACTATCTCTTGTCTTTTATCTTTTACACAATCATATTATTTTCACACACTGCGAAATCTAATTCTGCTATGAATATACCTTTATATTCAAAATTAATAAAAAAAATGTTAGTTACTAATCGTGGAATATCAGTTCATTATCTCAATATATTGACGTATTATTCAATGTGTTCACATAATCTTGATATTTATTGGTGGGACAATTCGCTCTTTCTTACTTTCGAGGTGACAACATGGGCAACACCTGGTCCGTTATCACCAGTACGACATTATTGCGATGATACCAACAGAAATCATGAAACACTTTTGGCATTGAAACATTGCCCGACCAGTAGTTCACAGCCATATCTAACACATGAGTAATCTGGGGCAAACAGAGAGCCTGATATATATGTTCCTACTATACACCTGATATAATAATTTTACACTTGGCCAACTGTATGTTAGGACACGTTGATTCACACGAAATGCACCACCTGATGTGGTACATAAAACTTTTGATATATTGCTGATATTACCCCTGAAATGATCGAGGTGGATTTCCCAAGAGATGTGCCGATCAATTACCCTTTTTATATAACTGTTGCGACTTTTGAACATACTGTATTTGAATGAACCTATAAATGCCTCAAGTGACATCATATCAGGCTATGAATGGCCACTTAATCGAAAACTGAATTTGAAAAACTACACTCTCTGTTTTACATTGATACGTAAAGCCCAAAATGCGTCTATTCGTATAAAAACGGCTGATATATATTATATATGCCCAGAAGATATAAACTGATCCCATAACATGTATGCCCATGATGCCCATTTATATTCATAAATGTACTGTAACAAGTGATTCATGGCATAGGATACACGATGGTGATTTCTTTGATATTCTTTCTGCTTTGGGGGTCTTACTTCACAAAAGAGAACAAGTGCTATGGGTTGTTTTAGTGACAAACTTATGTCATCCAATATTCTACCATACGTATAATTCTATGGTATACTCTACCACCTCTATTCAGAGCCAGAGTGACTCTATATTCATGTATAGTGTTCTCATGAACTGCAATATTAACAAGTGATGGTAATGGAAACGGCGCGAAACTGATATTGGGTTCACTGTCACTACCTGCGAAATTACATCAGAATTCACAAAAATAACCAATCTACACTATAATGGGTTCTAATGTGTCTTTTTGCATGATTAATCAGAGATATGATTGTAAGCACCAATCTATTACCACCAACACAGCCAAATTTTGATGAATCCAATAACAAACGTAAAACACAACATCCTGCAACATGTGCAATAGAAACAAAGCCCGACCAAATACTTTATCAAAAGACACACCGGCGCCACCAGGGGCAGACAGCGCGTGAAATGCAGCCGCCTCCACTGCACAACTGATGGAACCAGTACACAACCGCCCAACAACCCATGAAAATAACTAGAAATCCGAAATAAACCCCATGGAATAGATATATGACAAGTACATAAGTACCTAATCACAAGCCAAAAGGCTACTGAGTTGATGATAGTAAACATTCGTGGATTTAGTTGACGTGAGTGATGCTTCAGTCACCTTACTTGATTATCACATTTCCAAGCAAACATTTGGTAGTACTAATTTGCTCACCTCTTTAATTACCAATGGGAACATTGTCTTCTTCACACTAATAGCCTGCGGAATTGTCCCAGATGTACAATACTGATAATGTCGAATTTTATTGTATTCCATAGACAATATTACAACTATTTTTTAAGGTTTCCCTATCTGTTCTCACTTTCTTCTTCCGGTCGGGAAACCCATTGACCACCCTGATCAATCATGACGCGTTCGAACATGATCGACCATGTTCATATGATTAGAGATTTCCACCTCGTTTTTTTAAAAACTACTCTTGTTAATAGATATAGTTAACAAGATAATTAAAATTCCAACTCTTGTTAATAGTTAATAGATAATTCCACCTCGTTTTTTTAAAAACTACTCTTGGTGATAGATAATATTCCATTTACGGTTGTATCGCTCACAACATCAATAGATAAGCAAAATTCGTATTGAATGCTGAGAATCAGTCACTGTTGTCAGCTTTTCTCTGAACACACATAATATTATGGACCAGGAAAGGTCATAATGGGACAAATGCGACATTAACATTTTCTGGATGCATACAGAGAAGTACAGTAGGATAGTTTCCAGCAGGTCGAAAATATGCATTGTTGGTGGTCTCTCAAGGGCCCTGGTGTCAAAATTAGCGGTTTGTTTATGTTACTTCAGGGAATCATCTCGTTTTCATTCATTTGCTACCAAAGATTTAGCATCCGTGGTCTCTGCACAGTATAAAGATAGATATGGTGGACATTCGTTGGTTTTGTTGAGTTCTCCGGCAGTTGGGTATTCCTATTATCCAAAACAAAGGTGGTAATTCAAGTATTTTCTTTTTTGTTCTTTCCATTTGATCTCGTCAAAATGCTGATGATGGTCATTTCGATTTAAAAGACTCTTTCAGCAAATGTTTTCAGGCCTATATGGGGTGCAACTGCAATAAATAATACAGTCCGACGTCTGAGTGTGTTCATCCGATCTATTTTGGGAGACAAACATTCCACACAAAAAAGATTTTACAAAAACCAACAAAGCACTCAGAAGTTCGTTACATTATCGTGCCAAATTCGTTACATTTATTGGATTGTTCATATGAAGCTGAACCAAATTAGTCACTGCTCAAGCAGGACAAGTTTCTGGGACTTATAAGTTCCGTTGTATTTGATGTCTGTTAATAGCTATGAACAAACCCATGAACCAATGCAATGCGTTAACGTTACACATATACGCCAGTACATAGATGTAGACAGTCACAGCAATTGTAATGTTTTATCGTATGAATAAAAATACTCACAGAACTTAAAGGATACTTATTAATTTAGCTTCCCTTCAAGTATTCTGATTGTTATTACTGACTCATGTCAATATATAGTCTATTGCTGTCTACTGCTGTCAGTGCAGTCTACAGATTGACATTGTCAAGATGTTTTGAAAACATTTATTCCAAAACGCAACATTATCCATGAAAGATCGATGTGTTGATGAACAAAAACCAGATAAACTTACGGAATCTTTGTATAGGTATGATAAAGTAGAATTTAGTTTGTCCAGCAAAATATATATAGTGAGACTATTTAAAGGTTAAATACAATGTTTCGAATCTCTCGATTATTGATGCAATGGAATTAAATGATCCGTGCAATTA
The DNA here is from genome assembly GCA_949152475.1 of Terebella lapidaria. Lineage (NCBI taxonomy): Eukaryota > Metazoa > Annelida > Polychaeta > Terebellida > Terebellidae > Terebella > Terebella lapidaria. The sequence goes on along the minus strand of OX424564.1, from coordinate 21,344,139 downwards.
TACTGTATGTGTGAGGGAGCCGTCGCTGTTGTGTGGAGTAGCCGTTGAGATTTCCCAGAAATACGGTTTCTTCCGCCGATATTTACCCCAATTTTGACACGGTGATCACATTTAGGAATAACTGCGAAACTACAATATATTTGTGCATATGCACAGGATATATGAAACATGAGATGATTATCTTAACGCTTGTGTGGAGAATATTGAAATACAATGTCAAGAAGTTTTTGAAAATGACGATGATTGTGATCACCGTGTCAAGACTGGTAAATTGGTAAATATCGGCGGACACGAAACCGTATATCCGGGCTACTATGTCAACGGCTACTAACATTTGTGAAGTACATACATGGGCAGTAGTATCTCGGACATCGTATCATCCCCCTCAATTACTGTACATATGCCTTATATTGCAGAAATTGATTTTTTTCCTACCGAGTGTCGAGGTTTTAGTCCAAAAAATCTGAGCTCCAGTCGGTGACAAAAACATGACCTGACCCCTAGACAAAAGAAATAGGTCGGTCACCGACCTGAGATATGTTGCTGGGTGTTGAGGGTAGGTATTCTGTACCTCACTGGTTCGAATACTATATTTTGTTAAGTGTAACGAAATATACTGATTATTATACGCATTTGTGCTTAGAATTATATATATTTAATATGTATATTGTAATATTGATATGATCACATTTGTGTGTCTAGTAAATATCATATCGTCATCTGTGCGTTTATGTCTGTCATTTCCAATGTTTTACACTGTATGGATATTTCTCAGGTACCCTTTGGGTTACAATAAACAGATATTGAAGCCGCTGATCGAGTTGTTGGGTAACCTCGCCCCTCAGGCTACATTTACATGTACATGTGTACCAATCCTTTTCACCATGAAGAAGCAGTACTTTGGAGAAACAGAATAACAATAATTTCTGTCAGGAAAAAAACGAAAGCTATCTTTCCATGTCTCAGCACCAGTGGATTTGACCTTTCTGACGATGGTATTTGCATATCCATCAAGTTTTTGAGATAATATTCTCATTAGACTGGGCCCTGGGATTTTGATGAGACATGTTTCCGAGACATCGGAAATATAAAATAGGTGCTGAACTGGATAACGTGAAATGAAGTTTCAAATTTCGTAATATAAAATACTTCATTCTATACGCAGCTACAGTTGACATATTATTGTTTTCGTACAGATGTTCTATGCTTTTAAAGGCACTTATCCTGTCACCTTTTGATTTGCGATCATACATGTACAGTATTTGATTCAGTTCCATCTGCAGGAAAACAAGCTTACCAATTCAATGCGAAAAACACTTCATGATTCGAGCTGGTCACTGAATTACGTGATATCTATTGCTACCATTTCTTTGTTCATAGGGAAAGGCAAAACTGTAAAGAAAAGTTGCTTGAGGCACAAACATGCATTCGGTTTATCATGGTGTATGCACTTTACTGTACATCGCGTGCCATCCTAAACCAGAACTTATATCACTATATTAATGGAGCACAAACGATGGAGCTGGAATAGTTAAGGTGATGAAAGTGTCACAAATTATGTATGTAGTGTAGTTGTACAACTTTCCATCAGCGCAGAAACAATGAGAAACATGTATGTATTTTTTGTGGTGATCTGTACGTAGTTTTTGTGGGATCTCCAGTATCAGAAATAGCGATTGATTTATACCACTTCAGGAAGTCATATCCTTTTCATTTATTGGCCAACAAAAGTATCATGTCCGTGGACCAAGCACAATGTAAAGACGAAAGTGATAGACTCCTGTTACTTATGTTGCCTTCGCTGGCGATCCGAACTTTATATGTTTGCAAATTAGATGGTGAATGATTTTCAATTCCTCTTGCTTTCCAGCCAGGTCCAATGTAGTCAACTTGATCAATGGATTTGAAAGAACCTTCCACGTGTTGTCGGGTATTCTTCACAAACCGGACATGTAACTGCAATAGTTGATATGATTTTGCGGACAGAACAATATAAATAATGTTCCCGAATCTTGATTGTGTTCTTTGATCTAGTTTGGTGCATAAACATCCCTCGAAATAGAAATATTAATGGAAATATTAACAAGCACTCGGCAGTTGATTCTGTTCACTTGAGGTGGTCTGTTGCCAAGTTGGTTACATTTATTAGTTTGTTCAAACGATGCTGAACCAAATTAATCACTCCTGAAACAATCTGATCCCCGGGGAATTTCAAGTTGCGCTCCCTTTTGTGTTTGGAATAGCTATGGACAATACCCATGTGAACTAACGCAATGCGTTAACGTTATCTACGTCTAAACATCTGTTGGTAGAACAAGAATGTCTGAAAGATGAACTGAAAGATGAGGATAATATTGAAACATATTTGTTCTCCAATTAGGGCACTCACATGCTTAATCAGAGGCAAACAGATTCAGTGTTGTCGCTGTGCACCTGATAAAATAAATGTTTCTCAATGCACAGTATTGGTTCAGTTTACATATTTATGTGTTTATAATCATGTCACCAACGAAGCAACGAGAAGTGCGCCGTGTGTAATTCAATATTTCTTCCACGAACAGTTTAAAGCACATGAGACGTTGATCAATTTCTCCATCGTGTTTAATGCAGAAAATGCACGTCTCACAAACTCCATGTAAGAACACTTTCCATCGAGCATAATTGAGTATGGTTTTTTTTCCCATGTCACCGTCTTCGTCTAGTTTATTGAAGTAGACTACATGGGTTTACAACGACATTTATATCGTTGAATCTATGAATCATAAACATCATATCCAGCATGAAGTTTGGAATGTATCCATATTCTGGTGAGTAATTAAAAGATAGGGCCCTTGTGATGTAGCAATTTATTTCGCTACCATTCTAAATAAAGCAAACAAACGTGTGTGACATTTTCCCGTAAATACGGGTTTCATAGTGAATATCTGGTTTCAAATTAGAAATACTTTCAGAACGAATGTGAGGCCTTGTTTGATGTGATACTCAAATTTGTCTTACCTTTATATTAACAATCCCTAAAACAACGAGATGCTCCAATGCTTAGCACGATGCTCGCATGCCTGTGAAATTATCCACTTCAATATTGACGCTTTTCACCAGAAAAGGGCAGTACATCAGAAATAATTTGTTTGACATGAAACTTAAGAGTTTCAACATGAGAATACGAAAGTTATTCCCTCTCTCGGGACTTTTCACCGTTATTTGCTTTCCCATTAAATGTATGATATGATCTTTATTACAATGGGCACAGGGATTTTGATGATAAACATTTCCCTGACATCTGCAATATAAAATAGGTTCAACGTTTTTCAACCATGACATGAAATGATGTTTCATAGAATGCTTTATATCATACAGAGCAACGGTTAACAAGTTCGTTAATGTTGCATGGCTGCATGCTGTCAGACACAATGGCCATGATACTGTTTGATATGTGTTGCATTTTAGTTGCTTCTCCCTTAATACAAAAACAAAATTCGTATATGAATGTTGAGTGTCATTTATATGAGTGTCATTTATTGGTATTATCAGACTAAAAAGCAAAATTGTGAAGAAATTTGTTTGAGCTTAATATAATAATTATTGAATTTGTACATATTGATAACACACATATAAGGCAAGGCAAGGTAATGTGCTTAATGCGGTATCAAATTTTTCTTCTCTGGACACATAGACAATGTACAGGAGAATAGTGTCGCAGTAGGTCAGAAACATGCACTGTGTATGGTATCTGTTCTTGGTGTCCAGAATAGCGGTTGGTTTATGCTACTTCAGGGAATCATCTCATTTTCATTCATCGACCTGCACAGTAACAAGAAAATGCAGCTAACTGCGGGAGACGACATTAGAGCTCGAGCATATCACCAGAACCCCGAAAACCACATGATTCCAATTCATTCCCGTATATTATGATGAAACACATAGGTCTACACATAGGTCAATCATATTCCTATTAACATTTATTTTGAACTCAATGAAACAGATACGCCTGATAAAGTGATATTCAACCTCAAAAAAAATATCCTTAAAATATTGGAAACTATGAGGAATATCTGCATCTGATATCATGATATAGCTAACACATGCATACTGGGAAAATTATAAGACCGGTTTAAAATAAAAAGGTTTCGCAACCTAACATGGAACACCTTGTCATGTGATAAAATAAGTCAAATTACGGTAAACGTAGTCGTGGTATCGCAAACGAATCGCCGTGTTTCCTTCATTACGCCAAAAAAGGCCACAAGCAAGGTTCCATGTACATGCATGCACGAAATGCTGCACAGAAAATTGTGTTTTCCAAAATACGCGTCATTGCGGTAAAATTTGCTTTGCATTCTGGGAACGTGAATTTCCATCGGTTCCGCCATTTTGACGTTTTTTCAGACGAGCTGAGCATTTTGCGTAATTTTCTCAAACATAACACATCGATTTATGCATTATATATCTGTGGAATATTTAAAGCTTGCCATTAAATCGAGAGATTTTATGTCAAGGACGAAGAAAATCCTCATTTGAAGTAGGTATGCAAACGTTTACGCCCCAAAACGGACGTCGATAGGTTGGCATGAAACCTCCACAAAAAAGTCAGCACATAGACATGTAGAGAGTTGGGGGCTTCGCCCCCAACGCTCTTATGTCAAAAAGATGGATATTGAAGGATATTCGTTTGTTTCGTTGAGTTCGCCGGCAGTTGGAAATTCCTATTCTCATGACAAAGGTGACAACTATTTTCATGAAAAAGGTGACAAGTATTTTCAATTGATACTTTCCATCAAATGGACTGATGCTGACCGTTGGGTTTCAAAGGACCAACACATGTTGTCAGGTGTCCAAAGAATGGAAATGCATTTGTCATAATTAATAGTCCGTTTCTGGTTGTGTTTCTCTGATCGAATATGATGGGCAAACATTACTAAAAAACGATTTCACAAACAACGAACAAAACGCTAAGAATGTAAGTATCAATCTATTACCACCAATACAATCAGATTTTGATGATGCCGATAAGAAACGTAAAATACATTTTGCAATCATTTATATTCTCCTTAGGTAGCATGCTGCCCAGTAAGTTACATTTATTAAATTGTCCACATGATGCTGAACCAAATTGAACCAGTCCAATTTCCCTAAATTCAGTTCTCCTTGATGTCTGGAAATAGCGAAAGACGAAATGCGTGAATTACCGAAATGCATTAATGATATATACGCCAATTCATAGATGATCACACAGCAACATAATCTTTTTTTATACGAATAGACATACACACAAAACAGATGCCTATCAGTTTAGCTAAATATTCCAATTTTTATTGGGATGAATTGACTTAAAACTTTTGCCCTTGCGATGACAATATTGCAGACTAAGTTTTATTTTAATGTTAGTTTACTACTAACAGATTTGTAAAATATTAGTCACTCATGTTCTTTATATATCTGAATCAGCATGAACGCAAACATCTTGAGATATCAGCGTGAAATAAAGCGATAAAGTGACTTGATATTGACAGAATATCTTGACATGTACAATTACCTCAACATACATGTATATTCACCAATAAAGGACTTGTTTCAATAGAGCTTTTTGTTAATATGTCATTCTATGGGTAAAAGCTGTTCATATCAATCTATTGTAACCAATATGACAATATTTGATGATACAAATGAAAAACCTTCAACAAAATTTCAGATTAGAAGCAAAGCATATGCCCACGCCTATGTAATCAGGGGCAAACGAAGTGCTATATCCTTGTTACTTTGGTATATTGGGTGGAATTATTGTACAACCACACAAACTGTATACATATACCATCATATACTGAATCGCATAGGGCATATGACTTAATAATATAGCTTCTAATGAAACGATGGCAAGAAAAGGTGTGTTTTTTTGTATTTTGATAGAAGCTGAGCCATACCAATCAAATACCCTATTATATAGATATGTTGCAGCTTATAAATCTCATGAATGCATATCGTGACATTATACTAATTTGTGAATGACGGTATGACTTTTCGAAAGGGACAGTACGTCTTGTCTTCACGCCTGAAAGATGAAACCTAGAACGAATTTTGAATCACCTAGTCTAGTTTGAACTCGAGATGCGCTTGATGAAAAGTGGTAACGAGTGTTTATAAAACATAGGTACTATATACACACGCAATTAAATATGGTACCATTTGCAACTTTAACATACTTGATACTAGTATTCACACATATTCACACATTTTTAATATCTTTGAAATCTATGGTTTTGCAATATCTTTGATCCATTAGGAAGTCAATGCTGACTACAACGAATAACTCACATTGCATTTGTGATTATTTATTCCATACAACAGGGCTTCCGGTCCTCGGTTCTGAAAACTTCCTATGCTACAGACAAGAAATGATGACACCTGGGTTGGGGATTACAGAGTGGTAGATCGTTATCAGGTGATTTCCTTCTATTTATTTATGTTGGATCGTGTTCACTTAGTTTGAATAGTCAAGGACACAACATGTATGAATTACAGTCTGGCGCTCTTTAGACGACTGCTTCCACATCAATGTATAGTACAACAACACAGACGCAATCACCCACACAATGAATAAAAGGCACGAAAATCATTGTATATCACAAATCATATGAAGCCCTGAATCAACGTACAAACGATATTCCTGTTTTGAGGTAACTGCATAACGTATGTAAACTCGTATAAACGCCACGTGAAACTACATATTTGTTATTTTAATTACACCACAATGCACAAGATGCACTGGTATGAAATACCATTTGGTGAGATCTAACATGTGACGTAATAAATAATCTGCGTAGCGTTTGGATTCAATTTGCAAATACCACATTATACCAATTTGCAAAACCAATGTAACAATAAATGAAGATATCATTGGTCATAATATACATACATATATGAACCACCAATATATACCAGTTTCAATACGCTCGCACCGTGAGAGCACCATTTCACAACGGGTTTACAACACGTAGAGATTGTCACAGGATTTAGAGGCCTGGTGTCGGCCCTTCAGCATCTTGGTCAGGGCGTTGTGCTTGGCTCGGTGCAGGTGAAGGCTATCCAGTAAGGCGTGGTGACATCCAGCTTTTTCGTACTTCTGTTTGTGGAGGCGGATCTGTTGGAGAACTCCAACCAAAAGTTCATCTATTTTCAAGTCGATGGCAGCAGAAACTTCGATGTATTTGCTGTCGTAAGTCTTGGCAGCCGCTTGGCCTTCTGTTGTTAAGTATGTTATATGAAGGGATACACAACGACTGTACGTTATCAGATATCACGCCCATTTTACACCAAACTATGTATTCTCATATAATTCTCCTGTGTCGCATACTACTTTACCTTCTTGAGAAACCACGCGGCATCGCACGAGATCTGTTTTGTTGGCGACGAGAATCAAGGCCACGTGACGTCCAACAACTTCCCGTATCTCCAGGAGACGGTTAATTGATGCCTCGTAAGATCGTCGGTCCTCAACGGAGTACACCACCACATAGGCGTCGGCGTGTTCCTCCCTGATGTCAACACTGACCTGGATAAATAACAACACTCGATTTCCACGACCTAATATGCATATGTTTGTGTGTCAAAGAGGCCTATACATATACAAATAATGTACATACATATACATGAAAATAAAATCAACATGGAACCATTACCCAAGTATAAAAAAGACCCGAGTTCGTTATTCAATCTCGAAGTCCAGTGTGATAACGGTCAAATCTACGGTAAGCAGAAAACCCAAACTTATCTAAACAATTAATATGATAACGAGACCCATTTATATTCATAAACTCATCATGAGAAATGATTCACGAGACAGGGTAAGTGTATATGATGGTGATTCCCTGATGATTATTTTACCATACACAGTGGTTTTCATAATATAAGAGAGACTGGGTGTCATGAAGGTAATTTCCCTCACGAGATTCGTGTGCAGTTTACATGTTCCCTTATGTTGTATTGTAGGGTGTCATATATGTGGGCTATAGTATCTCTACTACATACATAGACAATATTACCTGGTTTTCCAGTATGTGACCTGACATTTGCCCGAGATTCCGAGTATTAGCCTGAAGCCGAAGGCCGAGGGCAAATGCCGGGATCAAGAGCAAAGATCGGGGCACATGCTGGAAAAAAAAACAGGTGATGTTGTCTTCATTATATACCGTGGAAAGAATGACGTGAAGGACAAGAGACCACCTGCATGTGTTGTCATGGCACTCGCATTCGATGCGCATGAGCGATCGTTGACAGCGGGCACGATACCGGCCAGTACATACATGTATTTGCCCCCGTATTTGCCCGCTGAGCGTTGTTATCGTACAGGGCACAAACTGTGTTATGTGGACGAATAACATCGCATGTACCAGTATATAAATAGTATTGTTCTTGGTAACTGTATTGACGACAGTATATGGTAGCTTGTACATGGGAACTACTCTAGAACAGATTATGATTGACGGTTACTACGTAAAAATCAATAGAATTAATAAGAATGTTCTATCTACATGTACATGTGGGTTCCAACGCGTCTTGTCGTGGGAATATTCGATAGTTTAAGTGGGCGAGGCTTCCTTCACGTTACTTGATTACCATCAGTCTCAGGTCGTCATGCAAAACATTTGGTAGTAATGATGTGATCACTGATCGTTTCTTCAATCATTGGTACTGGGAATGATGCCTTTATCGCGGTATTGGTTGTATATGGAATTGGCTCAGAGTTTGCTATGCTAATTTACGGTAGCCATTTAATGGCATTCACCAATCAAACAGGCGTGTTTCTCAGTGTGCAATATTTGATTTTCAATTTACATATTCATGTTTTCAGAATCAGGTTACTGTCACCAACGAAGCAACTGAGCTGTGTTCCGTGTGTAATTCAATATTGTGTTCTCGTAAACTGCTGCCGAGCTGTCTTTTTCCTCTGCCGGAGCAATACATCGAGACATGTTGGAAGCTTTTTCCGCTGATAGGTTTTCCACTATGTGGTTACAACTGATGTGTATACGCACCTCTTTGTCGGATAGGTCCACAAACTCCATGGTGGATTCCTTTCCATCGAGCATAATTGATGCCGTTCTTTCCACTTCGTCGTCTGGAATATCGAGGCAGTCCACATATGTTTATAACGATAGACTAATAGTATAAAATACCATGAATCCCAATCACATTCAGCATGGAGATCGGATTGTTTCTGTATACCAGTAAGTAGGCCCAGTTGAAACTACGAAGCCGAGTAGCGATGCAGTAACAAATGTGTATGGGCATTTTACGTAATCCATTTTGTTTCATGGTGTTCATCTGGTTACAAATTTCAGTATACTACCCGGACCTAATGGTATCACCCGACCAAAAGCAGTGGCAAAGACTACGGTACTACTATTAGAACAAGTGTGGCGCGATTATAAATTATTTCCGCCTGTCATGCGGGTCTGCCATATTTCACTAGAGCAGCGTTAAAGGCGACCATTGATTAGGACCGAACATTAGAAGGCCATTAAGCCACTAAGCCTGGCAGGGAGATAAAGGTTTTCGCCGTGATATAATGCATTGCGGTATTTCGATCGTTAAACATGATCATTCATCAAATTATCGGGCCATAAGCTGATAATTAAAGAGTGGTAATTAAATTAAAAACTGATACGTTTCTTGTGATAATATAGAACATGATTCATGTATGTGTGGGCGATACTGTTAATGAATACAGTGAATATCAGTGTGGTATTCATGCTTTCGCTCACCAAAGCTCCCCTCGTCACTATTCTCGTCAGCAAATAGTCTGATCAAGGCACGTTTACCGACGCCACTGGAACCAAGAAAAAGCACCCTATGATGTTCTAATGGATGGCCGTCTCCTCTCAAGTGACCTGTGGCTGCCCCATCCTCCTGAGTAGGACCAGGTCCATTGGCACTAACTTCAGTGTTGTTTCCATCATGGGAGACCAGTCCCTTGGCAGTAATCCAGAACCGGCGCACCTGTTTTTCCATGCTACCCGGCTCCGAGGTCCTGTGTAGACGACGTGCTAAAACTTTGGGCGACTCTTGTATCTCATCGGGGGAACTAATATCCGAATCGCATGTATTATACATGGGGTTGCTGACAGGTCGTTGCCTTTTCAAACGTTGTGGTTTCGGCTGAACGTAATTAATTTCTTGGATTGGTTCAAGCTCTCCGTGGGATTGCGAGCCGGAAGAGAGGAAATCTCGCGCCATGGACCAGCTTTGCGTCGACGAGTAAGCGTCAGTTGGACTTTCGAGCGAACTATGCATCGAGAAGCTTGACAGAAGACCTTCTTCGTCGTCATCGAGGGAACCTTCCGACTCAAAATTCTGCTGCATATCGGAGCCAGCGATGCTCATATCGCGAAATCTCGAAGTCAAGCCCCGCTCATCCCACTCTGGTTCACCTCTGGTGGAAAATCTTTTCATCTTTGTGCATCTATCAAATCACGGTCACAGCGAATGCTAAAACTATCATCCAATAATAACACGTTCATATTACACCATTTTCCATCTAGATGCAAACACAGGTACTCATATTGACCCACAAACATTAATCCATATTGCGAAACCAGTCGAGAACTGACGTTTGTTGAGCCGATGGCCAATTTCGGCCCAGTAAATCCCAGTAGTGAGTGCTACACGGGATATCACTTCGGGGAGGGTATTATTATATCCACACCATTATCCGTCCCTGTCCCAGAAACGCATTATCTCCGGTCGATGGCCCCCGTGAATGCCGTCCGTCCAGACGTGGGCTACCAAATCAAAGCAATGGCCCAGTCCTCCTTACCCGGAGCCATCACCCGACTCGGGACGGTCTGCTCCACCTATTCACCAGGAATGTCCCGTGACGCCAACGCAGCTAACGACTATTCCATCTCAATACGGCGCTCTCTCTCTCACTGGCGGATGCCTGTCTTCGTCTTACCAGCAGTCTATATAGTGCCGAGGCTAGCTGGGGCTACATGTCGTCTGGCAGAGGTGCCCAGACAAGCAAGCCTTATAGGGCAAGGTTGGTAGCCCGCGGTCTTAGCGTGAATGGAATAACAACGTTCACAAACACGGAGACGGTAAGGTCGATATTATGCCTCTGGCCGTCATCGGTTATGACATGGACGCCTCCAAGTAGAAAGAATTCTCTTATTTATATACTGTACATTTACTATAACACACTATCGACTAAGTTTATTTAGAAATGAAAAAAGAAAAGCCAAAAACAAATATATCACCTGACACACTTAACAATGCTCATCAACACGCTGATATCAACCCTAGTAGCATGTCTTAGTATATCTGGTTACTGTTGTATAAGGTCAGCACTGATGGGAATATATTGACTCTAAAGAAGACGAAAAGTTGCTGCAAAGACGAGAAGTAGATAGAGATAGAATACTGTACGAATGTATATTAAAAGAAGTGAAGTCCAACGGTGAAGTTTACAAAGTCAATGGAATCGTTAATTATCCGAATATTGGATAAATATTGAATGGGATATAATCACTTTCTTTCATTTACATGGCATTTTCTGTTTTCCCCTTTTTTAAATCACATATATCTGGAATATTTGGAAACTACTGTGTAGCCTCGGTTCATGTGTGGCTGTGCGAGTACCGTTAACGGAAAACGCATTTCCGTTAAAGCGTCGATACTCTGTCTCCAGTCGTCCTGGGTTATGACTTGTTCGTTTCGAGAGTGCAGAGAGATATAACATAATATACACCCCATCAGTCAACGTAACACTCTTTCTACCAGAAATATTGAAACTCTGGATGAAATCCAATGTAAAATAAGAATAACAATGAATAAGCATGTCGAATTACAGCTGTCGAAGGTCAGCACGGCTGAGAACCTCAAGTATTAAGATCATAAACAAAGTTCACGATATCAGTTGAATCATTGTAGATCATATCCGAATGACATAATATGGTATCAAAGTCAAAGTAAAAGATCACTAGAGATTGCAATACGTGTCATGATCCGATCATACCCTATGACGGGAACTGCTCTGCACCATGAAGTCCATGTATGCAACAATACGTGTTATATTTAAAGAGAAGTGATAATATACTACTAATATATCGTCGTGTCGATCGGAGTGTTTTCAAACATGGCTCCGCCATTTTGTTACAATAATGAAATGGATCAAGGATGTTGACATTCGAGTACGGTTGACTTGGTGTAATTGTCAGATATTTCTGCAAGAGCCAATTTTTATGTCGCGCCACATGTAACAGTCACCGTTTGAACTTTATTAGAGTTAGTTAACGGGGAGGGGGGTCAAGTGAGAACTACAACAGAACAATCTTGTCTAATAAATAAGTCTCTCTCAGTCTTGTCCTCTTCTACGTTGGTAATAATGTTATCAGACTGCCTGTTGAACAAAATCGTGCCGTGTAATGATCTTCAAGAGGCAATAAACTTTTAATAATAGGGAAACTGACTTGTGATCTCGCACGAATAATGAGAAACGACAGAAGGCACATGTACGAAATATTTATTACCCATGCCAGATTACACTGGTTATTCCTATTTCCGAGGTTTAGTGATGGGGGTTGTGTTTGAATTCACACTGCGGCTTTCGCGTAAGCACGAGCCTCACTGGCGTCGGAACCGGGGGGGGGGGGGGTGGGCTCCGGGGGCCCGAGCCCCCTCACTTTTTTGATAGCGGGGGCTCGAGTATGTTTGCCCCCCCCCCCCCCCCCAGATTTTCGCGATTTTACACTTCCAAAAGATATCATTTAATTGAATAAAAATCACATGTCTCAGAAACCCATGGACTATGCGTAATGAATCTACTGATAAAATCATTCCGGTTATTAAATCGCGGGAGAATTTCCAAACTTGACTCAACTAGCAACGATAAACAACTGAAAAATGAGTAGATCCTCGATTGGACTACTCTACGGTGAGGCGGCGAAGCAGGGGTGGCAGGAAAGGGGGTCAGGGGGCGCTATATAAGCCTACCCCCACATCCCCGTTAGGAAAATTGTACAAAAAATTTAAACTTCATTGGTTAAAACTTGAGAAATATATGATTCTATCGTGAACCCTGTCTGAGTTTTCCAAAAATGTTTTCTGTTTAAGTATACTTCGTTTACATGAAACCAAGAAGTAAAAATTCACGCACAATTTGTGTAAAAGAAACCAAGCAAACTTAAACAAGATCGATATGGCCTTAATCACTGAATGATCAAAATAATGTCAAAAGAATATTTTTAAAAAGTTATGACTGCAGTCTGGAATCTGGAGAATGGAAACCAGGTCTGGAGAATAGAAACCAGGTCAAGATTCAGGAGAAGTTCAGAATCAACCTCAGAACACCTAAAAACTCTGGCTTCTGGGCCCTTGAGCGGACCCCAGACCCCACACCGAACACTGGCTCCCTCACTCTGCTCGGTCGCGATTTGTGTACATATTTTAGACCCCCTCTCAGGGAGGTCAGACCGCTTGCGAGGGAATCCTGCTGCCACCCCTATATAGCACACAAATACAGTCCACCTATTTTATATCGCACCCATCTGTTTTTCTCAGTAACTTTTCATAAAGATAATAAAAGATGGAGTGGCTTGAATTCTTTGGGCCCATTTTAGATGATAATTTTCCATTCAAAGAAAATTAAATTCCTTGATATCCCACAAAAATAACACTGAACTGGGCCCAAGGTACACGCCAGGAATGTTCTGAGAGAACACCAAATTTCAAAAATTTCTAGGGGGCTTACGGCGCCCCCTCCAACCCCCAGACCGGACATTTCTGGGCCCCCACACTTTTCAAATGCTTCCTACGCCACTGACGAGCCTTCAATAACGTACGAGTGATGCAATGTGTCCTAAATCATTGTTACATTTACACCGTGCATCATTTAGTGCATCAATGGCCTTTTTCCGCATTGTAAATATCAATGACATAATGCAGGTCAGGTGCCTAAATCAATGACTTATCTCCTCTTTCTGTAGATCTCATGTATCAGTATGACGCATGAGAAAAGAGATACGCTGATGGATGGCACGTGCTATAAACAAGATGTCGACTTCTGGGAGACATCAGCAAAATCACTGTGAGATGATATACTGCCGAGATATGACGCACATCACTCTGAAAGCAAAAGTTACTGCTTCGCAAGAACATTAGTTCACTAACAGGGACACCCTTGGCAAGTGGGATAATATATCTTAGATGATAGTGACATTCGAGTGTAAACACTAAACAATATCTATATAAAAACCAAGGGCATATTCACGATGGAGATCTCAAGGGCGAAACTGCAGGTACCCACAACACAATCATATGTTCATATGGCACCCTGATATAACATTGTAGGATATCCATAATTTATTATATATACACATTGTCACAGAAACAGAAGCCAGGATGTTTTGATGTGCCAAAAGTTGGTCTGCCATTCGATGAAAATGTTTCCCAAAATCGAGGCAACAACGATGTCATCAATAACCTTGATATTGGTGTTTTCTGTGTCAGAAATTGTGGAAATGCCGTGTTTAGATACTGGTTTTCGCATCAGTGGTCAGTACTGAATAATTGAATGGATGTGTCTCATTGATATATTACATGAGGGTGTGCTTACATTTCAGTATTCCAATTTCACGATTGGACAAATAATTGATTTTAAAATTATTTACAAAACATTTTATGAATACTTGGTCTGTGACCATTATGATTCAGCTAAAATATGAGATAGTAGATATAGGATTGTAATACAGCAATGCTGCTAAGCTATAAGAAATGATGGAGAGGAGTTGCTTCATGCTCCACGCTGTCCGTAAAAATAATGAGAAGTTTTAGTGGAGTCTTAGGAAACCACATCTTTATTTATATCATTAAATGAATAAATGTATTCAAACGAAGTTAACGCTCTGCGGCTCTTGCGTAAGCACGACCCAGGTTCTCGTGTTTATACGTATGACACACTGATATATAATATTGAATCACATAATACATATCAACTTTGCTGCAGAGACAGACGCCAACTTGTAAGACGTGAAAAAGTTGACTGGGAACTCGATCATAATTATGGTCTGTTGCACAATAACATTTCTAACTGCAGTTACCCTAACCCGTTCTCGTGTTTATACGTATGACACACAGATATAGTATGGAATCACATAATACATATCAACATTGCTGCAGAGACAGACGTCAACTTGTAAGAAGTGGGGAAAGTTGACTGGGAACTCGATCATAATTATGATCTGTCGCACCATGGCATTGCTTCACCAAAACATGGCGACAATGATGACATCAATGACCATTTTATCGACTTTCTCTGTGCCAGCAATCATGGCTATACCACCAGACATAGATGTGGGGTTTTTTGCGTCAATGGCCAGTACTGATTAATTGAACCGGTGGCTATCAGTGATATTGTACATGTGGGTAATCTTATGTATCAGCTTACATGCACTTGTGGTATAGAATTGATTGTTGTTTATTAGAAACATTCGTTGAACCTGTGCAATTTGAATACCGTGCCCAAGATAACACTTGGTGTACGAATTGAATATAGCATTCCAGCACACTCATATTGCTTATACGAAGTTGTATGGGATTTTGGAAAGGAATTATTCAATGCTCCACATTGTCATTGATTAAAAAAAACTCTATTCATATCTGTGTTTGGTGGACATGTATTACATGTATGTTCCCTTATGGAATGGAAAAAAAGAATGAATATATTTTTCGAAAAAAATAGATATTTTAGAGTGAGGAAAAGTAATTATTTCCGTTTATCGAAATTATTAACATCATGTATATTAGACGCTGTAATTTTGTATCATAATCATGATAGTTTTGTTACAACTGCCATTAAAAATGTCCCACTTGAATGGCAATTGAACCTAATCTTGACAGGTCAATGAAAATGCATATACTGTTTGAGCGATTTTCTGATACACGGCCGCTCCGTTGGCCATATTTATGTGATGAGCCACTCTTGAATAGGACACATTATTTTGATATCAATAACGTATGTTATGTGGATTGTAGATTTATTGACTTTGGAGGTTTTAGTTGGGTAATGGTCACTGTTCAATGATAGGATGTTCGGGTGCAAATGGTAGTATTGAATAATTTAATGTAACTGATCCAATCAATCACTATGATCAGTACTATAGTGCACCAGGGAATACATGTATGCAAAAAATATAATATCTGAGAAAAAAAGATTTCGTTGGGACATGTTTCTGGTTAAATATACATTTTCCATTTATAGATGACTTTACTCCAAAATCACAGTATTAATACGATGAAGGCTCATGGACCCAGATAGCAGACATCGGGTTGCACCATGCAAATTCGGGTTAAAAAGCATACTTCCATAAATTCCCAGTCCCACATATCTGATTTTGATAACCATTGTTGTGCGATTCTAGATGACAAATTGACCCAACACAAATCAACTCAATTTACTCTAAAGATTGTAACTCGATTGCACACAATATCGCGGGGCCACGGAAGATTTTCTATATCATAGATGTGTGATTACTTTCATCAGGATGCAAAACGATGCTATTTTGGTTTTACTCAATACATTCAATTTTTGTAGTTGTTATAGGGTGTGTGCTGCACAAGAACCGATGAAATATTGATCTCGCAGTATTTGAAAAAGTAACATTGCGTTCAACTTAATGTGAAGTCGAACAAGAGTTTCAACGGAGTAATGATGTCTATTGAGTCTCTCAGACTCGTCTGCTTCTGGATTGGCAATGATGTTATCAGATTGCCCGGTAAACCACTCCCGTGTAATGACCATTTCAGATCGTGACCAATTGGGAGGTTGATTCTGTGATCTCTCACATATCATACGAAACGACGATGGGTCAGAAGATGTTTAGGTGTCGGATGTCTATATCCCAAGTAAAACCACATCAATACTTCCCAGAGAAAACTTTGTGTTATAATTAACATCGCGTGAGTACAGGCCTTGCATAATGCACGAGCGATGCCAGGTGTCGTTAATTATTGAAGTTACATTACACTGTCGAACATTTCTTGGATCAATGGCTTTTTCCACATTGTAAACATCAATGACATATTGCACTCAGATGCTTCAAACAATGACATATCTCCTCTTTTTGTAGCTCTCGCTTATCAGTATCACACGTGAAAGGTGGGATACGTTGATGGATAACAAGTGCTATAAACAAGATATCGTCTTCTGGAAGACATCAGCTAAATCACTCCCGGATGATTTACTGCTGAGGTATGACGCACGTCATTTTGAAAACAGAAGTTACTGCATCTCAAGAGTATCAGCTCTCATGTTTTCATCCGTTAACAGGGACACCAGTAGCAAGTGGGATAATATATTTTACTAAATTCTGACCTCCGAGTGATGTACCTCTCACGATTTGTGTGAATATTATCAATGTGAGGACCAAGGGCATATTGAATATGGAGGTTATCCAGCAGCAAGTTAGATCAGTTGTACGTTGCAAATTTGCAGTTACTCTCAATAACTCGCTATCACGCTATCATAAGACCAGCTCGGTATGACGTGGGAAAATTGGCTAGGAACCCGATCATAATTATGATCTGTAGCATCATGACATTGTTTCTCAAACCATGACCACAATGACGACATCAATGACCATTATATATCGTTTTTCTCTGTGTCAAAGATCGTTGATATTCCACACTTAGATGTTGCTTATGTTGATGGTCAATGCTGAATAATTGAACATATCGGTATCATTGATATTGTACATGTGGGTTATCTTACGTGTCAGCTTGAAATTGATTGTTGTTTGATTACAAACATTCGTAGAACGTGTGCACTGTGAATACCCCATCCAGGATAACATAATTTAAACGTATTCCAAAAGGGCCAAATGGAAGACAGCTTCGGCTAATTTGGTCCTTCAGCTTAAGATCTATTACCTATTATTATGATTATGTAGATTTTTGTTATTATTGAAGGTTATACAATTTTATTGGAACTGAAGTAAAATCTATTAACATGTGCAAGTATATAATTATGTATCTAAACTGAAAATAAATCTATCTATCTATCATAGTACCAGATGAATATTGCATTCCAGCAGAATCGTGTTGCTAAGTTATACGAAATGTTGGAAAGAAATTATTCAATGCTAAACATTGTCAATTTTGAAAAAAAAATTGGAAATTGGAAACTCGGAAAACCTCTTTCTCTTCATATCTGTGTTCGGTAGACATGTATTATGCTTCTGTATGGATTGGGAAATGAATGACTAATAATAATAATTATCGGTTCTTACATAGCGCTTTATCAACGTTACACACATTCTCAAAGCGCTTCACAGGTTGGAATTTAGTCCTCTGAGAGTGGTCACTGCCAGGGTACATGTCGTTCTCAGAGGGGTCTTTTACAGAGGGGACTATATTAATATTTTTGAGTGAGGAAGTCATACATTTCCATTTAAAGAAATTAAGCCTAGGACACATAGAAGCCGGCGTATTCCCGGCGATCCACGGGCGACCCACAGTGTTGAAAATCGCCGGGCCGTGGGTCGCCGGGACAAAATTTGCAAAATGAAATCGTCATCGGTCACCTCGAGACCATCGGCCTCGGGGAACCACGGCGTGGACCTGGCGTGGGCCCAGCAACCCATGGTGACAATTCAGCTTTTTCCAGATGACCTCCAATTAGGTCATGGTGTGGGAACAGTGCTCCACGTTGCCCCAAGGCGAGCTCCCGTGGGGCACCATGACACACCTTAGCTGCACCGTGGCTACACCGTAACTCATGCCGTGGTCCATCGTGTTGACGCCGAGAAGCACCGTACTGTAAAAAACACTCCCGGTACACCTTGCTCCCGGCCTCTCTACCGTGCTGAAGGCGTCGCCTTCAACAAAAAAATGACAAGAACTCTACTTTTATTAATGATCATTTCTCCCATGATTTTTATTTTTTTATTTTTCTATGGCCGATTCCCCAACATGTGATGTGTGATACATGGTCGTACGACAAAAATACGCGAATATTGTCCAGGTAGAAAATTTAAGGGTTATCAGCTTTAATGTTAATAACTGAATCTGAAGGAGTGAGGGTCTGTAATCTCTGATTGTTTTGTTATTTCTGTATCTTAGTCATGAAAGTTTTGTTCTAATCTTTCTCACTTGAATGGTAATGGAACCTAATCTTGACAGGTCGTTTGAAAATGTATATACTGTCTGAGCGATTTTCTGATACAAGGCTAGAGGTTTGATATCAATTACGTCTGTTGTGTGGATTGTAGATGTATTGAATTTGGAGGTTTTAGTTGTGTAATGGTCAATGTTCAATAATTGATGTTCGAATGCAAATGGTAGTATTGAATAATTTAATGTAACTGATCTAATCAATCACTATGATAACGACTGCACCAGTGGACCCACCGTAAGCAAATATATAATAACTGAAAAAGTGATTTCGTTAAAGAATTTTTTCGGTTAAATATGCATTTTCCATTTGGAAATGCTGCTACCCCAACATCGCAGTACTAATGGGACGAGATAACAGACACGCAGGGCTAACGAGACGAGATAACAGACATCAGGTTGCACTATATAAGTTTTGGTTGAAAAAAAATATTTCCATAATTTCTGTCCCACATACCTGATTTTGATAACTTTTGTTGTACGAATCTACTACAATAAATCACCTCATTTTACTTTAAAGATTGAAACTCGATGGACACAATACCGCTGGGCCATGGTAGTTATTTTCATCAGGATACCATTACGATGCTATTTTAGTCTTACTCAATATATCCAATTTGTGTAGTTGTTATAGGATCTATGCTGCACAAATTGGATGAAATATTCATCTCGCAATATTTGAAAACGTCCCCATTTGACATTGCCTCAAGCAGACATGAGCTCAAAGAAAAATATCAACAGAGTAATGATGTCTATTGAATCTCCCAGACATGTCGAACTATAGATTGGCAATGATGTTATCAGATTGTCCGGTAAAACACCCCCCCCATGCAATGATCGTCAGGCGCTTAAAATTGTGAACAATTGGGAGTTCTATTCAATCTGTGATCTCTCGCACATCATAGGAAACGACAATGTGACAGATGTGTATTTCAGACGTCTATATCCCAAGTAAAATCACACTGATACTTCCCAGAGAAAACTTTGTTTTATAATTAACAATGTGGCATTCACGTAAGCATGAATGTAAGTATCAATCTATTACCACCGATACAATCAGATTTTGATGATGGCAATAAGAAACGTAAAATACAACATAATGCACGAGCGATGCAATGTGTCCTTAATTATTGTTACATTTACACCGTGGATCATGTAGTTTATCAATAGCTTTTTCTGCTTTGTAAACATTGATGACATTTTGCACGTCAGGTGTCTCGGTAAAAATGGCATATCTCATGTTTCTGTAGGTCTCGCGTATCAGTATCACATATGAAGGGTGAGATACAGTATGTTGATGAGTGACACTATCTATAAACAAGGTATCGACTTCTGGGAGACATCAGCTAAATCACTGTGGGGTGATTTACTGCTGAGAAGTGACGCACGTCACTTTGAAGCATTATTTCCTGCATCACAAGAACATTAGCTGTCATGTTTTCATCTAATAACAGGGACACCGTTAGCAAGTGGGATAATGGTTTTTAGATGATAGTGACATTTGAGTGATGTGCGTCTCATGATTTGTGTAAGGACACGGAACATTATCAATATGAGGACAAGGCGTGGTAAAAAGGGAGATTTCGTGGCTATCAAACAGCAAGTTAGATCAGTTTTACGTTGCAAACTTGCTATTACCCTTAAGATGCTTTCATGTTTATCATGTTTATACTTTTGACACACTGAAATAGTATTGAGTCACATACATATTACATATCAACAATGCTACATAAGCAAAGGCCAGCTTGGTATGACGTGGGGAAAGTTGATATGACGTGGGAACCGGATCATAATTATAATCTATGGTGCCATGACATTGTTTCTCCAAACCATGCCGACAATGATGACATCAATAACCATCGTATCGGCCTTCTCTGTGTCAGGGATCGTGGATTTAGGGCTTAGATGTTAGTCCTCGTGTCAATGGTCAGTGCTGAATAATTGAACATTAGGTATCACTGATATTGACATGTACATGTCAGAAATTGATTGTTGTTTGTTACAAACATTCCTTCAGCGTGTACACTGTGAATACCATACCCAGGTTTGAATATGGTGTACAAATTAATACAGCACAGTCATGTTTTTAAGTTATACAAAATGTATAATTAGCTATACATTTGTGAAAGGTGAGATAAGCTGATCACTTTGAAAGCAGAAGTTACTGCATCACAAGAACATAAGCTATGTTTGCATCCATTAAAAGGGACACCACTAGTAAGTAGGATTATGTCTAACTAAATGGTGAACTGAGTGATGTACGTCTGGCAAATTGGTGTAAACACACTGCACATTATCAATGTGAGGGCCAAGGGCATATTGAAGATGGAAATTTCGAGGCTATCAAACAGCATGTGAGATCAGTTATACCCTGCAAAAAAACCAAATCTGGACAGGGTCCGGATTACCCATGAGGACCCTGGACGAAGAGAGACTTCGATCCTGGGAGTTCCGGGGCCATCCTGGAATAAAAATGGCTCGATGTCCACTCCATCGTCAGAAAAAAGTGTTTACCCCGAGCATCCAGGAACATCGCGGATCCACCACCGACGACCTCGAACCACCAAGGACTAAGTCAGGATCGCCACAGAATGACCAAATGTTCAAATTACAGGCGATGAAAATAAAAGTATAACTGGTTCATCAGGAATGAAGCTGATAACACGTTGTGACTTCCTTCCCGTTGGCCCCTAACAAGGACATGATTTACGCCTATTCTTCAACTAGATTGATTTAACACTGGACGTGATATTGAGCGACCAAAATCCTGAAGCACTTTCACAGATTGTTGGAACGAAAACCAATCACATATGCACAGACGTGTTAGTATAAGTGTCCGTGCTGAAATCAGTGTGCTCGGGCGGATTGATGATACTCAATACTAATCGTCCTCCCCTAGAGATTTGTAGGCGAGATGAATATTTAAATAGGACATGCGGGCGAGCTGATCAATATCAAACTTAACTTGATTCAGGTGACCTATATTTTAGATAATTATATCGGACGAATTATATCAGTTTGACGCCTGAAACAATTGGAACTGGTCAATCATGCATGCGATTGCTGTTTTATATTACTTACCATTAGAATATTAGAAATATTAACTCAATAACGAAATGAATTTCATTACATTTATAAATTACTAACACGAAAGAATGTATATTCACATATTATTTCTGAAACCAATATTTCTGGATGCCGACGTCTCAAGTAAAACACATATCTTGATCAGCGATGATGCTGATCAAATATGCACAGTATGTATACTTAACAAGTTTCTACGAACCTCTTCTTGACTGAACCAGTACACAAACCAAAACCATGCAGTATTCAAGACGGCTGCTGGGATTTACTAACACCCAACGTCTTCTGTTTGTGGCCATCAATAAAATGAAACTAATGGATGCCATTTTACAGCACTTTGGTTGGGCTCCGTCAGTTCCAAATCATTGTGAGGAAAATGATGGCGACCATAAAAGCCTAAGTAATGTACAGCAGAGAAAAAAATATTTGGGTGGGCAGTGGACATATTACGTAATAAAAGAGTGTGTGTTTTTACTGGCCCTATACACCTGGGGGTTGCTCCTACTCTGTCAATGAAGGTTATTGAGGACTTGAAGAAAGAAAAGCCGAACAAAGATATCTGTCACACTTAGCAATGCTCATCAATACACTGATATCAACCCTAGTAGCATATCTTAGAATATCTGGTTACTGTTGTATAAGGTCAGCACTGATGGGAATGTATTGACTCTTAAGAAGAGAAGTAGAGGTAAAGAAGAAAAGTAGATACGGTACGGATATATATCCAACGAAGTGAAGTCCAAGGGTGAAGTCTTCCAAATCAGTGGAATCCTTTAGTGTCCGAATATTGGATAGATATGTATAAATGGAATATAACCATTTTCTTCTAT
This sequence comes from Terebella lapidaria, assembly GCA_949152475.1. NCBI lineage: Eukaryota > Metazoa > Annelida > Polychaeta > Terebellida > Terebellidae > Terebella > Terebella lapidaria. Next base: position 21,321,067 of record OX424564.1, on the reverse strand, counting down.
TTATATGGCATTTACTGTTTTCCATATATTTTATCTCATATGTCTTGCATTTATGGAAACTAGATTGTAACATTGGTTGATGTGTTTCTGTGCGACGATGGTGTGTAGCGTGAATGGAATATCATAAACATCGACATGGCAAGGTCAATACTCTGCCTCCAGCTGCAGGAGACGATGGTGTAGCGTGAATGGAATATCATAAACATCGACATGGCAAGGTCAATACTCTGCCTCCAGCTGCTTTCCATTATGACCTGGGTTTCGGGGTGCAGAGACATAATATACACCACATATCGGTCAACGAGAAACTCTTTTTACCAGACTCTTGATGAAAATCTTGATGAAATCTAATGCAGATGTAGAATAAGCAAAGCATTGAGTTAGAATCTCAAAGATTGAGACCTGGACAACTTCACGAAATCAGTGGAGACATAGGTATTATCTGAACGCCATAATTAATAACAAATTCAGAGTATAAAAATAATAGGGATTGCAAAACTAGACGTGATCTGACCTTTCACTATGATGAGACCTGCCTTGCAACATAAAGTGCAGGTATGCAACTATACGTGTAATTTAAAAAAAAAAATGATATAAAATATACTACGAATTCATCGTCGTGTCTGCCGGAGCGTTTCCAGACATGACATTATTTGGTTACGATAATGAAATTGAACCAGGATGTTGATATCTGAGCTCGGTTGACTTGGTGTAATTGTCAAGATATTTCTGCAAGAGCCAATATTTATGTCGCACCATGATGAAGGAAACACACCGAACAATCACCGTTTGAACTTTATTTGAGTTAGTTAACGTGGGGGACGAGTAAGAACTACAACAGAGCAATCTTGTCTAATAAATAAGTCTCTCTCAGTCTTATCCATTTCTAGGTTAGTAATAATTGCCTGTTTACCGAAATCGTGCCGAGCAATGATATTTAGAGGCAATAAAATATGGAGGTTGATTCTGTGATCTCGCACGAATAATAGGAAACGACAGTGTTTCAGAAGGTACATGTAAGAAGTAATCATTCTCCATGTCAGATTACACTGGTTATTCCGAGGTGTAGTGATGGGGGGTGTGTTTAAATTCACATAGAGGCTTTTGTGTAAGTATGAGCCTTGAATAATTCACGAAAGATGCAACGTATCCCAAATTATTTTTACATTTACACCGTGGATCATTCCATGCATCAATGGCTTTCTCCGCATTGTAAATATCAATGACATATTACACGTCAGGTGTTTCAATCAATGACATATCACCTCTTTCTGCAGCTCTCACGTATCAGTATCACACGTGAAAGGTGAGATACGCTGATCAATGGCACGTGCCATAAACAAGATTATGGACTTCGGGGAGACATCAGCTAAATTACTGTTGGGTGCTTTACTGCTGAGATATGACGCTCGTCACTTTGAAAGCAGAAGTTACTGCATCACAAGAACATTAAGCTGCCATGTTTTCATCCATTAATAGGGACGCCGTTAGCAAGCTGGATAATGGTTTTTAGATGATAGTGACATTTGAATGATGTGCGTCTCATGATTTGTGTAAACACACTGAACATTATCAGTGTGAGAATCAAGGGCATAGTACAGTGGGAGACTTCGAGGCTATCGAACAGCAAGTTAGATCAGTTGTTGTTACCCTCAATAACACATTGCTGTTACCCTCAATAACACTCTCATGTCTCATAACGCTCTCATGTTTATACATACACTTATGGCACAATTATATATCATTGAATGATATAAATAATACATATCAACATTGCTATATAAGCAAAGTCCAGCTTGGTGTGAGGTGGGAAAGGTTGGCTGGGAACCATTGCGGCATTATTTCCCAAAAAACATGGCGAAAATGAAAGTGGCATTGTTTCCGAAAAACATGACATCAATGACCATTGTATCGACCTTTCTCCATGCCAGAGTCCCTGGACATACCACCATACATGTACGATGATATCGGTTGTCGCGTCAATGGTCAATGCTGAATAATTCATTGGATGGGTATCACTGATATTTTGCATCTGGGTATTCTTAGATGTCAGCTTTACAAATTTTCTTTGTAGAATTGTTTATTTTCATATTGATCACTTTTGGAGGAATGTGTGCATAGAAAATACAGATGTCCTGTCCAGCATGAGGATTTGATGGTTATAGGTCTATTCATAACCATTTTCGGAACCCAGATACCTGTATCAAATGGTATAAAGGCATTAGCTGGTCATTTGGAGTGATGGGGAGGGCTACGTTTTGCAGTTAGATTCACACTCATGGAACGAAAATTGCCAAACAATTGCATATTCAATTTCAGAAATATTATCTAATGATTTCCTAGCCATTATGATTGGTGCCATTAAAATGGGTACTAGCCATCAAAATTGGTGTTGTCTACAATATAATGTGTGATACTAATTACAAATCTGTTTTAATTTATAAAACATATTTTTACAACGTGGGCAACCACCACTCGCGTGTTATGGGAAACCATATTTTTCAATTTGGAAAGCAATAGGTAAATGCCCAATGATATTTGATTTGGATGAAAACATCATTTTACTCTGAAGGTCAAATGGGCCGTCTTCTTGAAATGTGCAAGTCAAATCATGCTCAAATCACGTACAAATCTAATCCAAAATTGCGAAATCAGACACAGAGGAATTGCCGGCAGGCGATAAAAATACAAGTATAACTGGTTCTTCAGGAATGAAGGTGATAACACGTTGTGATTTCCTTCTAGTTGTCCCCTAACCAGGACATAATTTATTCCAATATTTTACCAGATTGACTTGAGACTTGACGTGATATTGAGCGAACAAAAATCTGGAGCACATTCTGAGAGTATTGGAACAAAAAGCAATCACATATGCACAGACGTGTTAGTATAAGTATTCGTGATGTAATGAGTGTGCCCGGGCGGTCAGATAATAATCAATAGTCATCCTGCCATCGAGATTTGAAGGCAACATGAATATTTATATAGGACTTGCGGGCACGGCGTATCTATATTGATTCAGGTGACCGATATTTCAGATAATTATATTGGATGACATATATCAGTTTGATGCCTGAAACAACTGGAGCTGGCCAACCATTTCTTGGGTTTGTTACATTTTATTACTTAATAGAAGAATATAAGAAATCATAACTTAATAACGAAATGAATTTCATTACATGTACAAAAGAATGGATATTCACATATTACATGTATAATTGAAACCAATACCGCTGGATGTCGACGTATCAAGTACCACAAGTATCTTGATCAGCAGATAGTGCTTACCAAGTATGCAACTATTGCATAATTAGTTGATCTTTCTCAAAGTTCCTATGAGTCTCAACGTGGCTGAAACATTACACAAAGCAGAACCATGCAGTATTTAGCCCAAGTATCATATTCTCGCGCTTTCCACTATTGTCAATAAGGATGGAGGTGCGAGACGGAATAAATGGTATATTTCAGTGGATGAGAAGTATTAAGGAGCAATGCACGTTACTTTGGCCCAGTATTCAAGACGGCTGCTAGGCGTTGCTCATACATGATGACATCTGTGTGTGGTCATTGATTAAATGAAACTAATGGATGCCACCCTACCGTACTTTGGTTTGGCTCAGTCAGTTCCAAATCATTGTGAGGAAAATGGGTGGCGACCATAAAAACCTAAGTAATGTACAGTAGAGAGAAACTATCTGGATGGTCAGCGAAAATATTTCGGAATGAAAGAGTGTGTGGTTCTTTGGTGGCCTTATTGATGCTCCTGATCCGCCCTGCTGAAAAACATAAATACGTGGGGATTCATGATTTGAAAGAAGCCACACGTGTTATTGTCTTTCACTGTCCCCGGTTCAGGATCAAACAAGCCACTGTCCAACTATTGAGAAATATACTACTCACACAACATGATATAACCATTTAGGCCACACATATTGTAGAATATAAGAAATTTACAAATTTGCCCATAAACTCTTCGCACCAGCAAGGAACAGACGATTCATGTCATTGTAATGTAAAAAAAGTAATTTTTTAAAAAATTCGACATGAAATATAGGAGTGGTTGGTGAATTAAGTATGCAATAATGTGTCATATATGTAGGCATTCAATCGATATGAAATGTGATGCTCCTGCTCGTGTATAGGAGTACATGCCATTACGAACCGGAGCTTAGCAGATGCAGAGCTATTAAAAAAATTCCATTTTTGAATGAAGCGTTTGAAATATTGGGAGGAACCGCATTGCATGCGTAGCCTATATGTATGGCTGACAGTTTTCCTGGTAACTGACAAACATACATAGGTATCGGGAAGAGACTTCTGAGAATTAATGGCTTAGCTGGTATCGAATTCACACAAATAATCAAAAATAGCGGTTATGTAAAATGAACTAATAGATAAAACGGAAAGATAAAAACGGAACATAAAACGGATAAAGCTAACGTTAAATCAATCTTAGGTTTGCTCAATTATGAACATACTTTACATCTCGAATCTATAAAAATCCAAACAAATATGGCTGAGAGCACGCAGAATACACACGTTTGTGAACACGAGACTTTATGGTCAATATTCCTCCTCTGGAAGACATTGGTACAATAATAGAAAATATTGTTATATTTGGTGTTTCTGGTGTGACACTATGTACATATTAGATTACTCAAAAGGGCGGGGAAGGGCGGCTCTATAGGACCAGACATGAACTTTGACCTTTTTGTATCAGTAACACATATGGAAGGTGATATACACTAATGAATGCCACGTGCTATAAACAAGATAATGACGCGTTGGAAGACATCATCTGAATACTTTGAAGGTGGCAAGTCCATTATCTGTCTGATATCTAACCATAACCAGGAGCATCGTTTGCAAGTGGGATAATTGGTCTTAGATGTTAGTGATATCTGAAAGATGCCTCTATGATGACTTGTATAAACACACTAGGAACCTCAATACGTATATATACATTCAGCTTTAGAGCAAATAATAATAAAATGGTAATTTTTATAGCGTTAAACAATAAACATATTTAGCGTTTCACATTGTGAAATTAACCCAAGAGCTAAAAAATGTTTCCGGAGAAAAGTTTAGTGTTTTACCCCAACCTTTTCCATCAATATCGCTGTTTCGACCTTTCAAGGTTATTGAGAGTCAAATTCAAGGTCACCTGTAAATTCGCCGCATATGACTTCCTATTAAATGTGCCAAGCTCTATCTTAAAGTGTTCTAGAAGTTTACTGCCCACAACTCCCATCATGAAGGATTAATTGGGTGAACTTGGGAGAATTGTGTGAACGTCCAATTAATTTTCTAATGGCGAGAAATTTTTTTTTTCTTGGCTGGAGAATGGCTCAAAAGGAACAGTGACTTGAAATTTGGCAAAAAACATTGTTTGCGCTGACCAGTCGAGAAATCAGAATGGCCGCCAAAGTCAGAAACTGATTTCCGATCTGCATACTGATTTCCGATCTGCATACATGTGCCGAAATTTATGCTCTATATTGAAGTGTTCAAGGAGTATGCTACATAAAGCTGCCCTTCTGAAGGAAAATTTGGCCCAAAAAACTTTCAAAGATGGAAATAATTTTTTTTTGGTTGGAAATCAGTCAAAATGAATATTGACTTGATTTGGGATGAGACCAGTCGAAAATTCAAGTTGGCCACACGATGACCGGCGATTCGAGGGCAACGAAACCACGCTGTCATTGGTTGTAAGCTGTTCACGTGTCTGTGCATAAAAGTGCTTATTCACCAAACCAACCGGTCAAGTTTTTTTTACATTCACCGATCGGTCCATATCATATATATGTACCGCTCGCCAATGAGCAATTAAAATGCTTTTACATGTTTTTTTTTTCTGTTACGAATGTCGCGTATCATATGAATATGGTGAATTAAATAAGCTTGTTTCAGAGATCATTCCTCGTTCGTATAGGTGTTCCTGAAAACATCAAGCTGGAAATGACAGGCGTCACTGGTGCAGTATTTATTCGAATCAACAGTTTTGGATGTATTATGTTTTTATCATAACATCAGTATCATACATAAACAATGCTTCAGTATTTGCACGAACTTCCAAACATTTCACATGTACATGTATTATATAATAAAACAAATATTAATATTAACGTTTCGGTGAATACGGGATAATATGTACCTCTCGCCAAAGACATATCCACCTCGCAAGCTAGGTGAATATGTTTTTCGCGAGAGGTTCATATTTCCACGTATTCACCTCACCAAAAGTCAATATTTCTATAGTATGGTTGTTGTGTATAGTTCGTCAAACATGATGTGATTAAATGGATGATCAATCAACAGTGTTCATGAAAAAAACCAGTAGAAACGATCGGGAAATACGGAAAGGTTATAATAGACGAGTGCCGCATTTGACATGAGGCTGTGCAGTATTAACGATCAAAGTCCGAGTGACTACAGTTATAAGCTCATAAATCTGCCAATGATGTCTGGAGTACAAACCCCAGTCACTTTGACTTGATGGTTTCCCCGTGATGATATGAGTGCACTGAATAACTTCATTCCGTATTTCATCATTACCAAGAAGAATATATCATCTTCCCTTTCACGTAGTTCAGTTTCACTGTTGCGAGACTGGATGCACTAAGGATCGTTAGTGCATCCCGCAATGGCGAACAGCATTCGCGGTTCGTTTGAAAATTACGATGGTGATCGATACACACATACATCTGCTGATTCGAATGGGCACGAAACAACTGTTTGTTGCAAATACATGGCGATTTATGTTGTTTTGAGCTCGAAAAACTCGTCTGAAAAAAAACCGAAAGATTCCCTAACGATTGTTTTTGCAAAGATTCCCTAACGAACATGTGAAGATTCCCTAACATGTAAAGATTCTTTTCTTTATTAATCCAAATCTACGTTATTTAAATGTTTAACTTAAATGATCTTCTGATATGAACAACATATTATATTGTGTAGGCGTGTGTGTAGGTATATGAGGTATGTGACTATATTTGTCACATAGAACATACACATCACATATTTTGTCACATATAAATCCAACTTCACTTGGAGCTGGAGTTTCGTTTGCGATAGTTAGACAAAAGGTACATGAGTGTGCAGCTAGTTCTGTTTATCTAGTACAGATTTCCTATTTTTAATGTGACATGTCGCACAAATCAACGAATTCACAATGGTGTATGATATGGACCTATTAAAATATACACGTATGTGGCCTATATCGTTAGGGAATCTCACTTTTGTCGTTGGTGAATCTTATCGCTAATTCTTTTCCTCAATATATCTCAACAAAAAAGCGTGATCTGCTTGAAATAACTACGCATGTCTTTGACCAAAACGCTAAGCTACCTTCGAAATATCCATTTATCACAAATGGACCTGTCATTTGATAAAATACGGTTAAAAATCAAACTGATCGTGTTTCCTGTCCGCCATTGCGGGATGCACTAACGATCCAGTCTCGCCATAGTGAGTTTTATGACATCCAGAAGCTACAGTGAGCTGTGTCCTATGGTGGGATACACACGTTCAAGGAGCGAGTTGATATTTTTATGTTCTCACATCCGGCGTTGATGGGGACAATTCCCCTGATATCTAGTGTATCATGCTAACTCGTTAGCGTACAAATACGGTGGGTAAGGATTCTTCAATGTATTTATGTGCACCGGTACATACATGCTGTAATTAAAGGTACAATGTACCGATGATTATGAAGTCACCTGGTGCAGGACAATACTATACTGAATCTGAATAATAATAAACGTCCATTAAACAGGGTTCACTCCCAGATTGTATGTAAGAGGACAACACTACAATTTTTGCTATATCCGGTGTATGATAGGCACTAAATAAAAGTTGTTCACAAATGAAATGTGTAAATTTGGACTGTTGAAATGAGTGACAGCATCAAGTAATAGTACAAGTTTGAGGAACTTATTTATATTTCTGCTCCGTTTGTCATAAACTGGCAAGGAAATGTTCCCATTTAGATGTATATATTCGGAGAGTGAACAATGGATATCACGCACTTCATATGATCGGGTGTATATACCATACTCGCATGTATATAACATTATATAAATGGTGACTGGTTTGAAGGGGAACATGGCGAGACGTTCCCCCGAGGAGACAATGTTGCCCGAGGCGACGCCGAGGGTAACAATGTCGTCGAGGTCTGCAAAATGTATCAAGCTGATTAACCAATCAGCGACGGGGATTCTAACATGAGGTATAATAAATACTGTTTACTGACTGATTACGAATTTGGTGTATGTTATGGACTGGAGAATGATTGATGGGTGCCTATGTCCTTTTGGAGTGTTCCTATACGGGCATTTAGAATGCGGGAAACTCGTATATGTATCGAAGATGAAACTTATTTTCCTCAAACCGACGATTTTCGGAATATTGCATCTCAATGTCACATTCTTGTTCATGCTATGATTAGGTGTGTACCAATATGGATAAACAAGTATTATTTCAGGAAGAAACCTTCTCATGAAAAATGTAGTCCCAAATAACACTCTTTGCAGAGACGATGAGGAATCACATGTTTACTTACCAAAAGTAAGGTTCATCGCTCTCCTTCTCACATTCGGTACACACCATCATCACCATCTTGATTGACACAGTACAGAAAACACTTCTATCCACTATCAATAGAGGGAGCCAGACTGTCAGGAAATACTCACACCTGATATGATCTTCTCGTGCTCATCAATGAATAGAATGGAATGAATGGGTTCCTTTGTACAGTATTTTGAGCTCAATGAGTGTCATATTGTTGTATTGAATGATGGGTGGTCCCACGAAAGCTCAATGGCGATTTTGGACATGTTTTTGGTTTGCGATACGCTTTTGTTTGTTCTATGACTTTTCTTGGTAAGTGAGCGTCTTGCAACTACAGAAATAGACAGTGCTATTGCCATTCACTGACAGTATTTATGTGTATGCTTTTTTCTGATTCACATGCATTACAATGATTTTTTTAACAATGGTCATCATCATGATGCCTGTATAATACTGTAAACCCGGAAAGTTTCGCTGCCGAAAAGTTTCGCGTTTTTGGAGATTTAGGCAGTTTCGCTGCCATTAAGTTTCGCGAATTTGCTAAGAATTTTTTTGGGGAAATTTAATGGACTCGAGCAAATGTCGTGTCCATTTAGTCTTAGCAAGAGTGGACGCCCTAATCGTGGAGGCACGCTGGTGGGGTTCTGCAGTTTTTTAAAGTACGTTTATTTGAACGATCTGACGGTTGATTCGGACAAAGAAAATCCAAGCTCAGACCTGAATTTCAACTGTTCCTTTATTGCTGTTCTCAGCTGCGTAGCGGCCGATCTTCAACTTCACTTCGGGATCCAGGTGATGGTAGGCACCTCGGCGTTTCTGCGCCTTCAAAAGCCGACTTTCTTCAGTAACCACAGACTGGTTAATAGACTGCGGGGCTTCCGCGGGATAGCCTGCTACCTGCGCAGATGATTCACCACGTCCACGGAAAAACTTCAAAATACCCACTTGTCGGGACATTTTTGTATGTTTTGTACATGAAAAACGAAAGTGAACTCATGCTGAACACAAGTCATGTGCCATGAAAGTTGGGCGGAAGTGTGAACTTTTTTACCATCCGTGACTGGCGTGAGCACTCGTGAAGCCATTACAACGTTTTAACAAGCACTCATTCTCTACTCCCTTGTCATGTGCGGATGATAGAAAAATATTTTCGCGCACATAAAATTTCGCTACCAAAAAATTTTGCAACCATTAAGTTTCGCGATTTTGACCTCATCGCGAAAAACGCGAAACTTAATGGCCGCGAAACATTAATGGGTTTACAGTATTCAGAAAATTTGAGATTGTATTCTACATATAGGTATGGAATGTATGAATGTGTTACTTTAGTCCATGAGCCCAGCCAAAATTTACTACCATGAAAGGGCACCAAACTTTGACTGTTTTTTCCAGTTTATATAACCCTCAACATGACAAAACATCATGATGGACTTCTCAGAAGAGTAGCTTAAATTTTCTACAGAATTTTGAACATATCGGTATGTTATACTATAGCGAATGACAAAATGAGCGATTTGAATGCACATTGTAGCGAGTATGTTTTTTTCAAAGGTCACAGAGAAACCAACAAATATTGTTTCATGAAATATTATGGTGTTAAGTGAATATAAATAGAAGTAAGTATCAACCTATTAATATCAACCTGATTAGTATCAACCTATTAATATGTAACAATTATATTTGATCAATGTATTGATGTTTCACAATTCTGTTTGCAAATTTTAGAATTCCACTCTAGCAGTCTAGTCTTGGATTGACGGAGATATATGTAAAGGTGTGACCACTGCGGAAACACAATTGTGAAAACACAATTTCAATATTTCAATGTGTATGAGAAGTGGTATTCAATTGTATCCCCCGAACAAAGTTTGGCTGATACTATGGATTTGCGATAGTCGTCCGCATCTGCATCTGCGTCCGCAGAGATTCTCTTGTGAATGTGCTACAAGCCAATTCTCACCCAATCACAGTAATTGTTTACAGCCTCATATATATTGGTAAAACCACGATACCAATCGTTTTTGGTTGCCAACTTAATTGGTGGTTTGGGGACACATTTTGCCTTGAAATCAGCCTGTTTGAGACACATGACTTATGAACACTCTACAGACGGTAGTTGTCGACGAATCTTAATAATATTTGGGAATGTTGTTGGGAAGGAATAGTTTCTCAGAATGATCATATCAATATTAATATGTTAATGGCCTAACTTATTGCAGATATGTTAAATACCGATTTTGACATTTATGATCATTCCAATTGCCTGGATTTTCTTGTTCAGAATAGAGAACTGATGTTTTTGGTTACAAGTTACAACAGCATTACCAAATAAAGCTTGTTCCATTAGTTTCACTACTGAGCACAATAAAAATAGTTAAGACAAGAAACATTCATTTTTGGGCTCGGCAAAGTGAAAGTTTTTATGGTAACATTGATGTTACTGTCAGAATAAGTTAACATTAACTATCTGAGTCTATTATTGAACACAAAAACAAATAATAAGGACGAGGACCATTTATTATTGGGCTCAACAAGGTAAGTTTTGATCAATAGAGATTTTATGGCTGTAGTAACTTTTTGTTTTAGTAAATAAGTTAATATGAATTTTGCTAGTAAATTTTATTATTGAGCTCATTAAAAATAGTTTAGGCGAGGAATATTTTTATTGGGGTCAACAATGTGAAAGTTTTGTTCAGTGAAGAATCTATGGCTGTAGTAACATTATATTACTGAATAAGTTAACATGAATTTTGATAGTTTCATTTATGTTCATTACTGAGCACAATAAGAATAGCTAAGGCAGGGTACATTTATTATTGGGCTCAGTAAGGAAAATGTTCTGTCCAGTACTGAGTATATGGCTGTAGTACCATTTATATTACTGAATAAGTCAACATTAATTTGGCTAGTTGAGTCTATTATTAAATATAATAAAAAAAGATAAGGCAAGGAACATTTATTGTTCGGCTCAATGGGGAAAAGGTTTTGTGCAGTTGAAATTTAGTAATAATATTGATATTACCTAATGAGTTGACATTAATTTTGCTAGTTAAGTTTATTATTGTTCATTACAATAAAAATAATTAAGGTGAGTGACATTTATTTTTGCGATCAATGAGGAAAATATTGTGTCCAGTAGTGATTTCATGGCTTTACTACCAATAAATTACTGAATAAATTAATATCAATTTTGCTGTTTATGTTTTTCGTTGAGCACAATAAAGATATTTGATGCTATCAACATACATTATTGTGCCCAACGGGGAAAAGGTCATGTTCAGTAATGAATTCATGGCTGTAGTACCACAGATTATACTGAATAAGTTAAGATTGATTTGGCTAGTTATAACATGCTGTGAACCCATTCATTAATTTGACAACTTTGAACTCAGCTAGCACATACTTTGAATAGAAATAGAAGTTTTATTGGACATACTGATCCAGCTTCATAATTTTTCATCATTTTCGAATACAACACTTTTGGTTAACTTTTAGTTGAATTTCACATTCGAACCTCATTTGGAACATATTTGGGGTAAAAATGGAGCTTTTTGCGATCTGGCTTTGATCTGGCTCCAATTTCATCATCTTGAAATGCAGTTTTGGTCGATATTCGTTTGGAATTTCAATTTTGAACCAAATTTGGTACATTTTTGGGGTGAAAATAAAACTTTTGTTTCCGCTTAAATTTTAGCATCTTCAAATGCAGTTTTGGTCAACTTTTTGTTGTAATATCAACTTGAAACCAGATTTCGCACATATTTTGAGTGAAAATATAACATATGGACAAAAGTGTGATTTAACTCCAATTTTGTTATCTTGAAATGCAGTTTTGGTCAACAGTTGTTTCGAATTTCAACTTGAAACCAAGTATATTTGGCAAATACTTTGAATTAAAATATAACTTGTGGGAAAAATTTCGACCTGGCTCCAGTTTTGAGTACCTTTCTAGTACCTGAAACCCATATGGGGTACATGAGTGTGCAGCTAGTTCTGTTTATCTAGTACAGATTTCCTATTTTTAATGTGACATGTCGCACAAATCAACGAATTCACAATGGTGTATGATATGGACATATTAAAATATACACGTATGTGGCCTATATCGTTAGGGAATCTCACTTTTGTCGTTGGTGAATCTTATCGCTAATTCTTTTCCTCAACATATCTCAACAAAAAAGCGTGATCTGCTTGAAATAACTACGCATGTCTTTGACCAAAACGCTAAGCTACCTTCGAAATATCCATTTATCACAAATGGACCTGTCATTTGATAAAATACGGTTAAAAATCAAACTGATCGTGTTTCCTGTCCGCCATTGCGGGATGCACTAACGATCCAGTCTCGCCATAGTGAGTTTTATGACATCCAGAAGCTACAGTGAGCTGTGTCCTATGGTGGGATACACACGTTCAAGGAGCGAGTTGATATTTTTATGTTCTCACATCCGGCGTTGATGGGGACAATTCCCCTGATATCTAGTGTATCATGCTAACTCGTTAGCGTACAAATACGGTGGGTAAGGATTCTTCAATGTATTTATGTGCACCGGTACATACATGCTGTAATTAAAGGTACAATGTACCGATGATTATGAAGTCACCTGGTGCAGGACAATACTATACTGAATCTGAATAATAATAAACGTCCATTAAACAGGGTTCACTCCCAGATTGTATGTAAGAGGACAACACTACAATTTTTGCTATATCCGGTGTATGATAGGCACTAAATAAAAGTTGTTCACAAATGAAATGTGTAAATTTGGACTGTTGAAATGAGTGACAGCATCAAGTAATAGTACAAGTTTGAGGGACTTATTTATATTTCTGCTCCGTTTGTCATAAACTGGCAAGGAAATGTTCCCATTTAGATGTATATATTCGGAGAGTGAACAATGGATATCACGCACTTCATATGATCGGGTGTATATACCATACTCGCATGTATATAACATTATATAAATGGTGACTGGTTTGAAGGGGAACATGGCGAGATGTTCCCCCGAGGAGACAATGTTGCCCGAGGCGACGCCGAGGGTAACAATGTCGTCGAGGTCTGCAAAATGTATCAAGCTGATTAACCAATCAGCGACGGGGATTCTAACATGAGGTATAATAAATACTGTTTACTGACTGATTACGAATTTGGTGTATGTTATGGACTGGAGAATAATTGATGGGTGCCTATGTCCTTTTGGAGTGTTCCTATACGGGCATTTAGAATGCGGGAAACTCGTATATGTATCGAAGATGAAACTTATTTTCCTCAAACCGACGATTTTCGGAATATTGCATCTCAATGTCACATTCTTGTTCATGCTATGATTAGGTGTGTACCAATATGGATAAACAAGTATTATTTCAGGAAGAAACCTTCTCATGAAAAATGTAGTCCCAAATAACACTCTTTGCAGAGACGATGAGGAATCACATGTTTACTTACCAAAAGTAAGGTTCATCGCTCTCCTTCTCACATTCTGTACACACCATCATCACCATCTTGATTGACACAGTACAGAAAACACTTCTATCCACTATCAATAGAGGGAGCCAGACTGTCAGGAAATACTCACACCTGATATGATCTTCTCGTGCTCATCAATGAATAGAATGGAATGAATGGGTTCCTTTGTACAGTATTTTGAGCTCAATGAGTGCCATATTGTTGTATTGAATGATGGGTGGTCCCACGAAAGCTTAATGGCGATTTTGGACATGTTTTTGGTTTGCGATACGCTTTTGTTTGTTCTATGACTTTTCTTGGTAAGTGAGCGTCTTGCAACTACAGAAATAGACAGTGCTATTGCCATTCACTGAGAGAATTTATGTGTATGTTTTTTTCTGATTCACATGCATTACAATGATTTTTTTAACAATGGTCTTCATCATGATGCCTGTATAATATTCAGAAAATTTGAGATTGTATTCTACATATAGGTATGGAATGTATGAATGCGTTACTTGGGCTATTTGACGTTTTCAATTCATGATGGGTGATACGATTCACATTGCCTTCACCGACCACATGTAATATCATGATTTCTAAGACTCCCAGAATCTTTCACACTTTAATAACAGACTATATTGGTATGGAAGTCGGATGTAGCTGTGGGCACAAGCCACAATGTCCCAGCGAGGGCGGAATAACAATGTTCATATCACGGAGACGACAAGGTCGCTATCGCCCTGAACGTGACCGGTTATGAATTTTTCGTACCCAAAGAAAGTATTTACGTATTCAGTGTGACATTCTGTCAACTGTGGTCCTGAAGAAAATCTAATTGCTGAAACAAATCTTTTAAGGAGCGTGTCATTCATGAAAAATAAACGCTTACCAACGCAGATGAATATACTGATTCCAAACGAACCCGCATGTTTCGGAGTATCAGATAACAGCTGCCTCATGAGAACGTATCCAAACGGTATCAATTCCATGCTACACATGATCAGATGTTTTTTTTCACAATACTCAGTCACACCAACGATCTTATATTTATCGTGCGCACACTTTGAGTAGTTAATGTCAGGCCGAGCAAGAACTACAACAAATCGATCACGTACAAATAAACCTCTCACTATTGTCCACTTCCAAGTTGGCAAGAATTGATCAGATAGACTGCTGAACCACATCACACCCTATGATTAGCTTTAACGTGCCATTATGACCAATTTGACAACGAATTCTGTGCTCTCTCACTGTTGGTTGAGTCTGTGTTTTAGCAGGTGGAGAATAAATGTCGACGCCTAGCAAGCTGCACTGTAGGTGATTCCACAGGGGGGAGAAACACTGTGTAATAACAGCATCGATTTCACTACGCAGAAGTTTTGTATAATTTGCGAAAGGAATGAACATCATGCATTTGCGTCACATTCTGGATATTATGTCATTATTTGTTTGCATTACGTTGGGGGATATTATTACAATTTGCATATGCTGTGGGTCATTTTTGTGCACGAACTGCTTGCTTCAATATTGTACATGACTGTTTGTGCATTCTGCCGGCTGTAAGGGGGTTGTTATTCTCCAGTGATGGCACCATTAGTAAGATATATAATTTGTTTATATGCTGACGTCATTTGTCTCATGCAACTCTGATTATTCTTTAAACGCACTAAGCCGTATAAACGTCAGCATCGAAGTCATGTTCACTATGGGGGTCTCTGGAGTTAAAAGCAGTGAGGTTTAGTAAGGACAGTTCGTAACAAGTGGATAAACACACCAAATAGACGTCGGGGTTCTGTTTGTCATATATGCTATCAGTTCCAAGTAATCATGAATAGCTAGTAAATGTCAACCAAAGATCACAACCTTGGATTGTGAAGGTAGCTGGTGGGTATTAATACTATGTTTCAATAAATGTTGTCGCTGTTCGTTTCAATATATGTTCAAGACAAGGATCCATGCCATAATATAATTTATATTATTGTAATCTAAAGTTGATTTTTTTAAAATTCAAGATGATCTATTGTTCGGGTCATGTCTGAAATATCCCTACAATCCATACCCAGCGATAACAGACATCAACATGAACATTATAGGCGATTAAGGATATTGTAACGGGATTTCCCCTCGGTGACGTCTGGATAAACGGTTTCTTGGAAGGTGGGTGGGTTTTTGTTAACCGGAGCTAAAGCGGAAAATTCCGGGAAACTGCTGCTTGCACGGCTCAATCACGGCTAGAAGTCTCTAAGGGTTGGTAGCGTGGTCTGGAATGGACCTCCCACCGTTCTCCCCGACTGCAATCTGCAACTGCACCTGAAATAAAGATTCCGGTGGCGTTTCCGCTACCAGTACTGCAACTGCTCTGTCGGGTCACCGTTTCCGCAACTGCTCCGTTGTTTCCGTCTCACTGCAACTGCGGCTGCACCTGAAATGAAGAATCTAGAAGCGTGTCCGCCTCCGACTCTGCAACTATTCCGTCAGGTACTGCCTCTGCATCCGTTTCGCTGCTTTTGTCTCCACTGCAACCGCGACTGCACCTGAAATGAGGATTCCGGAAGCGTTTCCGCCTCTGGTACTGCAACTGCTCCTGTCTCCGCAACTGCTCCGTCAGGTACCGCCTCCACAGTGGGTCCGTTGATTCCACCTCCGTCTCCGTCTTCTTCTCCGGTGATCTGGGTTCTGGATCACCCTCACACGTCGTTACAACTTTGTCTTAACCGACCGTTAACTTGTGTTCCTTCTTCTCCGTATTACTTTCTTGTACCGATTACTTTAACTTTATCATAATTTTCCAAGTTCCCTATCGAACACGGAAGAACAACCCAGAATAGGTTTTCAGCTTTATTTCTCAAAGTATACAGTCGGAAGACATAAACTGCGATCATCTGCATGACCTAAGCCGGAGCAAGGGAGTACTCTGCCAAGGGAGAAGGGTCTGAACAGGTCGATGTCAGGACATCAACTCCGCCGTCCGCTCTGAAGCGGGGGCTTTTATAGACCTGAGACCCAGGGTCACGTGACCGACCATTGTGACGTCATAGTCCGCCAAAACACTGATTTTTCCGGAATTTTTTCCGGAGCAAGGGAGTACTCTGCCAAGGGAAAAGGGTCTGAACAGGTCGACGTCAGGACACCAACTCCGCCGTCCGCTCTGAAGCGGGGGCTTTAATAGACCTGAGACCCAGGGTCACGTGACCGACCATTGTGACGTCATAGTCCGCCAAAACACTGATTTTTCCGGAATTTCCAAAAACATGCTAGAACCAATCAGTGGCTGACACGTCACCTTTTAAACCGAAAACGAGGCTGATCACGTGACCTTCGGAATGTTTCATTTTTTGTACTCCATTGTTCCGGCTCCGTTTCCGTCTCCGGTTCCGGCTTCAACCATTTAAATTATTCTAAGTTCCAAGCCGGAATACCTTTCTAAAACCATCAATATATAACCGTATGAACCTTTAAATGCATAAACATTTTAATGAACCGTTATTCAACCGTAATATCACAAAATATACACGAATTACCTTGGGGAACTTTTGGGAACACCCCAAAACCGTTACAATATTGATCAATACAGAGTATCGATATAGCGTTGTACAGGCCCTAGTCATGTGTCTGTCTGAGAATGTAACACAATTTTACATGCGAGTGCAATGGATATCATGAGCATGATGTCGAAGTGGTGCCGATAGAAGCACAAATGGTGCTTTTATTAGGCAGGCATATGCATTACTTCGGATATTGTTGAATCCGTATAATTACAGCATACCGCTGATTCTGATGTCACATCACATAACACATTGCACAATGTCAGTTAACCTTAACACATACGCCTGTCGTAATATCGCACTCTTGACAACGCCAAATCACGAGCATTATATGTGAAGAATACGGTTCTTTGGCCCGTATCAAGCCGAGTGTCTGTAATGTCGTGCTAACAGACCAACAAGCCGGCAGTTCAATTCAAACTGTTTATTGTGGTGATAATGCCGATGTCCACACACACACCACAATCGGGGCCGCTCACACCTACGTCGGTGATTTCCCAGTCGAATATATTCCTATTATTATAGTCCTTCAATCACGTATATCCACCGTATATCTTTATATATATATTCACTTATACTCTCACGGCCGTTCTTCTGGTTACAATATAAAACACGACCGTCTTCATTGAACACTTCCACTCAACTGCGCAGATTCTATGGGGCCGGGGGAACATGTGTCTGTGTAATTTCCCGCCAAGTGCATGCGGTGTTGTGATTGGTTGGATGTATGCTGGTATGCGCTGATCTCACCGGGAAAGTGGGTTTCCCCGGCGTGTGTCAATACTTGTAATGCCTGTATCTGTGCACGTGATGCGTGGTGTATGTGTGTCAAGTTCTATGTTTAGAAGTCAGTGCATGTGAAGGTCAAGGCCGAGTATATTGGGTCGAGTGTACCGAACAAATGGGGCCGCAGGTGCGAGGTTTGACCTGTGTGTGTAACCATGACTACATGGAGTTTATGCTTGTGATCGTATAGTGTGTACTTGTCCTGTATGTAAGTCATGTAGAATGAATGTTTGTTGTGGAAATGTGTAGTGCGCGGGAGGGACGGGAGTTACAGTCGCTAAAATTACTACATAACACCCCTTCATTAATCCTACGCCCTCGGGATTACCCTCCCCGGACCCTACCGTCGCCAAAAACTAAACAATAAAAAGCTAAGAAGTCCTAAAGGTCAAACCCAAAAACACTCACACACACACGCCGCGCGAAATGAGAAAGCACTTCATACAATAAAAATTTCCTAGCCGTCAAAATAAACGTCAGCAGTCAGTCCGTCAACAGTCTCTACGATGATACATATACAAATACATTCATAACAATGACCGATGAAGAATGGAATGTTTGATATGGAATGATAAACAAAACTCCTCGACGTTTCAGAGCGAAACGGAACTAAAACTTTAAGAGTCTATTGAACTGAAATAAAATGAAGATTAAACTTAACTAAATCACATGTATAAAAACGAAAAGCCGTGACTAGGATAAAGTCTATGTACAACTATTTACAATATATTTATGCCGTGACCAGAATTGTTTGGTCACTCGGGGCCGCATCAAAGGGGCCGAACAGTTCGAGGTCGTATCTACTTTCCTTCCCGTTCACGCCTGCTGGCGGGAGGAGGCGGGGCCGCTGGCGATGCTTGTCGCATGAGCTGAAGCTGCTCGTCCGGGGGTAGTCTTGGCAAGATGGACACGATCGTGGCCAACAACTGCCCCGGGATGGTCGGTGTGGTCGGGGTCGACGGAGCTTGTGCTTCCGATGGCGTCGGGGTCGAAGTCGCTTGAAGCCGAGTGATCTCCTGTTGTTGGTGGGCGACTTGATCCTCCAACTGAGTCACACGGACTCGAAGCCGCAGATTCTCCTCGGACAGCGTGTCCGGGAACGTGGGCTGGTGGCGCTCATGCAGAGCTCCCATCCCAAAGCCGACAGACAGGCCGTTGTATTCTGCCTGCCTGATGTGGTGGTCCAGGGCCGACAGGTACTCCCGACGAATTAGCCGAAGGTACTGGTGCGCTAAGTCATCAGCGCGGGCGAGAGACAGGGTCGGAAGGTGCTCCTCCGGTTCTGACGGCAGGAGCAAGGGGTCGGCGTTATGGGCGGCCTGTTCGAGACGAGCCGTCCAAAAGTCCTCGTGAAACCCGAGGTAGTTCGGGAGCCGCTGGGCGTCCTCATCTCGCAGGAAGTCCCTGAGGTCGGGGTTCTGGCCGGGTAGCGCCTGCAGGCCGGGAAGCGAACGGGTCGCCAGACGTCTGCCGTGTTGCCGCAGGAACTGGAAATCGGCCGCAAACTCGCCGGACCCATGGAACGGGAGACGCTCGTCGAGATCCCTGTGGAGCGACTCGAGTTGTTCCGGGTCGTCTACTTGAAGTCGGGGTCGGTCTCTGTCAGTGCCGCGTGTCGGGACGGAGCGCAGAGGCTCCACTTCCTCCGTGAGGTACGGCAGGAGCGGGACGGGTTCCACCATCCGTCGCGAAGGCTCTGGTGAGGATTCCGGGGTCGAAAACTGTGTCGGGGACGTACGTACAGGAGACCCGGGTGTGATCTCCCTGAGTGGAGGCGGCCGATCCTCAGCTGGACTCTTTGGTTCAGGAGTCTCCTTGCCGGGTGATGTAGATACCGGTGTGGTATTCAGGGGTCGACTTGGGAGTGGCGGATACTCCTCAGGTGGAGGGACTAATCCCTCACGGACTCGGTAGTCCGTGACGTTAGAGGCCGTGGGTCGCTCCACAATCATCCGCCTGGGTATGATGTCCGATGGCCGAACTCTAGACGGGGTCGAAGATGTCACTGTGGTGACCGGTCGGGTTGTCACTGGCGATGCCACTGACGCGAACGAAGCCGTCGTGACGACTGCCGAGGCCGAAACACCGGAGGTCGTTGTCGGGATTTCCTCCGCCATGCTCACCGATGTTGTCTGGTAGTTGATGGGCCGGACGAAGAAAATCGTGCTGGGTCGTCGTACTCGAACCCGCGTGTTCATGGTTTCAATGTCACTGACCATGCGAGTTAGCCGAATTTCATCTGCCGGGGTCGAAGCACGATTGTACTCCAGTCGACGGAGTACCTGCTGCACTTCCGGGGCCGAGTTGGGCGGATATTGCTCAAAGAGCTCTGGCGCCATGTGCCAGATGCCGAACGTCAGGACGGTGTTAACATCCCTCCTGAAGATTGGGATGTTGGCCGGAACTCTTGGGGGTCGATAATTCGGGTTCGGCTGCATGTCGACTCTGCAGCGTAGCGCGAACCTGACGAGCATGGGGCCGGATGCCGATAGTCGTCCCTCCTGGTAGAATGGGAACGACGTCACGTGTTGCGGGGTCGCTTGGGACAGGTGCCGGAACATCTCCTCCTGGGCCAATGTCCGGAAGTTGTCGCGGGCCGGGCACACGAAGAAGCGTAGGAACGGGAAGTGGTACGCCAAAACGTGCGCGTCGAGGTTCTGGGCCGTCCGGAAAGGTCCGCGTTGTGGTACGGAGGACCACTGTCGCTCTCCTGCTCCTTCCTCTTCGCCGATGCAGAAGGGGCACTCGTAGCGACCGTCTCCACGCTGTAGCGGAGCCAACGTGAGGAGGTTTCCCTCCGACAGGGTCGACTGCTCATCGAAATTGTGGATATGGCCGTATCCAGCGCTTCGATTTCGCTTGCTGAGTGGAACCTTGTTCCAGTCTATGGGCCGAGTTCCGTAGGGTGTCACGGGAGGTGGCACCAGTTCCATCAGTTCCGCCACTTGCCGACGGAAAGTCGAAGTCGGGGCCGAAATAGCAGATCCGCCACTAGAGCGCGATGAACTGCTCGATGTCGAACGGGCTCCCGCTCCATGTTTCTTCTTGAAAGAAGTGTAGGTTCTCTTGTTCGGAGAACGGGAAGCCGAGGGTCGTACTACCGCTGAACTGGAAGCGGGTGAAGTCGGGGCCGGAGCGATCGGGGCGATCACTTGATTTGTTGGGTCGGGTTGGCGGCTCGCCGTGGCGACTCGCTGAGCCTCTTGGGCCGCTTGTCGTGCTTCGATCGCACGCTGGACGATACTTCCGCCCTCCTCGAGTCGGCGGAAGCGTTCGGGGTCGACGTTAAAAATGTCGTCCGGAGTCGGGCTCGGTGTATGGCGCTCTCCTCGTTGCGCCAACTTGTCCCGGGCCGTTTTGGGTCGCGCTCCTTTCTCCGATCCACTCGCCGTGTCGCTGAGCGTGACTGGATCGCGCTGCTCAGGCTGCGAGTCGGGGTCGGACGAAGTTTCGTTGTCGGGGACGATTATGGGATGATCCGATTCATCCCCGGTGTCGACTACTTGGACGGTGATATTATCGCCGTCCAACTTGACTGTGCGAGGCCGATTTTCGCCTGGGTCGCCATTTTCCCGGTCGTCTCCGGGTTTGTCAGCCATGCTGACGGGCCGAAATCAAGTCGAAGTACTTCCCAAGTACTGACTAGGCTGGTTGTAACAGAGTCCGGATTTCTTCAGAACCAGCCTAGTTCAAATGCCGATAATCAAGTCTTGTGACCAGGATTTATACAATGTCAAAGTTTATAGGCCGACAATATTATTCACTTTTGCAGTGTTTTTATAGCAATAGTTCACACTTTAAGTCTTCGGAACTTTCGACAGCAGTCCTTCTCCTCCAAAGTCTCAGGCGCAAATGACCTGATTGCCGCTAATCTTCACTGCCGTACACAAAGATGCTGACAGCATCTCGATTCTTAGAACTGGGCCGGGGGGGCGCTCTCTATCTGTATAGAAAACGTCTTTACGCTATGTATCATTGTTCCAAGCGTACACACAGCAAGGCGGGGCCGTCGTCAAGGAAACGCGGAGCGATCCTTCTCTGACCTCTTGGGTCAGTCCATTACGACAGTAGGGGTGTCCTCACACTGTCCAGATTTCCGTATGTCCATCTGCCGTCCCCTGGATAACTCGTTCCGAATCATTGTCTATTTGTACTAGTCGACTGTTCGAATTACTAGGCTCTTTTTGCCCGACGACTCACTATTGTCTTTATCAGGGGAGATTTCATGTGGGTGCTGTAAACAGCTAAAATGTTTATTAGCGCTCGTGCGTACCTTGTGAACTAATCAGTCTATCATTCCTTCTCCCACAAATTAGCGCACAATAAACTACGGGGTCGAATTGCTGTTTCACAGACGACACACAGTTATTAAAGGCTGAGATATGAATATCAATCACTCACAGGGGCGGACATCGTTCCATTCATTTTCAGCCAGTTCACAGGACGACGGGGCCGCAAATATTGTAGGGGTCGAGATTGCAATGAACTGGGTCGGTCACACCGCGGCGCTTTGAATATTTTGGGCGATGAATTAGGTGACAGGCCGCATCTTGGCATGATAGCTATATAGTGACTGGTTCCCGTACCACTGGGCCGTTCCTCCGAATATTACATGGAGTGAGTAGAGGCTCTGTCGACGCATACTCCGGAACGAATCACACTATCACCTCTTCGACAACTAAGTGGCCTTACTCACGGTGTGACTGGTTTTTTTATCCTCTTCGGCTGGCACATGGATTGAAGCTTTACATGATAATTTTAGTCATTGCGTAACATACGCCTTGATCAATGGTACATGTTATACGGGGTCGAAACACATATCATAATGCAACCAATTTTTCACCAGCATCATAATTATAATATCATATCTAGTGTGTATATATCGAATTTGCCTCACTGACATCTTGTACATGTTAAATGCATATATTGTTATTGTAATATAATATATTATTATGGGGAAAGACATGGTATCATAGTCCATTAGACATGCATAATTCACCATCAATGATATCAATCAGATAACAAGGCCGGGGTTATCTGTACCGGGCCGGTTTGCGTGCATTGCGTCTGGGTCAATTTGGTCGTGCAGGCGGGGGCGTAGCCTCGCTTGTCTCAGGGTCGGAAGATACCACAGGCTTTTGCCTGCGTGTCTTGCGTGCCGGTTTTGGAGTGTCTTTTCCGTTGCCGATGTCGACTTGAGCCGGATGAAGTCGGAGATCGCGATTGACGATCCTGGGTCGTTGGCGAATCAGACTCAGCTGTTTGGTCTGAATCGGTATGCCGATCTTGGACTGTTACCTCCCAAGGGTAGTAGAACTCCTTGAGAAGTCCCATGGGGTCGGGCGACTGTTCTGGGTCGGACTTGCTTGACGACGACGTGGGTTGGACAGGGTCGGAGTAGATGTGGGCCGGTTGGTTGTCACCTTCGTATGGCTTGAGCACATCCAGATGAACAACATGAGTGCTCCGAGGGTTGGAAACCAGGGCTATTCGGTAATCAACCTCGGTTACACGGTCGATGATCCTCCAGGGACCAGTCCAGGGCCGAGCGAACTTATTATTCTGCGTGAGTGGCAGATAATAATACCGGACCAGTTCGCCTGGTTGAAACTGGGGTCGTGGTTTTGCGTGGGCGTCATAACCCATCTTTTGCCGAATTGCCGCTTTTTCGAGATGGTCTTGGCCGAAACCGTGGGCCGTCCTGATGGCTTGCCGCAAATACTCCACATACTCCGGACCACACGGAGGTAGAGGCTCAGGGTCGTAAGTCGGGAACATGAGGTCGACTGGCAAGTTACACTCGTGTCCATACACCATCAGATGCGGGGTGCATCCCGTGGACGAGTGTACTGAGGTTCGATAGGCCATTAACACATATGGCAGGTGCAAGTCCCAATCGTTTGCACGATCGCTGACGAACGCACTCAGCATGTTGAGCAATGTCCTGTTGAATCGCTCAACTTGGCCGTCGCTCTGGGGTCGGTATGGGGTCGTACGAATCTTCTTAGCGCCCAGTAGACGCACAACATGCCGGAACAGGGACGACTCAAACTCAGTACCTTGATCGCTATGGATCGCCTTGGGGACACCGTGGTAGACTATCCACCGATTCACCAGGGTGTCGGCAACATTTTTGGCCGTATGTCGCCGTAGCGGAAAAGCGTCAGTGTACTTCGTAAAGTAGTCCGACACGACTAGTACATACCGATGGCCTCTTCCCGTGACTTTGTGGGTGTCGAGGATGTCCATCGCTATTCTGTCGAACGGCGCTCCTGTCGGTAGCTGTGTCAGGGGCGATCTTTTTGGGGCCGGTTTACCCTTGCGGGTCACACATTGCGGGCAGCGGGCACACCAGCGGGCGACGTCCAGCGCCAAGCCGGGCCAGTAGAATCGGCGCCTGACTCTCTCGATGGTACGCTGTATGCCGAGATGTCCGACAATCTTCAGGTCGTGTAGTTGGTGCAGAACTTGTGTCCTGAGTGCTACGGGGAGCACGGTTTGCACCACAGGCCGTCCAGCAGGGTCGGGTTTTGTATGTCGAACCAGCACTCCGTCTTGTAGCGCCAGGAGGTTCCAGCGAGAAACAAGTGTCTTTACCTCCTCTCCTTGGCGGGCGACTTCTCGAGAGTCGGGCTTGGTGCCGGCTAATATCCATTGCCGCACTTTTCCGACGCTGGGGTCGGCTTGCTGTGCCGCGACAATGTCCTGGGTCGAATAGTCCGAAAGCCACTTTTGTCCATCAAGTGTGGCGTCCAATGCACGGACTCGAACAACTTGGCGTGCCGAAATTAGCTGGGGCAAGACCGGTGATGTTATCGAATCACTGTCCAGGAGGTCTGCCCTTGTCTGGGTCGGAACAACAGTTATCCGACGAACTGGAAGTTCTCCGGAACTTGTTTCTGGGTCGGTCGGAGGTGTGACGAGTCGTCCGGGACAGTCTTGGTGTTTACAACTGTGGCACCGTGACAGGCCGTCGGCGTTACCGTGTAGTTTACCGGGTCGATGCTCTATCCGAAAGTCATACTGCTGTAGCTTTGCGAGCCACCTAGCGAGCATGCCGTCGGCGTCGCTGTAATTTTTCAGCCACCTCAGCGAGCTATGGTCGGTCCGGAGGAGGAATTTCCTACCCCAGAGGTAGTGCCGATAGTGTTGCACCATCTCAACTACTGCCAGTAGTTCCCGATAGGTGGTGCAATAATTCCGCTGGGTCCGGGAAAGGGTTTTACTGGCGAACCCGATGGGGATCTCCTTCCCGTTAACCCTTTGTGAGAGGGCGCCTCCCACAGCAAAGCCGCTTGCATCCGTGTCGAGGATGAAGTAGTCGTCCGGATTCTGGGTCGGATGAGCGAGCTTGGGCGTCTTGATGAGGGCGTCGCGGAGTCGCTGGAAAGCTCGTCGCTGGGCCGGTCCCCAAGTGAAGTGGCATTCACCTCGGGTAAGCGCTACGAGAGGTTCAGCGATCTCAGCGTAGTCCTTGATGAATCGCCTGTGGTAGTTGGCGAAACCAAGGAAAGCCCTGACGTCGGTGATCTCGCACGGGGTCGGCCATTCTCTGATGGCTTTAACTTTGTTGGGGTCGACTCAGATTCCTTGGCCGCTCACTATGAACCCTAAGTACAAGATTTCCCGTTGAAATAACTCACACTTCTTGGGCTGAAGTTTCAGGCCTGCCGATCTGATTCGATCCAGGACCGCTTCCAGGTTTGCGAGTGTCTGGTCGAATGTTCTGCCGTAAGCTATCACGTCGTCGAGATAGCACATACACCGGGTCCACAAGTAACCACGGAGTATGGTCTCCATAAGCCGTTCGAAGGTTGCCGGGGTGTTGCTAAGGCCGAATGGCATGACCTTAAATTGATAAAGTCCCTTCCTTGTGGCGAAGGCAGTCTTCGGTCTGTCGCTGGGGTCGACTTCAACCTGCCAGTAGCCGGAGGCCAGGTCTAGGGCCGAGAAGTAGTTGGCGCCTGCCAGGGCGTCATGAGTGTCCTGAATGTTGGGCAAGGGATACGAGTCCTTGCGGGTGACGTCATTCAGGAGCCGATAGTCGACACAGAAGCGTACTTGTCCGTTCTTCTTCCGCACGAGCACTACCTGTGCGCTCCAGGGCGAATCTGACGGCTCAATACACCCCAAGCGGAGCATCTTGTCGACCTCCTCGTCGATGATGCTTTGCTGCGCCTGAGGAACGCGTCGCTGTCGTTGTCGAATCGGGGCCGAGTTGCCGGTGTCGATCCTATGCTGGACGACTTGGGTCCGTCCCAGTTGGCCGTCTGGGTGCATGAATGTGTCCTGGTATTGGTGAACCAGGTTGGCGCAACGCCGATGCTGTTCCGGCGCTAGTCCGGCGCGATCCACCATTTCTTGTAGATGTGGCGGTAGGTCGGGGTAGTGACTGGCGTCTACCGTGGCCGGGTCGGGCTCCTCTCCAGGTCGTGGCAGAGCTCCGACGACACTTTCGACAGGGCTTGCTATGGCGACAGGGTCGGAACGGGTGAGCGTAATGCCGGTATCTGCTGGATTGACTACCGACACCTTTACGCACTGCCGATTCAGGGTCGTAAGTGTTCTTCCCATAATGAGGTCGGTCTCCTCGGGAAAGGTCGTTAGTGGCTGAACTATCCTCGGGTGTTGTCGGACTCGGACCCGGGAAGTCGGGACCAGCTCCACTATTGCTTCGCTGCGTGCGGGGACGGTGACAGCTCGTCGCACGGCCATTCTGACAACATTGGCCTCAATGTCTTTATGTGCGAACAGGATCTCCTTGTATACCTGTATCGTCCCTTCACCGTAATTCACTACAGCGTGAGCTTGCCGGAAAAAGTTCATGCCGAGAATCATGTCGTCATGTATGTCAGCCACACAAAAGGTTACGACCATATGGTTGGTTCCGACCTGTATTGAAAGGTCGATCAATCCATCGATCGGGCTTGACTGTCCAGTGACGTCACGAATAATAGCCGAAGTAGATCGCAAATGTTGCTGGTCGGCGGGGACGTGACGTAGCTGATCGCGTCGGAGCAGGGAGATCTGCGCTCCGGAGTCGAGTACAGCCTTTATCGTCTTGTTTCCGACGTGTACCGGCAACTTCCAGCATTTGTGATTGGTGGCGCTGGAGTTGTTGATGACAGCCGGAATTTCGGGGTCGTCTGGCGGTGGCCTGAAGAGTGTGTGAAGAGGCGGCAGTTTGGATTCCGGTCCACTCGGAAAGGCGTAGAATCCTCCGTCGTCGGAGATCCATTCAATCTCGGACATGCTGTCCGTTCCGGTGCCGTTGGCGGTCGGGGGTGACACCCCTTCAGAACGACGGTTTCCACGTGGTGGCCGTTGCGGTCGCGGTGCGGACACCCCTTCATGAAAAGAGGCCGGTTTCGGGGTCAGAGCTTGACATTTCATACACACCCCTTCAAGGAGCTGAGGTGTGGGCTGGGCCGGCTGCGGGGTCGTTATTGGTGTCGTTACCGGTACAGTAGTCGTGACAACCGCAGATGTGGAGCGGGGAACGTTGTTCTGTTGTCTGGAAGGCCCTTGCTCCTCAGCACCTTCCCCTACTGGTTTGACGACGGGGTCGGAGGTGTTGGTGGGGCCGGTTTAGTTTGATTACCGGTTTGGTTAGGTACTGACAACACTTGAGCTGTCCTTCTGTCAGTACCGGGACCATTAGGCCGAAATGCTAGCGGTTTCATGCCGTTACGTACTAGCACATCCTTAAGCCGAAAGCACCGCATCCAGCGATGGCCGGGCTTCTTGCAAAAGAAGCAAACCATGGGTCGTCCGGGTTGCGGGGGTCGATCACCTTTCATCGGGGCCGTTGTTCGCAGGACAGAAAAGATAGCCGTATCCTCACATAGTCCATTCTCGTCACTAAGGACGCACTGGAAAGCTTCAGCCACCCACTCGCGTGAGCTGGCCGGCACTGAATGTTTGTCGCAACCTTGTAGGCCGGTAGTGTCACTGTCTGCGGGGTCGTAGTAGGCCGCAACTTGCTCTGGGGTTAATGTTTCCCCCTGAGTGACTTGTCCCATGGCACAAGACAGTTCTTCATTAACAGGGTCGTCTTCCGCGTATCCGCTTGCGGAAATGTCGGCACGTCGCGTGCCTCGGTGTCGATCTCTGGCTGTCCTCTGCTGACGACTCTCTACTTTGAGAACCGCCGTAAGTGCCTCACTGTAACTGTTGAAAGTGAGAGCGCACAGTTTATCGGCAATGGGGTCGGGTTGGCCGTTAACGAATTGTGCAATTACAGTTCGTTGCCACGACGCTGGCGTAACGTCATCGAACACTTGCTCCGCCAGGGCTTGGAGTCGCTCCATGTAGTGTTCCGCGTCCTCTTTTCGTTCCCGCTTGAGGAACGGAAAATCGTCCCGTTTGGACTGTCGACGGGGCTCGGGTTCCCAGCCCTCTAGAAGTTGGCGACGGAACTCCTCCCAGGGAGTCGCGACTGGGATATTTAGAGCTAGCGCTTCCACGCGGCCGCGCAGCGTGCTCCGGAAGGTCGTCGTCTTGTTGAGGTCGGAGTAAGTGAAAGCCGCGGTAAATTGTTCGAAACTCCGAATGTATTGAGTGAGATTGCCCTCCTTGAAGGTCGCACGCCATTGAGCCATTTTAGCCGTAGCCAACGTTTGGGGCTCAGACGTGAGTCTCTGTGGCGTGGGCGTATCGGCTAATATCCATTGCCGCACTTTTCCGACGCTGGGGTCGGCTTGCTGTGCCGCGACAATGTCCTGGGTCGAATAGTCCGAAAGCCACTTTTGTCCATCAAGTGTGGCGTCCAATGCACGGACTCGAACAACTTGGCGTGCCGAAATTAGCTGGGGCAAGACCGGTGATGTTATCGAATCACTGTCCAGGAGGTCTGCCCTTGTCTGGGTCGGAACAACAGTTATCCGACGAACTGGAAGTTCTCCGGAACTTGTTTCTGGGTCGGTCGGAGGTGTGACGAGTCGTCCGGGACAGTCTTGGTGTTTACAACTGTGGCACCGTGACAGGCCGTCGGCGTTACCGTGTAGTTTACCGGGTCGATGCTCTATCCGAAAGTCATACTGCTGTAGCTTGGCGAGCCACCTAGCGAGCATGCCGTCGGCGTCGCTGTAATTTTTCAGCCACCTCAGCGAGCTATGGTCGGTCCGGAG
The DNA here is from genome assembly GCA_949152475.1 of Terebella lapidaria. Classification (NCBI taxonomy): domain Eukaryota; kingdom Metazoa; phylum Annelida; class Polychaeta; order Terebellida; family Terebellidae; genus Terebella; species Terebella lapidaria. Next base: position 21,291,590 of record OX424564.1, on the reverse strand, counting down.
GAGGAATTTCCTACCCCAGAGGTAGTGCCGATAGTGTTGCACCATCTCAACTACTGCCAGTAGTTCCCGATAGGTGGTGCAATAATTCCGCTGGGTCCGGGAAAGGGTTTTACTGGCGAACCCGATGGGGATCTCCTTCCCGTTAACCTTTTGTGAGAGGGCGCCTCCCACAGCAAAGCCGCTTGCATCCGTGTCGAGGATGAAGTAGTCGTCCGGATTCTGGGTCGGATGAGCGAGCTTGGGCGCCTTGATGAGGGCGTCGCGGAGTCGCTGGAAAGCTCGTCGCTGGGCCGGTCCCCAAGTGAAGTGGCATTCACCTCGGGTAAGCGCTACGAGAGGTTCAGCGATCTCAGCGTAGTCCTTGATGAATCGCCTGTGGTAGTTGGCGAAACCAAGGAAAGCCCTGACGTCGGTGATCTCGCACGGGGTCGGCCATTCTCTGATGGCTTTAACTTTGTTGGGGTCGACTCAGATTCCTTGGCCGCTCACTATGAACCCTAAGTACAAGATTTCCCGTTGAAATAACTCACACTTCTTGGGCTGAAGTTTCAGGCCTGCCGATCTGATTCGATCCAGGACCGCTTCCAGGTTTGCGAGTGTCTGGTCGAATGTTCTGCCGTAAGCTATCACGTCGTCGAGATAGCACATACACCGGGTAGAGAATCATGTCGTCATGTATGTCAGCCACACAAAAGGTTACGACCATATGGTTGGTTCCGACCTGTATTGAAAGGTCGATCAGTCCATCGATCGGGCTTGACTGTCCAGTGACGTCACGAATAATAGCCGAAGTAGATCGCAAATGTTGCTGGTCGGCGGGGACGTGACGTAGCTGATCGCGTCGGAGCAGGGAGATCTGCGCTCCGGAGTCGAGTACAGCCTTTATCGTCTTGTTTCCGACGTGTACCGGCAACTTCCAGCATTTGTGATTGGTGGCGCTGGAGTTGTTGATGACAGCCGGAATTTCGGGGTCGTCTGGCGGTGGCCTGAAGAGTGTGTGAAGAGGCGGCAGTTTGGATTCCGGTCCACTCGGAAAGGCGTAGAATCCTCCGTCGTCGGAGATCCATTCAATCTCGGACATGCTGTCCGTTCCGGTGCCGTTGGCGGTCGGGGGTGACACCCCTTCAGAACGACGGTTTCCACGTGGTGGCCGTTGCGGTCGCGGTGCGGACACCCCTTCATGAAAAGAGGCCGGTTTCGGGGTCAGAGCTTGACATTTCATACACACCCCTTCAAGGAGCTGAGGTGTGGGCTGGGCCGGCTGCGGGGTCGTTATTGGTGTCGTTACCGGTACAGTAGTCGTGACAACCGCAGATGTGGAGCGGGGAACGTTGTTCTGTTGTCTGGAAGGCCCTTGCTCCTCAGCACCTTCCCCTACTGGTTTGACGACGGGGTCGGAGGTGTTGGTGGGGCCGGTTTAGTTTGATTACCGGTTTGGTTAGGTACTGACAACACTTGAGCTGTCCTTCTGTCAGTACCGGGACCATTAGGCCGAAATGCTAGCGGTTTCATGCCGTTACGTACTAGCACATCCTTAAGCCGAAAGCACCGCATCCAGCGATGGCCGGGCTTCTTGCAAAAGAAGCAAACCATGGGTCGTCCGGGTTGCGGGGGTCGATCACCTTTCATCGGGGCCGTTGTTCGCAGGACAGAAAAGATAGCCGTATCCTCACATAGTCCATTCTCGTCACTAAGGACGCACTGGAAAGCTTCAGCCACCCACTCGCGTGAGCTGGCCGGCACTGAATGTTTGTCGCAACCTTGTAGGCCGGTAGTGTCACTGTCTGCGGGGTCGTAGTAGGCCGCAACTTGCTCTGGGGTTAATGTTTCCCCCTGAGTGACTTGTCCCATGGCACAAGACAGTTCTTCATTAACAGGGTCGTCTTCCGCGTATCCGCTTGCGGAAATGTCGGCACGTCGCGTGCCTCGGTGTCGATCTCTGGCTGTCCTCTGCTGACGACTCTCTACTTTGAGAACGGCCGTAAGTGCCTCACTGTAACTGTTGAAAGTGAGAGCGCACAGTTTATCGGCAATGGGGTCGGGTTGGCCGTTAACGAATTGTGCAATTACAGTTCGTTGCCACGACGCTGGCGTAACGTCATCGAACACTTGCTCCGCCAGGGCTTGGAGTCGCTCCATGTAGTGTTCCGCGTCCTCTTTTCGTTTCCGCTTGAGGAACGGAAAATCGTCCCGTTTGGACTGTCGACGGGGCTCGGGTTCCCAGCCCTCTAGAAGTTGGCGACGGAACTCCTCCCAGGGAGTCGCGACTGGGATATTGAGAGCTAGCGCTTCCGCGCGGCCGCGCAGCGTGCTCCGGAAGGTCGTCGTCTTGTTGAGGTCGGAGTAAGTGAAAGCCGCGGTAAATTGTTCGAAACTCCGAATGTATTGAGTGAGATTGCCCTCCTTGAAGGTCGCACGCCATTGAGCCATTTTAGCCGTAGCCAACGTTTGGGGCTCAGACGTGAGTCTCTGTGGCGTGGGCGTATCAACACTCACCGCAACTGATGCAGTCGCTGCAGTAGCCGTCGGAGTCGGAACAGCCGAAGTCGCCGGAGCCGTTGTATCTGGGCCGATCGGGGTCGCGTTAGCGGGGGCGGTCGGTGCTGTCGTCGCGGAGACGGCGAGCGATGCGGCGGGTGGTGCCGTCGTGTGACTGGGGTCGTGTGGTGCTTGTGCAGCGGGGGCCGGTTGGCTGTATGGAGGCGTCACCCATGGTATCCCGACTGAGGGTGGGAATACAGCCGGTGGTGGATATCGGTATACCGATCCATCTGGGCATACACCATGGTACACTAATCCGGGTTGTGCACCATGATAGCCGGTGTCAGCTATCACGCTGGGAACGCCACCATATCCGGGCGGTGGGTTCGCGTAGCCGACATGCGGTGAATAGTATCCGACAGCTACTCCATTTGGAACACCGCTTGTTGCGCCAGGGTATCCGACTGGCTGTACACCATATCCGTTGGTGTTTCCGACTGATTGTGAGATCGGAGGTCCGATCATTGGCACAACACTTTCTGCCGGAGCAGACACAACTTGATCTTGTGACGGATCGAAGCGCGGTTGTTCTCCGGTAGTCGGCGATGGTCGGTGCGTGGTCGGCGCGGGAGCGCGTGTGTCGGAAGTCGGCGTGTCGGGGTCGCAGGGTCGGCGACTTGATGTCGAGGGTGCTTGTCGGGGTCGCGCTTGTCGCATGATGGCGCGAGATTCCGTCATCGTGTCGCTGGGTCGTTGTTGTCGTGGAGGCGTCGCGATCTCGGTCGGTATGCGTGAGTACATTTCTGGCGCGGGGTCATGTTGTCTCGGCGTCATGGGCGGCGCCAGGGGTCGATTGGCCGAATAAGCGTTCGGCGGGGTCGGTTCCGGAACGTTGTCAAACCCACTGTCGCATCCGAGAGTTACTTGGTGGGTGCGTAACCATTGACGTGTCTATGGTTACCGGCCGAACGTTCACTGCTAATTGTTCTGGGTCGATATCACGATATACGCTCGCTCTTTGACGTGAGCGCGTATAGTTTCTGTCGGCAAAGTCACTTTTCTGGGTCACTCTAGCCGGCGTGGCCGAGTACGCTCTAGCGTGTGCACGCAGAATGTCACTTACTGTATGTGACGGCGCAAGCGGGTCTTCGTCTAGGAACTCCTGCACCAGGTCGGCGGGCGGCGAAGACGATCTCAGGGTCGAATGGTCGCCGATGGAGTCGAAAAGGCCGGACGGTTGTTGCTCCTGCGACAGTGGAACCGTATCGCTCATGGCAACTGAGCGAGGGCCGGAAGGTCGGAAGGCCGGATTCGGATTGATCGTCACTTCATCATCCGTAGGGTCGAGTGGCTCACCGCGGGAGGCTCCCGGGGCCAATGCCATCAATGCCGGTCAGGTCTGGGTCGATAATCCGAGACTAGCTCAGATCCTGGTCGAACGGCGCCAATGTGAAGAATACGGTTCTTTGGCCCGTATCAAGCCGAGTGTCTGTAATGTCGTGCTAACAGACCAACAAGCCGGCAGTTCAATTCAAACTGTTTATTGTGGTGATAATGCCGATGTCCACACACACATCACAATCGGGGCCGCTCACACCTACGTCGGTGATTTCCCAGTCGAATATATTCCTATTATTATAGTCCTTCAATCACTATATCCATCGTATATCTTTATATATATATTCACTTATACTCTCACGGCCGTTCTTCTGGTTACAATATAAAACACGACCGTCTTCATTGAACACTTCCACTCAACTGCGCAGATTCTATGGGGCCGGGGGAACATGTGTCTGTGTAATTTCCCGCCAAGTGCATGCGGTGTTGTGATTGGTTGGATGTATGCTGGTATGCGCTGATCTCACCGGGAAAGTGGGTTTCCCCGGCGCGTGTCAATACTTGTAATGCCTGTATCTGTGCACGTGATGCGTGGGGTATGTGTGTCAAGTTCTATGTTTAGAAGTCAGTGCATGTGAAGGTCAAGGTCGAGTATATTGGGTCGAGTGTACCGAACAAATGGGGCCGCAGGTGCGAGGTTTGACCTGTGTGTGTAACCATGACTACATGGAGTTTATGCTTGTGATCGTATAGTGTGTACTTGTCCTGTATGTAAGTCATGTAGAATGAATGTTTGTTGTGGAAATGTGTAGTGCGCGGGAGGGACGGGAGTTACAGTCGCTAAAATTACTACATATATATGACCTTTGTTACATTTGACTGGAAGGCCAACAGTCAAACATACTGTAAATACCAGTAATATGTTATTAGCGCAGTCCTGTCAAGTGAAATATCATTATAGACCTGAGGTTGGAGATTGATAATGAATCTAACCTGTCAACTAGAATATATGAAAAAAGTGATGATTTCAAGCTTTCCGTAGCCAATTTCCCTTTTCTAAGCAGCAACATTCCTGTGTCACCAGCATATGGTGTGTTTGTTTCTCAACTTATACGCTATTCTAGAGCTAGTTGTAAATATGAGGACTTTGTTTATCTAAGTGCCCAGCTAGTCTCTAAATTTCTGCGACAAGGATATGTTTTACCAAGACTTATAGTTGCCTTTAAGAATTTCTATGGCCGTCATCATGATCTGGTTGATAAATACACCAAATCCATGACTGCCATGCAGTTGGATCTAGTTTCGTGTTATTTTGGGCAATTCATGACGGGTGCCTTTAGTGGGGCAGGAAATGCTCACTCTTTGCGGAACACCTGATTTCACCTCCTAATGGCCTTGGGGGTTCATGAGTTTCACTGTCATTTTTGTTTGCTCTCACTTCGTATGCCTGATATGACTTCCTGTCCCCGGACTATGAGATTGATTAACAGACTCTGTTTTGTTCGCTCGGTGTTTTTTTACAGCAAAATATATTTAAAAATTGGATGACTATTTGTCGTCGCAGTACTCCATGAACTCTTGGGAATTTTGTAGCATCCTCATTACATAAGTAAAATGGAACTGTACTGAGAAAATCGATTCTTAAGCTCAGCTGTCTTCGTGTAGTTGGCATTATTGTATGTAGTAGAGGTTCAAATCCAGTTCTTCCGTCGCACGATTTGTAATATACACCGTTTGAACTTTGAATGTAGTTCACGGGACGTCAAACATGTAACGTGTATGGTAAAACTTGTCGCATTTCCAGGTTGGCAATCATGTTATCAATATCACAGTTAACATTTTTCACCGTAATGTATTTTTCATGTGCGGCGTACAAGCAGGAGCATACTTGCATAATATGTCATTGAAATTACACTACATCCGGGATCATCATTTCATGTGTATTGTACACATCGCTGACATTTTTCACACTTCCTGTCAACTGCTTCATTGAATCGACTGTCTTACCGTCAATACAACTCTCATGAACTCAGATAAATGACGAGATATGCTGATAAGGCCATGTTGTTGCTTTTCTTTGTTTCCTGTCAACTTTTTTTTCGCAAAGTACCAGCCAGCCAGCCAGGATAAAAAATAACACAGACATTTATTATCACCATAACATTTTTATTGGCAAAGTAACTACTAAGCTGGTATTTATTTTATTGATACATATACACAGGGAAAAACAGAAAAATGGAAACCATTCATGATCGTTATCGATGTTCAGTGCTTTTGGGGATAAAACACTGTTTTGGGGATGTAAAACGATCAGTAATTTTTTGTTGTTTTCTCAAAATATTTGCTATTTTCAGCCCCGCTGACGGGAAACAAGGAAAAAACAACAAAATGGCCTTATTGCCGCATGCCAGAAACAAGATTGAGACATAAATGCGTGGCACGACATCATTATCAATTACACCGGGGCGTTTTCATTCCGCTGAGACATGACGCACGCCACTTTGGAAACAGGATTTTCTGCATCAAACAAACATTTGCTCCTCTGTATCTGTCACAGTCAATCTGTGAATTCGGCCATTTCATGAAATGATTGAATATTCAGTCATTTACATGAAATGCATGTGACCTTCAATTTTTTGCGTCATTTCATGTCATGACCGAAAAGAAGGCCTAGTCATCCAATCATGACTGTAACATATCCACCCAGCATGGGATAATGGGTCTCCATAATGGGTCAGATCAGTGTGCCTCTGGTGATCTGTGCAAACACATTACCAGTATTGGCGTCTCGACCAACGTCATATTGAAGACATATTACTCTCGAGCTGGATCGTAGAGATGGTAAACAAGCAGGACCTGATTGTGCAGAATTGAAATGGCATGACGCAATGTCCATCAACCAGTGTGGTGTGTGACACGTGTGAACCCTTGGGGGCATTGCTAACTACTGGCCACAATCATGAGACAAACCAATAGGCAACTATGGTACCAATATTTCAATTGCTATCGTCGTTGTCATTCCAGTTAGTTCCAGTCGTTATCTGCATATATACTGACCAAAAAAAGAAACGCAAATAATTAATAATACTACATATCCCATCGAAATCGGTCAATTCATTGTATTCCTGTGCAATATCATGATTGAGTTCACACAGATTAATGGTGTATTGGTTTTATTGACACATATGACCATTGAGCGGAACCACACGACGAAAACCAAAATTACGGACTTGTCGTGTTTGAGCATATCTGGCGTCGGGCCGATCCCATTTGTATACTGAGTAGTTTCCCTTGTCTGGGGCATATAAAAATCCGAGCAAACATCAGAGAAAATGTCACTTTTCAAAATGCCACGATTGACGGGAACAGAGCGTGAACGAGCCATCGGAATGCTGCAAGCCGGAAGTCACGTGGATCACGTTGCCCGTGAATTCAACGTTCACGCATCTACGATCAGCCGCCTGAGAAGCCGATTACATGCCACAGGAAGCACGTCGGATCGTCCCAGAAGTGGCAGACCACGTGTTACGACCGATCGGGATGATCGTCGTATTCGCATGTTGCACCTCCGCGATCGACTGAGGCCGGCTACTGCGACTGCAGCCGAAACACCTGGTCTGTACAACAACAGAATCAGTCACCAAACCGTCCGCAACCGACTTCGGCATGCCGGTCTTCGAGCAAGGAGGCCCTATCGTGGTCTGATGCTCACTGCCCCTAGACGACAACAGCGGATGCGTTGGGTGATCACACACGGTCGATGGACAATAAACCAGTGGTCACAGATTCTGTTTACGGACGAGTCCAGATTTTCACTGTCTGGTTCCGACGGAAGAGCACGTGTGTAGCGCAGGAGAGGTGAACGCTACTCCGACGCTTGCGTGGTGCAGCGGGATCGCTGGGGTGGTCCTAGTGTCATGGCGTGGGGTGGCATATCTGCAACACATCGTACTGAGCTGCAGTTCATTCGAGGAAATCTAACAGGACTCCGATACAGAGATGAAATTCTACGTCCAGTTGTGGTCCCCTTCGTCCGGCGTTTCAGGCTGACCTTGCAGCAAGACAACGCCCGGCCACACGTCGCCAGATTCTGTGGGGAACTCCTTCAGGCAGAAAACGTGGATGTTCTTCCATGGCCTGCATTTTCTCCGGACCTGTCGCCCATAGAACACATGTGGGATATTCTGGATAGGGCGATCCGTACACGCCAGCCACAGCCTGGGAATGTGCAAGAACTTCGCCAGGCTTTGGTGGAGGAGTGGAACAATATCCCACAAGCACAGATTACTCGCCTGGTGACGTCCATGAGGCGGAGGTGCGCCGCAGTTCGTGACGCCAATGGTGGACATACACGCTACTGAACTTGTGACTCTTGCATCTTAGTGTTGTAACTTCGCTCGTGTAGTACAGGGTATATGATGAGCGATATGCTAATATAACCTTATAATGTGATACTGTAGAATCTATGCTGTCATTTGCTCACTTGACTTCCAATATTTCACCCATAAATAAATATACATACGATTAGGGAAAAAATTGCGTTTCTTTTTTTGGTCAGTATATTATACCTCAGGTAAGAATCACGCTCTGTGATTCGCCAATACACGTGAAGTAATACGCTCTGATAGAGCGGACCGCAACCGGCAGCATCATTCGCCAAGGACGTTTTATCAAATCAGACATACGGTATACTATGATGAATACAACCCTGTAGACTTTTTTCGTGTCAGGGGTATTTCGGGGGTATTTCGAGGGTGTTTCGGGGGAAAGTACCGCGGTCAAGTGAGTAGGGGTTTTTGCACATTGAAGCATGGCGAATATAACTCAGATTAGTTAAACAGCGCCTGTTAGGCCACACAAAATAGAGCCGAACTCTAGCAGCCGTTTGCGGCCCGAGTATCATATCCTATAGTCCATGAGCCCAGGGGGTCCACCGTGCACCGCCCCCCCCCCCTCCCAGGACTCTCCGCGAGGGGTGTCATTTTGTTCAGGGGACCCTTGAGCTTCAGAATCCACTTGTTAACACTCGATATCCTGGGATGAACTATCCAATATGGCGGCTTTTCAAAATGGCCGCCATCAAAACCGAGACATTTCTTGAAACACAAATTTGTATTTTTCTTCGCCCCTAATTGTGCTAGAGACACGAATTTGGTACCTAAACATATGTTTTAGAGGTCAAGGAATGCAATAAAAATATTTTCAACTACTTCAGCCTATCCCTTCAGCATGAAATCCAAGATGGCGGCCATCAAAATCGCATATTTTGTCATATTTTTTCTAAAACTTTTATATTTTGAGGAACTGTGTGGCCGTAATTGACAATTATGTGCCCTAATACATGCTATTGGTACTTGATAACATCAGTGTCAAAAATAACAATGTCCCCAATGCCCTAATTGCTGAAAAATGTGTTGAGTTTGGCAATAAACACAATCGCGGCGAAACCGAATTCGATCAACAATAAACACAAAGTTGTATATATCTTTGCCCCTAATTGTGCTAGAGACACAAAGTTAGTACCTAAACATATGTTTTAGACGGCAAGGAATGCAATAAAAATATTTTCAACTACTTCAGCATACCCCTTCTGCATGAAATCCAAGATGGCGACCATCAGAATCGCATATTTTGTCATATTTTTCCCTAAAACTTTAATATTTTAAGAGACTTTGTGGAGATTATCAACAATTTTGTGCCTCAATACATGCTATTGGTACTTGATAACATCAGTGGCAATGATAGAAATGTCCTCAATGCCTTAAATGCTAAGAAAATACCTTGAATTGGCAATGAACACAATTGCGACAAAACCGAATTTAATCAAGAATAAACAAAATTGCATAAATTTTTGCTACTAATTGTGCTAGAGACACAAACTTGGTACCTAAACTTACGTTTTAGAGGTCAGGGAATGCAATAAAATTGTTTTCAACTACTTTAGCATAGCGCTTCGGCATGAAATCCAAGATGGCGTCCATCATAATCGCATATTTTTTCATATTTTGTTAATGAAACTTTAATATTTTAAACGAATGTGTGGTCATTATCACCAATTATGTGCTCCAATACTTGCTACGGGTACTTAAAAACATCAGTGGTAGAACTAACGATGTCCCCTATGCCTTAATTGCTAAAGAATATGTTGACTTTGGCAATAAACACAATTGCGACAAGACCGAAATTGATCAACGATTAGCACAAAATTGCATATATGTATATCTGTATACCCTAATTGTGCGAACTTCGTACCTAAACATATGTGTTAGAGTTTAGGAAATGCAATAATATTGTTTTCAACTACTTTAGCATTGTCCATTAGCATGAAATCCAAGATGGCAGCCACCAGAATTGCATATTTTATTTTTCTAGAACTCTAATATATTACAACGAATGTGTAGCCATTATCACCAATTTTGTGCCTTAAGTACATGCTGATGGTGCTTAATAACATCAGTGGTTAAAATAACAATGTCCCCAATGCCTCAACTGCTAAAATATATATTGAATTTGGCAATAAACACAATTGCAGCAATATTGAATTAGATCACAATCAACAGTTAAAGTCATGTAATGTGCATGAACGTGACGTTAAACGTCATTAAGTTAGTTCATTTATCTGAAATATACACATGTACATGTACATTACAAAAGCCATTTCCCACAAGCAAAGCATTCAGCATAGGAAAAATCCAAGATGGCCACATTTGTGCATAACTGAACGAAGATAATGTACTCTCTTCACTGATATTTGGTCTAGAATTTGGTTTATTGTTATATTTCCATGTATTTAGATTTAAAATATGCACTTAGTTTGGCATGTTTTTTTGTCACAATTGTGTTCATTGCCAATTCAAGGTATTTTTTTTAGCATTTAAGGCATTGAGGACATTGTTATCATTGCCACTGATGTTATCAAGTACCAATAGCATGTATTGAGGCACAAAATTGTTGATAATCTCCACAGAGTCCCTTAAAATATTAAAGTTTTAGGGGAAAATATGACAAAATATGCGATTCTGATGGTCGCCATCTTGGATTTCATGCAGAAGGGGTATGCTGAAGTAGTTGAAGTAGTTGAAAACAATATTATTGCATTTCCTAAACTCTAACACATATGTTTAGGTACAAAGTTCGCACAATTAGGGTATAAAGATATACATATATGCAATTTTGTGCTTATCATTGATCAATTTCGGCCTTGCCGCCATTGTGTTTATTGCCAAAGTCAACATATTCTTGAGCAATTAAGGCATAGGGGACATTGTTAGTTCTACCACTGATGTTTTTAAGTACCAGTAGCAAGTATTGGAGCACATAATTGGTGATAATGACCACACATTCGTTTAAAATATTAAAGTTTCATGAACAAAATATGAAAAAATATGCGATTATGATGGACGCCATCTTGGATTTCATGCAGAAGCCATATGCTAAAGTAGTTGAAAACAATTTCATTGCATTCCCTGACCTCTAAAACGTAAGTTTAGGTACCAAGTTTGTGTCTCTAGCACAATTAGTAGCAAAAATTTATGCAATTTTGTTTATTCTTGATTAAATTCGGTTTTGTCACAATTGTGTTCATTGCCAATTCAAGGTATTTTTTTAGCATTTAAGGCATTGAGGACATTGTTATCATTGCCACTGATGTTATCAAGTACGAATAGCATGTATTGAGGCACAAAATTGTTGATAATCTCCACAGAGTCCCTTAAAATATTAAAGTTTTAGGGGAAAATATGACAAAATATGCGATTCTGATGGTCGCCATCTTGGATTTCATGCAGAAGGGGTATGCTGAAGTAGTTGAAAATATTTTTATTGCATTCCTTGCCGTCTGAAACATATGTTTAGGTACTAACTTTGTGTCTCTAGCACAATTAGGGGCAAAGATACATACAACTTTGTGTTTATTGTTGATCGAATTCGGTTTCGCCGCGATTGTGTTTATTGCCAAACTCAACACATTTTTCAGCAAGTAGGGCATTGGGGATATTGTTATTTTTGACACTGATGTTATCAGGTACCAATAGCATGTATTAGGGCACATAATTGTCAATTATGGCCACACAGTTCCTCAAAATATAAAAGTTTTAGAAAAAATATGACAAAATATGCGATTTTGATGGCCGCCATCTTGGATTTCATGCTGAAGGGATAGGCTGAAGTAGTTGAAAATATTTTTATTGCATTCCTTGACCTCTAAAACATATGTTTAGGTACCAAATTCGTGTCTCTAGCACAATTAGGAGCGAAGAAAAATACAAATTTGTGTTTCAAGAAATGTCTCGGTTTTGATGGCGGCCATTTTGAAAAGCCGCCATATTGGATAGTTCATCCCAGGATATCGAGTGTTAACAAGTGGATTCTGAAGCTCAAGGGTCCCCTGAACAAAATGACACCCCTCGCGGAGAGTCCTGGGGGGGGTGCACGGTGGACCCCCTGGGCTCATGGACTACTACGCTTTCCTCCATATCCAGTAAGGATTAAAGGCGGATTAAATGGCATTCATGTAGTGGTTGAGTAAGTATTAAGGCGCAGCGTATGATACTTGGGCCAGGTATGCTATACTGCATTTTCTTTTATCTATAATGAGGATTAAAAGGGTGTCAGACAGATTAAATGACATGTTTCCAGTTCTTGCTCAGTGTTCATTGGTAGCACACTAAAGTCTTAGACCACCCTGAAAATATCACGTTTTGTAAAGTTTATTGCTAAAATGTTATATATTTCATCTAAGTAAGTTATCTGTTATTTGCTCTTTCAGTCACTTTCTCTTTGTATGCACAAATAACATCAGAAATTCAGAAATTGTGCAACATCAGAATATTTTATTATTATTGGGCGAAAAACACTGAATTAATTTGGATTCACACTCCATAATAATGGAGTGCGAATAATAACATGACAAGGGTGCAATATGCTTGGTGGTTGTGTATTGGTCAACATCAGTTCCATTGCAACCAGTTATCTTAATGTGTTTCACCAATGTAACACGAGTTGGTGACATATGAAAAATATGTTACATTTCTATATTTATTTAAGTTTGTTGGTACGATTTGTCGATTTCACCAGATTGAAACTTCTGGTATGATTTTGAGATACTTGGCTATAAATTAAAGACAAGGGATTCAGTATTATAGACCACCTAAACATATGCCTCCTTTTGTACGACCATAATTATATTATGATGATACTCTCATTTCTCAGTCTTAGACTTTCGGACCCCACTGTATATCTGGGTTCTATTATAATGGATGAATTATAACAAAATGCCACATACATCCTCCTTACGCAATATTGTCAGTGTTTGGCTAAGTATGCGATCGGCCTGCGTCATGATTTAGAGACGAAAAAAAGGTCTTGATCGTTGTTCTGGAATTCAATGAAATCATTATTTGACAATATTTAAGATTTATTACATAATTTGGACAGTGCAATATACGTCTTCATCTTGTGTCTTCTTTTTTCGCACTGGTCAGAATTCGTTTCTCATATGATGTGCTGACAAAAGTTTTTGTAGAAATACGACTCGTACAATAATCCAAGCATACAGCCTACACCGGGTTTCATTTTGCCCTTGGTCGTTTCTGGACTCCTCGTAAGCTTGGAATCCGTGAAACGACCGCTCGGTAAATATTCAACATATCGTATGCAGAAAAAAGTGAGATATTTTGTGAAATTTTCAAAACTTGATTGAAATTGCATAATGACATCATAAATACTGATCTATGTCATGGATATAGCAACGAGTTCTGGAGAGTGCAAAAATACAATGTGAAACTGTGTTCATTCAGTATCACTGGTGCGGACTTCAACTGGCACATCAACATGGCCGGACGCGATAAATGTTTTAAAAAAACAAATTGATCATGTTTCGGTGAAATCGTAACAATTACATCTCAGGTGTTTGGCTACAGTCAGATAATTAGTTGATCTTCAAGAATGAAGCAATGGCGAACGTGAATACAATCGTGTCATCGAAATAAATTGGTGAGAAATTTTGTTGATGATGCGCCAATTAGGCGTTCCTGATGCGCCAATTAATAATTCGGAATCTCAAGCGATACGCCAATATCATATGCTTACTATGATGACCATTGTGTACAAACATATCATAACATTATTCTCCTTTTACACACAAATATTCTCATTGATGGCAGACGATTTGTTTCGTCGTGTACTTGGACACGGCAAGAAAAGAACTGACCGAGCGCGGGTGTGCTGGTGTATCGGTTGATACATTTCCCAGTCCAATCATCATATATTTTGTTATATTTTGCAAAAGATTTTTGCTGATTTTAAACCATGTGTCAATGTATAAAATCACTATGAAAAGTGTAACCTGGAGCAAAACATACGACATTGCGGGTTAAAGTTATGTGTCTGTGGTAATGACAGGGCTATCATTAGGCATATGTCTATCACTCGTCGGATTTGACCGTTTATATTACTGATTTTGTAAATTTTTTAATTGTAAAAATTTATGAATCGCTCCTAAAATATGGATTTTGTTTGTATCGATATCCATTCGTCAGTAGGACTATACATATGTAACGTGAGACCAAAAAATTCAGTATCCCCAAAAATCCCCCCAAAAGTGCCCAAAACACGCTAACTGGCGATTTTTAGTTCCAATGACATTCAATGCTCTGATATACAACATTTATCGGCCCAAGTATCATACGCTGCGCCTTAGTACTACTCGTCCACTCAATGAATGTCATTTGATCCGTCTGTCACCTTTTTAATCCTTATTGAATATAAAGGAAGCCGCAGCATATTATACTTGGGCCCATTTATCATAGGAATAGCATATAGCTGTCTGTACTTCCAATGAAACATATTTGAATATAAAACAGCTTTGTGACTACCCCTCCCGACGTGTATAGAACGTGATTGGTTTCACATATAAATATGAATATGATTGGTCTCGTATATCAAGTGCTTCTAATTTGAATTCTAATTATAGCAAACGACTCAAATCTCGACGGTGACACACGTTTTTGCCAAAAAATATATGTGATGCGAACAATGGACAATTGAGCAACTGACACCCGATGAATCAGAATCCTTGCATACGTCACGCAAGGAGATTGTAATACAATGAACAGTAATAGTGGAAATTTAGATAATATATAAACACTATAAATTGGTTTATAATTTTGTTTGGCCTCAATCTCTGTGGAGTGTCGACTGAAAATCGATCGTGCGGGGATTAGTTTGCGTTAAGCTGCACGCATCACTGAATAAACCCCTGGGTGCCCAGAAGATGGGATAGTTTCGTTACTTCACCCCGAAACACCCTCGAAATACCCCCGACACGAAAAAAGTCTTGTATGTATATTGGTACCGCGACTTATTTCCCTCGTGAGACATTACAACCCTCGGCTCACGCCTCGGGCAGTAATCTCTCCCTCGGGGAATAATCCGCTGTACCAATATACATACAGGGCTGTATTTATATAATATAGTGTAGTTATGAGATAATAATCAGTGATTTACTGTGGTGTGCACTTTTATACTTTGTTTACATCTGCGTGTGATGGATACTGTTTCTGTATTTAGGCGTGAACCTCCTTTTCCAATGAGCAAAATTTACCAAAGGACTGGTTGTAGACTGGTTGTATTTGATTTGATTAAGTCTCATTCAGTTAATTTCACAAATGTTAAATGAAATATAGTTTTAAAAAACATTTCCTGTTTTCGAAGGCAGTTGCTTCAAACCACATTCACCCTGTGACTGCTTTTATATTGTACATGATATTTTGCAGATACTGCCGGCAGTGAGGTGTTATTCTCCGGTGATGGCGTCATTAGTAAGAGATATAATTTGTTCATATGCTGACGTCATCCGTCTGCTGCACCTCTGATCATTTCATTTGTTTAAACACACTAAGCTGTAGAAACGTCAGTACCGACGTCATGTTCACTATGGGGTCTCTGGAGCTAAAAGCAGTGAGGTTCAGTAAGGACAAGTTGGAAGTGATAGCAATTACATACGACAAACAAATCCCCGATGTTTTATTGGTGTGTTTCTCCACTTGTTATGGATCACGCATCAATAGCTAGTAAATGTCAACTAAAGATCACAACCTCGGATTGTTGAGTCACCTGACGGGTATTAACACCATGTCGCAATAAATGTTGTCGCTGTTCATTTCAATTCATGATCGAGACAATTAATCCATGCCATAACATAATTTATAAAACAATCTAGAGTTGATTTGAGATGCAGCTCTAATCATTACACGCTATCAATATAATGCGATTTATAGTCATGTGTTTGTCTGAGAATATAACATATTTTACATATGAATGCAATAAATTTCTTGGGCTGCAGTGTGGCCAACAGAAACACAAATGGTGCGTTCATTAGGTAGGCATGTGCATTACCTCGGATATTATTGAATCCATATATTTACAACACACTGCTGATTCTGTTGTCACCACACATAACTCCTTGCACAATCTCAATTAAAATAAGACATACACCTGTCATAATATCACACTGTTGACAACACAAAATTATGAGCATTATGTATCACCTTGTTGCTTTTCTCAAATAAAAACATATATGTTCTCAAATGATTCACCATCTCAACAGTCTATGAGCAATTGATGTTTGACGTTTATGGAGCATTGTTTTGCTAACTTATATGATAGAAAGGTTTTGCAATGAATAATAATTTACTGATGATTGTATTGCTGACTGCCTTTCTTAAAATTTACCAAACATATCTCAGTATTGGACATCGAAGTTTCCGAAACAGATAAACTCTCCATCATCTCACCATAACTGTGATGCTTGCTAATACACGTGTGTGCTCACAATCGAATAGATGCCAATTCCATAATTTGAATCGAAATCATCTCTTTACAAAAGATAGAAGCTTAGAAGGCCAATATATGATTTTGGAGGGTTTTTTTTAAAAAGCAAAATCTAAAACAATTGGACTCTCGGGAGCTTTCTCACATAACATGCCATGCTCATTACATAAGTAGAATGGAACTGTACTGAGGGGATCGATCCTTAAGCTCACTTTTATTCGTGTAATTGGCATTATTATATATTATTGTATGGCGTAGAGGTTCAAATTCATTTTCTTTGTCGTTTGAACTTTGAAATGTAGTTCACATGACGTTAAACTTTAGCGAATGTGTATGGTAAATGTTGTCCCATTCCAGGTTGGCAATCGTTTCATCAATATCAAAGTTAATATTTTTCACCGTATATATTTTCATGTCAGACATACAAATACGAGTAGGTGTATTTTTGCATAATATGTCATTGAGTGTTGATATTGCACTACATCGGGGATCAGCATTTCATACGTATTGTACATATAGCTGACATTTTTACACTTCTTGTCAACTGCTTCATCGAATCAACTGTCCTACCGTCAATGCAGCTCCCAAGTGCCATATATGAATGACGAGATATGCTGATCATCGTCGCATGCCATAAGCAAGATGTAGATGCGCGGAATGACATCGTATCAATCACATCGGGGCGTTGTTGTGCAGCCGGTACATGTCACACAAAACTTTGGAAACAGGAATTTCTCTGTCACCCAAATATTTGTTGTAGCTGCTACAGTCAGTCTGTGAAATCAGCCATTTCATGAAATGATGGAATATCTTATTCATTTCATGAAATGCCTGTGAACCTCAGTCATTTCTCGAAATGACCAAGAACTTCAGCCATTTCATGTCATGATCGAAAAGTAGGCTGATTTATCACAGCTAATTCATATGAGCTTTTTCATGTCCTCTCTAATTGATGAAATATTACCAGTTTTGTGCGAGAACTACAGGATTATCGGGATTTTTCAAAATAATTCTTCACATTTTGTATGCCAAAATGTGATGTGAACAATGATACAAACAAAATACCCTTTTTAACATGTATAATGAATTATTTTGACAAATATTTGCGACTAGCTTTATTGCATTGAAATTGTCCATACTGGGGAGACGTTTTGATAAATTCCGATCCAGTGCTGGGACTTCTGACCTTGCCATCAATCACGTTTGTATTAGGCAGATGTATTAAACTCAGATGTTTCAGACGGTAATGGCCACCAATGAATAATTGATGGAATGTCTTGGTAGTAACGATCAGTATTGAATAATTGAATGGATCAGATGGATGTTCAGATGGAAGGTACATGTACCTTACTATTCGTTTTTTTTCTTCTGATTTCAATTTAGTTTGATCAGGGTATGAGAACAGACATTTCCCTCCTGTTTGAGACTTCTTCCATGATATAAACAAAAATCATATTTCCGTAGATTATAATAGGTTTGATAACGTCAAGAATCAACGTAAATTGGTGGCAATGAGGAAATACATACATATAGAATTATGTATGTCATATTCATCATATGTACTGATATGATATGGTTTAATGCAATACTGGCGCATGTGATGTGCGTGGAAAGTTTTTAAAACGTTCGAAACCCGTTTGGGAGACGGGTTAAAACAAGGCCTTACTAAATATTTCCAACCAGAGCTACACTTGCATAATCAGAGACAAACAATATGTGGAATATGGGTGTTTCTGTTGCACACTTAAATAAAACTAGTATACTGCCTATTAACCGATTAAATCAATTGATAATTCCGAAACAAACTTCATGCAATAGATGTGTGACAAGTCAATAAACACCCAGTCAAAAGCCAAAAGTCTACACTGTTTATAGCATCCTGGTTCATTGCATAAATTGTGTAGTCTATACTAATAACAACAAACTCGTAGTAATTGCTATTAGGCAAGCTTTATTACTGACCGTGAGCGAGAAACGAATGAATGGCAAGCATACGAAGCTGATTTTACTGATTATAGTAGTACAAAGGTAAAACTGGCCCAGGGTAAAAACCTAGAGATAAAAACCTTTGATAAGCCAAAATAGGAAAAAACTCTAGGAAACCTGTTTCCCAGTACAAACCCTTAAACGAAATTTAATGTTTGCTTTGCGAGAAAACCGCCTAGAATGACCATACATACACTCCAATTTGCCTCAACACTTTAAACTCCGCCCCTTTGGGCTACTCATGCACGACTACCGCCCTGTACACAGGTACAGTCACTCAACTGAGTACTGACCACTACGCCGTGGACACACCTTTAAACGCTACAGACAATAATTTCCCGCTAATCTTATAGAAACGCGGGAAATATTTATTCATGCACCCACTGTTCAAGTGCATGTGTGCGACAAACTTGTCGTAAAAGTCTTGCAAAATTAATTTAATTGTGTTCATCATATCAAGCTTAGGCGGAATAGATACCCCCTTACGCATCTGTATTTCATTTTACACCAATATGTATTTGTTGGCCAAATTCTGCATGTTTATACATTGAACATATCACAATGAACGTGACACTACATATAGATGGTTTGAACCAGCAATGATAATTTATTGATTTGATTGAATGCGCCAGTTTTGTGAACTAGAAACGTGCTGGTTTACCAATCCTAATGTTCCCGATTCAAATCCCGTTCATGGCAAGGCCGAATGCCATTTTTCGGCTTTGATTGTTCAATATTGACTTTGCTGTAGTTCAGTCACATAATCTGCCTGGTTCATTTGTTTACTTTTCCTAGAAGAACGAAAATAAATACTGGTTAATACTCATAGTATTCTCGTAATCATATTTCAGTTTCTGAACCACAAACAGCGCTAATAAATGTGCGTGTGTCAACCTATATATTCACGTTTCTTTAATGTGAAACTTGGAAGCAACTGCGCATAAGAGCTAATTCTACTCTGAAATGTGTCGGTTTCATTATCAGCCATAGAGCGTAAAGTGGTAACGGATCTTTTGAAGATTATTTCATCATTTTGATTATGTTTATTATACAAATCATACGAAGAAAATATTCGTCCAACCAGTATAGTATGATGTATTTCGTGCAGGTCGAACCTTCGATATTTGAAATATCCACTGTAGAGAGGAGAACAATAATATTGGGAATACTAGTAACACTATTAAAGCTGCTCACTTCGAATGTATGCAATATTTTTTTTCAAAACCATTTTTTTTGTTAAACACATCTAATGCAATATAACAAAAGGTGTGCTCAATGATTTTGACGATTACAGACCGTCCGAGTTGTCTTTTCATCCGTCTTAGTGCCCATTTTGTACCGGTTTTGTAAATAAACAAACACAGTGTACCATCAAACCCGAATGTAAACGAATGCTCAAATCGCGCTTAAAAGTCAACATCGAGTACATTTTCCAGTTCGTATGTGCATATATAGTGTAGTTGTGAAAAAATAATCAGTGATATACCATGATGTGCTTGGAATTGTCAGTCTATCTCGCACTTCAATGCTTTGTTTACATTTGCGTGTGATGGATACAGTTCCTGTATTTACACGATGACCGCCTGTTCAAATGAGCAAAATTTCCCTGAGAACTGGTTATTTTCATTACATTTGATGTGAATATGTTTCATTCAGTTAGTTTAGCATGTTTAGTATGAAATATAGTTTTCAAAAAAATATGACTGGTTTCGAATGCAACTGCTTCAACAAGGTTCTTGCAATAATGCTATAAAAGGAAGTCGAGTACGCAGGCACGATTGGGTTCGTTTTTACTGCACTTCCATTCCATAAATTACTCACAAGGTGTGTGTGACGCCCACATAACTGGCTCGAAGATCATTTAGGGTTTTCAGCTCTTGAGCCTACGATGGCTTCTATCCCAGATTCAATATCTTCTCATATTCGACTGAGAGGGGATTTACGCGAGGTTCTTCCGTTTGCTGGGTTATTGGCAACAAATCAATATCTGCCACGTCTCTTGTTTTTGGTAAGAATGTAGTGTTTGTTCAGTGGATACAATGACAGCAATTTGATGCCTGTATTTTACTTTAGCTATCTGGTGATTGTATCCAGCAGCGCATGCATTGATGTACGACACAATACATGTAATAAGTGCTGGAGAGATAGTTTGAACTCGATTCGGATATAACGTATTCACGTCGGGTATCTAGGAGAACCACATACGGTAATCGTCTGAATGTTGGATGTGGTTGCAAGCCTGTGGTCTAGCTTGGATGTACCCTGTGAGGTTCACCATGACTTGTTGGCCTGTAATTAGGAAGGAATAAGTGTATCCATGTATTCATTGTAACAATTAATACCAGGTTATGTGAGCCCTGAAAGAAATCTGATCTAACATTCCATGATATAACAATATGATACTGGATATATAGCGGTATATGGAATATGATATTGGATCCGATCCGATATTTATAACGAATTACTCGCACAATCAATGTTCGAACAGTCGCCGCTTATAGGGATGGTTTAATAATCCGACAGTGGTAACCACATCACGCAAAGCAATAATCTTTACTTCGCAATAAACTGTGCCCAATCAGTGGTTTGTTCAGTGATCTTCCGTACACACTATTTTAAAAGATTAAACTTATTTTCTTGCGAAATACAACACATTACCGTTGGCGGGAGGGGGGGGGGGGGGCAAATGTGCACAGACATTTTTTGTCATTCACTACTAAGTATCATTTCGTAAATCAATCACTTGCTCCATATTGTACACAACAGTGACACGTTCAAAATGTGAGATATACAGAAATGAGATTCGCGGAGAGACATCCTACAAATTACCATGGAAAGTTTTTTTCTCGATGGGACAGTGGCGCACAAACCCCAGAACAGGAGTTGCACAAACCCCAGATCAGTAAGATAACGTGTATTGTCTCCGTCCATAAACAGGGGCGACATTTGCAAGTGGGTATCAGATGCTGGTGACGCAATTCATATGTGGCGCTGATGATTCTTGTATATAAATATATAAAGGAGACGGAGTGTTTTATTAGTGCAGAGCAGCGAGGTAGATAAGTTCAACATGATAGCTGCAATACATATCGAGTGATCAGATGGAGAAACATATGCCCGTGATGTATATAGCTGCAAATAATGATCACAACTAGGATTTCTGTGATCACAGTATTATCTGGGGCCATATTCAATGTTATTGATGACATTTCATTAACATGATTTAGTGTTTAAGATATTCAAGACCGAATATTAAATTGATTTGTGATATGTTGCCATTTAATAAGGAGGTCAATGACTACAATTTAGCAATCTTAAATATTTTTTGCGAGTCTGATGCACCAAGTAAACCCAGACCATTGCAGTAACAAGGAAAACAATACGAACTCACAAGTGAAAACACGGTCATGAATTATTGTCCAAAACAACATAATCGACCACGATAACACTGAATAACAACATTCACTTGTTAATCCAAGTGGAGACCCTGGACAATGTCGGACATTTCCACTCGTCTTTCATTTCTGTGGGTTTATGCATTACCTGTGAGAGCCCATACTTGCCACACATTGCGGTGTGGTAGTAACTCGTTGATGGCGAAATAAGTAGCCGTTATCTTATGTATAGATTATGACATGGATATTCCGTCAGGTGCAGAAACATATATCTTATTGTGATTCTGAAGTATTAGGTAGAACTATCTCCGAATATTGAGAACACCGTGATAATATCTGGAGTGCACACTGGAAAAGACGTTTGTGCTTCAATTATCGTGGAGGGCCATAATCGAATCGCGACATGTCCAATGATTTGGTAAATCAACATTACCTACAGTAATCATGACATTCGGTTTCAAATGGAACTTTTATAATAGGCACGGACAGAAAAAATGGTGGGTATAATTAAATGACCGCGCCATTACGACAAGGTTCCACAATGAAGGCATCAATTGCCTTGTGACAGTGATCTCTCATATTGCAGAGAAAATATTCTAAATATGGATGTTGGTTTGTGCGTCAATGCCAGCACTGAATTATTGAAAGGGTTTAGATCACTGTTATTGTACATGTGGTTATGCTTACATGCCAGCCTACATGTACGTCTGGTCTAAATCAGTCGCGGATTGTTTATAAAAAAACGGCTCAATGCGTGAAGTGTATATTACGTAGTAGGCCTACTTTAGGTAAACATACAATGTACCAACTGGATGTTGTGAGCTGATGAATCCCGAAATCTTATTGCAGGACACGACTGTCGTAAACATTAATAAATGGTATTACCACCCCAGAATATCTGCGAGAAAAAAGCATGTAATTCTATTTGAGGTTTTACAACACATCCGCTCAATTGGATGATAAAAGTAGAACTGTTTGTATCATTACAGCAAAAAGCTCTAGAAAACCAAAAATGAAACATGCAAGGAATAGAAAGACTTTGCCCAAATTATAGTCAAATACGAAGCAACACGAGCGTCCCAGGGAGCAGACAGTTGGTAAAATCATAGTGTGTTCACTGTACAAAACTGTCCACCAACCGATTGAAACAATTTATGGCTCGCTGTCATTGGCTTTATGAAGAGAACATTATTGGAAATTATTGCTATGATTGTATCCATCGGCACATTGCTAAATAAGGTAAGATATATGGAAAAAATATCACATGTAGTGTTAAACCTGCCCTGCCAGCCTTTTATAATCAGAAATATGTCTTTCACTATCTCGCCTAAACTGAGCTGCAATATATAATAGAGTAATATAAGCATGACACTATCTCGTAGTAGATTCACTGATATAAAACAGAAACAAAATTAGTCAAAGCTTTTAGATTGTGACGTGGTATTAATGAATCCCAGTGATGTAATGGCAACAGTCACGGAAATGAAACCGATGCGAGATACGAGGACAATTGCTACGACCTAATACCCAGTTCTCACCTATACGAATTTCTATGCGAATGCCGTGCGATTCACAATTCTGATTGGTCATGTGGGAGTCGTACGAGAGTCGCATGGAAGTCGTATACAATTCGCACCATGTCGTGTGGCAGTCGGCAAAATTCGTCCAAATTCGCGTGCTCACAGGATGGTCTGACCAAAATGGTCGTGTGGCATTCGTGTAATCTCTTGATCGTGCGGGGGGTCGCATGGGAGTCGAACGGGGTTCGTGTGGAAGTCTTGCTGCATTCTTATTGATTTCACCGGAGTCGCGTATGACTCAGATGATATTCGCATAGCCGGCCACACGAACCCAATGAGAAACCCACAAGAATGCCATGCGACAGCCAGCAGACCCACATGAGGCTCCCATACGATTTATAGGAATGTCATTCGATATCCATACGACTCTGTGCGTTTCCCGTACGTCTCCCACACTATGTTCAAAGATCATGATGCGTGAGCCACACGATTGTCATTGTACCATCACTCGGACCCTCCAAAACCATATGAAAGTTCCGGGTTCATGATATGTATGGGTGAATCCACCCTAATGCGCCTCGTTTTATATCGATTGGCATTCGTCTTAGTCGTGCGGGTGTCGCACGGCATGTGTATAGTACGCATGTGTCCCATAGAGTCGCGTGGAAGTCGTGTGGTAGTCCAGTGACTGGGGGGAATGATTTGTATGGAAGTTGCATGACATTCGTGTGATAATCGTGGAAGTGAGACTGTGTCGACTAAAACATGAGAGATTCGTGTTAAATTCGCATAGCCACACGAAAATTGCTAAATCACGTGGTCGCGTGGCATTCGCATAAAAATTCGTATGGGTGAGAACGGGGCATAACGCATACTTTGTGATTCCATTTGGCACGTCCTTTTCAGAGATGAATGATCATTGGTATTAGACAAACAGAAGACCCGAACATACTAGTTACATCACTGAAACACACGAATCATGTTTTTTCGCAGAGCTCGAGATATCGGTTTTTACTTTATGAGAAGAAAATATCATCTGACATATTTGAATGGGAAATCAACTCAATAGAATCATCACGTGATGTAAGTAGGTATGTCATTTTGTAGTTTATCAATAAACACTCTACACTCAGGTAGTGATATATATATATATATATTATACATGTGAACCATGTATAATTAGGGGGGAAAAGTCATATGATAATTTTTAATTCGAGTACATACTATGAGTAGGTATTTAAAATACATGAACACATATATGAAATGTTTACTCTTAGGGTTATTGTTTTGGATGCCAGCTTCTGGGCAGGGAATCCGGGCCTAGAATGTTGACAAAGTGAAAGTTATCTCCCTTGATTCTCATGGATACCGTCACACTCGTTTTTTTCATCAAGAGGAAAATACAGAACAAAGAACAAAACCATCCTGAGTTCAAGTCCAGTGCCAGGAAATGTTCGCATCTGATTTTATCTCCTCGTGGCCATCAATGGAATGATATGAAGAGAATTGCTGCCTTTATGTAGTACTTTGGGCTCGGTAAGTGCCAAATCGATGTAAAGAATAGCGGGTGGCCGCCGTGAAAGCTTAATGATGGTTCTGATCATGCCTTGGGTTCCAAATGCACTATTCGTGTTCGGAGTGAGATTGTGTCGACGCAGCCACAGTTAGCATAAAATTGTAACTGCTTGTAACTGGGAAAAGTTCTGCCATTGCAGTAATAGACACTGATATGTATGCTAGGAATTCTTATTGAAAGCATGCTTTGTGCTCGGAGAAATGATTTCCAAATAACTTCGGAACATTTGGATATATTCGGGGCTTCCTAGCGTATCTTTCAAGGTTCTATTCCAGGCTTCTCTTTTCGAGCATCAAGTGAGGGACTAATAATCTAAGAATGTGATGCATCAGTCACGTTTTGCAAAAGAAGGAGAGAAAGAAAAGTACCACACGGACTGTTTTACTGCACTTCCACTGCCCTAAATTACACAAAAGGAGATTGTCAACGGACACATAACTGACTACGAAACCCTCTGGGCTTTTAGCGATTTAGCCCATGATTGCTTCTTATCCCAGATCTAAAATTGTTTGTTGACTAGAAGGGGATTTATTCCAATTTCTCCCGTTTCCCCATTCGCTGACAGTAATTCAATATCTGGTGCTTTGTTTCAATGAAACAATCGTTTTCCCTTCACCAACACCATTTATTGCCCCACATGTGGTTGTATTCAACGTTGTATTTTCGCTTTCTTATTGGCATCATCAAAATCAATGATGATGATTATTGGCATCATCAAAATCAACAATTTTCTGGTTCGTATTAAGTTGTATTATTATTTTCATACTTAAATGCTTTAACTTACCTCTCGTCAAAGCTTGTTCAACTTGTTCCATGTCCCACTGGAATATAGGTACATGTACATGTATTCTGTTAATACTGACTACTTGATGATTCCCTTTTAGCTGCTTGGAGATTCGTCCCAAGAAATTATCCTTGACATAGGCGACAGCCAGGTAATCATTAGTGTCAGGTGCGGCGACCTCGTAGAATAGAGGTATGGCTGAGAATACAATGTATGTTATCCTGTTACATGCTTGACAAGTCTTTCATATTTGCCAAATTTTTGTACCAGTGACTAATATGCAGGAATAAGGAGCTCATGACGTCATAACCCCTAAAGCAACCCATGACCAGTAAAATTGCTCAAGGCGAAGCTTATGACGTCACAGAAAACCTCAAAAGCACTCTTCACACATGCATGATGTGATGTTTCGTGGTACTGTCGAGCTCTGATGTGGGGTTGATGTGTACACAAATGAAGTATCATTACAGAAGGAAAATGCGAAACATATGCTCATTTTACATGACATCACGACAGATTGAATATGGGAAATATATACCGAAAACGATCGTGAGATGCCCCAAAACAATGCATTTCGTTTTTATAGCTTCTGCAACAAACACAATTTACAATCGATCATTAACTGACTGTTTTTGTACTATTATTTAGTATTACGTACCTACTACGTGAATCTGTTCACAATGAATTTGCGGGTATTCATGACCTATGCCACGCATGGTCAACACTGCTAACTGCCTTAATCATTCCAGCGCAGTTTGTCTTAAAGTGATGTTGGCAGGAAAACTACTGTTTCTAAATCAATTACATATATGACAGTGGTCTCAGAAAAATAGGTTACACAACATACTATGCTTGATCAGATGGATAAATCAAGCATATGACAGTACCAGCAGCCGCTTTTCTTTTGTTTTGTGCGCCACTCAGAGTTACCTCTGACTTAACCTATTTCACGCTCGATTGGCTCGAACGTATACGAGTAGGCTGGAATCGCACTGCATCAAGGGTACAAAGCACCTAGAATGGCGGTAATGTAAACAGACTCAAAATATCTCCACCAGAAACTCGCAACGAAATCGATTAGAAAGGGGCATCTGTTTGAGCATACAAGTGCAGATTATATAACTGTTGTGTTTTCTTCGTTCAATCAGAAAGTAATGGAAAAATCCATAACTTACTGCCAATATCACTTTAACATATCGAATGCCTAATACTATTGATATTTCGTGGTGTTGGGATTAATGCAACGTGCATTGATTTCAGGCTTGCCAGGAAGACGTCGTGGTTCTCATCACATTTGTTGTATTGTATTTAGGACGCCAACAATAGATAGTGTAGTTCGAGAAGAATACACATTAATTTTGTTCATTTGAATGAAATCTTCATATGGATCAAAGAGCCTGAAATAATGCTCTTCAGGCTCTTTTATATTAACAATAGCGCATACTTGATTGAAATGCATCTACTTGAAACCACGTTATGCTTTTGCCAACATAACGTATCCGAATATGCTAGCATAACCTGTAGAAGAAGGTGTTTCCTACGATATTTCTGTCCTATTATACTGGAGCCTCGAATCTTGTGGTACCCTGATGATAATCATCACCATGGCGGTGTTTGGCATGTACAGTTTCAAGGAAACGTTTGCGTCATGATCATCCGTCTGCAACATCAGTTTAATCTTGACATTCATGTCAAATATGCATTACACAAACACGTGTTCCGCAAACTTGAGGAGTTGTACATATCAACTTCTCACCACCGACATCACCAGATCTTGATGATACCAATACAAAATAGCATGAAACACTTTGGAATGAAAACGAAGCCCGACCGAACTGAATCCAGAGACACACTGGAATCATCACGGACACACAGTGTGTAATACGAAATTGTGTTGCTGTAGACCTATAAGTATGGAAGTCAGAAACTGTTGTCCATCAACAAATTGAACAATTTAGAAATCCAAAACAAACCCCACGACATACATGTAGGTGTATTTCGAGATCAGAAGTTCCCAGTCACAGAATAACGAAAGGCTACGGAGCTGATTTCAGTTCTGATCTCATGTTTAGGTGGTGAAGGAACTGTAAATTTACACAGGCAGTGTTCCAGATGAAGTCCATTGGAATACTATCCACCTTCAACTTCATTCCACTCACATAGCATAGCCATCACAGGTTTCAAATCATATTGTGGTTTCTAATTCACATACATATATAGCCATAACCCTTTTTTCGATACCTAATGACCTTAGACCTGGCGTTGGCCATCTGTTTCGGATTATTATTGTAGATGGTTGAGAATACTAATCTATCTTTAGTTGTGTAGTACTCGTTTCACAACTCAATTTCAATGCACAAGAACAGCAATCCAGTATTGGGTCCATATGAACCAAATGCTGTCTTATACGTGGTTTTATTCTGCCCGCGGTCGTTTCCAGGAGCCCGAGTTTCTGATGGGTCCAGACAAAAGAAGGACAAAATAAAAGCACGAGTATGCAGTAGTTGTTTTATTATACACCTACAGTAACGTTTTTCGGCGTAGTTTGACCAATCAAAGCATGGTTGTAGATTATTTGTGTTGTAAATAAGGAAAATATACAGAAATTCATGTCTTTGTTTATGTTAGCGCACATGTAGGCAATTCGTACTCATCGTGCGTTTTTACGGTATTTTACGGACGTATTTTCGGGGTTGTAATGGTGCTATATTATCTAATATATATGCTAGCCAATTGATTGATAACGAATTTCAGTAACCGATTATTCCACGTCAAAATATCATAATCAAATTTACTTTCAATATCCAGAATATCATTTTGTTAAAAAACCAGAATGTAGCTCTGATATGTCTCGTAAAAGTGTCACACGAACGGATGTTGCCTCGTCATTTCGGCACCTGCGGGTTTTTGCATCAAAAATAAGCTCATTGTCACTCATGATCGTATTTCTCTCTGGGAACAACAGAAGAGATGCCATGTCATGAGAGGTTTAGCCTTTCTGGTAATGGAATCATAAATCGACTCAAATAATATTAAGTGTCGCATTATGCCATCATAAGTATGAGGTTTGCAGTCATAGATATATATCAGTAGTATATTTTGTGATATACATGTAAATTATGAATTAGGTGTGGCTTGGTGAAACAAGATATAGCAGTCCTTACGGTGTGTTCTTCATCGTTTATACAGTGTGAACGCATATGCAGTGTACTCATTAATATAGAGTGCCATACAGGCGAGACCCACGCATTCTATACTTACATTATATGTTAAACATAATTTATCATAGAAAAATTCTATAATGCATGACCTTCGACTGATGCAAATATGTTTTGTCATGATTTACGATATTAACAACGCTTTATTCACTTCAAAACCAATATTCATGCAGCTGCAATTCATTATAGACGACATTTTGCCTATTAAAGTAAACGAGCATAATATGATATATGACCCTGAAAATCAATTACACGCAAAGTTCCTGCCACATGAAACGTTGAAAATGACACAACACTAGTGCACAACTCTGCATGTGGCTTGTGAATTATGCACATAGATGAAAGTGATTTTCTAGACACAATGGACTGAACACAGGTGGAACGTGAGTCACGACTAGACACGAGACTTACTCTGTTGATTGCTCCAATATATAGGGTCCATTGAATTACCGTATATGTTATTGATAGCATCATGTCCATAATAGCTGTTTGTAAGTAAGTTTGGTTTCATTGATACCATATGTGGGTAATGCACAGTATGCGTTTTATGTTTTTCCGAGAACAGCGTACAGTTGTAACCGCAATTATTGCGATGCTGACTCCTGGCAGGTGTAATGCCTACTCGCTGTCATCAGATTTAATGGAATAAATGAATTATTAAATGAACGAATGAATGAATAGTAAAAAGTATTGTCAAATGTTTAACAGAAAATATTCGACAATGTTGTGATTTATTTGGGAGTGTGTTTATATACTACATTGTTCAGGTGAATTGCTCTGAAATCGCAGGGATGAAAATCATGGAGCTAGTAAAACTAAGAGACGGATGCACATCTTCCAGTTTCCAGACACGAACTAACTCATTTCGAAAAAAAGTAAAGGAACACAAACTCGTTACGTATATGATCATGAATATCAAATACACATACCTTTATCACGAACTTCGCAGGTGTACATCTTGGAAATATTTTGCATGTGATATGGAGCGATTTTGTGTGATACAGATGAAATATACATGAGCGGGCTGTTATTGACTATGCTATGGGCGTTTCATGATTTCTAGAACGTATTAGTTTTATGTCTGAAATAACATCAAATTAGCGAAATACAGTTCATGATACATAACAAAATATCCGTGCAGCCCAAAATCATTATTATCGAAAACTTATATCCCTCAGTAACACGTCAATGACACTCAATGACGCGGAGAACAATGAGAGTGTGGACGTCGAAATGTCAGCACATGATTCGGTTGCAGTTTATCTTCTTATAGAGTGCATATTTTGTTTCATTGCGAAACAGACGTATGATTGAATTTAAGTAAAAGTTAGACAACAGAACTTATGGAGTATGGGGTGTATTGGTTCTAATATATCTACATATGTACACTATAAATGTCATGTATGGTAACAGTTGTCAAACTCAAATAAATCGAGATATCTCCAATTATCCTTGACATAGGCGACATTAAGGTACCTATTAGTGTCAGAAGCGGCGATGTAATTTTGTGATTAGGTGATCACTATGTGATTAGTGATTATGACTGAACATGAAGCTCATGGCGTCATAATCCCTAAAGCAGCCCATGACTAGTAAAAATAATGCTTAAGACGAAGCTTATGACGTCACAGAAACCCTCAATTGCGCTCTGAACACATGCACGATGAAATGTTTCATGGTAATGTCAAGCTCTGGTGTCGAAATGATGCTGACGCAAATGAAGTATTGTTACAGGAAAAAATGGGACACATACCTTCATTTTGCATGACTATGTCAACGAAAGATACTGATAATCGAGACAATTACACGATGAATGTGTTCATTTGAATCAAATCTACGTATGGATCAAGGAGCCTGAATCACAGGCTCTTTGATATGGATAACGGCACCTGTGTTATCTTAACCATCTTATGCTCTTGAGGCATAACGTATCCGAATATGATAGCATAAAGGCATAGCCTGCAGAAGATGTTTCCTACAATATTCATGTCCTATTTCACTAGTGTCCTACTTCTTATGGTACCCTGATGATAACCGTTATCATGGCGATGTGTGGCCTGTACAGTTTCAAGGAATGTTTGAGCCACGGTTACCCGTCTACCCCATCAGTTTAATCTTGACATTTGTGTTATGACATTTTTCGTAATATGCATACCACAAACACGTGTTCCGCACACTTGTTGATTTGTATGTATCAACCTCCTATCCACCGACATAGATGGATAGATCTCGATGATGAGAATAAAGAATAGCATGAGAAAATAGAGATTTTCTTGTCTTCTTCGTATGACTCAGCTCGTTGATTTTTCACAAATACATGACACCAGAACGTTACAGAGGGAGCTTACTTCCCAACTGCTTTGTCGCCTTCTCAACCGTGCCTTCCTTCACCCGTAGTAATCCATGCAATGCATACGATAGTGGAAGCTAAGAGCTGTACCCGGATTTGTACTCATTGCACGGCAGCTGATCGTTTAGTTTAGGTGTGATTTTGTGGTAAAATGTTCTCGAAGTCGATCGAATGAAAGTAGATAGGCCACCGAAACCAATTCCAATCTGATCATTGTGTGGGAATTATCTCTTTATACCATAATATACTAGAAGTAACACTTCGAGAATGAGTCAAGCCTATGTCTACACACTGTCGGCAACGTTTAGGCCCTACACCCATTTTTCAGGATGAACCCATCTGGCACCCAGTAGTATACCCATCTTAATTTTCTTCAACGAATTTGGTAACAAGAAAATGCAGCTAACTGCGGGAGACGACATTAGAGCTCGAGCACACCATCAGCACCACGAGACCTGAATATATCTTACACACCTCCCCCCCCCCCCCCCCTTACAAAAAAAATTGAAACATATCATGTCCCACATGATTCCAATTCATTCCCGTATATTATGATGAAACACATAGGCCTACCTCAATCATATTCCTAATGAATAAACATTTATTTTGAACTCAATGAAACAGATACGCCTGATAAAATGATATTGAACCTCAATAAAATATCCTTAAAATATTGGAAACTATGAGGAATATCTGCATCTGATATCATGATATAGATAACACATGCATACTGAGCAAATTAAAAGACCAGTTTAAAATAAAAAGGTTTCGCAACCCAGCATGGAACACCTTGTCGTGATAAAATATGTCCAAATGTAGTCGTGGTACCGTAGACGAATCGTTGTGTTTACTTCATTACGCCAAAGAAGGCCGCACACAAGGTTACATGTACATGCATGCACAAAATGCTGCACAGAAAATTGTACGTTCCAAAGTACGCGTCATTGCGGTAAAATTTGCTTTGCATTCTGGGAACGAATTTCCATCGGCTCCGCCATTTTGACGTTTTCCAGACGAGCTGACCATTTTGCGTAATTTTCTCAAACCTAACACATCGATTTATGCATTATATATCTGTGGAATATTCAAAGCTTGCCATCAAATCGAGAGATTTTATGTCAAGGACGAAGAAAATAGTCATTTGAAGTAGGTGTACAAAGGTTTACATGCGAAAACGGGCGTCGATAGGTTGGTATGAAACCTCCATGAAAAAGTCAGCACATAGACATGTAGAGGGTTGGGGGCTTCGCCCCCAACGCTCTAATGTCAAAAAAGGTGTTCTCTGGACTCCCATGATAAACAGTACACATTGAGACTTATAACGATCGTGAATGACCGAACGAAATTATGAAAAAAAAAAAAAAAAACTTGGAGCAAAATTTCGGAAAACTCGAAGATGGCCTTGCACAATGGATGTGGCCAGATGACCAATACCATAGTATTTCCGCCGGCAGATACAAATACATTCCAATCTGAATCAGTTTCAGATTAATATCCCATAATACCCCCATGACCCCGTTCCCCAGACCAGCCCAGGCCGATCAGTTTCAACTTGTACGAAAATAGTCCATCAAGTGGTATCCGAGGAGGAAGACCGACGGATCTGTAATGTACACCAAATCCCGTCCGACTATAGACCATGGGACAATGCAAACACGTTGTGATTCCGTCACGCACTTTTTCAGATATATTTCTCGATAATAACACAATATCTGTTGATATTTTGTATACGAATGCAAATCAAGCTTTGTTCTCATTGGTTCCGACAGAAATCTACCGTTTGCCAGCAAGCTGACGAATATTTTAGGTGTGAATATCGTGACGGAATCACACAACAAGTACATGACACGTGGTGATGTATGTCTGCAGTTCACAAGGCAATACGGGGAAATATTTTGGCCGAAGTACAAATGTAAGTATCAATCTATTACCACCAATACAGTGAGATTTCAATGATGCCAATAACAAACAAAAAATACAATATTTTGCAATAGAAACAAAGCCCGACAGAATAGTTTATCCAAAGAAAATATGATTGTATTTGCACGACAGATACTTCATTTTATCAGTATCGATAATGCAGACAGAGTCCAACTATTATAGAATAAGATTTTACAGGACGATCACATTACTTTCAAGCTTTGAAATCGCGTCGCATGGACAGTGAAATCTCCACCTCCGGTCAACGTATTCGAACACGTTGTAAGGAATACGTGACATATATCAGTGCATCATAACAATACAAACACAACCCCTTTAATTTTTATATCATATAATATTCTTTATATTGATGGGTACATGTTTAAGTGGGTTAGTCAGTTATCGGGTCAAGGGATGCACGTGCCAATAAACACACTGGCACTGGTCACAAACAACTAGACAATGTAGTATCAATGAACTTATATAAGTGGCAACTCCCCACATTATAGATGAGTAATATATATTTCTATTGTTCTCTGAGTGCACTAACTGTGTAATAAATAGCCCGCAGCATGAGGGGCTAGTGAGAGAGGCCACGAGTTGGCACAGGGCACATATCCAAACAACCGTTTGATGTAACGAACACAACGAGAGAGATCTTCAACATCCTCGCCGAGTTCCGAGCCTGGTTCCTTTTTAATGTAAGACGACATCAGTACCTTACAACGTGATGCAAGCGCACCCACTTGCTTTCGATGTTTGATGCGGCCGGTAGTTATCATCTAAACAAACCTGTTAAAGTATATGCCTGATGATTCTTTCAATTTTTGGCAGTGATGTACCATTTTTTGGTGGAATTTATGAGTTATGTTCTCATTTCAAGGTGGCCTGCAAGTTTACACTTGCAATGTTTTTGATGAAGTCTGTTGGTATACTGTGAATACTGTCCACCTTTTCACTTTTACATAGCATAACCTTCACAGGATGCAAATCATATTGCGGTTTCTATTTCACATATTCATGAACCTTTTTTAATATTCAATGAATATTGACCTGGCGTTGGCCGTCGTTTCAGATTATGGTAGCTGGAGGTTGAAAATACTATTTTATCGTTAGTTGTGTAGTACTCATTTTCATCATTCAATTCCAATGCATACAAGTACGATAATTATACAGTATTGGGTTCATATTAACCAAACACTGCAACATATTAGTTTTCAGTGTAATACTAGTATGTATTCATGACTTCATACTTAGGATGACATAATGCGACAGTGAATATCATTTAAGTCGATTTATGAATCCATTACCAGGACTGTTAAACCTCTCATGTCATGGCATGTCTTCTTTTGTTCCCAGAGTGAAATACGATCATGAATAAACATGAGCTTCTATTTGGTGCAAAAGCATACAGGTGCCAAAATGACGAGGCAACATCCGTTCGAGTGACACTTTACGAGACATATCCGGGCTACATTCTGGTTTTCAAAAAATGACATTCTGTATATTGAAAGTACAGTTGATTATGATTAAATGATATAATAACAGTTGTTGACTTTTATATCGGCTTTGCCTCAGTTATTATATTTCCAGGGTACGTATTCTATCCTAATCGTAAGCGATCCAGGCATTCTATAGTTATTTATTCAATATAATATATCATAGAAAATTTCTATATTGCATGGCCTTCCACTGATGCAAATATGTTTCGTTATGATTTATGATATTAGTGCGCGTATTCACTTGATGACCAATATTCATACAGCATTATAAATGACATTAATATGCAGGACCATAATCTGGCATATGACCTTGAAAAACATTTACACGGAAAGTTCCTGCCACATGAAACGCTGAAAATGACACAAGACTAGTGCCCAACTCTGCAAGTGGTTTGTTAATTATTCATATTGATGGAGGTGATTTTCCAGACACCAGGGACTGAACGCAGGTGAAACGTGGGTCAAGACTAGACACGAGACTTACTCTGTTGATTGCTCCAATATATAGGTTCCATCAAGTTACTGTATTTCTGTACCATTATAAAGTTGATGACCACCAGCAATGTGATTGCTATTATTATTCTTATACTTTTTTAAAATGTAATTTCGAACTGGTAAATTGTCAGACGTTATGATAGCAGCTTGCAATGTAAAGTTTCATCAATACCATATGTGGGTAATGCGCACTATGTGTTTATGGTTTGCCGAAAACAACGTACATTTGTAACCGCAGCTATTGTGAAGCTGACTAATGGAAGGTGTAATATCTACTAGCTGTCATCTGATTTAATGGAATAAATGAACGAATAGTAACCGCTGTCATAAGTTTTAATGGAATGAATAGTAAAAAGTATTATGAATTAATGCATAAAAAAGTATTATCATTTATTTAACAGAAAATGTTTGATATCTGTTTATATGGGAATGTGTTATTCTACATTGCTATAAAGAATACCTTGGTCAGTATATTGTGATTTCGTAAATATTTGTACAATAGGGGTAGGGAGCACCCACTGAAATTTGTCGACCTGAAATATTGCCGATGCTTTAATGCTGCTAATTTCGTCGACTTCCTAGGATTTGAGTTTCGAAAAAATAAATGTCGGAAAACATAGAACCATTGTTCAGAGGAAGTGCATAAAGTTCCAGGAATGAAAAGAATGGAATCTTACAGACTGATAGAACAGGAACTAAGCTCATTTCGAAAAAAGTCAAGGAACACATGTGATGAAGGAACTCATCATTGTCACTGCAAATGCCTCTCCTGTGGAAATATGTGTGTTGTTATGGATAGCAATAAACACAATAAGTACCGGTATATTCGAATGTAATTTTTAAACCCCTTACAATCTAATCTCACGAAAAAACTACAAATGCACACAATGTAATTACACCTATCTGATCTATTATTTGCAATACTTTCAGATGCGAACTCAAAGTCGCCCGTCAACAGGAATAGTTGTCATATATTTTCTAAGGGTCGGGTATTAGGCCTTACAATTCAAATGTACGTTTGGTGCAAATGGAGAATATAATTTCAAAAATGAGATTTTTAGCGGTGGTATTATCCAGGCATATAAATGACACATCGATATTAAATATAACCACGTGATATGCATCATAGAATTACATTTTATTAACGAATTCATTATCTTTATCACGAATTTCGCCTGTGTACATCTTGGAAATATAGTATTTCGCCCAACCAAAATTTTATTTGGCCAAACAAAATTTTATTCCGCCCGGATGGATTAATATTTTTTCTTTCGTGCCCTAAATGCGCTTCCGTACCCTCGGGATGGTAGTGTGGACGTTGGAATGTCTGCACGTGCTGTAGATTCCGTTGCAGCTTAGTGATCATATAGAGTGCATATTCTGTTACATTTTGAAACCTGAAATTTTATTCAATTTAAATAAAAGTTAGGCAACAGGATTGGTCTCGCAGAAATTATTACAAATTAGCCCAATGGGCTAGAAAGGTTACCGGAGAAATATACAGAGTTAAGCCGAGAAAGTTGAAGGTCAAATTCAAGGTGACCACTGAAATCGCCATATCTCTAACCTTGAAAATGGGATCAAAGGTTAAATTCTAGATCACCAAACTATTCAGCATACATCATTTCCTATATGTTCACTATGGACCCCTAAGCTGTAAATTTGATAATAAGCGAGATATAAGCCATTTTGTAATCTGACTTTGAAAATAAAATGACTGACCTTGAAATTTAGGTCAAAGGTCAAACTCAATATCATTAAAATATTCAGAATATCTCATTTTCTATATGTTCACAATTGATTCCTGAGCTGTAAAGTCGATAATAAGCAAGATATTAGCCATTTTGTCCTGTTGAGCTTGAAAATGAGGTCAAAAGTCAAATTCAAGGTCACTAGAATATTCAGCATATATCATTTCCTATATGTTCACAATTGATTCCTAAGCTGTAAAGTCGCTAAGAAGCAAGATATTGGCCATTTTGTCCTGTGACCTTGAAAATGAGGTCAAAGGTCAAATTCAAGGTCACGAGAATATTGAGCATATATCATTTCCTATATGTTCACAATTGATTCCTAAGCTGTAAAGTCGCTAAGAAGCAAGATATTGGCCATTTTGTCCTGTGACCTTGAAAATGAGGTCAAAGGTCAAATTCAAGGTCACGAGAATATTCAGCATATATCATTTCCTATATGTTCACAATTGATTCCTAAGCTGTAAAGTCGATAATAAGCGAGATATTAGCAATTTTGACCTGTGACCTTGGAGATGAGATCAAAGGTCAATTCAAGGTCACGAGAATATTCAGCATATATCATTTCCTATATGTTCACAATTGATTCCTAAGCTGTAAAGTCGATAATAAGCAAGATATTAGCTATTTTGTCATGTGACCTTGAAAATGAGGTCAAAGGTCAAATTCAGGGTCATGAGAATTTTCAGCATATATCATTTCCTATATGTTCACAATTGATTCCTAAGCTGTAAAGTCGATAATAAGCGAGATATTAGCCATCTTGTCATGTGACCTTGAAAATGAGGTCAAAGGTCAAATTCAAGGTCATGAGAATTTTCAGCATATATCATTTCCTATATGTTCACAATTGATTCCTAAGCTGTAAAGTCGCTAATAAGCAAGATATTGGCCATTTTGTCCTGTGACCTTGAAAATGAGGTCAAAGGTCAAATTCAAGGTCACGAAAATATTCAGCATATATCATTTCCTATATGTTCACAATTGATTCCTAAACTGTAAAGTTGATAATAAGCGAGATATTAGCCATTTTGTCATGTGACCTTGA
Source organism: Terebella lapidaria (assembly GCA_949152475.1). Taxonomy (NCBI): domain Eukaryota; kingdom Metazoa; phylum Annelida; class Polychaeta; order Terebellida; family Terebellidae; genus Terebella; species Terebella lapidaria. Next base: position 21,253,395 of record OX424564.1, on the reverse strand, counting down.
AAATGAGGTCAAAGGTCAAATTCAAGGTCACGAGAATATTCAGCATATATCATTTCCTATATGTCCACAATTCATTCCTAGTCTCTAATGTCAATATTAAGTGAGATATTAGGCTTAATGTGTCCCATTATAAAGCATAGGAGAATTTAACATGGGAAAGTCTCATTTGGGCCGAGTTTGGGCCCAAAATGGCCCACTTCGAGCGATTCAAGGGGAACGAAATTTATACATGTCACAGGGGTACATATGAGGAGTGTTATGCATCAATAAAAAAAAAAGTTACTGAACAGATTTTGAGAAAACGACCACCAAAGTCCAAAATTGGCCATTTTTCGACGAAAACGGCCGCTCTGACCTTGAAACCAAGGTCAGAGGTCAAATTCAAGGTCACGACAATATTCAGCATATATCATTTCATATATGTCCACAATTGATTCCTAGTCTCTAATCTCAATATTAAGTGAGATATTAGGCTTTAATGTGTCCCATTATAAAGCATAGGAGAATTTAACATGGGAAAGTCCCATTTGGGCCGAGTTTGGGCCAAAATGGCCCACTTCGAGCGATTCAAGCGCAACGAAATTCATAGACATCATAGGAGTATATATGAGGAGTGTTATGTATCAAAAAGAAAAAAAGTTACTGAACAGATTTTGAGAAAATGGCCGCCAAAGTCCAAAATCAGGCATTTTTTATCGAAAACGGCCGCCATTTTGAAAAAAATGTGAAAATCAAAAAACTAAAAAATACCTCCTTCTTGAATCATTTTTAAGTATTTTTGTGCAAAATTTCAGAAAAATTCGCCCGTAAACAAAAAAGATAAAAATGTGGACGACGACGACGACGACGGACGACGACGGACGACGGACGACGGACGCAACGCCATGCCAATAGGTTATCGGACCATAGGTCCGGTAACCTAAAAACGCCTACTCGGTGACACCCATGACGGAAAGCAATCGTCCGGACTAATGCTACTAATGTTCTAACCAGCAAAAGCTTTCGAATAACGTAATAATGTATTATACGTTTCGTTTTATTTACCAAATCCTGCTGTTTGGATCACGTCAGTGTTGGATGTTGATATATTATGTAAGGCTTGACACTGAAGTGACAATGACAAAATAACGACTCTTGCCGCCCTTTCACTGCGTGAATAGTGATGAGATCATGAAATTATTATGAATGTGAGAGATAGAATAGACATCTCAATCGATGAGTGAAATGTTTACATTTTCGAATATGTAACACAAATCTCCAGACTTGACATATTTAGCCTCATATTTGTTTTTTTCTTTGCTTCCTCGAAAACAAGATTGAAATGGAGAAAATATCCGAGAAAATAATCTGTTTCCCGGTATAGTTATTCACAATCAAGTTAGTGGCAAGAACATAACTCGAATGGTGATTAAATTGGAAAAATATTTGTCTATTTTCTGGTTGAGTTGATGATGCCATTTGTTGCTCGCAATTAAGGAAACTGGATGCTTTGGGATCAAACTGAATCAGTAGTGAATTCATCACTATCTCTCGTCACATAATTCTACTGGTTTTCAGTTTGGAGATCATGAAACAAAATTGGTATTTTGATGTATGTCTGGTGATAGATATTCAATGAAAATCGCTTGATTATTTTATATATCCATGTTTATTCGGGCATATCATTCCAACACGAAAGTATAGTAATAAAACAACATCGATAAACACATACATGTATATATGATGATGTATAATGTGATGATATTACCTAATTTGTAGTTCATAATAACCAAGCATTACGCTGGCCTAAGCTATTCCTAAATATAATATCGCACACATATCAAACTCAACAAGGATGCCCTTCAAGCTGTCCGCGGAGGGATTGCTGTCTCTCGGAGTGGGGCTCGCTCCCTACTTGAGACATTTTGTTTCAGCTGGAAGTCACTGGTGCCAGCAATTTATAATCCTCAAGAGGAATTGGAGTGAGATCATAACTTGTTTCACGTACTCGCGAGAGACACGAGAGCTTGGACGAAACTTTTCGGACGTAAGACTTGTCAAATGACCGAATACAATTTTTTTTTCAAACATCAACGTTATGAACGCCCCTATGGATCTACGCCTCTTGCGAATATTTCTGAACAATGGCTGATCAACAGCTCGACCCATTATGTGTGATGTGGATGTGATATACATAAATGTTTGACGTTAGTATAAATCTGCGTTTAGCCTTGAAGCGACTCCTATTTGTTCACTGGTATGAATATGACCTGACTACAAACACAAAACATGTAAGTCAGCGTAAGTGTTGAGGTTTGTAATGTCATTCCATTTTTTTTGCAGTTTAACATTTTATAAATTATCCCATGTGAATTGCCATAGAAGATATTTCACTGTAAATTTTTTGACTTCAGTTACAATGATATTATGACACAAATTTTAGGCGACCCAGTACGTGAAGCTGAGATGTGAATAATACTAACAAAGTTCAAAGTGTCTTTCCACAAGGAACCATTTGTTGATTCTCTTTATATTATTCTGATTCAATTGATAATAAGTCTGATTCTATGAGCAAACTGTCTGTTTTGATGGGTAAAAAGCAGGAAAGCGGCGGGGCACCAGTAACACATGCTGGATCAACGGCTATCTCTTCTTAAATCATTGCAGGATATGAATTATGTCAATTTTCTTATGTGGTGTTCGTCGTTGTTCATATATTTGTTGCACAAAAATGGAATGATCAGGCGGTGGAGCAGTTGGCCAACATAAATAATCAAATACAAAGTGTTCTCCGGCACCTACCTGGATGTCTAGACATAATTTATTCCAGATAACATTCTGATTGTTTCTGAATTTGATAATCAGCTACGTAATCTAACGAAATTTATTGAAAAAATAACAGAAACAAACCTGATTCTTTGGGAACAAATCTGGTGCTATGGGTAGATTTATTTGATAGCAATGGAACTAGTGCCTAATACCTGTCATCCATGATGTTGACCCCCTCCTGGAAATAAAACATAAACTCATGTGTTAATGTTATATCTACCAAGGACAAGCCTTGAGAAACCCATAGTTCCACGGCTATCAAATAAACCTACCCATAGAATCAGGTTTGTTCCCATAGATTGAACTTAGCACACTGCATGACGTGATCACGACCAGTGCTTGATAACAATTACTAGTGACCTTGACTGACAAGCATTCATGTTTAGTCATGTGAGACAGTGTTAGCTTCCTGTCTCAATTGTGAATGTTCGGATTCGTGCTTTTTATGATGATCACCTCACGGTGCCTATAAGGATGTACATGAAACTCGGACTTTCTCTTTTATTCTATAAATGTTGTATTTTTAGGCTTGCTATTGACGTTATTAAAGTTGCCATTTTCACTGTTGCGCGAGAGCTGTACGCAGAAGGTATATATTTCTGGTATATCTCTTATATCTGCATGAACTCAATGTTTAATCCATAGGGTCAATTGAGGAAACACTCCAGTAACCATTGTGTGTCAATAAGACTACTTGAGTTGTGTGACATCTGCGGATACTAACTTGAGTGCAGCTGCTGGGGAATGCTCGGAAAATCAGCGTAAATAAATAGTTACTGACTTCCGAACTGCTCAAACAGGGATACGTAATGCCTAGACGGAGGTCGACATTCAAGAAATTTTGTGGACGTCACTATGATCTGGTTGAAGGTTATGCCAAGCCCGTCACACATATGATGTAATATACTAGTATCATCCCATCCTTATAGTTTTGTGCATATATTTCTATCTCATTATGCCAGTTTGGATATCGCAGTGGGTGTCGCATGCTGGGCAGGAGATGCTCACTCTTCCGGAGCATCTGATCTCACACTAAGCTGGCTGGGAGTCTGTGATGTTCACATGGTTTTGACTTTGACACTTTAGTATCAAACGGATTTGACCACTCACACTGATTTTGTAAAATTCGTCTATGGATTCGGTCTTGGAATATGAACTTGTCTGTTTGTCGGTATCCATTCCTACTTCTACATGTAATGTGAAAGATGCAGGGTGTGGGCTTTTATGCGTAGGTGTCAAAATGTTTTTCTGTGTAGGTGTCAAATTGTGGTAAGTGATTTGATGCCCTTTATTTCGTTTTAAAACCTGCACGTGAATTAAATACCACCCTCACAAATTTTTAGAACAAAAATAATATCCTTTTAGAAGAAAGATATCCTCCGCGGAAGTAAATCAATTCTTGCAGATATTGCATTGCCACCTACTAGTTGCCATGCAGGAGATACCACGACTGCTGCTCGTATGTTTTAGCTCAGTATCCCAACCATTCCTATAGTATACAAGTAGACGCCATCAATTTACTGCAACCTTTTGAAAATTTCCACTGTGAATATCCTGTCATTGAAATTGTTATATAGAGCAAGGAATATTAGCATTTCATTATGTCACATTTCCACGCAGAGTGCTACTCGCTTTCAAAAATTGCGACACAAACTGACATCTTCAATTATTCATGAGCACTAAAGTTTCATAATCAAATGACGAGCACATAATAAAGCGGTTCAGACATGGTGGCGGTTAATGCATTATTCAATACCTGAAGTCTTGTGACGAGAAACGCTTCCATCCAGATATATTTGTCTGGCAACAGAATGGCTCGTTGTCTTCCGGTCATCAATATGGTGATCGGATCTCTCCCCAATCAAGTTTCGTTTTGAGGAATGATTTTAAACAAACAGTTTGAAATACAGTTTGAGTTTGAGAAACTCTATTTCGAACACGCTTACATTCATAAATGCATTTATGACCAAAATACAAGAATAAGAAATAACAACAACCTAGTTTCTGAACCACTCACAGGATTAGATTGCTCACATAGGACACATAATCAGTGGGCAATTTCTCCAAGAGTAATCACGTCCGTGTCCGTGTGTTTAATTTGTAGCTGTTCGTGCTACCACCATGTCGGATGGTAAGGACATTTGTCAAGGGTGTACAGTTCTTGGTAATAATTGTCACTGAAAAATATTCTATGCATGTTCAGCCTGTATTATAATGTCATATGTCTGCCTCAATTGACAATGCCCGAAGAGCACGTGTTTTTGTTTGCCAGACGTGATTAGTATTGTGTTTTCCAATGTCTGTCAGAGGTGTACGCCATACAGACTTTGTGTTCAACAATGTTATGCTCAGCCATATTATACGGTATATTGTGAATGTGTGGAAGAGATGAACACATTGCCTAACGCTTCATAACCACCACCTCATCAACGAGTTGCTGACTCCTCTGGTTTAAGCACGTCCTTGCATAACAGTTCGATGAATAGGTATAAATGTACATTCTAAAGTCGTGGCTTCAAATACGGTGTAGCTTAGGTTTGGTATTAGTATCACGAAGATCTGTTTGTACTGGTGGTAATGAGCTGATATAATATAAAGACATTTCTGTGAGACACCTTAAAGTGGATGATTGCCTTTGTGATGCAGTCAGTAATAGATGACATGGACTGAGTAACGAACTAGGCACGACAATAACAAGCTATACAACAATCTGTTTCAAAATGTACACAACACTCGATAACTTGCGAGTGTTTTTCTGTTATTCGGTACAGTGGATGTTCGGAACCTCCACATCACCATTAAATCATTTGGACAAGTCATCACGGAAAGTGGGTTATTGTTTCGTTAATGCTCTCAAATAAACAAAGCGCCCGGATCCGTCGTCACATCACAATGGAAATGTATCTTTCCATTTCTGTCGTCTATTTGAACGTGCACGTGGTAGTACGTTTGATTGAGGTTTTCTGCCAATATATAAATGCCCAGATTTTACTTGTGTTGCGCCTATTATTTGGCACATGAATGAGATTCATTCTGAGCAATTCAGCCATTATTTTGTAGTCTCAAAGTAACCAAACAAAAGTCCAGCGTATTACAAGGACAAGAAAGATTGTCATCATTAATATACAAAGCAAAACGCGAATGTTGTTTAAGGCTACCAACAAATGCTGTTTTCAGTATTATTAGACAGGTTTACTATGGAGCAAGCGTGGGTGCCTATATATACGTGGAAAACATTCTGTGTCATTGACCTTACTTCATTCCGGTGTTTTGTGTTATATCTAGGATATTGACATCTATCTCCTATTACTTGAGCATTAAAGTTCCGGAGACAAAAGAATACGGGAGAGGAACGTTGTGTAAATAAAACATAAGTACAAAATATATCGAAAAACTTTCTGTGTACATAAACACACCGATTTTAGCTCCATCACGGCAACATGTTTTGCTGATAGTGTGTTAGACCTACAGCTTTATATACTGTATTCCATGTTTTCGGTGACAGGAATTTTCCGGATCTTCGCTGGCATTGTTCATGGCATTGGGAATCGATTACGAAATTATCGTTAAATTCTTGTGAGAGTACCTTAATTTACTGGCGTTTTGTTGTCAATCTCATGTGGTGCAAGAACTTTAACGCATTCAGAGCATGACTCGTATTGTTCATAATAAAAATACCACATTACTAACATTTCATATCCAACTGCAAATTTTCAGGTTGTCATTTGGAGATGATTTTTGTTGCCCAATTCATGATATCGATATCGTAGTGGGAATAAGAAGAACAGCTGCCATGGCTTAAGAGGTATACCAGCCTTGATCATAAATACATGTACTTTAAACAACTTACATTATGTCGAATTGTGTCATCTCAAGTATGAGTTTTGCAGTTTCTGTATAGTACGATATATATTGAGTATTGTGTGGCATCGTGAAACACTGAATTAAACAATCGTTAATCTCTGTCATTTGCATTGGTCCAATGTCACCGATATTCTTGAGTTTACAGTGCGATACAGGCGAGACAAAACAAACTAAGCATTCTACAATAATATTTATCACATGCTATGAACTTATCTTAAGCTACAACAGTAGTAACACACAGTGACTTCCGACAATGAGATAACCTTTGCCGGAAACATCATGTTTGCATTATTTTTTTTCTTCACATTTTTGCTTCACATGTCACATATTCACATGCACTTGTCTTGATGTGAAATAACAATAAAAGTGCGAGTGTTCTATGACTTCACAATGAAACATCGGCGATCCAGCTCTCGTAACTGACAACCATGCAAAAAACGTACATCAACTGTGATGTCATAATACAAAGTACTTGACAACCGGGTGTTGTGCGTGTGAAACTGATGAGTGTTAGAAGAATTTGAAAAAGCTAGCTGGGAATATGACCTTGGTTTATTACATATTGAAACATAATAATCGACACGATTACAACTATGAACATAATTTGACATAAACTGACAATTACAAGTGGAAATGTTGGACATGAACAAACAAGCTACTGAATGAGAATTACCCGAGTATATGTGTTGAAATACAACTAAACATTTGAGACAAACCAAGTAACAGGCTGACACAGTTGAATACTTAGATTTCTTTGTCTGTGAACTAGCGGGTTGATTGGATGGGCTAATCACGTGATTGACAAATATGGAAAAACAGTTGGATTGATAGAAGGCAGACTGACAATCTACATGTACTACTTGTTAATTGCGGGTTGACAAACCAAATTGGATATTAAGCATAATTAACGAGAAGTTTGTCACACTCACAAAACCGTTTGTGGTTTGTTGCCCCAAACGGATGTAATCTGCGTTGTTTTACTGGTTCCTAGCAACGCACATGTTTACGCGGGTTTCTACTCAGTAGAAGGGGTCTCGTCTGCCAAGATTGTAAGAAGTTATTGCAATCTTTGGTACAATTTCACATTACTTTGCATGTGTTGAGTTTTCAAATATCTCAGAATCATTTAGTGTGATAAAAACAAAACATGTTTCGTGTATTTTTTAATTATTTTTTTTTTCGTGTATCTACATGCTCACACACGTTCAAAAGTAACATCTATCAAAACATTTGATTTATCCACTTTGTACACAACTATACCTCATTCTGAACTGAAGTCTCAGCTTAAAAAACTAATCAATAATTCATTTTTCTCTAAAAAGGGACAACGTCGGTACCACTATATTGTAGTTAAATATAATACCGCTTATTTTGTTAAAGGCGACTCTGATGCCCCATACAACTATACTGAAATAGATGTGGTAAATATGGTTAATTTCCTGATTGATAATATTTTTGTGGAATTTGGTGGTCGAATATTTCAACAAACTATTGTTAGGCTATTCCCATGGGTACAAACTGTGCACCATTATTGGCAGACCTGTTTTTATACTCATATGAATCAGATTTTATCCAACATTTACAACGAGGAGGTTCTAAGAAACTAACATGTAAGTTTAATTTCACTTTCCGATACATAGATGATGTATTGTCGCTAAATAATCCCAAGTTTGGTGATTATTTGGATGTCATATATCCTAAGGAACTTAAAATTAAAGATACTACAGACTCCGCTAATTTTTCCAACTATCTAGACCTGAGGTTGGAGATTGATAATGATTCTAACCTGTCAACTAGATTATATGACAAACGTGATGATTTCAATTTTTCCATAGTCAATTTCCCTTTTCTGAGCAGCAACATTCCTATGTCACCGACATATGGTGTGTTTGTTTCTCAACTTATACGCTATTCCAGAGCTAGTTGCAAATATGAGGACTTTGTCTATCCAAGTGCCCAGCTAGTCTCTAAACTGCTGCGACAAGGATATGTTTTACCAAGACTTATAGCTGCGTTTAAGAAATTCTATGGACGTCATCATGATCTGGTTGATAAATACAGCAAATCCATGTCTACCATGCAACTAGAATTATTTTCATGTTAATTTTGGGGAATTCATGACGGGTGCCACTAGTGGGGCAGGAAATGCTCAATCTTTCCGGAACACCCGATTTCACCTCCTAATGGCCATTTTGGGGGATTCATGAGTTTCTATGTCATTTTTGTTTTCTCTCACTTCGTATGCCTGATATGACTTTCTGTCCCCGGACTATGAGATTGGATAACGGACCCTGTTTTGTTTGCTCGGAATACTTAACACTGGGTATTGATTCCACGTCTATTCGACCACGCTGGAAAGATCTCGTTTGAACTGGCGGACCTTCGGTCTCGTGCTCTCTTGTATTCTTCCGCCAGTTCAAATTCGATCTTTCGGGGGTGCTGGAAAACACACTCAACTAGTTTTGAGATTATATTTTTGAACTGAATATAGTATATTTAAGAATATATTACAGAAAAAAATATATATATTGCATGGTTTGGATTGATGCGTTATTTTTTATGTGGTGATTTTTATGTGGTCAAAGTCATGTGATTTTCACATGGCTTTGACTTTGATACTTTAGTATCACTCGGATTTGACTACTCACACTGATCTTGTAAAATTCGTCCATGGATTCGGTCTTGGAATATGAATTTGTCTGTTTGTCAGTATCCATTTCTACTTTTATACCAACTCCCCATACGTCACTTGATAACAAACATGCATGCAGCTGCGATGCAAATGTGTAGTAATATGGACTGATAATTATATGACCTCGACTTGTAACCATCTACACCATAAGTTTCTTGAAGTGAAACACCTGAATTGCGCTGAGTTTTGTTCTCCACTCTACATGCGACCTTTGCAGCATTATGAATTATAGAAGACAATGAGAGTGATTTCCCAGACAGGACAGACTGAAAGCAAGTGGAATGTGAGGCTCCGCCGGTTGGTCTAATACCATAATGTTCATTGAATAACATATGCTTCATCATAGGCGCCTGCAGGCATCCGCACTATAAGCACGTGCGTATAGTTAATTTTCAGAAAAAATATCGTAACTAAAATATAAATCAGGTGAAAATATCGTAATTTGTTAGCAAGTGAATGTGAATATTTATCTTGATTTTTTTCAAGATAAGCATAGGCGTATCACGACTCTTCATGTAACATTTTAAAATCTTTACTGAACTTGAAGCTATATTCATTACTTGAAAGGTGTTGATGTGATATTATGGTTGATTATTCTCAATGAGCCAAAATTTTACCAAATTAGTCTATACATGCAGGAATTTGAAATTTGATGAGCCTGACAGCATCTCAGTTGAAAATTCTAATACTTCAGGTATTACTTTGAGTATTTAATTTGCTTGAGAGAAAGAAACATTCTTGTAAAAAAGTGGTTTTTAAAAAGTGTTTCAATACTAAAACATACTGAATATAGAGCAATATTTGGTAAATTAATTATATACATGTACAAACATATAAAATCCCAGTTACGTGAACATGGTACATATACTACTAAACTAGAAAGCAGATGAACATATGGTTATACATATAAAATGTATATTTCAGAGGATTGTAGTTCATCCTATTTGGAACTTGACAATGTTTTGTGCAGTTTTGCATCAAATTGAAGTTGAATGAATTTACAATACAAATGTTTCGCAAGTATGAGTGAAGCAAAATTCTAACAGATCATTTTACAGATTATAAAATTCACGATGACAAGTAAATGCAATGTAAATGTATGCCGCTAAATCTTAGAAGCTTTTTTGATTTGTTGATGACAATATTCTAACAAACATTTTCGATAGTACACAATCAATAATCATTATAATTATATTCATTATAATGCACTATATGCGCCTGATGATCATCGCTTCAGGTATTCTATTGTCTCTTCATAAGTTCACGATATTGGCAGGGCTATATAAAAAGGGTATTGACTTGGGGCTGACAGACAAAATTCAAGTTATGCGGACACATGATATAGCATCAATAGTTAGTTCATGTTTATGTGATAAATTGATTGTTAAAATGAACGCAGGGTAACATATAAATATTCCTTGCTATATTCATGGGACTAGGAAATCATCAAGTGACCCCTCCCCCCTAGTCTCAATATGTGCGAATAGAAAAATAAATCCTGCAGGCGCCCTTGTGCTTCATATGTGCGCGAAAATACCATTAAATATCTACAACATGGATGGTAAATATAACTGTTATGACAGTACATTACATTGACTCTTTAAAAGAATTTCTTATCATTGTAATTATGGAATGGTTCATATATATTTTATCCAGACACTCATACCTGCTTTAATAAAACATTACACGGTATATATTATTGAAATTAATTTCCAATTAAAAGGCAAAACTGTAATCAAAATCATATATGCATTGGTTATCTCCCAGAAGTATGTTTCCAGTTTTTCGGGCCCTACCGAACAAATATGCTGGCGCATTTATACCACTGTATTCATATAACTACGTGAGTCAAGTTAACCGAAAATAAAATTAAGTTTTAGCTCGTGAATTCCTCATTACATATTTAGAGCTCAAAAAAATATTCGAGATAACCAAAAGATCGTTAGCCAAATCATCAGGCAACCAAAAATAGATGAAACGTTTGCGTGAAACAACACTTTGTGCAGTAGGGGGAAGTTGGAGGAACTTTGTGTTTGATTAAGAGACACTTAATTTTTTAGGATGGTGTGAGTTTAGATATACATATGAGTATATTGCGACCCCCCACCCCCCAAAAAACATCAGAATAAGATACAATTTTCACACCTACTGCGAATGATTAACGAGACAAAGTAGCTCGTGCCGCCAACAAACAAAAACTTTTCCTCATAGTTGTCATGAAAAGTCTATCCACGCTTTCGTAGCGGACAAAAAAGTATATCACACATCCTGGTACCGACGCAGTTCATATAGCAGGGATTAATTAGCAAGAAAACACTGGTTACATATTACATTTATTCCACAGTTTTTGTCAATTAGAACATAAGGTATGACGATTGTTCTGTGTCGTTGGTATCACTGAGTAGGCGTTGAGTATCTCTGCAAGACCAATTTTGTATTGAATTGTATTCATGCGATTTTTTCCCATATGAAATGCGATTGAATGATTCACAGATACAACAAAAAACGGTGGAATGTATGTCATACGCAGCGTGATGTCCGGCTTTATTTGTACAAAAATGGTTATATCGTATGAGCATTGGACCTGCAATACTTGTACACATTTCAACAATCAGACATTCCCTGTTCTTCAAGTCATTTGAGGGTTAAGCACAGATACCTGGAAAGGAGATCAAGTTTCCTGTCGGGTTCACAGCAGATTTATTGATGATTATTGATGTGTTTGTGGTATGAATTATGTTTTAAGAATATATTCTTCAGTCATCACAAATACTGTTATGTGATTAACATTTATGTAATTCCACGGGACTGCCTTATAATAAAACACAAGTCGATTTGGACTAGATGTTCTACCATTCGACACATAACCTCTGCTGAGACGAATCAAGTTTTCTATGAGACACTCACTATTTAGAACAGTAGGAATTCAAATAAAAACAAAACGAATTACATCTTGCAGAATGAATGGAAAGATGATATCATAGCGATTTCCACACCTACAGCAAATAATCAGAGACCAGACAGCTCAAGTATGTATTTCAAATATCATAAATAATCGTTGCATATCACATTCATATTGTTTTCATAATCGCACAGACGAAATAATTCATCATTATTGTAATTCAAGTCGTCGATATTGTCATAAATGTTATGTTCATGCTGATATTATTTGATATTGGCGCAATAATGTCTTGAGAACAGCGAAACTTTGATATTAAGTTTATTAAGATATTAGCTTTTTATGAAAAATAAGCGTGCAAACGGGAAAATTATGTTCACATCTGAATAGAAAGCACGAAAAACCAAACTTGTACAATTTTAATTACGTGAATATTCAATGTTTCTGCATTTCAAAAATACTCATTGCGTTCATCGTGGTCCATCACGTTTTTCCACGGGACCAAGTAACTTTGCAGGGACAACAAAAAGCAACAGACCGCGCAAAAAGGCAATATTCTTCCAAAACTAAATTTTACTACTAGAAACCAATGGTTGGGACGATTACCAACCGTCCGAGTCGTATTTCCATCTGCTTGAACACATATTTCATGAGATTTTCTTACATAAACGAACGAAGTGTTTCCATTAATTACGAATGTAAACAGATTCTCAATTTGCCCTCAAAAGTCCTCATCAAGTACTTTTCCCAGTTTGTCGGTGATAATTTGTCGGTGAAAATAATCGGTGATTTACCTTGGTGTGTGTGCAGTCTTTCATGCTTTGTTTACACTTGCGTGTGACGAATGATGTTCTTGCATTTGTTTGAAATCGTGAGTGAATTGCCTGTTCAAAAAGCTAAAAATTTCCCGAAATACTGGTTGTATACATAATATTTCAGGTGAGTACAACCCATTCTCATAATCCGTGGTTCTAATTGCTTCATTATGTGAATAACAGCCCAGTGTATCGATCATGAACTGGCTCGTGTTCCTCAACATTGTTTGAGTATGAATATATTCGTTATCCAAAATCTCAGATTGTTTTCCCAATTCACATATCATTATCTACGGAGCCCGTAAGGGGACACAACCAGAAAGTTAGGAATTTTTTTAGGAAAGTTCCCTCGCAAAAAGACTATGAGTGAAGGTGAAAAGATTGCGTTCGAACGCGAAAACTTCGCAAAAGAACGCAATCCAATGCGAACACTTCGCGAGGGAACGCGTAATTTTGTTTTCACTCACAGCTGTGTCCTCTTAGGGGCTCCGTAATTTTCAGATCACAGTTGCATTTCGTATTTTCATGAGTTACTCCACCAAGAAAACGAATTTAAGTGTGGTCCTTTGTGAAAGGTAATTTATTTTCCAAACCTAATTCCCAAGAAGTTGATGAAGCTGTAGTCCTACAAAGAGCACTGTGATCACAAAAAGGTAATGCGGAAAGTATACCGTTCTCAGTTCGGTGAAGCACAGGAAACCAGTGCGTGTTCTTTTCAAGAAGACATAATATGAATTGAATGGAACCGAAGTTAAAGTCGAAGATTATTTGATATATTGTCTGACAAATGCAATCGAATTCAATACTGTAGAACATAAACACTATCATAGTGAACATAAGTAAACAGTAAATACATAAACTTAATAATTGCACCTTCAACAAAATCTGTCACAATTCTGGCCTAGAATAACATTTCTCTTGCGCTCAGTCTCTAGTGCCTGGAAACCAATGCTATTATTTTGCATAATTCATGATGCTACCACAAGCCACACGCAGAGTGGGGAGCAAAACTTTTCAATGGTGTCGTGTCACCATAGGTGATTTACGTGGAAGGAAATTTCCGTGTAATTGGTTTTCAAGATCATATATCAGATCATGCTCTCGCATATTAAGACAAGGGTTGTCGTTCATATGGAGTCACATAAATAATGCATGCATGTATAAGCATGATAATAATGACTCAAGCAGTGAAAGTGCAATTGGTATGATCAATCTTCTAAAAAAAATCCACACTAGTCAAAACCATGCACTATCAACATATAATATCAAATAAAATCATAAACATGGTTGACTTCAAGCATATAATTGTGAAATCCCTTGGTCGTTGTGTGTCATTTGTAAGGCATTCATGACATTGGAAGCTATTGGACTGATGCCATTTTTTAATTTTAATTAAGTATTTTAATTTCGCGTCTCACGAAGTCGCGCAATATACCACTGAAACTGCGAACCTCACGCTTATGATAATATAATTCGACAATAAACATCATATAAGTCGATGCATGAATCCATTACAATGATTGGTATTTACAGTTCATGTCAGATCTCCTATTGTATCCAAACTGAAAGACGATCGTGAATAAACATGAGCTTGTATTGGTTCAAAAACATGTGCTTGAAAACTGGTGTTTGAACGCCCGGTTCTGTGGCACGCTGCAAAACAAATTCGTACTTCATTTTTGTCTCGGAAAAATCTGGATTATAACACAACAATTTAACAGGAACTGTCAACCAATATGGTGTTGATTTATGCATATTATCCTATTGATATTCATCAATTGTATTGAAATCAAATCGCTCACCATTTGAGAGCTATTACAATACACCACTAACAATGAAACATATGAAGCATGCACGTTGTTTAACATATTATTCCTCACTGATGTGATATTTCATAAGATGCCTCCATTCACGAACAGTTTACTCAGTGTTATAGGCAAGTGTGCTGTATGTGTTATATGTACCAGTATATTAATAGACAATATTACCTGGTTTTTTCTAGTATCTGACCTCATATTCGCCCGAGATTCTGAGTATTAGCCCGAGGCCGAAGGCCGAGGGCAACTGCCGGGATCAAAGGTAAAAATCGGGGCACATGCTAGAAAAACCAGGTGATGTTGAGCTTATTATATACCTTGAAAACAATAGGGTATAGAACAATAAGACACATGCATGTGTTGTTATGGCAACATCGTTCGATGCGCATGAGCGAGCGTTGACAGTGGGCAGGATACCGGCCAGTATTTGCCCTGATATTGGCCCTCGTATTTGCCCGTTGAGCGTTGTTATCATACAGGGCACAAACAGTGTTACGCGGACGAATAACATCGCAGGTATACAATAATATCATGTATTAATTGCATGTGCAGCATGTTGAATCAGAAAAACAACATGCGCCCCTTAGCATGCGCCCCGATATTTACCCTTGATCCAGGCATTTGCCCTCGGCCTTCGGCCTCGGGCTAATACTCGGAATCTCGGGCAAATATCACGTCACATACTGGAATAACCAGGTAATATTGTCTATATATCAAGAAACGTGACATTTTGTTGCATGGTTGCACTGGCTGTACTCTACTAAAAGTAAGCGGCTCTGTATCTAAGTGTTTAGTAGTACGATCAGTATCTGGTCGTATCAACATTGGCAATGATAGGTTGCAACATGCATTTGTGGACGAATCAAGCTTTCATCACATTCTGGTTACATCACGTACGATATATATTTATCGGAATTAATTACGTGTTTTGCTAGTCATTCCTGGATGATCGTAGCTCTATTCTAGACACTTTGTAATGCATTATTGCATTTATGACATAGTAAGACACTTTTTAATGCATTATTGCATTTATGACATAGTAAGCATAATGACGTCATTCCTACCTAGATCTACTCCTTGTCCCATAAACCGGACTAAATTGCTCACAGAGGACACAATATTTAAGGTAGTCCGCTCCAAACAGTGAGGGAAGGGGGTCAAAGAGTTTTTAAAAACTAGACGCTTCCGGTCGCCTACGACCGCTTGGGTGTATCCCCCGTAGCCCTATCATCCCATGAAATCTTTCAAGCTTATTGAAGGTCGAATTCAAGATAACCAGTAAAATCACTGCATACGAAATGCATATCGACATGTTCGATAAAATAACGAAATTACAGCCACATAAAAATTTTCACCTAAAGTTATATTTCAACTCAGAATATTTGACAAACTTGGTTCCAAGTTGAAATTCAAGCAAAAGTTGACAAAAACTGCATTTCAAGATGACTAAATTGGAGCCAGATCGAACTTTTCACCATAAGTTATATTTCAACTCATACTATGTGCCAAACTTGGTTCCAAGTTGGAATTCAAAGTAAAAGTTGACCAAAACTACATTTCAAGATGACGAAATTGGAGCCAGATCAAACTTTTCACCATAATTTAAATTTTAATTCATAATATGTGCCAAACTTGGTTTCAAGCTGAAATTCAAGTAAAAGTTTACCAAAACTGCATTTCAAGATGACGAAATTGGAGCCAGATCGATCTTTTCACCATAAATTATATTTTATTTCATAATATGTGCCAAACTTGGTTTCAAGTTGAAATTCGAAGTAAAAATTGACTTTACTGGTAAAAATAATGTTAACTTATCCGGTCACACCCATGAAATCTCTACTGGACAAAACTTTTAAATTGTTGAGCTCAATAATAGATGTTTCTTGTCTTAACTATTTTTCTTGAGGTCAATAATAAACTTAACTAGTAAAAATGATGCTAACTTATTCGGCTACAGCCATGAAATCTCTACTGCACAGAAGCTTTACGTTGTTGAGCCCAATAATAAATGTTTCTTGTCTTAACTATTTTTATTGTGGTCAATAATAGACTTAACTAGTTAAAATAATGTTAACTTATTCGGTTACACCTGTGAAATCTCTACTAGACAAAACCTTTACCTGGTTGAGCTCAATAATAAATGTTTCTCGTCTTAACTATTTTTATTGTGGTCAACAATAGACTTAACTAGTAAAACCAATGTTAACTTATTCAGTAATATTGTTCTTTTTTCAACAAAAACATCAGTTCTGTATTCTGAACAAGAATCCAGTGCAATTTGCTTTCATAGTGCAGGTTATTAGATTGATTACATATGTCAAAGTGGGTATTTTAATTGTTGTAATAAGTTAACCTCTCAAACTTATTAATATTTATTCGATCATTCTGAAAAACAATAGGTTTCGTGTGATGGTCTTTCTCATTGAGCCTGTGCGATTTCATCATCATTCATCGAAAACTCCCACCCGTAGAGCGTTCACAACCCATGCGTGTCCAACAGGCTAATTTGAGCACAAAATGTTACGCCAATTGGCTATTTTGGTTGCTATGGCAACCAAAATCGATAGGTGTCGTGATCTCACCATAAGACATGTCCATATGAAATATTATCAAAATCGGTTCAGATTTGCAAGCTGCAGCGCGTTCACAAGAAAGTGTCTGCGGACGCGGCGGCGCGACGATCGTAAATCCATAGTATCCGCCGAACTTTGTTCGGGGGATACAATAAATACCTGTATCAACATAACCTAGAGCTTCAAAATGATACATTTTATAGAGTAACTGCTCAGCATCCTAAAACTGAAAAGAAAATAGGGGGTCACCGTATCCGTTCGCATGGAAAACAGGATGCAAGATGTGAATATGGACAAAAAATGTCCAAAAATGCCAGAATTTATGTCATTTTAGGTAAATATGTGTGATTTTGATCGAACGAGCACGGTGACCCCCTATTTTCTTTTCAGTATTAGGATGCTGATCATTTACTCTGTAAAATAATGTCATTTCGAAGAAAAAATATTCAAGAAATGACTTTAAAATTTTGACCTTCCGTTACCTGACTGTTTGTAGCGGACTACGTTAAACTGCATAGTCAATGGGCAGTTTCCACGAGAGCAATCACGTCCGTGTGTTTAAATTATAGTCGTTCATGTCATCACTGTGATGGATGGTAAGGACATCTGTCAACAGTTCGAGAAAGTATTGGCGAATTTATTGAAGGACAATACAACTAGTGTTTAGCTACTATGGTGCTTAGCACACTATATGACATTGGATTCACTATCAGCTCCTGGTAACAATTACTTGTGACATTGATTTGACTTGAATTCATCCTCAACCCTGTTCCACATACATTGTGAATGTTCGAGAGAGATGAACCAATTTTGCTGATAAGTCGCTATTGAGTTGATGGCATCCTCTTAAAAGAATATTTGAATTAACTACATCGTAATGAAATGTGACATTGATGCATGACTTGCATATCCAACGGCAACTATGGCTCACATGCTTCCATCAAGTTTCGTTGTTCCAGGACAACTAGCCTGAAGTTGGTTGACGATCTATAATGATAGTTCCCATGCGATTGACACATAATAAAGAGCAATACCATAGTTATTTACATGTTGTATGATGGTATTGCTATCAGTCTATCTCTCTTCCACCCTTTCTCACACTCTTTTTAGTGAAATTGCCAGGTCATGTTTACCAGGGTGACATTCCTGATTGCCCACATCGAATTGATCGTTGGAAGTGAACAGTTACACATTATCTAATCATTAAACGAGTCCGATGCGATACTCTCATCTATATCGCGAACATGACATGATTCGTACCCTCATTATGAGCACGATAATCACAGTACTGGTCGACTATTGGCATGATTATTGAAAAAAAACCTGTTCATCTTGTATCCCTACTAGTTTTCTTAGAAGAAAAAATCATTCGAAAATGTCTGACAAGAGAAGGCGATAATCTTCCACTGCCCGTTTCGGGTGGCATCGATATAATAAATCATCATGAAAAACGAAAATACACAATACTCATGGGGTTTGTTTTGGAATTCCAACTTGGTTTAGCAGGTTATTGGGCAATTGTATGCAAGTTTCATCAAATATACAGTAGAAACAGGTATATTTTGAACGTCTGTCCGTGATGACGCCAGTCTGAATTTGGCTGTATTAATAAATATTAATCGGTAAGGCTCTGTTTTTATTCTGAAAATGGTGTATTTTTGGTTGGACATTTTGTTATTGTCATCATCAAAATCTGGTTTTATTGGTGGTAATTGGTTGATATACACCTATTGTATATAATAATACTCCAAAACACACATTCTTGTAAGCAGAGCCTTTATGAATAAAGCGGAGCCATGTTTGGTTCATCAATCTGTATAATATCACACAAACACCGTACAAATATCATACACTACATTAATACATCGCTCAAGTGTGATTATCGAACATCAAGTGTCTTAGTTGTTGTTTTATGTGTTACTAGCGTCAATATATGTGTGCTTACTTAGTGACAAAGTTTTCACGGAAAGAACAAAAGCTTTGTAAGTCCACAATTCGGTAATACTTTCGAAATGTGACATACATACTGCAGAATGGTCTAAAATTGGTTGTGCGGTGGAGATTCGGGACCTACAATTTGCCGCTAGAAATATGTGGACTATCCATCACAAAAGTCGGGCATTGTTTGGTTAATACTCCCAAATCAACAGGATAGACATTTCTGTCGTCCCAGTACAAAGAGGAGATATGTTTTCATTCATAACCAGTGTGAGAACGTGCCGTGAGTTACTACCTTTGAGGTTACCTGTCAGTGAACAAAAGGCCTAGATTTTCTTCGTGCAGAGCCCATTAGTAGACACATGAGTGGGACACATTCAGTCATTGTTCCGCACTCTCAAAGAAACCACGAAACGTTAAGCGTGTCCCAAGGACAAGAATGTGTGTCATCATTAATATCACAAAAGCAGAGCTCTGATGTTCTTCAAGACCATCAACAAGAACTTATCAAGTCCTAAAATGTATAATATATATTGGGTTTGACTTAATATATATTTGATTTGGAATGTTCAAAAATTGGATATGAATTAATTGCATAGCATGTATGGCAATAGTTAGGTTAGATATAACAAATAATATATATAGTTTTTATACTCATATGAATCAGATTTTATCCAACATTTACAACGAGGAGATTCGAAGAAACTAACATGTAATTGTAATTTCACTTTCCGATACATAGATGATGTATTGTCACTAAATAATCCCAAGTTTGGTGATTATTTGGATGTCATATATCCTAAGGAACTTGAAATTAAGGATACTACAGACTCCGCTAATTTTTTTCAACTATCTAGACCTGAGGTTGGAGATTGATAATGATTCTAACCTGTCAACTAGATTATATGACAAACGTGATGATTTTAATTTTTCCATAGTCAATTTCCCTTTTCTAAGCAGCAACATTCCTATGTCACTGGTATTTGGTGTCTTTGTTTCTCAACTTATACGCTATTCCAGAGCTAGTTGCAAATATGAGGACTTTGTCTATCGAAGTGCCCAGTTAGTCTCTAAACTGCTGCGACAAGGATATGCTATACCAAGACTTATAGCTGCGTTTAAGAAATTCTATGGACGTCATCATGATCTTGTTGATAAACACACCAAATCCATGTCTGCCATGCAACTAGATCTATTTTCATGTTAATTTTGGGAAATTCATGACGGGTGCCACTAGTGGGGCAGGAAATGCTCACTCTTTCCGGAACACCTGATTTCACCTCCTAATGGCCATTTTTGGGGGTTCATGAGTTTCCCTGTCAGTTTTGTTTTCTCTCACTTCGTATACCTGATATGACTTTCTGTCCCCGGACTAAGAGATTGGATAACGGACCCTGTTTTGTTTGCTCGGAATACTTAACACTGGGTATTGATTCCATGTCTATAGCTAATTTATTAATAACCTCCAGTATGTATATCATGCAATCTTCATGGGGATTTCGTAAAAACAAGCACACTGATATCAAAATGGAAACGAAATGGTTCCAAAATGGCAATATCATATCTATTTGGACACAAGTTATTTGAGGGAGGGCCGACGAATACTTGGTGACACACCCCTAAATGTGCAGGTTATATGTATGTTTAGGTTGTCTCAATTATGATGACCAGTGTGGGCATAATTTGAAAATAGGTTTAATTATTAATATGCTTCTTTATTGATATAAGACATGGAATGTGATTTTGAGTTGTTAACCTTTCTATCCGTCTTTTATTGTCCGAGGATGAGGCTTCACGAGGCAAAAGCGATAAGGAACTCAGAGAGAGAGATCTTGTGTAAATATTACATGCACTCACAGATGGATCTTGTGCAAATATCACATAAATATGAAACAATTTATAATCATGAGAAAAAGCTTAGCTTCTACAGTGCTAAGCATATAATTTCCCTAACCTGGCGTTCGACGTCGGTCTCGGCTTATGGTTGATGGATGTTGAGAATACTTATACTTGTACTTATACGAGTGCTTGAACACAATTTTTTATCACCTATTTTGCCAAACACTTCATATATTTTTCACCTATTCGTCAGACTATTTCACTGGAATAACAGAAGCTTATTCTTTATTCATGATCGCATGAAGCCCTTGGAATAAGTAGAAGTCAGGAACAATGTGAGATCATCAGTCAATCTCTGCGCTAAGCTCCCTGCGAGGGAAACATTTACCCAGCAAAGGAAACTATTTCCCCCGTGAGGTAAATGTTTCCCCTGCGAGGTAAATGTTTACCCCGCATGAAAAATAGTTTACCCCGTCAATTACATCATTTTATAAATCCTTCTGAGGTCAACCAAGAATATTTCATGAACTATTATTACTATTGGTTGACCTCGGAAGGAAGTTATGTAACTGACGGGGTAAACTATTTTCCCTACGTAGGGCTAGACAGCAGTATTGTGCTCTCAAAATGAATGTCAAGGGAAAAGCTTTCTACATCTGCTCCTCGGCAGACATGAATTTTTGGATATTCGTTTTTCAGTTGTATCATAAGCCGTTCAATTTGAGTTAAACTTGTGGGGGTGTATTTTATCTCACTGCACCTGGTCTCTCTGCACTACTAAATTGCATTTTGATTGCGGTTTTCGGTGCACTCAAAAATATCTCAACTTGGCCGCTTGAGTCGGTAGCTGATTACATGACGACCACTACATGTTTCAAATGTCTTGCAGCATGCTTTGCATTGTATTTCGCCTTTCCTTTGAATCATGGTTTTCAAAAATTCAAAACATAATTTTGCCTTTCCGAATGTGGCTGGTGTGACACTTTTACCAATTCTCTCATGTTCGCAGTTCTCGAAGCTGTGCATCATCAGCTTATTCTGGTCACTCATGGTAGCAGTCTGTGCCTTTTGGAAATACCCTTCACTTATATATCGTCGACGCCATCGTTTCTCCCATTAAAAATATACACTTTGCCAGAATCCCGTGAGAATGTACAGTGCTGGCATGTATTACACCTGTAATTTCCTACATCCTCGAAAGCTCATGTTTATTCATGAACATATTTCACTCAAGGGACAAAAGGATAGCCTTCGTGTCACTAGAGGCTAATTTTGCGAATACCAACCATAGTAATGAATTCATATATCGCTTTGAATGAAAAATAATGTCGAAAATTATCAACCCAAACGTGACGCTCACAGCAGTATATTTTGTAGTGTATTGAGTGAAAGAGACTTCAGTCCCCTACCATTATGGTTTTACACACATTCGAAACAATTTCACAAAGGCATTTCACAATTACGTGGCTGATGCAGTAATTTTAGGTTACCGGACCTATGGTCCGATAACCTATTGGCATGGCGTTGCGTCTGTCGTCCGTCGTCGTCGTCGTCCACATTTTTATCTTTTTTGTTCACGGGCGAATTCTTCTGAAATTTTGCACAAAAATACTTAAAAATAATTCAGGAAGGAGGTATTTTTTAGTTTTTTGATTTTCGCATTTTTTTTCAAAATGGCGGCCGTTTTCGACGAAAAATGCCTGATTTTGGACTTTGGTGGCCATTTTCTCAAAATCTGTTCAGTAACTTTTTTTCTTTTTGATACATAACACTCCTCATATGTACCCCTATGATGTCTATAAATTTCGTTGCGCTTGAATCGCTCGAAGTGGGCCATTTTGGCCCAAACTCGGCCCAAATGGGACTTTCCCATGTTAAATTCTCCTATGCTTTATAATGGGACACATTATGCCTAATATCTCACTTGATATTGAGAGTAGAGACTAGGAATCAATTGTGGACATATAGGAACTGATATATGCTGAATATCCTCGTGACCTTGAATTTGACCTCTGACCTCAATTCAAGGTCAGAGCTTAAAATGGCTGATATCTCGCTTATTATCGACTCTACAGCTTAGGAATCAATTGTGGACATATAGGAAATGATATATGCTGAATATTCTGATGACCTTGAATTTGACCTTTGACCCCATTTTCAAGGTCATAGGACAAAATGGCTAATATCTCGCTTGTTATCGACTTTACAGCTTAGGAATCAATTATGAACATATAGGAAAGGATATATGCAGATTATTGTCATGACCTTGAATTTGACCTTTGACCTCATTTTCAAGGGCACAGGACAAAATGTCTAATATCTCACTTATTATCGATTTTACAGCTTAGGAATCAATTGTGGACATGTAGGAAATGATATATGCTGAATATTCTCGGACCTTGAATTTGACCTCTGACCTCATTTTCAAGGTCCAAGGACAAACTGGCTCATATCTTGCTCCTCTATTGATTGTATGGCTTGGGAATCAATTGTGGACATGATATAGAAAATGATATACACTGAATATTTTGATGACCTTGAATTTGACCTTTGCCCCTTCATTTTCAAGGCCACAGCACAAAATTGCTAATATATCGCTGATTATTGAATTTACAGCTTAGCAATCAACTGTGGACATGATATATGCTTAATGTTATATATGCTGAATATTCTCTTGACCTTGAATTCAACCAGTGACCTGGCTAACATCTAAAATATTAAACATTGTTCGGTAACCTATCTTCGGCCCCTTGGCCTAATTTTTTATGTTGGTTTCATGGTGATAGCAACTGTGCGTATCATTTACTAAACGATATGCATGCATTGTCATTCAATGTAAATGGCAATCCGTGTATAAAATATATCCTATTAATATATACTACTGTATAATATATTATATTGTAAATAATTCATACCGACATTTCCTTCCACGTGATTCGTCTACGGGAACACAAAAACTGTGTGAATTTTGCCCCCTCCCCTCTATATGTGGTTTGTGATTGCCTCATGAATTATGCATGATGATGATTTCCTAGTGATTTCCTAGACACTAAGGAGTGGACAGGTGGAAAACAGGTTGTAAAGTTCATACATTATGACCGGTGGAAGGTTGAAACGTAAGTAGGGTTTATGGTCCATATATGGTCTCCCCGGTATATTTAGAGATACAGACCTTTGGAGAGTGGGGTGGAGCTGATTTCCAGGTGGCTAATCACACTGTCGATACTCCAGAGTCCTGACTCGATGCTACATCAGCATGTTTCGCAGTATGCGTTTTTTATAATATCATCCCTATATTAGTGATAAATAAAATTGTGCATTTGTGACAAACAATACGACATATTGCGAATGAGATTGTCTACATGAGTGTATGTGCGATGGATTTCACCATTTTTCTAATTTGTGAATTTTCAACAGTTTGTTTTCCTTGGGGCAACGAATCGTGATTTCCGCCAATGGAATTAAAACCGTTATTATTATTCCGAATTTTTAACCGCCTCTTTTGATTGGGAGTTTTGTGTTTCCCCAGTTTCATACTTGTCAACCCTTTTTGTCTAATTCCGTAATATTTGCACTGGCTACACAAATAACTGTCTTCGTTGTACATTGCTTGGGAGTATGTATGACTACTTGCAGGTTGTGTTTCCGATGGTTTGGCATAGGAAAAAATCATAATGACGTGAATATGGAATGACAAGTACGGAGTGAGAAGAAAACGATAGGTGCACGTGTTTCAGATTGCTAACACAAGAACTGAAGTTCGACGATCACGATAAAATAGAGTTCAAAAGACCAAAATTCATGGGTACACACACGCTTCGCGAAATCTGGCCATTTTACGTTTTGGGACACTTCATGTTTTGTGGTCCCACAAAATTACTTGGTCATAAAAAATAAATTAAGAGATATTTTGATGTGATGTCAAAATATGGATGCCTGTGATTGTGTAATGAGGAATGTATTTCCCAGTACGAAGAAATGAGCTGATATATCTGGTGCATAAAATTATTTGGCTTTAGGGAACTGTCAAATTAGACGCGGACCTAACGTGGAGTGTGCGCATCCCGGTCCAGGCGGCTGCTTTGACGTCCAGTGTATACACCAGTGTGTACATACTAAGGTGTCCGTGATATGTAAAGCTAGATATGATGTTTGTTTTTATTCCAAAATGTTCTATTTTACATTGTTATTGGCATCATCCAAATCTGGTTGTGTTGGTGGTATATTGGTAATAGATTGACATTTACTTGCATACGTTTTGCTTTAATTCGACATCATATAACTGTATCTCCCGATGGGCATGTGGATTCGTTGTCAGGCCAATGAACGAACTTGTTGTTGTTCAATGTAAGTATCGATCTATTACCACCAATACAGCCAAATTTTGATGATTCCAATAACAAACATACAACATTTTGCAATGGAAACAAAGCCCGACCAATTACTCTATCAAAAGACACACTGGCGTCATCAGGGGCAGACAGTGTGGTAAATGTAGTTGTTTACTGTACACTTGATGAAATTAGTATACAACTGCCCAACAACCTAAGAACATAATTTAGAAATCCGAAACAAACCCCATGGAATATATAAATATGACAAGTACATAAGTACCTAATCACAAGCCAAAAGGCTACTGAGTTGATGGTATCCTCGGGGACAGACTTAACGTCCACCAGCAGTGACACCGGCTCAGTGGTATGGATGTAAGTATCGATCTATTACCACCAATACAGCCAAATTTCGATGATTCCAATAACAAAACATACAGCATTTTGCAATAGAAACAAAGCCCGACCAATTACTCTATCAAAGACACACTGGCGTCATCATGGGCATTATATATGATATATTTGTAGAATCTGTCACTTTACATGCATACTCACTGTTTCAATACGTGGGTGTTGATAGTAGAAATGTAGATGTGTTTGTGTGGCAAGTTACAAAGACACACACACGCTGGCTGCCATCTTGAACAACAACATTTAATCACGTGACACCACATACAGAGTTGGTTAAAATAATAATGCCATAGTGAACCGGATATTGTAACATCCTTCCGTTCTTAGAAAAGAACTGGTCATTTTACCAATAGCGAGAGAACAAGAAATTACTAGTATTCAATGAAACCATCATGAAAACAGCTCATACATAATACGATGTTATAACGTTCATTCATATCCAAACTCATTTCGACAACTCAAAGTCTTTCAGGTAAGTTGGTGGTTTCCTGTCTCTCTGTGATCGTCTGATGATCGTTGGTCGAGCTGTGGCATCTGATGACGTCGACTTGTCAGGTAAGGCTGTAGGTGGTTCTGCCTGCCCTGCTGGTGAGGTAACAGAATGAGGAATGTCAGGTGCCTTATCCTGTGACACAATGGGCTCTGGATAGCTTGTCAGCTCTGGAGGACACTCGTTTGTCTTCCGCAGGTGTATCCTGTTTCTTCGGTAGACACCAGCAGAGTTTTCCACCTCGTAGGAACGTTCGTCCAAACGTTTGTTGACAACCGCCTTGTCCCAGACTTTCTGACCCAATCTGAAAGGTTTCAGACGGACAGTATCTCCCTCCTGGAGTTCTGGTAAGTCTTTTGCTGTTCTGTTGTACTTCTCAGCTATTTTCCCAGAGGTTTCTGTGATCTTCCGTTTGTCTATCAGACTGTATTTGTCACCACGTTGTTCCAGAAGAGTGTCTGTCATTGGGAGTAGAGTCCTTGTGCGTCGGTTCATCAGTTTCTGTGCTGGACTCGTGTTTGTTCCTTGAGACGGAGTGTTCCTTATCTCCAGTAGTGCCATAGCAGTATCAGACTTGGACACCGCACATTTCTTGAGCATTGTCTTTGCTGCTTTCACGGCACTTTCTGCTTTACCATTGGCATTCGAGCTTGTACAGTGTTCAAAGTCCCAGTTGCTGGCGAATTCCATGAACTCCGTGCATGCAAATTGAGGACCATTGTCAGAAACAAGTGTAGACGGAATGCCAAATCTTGAGAAATGGCGCTTAAGTTTGCTGATAACTGCTTCTGAGGAAGTGCTGTGTAGTCTGTCAACTTCCCAGTAGTTACTGTAATAGTCTACTGTTATCAGGTAGTCCTTGTTGTCCCACGTGAACAAATCTGTTGCGATTTTCTCCCAAGGATTATACACTGGATCAGCGATCAGAGTTTCCTTCTGTTGTTGTCGACTATAGGTATTACATGCTTCACAGGCTTCCGCAACCTGTCTTATGTCTTGTGTCATCCCTGGCCAATAGACACACTCCCTGGCTCTCCTCAGCATGCTTTCAACTCCGAGGTGTGAGCTGTGCAGTTTGTCTTTGATGCTAGCTCGGAGTGCGTCAGGAATGACCACTCGTTCTCCTTTGAACACAAGACCATCATGGACGGTGAGTTCATCTCTCATAGAGAAGTAGGGTACCACAGGCTGGGGTAACAGTTGCTTGCTTTCTGGCCAGCCTTGGAGAATGACGTTCTTGAGAAGCTTCATCGTGTCTGAGACGGATGTCGCTTTTCTGAGTTGGTCTAAGCGTTCAGTGCTTATCCTCAAGTGACCGACTGCATTCACTTGAGAAAACTGTGAAGTTTTGACAGTTTTGTCCCGTAGAGGAGCTCGAGAGAGCATGTCAGCGATTAGAACTTCCTTGCCTTTTTTGTACACGATGTCGATATCGTACTGTAGAAGTCGAAGTAACATGCCCTGTAGCCTCTTTGGAGCTTTGTGCAATGGTTTTCTGATGATGCACTCCAAGGGCTTGTGATCAGAGTGGATCACAGTCTTCCTGCCAAAAGTGTATTGATGAAACTTTTCGAGAGAGAATACAATCGCCAGACATTCTTTCTCGATCTGTGCGTACTCTACCTCAGTTCTGGAAAGAGCACGGCTTGCATAAGCAAGAGGTCTGTCATTCTGTAGTAGTACTGCTCCTAGGCCTGTACTGGATGCATCACACTGGATGACAAGTTCTGCAGCAGGGTCAATGATGAGAGAATGGGTGCTGAAGTCACTAGCCGTTTCACCTCAGCGAAGGCTTTGTCATGGTTCTTGTCCCAGTGCCATGGGACATCCTTGCGAGTGAGTTGCCGGATTGGCTCCATGACAGAAGAGATATCTGGCAGGAACTTGGCCAGATAATTGATAGTTCCTTGAAGTCTCCATACTCCTTCCCTATCTGTAGGTTTTTCCATGTTGAGTATTGCTGCTACCTTCCTCTCGTCTGGTTTTAGTCCTTCCTTGGTAACTATGTGTCCAAGAAAGTCGAGATGGTCTGTTCTAAGTACAGTTTTTTCCTTGTTGAGCTTGATGTTCTTTTCCTGACATCGTTGTAGGAACTTCTCCAAGTTTCTGTCGTGGTCGTTTTCGTCTTTTCCAAAGATGAGAATGTCGTCTGCAACACAGACAACACCACTGAGTCCTTGCAGGTTCTCATTCAGCTTGCGCTGAAAGATTTCAGAGCTCACACTGAGTCCGAATGGTAGACTGAGCCATCTGTATCTACCATAAGGTGTGATGAAAGTAGTGAGACGGCTACTTTCTTCATCAAGTTTACAGTGCCAGTAGCCATGAGCGAGATCAGCTTTACTGAACACTTTCGCCTCAGCGAGGTCAGGCAAGATGTCTTCGATAGTGGGCAGAGGATAGATTTCTCTCTGTAAGACTTGATTGAGAGCTCTTGGATCGAGGCAGATCCTCATTTTCCCACTAGCTTTGCTCTGTACAGACATTTGTGAACACCACTCAGATGGTTCGTCCACAGGTTTCAACACTTCCAGTTTGACTAAGTTCTCCAGTTCCAATTTGAGTTTTGGTTTTACAGTCAGTGGCACTCTCCTAGGTGGACACTGAACAGGTTTAGCATCATTGAGAGTGTGAAGATGTACACTTCCAGGAAAGTTTCCTAGCTGACTGGCATCAAACACGGATTCATAGGTCGATTCCTGCTCTGATGACTGAGTAACAACTTTGTGCAACTGCTTGAAGTTATTGTAGCTTACAGTGACCAGTCGCATCTGTTCTGCTGTTTTACGGCACAAGAGAGGGTTTAGATTCTGTTCCACAACTTGAAACTCAACATTGTACTTTTTCCTGTTCACAGTGTTTCTCAGAAACAGTCTACATTTTCCAAGGGTCTTGATCACCGTTTTGTTGTACATTTCCAGCTTGGTAGAGGATGGCTGTAGTAACACATTTTTGATGAAGCATTGAGGAATGACATTCACCGTGGCTCCAGGATCCACTTGGAACTTGACAAGGTCTTCTCCTTGTATTTCCATCTCGGCATAGATGGGTCCCGCATCATCAACAGGCAGTGTGGAGCCTAGCGCGCAAACAAGTTCACTGTCTGAGTCTGTATCTTGATCAGCAACAGCATGGAGTTTTTTCTTGACGTTTGGGGGACAGCAGTTGGAGAAGTGGTTTTCAGCATGACATTTGTTACACGTCTTCCCCCATGCATAGCACATTTCCTTTTTCTTGAGATGTCTCTGTCCACAGAATTTGCAGTTTATTTCAGGTAATGCACGGTTTTGTCCCTGATGCCTTCTAGAAGCTTGTCCAGAGGAGGGACTTGGTTTTGCAGGTGAAGCTTGTTGTAGTTGTCTCTGCTTCGGTCTGCAACCACCAGACTTATGAGACACTTTGTGGACTTCTTCATTCTGTCCTGAGATCACTTTTATCTGAGTAGCGGTATTTTCATAACTGCGACATATGTCGAGGCACTTAGCGAGTGTCAGTCCACGCTCCTGCAAGACACGTTGTCTTGTCCTATCGTCTCTGATCCCCAAGACAATCCTACCTCTGAGTAGACTATCACGCAGACAGTCACAAAAGTTACAAGTTCTCACAAGGGTTTTCAGCGTTGATACGTAAGAATCAATGGATTCATCTGGCTTCTGGAAACGTGTGTTAAATTTGTAGCGTTCAAAGGTTTCATTCACTTCACCAAGAATGTGTGCATCTAGTTTATTCAAGATGTCCGTAACTGTATCAGTATCCTGTGGATCACAACCATTGTACACTTGTAGAGCAGCTGTGCCAATGATTGCGAGTAGAAATGATCGTTGGTATGCTACGGCTTGGGTTTTAATGTTTGATACAACACAATAATGCTCCCAGACTTGCTTCCATAATTTCCAGTTATTAGCAGAGTTTTAATCCAACTTCAGAGGGTCGGGAGGTTTTATTTGGAACATCGGCAGAGCCAAATTGTTAGGCTGGGCGGGTGTGTTATTAACACCAGGATCACCTCCTTCCTCGTCAGCCATATCGAGTCAGTACCGTCACAATACTTTTGACCAAGTCTGAAAGTACTTGCCACACGCAAAAAATCGATGGCCGCACGAGCAGCGTGCTATTTATAGATACAAGCTATTTATAGATCCAGACGCTGGTGTCAACAGACAGCGTACATCTACTGTTTTATTCCTGAACAAACTATCCAATGGCACAAGGAAATTGTCTCTCCGACTCCAGAACAGTAGCACATTCACTGTTTGATATACTCCAATAAATCACTATAGCAAAGTTTGCATTAGTCACAACCACGTGGTTGTGTACTATCACTGTCACAGTTCTGTGTGTGCTGTTTCGCGAAGTGACGCGATGGAATGTCAACATCGACAGAAAAACATACCTTGTAGCACAAGTTTACTTCCAAATACTGGATTTTTTAGGTCCTTAGTATTCAAAGTTCACTACCGCTGCCACCATGTTTCAATACGTGGGTGTTGATAGTAGAAATGTAGATGTGTTTGTGTGGCAAGTTACAAAGACACACACACGCTGGCTGCCATCTTGAACAACAACATTTAATCACGTGACACCACATACAGAGTTGGTTAAAATAATAATGCCATAGTGAACCGGATATTGTAACACTCACACGCTTACATCAGCACCTATAAATAAATCTCCTTCATGGAAGAACTGAGCACTTCTCAGAATTATGCGCGCAAACACGACCCACATACCTAGTACAGCCGTACCATATATCCACCAATCAGAACACTTACAGACTCGACACACCAACACATCCTTGACCCTGTACCAGACATGACATGACACAATCAACCAATTGGACATGACACCGCAACTCTAGGTGGGAAAACACACACGCACACATGTTAACCGACCCGCGCAGTTGACCAGAGAATCTGAAAGAGTAAGGACGTGTCTTGGATAAGCCCTGATAAGTGATACCAGTCTACTACATATACTAAGACTTTGGGATAATAAAAGTAGCGGTGATTGTGTGGTCGTGAGCGTGCAGGTCATTCTATTCGTGCCAAGTGACTTGTTGGGACAATGAAGAATAATGTGTTCTGAGCACTGTTGAGTTGTGCTTCCGATAACACAGCGCTCAGGATACACTATATGTTGATAGCCTTCTGGCTTGTGATTGGGTACTTTTGTACTTGTCATGTATCTATTCCATGGGGTTAGTTTCGGATTTCTTAATTATTTTCATAGGTTGTTGGGCAGTTGTATACTAATTCCATCAGGTGTACAGGAGAAACAACAACATTGAACACACTATCTGCCCCTGATGACGCCAGTGTGTCTTTGGATAAACTATTCGGTCGGGTTTTGTTTCTATTGCAAAATGTTGTATTTTACGTTTCTTATTGGCATCATCAAAATATGATTGTTTTGGTGGTAATAGATCGATACTTACATTTAATAGAGCCTGAAGAACTCTGTTCATCACACATTTGTTTTCGCATGGAATATAGGTCTTATTTAGTTATAAACAAAAATTCATATCCAGAATCCTACACCGGTACTAGCATACAATGTTGACTCCATGTGTAGTCATTCTCAACTGGGCCATCGCACAGAGATGGGTCGTTTTTTTAGGCTGGGTGCACGTTGGAACAATTCATGCTGAGCCATTCCGATAAAGGCCGATCAACTAGTGGTCAGCCTTCGGCCCTCGCTTTTGATCGTAATCCTCTAGCTTTAAAGTACTAGTAAAATGCAAATATGATGTTCAGCTATATGAAAGATCTCATTGATCTGAGCAAAATGGTTTTTACGCTATATCAATATCACTATCCGTTCAAAAGTTACAGCCATTTGAAACTGCCATTCCGGCACTACATTACAGAAGCATCTGGAAAAGTTTTAGCAACTCATTAATATGCAAATTAGATGCAAATGAGAATTCATGACGTCATGAGGGGAACAAATTTTAATTAGGGTACTTTAAGACATGATATAATGATTCTCATTGAAGGTTCTGACGATCTGACTAGTGCATATTATTATGTACCGTACATAGTCAATACCCACACAAACTCTACTGTTGCTATGGTTACCAGTCGTTCCCTATAGCCGTATTTACTCATGATTGCCATGGCCGTTAACTGCCAAGTCAACCTATCCACACACTTCCTGTCGATTATTTATGAATTAAATTAATATAGAGCTCAGGTTGGCACCATTTTTATTTGTGCATACCCTGTTCTAAGTGGGTTTCTGGCCCTAGCAACCATGGTTGCTATGGGTCGTACCAGGTCACTGGTTACCTTGACAACAACAGAAAAAGTGGAAACACTGATTATTCATATTGAAAACTGTATGGAATAAGTCTTGATGAATAATCATAACATTAAATGGATGAATAACACATATCAAAGTACCTAATTAAAACAGCATCCCCCGATGACGTCATGAATATCTCATTTGC
The DNA here is from genome assembly GCA_949152475.1 of Terebella lapidaria. Classification (NCBI taxonomy): domain Eukaryota; kingdom Metazoa; phylum Annelida; class Polychaeta; order Terebellida; family Terebellidae; genus Terebella; species Terebella lapidaria. Next base: position 21,220,470 of record OX424564.1, on the reverse strand, counting down.
ATACTAATTAGCTAAATTGTTTTGGAAAAGCAAATTTGCCGATTTCAGTTTTTAAAGTGCTATAACTTTCGAAAGGATTGTGATATTTACATGCTGTAAAGGCCATTTAGCTCAGATCAATGAGATCTTTCATAAAAGATCACATCATCAACTCGCTGGCGAGAGAAAAGCCAGGCTGTGAGGCATGTAATGAAGATAATCAAGATAGTTGCCTTTGGGAAAAAAACTGAGATGGGTCACGCAAAATAAATTTTGCCGTGCTATTCTAGCAATCTAAGTAAATTCACACATTGAAACTGCTCAGGTTTGGATCAGCATTTAGATTGTTCCACCACACAGTGAGCCAGCAAACATGATTATAAAACTTTTGACATTAAACACGAATTGAATTATTTCGTCCATGTACATTTTGGAAATATTATCAACGAGTATGATATGATAGGCAGCAATTTTGTGTGAATTTTCAAACGCGCGCTTGTTGGTCTTTTCAATACTTTGTAGAAGGTTTTGGACTTGCCATGCTATCAACTTTCCGTGATTTCTGCAAGATGCAATACCAATATATACCATACATGTATGAAATATCTAGTGTGTCCTTAAAAGCAGGCTTCGTGTTACATGTAGTTAAATCACATGCTTTGGTGTTCTGGGGATTTCACAGATTCCGTCAGATGTTCATTACAACACAGTTATTCCAGTGCGGCTCTGTACACAAAGGTGTTTTGCGGCATTATATCCATTCCAGATAGATGATATCTTGGTATCACTTTTTTGTAACGGTGACAATACGTGTACATAGTAATGGACTAATCGGGGTGATGGGGAGGGGGGGGGGGGTGTAGTGTACTGGTTGTCTTTAAAATATCAACTTATTGCATTTTCGTTTATATTACACCATCACACACGATGGTTAATACTGGCATTGAGTCCTTGAGAGTAATGCCATCAGCATAACACTCAGCAGGGGGTTGTGATTCATTGGAGTGGGCTTGATTTACCGGAGACAGTGTTCTCTCCTGGAATCAATATCCCCAGCAAGTTAATTTCCAGAGAAACTCATGAGAGATCACATTTGTCTTTCTATGTACTCATGGGGTTGCACAAGAGCTCAGACGAAACTGTTTAGACATAACACTTGTGAAAAGATAAGATCTCAGAATAGAAAACCAGATAATCAGAGATTGTAAACTTCTAAGATTTAGTCTCTCTCGTTTTAGACTATCTCATAATATCACCATACAAACTTGATTGATGCCATGTGAAAGTACACCCCTTTTCAATTAAGTTTAGGTACCTATGTCAAAATTTTCAGCAAGATTTGGCCATAAACCTTGACGATAAGTAGCTGGACAACAAAGATGATAAAAACAACGCAATACCACTTCGGTCCAATAACCTAAAAACTGCTGTGACTGAATTTAAATGCGTGAGGAATTCTTCGCAGCGTTTTGTCACATAAATCAAGAGGTTCACAATCTACAGATAATTAAATATCAGGATTATTTTGTTGTGCGTTACCTAATAAAGGCACGCTCATTATAGTTATCATATGTAGTCATTAGAATACGATTACTTGAGACATATTCGTGATCCCACCGGCATAGCATCAAACAAAAATAGGACAAAACGATAAAGGAAAGAACATATGTCGGTATCACTTGCATCACTATGGTAAACTTAATCGTTCTGAGAATAAGGAATCATTGTACTCTTAGCGATCCCTGAATGTAATATTGCACACATATCAAAAGCAGTGAGAGGCCCTTGGACATGACAGTAATGATATGAGCACCAGAATATCAGTAGGCGTGTTTTTAGGTTACCGGACCTATGGTCCGATAATCTATTGGCATGGTGTTGCGTCCGTCGTCCGTCGTCGTCGTCCACATTTTTATCTTCTGAAATTTTGCACAAAAATATTTAAAAATAATTCAAGAAGGAGGTATTTTTTAGCTTTTTGATTTTCGCATTTTTTCAAAATGGCGGCCGTTTTCGACGAAAAATGCCTAATTTTGGACTTTGGTGGCCATTTTCTCAAAATCACTTCATTAACTTTTTTTCTTTTTGATACATAACACTCATATGTATTCCTATGATGTCTATAAATTTCGTTGCGCTTGAATTGCTCGAAGTGGGCCATTTTGGCCCAAACTCGGCCCAAATGGGACTTTCCCATGTTAAATTCTCCCATGCTTTATAATGGGACACATTATGCCTAATATCTCACTCAATATTGAGATTAGAGACTAGGAATCAATTGTGGACATATAGGAAATGATATATGCTGAATATTCTGATGACCTTGAATTTGACCTTTGACCTCATTTTCAAGGTCACAGGACAAAATGGCTAATATCTCACTTATTATCGACTCTACAGCTTAGGAATCAATTGTGGACATATAGGAAATGATATAGGCTGAATATTCTGATGACCTTGAATTTGACCTTTGACCTCATTTTCAAGGTCACAAGACAAAATGGCTGATATCTCACTTATTATCGATATTACAGCTTAGGAATCAATTGTGGACATGTAGGAAATGATATATGCTGAATATTCTCGGACCTTGAATTTGACCTCTGACCTCATTTTCAAGGTCCAAAGACAAACTGGCTCATATCTTGCTCCTCTATTCACTGTATGGTTTGGGAATCAATTGTGGACATGATATAGAAAATAATATACACTGAATATTTCGATGACCTTGAATTTGACCTTTGCCCCTTCATTTTCAAGGCCACAGCACAAAATTGCTAATATCTCGCTGACTATTGAATTTACAGCTTAGCAATCAACTGTGGACATGATATATGCTTAATGTTTTATATGCTGAATATTCTTTGACATTGAATTCAACCAGTGACCTGGCTAACATCTGAAATATTAAACATTGTCCGGTAACCTATCTTTGACCCTTGGCCTAATTTTTTTTTTCTTGAAGTGGGACTTGCTTCTCTACTCGAGACATCCTACTCATCTAGAATCACCAGCGCTAGCAATTTAATAATCCACGAGTACGGGCGACTAGACAACCCGGAGGGAAATGAATACTTCTTTTCTTCTTAATCATGGAGACATTGGAAACTAAACTATTGAAAATAAGACTTGTCAACAGACCGGGTTTCAAAAAAGAACCGGTTAATTACATGCTCAGTACCGGTATACATCTAAAGAAATAGATTCAAACGAATATAACCGGTTATGTTTGTATGATTGTTGATATTTTTCAGATCATTTCTTCCTTTCCTAGAATAATGGAATTCAATCGAATATGTGACGAAACTGTGAATTTGATAGTTGTGCTAGTAGGAATTTTTATTCGCATGTAGGAGTTGAATATAGGAGTTTCTACTTACACCTGATGGCAGCTAGTATATGGCATGCTGAACACTTTTGTTCCGTAGACAGACTCCAGATAACAGGAACTCAACCAATATGCGAATATAGTTGCGTATGAGATCTGATAAGCACCCATTGATTTGTGTACCCCATTTTGTATGAGGGGTTGATAACTGGGGTGAGCGTGGTATCCATGATGAAAGTTTTTGCATGACTTAGAAAATGGATGTATAACCACCATGATTCGAAGAGTAATGTTGTTCAAATGGGGATATCATGATTATGGCATTATTCTTTTTTATATGACGTATCGCTATGTATTCTTTGATTGTGAACAGTAACTCATACATGTATGTAGCGTACTATGATAGCATGAGGGTTTACGCAAGATGACATATAATTAAGTGGATATTGGTATGGTAGTTAACTACATGGGCATGATGGCAGACGAAAGAGTAATTCAAAAATCACTACCAAAGCTTTCTCTAAATGTGAAACTTTCTTTTCTTTTCATATGGCATACAATCAGGGTATGAAGAACACAGAAATAGTTTATAACTTCAGGAGTATTTGGGATTGTTAGCTCATTTCAGAAGTGTACCGTGTATTAGAATTAAACGAACATGCAGTTCGAGTGTAGCTGTATAAAGAAAGTTGCTGAACTCTGCTGATGCAAATCCCCTAACTGGGAAAAACCTATAGAACTTGCCATAACTTGCTGACAGAAACAAGAAAACACATAAAATGTACAAGCCAGTCATATATGCAATTGTTGTTCTCAACTGATGCCCTTTTGTCGGTGATTTCATTCCAAGTGTCCTGGGAAAAACCGTTTGAATATGTTGATATCACACCATTTGGTGCTGTCTGTATCCTTTTACGCAGCGCTATTTCAGCTTATTCTCATATTTTTCAGCATAAGTTAGTTCTGATCCTGGGTAACACTGAATGGCGCACAAAACATACAAACATGCTCGCAGTTTGAAAGCTTTCGAGTGTTTGGTTTATCCAAATAATTCACCCTGTTTTGTTTTTCACAATTTGTCTGGTATGAATCTGAGAAACACAAAATGTAATCATCTCGGGTTCCCTATGATCGGGGAATCGAGGGGTCTGTGGAATAGAGGAAAAACGTGTCCCTGTGTTCAAGAGGCAGGGTAAGACTCACTTCACCCACATCAAGTTGTGTGGGATATACTGAGAGGATTCAATTCAATACACGAACTTGTCTGCAGACAGGGAATGCTCGGGTGGTCAGCAAATATATATATATATTTATATACTCTCTGTTGAAAAAATGCTATATATATGTATGTGTAGGCGTCACGATGTGTATGTCAAATTTGTAACCAGTCATTTCATTGTTGTCTTTTTTCTCGTACACATACACGAGGATTGCATAATATCTGTCACGATTTCTTTCTGGTGTATTCCGAAAGACGATATCCTCCAAGAAAGGAAACGAAATCGTGCAGAAATTGCATGGACACCTTCAGGGAAACCGGCAGAAGGCATAGTGTCGTCACTGTTTCATGCCGTATTCGAACGAACACTGTAACGTGTCAATTCGAGGACACGTTTTTCCTCTATTCCTCCCACGGATTTCCTACTGTAACATTCCCATCAATTAAAGTTCACCCACACTCATGCACGATACTATATTTTCAATACTGAGTATAGCGAAGAGGATTTGCCTTTCGTTAAACGCAATTTATAGAGTCCTTCCCCTTTCAGAAACTGCGACACAAGCTGGCATCTTCCATTATGCATAAGTAGGGAAATTGTTCCATATGCAATAATGCGGCAGAATTCGGCACACATTGTTTGTAAGCACAACGAGAGTTACGACTCACGGCATGAACTCGAAATAAACAAATTTACTCAGTATTGTACAGGCGGAATCGAGTAGAGTGTCAGTGACAGTGACTCGACAATGGTAGCGTGACAACACGAGATGTCTTTGTTTATACCACTTGACCTGACCTAAAAACATTTCCGAACTCAGGTATTTTTGCGGAGTTAGGCCGGCGACGGCATTACCTCAAATATCATGGCCCCAACTCACAATACAGCACAACTGAGCAAATATTGCAAGGAAGGCACACAACATGATCCTTTGTGGAAAGTGCATCCAAAACACATCTCGGCAAGAATGATGGGCAACTCGACAAAAATTACGGGTGAATATGAACTGACACATGGATACGGCATGACAATACCAATCATATAACGTCACATCCGCGACAGAGAATTCCCTATTTTGAAAACGAGGGATGCCCTTATTCCCCAGCAGAATAGTGGGATATATTTCGCTTTGGCTAGTTGTTGACCCAAGCTGGTTGGCATTGCACACGAACAGTTTCAAGACCACAGTACGCACAGAACGGCCCGGACGATGAATATATGTCATGAAATGGCATGAAAATCAGTCGTTCTGAGGGGGTACCCTCAGAACTCAGGCTGTAGCAAAAAATCCATATTTTCAACCGATATTTTCCTTACTATTGAGATATGCGGGAAAGAATTAGCTAGCTTGTTTTAAAAGGTTTTGCTTGTTCCATGACGGAACAAAGAAGACATGAATTTGGGCTTTTATCATTGCTTTGAATGGAAGAAGAAATTACTGAAATATATCCAAAACCTCCTCCAGTAAAGGTGGTATCAGGGTGGGGAGGTGGTATCAGGGTGGAGAGGAAAATTTGTGTGTGTGTTCACTCAGCCTCAGGTATTGGTTCAAGTCTCATGCCCCATTACCACGGGGGTTGATCGGATGCAGTAACAATTGTTAGGCCTACCGCATCCCGCCATGAAGACCACGCCAAATGCGGGTATTCACAGTTGTTGTTTTTGTCTTTTTAGGCAGAAATCTTTATGTATGTGGCGATTAGTTAAACCATCATATCGTTTAGCATCCATACTTGGTCAAATTTACACTTGTCATATCACTTGTTATGTCTTTTCCCCCTGATAAATGTTTTTTTTTAAAATAATTGAAGATACAGTAACATTTATCGAATGCCCGTTTAGGATACAGTAACAATCTTTCTGAGATGCAGTAACAATTGTTCGTTCAACACTACATCACACTTTATGTACACACACGTTTTCCCCATATCATTGTGAAATTCAAGTCTAGTTATGGTTATACATGTTATATACAAGTATTAAAGCGTAAAAAATAAAACAATTGTAAAAAAACAATAGATGTAAACATTGTCAAGTTCAGAAGTCTAGGCAAGTTCATGTTGTTCTATACAAAGGTAGTGTCCTTAATTCGAGACATCGATTCCAGGTTACTAATATGTCGAATCATAGTGTGCGGCAATATCCATTCCTTCTGGAAAGCAGTGTGGTACCACAAAAAGGTGTTGTGTCAATCTGCTCGATTATAAGTACATCTATGTTTGTCGTTTGTTGTTATAATAGTAAATACTCAATTATGAATCTAGGATTGCACGTTGATATGTTGTACACTCGTTTTATACCCTGTAATTTTCTTATCACACCAATGGACAGTTATCAATCGTGAATTTGAATTCAAAGAAATGAGAAACGAAATTCAGTCTCGAAATCATTTCGTGTGACTGTAAATATTTTCTCTTGCTATAAATGCAATAATCAACAGTGTATCTGTTGAATTTGAATTCAAATACATGCTAAATACCCGGAATGAATAACATTGTTACTGCATTCCGGAGAATAAAAGAAAAAAATGTTACTGCATCACGGGTACATCACGGGTTACTGCATCTTCCAGTATTTTTGAAAACACATTCACCAGGGAAATGAGACATGACAAGTGCAAATATGACCATGCACGGATGCCAAATGATTGTATAGTCTAACCAATCGCTACAAACAGAAAAATAAAACAGACAAAACAACCACATTGTAAATACCGGCATTTGGCGTGGTCAACGTGGCGGGATTCGGTAACAATTGTTACTAAATCCCTTCAACCCCCGTGATTACGTAACTACTAACTGTACCATGATATTATGCATACGTTAAGACAGGTGTTATTGATCATGGTATATATCTGCATAAACTATGAATTGCGCAATCTTCACCATGTTTGCTGACATGGCAAAATAAGGTTTGAGCGTCGTGGATCCATATGTCTCGGCAACGTGTATTTTTTCCTGCTATTTCTGTATTTCAGTAACTCGATTCAAAATAGATTTCTCACGCATACTTGCATTTATGGACAAAATAAAGTAGTGAGAACAAAATTAGGATATATTATGACCTATTCACACAATTTCTACCCAGTCTTTATACAATAACCCGTATTAAATTCCTTACAGAGGTCCTGGACTGTGTTTACACAACATAATCAATGGACAATCTCTACGAGAACAATCACGTCCGTGTGTTAAGTTGTAGCCGTTCATGCCGTCACCATGATGAATGTTGAGGACATTTGTCAACTGTTGGAGAGAACTTGGCAAATTTGTAGACAACGTAAATAATGTTTAGCTACTGGTGATGATTAGCACACGGCATACCATCGTGTGCGAGACCAGTTCCGGTAACAACTACTCATAAGACTGACATAGTCACTCATTTATGAACAAACTTCTCAATGATTCCATCTTTATATTCACCAGTGCTCACCTCACCGGGAATTTGGTAATGCCTCAACGTAGTCCGCTACAAACATTGAGGTAATGAAAAGTCAAAATTTGAAAGTTATATCTTGAATATTATCTCTTCGAAAAAACCATATTTTTTACTCTTACTAAAATGACTTAATTTATGGTATTTTTACACATTTTTTTCAGCCCATATTCAGTCATATATCTTGCATCTCGTTTTCCAAGAGAACGGATACGGTGACTCCCTATTTTCTTTTCAGTTTTAGAATGCTGGTCAGTTACTCTATAAAATATGTCATTTTGAAGCTCTAGATTTTGTTAATATAGCCATTTATTTTACATTTGACCCCCTCCCCTCACTGTTTGGAGCGGACTACCTTAGGTTGTAACGTTCCCGTTCAAAATATTTCCATGAAAAATGTGTTGATATACATTTGTGAGTCGGGCGTTGTCTTTTTTTAATGCTGAATTTTAGGACTGCTAGGTCTGCGAAATCTGGTCGGAAATTTAATATACATGTATGCCCAACATCAGGGAAGACTTCCACCTTTCTGAACTTTCGTGACTACCATTTGAATCACATAACAGACGTTTCAATGTGCATTAGCTTGGACCAATAGTGTCGTGGCTTATTATGTTGTGGTTACCTACAACCATGAACAACATGATTGTCGGTTGAAAGTAGCTGGCGGTGTAGAAAATACGCCACACGAACAACGTAGGAACGAGTCCAACCACGTCGGAGTAACCTCGATTCAAATCATTCACGTAGTGTCTCAAGAGCACATTCCTGATGTTGTTCAGGATCAGCACCTAATGGAAACAAATTTTGTTCGGTTGCTAGGCGTATCGTACCCCATATGATGACTGTTACTATACACACTAAATGCATGGACACTAACATTTGCACTAAAAACAATCGAGTGTGCACCATAACTTCGCCAGATTGAATTGCTCATGGAGAATATTTCCCTTATAGTGTATTATGCGGTTATCAATGGACTACTTCCACGAGAGTAATCACGTCCGTGTATTTACATTGTGGCGGTTCATGTCATCTCCGTGATGGATGGAAGGGACATAACGGTTCGAGAGATTATTGACAACTTTGCTGACAGACAACACAAATAATGTTTGACTACTGGTTGTGCTTAGCACACTACATGACATTACATTCAAACGGAACCTTTGGCTCAATTTAGACAGCGTTTACTCAATTTTTCAAATCGTTCACTCAGTATAAGGAATCGTTCACACGATTCGACAAACCTTATTATATTGAATAGTTCGATATGTCAAAATGAGCTAACTTGTCAAACTGTGTAATCCGATAATGCTTTCTCCGTATCCAGTCATTAAAAGTAAACCTGAAACTTATGCAATCTTCCTTCTCCATCTTGTCTTTCATGAGCGCACACACGTTGTTTTTACATGAGAGGTATATCCTTCCCCATCGCCGTCATCGTTGTGTGTTTCCTTGTCGTGGTGATGGGTGATACGCCTTCCAACCATGGTAAGGCAGTGGCAGCCTCGAAAACAATGGCTAAAAATGAAAATCCCATTTCTAGTGATCTGAATGTAGGGTCCCACACGAGTGTGGACCGGGCCAGGCCTCAGATAGTCGTGATTATTTGTCGGTTAAAGGCTTATCTGATGAAGACTTTGCTGATGATGATGTGTTGGATAATGATTTCTTTTCGACCATGACGATGAGCTACAGAAATCTACTAGAATGTCTTCCAGTCTTCATGCTCAGTCTGTCACTGACCCTGGCACTGCCTCGGTTGACCATCGTGCATACACTGACACGTGTCATTCCTCAGAGCGGAAACGGAAGGCCCCGTCTTCAGATGATTCCTCTGAAGAGTCTAGTGAAGTTTTGGACCCTGACCGTGGTGGCGAGACCGACACATTTCAGACAGATGAACCACAATATCAGAGTAAAGTAGACGCTTAGCGTTTCAACCCGCTAGCTAAAGTCAACAAGCACGCTTGGACACTGCCTTCGGGACAGTCGCAGTTTGTACAAAAGTATTTCAATGAGTACGTTGGTGAAAGCGTCATGAAGAAATCTATCTTCAAAAAATCCCCAACTCCAGAGTTGGATGTCCTGAAACCGCCTATTATGGACCAGGATGTGGTGGGCTCATTGCCCAATCCGGCTAAGGTGCCGACGCAGATTGTAGACAATAGTTGCAAACGGGTTCAGGGCAAATTAGCGGAAACCATGGGGCCCTTTGGCAAACTTTGGAGCGAGATCGAGAAGGTCTCTGTAGCTGGAGAGAAGAAATGCGATATATCCAAGCTGGTCAAACTGTTAGAACAGTCCATCATCCTGATTGGTCAGGCAAATGTCCTGATTGTCCATAATCACCGCCTCAATATCTTATCCAGGTTTCTGAAGAACCCCGAGGCGGCGTCGGACATCCTCAAGCAAAACGAGGAGCTGTGGCGTGGTAACAAGAAGCAACTGTTTGGGGCGGCCTTCTATCAGGTGCTGCACAAACGTGTCAAGGAACACAGCTGGGAAATTCGTCGGAAACTGATCCCCGGCGCTCGATGGTCTGGGAAATTTGTCAGGAACTCAACCCCGGTGCTCGACGGTTCGATAAGCCCTTTCGGGAGGTCCCACTTGTCGGGTCAGGTAATCTGGGGGCATCAACATCACAGGTCACTGCCCAGCACCACCAAGGACGTAGCCGTGGACAGAATTGACCGTGGCGGCCGAGGCCAGAGGTGGTGTGTACTCTGTCATGACAGGCGATTCACACAGAGCCAATCTGCCTGTGAATTACGCTCAGCATCGCCATCATGTTCTCGTCCAACTAAAGTTGATTCATGTGGTTCCTCCGTCAACCCTGATAGGAGGCCGGTTGAGACATTTTGTATGGAATCACACGAGACCCCTGGATCCTGGGATTAGTCCAGGGCTACAGACTAGAATTCTGTCAGACCCCCGTACAAGTGCAGCCAATGTTTGCACCAAAATTCTCAGAATCTGATGCTCCAGAAAGGGGCGATCGAGAGAGGTCATGAGGAGAGCGGGCAATTTGTGGGTCACATTTTTCTCAGGCCAAAAAAACCCGGCACATTTTGCACAGTGTTCAGTCTGAAACCCCGGAACAATTTCGTGATTTACGAACATTTCAAAATCAAAGTAATGTTGAAAAATCTGGGTTAAAATGAAGAACTTTCTCTGAAAGAATTGACAATGAAACTAGCCAAGCTAATTTCCTTTACCACGGCCTCCAGAGGCTCAGAATTACATCAGTTAAACCCCCGCAAATGACGGATGTAGAGGGATAAAATAATCTTCGAAATCACAGATTTCAAAACAAGGTCACAGAGACAACAACACATGGCCATTCAACTTTCCAAGTATTTGGAGGATGCGTCAATATATAGATATTACCAGTTGCTTAAGGTAGTCCGCTCCAAACAGTGAGGGAAGGGGATCAAAGAGTTTTTCAAAATAAATGACAGTATTAACAAAATCTAGAGCCTCAAAATGACATATTTTTTAGAGTATAAAATATGTTATTTTGAAGAGAAAATATTCAAGATATAACTTTTAAATTTGGACTTTTCGTTACCTCCCTGTTTGTAGCGGACTACTTGAGGACGTATCTGGAAGTAACGAACCCACTGATAGTTAGGGCAGATCAGAAAAAAATCCTTATTTATAAGGTTTACAAGATTTCATAAGAGAGTGGCAGGGTGTTCTATCGCCAGGTGATGGAAATTAGTTGTCTGAAGCAGGGTTTGATGTGTCAGTGTTCAAAGCCCGTTCCACTCGATCAGAATCAACATCAAAAGCCAAAGCAATGGGGGTTTCTACAAACCAAGTCATCAAATGTGGCAATTGGTCGAGGGCAGGAACTTTCAATAGGTTCTACAACAAACAAGTGAAACAAGATGATGACCAAAAAGAATTTCAAGAGGTTGTATTGAAAAAATGACTTCGAACAAGCATTATCAGATCTAATTAATTCTTACGAAATGAAATTGATAATTTTGTCAATGCTCCTAGGAGCATGCAATGAAATTATAATTTCGTGAGTAAGAATCAATTAGATCTGATAATCCCCCCTTGATACATGTGTACATATGTATATGAGTGGACATAATACATAATTTCATGTAATTGTTCCCTACCTTATTGGCTGGTACATAATATACTTTTTATGTTCTTCCTACAGCAATGTTCAGATAGACGAATAGGTCTAATGGATGTACTGGGTTGAATATCAGAATACTGTACTAAATGCAACACTTGAGGTACAATCACATAATACATCAGTCTCTGACTAAACCAGGGATAATTCACTGAAGTTTTTCAGTGAACAAAAATCACTACTGACATTTGTGAGATGCGTTTCGCAGCAAAGATATGCATTTTTTGTGGACAATCTCGGGGGACAACAAAAGATTGCCATCGATATTTTTGCACTTTGGAAAATTCATACCTGTTGGCGACCCTGCAGCTTGGATAATCTTCGCACTTCAATACTGTCATGAAAGTGATCAACGGCGTGAAAGTGAACAATTACGACGTCTTGCCACTTTCAAGAAGAACATACAAAACAAATGTATTTTGTTCGTGTATGGTGCATTAGGTTTGACGTGTCGGAGCCACGGCCGCGTCTTTTCATCTGGAATGCTAGGATGTCTAGTCGCCAAGCCGTATTCACCAGAGGCCAAACGTCTCACAAACGATTATGTAGTTTCGCGTCGCCAGCACAAAAACCATAAGAATATTTCGAGCAATGACAAAGTCTGTAGGTACTATATTATTTTGTCATATAATTTTTGACTTAATACACCCGCCATATAAGCGAACTGTGTGTAGTTACACATGTACATATTATCATGATTGTGTTTGTGTAAATCTATATTATCGGGCTTGAGTGTGTTAATCTATTAAGTTTTGTGCCAGCAATTCAAACACAAACAGCATACGATGATACGAGTGATGAGAATTAGGTTTCAACATTTCGAAAATGCTCCATATCCTCGTATAACTGTAGTGATACGCAAGTAAAAAATTGTCTGGAGAGTTTTCTAGCTGACTTTGTAGAATGTCAGATGAGCAAAAATGTACAATTATGCAAAGATGTACTCAGGACGCCTGATCTATACAATGCTGCATTAATGGAGCAGCAAATCGGAACGTTCTGGCATATCAATCCAGTCCAATACAAAGTAGTCCATTCCATGTTTTTCGGATACTCGCTGAGTGCCCATCGAAAGAATAAGTATTTTCGATTGTTATGTCTGCTGCGAAGGTCGGATTCATGTGACCTTGCGGTAATAACCATTTGTAGGGAGTAGTTTGGATTGCGAAATACGATACAAATGTAGTTTTACTGGGATGGGTAATGGGTTTCGATAACTCGCGGTATGCCTGAATACGCACATAACTATTACCAGATTACCCAGGGAAATATGGCTATATGACTATGAAAGCGCATTCCAGCCATTTCTCGAATCTGATCACTACGCTATTATATCTAGGGATGGTGCGTATGGATCGAGATGGCTGTATTGTGTTGTTCTTCCTTCTTTCTTTTCTTGTTCCGTGTCAATCGTTTTCAACCATTTCCGCCTATCAGGGAAAGACATGTAGGTCTAACGGAGAACATGTATATGTATTGTCATTTCAAAGCTGAACACAATGTTTATATTGACCTATCTACAATTGCATAAGATTACGATGCTGAATAATGGAATAGAAACGAACCCCGACTAAACATCCTGAGCCACATTGATGTCATTGGGGACAGACTTCTAGATGTTTTCAGAGTAGTTATTTTCCAGTGCGAAAGGCAGTCTTTCATTTACAGATTTGATAAACCATATGTTTAGTCACGACCGTATTCAGCGTTTTCCAGGGTCAGTCGTTTTGTTCGCTTATCTCCCTCAGCAACAAATCACTACGCTGGACGTCACGTTCCGGGCACCTGCAGGGTGTAGTCAAGGACAAACTGAGCATTTTACAATGCCAGATGCGGGATTCTCCTGCCAAGTGGTAACAACTCAAACTCGCATTCACCTTTTTGTGTTTTGTATTAATCCCTGTATACACCGCCAATGGGAATGAATAACTGTTGACATACATTATCCCTTCAAAACACGTTGACCATCAAACTAACAATAATGTCTCTACTGGGACAAAATTATGTGGATTCACTGATTTTTTTCAGCTTGGCAGTCCATATGGGCCGATAAGCTATTGTCGTGGGTTATCGTCCATCGTCTCTCTGTCCATCTAGCCGAGCAAACTTCCCTGGTATAGGGGCTTAGAACAACCTGGAAATAGCTCCTAAACCCACTTTTTACAACGAAAAGTTTGTTTAGGGGCTTAATCTGGGGATAAGTGGCGTACACGAGATACTAGGAAATTTAACATGGGAAAAGCCCTTTAATATAAAAAAAAAACTGGTCCTTCCGTTGGCCGTCCTGCCAATAACTAATTTTTTGCCTTGAGACATTTTCTGAAAATTTGCCAAATATTCCTTGAACTGAGAGTTTTTTTTTATTCAATCGTTTTTGCTGATTTGGTGGCCATTTTTGTCGGAAAATTTTTGACTTTGGTGACCATTTTCTCAAAAACTGTCTGATCAATTTTGACATTTTTGTTTTAAAACATTCCCCTTATGTACCTCTATGATGTGTAAAATTTCGTTGCCCTTGAATCGCCGGTCTGCGTGTGGCGTCCATTTTGATTTTTTGAAGAGTCGGCCCAAATCAAGTCACTATTCTTTTTGAGCCATTTTCAGCATTTTGAACCTAAATTTTTGGTGTTCAGTGTATAATGAATACAATACCCCCTTCGAGCTCTTGTGACGTTCGCTGTCGAAATCTTTCAGGTGCATATCATATCACATTCATTCACATGGCTAGGCACATGTTAATACATCACAACTTCTAGATTAATTTTCCACCGACCAAAGAGAAAGTACAGTTAATTGTGCAATTAATAGACCATAGGGTCTGTAAGCGAGATTTAAAACGTCACGTTATTTTGCGTTATTTCGGGACCATTCGAATTTTCGGCCAAATTTTCGACCCAATCATGTAAGTTTGATACACGCAGATTTACACTATATAAAAGCAATCTATCGGAAATACACAAGAAACCCACTTCACAAATTTCAACAGATACTAGTTGGTATGAACTGGTTTATTTAGAGTTTCATCGAATATTTCCTGCTCATTATAGAGCGTGAATATGATGTATTTGTATATTTTATACACAGTATTTTTTCGTGGGCCGCACGTATTGTCGTGTATTTTTGGCACCATTTATATCATCACTAATAAAAATTAATCATCAGCAATTTAAGGGGCGAAAATCACACTATAAAACACAATGTAAATCAGAGGCAATTTGAGTCATTCAAATCCTATCTATCGTGCTATATTCAACACAAATAAGTAACGAAGAGCCATTTTGTGGAACATAAAAAAGGTTTTTTATTATATTCCAAATCATCTTCTTCTGCGGTGCTTCTGAACCCACGGAAATCTGGCAAATGACCACGTGGCATTGTTTGGACCCAGAAGCACTAGATTACGTACCCAATTACGTTATTAGGCGACCTATGACAAACGAGACTTAGAGCCTATTGGACATGCACGCCATTACTGATTATGGTAATGAGAACATTTGTCAAATACCCGAGATGAGTGTGAGCGTAGCTGGCATTCTACTGTATTGCACATCATCTATGTGATTCATGCGTCTACATTCGTGTTCACTTCGTATACAAGAAGATTGCAACTGATACCATTGACATCAAATCAATAATTTTATGAAATTGGAATTTGTGAATTTCTTCTATGAGCTCGACCTTAGAATATGAATTGTCTTGATGTCGGTATGAGCTTTTACACAAATTACATACAGAGTCTGGTCTTATCGCAATAAAGACGAGATATTACATTCCGTGGGCCAGTGGACTGGACGTGCCGAACATTATTATATATCTAGCGGGAGACACTGTGTCTACCCACGAAGTACCTTTAGATGAATTCGACTCTCGGCACATTGTCAAGAATGTTCTGCGAAAACAAGTTCATGCATGTATGACACAACACCAGTGATATTCGCCATATATGTGCCGATATTTTTTATATTACGACGGCATCTTCCCAACGACCCAATCAAACGGGAGATTAATAGATAGCTGTAATTTTCAGCACGGCGTATAAATTCAATCCAAATCATCAGCTCATGTCCAGGAAGTCCCTTCTCTCTAGGATGTCCATGAAAAATCTGCTGTAATATATACCATAGTTATTCAGCTACTATGAGTACGAACGTGAGTCGTCAGACCCTGGTATTGCTCTATGGATATTCGGTTTATTCCAGGTATGTGCCACGCCCATCCCCGACGCGTAGTTTGTTGAAGTGGAATAGTCTGTTCCTGATATTCGTTACAAATCGATTGGCGAGCATTAGTTTGTTTATATAGTACCATTACAACTCCCAAAATACATCTACATGCCCCTGCAGTTGACTTTCTTTACCTTCCAAGGTCACTGGGGTTTCAAATTCGAGGTAACCTTCAAACGGGAAGTCACATGTGTATGTCGCCATATATTTGTGCCAATATTCAAGCTTTTTAACCTAAAGACACACGATGAGAGCGAAGTGTTTACAGCACAAACAAAGACATGAATTTCTCCAAATTGTTGCTATTTGCAACACAAAATAATCAAACTGAATATTTGGGATTTATTTCTATGATATCCCACAATACGAGACTGGGCGGTGTATTTTTAGCTATATTTGTTACTTTTGCATCACTGCCTTGGAACAGCTCCATGTGAAACTATTTCGAAGATACTAATTTTAAATGTCAAATTGTGTGCATTGGAGCTTTTGCAATGTACAGCTTCTCTGGGGAACTATTCTCAAGCGGAAAACCAAAAACCAATTATGTCCACCTCAAGTTCCCTGTACGAAGCAAATGAGATGAATGAGAAGCAAAAAGAGAGCACCGAACCGTATATGTCGATCACATTGCACAATATTACATTTCAAGTGGAATACGAATAAAATAGTGCACCTATTATTCCCATCATACATAATTTTCGAGTACGATATTCTAACAGTTATTCTCGTCGGCAAATCTCATCGACATGATGAGTAGAATTCATCAGCAAAGTCATGATGCTAAGATCGCTGGCTGTAGGAAAGCGGGTGCCTTCACCAGTGTTCACGAACTAATCATAATGCTAAGATTGCAGCCATGGAAGTGACTACCTTTAGGCTATGTTCTTTTTAATTGAAAGGTTTACGGATCCGAACAACCTTGATTTCTGTCACCCCGCCCCAAATGAAAATCAACTTTTCTTTTATTTATTTCTTCCCCTCCGACCCATCCCCCCCCACCCCTCCGCCTTTCAAGAAATAAAATTGGGGTTGATTCCATCAAACCTCTTCAAATGCTGTATTACCCAGATAAAATGGTTTACCAGCCCCAAAAGTAATACAATTTAATATGAAAAAAAACTATATTTTCATATAAAAGTCGACATTTGACACGATTGCCTTGCACAATGCACCATGTCATGAAATTAAAATTGCTTTAGCTAAGGAAGCCAAGACAACTTTGCCAATTATGGAGGTATGACAAGAAAATATATTTCTTGGCGATTTTTCACAGAAAGAAGTATCTTTGTCACAGAAAATATTTCCCAACAAATATCTTTGTCACAGAACTATCCATACAACAAAAAAGGTAACTGCCGGCCTGAAACATTGCGTCGAGAGTTGGACATACGGCACTGTTGTGTGAATGTATTTAAGATATTTTTCACACCAAAAACCGGCTACGCCACTGTGCCCGTTTTGATGAAAAAAACATTGTTGTCGTCATGTGTCTCCTGATCATAACAATACATGAGCATATCTGGCACGGTTTATCGCACCCATGAGAAATTGGCATCCTTTCTAACACAACAAATGCCCACTGGCTTCTAGTGAAACGAATACACGTTCCAAGGACACTGGTATATCATATCCCGTATGGCCTGAATAAGAAACGAAGGAAAGAGTGCATACTGGGGATGGGCATGGATTTGTGTTCCTAGGTGTGTAATAAATCGCATTTACTTACATGCAGATATGACACATTGTGAATGGTTGCGCGTGGCTTCTCACTCACAATAATGCACTTTCCTTGTGTCCTGGTATAAAGTTCGCCATGTTTGGATACAACCGAAGAAATGGACGTGGAACCAACACCCAGTATTAAGTATTCCGAGCAAATAACACAGGGTCCGTTATCCAATCTCATAGTCCGGGGACAGCAAAGTCATATCAGGCATACGAAGTGAGAAAAAACAAAAATGACAGGGAAACTCATGAACCCCCAAAAATGGCCATTAGGAGGTGAAATCAGGTGTTCCGGAAAGAGTAAGCATTTCCTGCCCCACTAGTGGCACCCGTCATGAATTCCCCAAAATTTACATGAAAATAGATCTAGTTGCATGGCAGACATGGATTTGGTGTATTTATCAACCAGATCATGATGACGTCCATAGAATTTCTTAAACACAGCTATAAGTCTTGGTGAAACATATCCTTGCCCCAGCAGTTTAGAGACTAGCTGGGCACTTCGATAGACAAAGTCCTCATATTTGCAACTAGCTCTGGAATAGCATATAAGTTGAGAAACAAACACACCATATGCCAGTGACATAGGAATGTTGCTGCTTAGAAAAGGGAAATTGACTATGGAAAAATTGAAATCATCACGTTTGTCATATAATCTAGTTGACAGGTTAGAATCATTATCAATCTCCAACCTCAGGTCTAGATAGTTGGAAAAATTAGCGGAGTCTGTAGTATCCTTAATTTCAAGTTCCTTAGGATATATGACATCCAAATAATCACCAAATTTGGGATTATTTAGCGACAATACATCATCTATTTATCGGAAAGTGAAATTAAAATTACATGTTAGTGAAAGGTGAAAAATCTGGCCGTGTACTTGCTACTGACATTATGGTATTCTGGATCGCAAATGAAATCGAACACAGTGCACCAAACACCATTGTGTTGACTTTTCATTCACCAATTTGTGTTCATTCAAACTGGAATATATCTTATTAAATTTATCGGGAGAATCGGTGAGACACATCTGGAATATATCTTGTTATTAACATTTCACATTGTGCTCCTTTTGGTGACCTTGAAAATGATCTGGATGGTCTTGACTATTGCAGTTTATTATTAGTTCCAGCATAAAGTGTTAATAAATTGTTTTTTCCACAAATTCCTGAAGATAAACGTATTTCAGGATCACACCGTACTGATTTGTGTACATGAAATTTGTGAGGATATCACATGTGGTGGATTTCACTTCATTATATACTCAATCATGGCATAACTCGAAAATGTAGTCGAATTGTTGGAAGATGATAATGTATACAGTTTGTAGACAATTTCCCCGAGTTGTCTCTCTTGGTATCTGATTTTGTTACTCATAAATTGTTTCAACATGAAGCTTGAATCTTGGCACATTAAGACGTGAGGTCATATTTAGCGACTTCATGCGTGGCCTCGGACTCAAATGTCCAAAAGAGGCGATAACTATTTAGGCTGAATTTTTTGACAAATTCAAGCATAGCCTTCACTTGCAGGCTACAGTTCCACCCAGTTTACTCCGTGATGACTTCTAGCTGTGTGAAAGTGCAACGTAACGTACTACACCCGGAGGAATCACTCAGCGGTATATTTGTTGTATTGATGCAAATATACACCGCTGGGTAGATATCCTGTTATGCCTTCAACAGGAAAAATAGGTGAGTTGCACCGTGTAACTTGCACTACCAAACATATTTCCCTTTTCTTTTAAGTGTTGTTATCAAACACCAACTCGCACACATGGAATCGTATTGTACATAATTTTTAGCATGAACAGACACAAATTACTGGTAATCTTAGGTCCAGTTCAAGGTCACCAAGAGGAGCACCATATATGAATTCAGGAGTGTTGTTGTTTCTCGATTGTGGCTTTGATGTCATCACATAATGCTTCTTTCACATTGTCAACATCTTCGGGGAGTTTTCTGGCTATCTTCATTCGGATATCTGCGTCGGGATATCCGAATGAGGAATGAATCTGCCCACTGAGGACCAATGTCACACTGCTTCAACAGAGAAGGTTCAGGGACTATCAGAATCCCTTTAGCAGCGACAATAACTACATTTCTGATGACTTGACAACCTTCGGTACGCAAATTTCATAAAACTTTTTGCCAAACAGGAATCGATATTCTATTGTGGATATGGATATTTTGGAGACGGCGAGGCAATGCAACGAAAATACGATACGAATCGGCGATATGAAACAACGAAAGGGCGATAGAAAATCAACGAAACTGCGATACAAAAAGTTGTTTCGTATCACAGTTTCGTTGTTTCGTATCGCACTTTCGTTCTTTCATATCGCCTTTTTCATTTGTATCACACTTTCGTTCTCCCTTTCGCTGTTCCGTATTGCCGTTCCGTCACGAAACAACAATTTAGCATATGGACACTATCCATACGCGAGTTAGCAGTTAGTAGTTCGCCAAGATGAGGCAGCAGTCGAATCGTATCACAGGGAAAACAAGGTGCTGAAAATTACCACCGCAAAGAAACATTGCGTTTAATCTCGTTAAACTGGGACTGTTTACAATGAATGTAAATAGCACAGGACAGTGATTGGTAAAATATGCTGTCAGCTTTGATGTATTAACCACATCCTGCTCAGAATAATGCATAATATTATTGCTTGGAAAACGTAAAACTCGCGGTGATTAAGTTATGACTTACATTTCTGTATGTCTAACACGTTACCCCTATACATGCGTTCAGCCGGCATCGGTAAAGATCGAGAATATCTGCAACACACGAGGTAACACGTTGAGCCCTGTTGTCTCTGTTAGATGACCTTGACTCACAGGAAATTGTGCAATGTATCGTTGAATGACGCTGTAGCGCAGGGGAAGAATGTCCGTAGCTCCCGGCTTTTTTGTACATTTGTGTAGGTATATATAAATATTTGAAACGTCTAGATATACTATGTACTGAGAATATTAAAAGTGCTTTCCTGTACGGGATGATGAAATTATGAAAGGATAACAATAAATCGACAATTGAATCAACAACTGAGTAAACCTACACATCTTGGCATAATATATGTCTATGAAGATTTGATAATGAATATTCACTACACCACCATATTGCAGCTTTTACATTTTCAGAAGTACTGTAAAAGTGATATTTGATTTTTCATATATTTCTATGTCGTTTCATTCAAATGTATATTTTGTTTGTTTACATTTGCAATACTGACGACATATCATGTAAACAATTTAAGACCGTGGTAGTGCGGTAATTTTTTGCGGTAATATTAATATTCAATAATAATATTTGTGATTGTTACCATGAGGTTTTACATTTTATTCTTGTGAATAAACGCAAATACTGTGAGAGCTTTGCAATATTTGTTGAATTACCATAATACATACGCATACAGTATCGCAACAAAAAACATTCAGCTAAATTTGTGATATTGGCAGAACAATTGAACTTACGACTTTGTATGGGTTGAGTTGTTTGTCCGCGTGGATTAATATTGTTTGGCAGTATTTGTCCGAGATGTACGCTTCACAGAAAAGGTGTTCAACCAGGACAGTCGTAAGGTCAATTACGAATGGTTGCCAACTTTTAAAGTTTACGGTATGAAAGTGATAAAATGTGATGAAAAATATTATTAATCACACCAAAATAAACGCATAAACTATCAAGTTGATCCAGAACATTTGGCAACATTAAAACCATTGAATGTCTGTGCTCGGATATACATCTATGGATATGTTCTTCTTTGTTTATTATATGGAGATTAATGAGAAATTTAATCCAATAAATTACGGTTATTAATCACATAAACTTTCATTCCAACATATTTCAGCTAGACACAAAAATATTTCTTTCCACTGTAGGTTACTTGTATGCATATAAATTCATGAGAAATTTCGAACTGCAAGTGTCTGTCGCTATTTTTGATCATGCTAATGCGCGTTACCGTAGTCGGCTTCGGCACGGTGATATTGAAACCAACCAGAATTTATGAGTGACTTTTTTTCAACACTTTTTAAGGTTGACTGGAGGTTGAACATAATTTACATTGTCTCAGTCGCTACTTTACGGAAGCGCATTTAGGACATGGAAGAAAAAATATTAATCTGCCCGGGCGGATTTAACTTAATGAAACAGATACACCGAAAAAGATGCTGAATCTCCATAAATTATCCTTCAAAATATTAGAAACAATGAGGAATATCTGCATCTGAAAAACAAATTGAAAGAATGTTCGACAGGTAAGACACGTGGACTTGTTTATCGTACAAAGTCCAAGTGGAACGTAACTTTCAACAATTTGATATCCAATTCGGCGAAATTCAATGCCCCTTCGTTCATTCTCTCACACGTCTCATTTGTCAAATTGTACAATATCATAGTCCAGAGTCTGACGGTGACGTTTAACACAAAATCAATCCTATTTCGTCGGCATAGTCCTCTAATTGCTTTGACAAATTTCTTTACATTTCCGGATTTACGCAACTTTTCAATATGGCGTCCGCCTTGCTCAACATTTAAGCCTTAGTCAGCAGGAAAGTGGGAGTCACGTGTGTAGGATGTAGAGTAGTGATTAGCTTAAGTGTTACTGTAATGCAGTGTAGTGTTGAAGATGTCCATGGGCTTGGCTGGATATGTATACTGACTAAAGAAAGTGTGGTATGTGTTGTATAAGTCGGCGCGTATATGTATTGCAGATGTCAGTGTAGACTTAGGTTTTAGGGGAGTTTACACAAACGTGTGGAAATTGCTCTGAATATTAACGAGTGGGATATATTTGATCGTTCCAAGTCTGAGTTTGGGGGTGAATATTCCTTCTCCATTTGAAGAGAGATGAACGACGTTTCCTATCTTCCTTTGATAATCTGTTTATCAACCACAAAACAAATTCAAACACCAAATTACAAATCTTGAGAATGATCGAACCACCAAAATACATTCAATAGTTTGTTATTGGAATCATCAAAATTTGGCTGTATTGGTGGTAATAGATTGATACTTACAATATGCCATTAACAGAAATGATTAACTGAAATTAATACCCCCATTACCAGATTATACTAGATATACATTAGTACACACGATGTTTGCTGTTAAATGAACAAAACAACGCAATTACCCAAGTCGACAATTCAACTAATACACATACAGTATACATTCAATACAGGTCACATCTTATAGCGATCTGGCGACTATGGTGCCACATATGGATCAAATCACCAAACTTGAATGTATTAATCTCGTGGGCTGAGGCATTAGCGGAAAGGCATCGACGGGTCAAGAAATTCAATTGGGTGTTTCAACCGAAACAAGTCCTCTGCACGTTGACGCGAAAGCTTGTGTGAAGCCGAAGCACCGCTACGCACAGCGACAGTATGTCAAGACGTGAGTTGCATCATAGATCACCAATCAGAAGAAGCCTGAAAGGATGACATGGCAAAGGCGCCAGCATTCACCTGGCAGGGTGGAAACAAGCTCCGGCTAAACCGGCTAGTTTAATCTTCATATACAAATGAGGCTTGTGTCAATGACGATGCCATGGTACCACCGACCACGCTTGTAATGTCATATGTTGATCAGCACCACCACTGAGTGGGAGCTTGCCCATGATTCTTGACGAGTCAACTCGGTAAAAATCTTTCCTCGCACGGGCTTTGCTCGGCAAAAAATCTTTTGTCGCATGGGTTTTCAGATGCGCCTGTGATTAAAGATTTTTGCCGAGCAATGCCCCTGCGAGGAAAGATTTTTACCGAGTTGACTCGTCAAGAATCATGGGCAAGCTCCCACTCAGTGACCACTGGAAACTGAAACAGGCACGATAGGAGAGCTTTAGCTGACCAGTGGAGGAGCGAACCTGAAAATTTAATTATTCTTCAGTAGCGACCGGAGCGTTAGGAGAACAATGTGAAAAGTGCAACAGGACAATGGTGATTTAACTGTTATGTCCAGACAATGCTAGTCAATGAAGGGAACGACCCTTGAACTGACTCCGTCAACTCCGGCTGTAAGCCCTACGCAGTACCCGGAAAGAAAAATGCATCAAGACCAACAAGAAAAAGACCAGGTTGGCTCGAAGACAGATGGCGTACATATTCGGAAAGCGAACAAAGGCGGTGGGAAGAGAGATGCTCATTTGCCGAAAGAAGCTTGTTTGAATGTGATTTTTAGAATAACCTGGTTAACGAAGATGTAACTATTGAAAGCTTGTATCTCAATACTGGTGTTCCGACGTGTCACCTAGTGCTCCCCTCCATGACATTCCGCCACCCATCAACGCGAGTATCCCTATATTTCTTGCATGAACAGATTCGAGCAGCATTGTGGTAAATGTGCAGGATGGTTCCGGATTCCTTGCAGAGGATGTTATGCAGATTCCGGAATGCTTCGCTTTTCAGGTTGTTGTCGAAGTATGTAACACCTACTACCCAATCACCATTGCCAAAGACAACCCGGCCGCTTCCATACCATCCACATCTGAGTGTGCTGCACTGCCATTGGACTTTGTTGATCAGTGTGCAACAAATCAATGATACCAGTGGTACAACACCTGATCCAACTGCTGACATGCGTATATCTTGCGTAATGCTATGCAAGTGCAGAGTCGAATGCAAATGGTTGAGCCACAGGTTTGGAACAATACAACTCCTGTGGTACGAGAGAAAAGTAAGCCTATAGCGAGGGGATTTATGCAAAGATCTCATTCCAACAAAGGCAGATATGATTGATACCAGGTTCGGTGTAACGATCAAAGACGGGGATCATGTGTGACTCAATGACAGAATTTTGGGATACATTTCATTTCAAATTCTTGGTCGGTAAAAACCCCTTGGTGCCAATATTGTGACATGAAATGCAGACAACCATTGGAGAACTGTAGCATGTGTCAATGAAGTAGCCTAAAAACAAGAAAAGATTTTTACTGTCAAACTAGCTTGACTGCTCTTGGGAACAACGCTCTGTGTTTCAACCGAAACAAGTCCTCTGCACATTGACGGGAAAGCTTGTGTGAAGCCGAAGCACCGCTACGTGCAGCGACAGTATATCAAGACGTGAGTTGCATCATAGATCGCCAATCAGAAGAAGCCTGAAAGGATGACATGGCAAGGCGCCAGCATTCAGCTGGCAGGGTGGAAACAAGCTCCGGCTGTACCGGCTAGTTAAATCTTCAAATACAACTGAGGCTTGTGTCAATGACGATGCCATGGTACCACCGACCACGCTTGTAATGTCATATGTTGATCAGCACCACTGCAAACTGAAACAGGCACGATAGGAGAGCTTGAGCTTACCAGTTGAGGAACGAAACTGATAATTAAATTATTCTTCAGAAGCCAATGGAGCATTGAGAGAGCAGTGTGAAAAGTGCCGCAACAGGACAATGGTGATTTTACTGTTATGTCCAGATAATGCAAGTCAATGAAGGGAACGACCCTTAAACTGACTCCGTCAACTCCGGCTGTAAGACCTACGCAATATCCAGAAAGAAAAATGCATCAAGACCAACAAGAAAAAGACCAGATTGGCTCGAAGACAGATGGCGTACATATTCGAAAAGCGAACAAAGGCGGTGGGAGGAGAGATGCTCATTTGCCAATGGCGTACATATTCGAAAAGCGAACAAAGGCGGTGGGAAGAGAGATGCTCATTTGCCAATGGCGAACATATTCGAAAAGCGAACAAAGGCGGTGGGAAGAGAGATGCTCATTTGCCAATGGCGTACATATTCGAAAAGCGAACAAAGGCGGTGGGAAGAGAGATGCTCATTTGCCGAAAGAAGCTTGTTTGAATGCGACTTCCAGAATAACTTCCTGGTTAACGAAGATGTAACTATTGAAAGCTTGTATCTCAACACTGGTGTTCCGACGTGTCACTTAGTGCTCCCCTCCATGACATTCCGCCACCTATCAACGCGAGTACCCCTATTTTTCTTGCATGAACAGATTCGAGCAGCATTGTGGTAAATGTGCAGGATGATTCCGGATTCCTTGCAGAGGATGTTATGCAGATTCCGGAATGCTTCGCTCTTCAGGTTGTTGTCGAAATAAGTAACACCTACTACCCAATCACCATTGCCAAAGACAACCCGGCCGCTTCCATACCATCCACATCTGAGTGTGCTGCACTGCCATTGGACTTTGTTGATCAGTGTGCAACAAATCAACGATACCAGTGGTACGACACCTGATCCAACTGCTGACATGCGTATATCTTGCGTAATGTTATGCAAGTGCAGAGTCGAAGGCAAATGGTTGAGCCACAGGTTTTTCGAACAATACAACTCCTGTGGTACGAGAAAAAAAGTAAGCCTACACCGAGGGGATTTATGCAAAGATCTCATTCCAACAAAGGAAGATATGACTGATACCAGGTTCGGGGTAACGATCAAAGACGGGGATCATGTGTGACTCACTGACAGAATTTTGGGATACATTTTATTTCAAATTCTTGGTCGGTAAAAACCCCTTGGTGCCAATATTGTGACATGAAATGCAGACAACCATTGGAGAACTGTAGCATATGTCAACAAAATAGCCTAAAACCAAGAAAAGATTTTTACTGTCAAACTAGCTTGACTGCTCTTGGGAACAACGCTCTGTGAGCAATTCCCTAGGTTACTCGCCCGATGTGGACATGCTATGCAATGAAGAACATTGCGACCACGATGAGCTGCCTAATTTCAAGGAGCGCTACCAGGCAAAGACAACCTCGAATGAGTGGAAAATTAAACAGATTGTCCGTGAAATGGCTCACAAGATACTCACAAGAAAAACCCATGTTTTCACAAGAAAGGCTTATGTTCATGGTGCTTCGTGAGGGCAATTAGTTATAGGGAATATGTTCAGGTTAATTGACCCCTTTCTTCAACAATCTTGTGTGTATGCGTTTATCATTTTCTTCTAAATATATATTTGGTATGTATCAACTACTTGTAGATATTCCCCGTCAGACACCATAAGGAAAATTCTCACAAACACAGACATAGACACGGATCCCAGTTCTTTTATTTTGGTAAAATTTTAGGCAAAGTAGATATCGATGTATGTCAGACACTGAACAGACATTTGATCTTTTACAAATACACTTTACGCAATAAAATGAAAATGACTGGGAATAAAGCAGTGAAATCATTCTGTTGATTCAAGTTAAATCAACCTGTATGCTCACACCTGAATTAGGCCTGTGGAAGCCGATGTTTGATGACGAATCCTGAATGGAAAAGTGTTGTCGGTGTTCACGATGTTGACATGTTTAATAACCATAGGAAAGCTGCAAATGACGGCACGCAATTATCACCTGGTATGCATTCAATTAGCAAAATGCGTTGGGTTAAGGTGCATAATATGGGTTAATATCTTGTGTATTGCAAGCATTTCTTGGTTATTTTTTTCAACAAATACTACAGTCAAATATGTATTCTCTACTCTGTAGGTAGTATCAGTTGGTATCTAATTAGGGATGTCCCCATTGTTTCACTGTTTAGTTTGTTTACTTTTGGTTGGTTTGACTAGGATATGCCGCTAGTTCATGTAGTGGGCATCATTGATTGTTCATTGTTAAAATGCAAGCACTTCCTCAGTCTCTATAAGATTATTGGATTATATAAGATTAGAAATATTCATTGATCATGCTGATACCGGTTCAATATTTTTACTTCGTTCGTACTTTGTATGTCTGTAACTGCTCTACAGCTCTAGCGGCCACAGTTTTCACGTTAGCCTCTCGAAACTTTTTTGTTGGATAGATATATGCTCTAGCACATGATCGCACGTTTTCAAAAGAAATCGGTTCATTGATAACGTCACCAAAAATTCTTATTAAGAAAACTCGAAATATTCTTATCTTTAACATGAGGTGAATTTTTCAAAAATTCATAACTCGCTTGATTTTCATTGAATTGCTTCGAAATTTTGGGGAGACGTGTACAATATCAACTTCTATTGAACGCTTAAGTTTGATTTGGATCTGATTTGCATTACGGATTAGACAACCATTTGAATTTAACATTGAAATCTCATTTAACACATACTTGTTATTATATTTCGTTCTGTTATACATAGTTCACGTTTATTTCTTGCACAAAGTAGCGAGTCATCATTGTCCAAGTTTCACAATTTGATCCGATCAGATTACGGATTTGACAGCTATTTGAATTTAGCATAAAAACTTTATATAATACCGACAGTTTTGGCTTAAACATCCCAAAACTTTTTTGATGGATATAATACCGACAGTTTTGGCTTAAACATCCCAAAACTTTTTTGATGGATAGGTATGTCTCCTGAGACGGGACAACTCATTTGGGAAAGAAATCGGTTCATTGATGACAAATTTAAATGAGAAAATTTTATTTAATACATACAGTTTTAAGGAAATATTTGCTATGCAAAGCAAACTATTTGCTTCATGAAGAAAACGTTTGCTTCGCGAAGGAGACATTTGCTATGCAAAGCAAACTATTTGCTTCGTGAAGAAAACGTTTGCTTCGCGAAGGAAATATTTGCTATGCAAAGCAAACTATTTACTTCGTGTAGGAAACGTTTGCTTGCTATCTGAATTTCTATTAACGAAATTAATCCAATTGTGGCAGAAATAAGCCACCGTAGTTATGAAGTTATCACACAAAATGGCGGATGATTACCGTGCATAAACTGCGGGCTACTCAAGACCCAAAGGGCTGCCCGTAGGCTGGCAGACTCATCGGGTGCGATGTCAGACCGTTCGTCTGCTTTGAAGGTGGTTCCTGCTGTGTTGGGTGTCATTCCCCGTCGCAGTATGAGTCCTGGGTTCTCTCATGTAAGTCGTTTGACGGCACGACCAGGGACCAGCTAGGCATCCTTATGTTCATCACAGGACGGATTCTGTTTCGTCTCTGAAGGACCCGACCAAATCTGTCAAGTCAGGGGAAGGAAGTGGGGTATGTGGGTGACGATTGTGACCGTTCCTCATCAGAGGATTAGACGAATGGCCAAAATAGGAGGTCCATCGCGAGATGTAGGCCCCTATATAAAATTGTTGATCGAGACTTTGGAGTCATCTCAGAGAACCAGATGGTTCGCATTGGTGACAGTTCGTTGACCGGTCTGGGTTAAAGAAAGTGCATGTAGGTTTGATGGTTACTGTTGCTCTATTATATCCGCCTCCTTATCAGTCATCCTAACAATCTTTGCCATCATTTTGGCCCATCACTGAAGGGTATGCTCATTCTACAAAACAAGGGCCCTGACAGACCCCCATTGGTTTTTTGTGTGTGTGTGTGAGTGGGGAGGGGTGGGGGTGGGTTCGGGGTTCATGTGTAAAATTACGTAATACCTTGATTTATCTTTGACCTGATGGTACCTTAACTCCTAGCAACAATATTATATTGATAGTTGTAGCAATACCTAAAGGTATTTACCATAGCAACAACTACACCAAATACATTGAGAGGGGCCTCCGAGGCCCCTAATGTACTATTAAGGGTCAAATACAATAACATGTGTTCAGTATCCACAGTCTACCATCGTATAAAAAACCCTAAAAAAACACTATCAGTAGCCGTAGCTGACGGACTAAATACACTAGTGATAGTATGTTATACATTCGCTGCATTCAAACCATGTACATTTATCATCAGATATGACATTGACAGGATATGTATACTGCTCTAATAGACACAAGACGATTGGCTAAAACCAATCTTCACCTTTGCTGTAAAAACAAAACGTTCAGATGATGAGAAAGTGGCTATATGCTCAAAGTTGTTATCATCATCAGAACTGGATGGATTTTTTTAGACGTCTAGACGCAGATTTTTCTACCGAGTTGATGAGTTTTTTTAATTGGTTTGCACTAAATTCAGGTGTTCGGATTTCGCTAGTGAGTATTGATGGAATACTGCCATTGAATGTACCACTGAGTACTATGGAGACTCCGAAAACACATAAACGTGTATGTTAATCAAGAACTAGTTATTACTGGATCATTGATGTGGATATTTTTGTTATAGAAATATTTCACAGGCACGATCACATATATACAGAAATGCCGGCTCTATAATGCAACCATTCATAAATGAATCATTTATGAATTTAAATCGTGCCACTCCACATGTCCATCCTTTTGAAAAAAAGATGGTATACGCTTGTACCTGAGTTAATTTACAAAATCCAAGAAAAAAGCATCCAGGCACACATGTTTAATTGTTAATATATTTGGAAGAAGGTGCTTTTATTCGTTCTCACACAGTTCCCGATACGTTTTCGACAGGTAGCCAGTTCCTGCAAAGTTCGGAGAGGGTAACCGTCTCGTCTCAAATCCGTTCTTGACAGGCTTGAACCTATTATTGCGTAGTTTGTCAGTCCTAACACTGGCTAGCACAGTCTCAGCATTTTCTACATGGTTGTTGTAAAGCTGCCGTGATCAAAATTGTACTTGTCCAGTCGAACTATTTCTAGACGC
Source organism: Terebella lapidaria (assembly GCA_949152475.1). Classification (NCBI taxonomy): domain Eukaryota; kingdom Metazoa; phylum Annelida; class Polychaeta; order Terebellida; family Terebellidae; genus Terebella; species Terebella lapidaria. The sequence goes on along the minus strand of OX424564.1, from coordinate 21,189,951 downwards.
ATCGCCATAATCAGGCCCCTTCCAGCTGTTTTTCATTGTAGCCATTCGAAACGGAATAGAAACATGGTATAAGAATGATCTTATGGGCGGATCATGTCCTGCTAACTGACAACAATAAATGCGTTTTCAAAATGCTGATTTTAACAAGATTCAACCAATTCACGAAAAACTATGTAATTGGCTTGCATAAGGTTCTTTAATCTATAAATTTATTATCGCATAATAGTTCAAATTTAGTCGATCACGAAATTGAAATTATTAATTCAATGACTCAGATTAATTTATCAATGTCTCTATTTCTTAGTTGGCTATTTGACAACAATCCCCAATTGAGTTCCATTCATTCTATTGACAGCGTTGTTCATTCTATCGACAACGAATATATTATGACAGACCATGGGCGCGATCGTATTACAGGTTATGGAACTGTATTGATTTCCTTATATGGTCAAAATGAGGCATCAAAGTACTATATTATTTAAAAACTCCCAGTTTCTCCTCCAAATGCACATGTATCACTTTAAAATGTCTCTGTTTTGGTTTGTATAGTGGTATTATGGGTATTCCTCTATGTACATGTGAATTTTCATGTTGATTGGAGCTGTTACTGTGCGCATGAATACATATAAACAAACCGGCCCTTTCTGGGAGTTTGCTTTCTGAGGAATTCGCCAGGTGTCAGCAGCTAACAGTCAAATGCTTGTAGCGTTTGATCTATTCCAACAACATGTGCTGATTTTTTAATATTTTGTAAGTTATATATATTGCTTCAACATACTGAAATTTTATGAAAATTGAAACATTTTGAAAGTGATTTCTCTCATAAAACGTTATAATGGAGTTAAATGGCAATCCTATATGTGTTCGTATACCTAAACCGAGGACATGGAATTTTGTGTATTATAGATTTTTAGCAGGTTTTGTGGCATTTATTTAATTTGTGTGTGGATAGTGTGCGGCATTCATGAATTTTTCACCATTGCAACCATAGTTTTCGTTCACGTGGATTTTTATTACATATGTAGGATTATATCTACATGCTAATAGCGGCGGTGTTTATCCCCCCCCCCCCCCCTTGAATGCTAAAGACATGGAGTTAGTGCCTTTTTCTTTTCTTTATTTTCATATAGTAACCAATATTTCAAATCACTGTAAAATATTATACACTTTCACTGAGGACTACTGAACTCAGACACAGCCTAACCGAAAAAGGTGTCGAAATGGCCACCAAAAATTGAACGGTGGATAATACTAGGTGTCTCTGAAATTCATCACCACAACCTATATAGTCGATCATAAATAAGCTAGGTTAGGCATTGCAGAATGCATTTGGTATATTATTTGCAATTTTGGCACCATATCTGGTCAAGTACGCATTTTTCCGATTTTTTTACCATATTTTTTTTTCGATATTGCCGTAGAACCACATTTTTGACCCCATATGTGTCTCTTGCCGTTTGATCGATTGCAGTCCATCATATAAATGTGTTTTATAAATAAATTTCATACAGCACATAAATTAGTCCCCTGTACAAGGCACCTATGTGACCTAATGTCGGTGATCTCTGGCTTACAGAAACCATATTTTCAACAAATTGTCTACGTTTTTGTGTTTTGTCAAGATTAAAACCTTGGAATTTTTGCTTAATTTAGAAATATACTATATTGAGAGTGTGGAGGTAGCATTTTGCGACATTTGAATACTATTGGTGTAGACAGCAGTATGGTAGAAAGTGTTTGGTGCTAAGCAGCGGGGTAGGACTACCAACTCTTTTAAAATTTTGACATATTTAGTCCAAGGGGAATCAAACTGATGGTAATATATGGGTGAATAATACATTTATCTGAAACAAACCCCAAATTGTCCTTGAGCATGTTTGATCGGGCGTCAAATCAAAATTTCCAAAGAAAATCTCACTTTTTTGTTCAAAATATTTCCTTTCTTAAGTGCAAAAATCACTGTTTTATTTCTTCTCTACAAGTCTTCCCTTTTCACATAAGAGCTCAATAATTGGGGATTATCACCTCTGTATGTGGGGTGTTATAATTGTAAAATGTGAAGAAAATTGCCATTATTTAGGTTATGGACCTGTATTGATTTCCTTATATGGTCAAAATGAGGCATCAAAGTACTATATTATTTAAAAACTCCCAGTTTCTCCTCCAAATGCACATGTATCACTTTAAAATGTCTCTGTTTTGGTTTGTATAGTGGTATTATGGGTATTCCTCTATGTACATGTGAATTTTCATGTTGATTGGAGCTGTTACTGTGCGCATGAATACATATAAACAAACCGGCCCTTTCTGGGAGTTTGCTTTCTGAGGAATTCGCCAGGTGTCAGCAGCTAACAGTCAAATGCTTGTAGCGTTTGATCTATTCCAACAACATGTGCTGATTTTTTAATATTTTGTAAGTTATATATATTGCTTCAACATACTGAAATTTTATGAAAATTGAAACATTTTGAAAGTGATTTCTCTCATAAAACGTTATAATGGAGTTAAATGGCAATCCTATATGTGTTCGTATACCTACATGTATAAACATAACACAGCCAACTCAGCTCAGTACAATCGTCACATAGTTGAGACGTGGTAGGTTAAAGGAGGACTTCCTATCAATGTGTATTGGCTTCGACCAATGATTTTACCGTTAAAACTTCCATATAGCAAATATATCTCAATGCATTTGAATGGAGAAGACTCTGAGCTTCGTTCACATATGGAATAAGTATATATTTGTTCAGTACAAACAAATATATTTGTTCAGTACAAACAAATCGTACAGAGGATGAAACATCAAAAACACCAAAAATCTGCAAGTTTTTTCCACTCGGCAATACATGGCTGACAGAAACGTCATACATGACATAAATTTTTGTGACGTCATTGTTTTGAGAGATGCGTCGACAGGCGGCTCATTTGACTGGAACCAAAGATGCTGGAAGTGTTCCGTTGCCCGAGGCATCATCAAAACAATGACGTCATCGTTTGCTACTCATCCATTCTCCCCAGTTGGAGGGCGTGGCCCGCTATGTAGTTTCTTTCGATTTTACATTCGATAGTAGTTTTGAAAATATGATCTCTTCGATTTTGAAGTCATCTGAATGAATACTCCATGTGCGTGAAACCCATATGTTACCAAATTGCGTTTGAATTCGATAGGAAGTCCTCCTTCAAAACTCATTTTACGAGTAACAAATGCATGAAATTCTCATTTCCCCTTTTCCATGTTGATTCGTATATTCCACAGATCCTGGATGGGTGTTGTTTCCATCGCAGATGCTCTTCGAACTGCTGCTGGGAGAAACGTGTTCACCAACATGTACGGACTGAACGTTTAGAAGCGGTGTTATCATTTTGCGCGCCAGCATGAACAATAACGTGAGGGCGGGAACATGTTCCCTTCATATCGGCTTCTTTGCCGAATGATAAAATAAATTACTTACTTACTTACTTACTTACTTACTATTATAGGCAGACCGTTAGGTACGTTCTACAAAATAGGGCAACGTAGATATATGTATAATGCAGTCTGAGATGCAAGTCATTTTTAGAGACATTTCAATACTATACTGAAAGAGATGTTGTTAAGGAACCAATCTTGAAATCAGCCAATTTTAGTATTCAACCTCGTCTCGTTATCTCGAAAGTACATCCCGAGTATGATAGGAATATAGAGAAAATATACACAATATACACGCGTATTAAAGTGGTGGTATGACAGGTATTAAGAAAATCACAGTTATATGTGTATGAAAACACTGAACAGAGAATGATTGGCTTGCCGACATTGAGATTGTCACGGTATCAAGACGAATACGGATGGCGTCACAAAACTGTGTGTAGAACTAGCCAGTACAATAGGCCATTATAAGTAAAAAATACACTCATTGCACTATTGGAAAATTCGATATTTTCGCCCATTGTTTTTCCCTAACTTGGCCTTTTAGAATTTGGTGGTCGGATATCACAGCAATCTATTGAGGACATAGAGATGTTGTATTGTCATTGAATATTCCAAGTTTGAAATTACCGATACTATTAGACCCTACTACCCAGTATAGAGTACATAGTACTCCGCACAAACGACATAGTAATTTGTGCAAACTATATAGTACTTCGTACTTACTACTTGTGCGAACGACTTACTTATTTGTTTTTTACCTTTTTTATATTTTTCTATTTGTTTCAGACAGTTTCTGTCCATAGTTACAACATTAAAACAATAAAAATAATACAAACAGCGGATGTACTAGACACTACAAAACACAATATACCTTGACATACAACTCCTTAGTCCACAACATAATAAAGTGTGACTGATAAAAAATATCACAGCACCTGAGTTTGGACAGAATGATGTTGTTTGACACGCTAATTCTGGTAAAAAGACTGTAAAAGTATTTCCGCCTATCGGCATGAAAACTACTGACATTCGCATTTACGAACATACCACTGGTGCTACATCGACTTAAACAAAATTCAAAAAGATTTGTTGTAAGCAACAACAATGGACTTATACGTACCAGTATGATGATTACTCCAAACAGAAGACACATATATATATTAGAAATATAAGCTAGAAAAAGATATCGTGTGAACGACTTTTTATTTGGTGCGAATGACATGTCCTGTAAATGACTTACCACTCGTGCTAACGACTAATTATCTCGTGCGAACGACTTTTTACTTGGTGTGAATGACATATTACTCCATGTGAATGACTTACTACTCATGCGAACGACTTACTAGTTCGTGTGATCGATGTATTACTTCGTGCGAACAAAGTAGGCTTTTCACCATGTTCTATCGGGAGCACTATAGTTCTCCAAACGGAGTCAACATAGCCAGTTGAAACAACCATAACGACCGTACGACAGGTGTTTGACCATAACAAACAAGAGAACGTGGAGGAGAAAGTGAGCATATTGTGGAAGGCTGGTGGAGATTACAGAGCCTTGCACTACTAAGTTATGGCCAAAGATACACAGAACACAGCCCAAGCGACGCGGAGCACGTCCAAGATGGCCCACATTGGTGCTCGGGACGAAAACAAACAAATCACGATTATGACAATTATCTGGGTTGACACACCAAAATTGTCTTTTTGTATTCACTCAGATACACGAGAGGACCCAACTTATGTAAAGGATAGGGCCCCAGGTTGAGGCTTTCGGTCAGATAGAGCCCGAGCGAATTACAAGGATATTGTGGATATATACGTTTTCACTGGATTTCTTGAAGGCGGATGATTTCATGAAGAAAATATCAAAATGTAAACCAAAAACTGTTCGAGACCAATGGATTAAGCTCACGCACCATAAACGCAACGATTAGCTGTCCACGATTAGTTCATGTACATCGAGTAATATAATCATATTACAGTGTAGTGATGAATGTGTATGGTGGAAATTTGACGTTTACCATGTAATAAACTACTCTACTGTATCGGTTGTTTAAATTTCTTTCATAGGTCCCTATCTGAGATAGAAACCTATCTAGAGGTCCCTATCTAGGATAGAGACCTCTCTGGGAGGTTACTTTCTTAGATAGAGACCTCACAACAGGTTCCTCCGTAAGATAAGTACTTCGCCATAACAATAGAATCATGCTCTATGTATATGCTGATACATGAGAGGACCCAAATTACATATGATACCTCAACTAAATACCTCGATATATTGCTCAAAATCCCCTCCAAACATCGCTGATCCTTCCTGGTAAAATTTGTGGTTGGTGACAGCCAAGGCTAAAGTTAATGTTTGGAGGGGGTTATCAACAATATTTCAGGGTATTCAAGTGCGTTGTCATACATAGAGCATGATTCTATTGTTATAGTCAAGTACTTATCTTACGGAAGAACCTGCTGTGAGGTCTCTATCTAAGATAGTAACCTCCCAGAGAGGTCTCTATCCTAGATAGGGACCTCTAGGTCAGTGTACAATTGCATCTGCTAAAACAAGACGCGTTTGTTTGCGTACTAGCGAGATGTTTTCATCATTGCCGAAACCTAATTCGTTTGATGCCATGGAAGCTTGGTCGAGGCCAATATAATGTAGATGAGAAGGTGAACAATAAATGTGGTGTTACTGTTGGGTCCCAATTCTAAATTGACCAAGACACTGAAAAGTGGTAGCCCAAGCAGCGGGCATGGTCGTGAATCTAAACCCTATTTGTAATCATGATTCATTCATAATCCGGTTATATATTCATCAATATCATGCAAAACATTCATTAGATGCAGACATCATTTAGGAAAAAATTGGTAAATACCGTGTTGTATATCGTTGAAAATTACGAGAACAGCAAGTGGACATGTACTTCTATTCTCATGATATAATAATGGTGACAAAGTTCATCACAAATACAGACAGTGTCGCCCTCTGTTTCCTAACACTGTTGAAGTGTGACGATATAGTTGTACACGCAGATTACTACTCGCAGGTGCATATGCCGGCGGAGATTTAGTTGAGTTGAGGGGGAACCGAGAACTAAATCGGATAATCGGTTCAGAGTCGCTCCACTTCACCGATTATCCTATACATAATAGACACGCTCGAATAATTCTGAGCATGTTGCATCGTATGATCGAGATTGGAAGCCCGATCGAGGGGGTGGGTGCATGCTCTATGTCGGATATGGCCCGCGGTTTCGGCTTTCGGTCAGATAGACCCCTCGCGCTTCGCGCTCGGGCTCTATCTGACCGAAAGCCTCAACCTGGGGCCCTATCCTTTACATACAATACTAACAATTTGTGTGTCAGCCCCTAAATCGGTCATGATATGTTTGTTTTCGTCCCGTGCACCAATTTGGGCCATCTTGGACGCGCTCCGCGTCGCTTGGGCTGCAAAGAACAATGTATGTACTGTTTGGAATGGGTATACCATAGCCGACTCGACATCAGTGCATGCTATACTTTTGATTTCTCCAACCTGGTTACATACATTTTCGGCCATACTTCAGCTGCGCTAATAGGTATCCCGATATAATTGAACACACTTTCTTTGAGTGGAGAATTTCCCCCAAAATTTGGCGATCTACTCCCAAGGTTAAAGTGATATTGGGAGACAAAATATTTGTCCAGATCAATTAAAGTCATATTCGAGTCGTCTGAACGATTAGCAGCAATTTTAGCAATGTCAAGGCCATGTTGGTGGAAAAACAAAGGTGATAATACCGAATTTTCCAGTAGTGAAATGGGTGTATAGCGTTAATGTCAACAAACTCAAACAATCTCCACCACAAACTCAAAACGAAATCAATGGGAAAGGGGCATATACTTGTATTGCAAAATCCATAACTTTCCCCTAAAATCACTTTAATTTCAAGCCTCTCATTGAATTTCGCCGTCTAAATACAACTTTGTGTGCGACGCTTTTCTTTAGTCACACAACCGGTTGTGAGCAATATATTTGGCTAGAATACACCCAAATATATCTTCTGGTAAAAATAGCAACAATATTTACAATACTCATGGCCATACGCGTGACCAAATCTCCAAAAGTCAGATCCTCAAGTATTCATTTCACGCCTGAAAAAAACATGAAAATATCCTTCCGAGCAAACAAACCGAGTCCATTCCACAATCTCCGATGTCAGGAAAAAATCTAGAAAATTTATGGAACTTCATGAACCCCCATATATGGCCATGAAGGGGTCAAATTAGGTGTTCCGGAAAGAGTGAGCATTTTCTACCCCACATTACAATCAAGGGTTCCGGAAGAATGAGCATTTCCTGCCCCTGGCCAAAATTAACAACAGTAGTAGTAATTTATTTCCTAACTATACACGCATATGTTCAAATAATTTCAATTATAGTACAGTATAGTTTGTGGTTAGCATCAAGGCAGTTTTTGCCTGTTGACCCCTAAACAAGAACAGTAACATGAAAGTAAAACAGGGATGTTGGGGCTAAACCGACAAAAATATTTGATAGTACGAGAGATCTGTTTTCAAGGAATCTGATGGTTTTTACGGAACCAAAATATCTTGATTTGTTCCAAAGTTATGGGTTCCCATGTTGGTTCCTCTGGGAGTCATCGAAGCAGCTCATTATTATGCATGACGTCATCGATTGGGTTTCATTTCTTTAGATTTTTATTTTTTTTGTAAGCATATCATTAGTCGTTGAGTGTGCTTTATCCTTGCAATCAAGTACATGACGTATAAAATGCAAATAACCAATAAATCTGTCAAAAAAATTCGTTGTCATGGTAACCATACTCGTTTAGGTCCATAGCAACCACGTTGATATGCTCAATAGACGTGGAATCAATACCCAGTATTAGGTATTCCGAGCAAACAAAACAGGGTCCGTTATCCAATCTCATAGTCCGGGGACAGAAAGTCATATCAGTCATACGAAGTGAGAGAAAACAAAAATGACAGGGAAACTCATGAATCCTCGAAAATGGCCATTAGGAGGTGAAATCAGGTGTTCCGGAAAGAGTGAGCATTTCCTGCCCCACTAGTGGCACCCCGTCATGAATTCCCCAAAATTAACATGAAAATAGATCTAGTTGCATGGCAGACATGGATTTGGTGTATTTATCAACCAAATCATGATGACGTCCATAGAATTTCCTGGTAAGACATATCCTTGTCGCAGCAGTTTAGAGACTAGCTGGACACTTCGATAGACAAAGTCCTCATATTTGCAACTAGCTCTGGAATAGCGTATAAGTTGAGAAACAAACACACAATATGCCGGTGACATAGGAATGTAAGTATCAATCTATTACCACCAATACAGTGAGATTTTAATGATGCCAATAATAAACGAAAAATACAATATTTTGCAATAGAAACAAAGCCCGACCAAATAGTTTATTTGGTCGTTAGAAAAGGGAAATTGACTATGGAAAAATCGAAATCATCACGTTTGTCATATGATCTAGTTGACAGATTAGAATCATTATCAATCTCCAACCTCAGGTCTAGATAGTTGGAAGAATTAGCGGAGTCTGTAGTAGCCTTAATTTCAAGTTCCTTAGGATATATGACATCCAAATATTCACCAAACTTGGCATTATTTAGCGACAAAACATCATATATTTATCGGAAAGTAAAATTAAAATTTCCTTTTTTGTTTCTTAGAACCTCCTCGTTGTTTAATGTTGGATAAATTCTTATTCATATGAGTATAAAAACATCTCTGCCAATAATGGTGCACAGTTTGTACCCATGGGAATACCAATAGTTTTTTGAAATATTCGACCACCAGATTCCACAAAAATATTATCAATCAGAAAATTAACTATATTTACCACATCTATTTCAGTATATTTGTATGGGGCATCAGAGTCGCCTTTAACAAAATAAGCGGTATTATATTTAACTACAATATAGTGGTACCGACGTTGTCCCTTCTTAGAGAAAAATGAATTATTGGTTATTTTTTTAAGCTGAGACTTCAGTTCAGAATGAGGTATAGTTGTGTACAAAGTGGACAAAGTGAGCATGTAGATATTCCAATAAATATTTGGAATTTTTTAATATCCACATTTGGTTTATACCACTTCTAGAATAGATGGTTTCAGAGTACTTTAATTTGGAGACCCTGTTAAATTTTAGACAATATAACAGTTAATATTTTATAAAGGGCTTTGGTGGAACATGATGCTGAACCTGAAATATATCTTTGTTTGTGTGGATTTTTGTGTAATTTTGGGATCAAATTTAGGTTTGGTAGATTAGAATCTTTACATGAGGTAGTAATACCAAACGGATGCAATACAGACACATGATTTGATAAGATATCCTGTTTGGGTACGGTAACGGCTTGGTATGTACCATTGGGATACCAAATTCGTCAAACAGGCACTGTATATAGTATGCTTTACAAACAAATATCTTACTTTTCGCGACTGTCGATACATTGTATATGTATCCTATCTGTGGAACAACATCCACACTAAGTTCTTGTGGGTTCTCTGATGAACCTTCAAGATCCCATTTCTCCGTGTTAAGGTTCATTGTGATGAATAAAGTTCTTTACAGACAATTACACTGAAGAACGTTCCAAAAATCTTGATTTGAAATAATAAGGTTCTGGAAAATTTCATTGAGCATGACTGAAGCAAAAGGTTCTTCGACTTTGATTATCTAGCCGATATCACTGTAAGCATATATAATATACCTACATATTTTTGCTTTAACGAGACAGAATTCCTCCAAATATTTAAATTTACTAACATGTATTGCTTCTTGATATTATTCCATTATTCCATTAGCTTTGTTTTAAAAGTATCCTTATTGCCCTTTTTACATAAAAGAACTATAAAAGAATTAAATGATTAAGGATTTGACTGAGATCACTATAGGACTGAGATCACTTCTTGATTAGGAAATAACAAGCAGACATGGGGCAATTAACGTGAAAATTTAGTTGATTAAGATAAGTTAATCTGCCATTTTTCTTAACTTATTTCAGTTAAGTTAACCCGTTTTTGCATTATTAGTTGATTAAGTTAAGTTAACCTCATAAACTCAATTGATTAAGTTAAGTTAATTATTCGTAGGATGCTCTCTGCTGATCACACACATTGAAGCAAACTCTCATACATTTGTAGCAACATGTTTTTTTTAGTATTGATATGAACTGTATTTGGCTTTCACTCAAGGTACTGCGAAATGTAATTATTTTTATATGCACAGTCACTGATCACTGGACATTACAGGCCGCCTAACACACAGGCACAGTCATCAATCATTTCCGTACCCCCCCCCCCCCCCCCATCACCCACCCACCCAGGCCGTTCTCCCCAACCCTGTGCCTCTCACCCTCCCTCCAGTCCATTCCCACTCGCTACCCGCTGTGTGAAGCCTGGAAGTGTAATTCATGTTTGATCATCTGCTGGGATATCAGACATCAAGTCAATCTGGTGAGATAACATCAGTAAGAGCCCTAATTGCTCATGTATCCATTGTTTTGTAATGTAGATTTAATTGTTAGTGTGGCATTCGTCTTGATAAGCCAAGATCCATTCTCAACACAATAGTATTAATAAATATTATCGCTGTCCTTAACAACTGGAACTGAAGGAAAGCCCTGCAGGTGATTTTTTGTAGTCTAGATGTTTCAAAGACTTGAAAAGAATCATTGAAATAACATAGGCAACAAGCTGTGTCCCGTGCAGCCAAATGGAGTGTCAAAATAACACCGCTGTATTTTATAAATAATGAAACTAATCGAATTTTGATTAAAATTGAACGAAAATTAACTTAATCCAATTAAGTTAATTTTACATTGAAAAATTAATTGATTAAGTTAATTAACTTAACTTAATCGAATTGGAAGTTAATGATTGAGTTAATTTAATCGCCCCGTGTCTGATAACAAGTAGAAAGAGCAGATCCTAATCATAGTGTTTTTTATTCTCTCTAATGCGTGGGGAGTTTCTGATTTCGAAGTCTGTCCAATTTGATAATATGCAAGACTGTAACAAGTGAGGGTATACATTTATGTATTTATTTTGAAATTTACTTTACATAGTCACTCAGTTGTTTACCAAAATGTTCCAGGACACCAAGTCTGTGCTAATTCGTCAAGATGTACAGTGACGATTAAAATATATAAACTGGCTTGTATGCTATGTATTCTTCTACTTTTATCGGGTGACGTGCACACGAACCCGGGACCTGCAGATAACAGAAAACATCTTGAGCTTTGTCATATCAATGCCCGCAGCCTCGGGTGCAGAGATTATGTATCTAAGGCTAATTTCAAATTGGATGAAATTGAATCTTTTGCCATTGATGGTAATTTCGATGTTATATGCATCAGCGAAACATGGCTCGATCACTCGATTCGGACTGAGGATATATCGATCAGTGGTTATTCTGTAATCCGGAAGGATCGTAACCGACACGGTGGAGGGGTTCTCGTATACTTCACTGATACTTTATGTGCCTCGAGGAAACCTGAAATAGAAGACGATCAAACTGAATGTATATGGGTTCAGATAAATATCGGGCGCCAGAATGTACTGGTATCGGTTTATTATCGCCCACCAGTTTCACAAGGGAGCGTGAATCAACAAACGGAATATTTTATCAGTCATTTGCAAAATAGCATTGACACAGCACTATCGCTTAATGTGGATGCCATTATTATAACAGGTGACTTTAACGACAGATGTTCTAGTTGGGATGACTCGCACTCTACAAGCGAACTCAAGTTGAGCTTGTTCGATTTAGTAAATACTAATAACATGTTCCAATTGGTTTCTGACCCCACCAGGTATACAGAAACAACTGCAAGTTTGCTTGATTTGATTATTACGGACTCTCCCGGGTATGTAACTAACGTACAAATTCATTCACCACTTGCGAATATGGATCATTGTATAGTATCTTGCATACTCAGTCTCTCATACACTGAAGATCGAGCCTTTATTCGCGATATTTGGGATTACTCCAATGCCAACTATACCCAGTTGAATCAATCCATTGAAAACTATGAATTTGAAGACTCTGGAGATGTCGACTCTCTCACGGACCGCTTCACCAACTTTCTTTTAGATGAAGCCAGTCGATTTATTCCTCACAAATGTGTAACAATCCGACCAAGAGATAAGCCATATATAACTAGTGCTTGTCGCCATGCTGATCGGGTGCGAGATCGGTGGCATAAACGATACCGCCGATCTGGGAATCCACTTCATTATCAGATTTACAGAGAGAAACGTAGCAAGGCGAAAATTACCAGGTCTTTGGCCAAATCAGCGTATAATCAAAAAATGGTTGAACGTCTTAACAAGTTTCAACTCCAAAAGATTATTGGAAAATTGTTAAGAGTTTGCTCGGGGCAAAAGTAAAATCAGGGGTGCCTACATTATGTGACAACGGTCGGGTTTACTCTACAAATACCGAGAAGGCCACTTTGTTAAATGAATACTTTGCAGAGCAGTCTTCTATCTTTGATTTACCTAGTGCTTTACCACCTTTGCGATATTTGACTACTGAACGTTTACGAAACATGACCGTCGACACTGCAAGTGTCCAGAATATCGTTGATTCTTTAGATGTCAACAAGGCTAATGGACCAGACGGTATAAGTAATCGCTTATTAAAACATACATCATCATCCGTCTGTAGGCATCTAACGCATTTATTCAACCTGTCATTGGAAAGTGGAAAGTTTCCACATTGTTGGAAGTACGCTAATGTTACCCCTTTGTACAAAAAAAGTGACCATCAATCTAAATCAAATTATAGGCCAGTCTCTCTTCTGTCAGTGGTTGGCAAAATACTCGAGCGCTTGGTTTTCAAACATCTATATTCTTATTGTGTTGCAAATGATCTGCTCACTTGGCGTAATTCGGGATTCAAGCCTTTGGATTCGGCGATGAATCAATTAATTTTGATAACGCATAATATCCATCGCGCAATAGATATGAAACAAGACGTTTGCATGGTTTATTTAGACATATCAAAAGCCTTTGACAGAGTATGGCATATTGGGCTACTACATAAGTTAAAAACATTTGGTGTTGAGGGCAAAATACTAAGCTGGCTTGACGACTATCTTTCGAATAGAAAACAGGAAGTTGTCATAAATGGACAGCAATCCCCAGGTATCAAAATTAGATCCGGGGTACCGCAAGGTTCTATATTAGGACCATTGCTATTTTTGATATTCTTAAATGACATTACTTTAGATATAAATAGTGAAATTTTCTTGTATGCGGATGACACAGCACTCATGAAAGTAATTACGGATCCCCGTCAAAGCATCCGAGAAATAAACTTGGATCTAGAGACAATAAGTCAATGGGCTAATCAGTGGGCTGTTACTTTTAGTCCATCAAAATACAAGATGATGATTTTTTCTAAAAAACAATCTCGCGATAATTACGACAATGTTGTTTTCGACAGCGAAACTGTGAATCTGGTTAAGGAACACTGTCATCTAGGTGTTATCTTGAGTGAGGATTTATCGTGGTCGAGTCATATCCGCAATCGTATTGCAAAAGCGGGTCCTATGATAAATATGCTCAAGCGTATGTCCAATATAATACCCCGTAAATGCAAAGAAAATATATACAAAACATTTATCAGGTCTGTTCTGGAATATGGTTGCTTGTTGTATCACAACTGTACAGGGAATATGACCAATATCCTAGAAAAGTGTCAACGGTCAGTTGCCATTACTTGCACTGGGGCTTATACATCTGTAAGCAATAGTGCCTTACTCTCTGAGTTGGGCTGGCCTGCACTGAAAACGCGTCGAGACTATTTCCAGATTTTGACTATGTACAAAATCTTGAACGGGATCACACCGCGTTATTTGAGAAATATTTGTCCGGATTTTAGATCTGATTCCCACGATCATAGTCTCCGTAATTCACATGATCTCAGGATCCCAAACGCTAGAACCGTCTCTTATAAGAAATCATTCATTCCATCCGCTTCAAGAGCCTGGAATGGTATTGATGTAAACCTCAGGAATATACCGACACTTCCATTATTCAAGAAACGCTTGAAAGACTCTTTTTTTCCTGATAGTAATCCACTGTACTCGTATGGCACTGGCCGTGCGCCTGTATTTCAAGCACGGTTAAGAATGGGACTTAGTGGTCTCAACTCCCACAGGAAAAAGTATAATTTCATTGCTTGTTCTGTTTGTGCATCCTGTGGGTTTCGAAATGAAGATTCGGTACATTATATGATTGATTGTCCTGCCTATGTAGCTGCCCGCTCAACGTTGTTTGCCACCACCGCCCCCCTCCTCTCAAGCATATGGCCTGAATTAAATATGAACTCAATGTCAAACGCTGAAAAGAAACGCATCACTGACATTTTTCTGTTTGGACACAATTTATGTGATGCCAATTGGAACAGAGAGTTATTTGACCAAGTTCATGAATTCATATTAAAGACGAATCGATTTTTGTAAATATTTGAAAATACGGTAGCAGATTATGTTTGGTTTCTCGCTCGTTCTGGACGAGGAGAATTACCTTGTGCTAAATTGCGTGTAGTAATCCTCGTAAAATAAATTACGTTTAAATAAAAAAAAAAAAAAAAAAAAAAAGTCTGTGCCAGCATTGTTCTGTTGTGTGAACTCGTCCAAGAGAGTACCGGTAAATATTTTTTCTTCTCTATAAACAAGGTATATGATGCTTGACAACTACACATGATACATGTACCACATAGGCTTATCAAGATCATCATTGCTCGTCTCAGTGGAATTTTTGTGGAAATACATAACTTGGGATCGAAATAGCTGCAGTTCGATTTGACATATTAATTTATATTGTTCTACACAATTTATGGACTAACATGCCCAGTATCATAGTAGTACAGTTTATTTATTTACAATATTTGTTTAAGGTTCCCCAATCAGCAACGCTGACATTGATCCTTGATAGCTGGCCAGGTGGCAACTCACTGAAAGTATCACTGTAAAACTCACTGCAATGTATTCGAATGGATGCGGTGGAAGTGGTGAAATCCAATTATCGTCTCAGGAGTGGCTCCCTATTCTGTGTTTGGGGTGAAATAAAATATCCCACAAAAAAACTTGGAAAATCTGGTGTCCATGGGGCGTTATTACCTCAACTCAAAATGAAACAAGTAACTTACAGTGGAGAGAATTATTTTTGTGGCCAGCGGAAATATGTTGGGATGGGAAAGTTTGTGTGATTAATAACCTTAATTTAATGGATTAAATTGCTCATTATTCCCCATATAATAACCAAAGAAGAACATAATATCTATAGATGTATATCCGAGTACAGAAACTCAATGGTATTAATGTTGATCAATGATTTGGATCAAATTGATAGTTTATGTGTCTATTCTGGTGTAATAACCCATATCTTTCATAACATTTTATCATTTTTATGTCGGAAACTATAAACTATATTACGGAAAACTCTCACAGTATTTGCGTTGATCCGATAACACATACATGTAATATGGTAGACAAGACGTTTCTGCTATTCAGGATGGGTAACTTTCGGAACAGTGTATACGCAATGACACCGCGTAAATTACACGTCATACAAAAGGACGAATATTTTTCAATGAACTACCGTCAAACTTCAAATAAATAATAATAATAATAGAGCATTTCTATAGCGCTTTTACAGAACCAAATCTGTTCCAAAGCGCTGTACATAGGATAGAAGCATGATTTTATATATATATATAAATGTAGGCACCCATGAACAGAATATGTAAAAATAAATATAATAAATGGGATACTAGGAGGGGAATAATAAAAAGAAGGTGACCTGATGAGCGGAATAGAGTGCTGATCCCTGAAGAGCCTGGAAGACGCAGATGAGAATCTTGTACTGAATCCTAAACTTGGGAGTGCAAGATCGGCGTGATGGATTCCTTTCTGTTGGTTTCTGTGAGAATTCGTGCTGCAAAAATTCTGTACACGCAGGAGCTTGCAGGGGGAGAGCAGAATCTGGACCACCGCACAAGAGGGAATTGCAGTAGTCGATGTGTGATGTGACGAAAGCGTGTATCAGGCGTTCGAGGGCATCCCTAGAGAGGAGATGATGGAGTCAGCGAATGTTCTGAAGATGGACATTATGATGCTTTGCAAATGTTATGGATGTGATATTCCATGTTCATAACTTTGTCAAAAGTTACACCAAGATTTCTTGCATAGTCAGGTAGACTAATTCTGAATCCGTCACGAAGTGAAGTGCGATGCAGATGAGGTATAGCGAAGAGGACGACTTCGGTTTTGACACTAATAAGTTTAAGTTAATGTTCTGACATCCACAATCGGATATCACACACACATGCCTCGAGTTTTATAAGAACAGTTTGATTGTCGATATCCAGAGGCTTACAGGTGTGGCGATTTTGCCCAAAGAACGCGGCAGGAGATTCTTTCTAAACACTACTCTTGTTTTGGACGCTTTGTGTTCGAAGCACGTGCGTTGCATGGCAACGCTCTTTAATCCTCTCATTTCGGCTAGGGGGCCAGTAAAGCCCCAGGGACGACTTCCAATCGGGAGCCCAGGAGGGGGACCGTGCTGATTCGGGGCTAGTCCCCATGATCACCAGTCTCTCACCCTGGGATGGTGCGACACAGGCTCTGACAGACCGCCGGGCTGTCCAGGGTTCTATCCCTGTGGCAGTGCCGTCGGCGAGACCGGCCAGCAACATGCCCACTTGTACGTGCTCTGGGGTGCCGCTGCCATGGCATCTCAGGCTCTACATACGGCCACATTACCATAACTGATGTATAATGTATTTTGTATATCTATGATGTGTTATAATGTGATCTATGACGGCCGGATTCGTCCGGACAGACTGTTACCTGGTTGTAGACCGTGCCTCAGCGCAGGGTGCTTGCGCCCTAGGTAGCGGGCGTCAAATGTTACATTGGTGCCGTGACCAGGATAGAGTTGCGTGTCATCTGCATATGAATGGTACTGGACACCATGTTTGAGTGCAATATTAGCAATGGGCATGGCATAGAGAGTGAAGGGAATGGGGTCCAACACTGATCCTTGTCGGACCCCATACAAAAGAGAAAAGACATCCGAAACAGCCTCCCCAACGGACTCGCACTGTGTACGGCCATCAAGATATGATGATATCCACTGCATCACTACTGCTGATATTCCGAACCTGTGATAGAGAAAGTTGGTCCATAGTGTCAAACGCAGCCGACAGGTCAAGCAATAGAAGTATTACGGCCTGTCGGCTGTCAACGGCAGAGAGAATGTCGTTTTTAACACGGAAGAGTGCTGTTTCAGTGCTGTGTTTCTCTCTGTAGGCCGATTGGAACACTTCCACCAGCTGCTTACCATCAAGATAGAGCTTGAGTTGAGCGGCAGCTGCACGTTCTATCAATTTTGAGATGAAAGATAAATTCGACACTGGTCGATAGTTCTGGAATGGATCTGCCCGTAGCGAGGGCTTCTTGATGAGTGGTTTTACCACAGCACTCTTCAGTGGCGGGAGAACACATCCACTTTGGAGTGAAAGTTTCACGATCTTCGTGATTGCCGTTGCAAGAACATCCCAGCATTGCTTGAGCAACCAAGTAGGAAGAGGGTCCAGGCTACATGAGGCATTTGATGATGTCGGAATGAAGCATTTGAAAAGTACAATTGGATTTCAAAGCGGGAGCCTCTAAAATACCAGGGAATGCTACTTGAGTATTTAAAACGGCATTCATCATTTAAAACGGCATTCAAAACGGCATTCATTGGAAGAACCTAAAAATGATGCGAGCTCATATCAGCAAACAGGTGAGTTATTTACTAAACTGATTTCATTGAAGGTTCAACAGAGATAACATTCTTTTACTTTCTTCATCAAAATGCGGAAGCCTTAAAGTCCATACAAAATGTATATGAATATTCTGCATCCTTTAATTCGTTTCAAGATATACGATTTATCTATGGCAGAATTTTGCGTGGATTCAAGACTGGTTGAAAAGGTCCATCCCTGGCCACGATATATACGATCCATCATACTGGTGAGTAGGTGTATTTTCTATTTGCGCTATTTATTCGACAATGGATACGTTAAGTTCAAAATTGTAAAGATACCGCCAAATAGGCACTATAATTATTACGTTATATTCAAAATGACAAGCTAAGCACTTAATGTTTCATAGCCTTGTACATTCTGTATATTTGCAGGAAATGTGTGAAATGTTTGCGAATATGATCTGGAGATTTATGGCAGAAATATTCGCAATTTTGGACCTACGTAATCTCCCAAGGAATATCAAAATATCGAGGATAATGTTTTCACTGGATATCTGCAAATGGATTATATCACGAAGTGAAAAGCCAAATACAACCCATGGATATTAATCAGCATCTCATGGCTGCAATGATCATCTGTACATCGAGAATTGAAAAATGTTCCAACATTGCTTTTTGTTTTTTTCGCAATTTATGATGCATCTCGTGCTGTAATTTGTTACCTGAATAAATATGTAGCGTTCATACATCGGTTTGTTGTGGTTCGTTATTTCTACACAGGAGTGGATTATTGGAGTACATTATTTGAATAATATACTCCAATAATCTACTGAACGCAAATAATCTACTACTGGTAATGGATTCTGAAGAAATAGTCGATTGCATAGGACAATAGAAACCGTGTACTAAATTTGCGGAAAATGTGCAAAATGCTTCTGGATGTGGTCTGGAGGACTCTTCCATAGCTGTGCATATACGGAATATCTCGGGAATATTCAAATGTCCGGAATATACAGGATAGCTTTTTCACTGGATATCTGTACGGCTGGCGGATTATATCATCAACCAATTCAAAATAAAAACAAATCAATGATTTTCTTGATAATAATAAACCAGTATAGACCAACTGTTTCATATCAAGAGGCAATAGAAGCATGAACTATATACTGCATTTCTTTACCACAATAATAAATACCTCTACTCTAGATAAAGACCTCATTGGTTAATAAAAACCTCTTCAGAGGTCCTTATTAAATATAATGGACCTCGGAGAACAACGGAAAAGTGCATTAAATCAATAACGTTCCTGTGGCATGTTTGATATTTTCAAATAAATGTCATTTGTAATTATTCTCATGTTATTGTCATATGAGTAGAATTCACACGTCACCAACTCCAGAAGTATTCCATGATGAAATTATGAGAGAATCGAACTTGTAGTCCAACGAAATAACAGCATTTCAATAGAAAATATGAGAGCAGTTTATGCGTGTGTGTGGCTGCCACTGGCGCATATGTATTTTCCTGTAGGGGCCTACGTCTATTAGAGGCCTGCGTTTATTAGAGGCCCTGTGTTTATTGATTCGATCCCCACCGCATGTACACAATTGCAGAAATACGATCACATAATTTCCCCTAATTCCCCTTTCACTCTTGCACTTGCATGTCACGAACATACGCTGATGTGAGAGAGCAGGACCGCGGCCGTCCATATCCCGGTCTTCATCGTAATTCGAATGCGACAACAACGGGCTCGGATTTGGTCTCTCGGAATATTTGACACTTGGTATTGTATCGATATCTCTGAAAACAAACTTAATCAGTATTACTATGAAATAGAATTGAGTATTCTGTCTGCTTTGGACACATGCCACAGAGCGAAATGAGGGCCAGATGTGCAATTTCGCATGTGTGATAAAATTATATGATCAACTGATGACTGATTCGAGAGTCATTATCGTGTTTGTTATCAGTTCTGATTGCATGTATATATAGGTAATTCTTATTGGTTGAAATGATATCGTTTATCAGATCGTTGACTATAAATACCCATGTGATATGCGTGTTTCCACCAGAATTAATCTGTTCTCGAAGATTACAATTCCGAGACAAAATGCGACTTCTTGTGTTGCTGTTCGCTTTGGGCACAGCCCTGGCTCAAGACTACATTGACGGACAATACTTTATCCGTCTCAACAACGACCTGGTCCAGAGCGAGGCACAAGAGAATGCCTTCATCCAAGTGCTAAAGTCTCACTTTAACATTGAGCTGAAGAAATTTTTCCGTCTGGGAGAGGCCAAGTCCCTTTTTGTGAAGGGATCCGCAGACGATGTTGCACGCGCTGGTTTGCTCAAGGAAGTCAAGCATGTTGTGCAGGACTCATATGCTTATGCCACACAAGACTGCAGTCCAATATCTGCATCGGGTTGTTGGGGACTGGATCGTATCGACCAGACAGGCCAGTTGCCCTATTCCGACCCACTGGAATCCTCTGCAACATACACGTATGATACCGCCGATGGTTTCAATGTTCGAGCCTATATCATGGACACCGGTATTGATATTGACCACTCCAACTTTGGTGGCCGTGCCGTCTGGGGCTACGCTGGTGAGGGCATCACAAACCCTAACCCAGGAGACAACAATGGTCACGGAACCCACTGCGCTGGTACCATCGGTTCCAATAGCTATGGTGTGGCCAGGAGCGCTACTCTGGTTGCTGTCAAGATCTTGAACGACTCTGGCTCCGGCCCATGGAGTGCAATCATCGATGGCCTTGACTGGGTGAACACCCGTGACCCAGACCGTGGAGACCGAAGCGTTGTCAGCATGTCTGTCGGAGGTGGTGGCCAGAACACCGAAGTCGAGGCTGCTATTAATGCTCTCGTTGCCAATGGTGTCACTTGCGTTGTATCTGCTGGAAACAGCAACACCAATGCTTGCACTCAAACCCCAGCCTTTGTACCAGCTGCCATCACAGTTGGTGCCAGTGATGTTAGCGATGTCACAGCTTCCTTCTCCAACTATGGCCAGTGTGTTGATATCTACGGTCCTGGTGTAGACATTCTGTCTACCACACCTGGTGAGTCCACTGATGTCTACTCTGGTACCTCCATGTCTTGCCCACACGTCTCTGGCGCCGTTGCTCGATACCAGAGCTCCCAGGGCTCTCCCCCATCCCCGGATGCCGTGGTCACCTACCTGACATCTACCGCCACCCAGGATGCCCTGACCTTCTTCCCGGGCCAGGATCCAACAATCACTGTCAACCTGCTCCTCTACCTGTCTTGCCCATTGTAAATTCCATGCGCAGGCGAAATGTGAGCAATAAAATAGAGATCAATTCAATTTGTTGTATCTGTTTCTCTCGAAAATATTAGAAGAATTTAGTCATGAATATAATGAAGACACCGAAAGCTATATGGGATGCCACAAGGCACGTCGATTAATGAATGCTGACCAACTTACTATTGTTTTATGTCTATAATAGGTATATAACAAACAATGTACAGATTATTAGTATTAGTGGAGACAAAATGTGCACATAGTATCCTTGAGGCCAGACCGATTGATAACACTACATGCTGCTATTAATATTGATAATAAACTTAATAATATATTCATTTGTTTTGCGCTAATTATACACTCGTATACAGGCGCAGAGAAAACAACAATAAGAAATATATATTTATACATATTATAAGATAAACGTAGTGTCAGATAGAACAGAAGAACAGCAATGTCAATGGTTTATAATACCGTCAAATTTATTGTTACATAATAATTCAGAAACTCCAACTGATAGTATGCATAAATCAATGGTTTATAATACCGTCAAATTTATTGTTACATAATAATTCAGAAACTCCAACTGATAGTATGCATGTTTGTCAATCGCGACAATTGGTTTGTTCCACCGTAGGCAATCCGATTATTTTTCATTGACATACTACGTGAAAATTTGTCATAAATCCTAGGTACACGAAGTAGCTCAGCTTGTCAAGTAAAATAATTTTGTTGGATTGTATTGAAATATGATCGTCAAAAGAGCATGGTAGAACCCCATGGTAGAACAACGTCGAACGTAACTAAAGCACACCGGTACAGAAATATATCCCAACCAGTTAAAATTTCCGTAGATTTGAATAATGGTTTCACACGGCTATGGTACGAGGCTTTATGTTTGATTCGGATTGTACCCGTTGCATTGCCGTCTGATTATGGTGACTTGTCAGACATGTGGTATTGCTAGTGAGATCAAGAGATTAATACTATAACAAATCCGTTAATAAAAATCCATACCTTACGTAATTCATGTTCTTCACAATTTCATAAACACACTTTTATATTTTTATATGGAACAGGAGTATGCATGTGTGGTGTCCTTTTGAACGTTTGCCATACACGTTCAAATGGTATTCACAGTCATAATCGAGTATATATGGCATATTGTGAAAAAAATATCTGAACGGATTTTGAACCCTGAACATCACACAACATGTTACCAACAACAGCTCATTTAATACTTTTACTCACATGAAAGTGCGCTTCAGATGCCCCAAACGGTAATCCTTTCAAAAGCAAGGATTCGATGTTCATTGGTTTGTTGTCACTAAACTGAATTGTTATTATTTACATTCGAGTTTGCTAGATGTTGTTAAATTTTATACGAAACCAATAAATATCACTTCTTCGAAAAAAATGAAGAAAATACCAGAAATATTAAGGCTAGTCTCTTATACTTATGAGAACATAGCTTACTTCGTGCATTGTATAGGTGTGACGTCAAATTAGAATCAAAATATATATACATTGTGTATATGCTTGGCCAAATGGTGCAATATACTTTGAAGTTGCTCGGCAGTCAACATACATGCCTTGTCAGCTGATCAGTGTGGTGTTTTTTTCTGGAAGTATTTCCCTGAAAATTGCCATATAGTTTATGTACATGACCAACAAATTACTCCAATGGGGTCCTGTGCCAATTGCGAATTCATTGAAGTTATACGGTAAAGACTCATCTTGCATTTCATGCCTACTTCTGGGAAAATCATTCATACATAGCGAAGTGCGTTTTATGACAAATTTTAGTCATCTCACTGGTCAGCACCCATCATGTCCTATGAATATCGATTAATTTTAGTCATGCATTATTAAACTGTGAAAATTGGAATATCTCCATATGGCAATGTGGGCCAAATTACAGAGAGACACAAACAATTTGTAGCTTTCGATAATGTACCCCAATGACATAAACCAATATTCTTGTAAACACAGACCGAAATACATCATTTATGAAATTTAACCTATGTGTCTGTCATTCGTTTCCAGATATAGACAACAGATGATCTTTGCAATCGATCGGTTTCTGATGACGTCCTAGTCAAGTCCTGCTCTTACTCGGCGGATCTGTCCCCGCTTCTCTCCCAGTGGGCATTCTTTATCAGGTCCCGTCCCCAGTTTTTTACTGCCGCACATACCCGCATCCGTTTTTCATGCACTGGACGACACTGCAGTCAGCCACACTTTGCTTCCCAGGCCTTTCACCTTTTACCACACAAATAAGAAATACAAATACATATAGATAACAATTTTCAAGCCGCATCCATTGTTAAATATTTTGATTGTAATTGGAGGATCTGTTTCTCAATAGATTAGCTCCGTTTTACTCATAAAAGTATCCTAGGATCAGATTGAATTTCCAAATTCTCCCAACTGATTGTCAATAATATTTTCTAAAATAATTCAGAATAATGAAATGAAAATGAATGAAATTTAAAAAAGCCAAAAATATTGGTCATTGTCGGAAATGGCGAACAAATATTGATTAACTGCAACTTGTTTTTGGACGAAACAAATTTCAAAATCAAAATGGCCACCACACAGACCAGCAATTCGAGGGCAACAAATGTATGCACGTCACAAAGGTACATAAGGGGACTATTTTGTGACAAAAATCTCACAACTGTCTGAACAATTCCTGAGAAAATGGCCGCAAAAGTCTGAAACTGGCCGTTTTGCATCGAAAATGGCCGCGAAAATAAAGGAAGTTCTTCAAATTACACCCCTCTTGAAACATTTTTAGTCAGTCAGTACGGTTGTCCACTGTATGATTACCTACAGTAGATGATTGGCCACGGTCGAACTACTTTTGGTGTCGGTACCTCACGATGTCCACACGACCCTAACACGACAGAAGCCGATGAACCACAGTGGCCTTCCCGAGCAACACATTCTTTTCCTATGCTATAACATCGGCGAATGCCAATGTCAACTCGATGCCGGTACGATAGACACCGATGCCAACAAGACCTTTTTCATTTTGAATCATTTATTTGAGTGACCAAGGTACACATATGAATAAAATAACAATATAACAATTTGATACATCGGATACCTCCAGCCACGCAGGGCTTATTAGTCACTACAAAAACACGTGTATATAGACATGGTGAAGAAATAGGCACAAAATTGAAAATAACTCACTATAAATATACGATATTCTATTGATATAATATGGATTTACGATGTTCTAATGAATCACAGAGATATTTGGCTAAATATTTTAAACATTTTTTTGACGATATTTACAAATATATCATGATCATTATATTCCTCAAAATTTGGCAAATTATTTTTAACACAGTTATACAATTTGAATCTGAAGGTTGCATAAGCGGGACAAGATATTCGTGAATGAAATTCATCCTCAAACTCTCTACGGTTACACACATTGCATATTCTATTTTCTAAAGGGGTGTTGGTACATCTGTCAGTTTCAATTTCAAGTGGTTAAATTCCTAATCTGAATTGAGCAACTATGGAACGGTTTCTTTTATTCATGTAGCAATTAATGTAATCTCTGTGCACATGTTAGATTTAATTGACATATATGTACGTAATTTCGGTTTTTTTCTTATCGCTACCTTCCAGTCTTCCTCATTCGAATTCATAATTTTTTCTTCGATCCAAGTCATATTACATATGTTCCTGTTCATGAATACACCATTCATGTATAAAATTGAAAAAAAAAAGTTCGGAACACCAAGTTTTGTTCATAGTCATAGTTAATACTCATAGTTAAACGCTTTTTTCTTCAAAATCCTCTCATCATCCATACAAACTAATTTGATCCAATATCTCAACATTGACATAAATCTTCTATGTTTACAGCATAAGCACCCGAAGTCACAATCCATACAAGAAAGAGGAGCAAATTCATGAACACCAAGATAATATCGCGTTTATCTATTTTGTACATTGTTACCGAATGAAAACTTTTTAAAACCAATCACTTCACTTGCATAATCATGTATAGGGATAATCGCAACATTGTACATTGTATTTCCTCATACGTGTGAAATCCAGCATCTTTTATATTTTTAAATTTGTTTATCAACCCACCAAGTGCTCTCCGAGTTAAATCACAAGAAACCTTTGTCCCAGTTTCAAAAGTTAAAAATTCATCAAAATATACACCGAGATATTTATATTTGTCCACAACTGACAACTCCTTTCCACCAATTAAGAAAAAAACATTATTTGTTACACCACAACGTCTAGGGCGAAAATGAAAAATATTCGACTTAACAACATTCAATCTCAATTTCCAGTTATGACACCAGTTATACAAACAGGTTAGCATTTGTTGTACATTTTCGGCATTTTCAGCAATCAATACAATGTCATCAGCATATAACAACAAAGAAATATTTTGTTCATCACAGTCTACACCAACACCAAGTGATTTGATTTCTTCGATTAATCCATTTATAAACAACGAAAAAACTGTAGGTGATAAGTCATCACCTTGACGGACACCAGCATAGGTTCGCAAGTTAGGTTCATTTCTAAGCATTTATCCATAGCTATGTCATGAGGCCAAGATGACCTTGATAAGGTCAGTGACCTTGAAGTTCGCTGAGTCGCTGAGAGAAAAATGTCAAAGTAGTTTACAAACCTTTGCGCACCATATCGAGCAGTATTCTGTTGGATGGGCCTTGAGTCCTGATTCCAGATATATCTTATTTTGGCGCTGCTACGTCTGGGAACAATTGGGTGATATGCTATGAAAAATAAATGAATGGATATCTTATTGGTAATTACCTCTAAGACATGACATTACATGATGAAACATCATGTCTCTGAGATATCATAGAAACATCATTCAGCATTATCGTCAGGCCAATTTGAGACATAACCTCCGGTCCGCACTATATCACACAATAATGGGTCAAATGCAAACTCGCATTTTATCAGCATATTCCATGTTTCTGACGGAGAAAGGTTTTCTCAGAGAGAGAGAGAGAGAGAGAGAGAGAGAGAGAGAGAGAGAGACGGCAAGAGAGAGAGAGAGAGAGCTGATTTTTTTTAAATTTTTCACCCGCTGATAGTTATATGGTGGTGTATCATTGCCGTGATGGAACGCCATTCAACGCCATTGAACCTCATCGAATGTGATTCACCGTCTCTCCATCGTTATTCACCGTGTTGAAATCATCTATATCGCCTCGCACCGTATCTCTGCCGTGATGAACGTGTTGGGATCGTGTTCCACCGTGTCCACCACCGTGATGTATGGTCCTGACACGTGCTGACGTGGCTTAACGTAGTGATACCGTGGTCGAACGTAATGCACTCGCGTTTAAACACCATTTTCCGAGGCATATCTGGTATGAATGTAGTGGTAGTAGTACTTTTGTTTCAAAACTATACACGCATAATTTGTGTTAACTAATTTCATCTATAGTATACGGTATACGGTATATACATGTAGTGGTTAAGGCCAAGGTAGTTTTTTTGCCTGTCGACCGCTGAATAAGCCTAGTAACATGAAAGTAAAACAGGGATGTTGGGGCTGGACTAAACCTCAGAAAAAGGAATAAACCATTAAAAAACAAGCTACATATGAGAAAGCTGTCCGTGTCCGTCCACGAGCGTCCATCGCCCCGGGTGCCCCACGCGTGACTGTTCTTTCGAGGGATTACACATTTTGATTATACTTATATATAAAATAGTTTTTCAAATGTGAGTCGAAACTAGTCACAGTTTTTGCATTTTTCAGTTGTATTGGTAAGCGTGACCATATTTCAGGTCCTTTGAAGAGGAAACTGTCACATACTGTTTTCCGAGAAATCGGAAATCTGTGCACATCATTACGTTGCCGTGTATTTATATAATGTACTCGGTCGTTGAGCAAACAGATGCTGTTCTGAGCATTAGGCCATTTGTTATTAATATGTCGATAGACATTCACAGTTGTGAATTATGGATATCATATTTAGATTCGGAATTCTTAATTTTGTTGAAAAGGGGTGTTGTGTGTGAATTATATGTTGCTCTGGCTACTGCCCTGATAGATTTTTTGAGGTAGGCCTATTACCAATTTGTTCAGATAAGTTTTACACGCGGAACCCCACAATAAATTGCTAAATATGAGATGAGAGTGGACTAGAAAGAAATATAAAATTCTTAGTTTTTGGACAGATACATATTTTCTAGTTATATTTGGGGCATACAAACCATTTCCGACTCAATTTACACATTTGTTCATATGTTCATGCCATTTCAGCTTAGTGTCAATAAGGACGCCTAAAAATTTACCAACACTGATTTATTAATTTGACATTCATCTATGACAATATAATTCCCATTGAATACTTGTAGATAATCATTGTAATAAAAGAGCAAGACGTGATTAGTTTTCGTGATGTTTACTGATAGGTGTTGCCTTCGTGTTTCAATCGGCTTGATACGGGCCCCAGAGGCTCGCCAAAAAGGTCTCGCGGCGAGCCACGGCAGATCACATCCCTCGTACGGTGAAAGTCGATGCCAACACTATGGTCACACGTTGGGTCCCGATAGAGCCCAGTGGGGCATGTCGTCCCGGTGGGCCACGAGGTATTTCGACAGGACAAACCCAACCGGAACCCTATACTAGTGACGTCCGATGCTCCATTTTCAAACATGATGCTTTTCGATATTCCAAGGTCCTCACACAATGCCAACACGGTATGGATGCCGTTCGACCCCGATGAACATCTTGCTGGCATCAAGTCCGTATATGGGATTCGGGCCTAAAAGCAATGTCGCTCCTCAACACTAACATAACAAACATTTATATATGATCTCGTAATTTGCAAGGGGATGGATTGGTAAAGGTGTGTTCAATTGTCGCGACATATTAATAATTTCTAAATTATTTTCATAGGTTATCTGGCAGATGTATACTAATTCCACCAGGTGTACAGTAGAAACAACAACATTTCACATGCTGTCTACCTTTAATGACGCCAGTGTGTCTTTGGAAAATCTAAATGGTCAGGCTTCGTTTCTATTCCAAAATGTTGTACATGTATATTATTACGTTTGGTATTGTCATCATCAAAATCTAGTTGTATTAGAGGTAATAGGTTGAAATACGATGGAAAATTCAAGAGTTCTTCAAAATCTAAGTTGGTACAGTTGGTCTGACGAAGGAGTGCATACTTCATGAATGCCGGTCAGAAACACTAGGCGAAAAAAAAATATGTCACCGCAGGTTATTTTGGATGTTTCAAATTGTATGTTCAGTGCGACATGATATATGAAAGGGATATATCAAATTTTAATTGAAAATATTCCCGAAAGAACACGAGTGTAGGGTATGAATGAAAATTTCAAAACGCTGCCTGCTCCAACCACACTTACTGCAATGGTCTGATTCCCAAAAGAATGAATAATTTAATTATTTTTTAGCCTTCTCCTTGACCATCTTTTTCTGCTAGAATTTGACATATCAGTTTTATATATGAAGTCATATTCCACGACGAAAATGCCAAAATTTCCTACCGGTAGAAACATATTGGCATAATGTATGACTCCAAATCAGCTTTTTCCTCGTGAGCGAAATGTTCAGAGTTATTATGTGATATGAATATTAGTCTTGGATACCGGTAAATCGTTTTATTTCATTTTTAAATCTTCGTATTATACGAAAACAATATTACTGATTGAAACAGCATAACACTGTATGAAAACGTTGATCAAGCCCTAAATATTAGTTGCACAAGCTTCTCCTGCTGGACCAAGTGTGAGTGTACAGCTGTCAATATCATCTGGATAATCATATTGAGTATACAACCCACCAAGCTGTTCGTCGCAGAAGAATAGTACATTTTACATGTACATGTACTAGGGTTAAGGGGGGAATTCAGGCCACCATAATACAAATACGTTCGTATATGAAACGAAATGTATAGCATAACCAACATTTATGGGGAAAGTGACGAGGAGAATGGATTTATGTTGACATGTGTAGCATGTGTCACATGATCACTGCCCAAAGTCTTAAAGTAGACACTGTCATACAGCGAAGTCACTGAGGGGAAGACGGACCACTTACTTGTAAGGGAAATCCTACCACGATTGAGGGAAAATCCGTCCAAACGATGGTCAAGCACGATGCTCAAATTGTGCAGCCTACTACCATGCCCATGAGATGAAAAGTTGATTGTGTATTGATTTGTGGTAATTGTCTGAACGCATTTGGGTTTATTACTCGCCTAGATACTCGGTGTGAGGGGCGTTTAATTTTCATTTTCAAGAGAGTGGAGTGTTCATAATAAAACGAGACAATAAGAGATTGCATACCCTCGCCCTTTTAGATTTGATTACTGAATGACCCTTACATTTTGGACCTGAGCGATAATCGGGGATTTTGGTCGTATTATCATTGGTCATATCAAATGATCGGGAATTGGCCATAAAAGAATCATGGCAGAAATATTCGTTACTAAAAATAGAGTTCTTCTATCTTGAACATATTCTGGATCTGTCGACCACGACCTGAATTCTTGATACTGACAACCCAAACTTCGCCAGCTCTCACCAATTCAACAGAATAAAATATTCTACTGAATATCGTCAGTGGTTTGGGAATTACCACTACTTGAAATACTACAAATCAGTGATTTCAGCTGATGACTCATACACTTGCTAATTTGGGCGGTAATGGGGGATTTTGATCACAGAACCATCGGTCATACAGCAACTGACGGGTTGAGAACAGAAAAATATATAATTAATAGGGGAAATTAATCCTTATTATAAGCAGAGTTATTGTAAATTTTCGATTTTGATCTTTACTCTGACCTTGACCTTGTCGCTCAATATTGAGCTGTGAAATTTCGCAGTATTGTTTCTGTCATCCAGTCACATCTCCTGAACGAAAATGGGTTAAAACGACTGAAAACTAGCTTCACAATATGGCCTTGAATCTCAGAACACTCATTAAAATCTTGACCTCTAAATTTTCGACATCGGGCGATAATAAAGAGTTTTCGTCGTACGATCATCGGCCGTAGACCTTACGATCGGCAATTGGCCAAAGAGAAATACAAAATAGTTTGAAAAATTAATACTGATTAGAACCGGGTGTATAGAGAATTATGTGATTTTCACCTTTTCGGTTGCCATGGCAATAATTTTTATTCGACTTTGACAAGAATTGAGAAGGTTTGAGCCACGGTGATACCACTTCCTCCCCTCAACTTTCAGGTCGATCGCAGTATTCGTTTTTGACTTATGCGCGCGAACATCTCAGAGCACTCAAAAGTCCTAAAATCGTGACCCCCAATTTTCGACCTCGGGCGATAATGCGGAGTCTCGGCCATAAAGCCAGCGGTGGTACACCATACGATCGGGAATTGGCCAAAGAAAAAAAATAGTTTGAAAAATTGATATTGATTAGAACGGGGGGTATAGAGAATTATGTGATTTTCACCTTTTTGGTTGCCATGGCAACCATTTTTATCCGATGTTTACAAGAATTGAGGAGGCCCGAGCCATAGTGATACCGCTTCATCCCTATAACTTTCGAGTCGATCGGGCTATTCGTTTCCGAGTTATGCGCGCGGACAAACAAACAGAATATTTCAGATGTTTATACATGTAACTTGTTTATATAATAAACCTACGTGGTTATTGTTTTATGTTACGGTTATTGTATGTTGTTTTATGTATATATTGTCAACTTGCACATTGAAATGCAACTTTAAAAATTAACCCAAGGGCTAAGAAAGGTTACCAGACAATATATATTTCAGATATTAGTATTTTGTCCCGTGACCTTGAAAATAAGGTCGTTGGTCAATTCAAGGACACGATAATACTCGGCATATGTCATTTCTAGTATGTCCACAATTGCTTCCTAAGCTGTAAAGTCAATAATAAGCGAGTTATTTGCCATTTTGTCCTATGACCTTTAAAATTAGGTCAAAGGTGTAGTTCAAGGTCATGACAATGTTCAGAATATATCATTTTCTATATGTCCACAATTGATTCCTAAGCTGTCAAGTCGATAATAAGCGAGATATTAGCCATATCGTCCTGTGACCTTGAAAATGAGGTCAAAGGTCAAATTCAAAGTCACCAGAATATTCAGCATATATCATTTCCTATAGGTCCACAATTGATTCCTAAGCTGTAAAGTAGATAATAAGCGAGATATTAGCCATTTTATGCTGTGAAATTCAAGGTCACGAGAATATTCGGCATATATATTTCCTATAAGTCCACAATTGATTCCTGATCTCTAATCTCAATATCAGGAAAAATATTTCCCATTATAAAGCATAGGAGAATTTAACATGGGAAAGTGCCATTTGGAACCCGTCGAAAAAGTTAAAATGGCTGCCACACGCAGACCGGCGATTCGATGGCAACGAAACCTATACACGTCACAGAAGTATATGAGGGGAATCTTTTGAAACAAAAATCTCAAATCTGATCAGACAGTTTTTGAGAAAACGACCGCCAAATCCAAAATGGGCCATTTTTCGTCAAAAATGGCCGCCATTTTGAAAGAATTGCGAAAATAAAAAAAAACAAAAAAATACCTTCCTCTTGAAATATTTTTAGGTATTTTTGTGCAAAAATTCAGGAAAATCCGACCGTAAACTTTAAAGATAAAAATGTGGACGACGTACGACGACTACGGGCTACGGACGCAACGCCATGCCAATATGAATGAATGAATGACTTTATTTTCCCAACTTTGACAATAAATTTTTACACAAATAGCATATACATAAGTTGGAGATGACAAACTATTGGGCAGACCAAAAATAGTACAAAATGGTACTGTCTTCCTTCTGGCCTGTAATGTGCACAAGATATATTTAATACAAAACTTAGTAACTGGTATTTCTCAATATTACTCAACCTATATATTCATATATTAATCTATTGATTAAATCCTATAAATAAAATTTACAAATACAACTGAAAAATTATCCATTTTGAACTTCTGAAATACAAGTGATGCATAAGTAACACAGGACGGGAGAGGTGAATTCTGTCGCTCGGGCTAAGATCAGGAGACGGGGGAGGGGCACTATAATCTATTGCTACTACCAGGTTTGGGAACGAAAATGTAATAATATGCCAATATATAGACTCAAAAAGGCATATAAAAAGATATATCTAAATGCCTCCCATTCTGTAAAACATAGGCCCAAGGGACCATGTAGCTTACCGGCTAGCCAATAGGTGATCGGACCGATGGTCAGTTAACTTCAAGGTCACAAGAATATTCAGCATACACCATCTCCCACATGTCCACAATTTCTAAGCTGTTAAGAGCGCCATCCTGAGCTCTGACCATGAAAATGGGGTCAAAGATCACACTCAAGGTCTCGAGAACACTCAGCATATATCATTTCCAACATGCCCACAATCGACTCCCAAACTGTAAGTCGATGACAAACGAGACACCGGCCATTCTGTGCTCTGATCCCGAAAACGAGGCCAAAGGTCATATTCACGAGAAAATTCAGCACAACTCATTTCTCATATGACCACATCAAAACTTATGCATATTATAATGATACATGAGGGGAACATTTTGAAACTATAATCTCAAAACTGCGATTGATCAGACAGTTTTTGAGAAAATAATTGAAAGTTTCAACTGAAAGTTGAAGAACATGCAAAAACAGCCATTTCGGCATAAAAATGGCCGCCAAAACTGCATAAACATTCAATAAATAAAAAAAAAATAGTAATAAAAACATCTGGGGGTATTGACCCAACACATATTCACACAAATTTATGGCCATATTCATCAGCCCGAAAAAGAAAAAAAAAAAGATAAAAAAAAATGTTAACAGAAAATGCGGACGACTACACCGACGATGACACCGACGACGACGGACGAAAAAATCATGACAATAGTGTATTGGTCCTCATGGGTCCGTAATATCATTGCCGCATATATTTTCCCATAATGGAGATCGGGACATTGAACACAATACAAACACAAGTTATCCATTTTAATTTGTGTGATAGAAACAAATTATGATTTACACGATAAACAAAGTCAAAAGATGTAGGTTGATTCAAACAAAATTGTCATGGGGTGCATGACAATATTATGCTAATTGCTACCATGACAAGCCTTACAAAATTGATTATCACATGTCACAATACTCGCGTATGATGCCAGGAAATTCCTTTTAATGATTCCTTGAAATGATTTTTTTGTGTATGAGATGGTTTCCAGCCTATTGTTGCCAGGATTCCATGTATTCCAAATAACTGGAAAGTTGTAAAGGGGCAATTTGCCAGCAAAATTAGATTTTATTGGGTGTACATATAAATCATTTGATTGTCTAGTGCATGTACTGCAGTTTGATTTGATATCCTTGTTTAGTTTGAATGTATTTGAAAATGAATCTGGCAATTTACCAGTGAAGAAATCATTGACAAATGACATAACCTCATATATATACTGGTCTGTTAATTTTAGAATACTAGAGCCCTTGAATAGTGGTTCAGTATGGCTGTTAAATTTGGCTTTGTTTATAACCCTGATTGCTCGTTTTTGGGTGGTTATCAAGTTATTTAGGTGGGTTGATGTAGCATTTCCCCAAGCTAGTATCCCATATAAGATATGGGGGTGAATCATGGAGTAATAGAGAGTTTCTAAGCATTTATTTAGTAATAAGTTTTTCGCTTGTTTTATCATGAACAGAGCTTTTGAGACTTTGTTTTTAACATGTAATATATGGTGTTTCCAACTTAAGTTTTCATCCATACAAATCCCCAAAAATTTTGTGCTATTATTTCTAAAATGTTCTCCCACTCTTTCTAAGTAATCTCCATTTATCTGTATAGTAAAATTTTGCTTTAACTTCGTATGAGGACTATGAAAAATCATATATTTAGTTTTTTTTGCATTTAGGGATAGTCGGTTTGCACAAAACCAATTGAACAATTTATTTACCTCAGTATTTGCACTAGCCTCCAAGCTGTTTAGATTCGAGTCACTTATAATAAGCGAGGTGTCATCAACGAAGGAAAGAATGGTAGATGATGTACAATGATGAATGTCATTCACATATATTAGGTATAGAAGTGGTCCGAGTATCGACCCTTGTGGTACACCGCAGGTGATGTTTACTATATCGGATTTGGTTTTTTCAAATTCCACATACTGTTTTCTATTTGTCATGTAACTACGGATCCAATCATTTGCTATACCTCTAATCCCATAAAAATCAAGTTTCCTCAGGAGTATATCATGATTAATCACATCAAAAGCCTTTGACAAATCACAGAATACAGATAAAGTATATTTAGTTGGTGTGCTGTTTGCTGCTTCTGCACAATTATTTAAAAGATGTATAATCGGATGAATGGTCGAATGTTTAGAACGAAACCCATACTGATGTTTGTAAAACATATTATTATTACCTGTATTCATGAAACTCATTATTTTCTTGTACATCACTTTTTCATATATTTTGGAAATGGCAGGTAGCAAACTAACAGGTCTGTAATTTGTTATTAACTCTTGATTTGAAGATTTGTATATAGGTATAACTTTTGCAATTTTGAGCTGATCAGGAAAGACTCCTGTTTCCAAAGATTGGTTAATTAGGAAGGTCAGCGGGGTTAATATGAGATGCAAAGTTTCCTTTAATAATTTAGTGGATATTTCGTCATGGCCACTGCTAACTTTGGGTTTCAATTTCCTCACAATTTCAATTATTTCACTCGACTGGATAGGTTCTAAAAATATACTACCCGGATTGGATATGTGTAAATAATCAGTGAATTTTTTATTTGATGGTGGGACATTTTCCCCTGTGATTTTTCCTATACTAGAGAAATATTTGTTGAAAGCCTCAGCAATTACAGTTTTATCTTCAATATTTTTATTATCTATCTGGAAATATTGTGGGGAGGAGGATCTAGACTTTACGTTACCTGTTACTGCTCGACTACTACCTGTTACTGTATCCCATATTTTTTTCATGTTACCTTTATTTGTTTCTATGAGTTCTTTGTAGTACCAGACTCTACATTTTTTCTTTATTTTGTTGAAGATATTTAAGTACAATTTATATGTTTGTTTATTTTCATCACTAGGGATTTTGAATTTTTTATGAAGTAATCTATTTTTTTGTCTCATTGATACCATAAGCCCCGTGGTCATCCATTTTTCCCTTTTTATGTATTTCTTATTCGGTTTGACAGTCATTGTAGGGAAGGCCTTATTGAAAGCATTGAGATAAAGATCCTGGAAAGTGTTAAACGATGAATTCGCACAGGGTTGTTCCAAAACTGGTGTGAAATCAGTTTCACTCAGGTAGGTATTAAATGAAGTTTTATTTTTGTCATTAATAATACGTGTCTTAATTGTTTTGGTTTTATTATTGGAAGAATTATGAGGCACCAGACAGAAAACCCCACAATGATCAGCCACATCATTTAACAATATGCCGGATAATACATTTTTTGTTATATCGTTCACATAGATGTGATCAATCAAAGTGGCACAGGTTGATATTCTAGTTGGCCTCGTAATTAATGGTATGAATCCCTTTGACAAAATGTTGTCAACATAGTCATTAGTCTTTTTGTGGATTTTATATTTGAGTAGGTCAATATTCATATCACCCATAATGGTACATTTTTTATGTTCATGATTTATCATATCAAGTGTGTCAAATAGAGTTGTTGCAAACACATCAATATCAGCAAGTGGTTGGCTGTTTGGTCTGTAAATTACTCCCACTATTCGATTGGAATTATCTCTGTCAGAACTGATTTCAATAAACAATGATTCGTACACATTAGGGATGAACGTGCTCAAATCTTCCCGAATTTTATAATTTACATGATCTTTTAAAAATAATCCAACACCACCCCTGCTACTGTCTTTTCTTGTACGAAAGATGAAATTGTGGAATCCTGGCAACTTAAGCCTTAGATCTTTGTCACAGGTATAAACTTCACTCAGTCCTATGACATCAAAAGTGAAATCCTGGTCACAGATATCACTCATCAGTTCGGTAAAAGACGTCCAATTGGCTGAAAGGCCTCTACAGTTCAGATGTAAATATGAAAAGCAATTCGATATAGATTTGACCTCACTATTCAATTGTTCAGGTGTATAATATTTGGTTTCACCTTTTATATTCGCAATTGATGTATAATCAGGGTCAGTTTCATCACTATATAAATTGGCGAAATCAAATTGAATACTGTTCCCCACCTGGTCAATGGATAATTCTGTCATGGATCATCACCTCCCCTCCCCCCACCAGGACCATAGCACACAGAGCGACAGCGACAGACCCCATCCCATGCAAAGCATGCACCAATCGTATATATGTTACACGAAACACTTTTTTGTTGTATCATCCTGATGTTACGACAAAAACAACAACAACAACAAAAAAAAGGAGGGAGTTTCATTTACAGTAATTTGGAATACAAAATTTTGATTTATATAATTGAGGTCCGTAAATTTATTTTTTTTTATTTGTTTACATAATCTACTGGGATTATTTGTGCCGTATGTATAAAAATTTGCAATAGCCTTTTCTACGTTCTAAGTGACAAATTACAGCTCAGATTAATTATATTCAGATCAGAGACGAATTCATCTAAGATCAAATTAATCATAATAATATCCATTCATTCCCGTACATGTATATATAGCAATGTATCAACAAATTCGAATAATCAAGCAGATGGACAAAAATATTGCTTATCTACATACATCAGCGACATCTGAAGACAATTTCACCACACTACTATACATTTGTCCCATATGTATATAGAAATATATTAACAAGTTGGAACAATCAAAACAAAAAGACGAACATTCTGATCATTGACAGCTACACGAGAGACATGTGGAGTTCAGGTATGTGAAAAAGTTTATAATTCTAAAAACGAAATAATAACTACCAAAAATACCAGTTGTTGGTTCTACATAGTATGATCATTTGGAATATTCTGTACATCAAACAATTTTGACACTACGTGTACGCCAAGTTTCATTTTGCAGCTCAGAACATCCACACACTCCAGACTGTGAGTGTATACATATACATCAAGAACATGTGTAATATATTGCACTGCAGCATAATTTTACAGTTTGTACATTTCGCCATCTTATAGAATATACACCTTGTGGTCAACAATATTATTTGATCACATGTGCTTATAAAGATTCATAATCTGGGGAATGAAGTAGTTACTGTTACCAATGTCATCTGAAATATACTGAACTAAAGCAACACATATCTTTGACACTGGGTCTCAGTACTTCCACAATATCATTTTTCGTATCCAGCCATACCTAGTTATATTACATGTGTATATATCAACAAATTGGAATTATGCAACTATTGAGAAATGACATATATATCAGGACATGTGATGTACATCACACAATTATGTACAGACTGAAAGCTTGCAGGTCTAAAAGGGAAGTAATTTATAATACTTGTACTAGTTCATGTCAGTCCTCATTCAGTATCATCCGAAATGACCTGTACTGCAAGGAGACCACTGAAGTTTGACCTCTGTACTTCCACAACAATAATAGTTACCATGGTGATTTTTAGTCAACTAGACCTATGTATTGTCTACATCAACATATTCTAATACGGCTAATGTAACTGATACAACACTGTACAGCAAACAAAACACTGAAATTTGTACTCAGTACTTCCACACCATTACTATGTGTTTTTTCATTCAGCCAGACTCGGGTATGTTATTTATGTATATCAACAAAATTTGAAACAGCTGCTAGGTATATGGATCTATACAGATACATAAATGATGATCAGATTACATCACACTACAGGATAGCATGTATAGTTTGCAAACATTTCTGTAGACACAAGGACACTATTACAATGTTTTTTCAATCAGCCAGACTCAAATATGTTATATATGTCTATCAACCACTTTTTAACCCGCTACTTGGTATATACAGATACATCGATGTTAAGCAGATTGCATCACACTACCCAATAGCATGTATAGTTTGCAAACTTTGACATTTCTACAGACACTACAGAATATACATCCTAATCAATATAACAATAGCTATATTCCAGCCACATGTGTTCATAAAGTGAAAAGCTTGGAAGTCTGAGAATAAAACTTTTTTGTCAGTTGATGCACATTGTACTGCAAAACCAACACTGAAAAGTGGACTCAGTATTTCTAAACCATTACTTTGTGTTTTTTCATTCAGCCAGATTCAGGTATGTTAGCTGTCAGCTGATACACATTGTACTGCAAACAAACCCTAAAATTTGGACTTAGTACTTCCATACCATTACTATGTGTTTTTCCATTCAGCCAGACTCAGGTATGTTATATATGTATATCACAAAATTTTAAACAGCTACTGAGTATAAACAGATACATCAATGATAATCAGATAACATCACACTACAGAATAGCGTGTAGAGTTTGGAAACTTTGACATTTCTATAGACAGTAGAGAATATATATCCTAATCAATATAGTAATAGCTATATTCCAACCACATGTGTTCATACAGTGAATAAATTGCAAGTTTGAACATAAGATTATTTGTCAGCTGATACACA
Organism: Terebella lapidaria; assembly: GCA_949152475.1. Classification (NCBI taxonomy): domain Eukaryota; kingdom Metazoa; phylum Annelida; class Polychaeta; order Terebellida; family Terebellidae; genus Terebella; species Terebella lapidaria. The sequence continues at coordinate 21,150,844 of OX424564.1, read as the reverse complement.
CTGTACTGCAAACAAAACTGAAATTTGGACTCAGTACTTCTACACCATTACTATGTGTTTTTTCATTCAGCCAGACTCAGGTATGTTATATATGTATTACAACAAAGTTTTAAACAGCTACTGAGTATGAACAGATACATCAATGATAATAAGATTACATCACACTACAGAATAGCATGTATAGTAGACATTTCTACAGACACTCCGAAATATACACCCTAGGCAATATAACAACAGCTATATTCCAGCCACATGTGTTCATAGAGTGAATAACTTGCAAGTCAGAAAATTAAAATTATTTATCAGTTGATACAATAGGTTATCGGACCATAGGGCGGTAACCTAAAAATGTTTCATACATATTATTATCCTTCTAGAGAAGTGGTCTGAATTCCCCACCAGGTCTGAATCCCCCCCTCTCCTCCCTTAACCCTACCTTGTTTATGTGATTCCAGATTTTACGAAATATGTCCTACCCTCGTTATTTATTACTCATTTTTCATATATTTAGCATTCTTCGATTGACTGTTCAGGCCCAACCCCCATCTCGTAGGGACTATTTCCTGTTGTAGGATGCTGTTAAATAGTTTAATATAGAGGGGCATTAACGCTGTGGCGCCATACTTGATCATCTCATTCGAGATTATGTCATCACCACTAGACTTTCCCAATTTTAGTTTAGATATTTGTTTCCAAACCTCTCCCTCACTTATTGGTTTATTAAATTCTGACGGACATTCGGAATTCAAAATCATCCATTAGTCTTTCTACACGTTCGTCAAATCTACTCTGTTGACGGGGGGGGGGGGGGGGTGTTGTGTGAGCGTTATATCAGCCGCATACGGAATATCCCGAAAAATGTACATCCTACATCTCTGGAAAATTATCAAATTCACCCCCGTTCAAACGAATGTAGTGCGTGGTTTAATCCCGTATAATGTTCTTCTATTGGTCATTCAATGCGAGTGTATTCTGAGTATTTAGCGTTGGCCGGCCCTGTGAACTGCCCTGCAAGGTACTGATGTGTACACGCGTACCAGCCCTGTACTGAAGTGTGTGGGGTGTAACCTCCAGACAAGCGTGGGCCGGAATCCCCTGGCTGGCTGGTAGAACGTGTGCGCTTTGGATATCGATTTTCCTTTGTTAGGGCTTGAGGCCTCCAGGTAGATCCGTATGCGTTATGTGTATCCCTGTGTTCGGGGCGTTCTCAGCGAGACCGAGTCAAACTCTCTCGGCACATCATACATCAACTCTCCAAACGGTACATTATATTTTGGAAATATATCCTCATTCTGTCGCATTCTCGCAGACTTTGGAATGAATTTATCCACCTTCTCTCACTACTCTATATACCCACGCTTAAGGTCGTGACGTAGAATATCGCGTCGCGTGGGGTGGGGGGAGAATGCCTCGGGTGGGGGGAGTAAAACAGAAGTAACGTGGACAAATACGGTAGGCGTACTTCCGACCAATAGTAACATTTTACGAGTGTAATCCAGTTTTCTGGATCCAGCATGCTCTAAAAATAAACATCCTTCATAATCATTCCAAATTGCTTATTCATATGACTCGAACCAAATTCGAATGAAGTTCCCCCGCTACCGGACTGTATAAAGTTGCACCCAGCCGGGGTAAAATAGTCATTCTACAATAAATATATGTATCGTATCAACCCCGGAATGTCCATGGAGTTACACCATTTCATTACCATCTCAATTTGGGACAACGCAATTAATGGTTTGTTCTCCTTCTGTGCAATATCATTATTAATAATTGGTAATAATAACGCAGGTCGCGCATTTATTCTTCAAGGTGTAAAATATTGATTGAAAATAGCATGTAAAGATTTTGACTGATAATTTGAAGCAGTTATATATTATGGTCCGAAATTAATTTGCGAGCATGTATGTTCCTCGGAGAGAAGCGTGCGGGGGGGGGGGGGGGGGGGAAGAGCGGACTTTTTTCTGGAACTTGTGTCAGCACGAATGCACACGGCATTAAGATGCGCGGGGTGTGGGCAGTGATACACGGCGGTGATGTCTGATAGCATAGGTGGTGGGGGATTAGTTAGAGACGATTCTACGCCTCGGGAAAGTTTTACAACTGATACATGTTGTGAAATCGCGCAAAACTTTCTTTGTATGCCTTGTCCGATGATTCAGGGACGGTCTTCATTATTGTATTTATAGTTAGCGATTTTGGCGTCTTTGTCGTATGTTATTTTACAGTTCATATCATATTGAGCGTGTATTATTATCCAACGTGCTTCATTTATATATGCTTTATCTAACGCGAAGAAAACATGTAAAACATATCATACACGAAGAAAACGACTAATTTTTTTCCAGTTTTTATTTCACAGCACACATCTACAATATTTACAATTTCTACACTACATTTTTCTTATTGGTTTTTCGCAATTTTGTATTTTTGTTCGCTAAACTACGCATGCACAATATACAGTTATCATGGCAGATAGAGTGGTGTAGGGATTCTGCTTAATATTCAATGTCCTCATCCATGGAGTCCTCTTCTTCCGGCTGAACGATATCGTCGAAGAGATGATTGAGATTCTCCATGGACAAATTAAGCGCTTCCTCGAAGTTGGCTCCCCGTCCCATATATTTTTCCACAGCTTTCGTGATTTCCGTGTGGATCATGCTTCTTTGCAACAAATGGCTCATCTTTACCATGGTTTTGTACATTTCCACCAACCCCGTCTTCATTTCCAGTTTCACCTCATCTTCCGGCAACTCGGGTGTATATTCCATGACGCGATGCAGCAGATACTCGAAGGCCGTTTCGCATACGTCATGGTCCTGGACTCCCTTGCATCCATTTTGGAACCAGTTCATGACTTGATCGAACCAGTCATGTGTCATCATAATAGCCATGTTAAGCGCATCTTTGAATGTAGCACCTCGCACTCTGTATTCTTTAACCGCCTTTTCAATTTCAGCATGAATCCGACTTCTCTGGAGCAGATGGATGCAATTCGCCACTCTCTGGTAGGCGTCAATCAGTTTTTCTTTCTTTTTTTGCGCGACCTCCTCCTCCGGCACTTCTTTTTCCTCAATTTCGCCCTGAACAGACTTCAGCATGCGTTTGAAAGCGCTTTCAACCATTTTTCTGGGGAACTCGTCTTCCGACGACTCGTCGTCGTGTGCGGGACATCTCGGCAAGTGCATTTTAGGTCGTAGTTACTCGAAAACAGGGCTCCGCAGCTGAAACATTTCGCTGTCTTGTCCGACTGCCATCCCATGGATTTTGTGATACTTTGAGATGCTGCGGGCTGGTCCGGGGCTGGACTCTGGGGTGAATGATCAATAGGGTTCGGTCTCAGGCGTTTATCTTCCTGCGTTGTCAGTTTCAGGTCCACGACGAGATGTCCGTAGGGCTTTGGGGTTGCTCTGTCGAACTCTTGAAGAAACTTTTGGGGGCAGGCGGGGTACATTTGCCTGGCCAGGGTCATGATTTGCTGATGATCGATAGGGTTTCTGAACAGAGTCAGATAATGACAGTTTCTCCTCTGAGTCGGGTCCTTGCTGTAGTAGAGGTTCTGATTCAAGCAAATGACGTTCAGGTTCCGGTGGTGGCTCCCTTCTGTGAACAAGTCCGTAATTCTGGGATCCTTGGCGGAAATAGACATGAGGTCGTCCAGGACGATGACATTATTTTCCGTAGGTGAGACGAAGTCATCGGAATCCAGATTGACAGGTATCCCCTGTATGAACTGCACTGGAGGCTGAACGGTAGACCTTATGATGTCATAGAGGGGTTGCCATCTCCTGTACAGCCATATGATCCTGGTAGGGGTGGGGAATATTTGACCGGACTCCAAGAGGGATTTTACCCAAGCCATCTTCCCACAACCAGTAGGTCCTGACACGTTCAGAGTGAAGGGGTGTTGAAATACCAGGGGGTCAATATAGTTGACGGACCAGTGCTTTTGCGGCTGCGGCTGTGGCTGCCAAGCCTGAGGCTGAGGCTGTGGCTGCCAAGCCTGAGGCTGAGGCTGTGGCTGTGGCTGAGGCTGCCAAGCCTGAGGCTGATGCTGAGGCTGTGGCTGAGGCTGTGGCTGCCAAGCCTGAGGCTGAGGCTGTTGAGGCTGAGGCTGCCAAGCCTGAGGCTGTGGCTGTGGCTGAGGCTGTTGAGATTGAAGCTGCCAAGTCTGAGGCTGAGGCTGACGCTGAGGCTGTGGCTGCCAAGCCTGAGGCTGCCAAGCCTGAGGCTGTGGCCGAGGCTGAGACTGAGGCTGCCAAGCCTGAGGCTGAGGCTGTGGCTGTGGCTGCCAAGCCTGAGGCTGAGGCTGAGCCTGAGACTGTGGTGGATAATCCATATGGTGCAACTTTTTATGTCTTTTCAGGTCTTGCGGCCAATTATATGTCTTGTGGCAAAGAGCACAAGAATTCATGTTGCCTCCTCAACATCTCTTCTTCGAATGACAGTCTCTAGCTGATATCGCCACTTTTATACTTTTCAGGACCACTTTGATGTATAGTTCAAAATGATGTCTTCCCTTGCTTGATCAGCAACTTGGCCCGTTCCACAGTCTGTTGTGTTGGTGAATCCAGTTTCACTTGAATGGGTTCAGTCATGGGTTTCTCCTCGACGGCATGACTTTTTTTTTCTTTTCCTGTTGAAATTTCTTCCAGGCATCCACTGCGGGAAGGTATGGCTTGAGGGGCATGTTGATGTTGATCCTTTGGCATCCGAAATGCGAATGAAGAAAGAGCTCAATGCAAAGACTTATATAGTTTTCTCCTTCGAAATGCTCGCTTCTGATTGGTCCATTCAAATGATTCGGCGTGGGTAGGCTATGCAGTGGCGGGGTTCTGTGGAATGATAACTGGATGGACTGGTAATAACGTACATCAACTAAGGGAGTGATCATAACCTGACAGTCATAGGGTTCATCGCGATGGGTCATGGTCATAATGTAGCCCAAGCGTATAACCACTTATTACGTCACATGACCACCGCATCTATTACATACCTATTATGTAATCACCTATTACATCGTATATCCACATATTACGTCATATAACAACCACATAACCGTTTATTACATCCCATAACCACTTATTACGTCATTATTAAGTTGTATAACCACCTATTACGTCATTATTAAGTCGTATAACCACCTATTACGTCATATAATTACTTATCACGTCATATAATCACCCATTACATCATCTATTACGTCATATAACCACCTATTACATCATCTATTACATCGTATAACCATATATTACGTCATATTACCACCTATTACGTCATATAACCATCTATTACGTCATCTGTTACATCGTATTACCATCTATTACATCATATAACCACCATATAACCACCTATTACGTCATCTATTACGTCATATAACAACCTTTTACGTTATATAATCAGTTATCACGTCATATAATCACCTATTACATCATCTATTACGTCATATAACCACCTATTACATCATCTATTACGTCATATAGCCATCTATTACATCATATTACCACCTATTACGTCATATAACCATCTATTACGTCATTTGTTACGTCGTATTACCATCTATTACATCATATAACCACCATATAACCACTTATTACGTCATCTATTACGTCATATAACCACCTATTACGTCATATAACCACGGGAAAAACCGACCTAAAGTGCCATCATAACTACTGTCATTGATATTAGATTGATGAAACTCGCCACGAATTGTTGATTTTCACTCGCCAAGGCTCGTAAAAATGAACAATTCTTAGGCTCGTTTCATAAATCTAATATCAATGACAACTCATTAGAGATCCTCTATATATCTTTGAAAAATTTTAAGGGTGAGAGGCCATGCCGAAATTGGATATTTTGTTACATTTATTGAAGTGTGTTTTCAACATCAATATATTTTGCTATTTAGCTCTACATGTAATTGGAATAATTTTTAATTTTAGTATGATTAGACACGTTTTCTTTGGCATGTGAAAGTTTGAAAGTAATTCAACAACATTCGTTGGAGTTGCAACAGGAAGTGTGTACTAGTATTCGCGATTTGATATGAATTCTGAGGTCCAGTAACGCGACGCTCATTCTTAATATATTCACTTGACGATCACTGTGTCGACCTTGTGAATATTGTCTTAAAATATGATATAAAGCATTATCCAGTTCTTCCTCTGGGAAGTTTTAAATTGCGCAAACATGGGATTTATTAGTCCATGTACTTGACTTTTTATATTGTCAATACATTTTGACCACACGTGGAGTATATAATCCATACTTTGGTACTGTGAGCGTGCTGTGTATGAACTGTATCAGCTAGTTATTTATCATATATATATGTTAGACTATATTCAGGTGGCATGATGAATTAACGTTTAATTGTCTTGATGTAGTATTGACTCTCTTATCTGTTAGGTTTTGTACTACCTGTGATCTTTCGGCTTTGCATACTTTACATTGTGTTGTGTTCTCCCTGGCTACTGCAGACCACGTATCATCAACTATCTGTAAATGTATTGTCCACAAGACAGTGCTGATGGCTGATAGACTATGGTTTATGTCTAAAGTATACCCATACGAGACATTCCTTCTCCAAACCAAGGTACACAGATGACTACTATCATAGTTTTGCATCTACATCCATGTTGACTAGGTCTAACATATGTGATGAACTGGATTAAGACTTAGTTATGACATTCTACCGTTCTACGACTGAATCGCACCCATATGCAGCCTGATTGTATGTATGATCAAACACCCTCCACAAATTGTGGAGGGTGTTTGGTTAGAGCCTCAGGGGGCAATCATTGAGTCTCACTTGTAACCTAACTCTGCATGCTAATTGAAAAAAGATTGTTGTCGTCATCAGCAGCAAACGGGAATGGAATGGTACTGGGCGATGACAGGTGAAGGACAGTAACTGGTGGTAAAGTGACAAATGACCCGGTAATTTGTAAAAACGGTGCCAGGGAACGACAGGTGGTCAGCATTTAAGGGCTATAATACAAGTCTGTGCCGATATAGATTATATGATATTTTCAGTATGACATATATTTCAATTAAAGAAAGTAAGGTAGCACATATAATTTAGGGATTGATTCTTCTTGAGCGGGATTTGACGGCTCACACAAGGCACAGTCGAGAGGAAGGATGGCAACACAGATCATGAGCGAGGTACGAGCGAGTGGTTTGTTTAGCCATCATTCCTCGAGACTGTGCCTTGGTATGTTATAATAATCCATACATGTTGTTCCAATCATATACTATAAGGTTATTGCACAATATCAGTTTCTATGCCCGCGGGACAAGTTCTTTCAAAGCCCGAGCCGGTACGGCGAGTGCTTTGAAAGAACTTGGCCCAAGGACTGATATTGTGCAATAACCCGTTTATCGGTCCGTGTATGTGCCGTTCAATTTTTTACCGTTCGTTGCACGGTAAACGAAATAGGCAAAACCTATCGTAATCCGTTTTCTGCGTTCAAAACGGCATACGATATACGAAAAAAGGAGGGTCGTTCCGTTTTTTGCACTCAAAAAGATGAACGAAATACGAGAAACAACTATATTCCGTTTTTTACACCCAAAACGGAGTACGAAATTCGATCAAAGTCCCCGTATACAACATGTGTCGCTGTATAGACTCCGAATGGTGCCGAGGCTGAGGCTGTGGCTGTGGCTGAGGCTGCCAAGCCTGAGGCTGATGCTGAGGCTGTGGCTGAGGCTGTGGCTGCCAAGCCTGAGGCTGAGGCTGTTGAGGCTGAGGCTGCCAAGCCTGAGGCTGTGGCTGTGGCTGAGGCTGTTGAGATTGAAGCTGCCAAGTCTGAGGCTGAGGCTGAGGCTGTGGCTGCCAAGCCTGAGGCTGCCAAGCCTGAGGCTGTGGCCGAGGCTGAGACTGAGGCTGCCAAGCCTGAGGCTGAGGCTGTGGCTGTGGCTGCCAAGCCTGAGGCTGAGGCTGAGCCTGAGACTGTGGTGGATAATCCATATGGTGCAATTTTTTATGTCTTTTCAGGTCTTGCGGCCAATTATATGTCTTGTGGCAAAGAGCACAAGAATTCATGTTGCCTCCTCAACATCTCTTCTTCGAATGACAGTCTCTAGCTGATATCGCCACTTTTATACTTTTCAGGACCACTTTGATGTATAGTTCAAAATGATGTCTTCCCTTGCTTGATCAGCAACTTGGCCCGTTCCACAGTCTGTTGTGTTGGTGAATCCAGTTTCACTTGAATGGGTTCAGTCATGGGTTTCTCCTCGACGGCATGACTTTTTTTTTCTTTTCCTGTTGAAATTTCTTCCAGGCATCCACTGCGGGAAGGTATGGCTTGAGGGGCATGTTGATGTTGATCCTTTGGCATCCGAAATGCGAATGAAGAAAGAGCTCAATGCAAAGACTTATATAGTTTTCTCCTTCGAAATGCTCGCTTCTGATTGGTCCATTCAAATGATTCGGCGTGGGTAGGCTATGCAGTGGCGGGGTTCTGTGGAATGATAACTGGATGGACTGGTAATAACGTACATCAACTAAGGGAGTGATCATAACCTGACAGTCATAGGGTTCATCGCGATGGGTCATGGTCATAATGTAGCCCAAGCGTATAACCACTTATTACGTCACATGACCACCGCATCTATTACATACCTATTATGTAATCACCTATTACATCGTATATCCACATATTACGTCATATAACAACCACATAACCGTTTATTACATCCCATAACCACTTATTACGTCATTATTAAGTTGTATAACCACCTATTACGTCATTATTAAGTCGTATAACCACCTATTACGTCATATAATTACTTATCACGTCATATAATCACCCATTACATCATCTATTACGTCATATAACCACCTATTACATCATCTATTACATCGTATAACCATATATTACGTCATATTACCACCTATTACGTCATATAACCATCTATTACGTCATCTGTTACATCGTATTACCATCTATTACATCATATAACCACCATATAACCACCTATTACGTCATCTATTACGTCATATAACAACCTTTTACGTTATATAATCAGTTATCACGTCATATAATCACCTATTACATCATCTATTACGTCATATAACCACCTATTACATCATCTATTACGTCATATAGCCATCTATTACATCATATTACCACCTATTACGTCATATAACCATCTATTACGTCATTTGTTACGTCGTATTACCATCTATTACATCATATAACCACCATATAACCACTTATTACGTCATCTATTACGTCATATAACCACCTATTACGTCATATAACCACGGGAAAAACCGACCTAAAGTGCCATCATAACTACTGTCATTGATATTAGATTGATGAAACTCGCCACGAATTGTTGATTTTCACTCGCCAAGGCTCGTAAAAATGAACAATTCTTAGGCTCGTTTCATAAATCTAATATCAATGACAACTCATTAGAGATCCTCTATATATCTTTGAAAAATTTTAAGGGTGAGAGGCCATGCCGAAATTGGATATTTTGTTACATTTATTGAAGTGTGTTTTCAACATCAATATATTTTGCTATTTAGCTCTACATGTAATTGGAATAATTTTTAATTTTAGTATGATTAGACACGTTTTCTTTGGCATGTGAAAGTTTGAAAGTAATTCAACAACATTCGTTGGAGTTGCAACAGGAAGTGTGTACTAGTATTCGCGATTTGATATGAATTCTGAGGTCCAGTAACGCGACGCTCATTCTTAATATATTCACTTGACGATCACTGTGTCGACCTTGTGAATATTGTCTTAAAATATGATATAAAGCATTATCCAGTTCTTCCTCTGGGAAGTTTTAAATTGCGCAAACATGGGATTTATTAGTCCATGTACTTGACTTTTTATATTGTCAATACATTTTGACCACACGTGGAGTATATAATCCATACTTTGGTACTGTGAGCGTGCTGTGTATGAACTGTATCAGCTAGTTATTTATCATATATATATGTTAGACTATATTCAGGTGGCATGATGAATTAACGTTTAATTGTCTTGATGTAGTATTGACTCTCTTATCTGTTAGGTTTTGTACTACCTGTGATCTTTCGGCTTTGCATACTTTACATTGTGTTGTGTTCTCCCTGGCTACTGCAGACCACGTATCATCAACTATCTGTAAATGTATTGTCCACAAGACAGTGCTGATGGCTGATAGACTATGGTTTATGTCTAAAGTATACCCATACGAGACATTCCTTCTCCAAACCAAGGTACACAGATGACTACTATCATAGTTTTGCATCTACATCCATGTTGACTAGGTCTAACATATGTGATGAACTGGATTAAGACTTAGTTATGACATTCTACCGTTCTACGACTGAATCGCACCCATATGCAGCCTGATTGTATGTATGATCAAACACCCTCCACAAATTGTGGAGGGTGTTTGGTTAGAGCCTCAGGGGGCAATCATTGAGTCTCACTTGTAACCTAACTCTGCATGCTAATTGAAAAAAGATTGTTGTCGTCATCAGCAGCAAACGGGAATGGAATGGTACTGGGCGATGACAGGTGAAGGACAGTAACTGGTGGTAAAGTGACAAATGACCCGGTAATTTGTAAAAACGGTGCCAGGGAACGACAGGTGGTCAGCATTTAAGGGCTATAATACAAGTCTGTGCCGATATAGATTATATGATATTTTCAGTATGACATATATTTCAATTAAAGAAAGTAAGGTAGCACATATAATTTAGGGATTGATTCTTCTTGAGCGGGATTTGACGGCTCACACAAGGCACAGTCGAGAGGAAGGATGGCAACACAGATCATGAGCGAGGTACGAGCGAGTGGTTTGTTTAGCCATCATTCCTCGAGACTGTGCCTTGGTATGTTATAATAATCCATACATGTTGTTCCAATCATATACTATAAGGTTATTGCACAATATCAGTTTCTATGCCCGCGGGACAAGTTCTTTCAAAGCCCGAGCCGGTACGGCGAGTGCTTTGAAAGAACTTGGCCCAAGGACTGATATTGTGCAATAACCCGTTTATCGGTCCGTGTATGTGCCGTTCAATTTTTTACCGTTCGTTGCACGGTAAACGAAATAGGCAAAACCTATCGTAATCCGTTTTCTGCGTTCAAAACGGCATACGATATACGAAAAAAGGAGGGTCGTTCCGTTTTTTGCACTCAAAAAGATGAACGAAATACGAGAAACAACTATATTCCGTTTTTTACACCCAAAACGGAGTACGAAATTCGATCAAAGTCCCCGTATACAACATGTGTCGCTGTATAGACTCCGAATGGTGCCGTGTATGGAGTCGTCATCACTGCGCACACACGATTCAAGGAACACTTTGATTGTTACCCTAGCATCGATGAATACGAGTATATGAATATGACGCCTTTATTATCACATTATATCCTTGTCTTACCTCTATCGTGTCACTTGAAATATCTTCCGCAAATCTACCCCTGCATACGCTCGTAAACCTACTTATCATAAAAACATTACATCCTCATGAAAATATTGGAGGATTTTCGGAATTTTCACGATGCTCTTGTTTGAGCAATGTTTCCAACGTTTTTTTTTTTACCTTATTGAATATTTTAAAGAACATTTTTGTTCAAAACTTCCGAGAAGTTTGGGCTAGAGTTTAGATGAGAAAATATAGTAGGCGGACGCAATACCATGCCACCAGGTTACACGATCATAAGTCCGGTAGGCCCTTAACCTGTTTGCTGAGGGCATAATGTTTGCTGAAGGCATAATGCTGATTGATTGAGAAAAAAGCGGAATATGGTTTGTATTTATTTATTATACCACATTTATATAGCACCCATTCCATATGGAATATGTTCACAGGTGCTTTACATAACAACAAGATAATTATAACATAATGTTTGACTAGAAATTAAAACAATATAAATAATTTAAGTATAATACATGTACATGGACACACAGGTAAAATAAATATATATTTACACATTAATTAAAAACATGTATGTTTACTGGTCGAAGTGGGTTTTAAAAAGGTGGGTTTTCAAGAGTTTTTTTAATGTGTTGATGGTACTGGCTTCGCGGATGTTACTGGGAAGAGCATTCCACAGGGAAGGTGAAACATGAGTGAAACTTCTGTGTCCATAGGACTTTGTGCGTGGTTTAGGTATCACCAAGGAGAGTGAGTTTTGGGATCGTAGTGGTCGATTCGGCTTGTACACTTGCAGCATGTCCTTGATGTATGTTGGCCACCGATCATTGAGGGCATTGAACGTGTGCACTAGGAGCTTGTACTGGATGCGGAGGTACACGGGCAGCCAGTGAAGTTCCTTCAGTACTGGTGTTATAGGGCTGTGTCGTGGCGTCCTCGTGATGATGCGTGCTGCAGTGTTTTGGACTCGTTGTATTTTATCAATTAGCACCTTGGGCAGGCCATACAACAACGCATTACAGTAGTCAATTCTTGACGTGACAAGTCCGTTAACGAGAGATTTTGCAGCATCAATGGTCAGGTACTGTCTGATGCGCCCGATCTTCCTTAGTTGTGCATAGCCGAACCTGCAAACCGAATTAATCTGTTTGTCCATGTTATGGTGCTGTCGAAAATGACGCCCAGATTCTTCACAGACTGCGTGGAAATAACGGTTGTGTCACCCACTTCAATGGTTATTGAGTCAGGGGCTGTCGGGTTGTGCTCCGATGTGAAGAGCATTACCTCCATTTTTTCTGCGTTCAGTTTGAGCATATTTTGCTGCATCCACGTTTCGATGTCCCTGAGGCACAATTCTATGCGTGCAAGGGCTCCATCCTGATCGGCGTGATCTTGGGGTTTGAAAGCGAGATACAGTTGAGTATCATCAGCATAGAAATGATGGTGTAATCCGTGTGCTCTGATGATGGTGCCGAGTGGTTTAGTGTACATTATATAGTTTTTTGGACCCAAAACGGACCCTTGAGGTACGCCATATTCCAAGAGGGAAGGTGATGATAATTCCCCGTCTACACAGACTGTTTGGTAGCGATCGGTTAGGTATGACCTCATCCAGGACAGAGGTCCTGAAGAACACTTGTGAAGCGTTGGGCATCACGGTCAGATTCGACATCTAGATGGAAGTTGACATCACCAACGATGACAACATCTTTGCGAACTGTTGCGTACTTTGTCAGAAAGCTGGGCCATTCATTTTCGAGGAACACACTGTTCTTCAGTCCATTACACTTTGATGGCGGCGATCGGTACACCACAGCGAGACGTATGGCCAGACCACTAATGTCCAAGTCACAGTCCAGGTACTCAAAATGAGTGTAGTCACCATCATGGCTGGATGCTTTGAGATTGAAAGATATTGAAGCTTTGAAGATGATGGCCACGCCTCCACCTTTTCTGCCTCGTCGTGGAACATGTTTCATATTATATCCACCAGGAACAAGTTCACTGATGCATGTTTTGTCCACAGCACTTCCCAACCAGGTTTCAGTCAGTGCGACGATGTCAAAGTCAATAGACAAGATATAGTCACATAGGGAGAGTGCTTTGTTCTTCACCGACCTGGAGTTGATTGAACAGATCCTGAGAAACTTCTCGGCTGTACTTTTGAGAGTAGGAACACACTTCACCCTGACAAGATTGTTCTTTGGTACATGATTGGTCTCTTCAGTTTGAAGTGGCGATCTTATCCAGTTATGTAGTTTAGTCTGACGAGGACACACAATAGTGGAGATGGCATGTGGTTCACTACAAGTGTCCAAGGAGGGAACATCAACTGAAGTCAGCTGTTTGATGTTGGCATAGTTTACTCCAGCTTGTTTGTAAACACACTTCACCTTGGCCCCTGTGTAGTTCTTGCTCACAACGCTGAGAATTGGCCTGATTAGCTTTCTGCCTGCTTTACTCCCCCTCCTGGTGCGTGACCTACACAAGTTTAGTCTCTGCAGTGGATCAAACAATGGTTGATTGGTCACAGCACCCACGAATGCTGACCTGAGTCCAAGGAGAAATGGTCTGGGGTAGAAAGGCATGGTTCAGTGGGCACAATATTCCACAGGCAGTCAATCAAATGATGATAATCCAAAATAATAACTGTCCAATAGATGTTATCCAACAGCAGTATCCAGTCTGATAGATATGGTCTATGCTCATTCATGCATAATCTAGCCAATTTGTAGAGATGCAGAAGCAGAACAAACAACACAAATTGTAGTATTTCCAAGAGCTATCTGGGAGCTGGCCATTACATAGCGCTCTACCAAATGTATTCCGTATTTCGTTTACCGTTTTGAATGTGAAAAACGGAATATGGTTTGTAATCCGTATTTCGTTTACCGTTTTGAGTGCGAAAAACGGAATATGGTTTGTATTCCTTATTTCGTTTTTAACGTTTTGAATGCGAAAAACGGAATATGGTTTGTAATCCGTATTTTGTTTACCGTTCTGAGTGCGAAAAACGGAATATGGTTAGTGTTCCGTATTTCGTTCACCGTTTTGAATGCGGAATATGGTTAGTGTTCCGTATTTCGTTTACCGTTCTGAGTATAGGAAAAACGGAGTATGGCCCATGTTCCTTGTTTCGTTTACCGTTCATTGCACAGCAAAAGATTGAACGGCATATACACGGACCTTTATCATATGTCAATGTTAATGGTGTGTTTTAGTTTTGAAAACAACGATAATTTAGTACTTTTCTTTCAACCTTGGTGATGAACAAGCAGTTTTGCGGTTCACAAGGTAAAATAACGTCAAAAATAACGCAACAAATGAAGTTCCTTGTCAGTGAAATGCTATGCAGGAAAATTACGTTATTGTCGTTTTCTGTTTACGTAGCGGGCGGAGATTGGCAGCGGGCCATACGAGGATTTGTGGCCCGCTAGGGCAGTTTTTGTTATTGAAGCTTCTGTGTGGTTTTCAACTACATTATATGCTCAGACATGACGAAGACAATTATTGCAATTAGTTTGTACAGTTTTTGAATTACTCAAATCGGATATTCCGTTGTATTTCATCAATCCATTAACATTGACATAGGGCCTATGATAAAAGTATTTGTGTTTAAGGGTTTGAGACCATATGTGAGCAGATTTTGAAACTTCCCGAGGCTGGCCTTGGTGAGACCGCAATGCCCTCATATATGGTCTCAAACCCTTAAACAATCAACGTTGTCAAGATAAAGAAAAATGAATTATAGCATACTTTGGAAACTTCCTTCTCTATATTAAGGCATACACCGTAAATGTGATATAAAGGCATTCGATGCATTTTGGAAAAACCCAAATGAGCTGCTGTGAAAATGATGGTGTGTCAAAAATTAAATTTATAAATCTTCTAGGTACCTCATGAAAAGAAAATAAATAATTCCAAGTACCAATCAGGCAATTTAATCCTGTGGTCTTCATTTTTTAAAAATACGATACTTGTTTTCTTAACAAGTTGGATGGCACGTAAGAAAAACCCCACACGCGCATGAAATGACTTGACGTGGTTTCTTCTTTGAAAAATTACGTAATTCTCTACGTTCACTCATTGTTAGGCACGTTAGCAACGACATTGGCGCGTGAGTTGAAAAATGTAAACAAACCAGCTCAATGAACTTGTGGTGAACAGAACAGATGCATTAGATGGAGCTGGTTTTGTGACCGACTATTTGTAAATATTCTCTCCATTTTCATCAGCAAAACGTATGTTATAATAGAAATTAATCATTTGTTGTCGGGCATGGTCACCTTCCCAAAAGTTCTCGGGAAAAGTGAAGCTGACAACAGCCCTCGTTCGCTGTGCTCACTCGGTCTCCGGCTGTTGTCAGCTTCACTTTTCCCTCGAGCTTTTGGTCAGGCGACCATGCCCTCCAACCAATGATTAATTCCTAAAACAATACTGTCAGTTCTAAATCATGAAATTACGTTTGTTACGTTTGTTGTTTCTCATTGTGAAATGACGTTTCCATGGTAGATCCATTCTCCTTTTTAATAAAAGAAACCAATCTGTTTTAAATTACGTTTTTTTGTCATTGTGGAATGACGTTTCCCCCAGGACGTTTCCATGGTAATTATTTGCCATTACTCCTTTTTGAAAACGTTTACTGATCAGAAGAAATTTGCATATTTGCCGGTCTTGGTTGAAATTTACATGTTTGACGGTCGTGGTTGACCTGAACCATGACCGGTTAGCCAGTCGTGGTTCGATTCAACCACGATCGGCTGGACTTGTGTGAACTTTTCAAAACCTACATGCTGTCTTAGCATTTAAGTTTATCAAATTCACCAATCATGTTATAATGCATTATAACATACTGCCATGGTAACAGACCCAAAAGACAATGGAAATCAACAACTTATAAAAGCTGTCGAATACCGGGCTGAGAGGGATTCGATACTGTCGAACCACCGGATGTTCCATTTTATTTACGTCATGAGCTATATGACGCCATTTTGGTAACAAAATGTTGCCACTAAAATTACGTCATAGAGCTTATATCCTTTGTTCTATTTACGTCATGAGCTTTATGACGTCATTTTGGCGCCAAAACGTTGCCAGAAAAAAAACGTCATAATAGAAAATGATCCTGCTTGATTGGGATTTGATGACTCCCACAAGGCAGTCTCGAGGAAGGATGGCTAAACAAATCACTCGCTCGTACCTCGCTCGTGATTTGTGTTGCCATCCTTCCTCTCGACTGTGCCTTGTGTGAGCCGTCAAATCCCGCTCAAGCAGGATCAATCCCTAAAACAAACCACTCGCTCATACCTCGCTAGTGATTTGTGTTGCCATCCTTCCTCTCGACTGTGCCTTGTGTGAGTCGTCAAATCCCGCTCAAGAAGAATCAATCCCTAAATTATAACATACTGCCATGGTAACAGACCCAAAAGACAATGGAAATCAACAAGTTATAAGCGCTGTCGGAAACCCCGCTGGGAGGGATTCGACACTGTCAAATACCCCGATGAAAGAGATTCGATACTGTCGAATCACTTGATGTTCCATTTTAATTACGTCATGAGCTTTATGACGTCATTTTGGCAATAAAATGTTGCCACTAAAATTACGTCATGGAGCATATGCTTTGTCACATTTACGTCACGAGCTTTATGACATCATTTTGGCGCGTAAACGTTGCCTGAAGAAAAACGAAGTTCATGTCATAAAAGAAATTGATCCTGCTTGATTGGGATTTGACGGCTCCCACGAGCTACAGTCTCGAGGAATGATGGCTAAACATACCTCGCTCGTGATTTTTGTTGCCATCCTTCCTCTCGACTATGCCTTGTGTGAGCCGTCAAATCCCGCTCAAGCAGGATCAATCCCTAAATAACATGTCTAGTATCCAAGACGATAACAAACACGAATGTTCGGCTGTTGCTCTGTTTTAAATTAATCAAATGTGTGCAATGTTGTCATCCAGAAGTAACGCGTCATGGGAGATTTTATGACATGTTGGTTCGCATGTGGATGCAGCCACATTATGATTTTGGACAGCAGATTTTATTACAAGAGCAAATTTAACATCATTCATTAAGATTCTCTCACAGTATCTACTCTGTGAGATGTTGTATCTGCAGTGTTGGTCAAAAGATCCAAAATCCACCTCGTACATCTTCCAAGCATTTTTGTTGCTGGGCTCACATACTATGATATATCCTTGTAACATTTTAATAGGTTTTTTTTTTTGTATTTTTAAATAAACAAATTTAAAATAATGGGTATCCCTGTGAATGCTCTCTGTAGACTTAACTGAAAAACAATTTTGCAAATATGTCACAGAAATGTATTAAAGTACATGAGCCGAGCACTGAAATTTGTCAAACGTTTTACCCATGCCTAAAATTATTTTTGCTGGAGTTCGTTGTAGATTTTTGCTGGTGCATGGTAATTTTTTTGCTGGTGGGCCACAGAGTGTTACTGGTGCTCTGGATGCTTGGCAGAAAACCTGGCATAAGTATAAGAAAGCCTTTTGTAAGCACTATAACCCCAACAGAACTGGAACTGAAATGACATATCATTAATTGTACATGCATTTAAGGCGAGGATACCTTTAGTGTAGAGCATTGTTTGCGGGTTGCAATAATAATGCATATAAACCCGTTGATATGACTGCTAACCATGCAGAAGGAGCCATGTGAAGGCAGAAGGTATAGTAGTCTGTCATTCCTTTTTTGTCCCCATCAAGCAACTTTTGTAGCCACACGAGATTGGTAAATATATTAACACATTATTGATCAATACAGCAGGTGATTTTTGCTGGTGCCATTTACAAGTACCCATGATTTTTACTGGTGAACCAATGATTTTTGCTGGTGTGACTGCACCTTCAGCATCTCTAACTATTTCATTTGATGCCACTTGGCAAGTAATTGATGAATACTGTAACAACAATTATTGGCAAACTTATCCAGTACAAAATATAAAAGAAACACCCTATAAAAATTGATAAATATGCATTTATTTGACAATTCATGATTTTCCAGACACCAGCAAAAATCAAGGGTATGTACGTTACACACCAGCAAAAATCACGGGTCCACCAGCAAAAATCTTACATACCAGATCAAAGTTAGACCCATTCATTATCTTGATTACTGTGGTCACACGCGAAGAGGAAAAAGATATCAATATGAATTAAAATAAACCACAGATAGGGAAAACAAATGCGATTTACGGTGGTCTTTAATTATTTGCATGTTTTCGAACACCAGAAATGATTTGGGACGCACCAGCAAAAATCTACCATGCACCAGCAAAAATCTTCAACGAGCACCAGCAAAAATCATTCTAGGCATGGGTAGGCTCCGCCACAGTGAAAATGTTAAGATGTGTAATGTCTTTTTTTTTCATCGTCATCAAATGTGTTTTCAAAATGAAGGCTCTATCGGCCCATGAAAACATGTTTGCAAAAGGGACGTAACTCATGTTTGGACTTTCGGCTTTATGGCTTTCATGAGGGCTGCAAAGTCACATGATTTCATGCAGTGATCTTGGAGACAAACAACACCATTTGTTCTAACATGAGTATCAAATGAGTAAAACTCGGGAATACTAAAGAAAACAAAGAGTGTATAGGTGTTTGTCATCAAAATCACTGCGTGAATTGCACAAACGTATACGATCCAGGCGCTAACAACAACAAGAGGTTGGACTCTGACCCCGAAAAAAATTGAACTAGACCACGATCGATAGGATAACGAGTTTGGCCTATTCATGTATTGCCACAGTGACTATCACGTAATAGGCCATATCAGAAATGTTTTAGAGTACAGTAGAACAGTTATACTACAATATGGATACAATCGGAAGTGGTAAGACAATTTCAACCCAAATGCCATTGGATAGATCGAGTTCTGGGTATACCACGGTGTATGTGAAATTGTACCATATACTTTACAGTATTGATCTTTATGTTCGTCACACTTGTAACTTTAACCTCGACCCCCACCCCGAAGTCGGCATACAAAACAGCAGTATTTTGGGGGTAACAGAGAGTTTTTGCTGGACGTTTTCGGGCGATTTCTTTTGTAAATAGAGTCATTGTGTTATGGTAAAACAACCTGATAATACAAATATCCTGACCACAATAAGAGGTGAGTATTTATATTTTTTTATCAAGTTGCTATACCTTAAAACGACCACTTCGTCAACAAAATTAGCCTGGAAGTACATTTATTATTATTTTACTATTATACTGTGCTGTAATTGGTTGTGACGCGGTCACATGACTAACAGTATTTTCCATATCATGATATTGTATGGCTGAAAGCTGTATTGACCTCCCTTTCTAGGTGATTACAAGATTTTCGGTCACGTGACAAGCAATATTTTCCGGTATTGTATAGCCGAAAGCCGTATTGACCTCCCTCTCGAGGTCAATACAAGATTTTTGTATTTTTTGGAATTAATAATAACAAATATTGACTTTGGTGAGGTGAATACGTGATTATATTCACTTGGTGAAAGTCGTATTCACCGAGTATGAAATCACCTGAAAACGTCTAGCCAAAACTCCCTAATGTTACCAACATTGACAGGACACATTTGTATAAATGTTGTCGTCACTTGACATCCGGCGTCGTCTTCGTCAATACTTTATCAATGTTTCATCAGATGTCAAATGGGGCCGAAAATTTCTCCGAAGCCGATCGTCGGAGAGTCTTCAGATTTGGTATGGAGCTTCCGTGGGATAATATTGCTCAAGCAGTATTCTCCTACTTCACATAGACAGTGAAATATTATAGATCACACTCCTGATCCGTCGCCTGGGGTTTTCGTGGTTAGATCTCTGAGGAAAATACCCTATGATAATCCAAGTGGACATTTGTAACAGTCTCGTCCGTTGTACCCAGCCGTAGCTTATGTGTAAAAGTTGGCTGGTCTGCTACTAGGGATGTTTCATATGCACGTTCGTGGAGGCACGAACAGCACGAAGTACGAACCGCACGAACAGGCTGATCTGAAGGGGACCGGTTATTGCTTCAGAACAGACTACGCATAGATTACCACAACCTCAGTCTGAGCGACGCGGAGACGACCAATGCATCAACTGTAAACGGGCCGCGACTCAATTTGCATTGTGTTTCTAAATTTATCGTCCGCTGTGTGCTATAATTAGTAAAAGGTGTTATTATAGTAATAATAGTAAATATCTTTGATTTATGGAAATACATTTGCCGTGACATCAGTTATATATTGCTATAATGTAAACCTTTTCACACCAAACTGTCGAAGTGTGATTAATGAATGTGATTTACATATTCTGGTACCAGCTGAGAAGATATTTATGCAATGTATATATTTTTTGCATATTCTCCAAGCCAAAGAAAGTGTTACGAATATTGTACATAGATCTATTTTTTTGGCCAAAACAGTGTGTATGAAATACATGTTGAAACAACGTACAATATTGAAGAATAGTGGATATAGGACATTGGACAGTACAAGTATACATTCCGAGTGGATATTCAGAGTATGATCACTCGGAATTACTGCCAAATATTTTCTTTGTCAAACGAACTATAATTTTGTGCATTCTCGGACATATGAACGATGCAAATGCAGTCATATAGGTACATCCCGCAAATTGGTCCGAATGATGGCCTACCGTTTTCCTACCTTGAAATCATTTTTGACCCCCTATTTTCTTTTCAGTATTAGGATGCTGATGAATTACTCTATAAAATATGTCATTTTGAAGAGATAATATTCAAGAATTACATTTTTTTTTTAAATTTTGACTCTTCGTTACCTCACCGTTCGTAGCGGACTACGTTAATTCGTTGTTAGGCTATATGTCATGAGAATTGTGAGACTAGGTAATCGTTGTTTTTTTAATTTTAGCAAAATTATGTAATCTTGAACGGATGCCTTTAGCGATAAAACGAGCATAGCGGTCCATATCAAAATCAAGCACAAAGGTTCATAATTGACAACAAAACCCAGGGTAAAATACTTGATTTCAGTTAAAATTATCAAAATTGACCCATATCACAGATAATGTGGGTTAAACTTACCTATAATTCCGATACCATACTGAAGAGAATCTTTAATCTAAAGTTTGTGTTTTAATGCACAATGTCATACGATAATCGTTTCAGAATGATAATTCAGAAACAACTTGAAATCACGAGCGTGACTTGAGTTCGAATCAGTGTGATGGGCATCATCACGCCAGCTGAATGTAACAAGTTATTAACGGCAGAGTGGACTTTTTGCGTGTTAACATAAAATCTCTCACGAAATATAATATATTTGTACCGATAGCTAGAGTGATGATGCTACCATCTGGGCATATAACCCCTGCTCCCTCACTATCTGATGATTTTATTTGGTGAGTTACTGTAGATCACCCCTTTGATGAAGATCGTCTTTTGATGGAAATGATGGTACCCGGGTGGTATTTTGGGCTCTTGGTTGACCCGGGTATGACCCCCCCCCCCGAAAAAAACAAAAACAACAACACTGAACCAGATATTGCTAACGTTTGAAATACTTTTAAAAGAGTTTAGTAGAAAGACTATGTCTTTTTGTGGATATATTATTATGCGTTACGACTCCTACCAAAATAATAACCGGTCCCCTTCAGATCAGCCTGTTCGTGCGGTTCGTACTTCGTGCTGTTCGTGCCTCCACGAACGCGCATATGAAACATCCCTATTAGCATGCTTGACGGTTCGACGACTGACGGTTCCATTAATACAGGTAAGAGATTCATGACTAACTGGCACAATACTACGATTAGTGTATTTTATGCCTTAGTTGGTCAACCCATGGCTGACCCATGCGACTGTGAATCCTGGACGCCAGGTATAGTTTTCCCAGTAAATTGGTTGGACTACCTACGATCGGAAATTTACAAATTTCTACTACAATTTTTACCAATAACTGGTACTTTCAAGTTTCGAAAATGAGCATCAGTGTCACCTCATGCCCCTTAGCATGTCCAACCAGAAGGATTCTTACAATCTGGCAAATTTATTTATTTTATTTATTTATGATGCTTGAAGACGCAATATCAGAACCTGGTAGGTCCTATCTGTGCGCCGTACAATGGAAGCTAAAAACATAAATGGGAAAGAGGATTGTTTTCTGCTAATTTTTGATTCCAAATACTCTGTCTAGGATTAATATGACATTTCTGTCAATGTAGAACCAGGCTCCTTATATATACCCTGGATAGTAGGTCAAGTAACCTTCCATGCCATGATTTACCACGACAAAGAGCATGAAAACATGAAGTCATTAACATATGATAGACTGGGACACCCCTAACAGTGAAATCTCACAAAGGACATCACAATTAATGTGGACGGTTCATTTGTTAACGTCTGCATGTAGTGGTTGAAGGTAAACAGTTCCAATTCCACATATCACATTATGCACTGTCTCTGCGTGAACACCAATATCCATTACAATATATATTACCATACCATAGGTTTAATATCTCACATAAAGCATAATCACACCACTTCACTGCACTTACTGTATTAAGCATGCGGATCTGAATCACAACTAGAGGTCGATAGAGAATACGATCGATGGTCTATGGCGAACACATTTCTCTGTTCACCTTGTGCAAATTGTCATGGACATCAAACAATAAAAGAATGTTCACTTTGAGATGATACACGGCACATTATTCTTACCTGTGGTTGTGGCGCGTTCATTTTTTCTAGGACCTCGATCTGCAGTAATATTATATGCACGTGAACTTTGTGTCATAATTATAGCTATAATTCAGCTAAGCTATACTTATAGCTTCCTGTCAGCTTTATACTTATATTTCCCTTTATGTTTCAGTGGAAAGTGTACCCGGATTTGTCGTCAGCTTGCCTGAGTTTTTTCCCAAACACGATGACGTCCTTGTGAGCGCTGTGACTGATTCCATGCAAAAGATAGTCAATCACCTAAGCAAGACACACCCTCGCTTCCAGTGCACCATCCAGCCGGCAGGAAGTTTGGCAGAGGGTACGCATGTGGACAAAAGCGACTTTGATTTTATAATAAATCTTGACTACTTTGTCCAGGAAAGCCCATGCTTTGAAATCTTGAAAAGGAAGGATTCTCATGTCACTTTGCAACTGATCAACTCAACCGATATTGAAACCTGGGCCGATTGTCTAACGTCGGATATGGGTGCAGATAAGCTTTTGAGTGGAGAAGCTGTGAAGTCCAAGTTCTTTGACCTCTTCAAGGAAGCCTGTGTTGATGTGCCTCTGCACCCAAGATTGTATTATGCATCTGACGCCAACCAACACACTGCAGATATTAGGGGTTCACCTGCTTCAGTTCTGACGTTGGCTTGGGACAATGGTATCGACCAATCAGTACTTATTGATGTAGACCTTGTTATCACGTGCTCACTTGGCTCGCTTCCAGATTACTTTTATGATTATTTAGGACTTGATGATGAGCTTATAGGAAGGAAGGTAACAGACAGCATTGGAAGTGTTCACACCTGGGAGTACAGTGCAGTAATGCGAAGCATTGTAGAATGGCGTGTGTCTTGGAGCAAGAAAGAGAATGCGCTGATGACAGAAATTGGCAGATCTACACCCAATGCAATACTGTGTTATCGAGTACTAAAATTTCTTTGCAAAACACACTTTGGGCATGGTATCAAAAAGGTGACAGTCGCTGAGTCTTATCTAATCAAAAACATACTATTCGATGCTTGGGCAAATGACTTGAGTGACTCCAAGAAATGGTCGTCTGAAAATCTTGATGAGACATTCTTGCAATTACTCGAAATACTGTGCCATGCACTGAAATTTGGAAGAATGGCATATATGGCCCACAAAGTTACAATCCTAAGTTCCACATCATGGCACACAACGTATGTTATCCCAGCTCTACAGGCTCTAATAACGGAGATAGCAACAACTGACTCATGGACAAAAGAAAGGGTACAAAGCTTTGTTGAACAGTCTATTCCATGCCCATCCAAACCATGGGATACAGCTGGATTCCGCCCCTCTAGTAACAAACGGTTTCAATATCTTGTTCACAGACAGGGCATCAAACATTGAAACCGAGTGTGGAGATCCTGAGTCAGCCATATTTTCTCATACTAAGTTGAATCCGACCTTTTTGTGCGAGTTACTCAAAGGTCAACTTCCTATTAGATTCATATTAGATTAAAAATCACTACACAAGACCCCTTGAGGTCTTTCTTTTCTTAATAGTGTAACGGTTGTGGCTCCAGGACGGAACATAATGTGAGACGGAGCGTGCGCTGTCTATTGTATTCTATGTTTTTGGCACTCGGTGCAATTAATAAATCTGTGTGCATTTTAGGGCTTGTATCCAGGTTATCCTCCTAGGTGGCGCTCCAGTGTTCCTACACGTGTTTAGCACGTGGTACCTTGTTATTGCCGGATGGACCAATCAGAGACCAGTTGGTCACGCGACCAAGTTATTAATATATTAAATAGCAGTCTCTTGCTCCGTCTGCCCACTTTAGCCAAAGCCTGAACAGGGTCAGAGTAAACCATCTCTGAGTAGACGGAGTAAATGGAGCAGACGGATTAAGCAGACGCTCAGTTCTGGCCCTCCCCATTTGGGCAAGAGCCCCAATAGCCACTAGGAGAAAATTCCTGAGTACAAGTACTACTATGTGACGGCAAAATTAATCTTGTGTTGTGTCGGTTCTTGGGAATCTTGGGAAAAGCTTCTGAGTTAGTGGAGGGACAGTACCCAGGGAGAAGGCAGCCCTCCCTAAAGAGGCTGGAGGAGTGGTCGACGGTAAACTGTAACATGGAGCGACACTCCTAAACGGGATTTGAACTAGAGAAAACCAGAATTCTTTTGGGCAAACAACCGTACCAGCCGATCCTTAGCCACGACCAGGCTACCAGTTCACTACCTCTTATCCCGAAGGGCTAAGGACGAGTTACACCCCGATCGCTGATAGGGGTTTCACAGGATGAAATCATGAATGGCAGGACGACTCGTGGCGAAGACTAGTTGAATGTTGACGACTTGTGGTTCAATCATGAAAACTTGTACCAAGATTTTTTAGCTGTAACGATCTTGGAAAAACTAGTTTTTGGGCGGGTTGCGTGCAACCAACCCGCCTATTAGATTGGCGTGTCTAGCCGTCCGTCCGTCCGTCCGTCCGTCAACAATTTCTTGTGAACGTGATAACTTACAAAGTTTTCATCGAAATACCGCCAAAATCATACCAGAGGTGCATCATGAGCAGATCTCGGACAAGTTCGATGATGGGTGACCTTGACCTATTTTTCAGGTCGTGGCAGGACTTTGAACTTGACAATACATGAGAACAGGACTTTGTACCTTGTGAACGCGATAACTTACAAAGTTTTTATCAAAATACCGCCAAAATCATACCAGAGGTGCATCATGACGGACTGGTGCATCATGAGCAGATCTCGGACAAGGTCGATGATGGATGACCTTGACCTATTTTTCAGGTCGTGGCAGGACTTTGAACTTGATAATACACGAGAACAGGACTTTGTACCTTGTGAACGCGATAACTTACAAACCTTTTAACGGAATACTGCCAAAATCATACCAGAGGTATTTTTGCATCATGAGCAGATCTCGGACAAGTTGGATGATGGATGACCTTGATGAAATTTTCATTGTCTCATGCCTGATGAACTTCCCAGCGAGGATGCCTGGACGTAAATGTAATCATTCTCTCCCCGAAGAGCAGTATCTTGCGTCCACTTAATTGTACAATTTTATCAGATTTCTGTACTGAAAAGGTACTGTTCACCTGCACTGCCAATTCCTTCCACTAACAGCCCTCCTCGATGCAACCCGCCCAATTGTCGCGGACGCGACTCATACTTGTTTAGTTAGTGTTCAAACAGAACAAATATGTTAAAATCCTAGTCAATAGTGAACATTATTACCTTCTGCAGGACACGTACGCTTCTCAAAGAAAGTTAGGGTTAATGTTGGTAACACCCTGGTAAAATTATATAATGGGACAATTATATGAGGTAAAAACTATGTCACTTTTAGTCATACACATGTGGGCAGCGTGCAACACAAATTTTAAGTAACTAATTAGTTAAAATGTGTTTTGTATGTTGAAAACATGTGTATGAATAAGATGTGGTGGATTTTGCCCGTTACGGAAAACCCCATATAGGAGTGCAACAAATATCCTTAACCTTTTTTTGAGAAGTGTATATGATTTATTATATGTCCCAGGGGTGTCAATTGTAGAATGGTATGTAAAGTATAAATGACTCGTTTTATGTCCCATAAAACGAGTCATTTATGGGATTACTGGTGTACGGTCACGTCGGTGACATATCAGAGGTGTGAATGGACTCGTGGTCTGGGTGTTTTAAGACGCAATCCCCTATATACTTGTAACGTTCGGACGCCCAGTACGGGACGCCCGGCGATACCCTACAGGTATCACGACCAGGTACCAGTCCGTCCGGAACGAGTCCGGCCGTCATACATCACCACATGGTACAATACATCATCACCAACATCATCACATATCACATGCATTATAAAACATAATGGTAATGTAGCCGTGTGTAGAGCCCGCGATGCCATGGGAGCGGCACCACGGAACCCGTACACGTGGGCATATTGCTCTCCGGACTCGCCGACGGCCTTGAGGCAGAGGTAGAACTCTGCACCAGCCCGACGGTCTGCCAGAGCCTATGTCACACCGTCCCGGAAAGGAGGAGAACTGGCGATCCACAGGGCTTGCGCCCCCGAGTCAGCAACTTGTCTCCCCCAGCCCGGGCCCCCCATGGAAACTGTCCCCAGGGCCCCCACGGGGCCTCTACTCGGACAATCTCCTCGATCGAGTCGCTTCCAGTGTATATATAGTACAACAGAAACTAGAGGCAGCATGCGAAACGTCATCAAACCATTGTTATAGTTTACTGGGCGAGAGAGAATTACTGAGCGTCGCCATGGCAATGCACGCTCGAACGGAGCTGTCAAAACAAAGGCCGTAAAAACAAGCTAGTGTTTTCAAAGTCACCTGCCGCGATCTTTGGGCAAAATCGCCACATTACCCCCTTCTTACAATGTTGGTCCCCAACATGCTCCACCCACGCCCAAAACCCCCGAAACGCGACGGGAGCATCGCATGGCGGACCGAAGGAAGCAAGGTGAGCGGTACCCAGAAGTCACGGCGCAACACACTAGGACTTTAAGAGTCCCTTTTGGAAGAATGGGGAACTACCTCCGGACTTACGGAGTAAACTATAACGCGCTTTGAAATTTTGAATAAACCCTCATAAACCCTGCGGCATCTCCGACACAATCATGGTGACCCGGTTCCGATCTTCCACTACTGGAGAAGCCGGCGGTTGACGGACAGCCTCTGCTGCTGTCCGGACAGCCTCTGCGACCGTCTTATACTCCGCCGGTGTCTGGGCCATCGTTGCTGTCAGGCGAGCTGCATAGCTCGAGCCTGCCGAGACGACACCAGACTCCTTCCAGTTATCGTCCATGACGCGCTGTGCAAAGCGCCACGGACCATAGTGAAAGAAACGGTTCTTCGACGTCCCTGACATAGTCATAAACGTCGCCACCCATGGTGGAATGTATCCATAATTGATTACAGGCCCCACCTCATCACCAGTGGTGTGAAGTCCCTCACCGCGGTGTGCTCCCGCGCGGTGAGCGTTTAGGGCCTCAAGACTGGGGAAATATCGCTGCTCCGGGCTACGAGAGTAGCACCGTCTGCACACGAACATTCTCACCCAGGGGTAATGGTACCCCGCAATCTGTCGGCTCAGGTGGTCGTAGGAAGGATACCTACAGTCCCGGTTGAGTGCACAGTGCGGGTCCTTATACCGGTCCAGGGAAACCGGACAGAGAGGGCAAATTACTGCCTCATCCGTCACGGGCGGCAGTCCGGCACGCTCCTCATCCGTGAGTGGATGAGGCCTAGTAAAAGGCGTGTCGGCCGCCGTACCCGCGTCCGCCGTGCGGCGGGCACGAGGATCCCTGCCATAGCGCGCGAGGAACATGTGTCACTGACGTACCCCAGAGAGTTCGGGGCCCATGCCGGCCCGCAGCCTTTGTATTGATGGCTGCAGATGATTCTGGCTTGCCGTCCGGCTTAGGCGCCAGTGGCTTAGATCCTCCGGATTTTGATCCGGACTGAGGCGGGGGACCACCGGACTTACGTTTCCGGTGATTCCGCTTCTTCTTATTCTGCTGGGGTGCGGAGCACGCGTCCTGGTCGGACGCGGACTCGGATTGCCCGCGGTCGGTGGCCTCCGATTTCTGTTGGGCCTCCCACTGCTTCTGGGCAATCTTCTTGGCTCGAAGGCGAGTGCGTCTGGAGATGGGTGATACAAACCCATCATCCTGCCCCTCGGTTTCCTTCGAGCCGGACTCCTGCACTACGACGGATTCTGGGACGAAGCTTCCTCAGCCGCATCTACCTGTTCCGCCCAAGTCGCAGATGTCCCCTGGACGTGCGGACCAGACTCCGCGGGTGCAGATACGAAGGAGTTCCCTCCGGACCCAGTGTCTGGACGGCCGAGGCCATCTGGACGGGTCTCCCGACGAGTACTCCCATCCGGCCCAAGAGACGCAAGCATCTCCGCGGGCAGATGCAACTCTATATCTACAACCGCAGGTCCTGCCTCACTGCAGTCCATCAACTCCTCCGTACGTGGAAGAGAAGACGGATTTAAGAGTTTCTCGGCTTCTAAAGCAGCCAAGTTGCTCTCCACAGTACAGTCCACCGTGCCCTCGCTCTCAGCCTCGGTTCCTGAGTCAGAACCAGAGCCAGAGCTGGATTCCGCAGAACCCACGTACGCGCCTTCGGGGATATCCTCGCTGTCATCCCCCTCAGGCCGCGTGGCTCTCGAGTACGTGTTACCGCGCTCCAGAGACCCAGTTCATCCCGAGTGCATGTTACCGCGCTCAAGAGACTCATCTCCGGACCGGATCTCACGAACACTGTCCGGAGGCACCTTCCCTCCCTTGCCTTCCCCATCACTTGAATCACACATGACAAATTCGAACGCTCTAAGCGTAAACACTGGGAGTCAGATCCGCAGATCTGTCTCCACCAGTGCCGAGTGCTCGAATGACCAGTGATCTCAGATTACATAGCTTATAGGCATCAAGTGTTGGCAGTTATACTGCACGCGCAGCGTATACGCGTTCCCGTGGAAACGTCTATCTGCTGCATCTATCAGAACAGATCGACAGACAAAAGAATGTTTTCTAACAATGGGCTCATACATATACACGAATCTCCCCCCGGTGACTCCTATCATTCCATGTATACGGGTGGCCAAAAATACCAGCCATCCCGGGGGAACCCGCTAATTTACTACAGTAATTAACATCAATCATTAGCTATTGCTTCCGCACTGGCGGTCAATGATGTGAAGTTAATCACCCTCGCAGGTTAAAGATTGTATACAATGTATCAAAAGTCAAACTACTTGTGGCTGTCACGATTATGTCAACCTATTAGCAGTGTCAGGTTACATCTGGCACCGTCCAAACAGCGATGAAAATAAATCCACCACCGTTTGCCTGCTTTTCATAGGTCACGGCATACATGCTTTCGATACAATGTACACAATCTCCTACACCCCTCTAGCGAAAGCAGAAATCTCCCGATTTCTTACTCTCTATGCACCAGGAAAAAGATATATCACTAAACTTATCTCAAATGTTTGATTAAATGAGTAAGAATAGTAATTCCACGGGAATACACGCACACTTGTGGCTTATAATCCTCCCAATAAACTATACATGAGATGGAAAATAAACAAAATCACTCCCCATAGCAGCTGGCACGCTTACGAGGCAATCGGACACGCCCATGACGTCCGGACAGACAATTGGGCGCCCTGTGGGCGTTCATGACGCGCCCACTAGCAACTCCAACGTACAGCCCGGCCGCGGAGCAGTGTCCGGTCCAACCCAGAGCCACCTCAAACGGCTACCGGAGCACGGAGCCAATAGATTTAGACGTGGTGCCGGCAGGGCCTTAACCTCAATGGTTAGGGGGACGTATCCCTTCCTGTCGGCGCCCAATCTAGAGGCTCCCAAAGATGGTGAAGTTAATAGCCGGCGGACGTCCGGAGCTGCCCGCGGATGGAGTCCAGGCCGGACGCCTACCACATGAAGGAATATTAACCTTATCCAATGAATATGGATTGGAATTAAAAGCCACCACAAGTGTTGCGCATGTAATATCCGACCCCCTTCTCAGAAGGAGGGCGGGTTCCGGTCATTCCGGCCAGACCGTGTATTGTAAGGTACGATCCGGATGAGAATGAGCGTCACCTGCTGCCGCAGCTGGTCCGCACACGCGGACTTAACAGCCACTCCATTACAATAATGGAAAGTCGGTTTCCTGCCGTGAGAAACTTCAACTTACTCTAAGTTACCTTAAAGTAATGGCTTACAGGGGATAACTACACCGAAGTGCGTCATCTTAAAGCGTCCGAACGCCGGACGAGTCACGCGGACGAACCGCGGACATCAGTCCTCACGTGCGGACACTATCCCTGCGTCCAGAGCCAGTTCCCCAAATCCGTGGGAAGGCGTGTCTCCCGTAGCGGACGTAAATCCCAACCTCATTCTGGCCATATCAGAGGCTGCCCCGTGACCAAGGGCACACAGCAAATCAACAAAAGTCGTCCGGCCAGTGTAGCCGCTATGTTAACTACGCTGGCCACAAGGCGAACTAATGCGGATAGGGTAGCCGCACGTCCCTAGCGCTAGAAACTACGGGAGCGCGGATGTGGAGCGGCGGCGTTAGGACATGAAAGTATCCGCGGACTTCAAATCTGGAGATAGCCACAAAGTAGCTGCTCACGGAGGAAAGTCATGCGGACTCTCACGGAACGACCTAAAACCCGTCCTTGGTGTGATAGACGGGTACCGCAGACGCATCCGCATGGGCGGAATGTTATTCCCACCCATACCGGGACGGCGCACGAGGTTTACGGCGTGGCCGCCCGTCATCCGCAGGTGGTGGAGGGAGCGGGGGTACCTGCGGATCGCCGAGGTCTGGTGCGTCAACGTCCGGACCCTCATCTGACGGATCAGAGAGGTCCGGGAGACCCACCATACAGCGCACACGCTCGTCCGGAGTTCGCGGATGCTGACCGGACGGATCCAATAAAGGAGCATCATCCGGTTCCGCATCCTGAATGAGCGGATCCATGACAAGCGGGCCCTCATACTTCTTCAGATTATCTATGTGAACCACCAGAACCCTATCCGGGTCGGAATCCCTCCGGATCCGGTAGTCCACGTCCGTAACCTGCTTAAGTACTGTAAACGGGCCTATCCATGGCTTAGCAAACTTATTGCCTTGCTTAAGCAGTGGATAATAGTAATGCACCTTATCTCCTTCCGCAAAAGCGGGCCTACCCTTGGCATGGGCGTCATAGCCTCGCTTCTGCCGGATAGACTTGTCCAGGCGCGCTCGTGCGAAATCATGGGCATTCGCCAGGGCGCGGCGAACCCAGTCTACGTACTCCGGACCGCACTGGGGTACTGCGCCGGTCTCTGCCGCAGTTGGATACATAATATCCACGGGCAGATTTAGCTCCCGGCCGTACAACATCGCATGCGGAGTAACTCCGCTCGAAGAGTGGACCAACGACCTGTACGCCATTAAGACATACGGGAGGTGGTCATCCCAATCAAGGTGGTCATCATTTGCACGATCGTTCACAAAGGCCGCCAGCATATTGAGGACCGATCGATTAAAGCGTTTGACCTGGCCATCAGACTGGGGCCTGTAGGGGGTGGTCCGCACCTTGATACTGCCCAGCATCTGTGCTAGGCTCCGGAACAGGTTGCTTTCAAATTGCGTGCCCTGATCCGAATGTACCTGCTTAGGTACACCATGGTACACCACCCATCTATTCACCAGCAACCGAGCTACCTCGTCCGCAGTCTGGCGGTGCAGTGGGTAGGCGTCGGTGTATTTGGTGAAATAGTCGGAAATCACTAGGATGTACCGGAAACCACGCGGGGTGACCCTATGGGTATCCAGTATATCCAAAGCTATGCGATCAAACAGCGCACCAGCCTTAACCGTGGTTAAGGGGGGGGGGGGGCGGCCTGGAGCTGGGACTCCTTTACAAGCTTGACACTGAGGGCAGGCTGCGCACAACCATTGCACGTCCAAACTGCTACCAGGCCAATGAAAGCGCTGCTGTAGCCTATGGACGGTCCTCCGGATTCCCAAGTGACCGGTCACCCAGAGGTCATGCAACTGGTGGAGCACTTCTTTCCACAGCTCCGCCGGCAGCACCAACTGCCATATAGGAGGCAGTGGGCTCGGTGGCTCATAGCGCCGGTATAAGAGGCCATCCCTCAAGGAGAGTCTTTCCCACTGGGAGACAAGAGACAAAGTCTCCTCCCTGTAGGTCTTCCGCTCATCCTTGGAGGGTTTCTGGCCGGCCTCAAGGGCTTTGATTACCGGTGCCAGAGCACTGTCAGCTCTCTGCTTCGCAGCTAACTGCGCCGGAGAGTAGCCACCCAAGGAATTAGGCTCCTCATCCGATGCGTCCGGCTGCGCCGCAGCGGCCATCACCACAGGGGGTAAAGACCGCTCATACTCGTCAGAGGACGAGGGTACCCACGAGGAGTACACCGCCGGACTTGAGGAGGACTCGCTTTAGCTGAGCCGCACCTCCGGTCCAAATGCGGGATGCCATCGCTGGTGCCGGCGGGTCCGCGCGTGGAGGTGAGCTCTAGATGCCCCGGCCGCCGTGTTGTTAAAGGGGGCGACGGCCTGCGGTCTCCCCGGAAGGCCCAATTCCGAGTCTGAGGACGAATCCACGGCTCGCTGGAATGGAGCCATCCCTGCACAGCCAGGATTCTTGCATTCTTGCAAATGACAACGGGACAGGCCGTCCGCATTGCCGTGTAACTTTCCGGCGTGGTGCTCAATCTGCATGTCATACTCCTGGAGTTTGACGAGCCACTGCGCCACCAAGCCATCAGCCTCACTATAGTTGAGGAGCCATCTCAACGAACTGTGATCAGTCCGCAAGCGGAAATTGTGTCCCAACAGATAGTGCCGGAAGCGCTTGGTCATAGTAACCACCGCGAGCAACTCGTGGTGAGTGGTGCAGTAGTTCATTTGAGAGCAGCTCAAGGCCACACTCGCATAAGCTACTACCCGCTCTTGCCCGTCCTCGATCTGCGAGAGGACACCGTCGAGTGCAAAGTTACTCGCGTCAGTGTCCATGATGAACTCGCAGTCCGGACGAGGGTGCCGCAGCACCGGCGCTTCTGCCAAAGCCTGCCGGAGTTCTGAGAAGCCGGCTGCCTGCTCAGGGGACCAGACGAAATCGGCGCCCTTTTCCATGAGGATAGTAAGGGGGCGCGCGATCTCCGCAAAGCCTCGCACAAACAGGCGGTGGTAACTCGCGAAGCCCAAAAAGGACCTCACATCTGCCACATTGCAAGGCCGAGGCCATTTCTTTACGGCCTCTATCTTCTTAGGGTCTGGTCTGACTCCAGTGCCCGTTACCATGAAGCCTAAGTACAGGATCTCCTGCGCGAACAATTCACACTTACTTGGCTTCAATCTAAGGCCTGCTTCGCAGATGCGATGCAGTACCATCTGGAGGTTGGTGAGGGTTTCCTCGTACGACCGGCCATACACGACGACATCGTCGATGTAGAACATACATCGCTTCCAGAGGAACCCTTTAAGGACCATCTCCATGAGGCGCTCGAACGTCGCTGGCACGTTACAGAGCCCGAACGGCATTACCTTGAATTGGTAGAGCCCGTTCTTGGTAACGAAGGCAGTTTTCGCCCTATCACTCTCCTCCATCTCAACCTGCTAATACCCGGAGGCCAGATCCAGAGCACAGAAATAGTGCGATCCGGCCAGGGAATCGAAGGTATCCTCGATGTGCGGGAGAGGATACGAGTCCTTCTGCGTGACATGGTTCAGTTTACGATAGTCCACGCAGAACCTCCACGAACCGTCCTTCTTCCTCACCATAACCACTGGACTGGCCCAAGGGCTGTCACTGGGTTCGATGATGTCTAAGTCGAGTATCTTCTGCACCTCCTGGTCTATGACCTCTTGGTGCACTATCGCTGCCCGACGAAGATGCTGCTTGATAGGACGTTCGTCCACTCGGTCGATGCGGTGTTTGGCGACGTCAGTCTTGCCAACCGCACCGTCTGGACCCATGAACACATCCACATACTGCCGCAGCAGTTTGCGGAGAGCCTGACGCTGATCTTCATCCAACCGGTCCTTCGGAACTCGAGATTCCAGATGGTCCAGCAGGGTGAACGGATCAGGGTGAACAATTCACACTTACTTGGCTTCAATCTAAGGCCTGCTTCGCAGATGCGATGCAGTACCATCTGGAGGTTGGTGAGGGTTTCCTCGTACGACCGGCCATACACGACGACATCGTCGATGTAGAACATACATCGCTTCCAGAGGAACCCTTTAAGGACCATCTCCATGAGGCGCTCGAACGTCGCTGGCACGTTACAGAGCCCGAACGGCATTACCTTGAATTGGTAGAGCCCGTTCTTGGTAACGAAGGCAGTTTTCGCCCTATCACTCTCCTCCATCTCAACCTGCTAATACCCGGAGGCCAGATCCAGAGCACAGAAATAGTGCGATCCGGCCAGGGAATCGAAGGTATCCTCGATGTGCGGGAGAGGATACGAGTCCTTCTGCGTGACATCGTTCAGTTTACGATAGTCCACGCAGAACCTCCACGAATCGTCCTTCTTCCTCACCATAACCACTGGACTGGCCCAAGGGCTGTCACTGGGTTCGATGATGTCTAAGTCGAGTATCTTCTGCACCTCCTGGTCTATGACCTCTTGGTGCACTATCGCTGCCCGACGAAGATGCTGCTTGATAGGACGTTCGTCCACTCGGTCGATGCGGTGTTTGGCGACGTCAGTCTTGCCAACCGCACCGTCTGGACCCATGAACACATCCACATACTGCCGCAGCAGTTTGCGGAGAGCCTGACGCTGATCTTCATCCAACCGGTCCTTCGGAACTCGAGATTCCAGATGGTCCGGCAGGGTGAACGGATCATCTCCAGCGGCCGCCGCCGCGCACGCAGCGCGGCAGACAAGATCGTCGGGGATGACACGACTTGACGACGCAGGAGTAGCAGTAGCTGCTATACAGCCGCGCCGCAGTACAACAGGAGCATCCGTGGGATTCACCACAAGGATGGGCATCGCGCGGGTGTTGGACTTGACCAGAGCCCCACCCAGCACGAGTCCGGTTCCTTCGGCGAAACTACTCACTGGTTGTACTATGCATGGACGACCATCGAGGGGCATGCGGGGACGACGCGGCCTCGCCTCAATGATCATCTCACTCATCGGCGGCACTACCACAGTGCGCGCCGCCCGCAATTGGAAAGAATGACTCGGTCCTGTGCGGAAGAGGAAATGCGTGTCCTCTCCCATCCGGAGTTCGCCGGAGCTAAAGTTGGCGATCACCCGGTGGATCTGGAGAAAATTCATCCCAATTATCCCGGCCGCTCCGATATCCGCAACGATTGCCTCTGTTATGTACACCTTGTCCCCAAGAGTAATAGGCAGATCGATGATTCCATGGATAGGGATGTGATTGTTACCCGCTCCGTGGAGCGTGTAACGTCCGGGATCTCGCAACACGATGTCGCGGAATGCGGGCTCCTTCTTAAACGTTCCTGTGGCTACGAGGGTAACCTCTGAGCCAGAGTCTACGAGGAACGGGACCGGCTCCCGTCCAAAAGACAGGGGCAGGTACCAGCAAGGGTCCCTCACCAGTGTGCACGTAGGACGGTAAAGACCATCTGCACTGGGCTCCGCTACAGAGTCCTCACCATCCGCCTCAGCCGCGGAGGAGCTAGACTGATCCTCAAGGACTACTTCCGGAGAAGTCATATCTACTTGAGGTTCGTCCTGCTTGTCCGTGGGTGAGGCGGCATCTGACGCCACCGAACAACTGTCCCCGGACGTAGTGTTGGTCGCCACCACGTCCGGATCTAGTTTCCCTGTCGAGGGTTCCGGCCCTGCTGTCCTGGAGGACCAGACCGGAAGGAACTTCTCCGCTGCAGGCCAGGGAGGGCTCCCTGGTATCCACGTTACCGCAAGCATTCTAGCAGCTCCGGACATTTCAGCCAAAAGTGTCCCTGTTTTCCGCAGAAATAGCAGGGACAGTTCTGAGCTGGTCCGGACGCAAAAGCACAACACTCTGCTGGTCCCGGAGCTTCGATTCCGGCGCAGTGCGCAATCATCTGCGCAGCGCCGAAATCGTATTCCTCGAAGTCGCACTCGTCCGAGGACGGCGCGGCAACCGGTGCCGCTTGTGCGGACGTCCCTGAGGGAGACGTCTGCGCACCAACCCACTGCGGGTTAGGTTCCCCGGCGGGTTCCCGGTGAACCGGGGCCTGCCATGGGGTTACCTGCGATGCCTTGGCCGGAGGAGGAGCCGCCGCCTGCGCGGGTACAGCCGAGGCCGGAGGCAACTGTCTAGGTCGGACAGCCACCTCTATCGTGAGGGCGGAGTTGATCGCCTCCTCCATCGATCGTTTTTCATGGGTGGCCAGTCTGTAGGAAATATGGTAAAGCAGGCCATCGATGAACTGATCGATAAGCGTCGGTTCAAACCGACTGGTTCCATGTCCGGATAAGCCCTCCGGCCGAGAATGCGTAGGCTAAAGGCAAACTCGGTGACGGATTCAGTCGGTAGGCGGGTCCGCGCTTTGAACTCCCGTTCAAACTGCCGCCTGTTTGTCGTTGGCGTGAACAGTAAACGAAGTTGTCGGGCAACCTCGCTGAAAGTTACTGATCCCACCGGCAGAGACTGCATCACGCGGAGAGCTTTTCCTTCTAAACTCCCCGCGAGGATGTGCCCGGCTTCGTGCTGGGTCCATCCTTCATACACGGCGGTCCGCCACACTTGGAGTAAATAGTCCTCCAAGTCGGCGTTATCCCCGTTGAACCGCTTACGGCAGGAAGACTGGTCAGGCCCGTTATCGCGCGAGTTGCGCGCCCGACGGGCGGATCTGGCTCCAGGGTCGTCCGTGTAAGACGGTAAGGTCCGTGAACTACCCGCGCCCGCGGTGGAGTCTGCCGGAGCAAACATTGACGCTGCAGACATGGGGGCAGGGAAGCTCACGCTCGCCGCTGGGTACATTCCCGCTAGTAACCCACCCTGGCTAGGTGTGGACGGGGCTTCCATCGAACCTACGGGGTAAGCTCCAGATGGGGCGGCATAGCTAACGTAGCTAGGGGCCGGAGCCGCCAGTTGCCACTGCCCGCCTGTCACACTCTGCGCGCCAGGGTAAGCTGACCAGACGGCTTGCGCTCCGGCCGTAGGAACGGTCGACGCGGTCGCCAGCGTGGTGCCTCCGAGCCGCGGAGCAGGCGCGGATCCCATTGCGGGGACCACTGGCGTCTGCGGACTCGGTAGGACTTGGGGAGGGGCCATGGGCCCAGTCATCCCCGGACTGTAAGCAATCGTCGGGTCAACGCTTGCGGGCGGCTGACTCTGCTTGAATTGCTCAAGCGCCGTAGAAATCAGCCACCTCTCCCTCTCCGACAAGGGCCCCGAAAAGCCCTTTGACTGCGAAGAAGGGGAGCGGTCCCGTCGATCAGGTCGTCCCTGATGGGGCGACCGGGCACAGTCATAGCGCTCTTCAGGAGCCAGCGCACCTAGTGCATCGGTGAGCTGGTCCACAACGCCCTGTATGGACCGTCCGGGATCCATGCGGGAGGCTCGCGCAGGAGTCCATCCGGCTGGATTTGGCATCCGGAACACATAGTCCGTCGGTCCGGAGGAGATCGTGGTCACTGGCGCTCGATTCCGGATGTCCGGAGACATCCTCTGGAAGAGTGCCGGCTGACGCAATGGTCGTCCGGACACGGGCATGCGCGGCGTAGAGCCGTTGCCAGCTCCACCTACCGCGCCTAACACATCAAGGCTAGGCCCTGATGGCAACACATGTTGCGGCCCCGCGGGGCTCGACTCTACGTCCGGAGACGGAGTCGAGGCCGCCGGAGTCGACTCCGCAGACTGGGTTCTGTCTGCGGAGGTCGCCGCGCATACCTTCCTGCCGCCGGAGTCACCCGAAAATGTCTCATGGCCGGGTGTGGTCCGCGACATTACCACCCTTATCCCTCCCGTTGGATTCACTTTTCTCGCTATCCGCCATACTTGAGATGTCCCAGAGGAAACTAGGAGTCCCCAGGGACGAAGGGGCAAAGACACTGTGACGTTAGGCTGCGATGGGACGCCGTTGGACTGATCCTGGTCACGGCACCAATGTAACGTTCGGACGCCCAGTACGGGATGCCCGGCGATACCCTACATGTATCATGACCAGGTACCAGTCCGTCCGGAACGAGTCCGGCCGTCATACATCACCACATGGTACAATACTTCATCACCAACATCAAAAACATCACATATCACATGCATTATACAACATAATGGTAATGTATCCGTGTGTAGAGCCCGAGATGCCATGGGAGCGGCACCACGGAACCCGTACACGACACATGGGCATATTGCTCTCCGGACTCGCCGACGGCCCTGAGGCAGAGATAGAACTCTGCACCAGCCCGACGGTCTGCCAGAGCCTATGTCACACCGTCCCGGGAAGGAGGAGAACTGGCGATCCACAGGGCTTGCGCCCCCGAGTCAGCAACTTGTCTCCCCCAGCCCGGGCCCCCCATGGAAAATGTCCCCAGGGCCCCCACAGGGCCTCTACTCGCAACGTGGGAACTCAAAGCTCAGGGCGAGCCTCGAGTACTACCTCGTCACTCTCTCTCGGACAATCTCCTCGATCGAGTCGCTTCCAGTGTATATATAATACAACAGAAACTAGAGGCAGCACGCGAAACGTAATCAAACCATTGTTATAGTTTACTGGGCACGAGAGAATTACTGAGCGTCGCCGTGGCAACGCACGCTCGAACGGAGCTGTCAAAACAAAGGCCGTAAAAACAAGCTAGTGTTTTCAAAGTCACCTGCCGCGATCTTTGGGCAAAATCGCCACATACTGTTGTATTACTTCCAGCTCTCATCAACGACTTGACCTTGAAGTTGACTGATTTATCACAGTGTGATAATATTTGGATTCTCCGCCAATGCTGGTGTCAGGCTTTACGAGTATTCCTCACCGGAATGTGTATGTTCATGCCATTTTAAAGTGTGCAGAAGAAAACACAAAGAAAATAGGACAAACGAAATGGTGATCAATCCTTTTGTATTTGTCCAATACACTACTTCGTGTTAATGCCACCATGAAGTTATTGAAAACAAAGTCTTATGTTAAAATTGTGTGAAATCGATCTATATTACCGATCACTTGATGCTGTCCACCACCACCATGTCCACCTACAAAAGATGGAGAAACGGGGCCACCGATCCGCCGGAAACTATCATCCTATGTCCCTTCAACCACACCCATTTACTCAAGAGCTCCAGGTTCATCACTCATCTTCTTCGATGCCAGAAACAACATCAACACCTCCTTCACCTCTACCGTCGATGCATCTATGACTTTAGCCGTCTGGTACCTCTCGATGAACATCTCCAACATCAACAAAGCTGTCCGTGCAAAAAAGACTGATAACATTGCAATGCATGCTGCAATCTTACATCATGAACTATTCGATATTTTGCTATGATGATTTTATTATCACTGTTCTCAAATGTATTATCATTGTTGTCAACTGCACTCTTTAGTGCAGGGCCCTCGTCAGGGCCATCCATCACATTTATGGCCCAAGTATCATATCCTGCGCCTTCCTCTATATTCAATAAGGATTAAAAAGGTGTGAGACGGATTAAATGGTATGTTTTCAGTGGACGAGTAGTATTAAGGAGCAGTGTACGGTACTTGGGCCACATTTATTATCATCGTACTCAACTGTACTCTTCAGTGCAAAAAAGGCCCTCATCAGGGGCAATAAAATACTATGGCCCTCAAGGCCCAAGTATCATATACTGCGCCCTCCTCTATATTCAATAAGGATTAAAAAGGTGTGAGACGGATTAAATGGTATGTTTTTAGTGGACGAGTAGTATTAAGGAGCAGTGTATGGTACTTGGGCCAAACTCAACTCAAACACTCGACTCTTTATCAAACCTCCAAACAAAAGTACACTGGCAAAAAAGTTTAAACCCGATACCAAAAAGTTAAAAAGCCTTAAAAAAAACATCCAAAAAAATTACGAGCACGCCCCCATGCAGGCACACTCCACGAGCACGTCCCCCGCGGGCACACTCCACGAGCACGCCCCCAGCCAAATAAATACAATCGCGCCATCAACAAACACAACAACCACCATCGTGGCGACACTGATGGTGGCGACACCCACCACCACAAAACAACCAAGCGACGGTGGTGCCACCCACAAATCTCATTACCCAGGCACAAATCTCATTACCACGGGGTAATTCTCATTACCCCAGCACCCTGCAGCTAGCCGCCGAACGTTAACTGACCTAATTCTATTGTGTTGGACTCAGGTCATGTTTATGTTAGCGTTCTATTGCACCAAATATGAAGATATACGGGAACAAAATATATTTTTCCTCATCATATTGTTGGACATGTGCATCGACTACATGTGGATTCCATGTCCCGAATACCCTAGAATTGTATGCATTGCTCTGAGTCTTAATTTTATAGCCCATTATTGAGAAAAGTGTCATATAATGATCACACTTTGCTCATTTCCACGAACATCGTTCACTATTCAATGTATTTTTGTACCTAATTTTAGTCCTAAAACAATATTGCGAAATGTCATATGTAACATTGAATGTACATATTGGATAGTATGTGAAAACAGGGCATGAATAGGTGTAATACACGAGTGATAATTGTTTTGTTGTTGAAATGACGTTCTGCTATCGTGGTTAACGTTCTGTGGATCGAATTATAGTCAGGATTTAATATATGTGAGTACTGTTCATTTTCGTTCGTCCTACAATGTACCGAACATGGAACCTAAAAGCTCGAGAATCTCAACCTCATAAATGTTGCTTCCATAATTTATTTATTATGGCGAGAGTCTGAGAAATCAATGATTACACTTCAAGCATCAACAGAACGTTTACCCGAGCCTCAGAACGTTAACATATCAACGATTAATTGACAACACAAAATATCGGACAGATACAACAATGTATTGTATATAAACTTCAAACTGAACAACCTTTGTACATGTATGCTAATTTTCTCTCAAAAATACTAACTTTTCATGCTCCAAATTGAGGGAAGTTCACATCCATCCCGGACTTTAGTGTTACATCGTCGCAGTGCAAGACACTTTTCATCCAAACTGTTAGACCCAGTGTAGCAATCTTAATGCACAACTTTACATAGCATCCTCGGACATGGAATCGAATAGAATATAAAAGTGTACTTACTTGGAAATTGTTATTTTTCACCTGTTCACATCATGTGTCGGACTTTTGAAGACAACAGAACGTTAACATAAACATGACCTGACCCCAACACAATAGAATTAGGTCAGTTAACGTTCGGCGGCTAGCTGCAGGGTGCCAGGGTAATCACCGGGGTAATTGACCATTACCCCAGAGAATACCCACACTGTTATGACGTCACTTTAGTTCCAAAAAATCCCGCTTTTGACTTTTGACTTTGACAATCAGGCCTTCCTTCAACAACGAACTGAACATGCATCCCAACAACATGGCCTGTGGCGCGTTGTAAATTCATGTATTCACAATCATTTTTATGTGATACGCGGTAATTTTTGCCTTGATAAGTCGACCATTCTAATAACACAGGCAGATCTAGAATAAATTTTGTTCGTTTCACAAATAGATATTTGTACCAGTATGCGGGTGAATGGCACCAATTCCACCAATTTTCGGCCAATTGCTTCGCAAAATAATCGGAGAGTGATTACCTTGCAACGTTTCGTGATAATGACGCACAATATTAACAATCTGAAACATGAAGACAGTTCACCAAATGACTTGTTGAATGACTGCGTTGAATGACTGCGTTGAATGACTTGTTGAATGACAGGAAGGCCTGTGAAATAATACGATATAATGGTGTAATTGGCATGAAATTTTTGTTTTGGTCAAACCACTCTTGTCAGTGTGTCATTTTTATCACGATGAGAAGTGAGGCAAACCGCACGTTTTCAAACTGCCAAATGGCATAGAGCGTTTACCGATCTTGTTCTTTTGTTCAGAGGTCAGGTCATGTTGTTGTCAATGCTGTAAGGCTAACTTTTTGGAAGCTGTTGCCTACACATACTGACCATATTACTTTAAAACCAGGTTTCGATGCAGTGTGCCAGATGCCAATGTACATGTACAATGTTTGGACACTACATATTTGTGGACCACATCTGTGGGCGAGGGCCCATTTCTGAACAAATCAGACTCCTAAGGTAATATGGTGAGTAGTTCACATCATTTTACTCACCATGTGTAGGCATCAGCTGCCGAAAAGTCAACCTAACAGCGTTTAAAACAGCATGACATAACCCATAGACAAAAGAACTAGGTCTGTCAACACATTATGCCATTTGGAAGGGTGTTTTTGACCAACGTATGGTGTGGGATCATTTTTCAAAATGACTTTCGGTGTTGGGGCTTGGTAGCATTCGCGCTCGTACATCCGTACCCAGTTCCCATTATAAGGTCGACTGCTGTCAGCTTATTAACAGTGATGGATATGTTAAGCCAACTTAGACGACAGAGGTCACCATGAGGCGAAACTCTTGTAGAAAGCTGAGCGTTCAGGGACACTTCTTGACATTTTGTCTGATTTTTCAGTACATCCAGACTAAAGACAACTATAGATTACTTTAGATGTCCGGTGTAACTCCTGTGATAATCAAACCTTTTTGGCATAACACGTTGTGAATTTTTATATTGTATCAGCAAAACATCACAATAAACGACAGTAAACGAAATCGACATCAAGATACCAATTGATAGAAATATATACGATGTACTGGCAACTCATTGTTATGATGATGATCAGTGCAGTTTACAAAGCATCAAGGCACAAACAATCAGTTGCTATTCACGTCTTGGGCTCGATCCATCTAAAGACGACCAAGAACACCCCAACACAACTCACGCCGGGCCAGCGTCATCCACAACGTGTGATCCACTAGCACCATTTGTACAGAGACAAAACTATTCAAATATGATATAATTCCATA
Source organism: Terebella lapidaria (assembly GCA_949152475.1). Classification (NCBI taxonomy): domain Eukaryota; kingdom Metazoa; phylum Annelida; class Polychaeta; order Terebellida; family Terebellidae; genus Terebella; species Terebella lapidaria. The sequence continues at coordinate 21,107,220 of OX424564.1, read as the reverse complement.
TACACGTAAGTCTCCGATTATTGTATATTTCGGCGATTGCAACTGATTGCTTCATCATGCAATCACATCGGCGTTACTTCAATCTAAAGGCATGTTATCACGCTCTTCATACATATTTATCAATTTAATTAACGTTAATCCTGCACAAACATAAGTCCATGTTGCACTGGGATAGAGGAATGGCCACAGTAAGGTGACATCAACATACATCCATTTCCACAATGCAGTCCGTCGAGGCCATGCGGCTTTCGGCAGAATTATCAACCACTTACAGCACGTATAGGTTGTCACATGACTTTGAGGCGGGTTTTCCACCTTTGAATATTTTGGCTAGGACGTTCTCTCTCGCTTGGAGTAGACAGCAACTGTCCAGAATCGTACTGCTATAACGGGATTTCATCTTATCATACTTCTGCTTGAAAAGGCGGATTTGTTTGAGCACGCCCACCAGCAACTCGTCGATTTTGAGGTCGATTGCGGCCGATACTTCGATGTATTTACTGTCGTAGGTCTTGGCAGCAGCTCGACCCTCTGCAAAAGCAGATGTGGGTTTGACACAAAGTCTCAAATTACAACAGATAAACATATTGGGTGTACTGGTGTATGACTAATACTATATTTTATGGGATCATTCTAGCACTGTGACAAAGTGTTTTCATAGTTGTTTCATGCCGTACCTTCATTTCGCTAATTGCCGAACTAAGTATTAGGCATTCGCATGTAGAAATTAACTCGTAAACTCAATGATACAGCATAAAAATATCCCGCAAACAGACAGGTCCTTACCTTCCTCTGTGACAACGCGAGATCGTACGAGATCTGTTTTGTTAGCAACGAGAATTAAGGCCACGTGACGTCCAACAACTTCACGTATCTCCAGGAGACGGTTAATTGATGCCTCGTACGATCGTCTGTCCTCAACGGAGTACACCACCACATAGGCGTCGACGTGTTCCTCTTTGATCTGTTGATCCACCTGTCATTGATAACGTAAACTGGCATTCACAATTTCACAATCATATCTATTGTCGTGAAACTAGGAAACTCATTATTAGTTTTCAAGTTGAACTGATGAAGTGTATGGCTTAATGTAGGTATTGGGTGCAATTAGTAAGTGCGGGTCGTGTTGATGCACCGAATATAAAAGTCACTGTATGGATACTTCGAATATCGGCCGATGCAAATGCATATAGAAGGGCTTATGATATTCCAGGCGACTGTCAGATCAGTGCTACAGACTCGAGACCACGTTTGAGACACGACCAGTCTCAAGTACATTGATAAACCCCGGTTGGAGATTGCATTGTATTAGTTGTCGATGCTTACAATTTGAAGCTTTTCAGTGCGTTCAAGTGAAACTACACCAATACCTGTATAATACCAGTAGTTATGACAGTAATGTTTTGGTAAGAAATTTCATAAATGTAATACAATATTGGAACAGTACATGGAAAATCCGTGGATACAACAAACATAATATGTAGTATATCGATATATACATAGTAACCTGGCAATATCACGTGACAGAATCACCCTCTGAATTAAGCTTTTCAATCGGTCGACCCGATAACGAGATGTGCCCTCAACAACTACACCCATTTTTCAATGTGACGCCATCGACAATTTAACCTCAATGGGAGAACCGCCGAAATGTCTGGGAATAGGGAACTGGGAACAAGGACAATGTCTGGCGTGTTCCTGGATAGCACTATCCTAAATGTGGGACTGCGTCCTGAATCTCACGGGAAATATCCAGGAAAGGAGTTGTGTGTATACGTCCCAGTGTGCATTACCGATAAAACATGATAGTTGGATATGGCAAACATGGATACAAATTATGACAGACACGACGTAAATGTCGACGTAAACACCACTAGTATAGCTATAAAGCCAACAGAACGCACTGGTAGCCAGTCATAGGCCACGCACTTGACGAAATCTCATCACTTATCTTGTTAGAAACTTGAAAGAACTATTCAACAAACATTTGTTTCAATGTCTGTCTCGTGAGTGAAAATCAGCAAAAGAACTCAAAACCTGGCTCCACAACACAGTATTCAATATTTCGAGACCGAAAGGCATTTCAAGTCATGACCCTCAAATCCGGAGTTATAATTGTAGATGTACCTCCATTTCTCGTACACCAAATGATGTGACCTCAAATTCTTAACCGATAGTAAAAGATGGTTACTAGTAGATGATGCTAAAAACAACCAGCAAAACGCGAAATTAGCCATCCGCTATATATACCCACAAAATATAATGTACATAGTTATTGAAATTCAGCATATATGATACAAAATATCCATGACAATTACGTCCAATAGCATCTCTCCTTACAGGTAAACATCAATTACGTCACAGAATTGTCCAGGAAGTTTGAGAAAATAGTATAAAAATAGCATCATATCTGGAAAAAAACAACACAACTTTGCACAGGTAACACGAAAAGCCTGAAAACCAGTCCAAAATCGCACTCGAAGTCATTTTGAAGTCTGATGTAAAAAAAACCAGATTCAAAACGGCCTCTCGAAAATCTTCAAAACATGCTAGTACTCGATATAGTCAGAAAAGGACAAGGTCATTTATATGGTCAACTATTAACCTTAGTCGTTTGGAAAGACTACAGCTCATAAGGTTTAGCTCCAACAAATACAAATGCTTTGGACTTAGTGAGAATAACATTTTTCTTTACCTTCATGTTTCTATTCTGATTATTTCATGAGACACCTACTTGGCCTACTTGAATTCAACTCGAAGGTGACTTCGAAATTCTGCGAGCTAACCGGACTTGTCCGTGTTCATGAAGGTCCACTATATATCAGATGTGTGCCTAAATAGCACGCTGATATCCACGAGGATAGAGTTATGTAATTTCGCTAATAATGGGAATGTTTTGAATTATGCAATTTCGCTAATAATGGGAATGTTTTCGTTGCCATAGACGTCGACTGCGTCATACCGGATGATAAGGTCAGGCTGCGACTTAACAAAGGGCATGGTTTGATGTGTCTATGGATGCCTGGTTAACTGAAGGTTGCCCGGTTATCTCGTGTGTATGTGGACGTCTCACTGTTGTGGATTGTTTAGGCGTGGGTTCGAACCCAAGCTTCGGTAGTATGTTAGGTAGTATGTGATAGCCTGATTCCAATATTTCCTCCCACGGTCATGACTAACCTTACCCAAAGTTCTGAGCCAACAAGAACATTTGCAACAAGAACATTTGCTTGTTCATCAATTGTCCTAAAATAAATAAAGTTGAAAACAAATGTCTACGGATGACAATACAAAAAGAAAAAACAGGACAAGTTTCTCAACGTCAAAGATCAAGGTTGTCTGGAATGGGTCTTGAGTTTATATACAATATGCACTCGCCTGGCCATCTCTTAGACAGACATAACCGAAATGATTGCTCTTCATGTGTTTTAAACTTTCATATGACCTTGATCATAGTTATTTCCTTGACCTTGAACAGTTTGACTTGACCAATGAACAAAATTGTTACCTGTAGACCGCTAGGTAAACATACATACACAGACGGCACAATAAAGCTGACGAGATTTTAGTTGGTCATAAAAATTGTATATTAACAAATGCATGCCAATTTCCAAATGAACATGCTATATATTCATTCACTTGCTGTTGCTCATTGGGATGATTTCGAAATAAACAAAATGTGCAGAGACTTCTCTGAATGACAATAATAAGGTGTCAAGTCACAGACGAAAATGCATTTTATGCGTGTGCTGAACACGAGATATACATTTCTTTCACCGGCGTAGCCTTGGGGGTGTTGTGTTTTTCCAACGGAAGGCATGCACAGACGAAAACACAGGGGAATATAACACTGACGTTTGTAAAGCGGCGTCCGTGACTTCCGCACAACACTCAGGATGGATAATGGAGTTTACTTTCAGTATAGACAGGTAAAATGGTCAAATGTATCCGTTTAACCGTTCGCCATTAATACCAATTTGGTACCATTACCACCAGTCAATGCAAGTGGTCCCACTACAAAGTCACTACAGCGTTGATAATTTGGCTACATTAATCATCGTTGACACGGCTGGGGGCCCGCACCGCGTGTCAACTTACACGTCTGATATCGAACGGCACTGGGTGAATGTCAACAACTACTACCGACACACTGAGATAGAAATCAACGAATAACAGTTTTTGTTACCGGTTTATCAGACAGATCCACGAAATCCATGGTGGACTCCTCCCCATCCAGCAGTATAGAGACCGACTTGTCCGTGTCCTCGTCTGCAAAAGAGGAATGTCAATATTTGGGTATTCAGGGTATGTCCACACAATAGCCGCTTGTCATACGACCACACAAACGGACGAATAAACAGATAAATCTGCAAATTAAACGATATTAGAAATACGGATTAATCAGATCTACTTATTTTTTTATTTTTTTTTAAAATGTCAAAAATACATATTTGAACACACATTGAAATGCAACCTGATATGTAGATACCGCTACAGTAGATATAATAACGACCAATTACAACTGTTGGATGACTTCTATCAAGATAGTGATATCTTGTTATGATTTGAACGCATGTAAATGGTCGCTTTCTTCTATAATTACTTGAAATCGGTGACTGTACGTGAATACATAAATATATGATCGAGCAATGGACACGACATCAGATATAAACGGTGAACGATCATATCCACCACATATACACACACGCGCAAGACTGAAATAGTATCTTTTGGTCGTACCTTGTTATCGTTGAATGATGAATGTTTAATTGAGTCGTCGACACTGTGCTTTTTGTAAGGGATTATACCAGTGAAATTTATTTGGATAGATACTGTAGTGCGCTACAGCACGGAGCAGGAGCATTAGTCGTGAACACATTGATATTTGTTCCCATCAAATGACGGCTTCACATTATCGCTGCCATTAGGAGCAATGAAAGCACGGTGCAATACACGTACAATGAAATTTAGTACCTTCAGCGCCACTCCAGTCCCCTGACATAGATCAAATATTTCGTTTTATTTATTGAAGACCATATACAGAAAATAGAATGGAAATGGGGTGGCACGAGTTGAATGGCCTGAGACGTCCATGGTTTCATGGCAGTAGATTTGATACCCATTCAACATTCGTTGAAACATGATAATAAATCAATACAGAAAAGCCGCTGAAGAAACCAACCTCATATAGCAACCTGGTCAAGTATTTATCTATCATACATGTGTAACGTGCAATACATTATCGTTTTTCATGTAGAATATCAACCCTAAATTTTTCTTTTAGATGTGCCATTTGTGTAGATCATCAAAAGCATTCAATATTTTACGGCGGAGAAACCATATATTATGATCAAATTGCGTTATTTGATAGCGAAATTCATTTGCGAAGTGCCATAAAATGCAAATGGCACCAATGTTCATTGGTTTACACCATTATTGTGTGCGACAGCGATAGGTACATGTTACAGAAAATTCCAACGAATGGCAATGAAAAAGTACAAGCCGCGTCACTAGTTTCAGAAATAGAGAGTACCAGATATCCCTACGTCCATGGAAAACTTACGTGAGAATAGCTATTTTTAGAACGTCGTGTTTGACGTTTTTTTTTTCATTTCATAAGCTTTATAGTGAAGTTGTTGTCTTGGGAACCCCAAAATCATGACGTCATAACGTTTTTTTAATATTCACGTAGGGTCCACGTCCACGTAAACGTGCATCTGGAACTCATAATTTTCTCTTCAACGCTGTTAGGTCCGTCGATATATGTGGTCAATATTGAAACTTTGGCTATTAAATGAGCAATTAGTTGAATACAAATTCACTAATAATGTCTACGACGATTCGATACTATGTCTCAGGTGATTGCCTTGGTGATAACATGTTCATGGCATTGATGAGATTGTCATGTACATGTATGCACGGTATGTCAAATATTACCCCCCGCAACAACCACCTGGACCACTTGTAATGACGATTTCCGGTCAGCCAGACTGGCGGTCCTCACGAATGACGTCACTTACCGAAGCTATCGCGGTTTCTCTCTTCCGTGAACGAATTAACCAAGGCACTTTTTCCGACACCCCTTGAGCCCAGCACGAGCACCTTGTAGCTTGAGCGACACTTGGGACTTCCTCGAGAGGTACTCGCCGGCGAACTACAACAGGTCGACGACACCTGCATATCCAGGCTATTGCACGACCCACCGCCACTAGGGGTACTCCGCTTGAGAAAGAAGTCCCCCTGACTGACGAGTCCCTTCGGAGTGATCGTGAAACTTCTAACTTTGGCCACGCCGCCGAGACCCCGCTCTAAGGCTTTACTCCCTGAAGATTGGATCGACGGACGAGCAGGCATACTGAAGACCCTCGGCCTCAAGTCGCCAATGTCCCAGTCTTGCTCCTCGATGTAGTTTCGGGCGTAGCGGGAGCGCCGGTCCCTCTGGGATCCGGACCGCTTGTGGCGGAGTTGGGCGTGAGGGAAAGCTGCCCCAGGACATGGTGGGGAGCCGGAGTTGAGGAAGTCGAGCGCCATGGACCAGCTCTCGCTGGACGAGTAGGCCGCCTTGGTGCTGTCTGGCGAGTTTTCGGGCGATGCCGAGGCCGACTTGCTGATGTTTCTGTGGTGTGACGGAATGGCCAAGTCTTTGTTAATTTTAGTCGTCTCGAGGACAATTCCTTTGATGCCCTTTGACAGACTCTCATTTCCGTCAGACATGCCATTATTGAGCCTCCCAAGCGACATGGCTGCTTTCTGTACGTAATGCGGGTGGTCTGACAGACCTTCTACTTTATATCCACTCGTTAGGGAACATTAAGTAGGCGTTGTCATTTTATCTGGCATCCGGTGTTCTTCGGCGGACTGAATGCTCTGGGTTGCACGTTGCCTTCATTAAATGGCCATGTCATGCAATTTCCTTAGGCTGATTAGGCAAGAATGGTAACATCATTGTATAGAGGGTGAATTGGATTGTCTGGTTACTCATAGTATTTCTATTCCTGCATGAAATATATATGTGAGTACCGAATAGCCCGGACAAGTACCGTCCAACGGAGTCCACCAGCAGAAATGAAGTCCAGGCTACAAGACTGTTACGACCACAAAGCCATAAACCACTGCAATGTATGCTGTATGGCATACATTTCCTCTATCCTCCAAGCAACAGGTCATGCTCATGTCGGTCGCCAAATGTACGAGGAATTGTTATAGATGTCCCAGACTCATGTATAATAGATTTAGTGCGCGACAATAAATCATCCACGGAAAAAGCCATGGGCACTTAACCGAGGAAGTGGCGATGGGGAAAAAAATCTACAGCACAGAGAAGCAGGTAGGTCATCCATCCGTCGTCCTCTCATCTCCACAGCGCAATGGAGCACGCTTCGCTATGTCACTCTCCCGTTGTCATCATCAAGATTCCCCACCTTCCCAACAAACACCAATGCAACAGCTGCCAGCCATAAGCCGAAATCCCAGGCTCTTGGTTATCGTCGCCCGCCGCGGTCAATCGCATAATGCTGTCACCGGGTAAAATGAGCGGCGTGCGTGGAGAATGAGGGTGCAGTGCAGAAGCTGCAGCTCATGGTATAGCACAGTTGTCTTTGGCTATTCAACGAGAGTAAGGTCGGGGTAGGGAGGTTGTAGGAGAGGGGGGGTGGGGGGGGGGAGCTGTATGATGGGCGAGTCTTCACACAACATCAGGTGCCAACAGCAGGCAAAACACACGGCGGAAGCATAAATTCGGCTTCTCATGTTATCTCTTGAGGGATGTGATCGCATCATCTCGGGAGATGGAACCCACCGTGAAGGGATCACAATATATACGTTCGTGTACGAGACAACAGGGCCCGCACTTCTCATTTATATGACAAGCTTGTTGAATTAATTAGCATCTCCAGGTGACTGAGTGGTAAGGGTCTCTTCTACTTCAGGTTGTGAAAATGGCATCCTGTCGTTGCTACTTTCCGTGACCTATGACCAGTAATAGAAATTTACAGCATCTGGTGATTGGCCTAAATACGTGCCGACGTATGCAAATCCGGCGACGTGTTGTGCATCCCAAAATGCACTACGCTGGATTTACGGCACCATTCTATGTGCGAATTGTAACCTGTCACTACGAAATCCTGGCATGGATTGAGTTTTACGTGTATTGTCTTGCGCGAGTAGCCAATGAGCCTGCGTTGTTCACATGAGCATACACGGGTAAGATATGTATGAAATAGAGACTATTGTTTATGAATATGTTCTGAGAAAACAAACGACACTTGTTGGTATACAGCTGCCCGATGACCAGGCGATATGTGATACATATGACGTACATGTAAGTGTGCTACACTAATGACGTTACACGCGGTGGACAAACAGGAAACGTTACGACATACGGTGAAATCATCGATAGATTAATAACTGGATACCAGGTGTGTGACAATCATACTCGTGTAATGTAACAATTATTTTGTATCCACCATATGACAAAAACATTTTGTGATGCACACATATTCCCTTGTGTATCAGACAGCTTCACACACCCTCATTAGTGCTTATTAACTAATTAAAACTGTCCAACGAGAGAAAACATGTTTTCCATCAATGCATTTTGTGAAACGAATATATCACATGTATGATAAAGTATGTTTCGTCAATATTTCTAAGAACTAACATCAGTCTAGTCCAACTTGATTATTACCTAACATTTCATGATAATGTAGCGCCTATAATGTCAGACAAATGCCGTGGACAAATTATCTGGAATAGCAGTCAGGAAATTTAACTATATTTACATTTTATGAGTGAATAACATTAACATTTGGTTTTCAAAAATCACAACGTTGGGAAAACCCTATTACGTTGATTAGAAGCTATGCCACCTGAATCTTGCAAGGTTACATGTATATGTAGATTGTAGTATTTTGATGCTATCAAGGGGGATGATTATACATACACTAATGTTACAATATTTTTCCGACAGGGAAACACATTTCAGTAATTGGACAATGGCTCCAGTCTGCACCTGCCAGTATCTCCGGGCGTTGTTTACGACTGATTCCAGGTCCCATGTCATTTCGCGGCCAATCCCCTGATAATGTCTTGTGAAACCAGCCGTGTTGGAAAATGTGCTTTTCTATGGTTTTGAATATCTTTTGATAAGAGGGATAGTCTTACTTCTAGTAATACATGTAATCGCAGTGAGCTTCTTTACGTGATATATGATAACCAATGGTGTTATTGTGTCCTTTCGTACATTTTGATTTTGGACACTTTTGGAATGCTGGACATCAAACTTACAACCAGCTTTGTATATCAGATACTGGTTGTTTTGGTTCTGTATTTTAATACTTTAGCCTTACTGAAATAGCTGTATGGTTTTGGATATAATTTTTACAGACTTATTGTTTCTGAAAAAAATTGTCTCCGACCACGTTCCAAGTCATATTTGCAGGGTGTAGTGTACTGCAAAATATTCGCTCCTTTCATTTATCATGATGTACTTGAAATCAATCCACTGACATCGAGAGCTGCATGAGTCCGTAATGACGATACAACCATCATAATGCAACCGGATAAAGACGCCAGAGAAAGCGGTTTCAAGGCGTTGAAGCAAACACTGCGAGCACCACAACAGCAGAACTTAAGTTTACATTCGCGGCCACGGGACAAATGAGACTTGAACCAATACTTGAAGGCACCAAAATGTAAGTACAAACACATGTAAGTATAAGTGAACACAAAACCGTTAATACTAAAGGAGCATTGAGATAAATGCTATTCCAACTGAAACCTATTGATCAGTTTGTTGAAAACAAGACAAAACTCGAAACCGTGAACCTTCAAAAACTCTCAAATTCCCTCTCAAGGAAATCTTTTGCCCTAAATATTCATCATCACCCTATTCTATTGGTTACATCATATCATCATTCAGCGAACGATCATCATTCAGCCAATCAGCGAACGTTCACCTCATTTAGGCCATATAAAGAAAAACTGTTGTGGAACATCACTGCATATATATTTTTATATGACAGATTTCTGAACGGACGTATACTCATCTGTAAGGAGACACTGCTGGGAAATAATGACCCGGTTTTCAATGCAGTATCTTGTTATCGTTCTTCTCATCAGAGGAGCAAATGTGTTTTGCATGGGCATCAGCATCAGAGGGGAGCATCATAGGGGAGGAAAGGGGTTTTGCATGGGCATCAATTTCGGGTGTCGTCCATATTCATGCTTGTCACGTGATGTCCAATACGTCAATTGATAAAACTAGCATAGTGGTTAGGCTGGAATTTCGTTTAAAAAGGTGCTATGGACTACCAAAGTAAGACCATTTAACATTGAGTTGAATGGTCAATTTGATTATTATTATTGTATACCCTTACCATCATTACTGGGGTGGAGCTTGTCCATGCGTAGGTAGATTTTCAACCGCAATTTTGTCGAGTTGCCCATTATATTCGCCAAAATGTGTTTAGTTGCACTTTCCATAAATGATCATGGTGTGTGTTTTCCTTGCTCAATATTTGCTACTCAGTTGTGCTGTAATGTGAGTTTGCGACTTGATATGTGGGTAATGCAAACGGCAATTTCCTACCAAGTTTCAGACTTCTATCGCAAAAACTGAAGAAGTTGGCAATCTACCCAAATGTTAGGTTTCAGCCAAAAACGGGATCTCGAGAAGCTGATCATATTCGAGGATTTGGTCCTGTTTACATCTATTAGGATTCGAAGTATTATTGTAATTTTAAGCCAGAAGACGTATTGCAGCGAATTCTACACAAAAATATTGATTTCAAAAGATTGCACCGCTACAAAATCGAGCAAATGCACAAAATTGTGTGCGGACCCAAAACTTACGTGACAAAGATAAATTTATCATTAGGATAGATTGTCAACTTTCTCAATTTTCGCGATATTGAAGTTTGGAATTCGATAGAAAAATGCTGTCTGACTTCCTATCTAGCATCGCAAAAATATCAGCAAAAAAAAACAGTGTACACGATTTGGAAAATTCGGACTATAAGCTTCTGTTTGTAACGACATCTGCTCCGAACAGGAACATAAAATTTCTTATTGATTGGGAAAAAATGGTACCTCAAACATGTCAAAGCATACGTATGACGAATTATTTCATATGTGTAGAAATATTGTTTAAAAATAATTTATTACCATTACATGGGCATGAAATTCTGTTCCCTATCATTTCGAGCAGTTTTTGGGCAAATATGCAAATTTACTATGCAATGTGTACGTGATTATTTTAAAGCTGCTGCCTTCGAATGTATGCAATTTTTTTTTCAAAACCATTTTTTTGGTAAACACATCTAATGCAATATAACAAAAGGTGTGCTCAATGATTTTGACGATTACAGTCCGTACGAGTTGTCTTTTCATCCGTTTTAGTACCCATTTTGTAACGGTTTTGTAAATAAACAAACGAAGTGTATCCATCAAACCCGAATGTAAACAAATGCTCGAATTGCGCTTAAAAGTCCACATCGAGTACATTTTCCAGTTCGAATGTGCATATATAGTATAATTGTGAGAAAATAATCAGTGATATACCACGATGTGCGTGGAATTGTCAGTCTATCTCACACTTCTATGCTTTGTTTACATCTGCGTGTGATGGATACAGTTCCTGTATTTACGCGGTAACCGCCTGTTCAAATGAGCAAAATTTCCCTGAGAACTGATTATTTTCATTGCATTTGATGTGAGTATGTTTCATTCAGTTAGGTTAGCATGTTTAGTATAAAATATAGTTTTCAAAAATTTTTGACTAGTGTCGAAGGCAGCTGCTTTAATATTGTGTGGGTTGGTAGTATATTTCTTACAATGTCAGCATCCTTATCTTCAAACAACCTCCGGATTTATCTACATTATATTATGACATAAATGCAAAACCACGCGCAAATTAAAGTCAGAGAAAGTGATTATACTGAGGAATAACGCGGCAAAAAATGACGCAGATCACAAGGTCTCCAAATATCAGATACCAGGTGCCTCTATATCGCAATGAAAACTTTTGGATCGTTTTATTATAATCTAGTATAACTTGAATGATCAAACAGACAATACTAACATGGTCAAGTCAGAAACAAACGTTATGATGAGGAAAGGTTCAACTGATGTATATTATGTTCTGATACTATCATGCCTTATTCATAGTGCACAATTATTTTTGTTAGCCGTCCCGCTATTTATAGGTTAATGTTGATTCCACAGCTGGATTTTCTCGAGTATCAATTATACGTGAGAAAGAATAATAAATATATTGATTTTTCGTATTGACGAAGTTTTTATCTGACATTTTGTGATACTCACGCTTGAGAAGCTTTTCAACGAGACCTTTAACAAGTATAAAATATCGCATCCCTACCGATGATAAACACGTCGGAAAGCCATCACTCTAGATTGTGACACTGCATAATATCACCTATAATCAACTCCACCACATTCTTAAGCACGTTCACGAATAAGGGACATCCGTAGAAGCGACTCCCTCATGTTGCTATAACATGCGAAAAGACTCATCAATTACTCCGTAATCCGCTCTCCAGACATGGAAAATGGATGGCCAAGCCAGAGTGAAAATTGATAGGGTGAATGATTCGGTAGGGTGTCATATGATACTTGGATGGAAATAGCGATATGCGAGAGCACACCTCGGAAGAATTCACGTAAGACTGTCAAACAGAGCTTGCGTGACTTCATATCCGGCTGTCAGTCTGTCGTAACAAATTACGCTGTGTCTTTGGAAACATGCGGTTTGATGGTATGTACCCAATAGGATGTAATTACACACCGTTGGTGATTTCATTGTCTGTATATGCCGCAGAACGTCTGACAATTACTGCAAATTATCAGTGAAAGCATCACATTTCAGTCTCAATATAACCGCAGCATTTGTGTCTTCAATGCACAATGAGCAATTGTCTAGTCGGGATTTACTTGGAAGTACCTGGAATGAACGGGCGAGTCATGACCGTAAGGCGATTGAGAGTGGTTGGCACAGAGCACAATCTTCTTTACTCCCGGGGTAATACTTGTGAGATAAGCACCAGAGGCTTACATTCATTCACGTGCTTGATTACACTGATTGATTATTTACATATGATTAACTGTGGTAAGAAGTACAGTTATACAAGTGTGTGTCCAATATCGTGCCCTCGGACACGTGGACGACACCAGAGGGGTGAATGGATCCGGGATGTTGGAGAAGGGTTGGGGGGGGGGGGGGTCCTAACTCCAGTCATCCCCATCCACCCGAATCCGCTACTGACCATAAGAAACAATGTCCTATATCCTGTATAGTCGTATCTCCGAAGAAAAAACAATGTGTCGGGCACATGCACTGAATATATTTGAACTTCATATCCAACATCGGAAGGAACTGTCACTCGTTCTCATCCAGTTGTAAGGTGTTTTTTTTTCACACTGGTGAGGACTGTATATGGTTTGAAACTGCGATCAATTTGAGTGGAAACGATATTTGCGTTTAGAATAGGTGGTATTGAACGGATGTATTTCATGGTAATGTTTTCTGCCAACACGCGCGAGCATCGTTGTCTTAAAAGTATCATAATCAAACATTTAGTTCCCAATTTATAAGTTACTAGTTCCCCATCCATAAGACATTAAACATGACATACATGTTATACAATCTACTGCGAACTTCCGCTTCTGATGGACATGTGGGAGTCGGAGGTAGATACCTGATAAAAAGGTTAATGCACTTACATGCAAATAATGTGTTACCCATGTGATCATTTTCAATCGGGGAAATGTCCTACAGCAAACACGGTTTCAACCTTCACGTGAAAATCAAAACACACTCCTCCTACTACCATTTGTGCCTGATGGTGTTCTTTCACAGTGGTTGTCATGTCAAGTCCACCATTTGCACCACGTGGCTTGATTCAATAACGACAACAATGTGAACACGAAATGGCAATCGGAACGCGGCATGAAAGCACCCGTTCGTTATGATATTTCATTGTATCCTTGTCACGCAATCAGACAGTATTACGACGTCGTAATGAGTCGTATTTCTTTTCAACAACTGCCATGCCAGTACGTACGGTGCTTTTGGATTCGACTGATATGTGAACTAGAACGAACGATACTTTGTTGGCCATAATTACATCACGACTGTTGTGAAATTAAAATTGGCAACGCAATACTTGCAACAATATTGAAAAACACGTTTGGATCAACCATTCAATATAGATATAACGAACTTGGGCATAGTGGGGTTGTTTGGTCCATCACAAACAATTGTGCAATAAGTGGATGTCACGGCACGAGTAGTACATGATAATACATTGACATTGACCGAATGCGATGAGGGATGATTGAGGTACTTTGTGAAGTGGTATAAATTGTTTATATTCCTGCAGTTAGGAAAGACCAGTGAATCATCTGGAATATGGCAGCAGCGTCACCTTGATATTAAAGCTACTGCCTTCGAATGTATGCAATATTTTTTTCAAACTAAATTTTTGCGCAACACATCTAATGCAAGATCACAAAAGATGTGCTCAATGATTTTGACGATTACAATTGTCTGAGTAGTTTTTTCATCTGTTTTAATACACATTTTGTACTGGTTTTGTATATAAACAATCGAAGTGTATCCATCAAACCCGATTGCCAGTGCGTATCTGCCTATATAGTGTAGTTAAGAGAAAACAATCAGTGATATACACGGTGGTGTGCGTGGAATTTTAAGTCCATCTTGCACTTCTATGCTTTGTTTACATCTGCGTGTGATGGATACAGTTCCTGTATTTACGCATAATCCGCCTGTTCAAATGAGCAAAATTTCCCAAAGGACTGGTTATAGTCATTACATTTGATGTGTGTATGTCTCATTCAGATAATTTAGCATATTTAATATGAAATGTAGTTTTCAATAAATATTGATTGGTTTCGAAGGTAGTTGCTTTAAAAATTGCTACAAAAGCATTTAGAGAATCACTTCAATGAATTTAGAACTGGCGCAGCCGTTACCCTATTGAAACCCACTTGTCAGGGATCTACAACCTGGTTTATTCAAGGAAGTAGCAAATCATTTTTTTCCTTGTAAAACATTGGGATATAAGATTGCCAAAAAGTGGTAATGACGGAAAAGAGACGACAGAAATCTATGTTCCGAATGATTGAGGCACACACTGACCATAATCATGATAAAATGGTTTAGCAAGAATACATGTATGATACATACAGTCATCATCACAAACCAGGCCATGGTTTCACAGGGGTTTTTCATACATCAGCTACATTGAAATGTTATATGCTGTATTTTTCACATTAACGTCATGCACTGGAGTTCACTTCTTAATGTCTAGAATTTGAGCGAGATCACACACCCGTTTTAGGTACGTAACAATCTAGAACATTTTAACACTCAGCCAGAAAGTGTAATATCAATTTGAATCAGCTCCAAACTCTCATATGAATATTCAAATGCATCACGAAGAAGACGGAAATAACCATCAAATTAGTAAAGCCTGCCACCCACACAGTTGTCTGGGTAGGAAGTTACTGACAGTATGACCCTTTTGGATTTTGACTGATCGGGCTTTTATGGCGCATATTCTGCACTCCCGAGCTTGGACGAAAACAGCTACCCATGCCGTATTCAATTTTTGAACGCCGTATCTCGACCACCCTGAAAATGTCTCTGCGAAGTTTAATAGATAAGTATTCTGTGATCTGAATAAAGGTATTGAGTCATATAAGTTAGGTAATAAGTCCTGGGAAGCCCAGGGCATATAGAAGAATACCATTACGAGCACATGAATAATACTGCATAATTGTACTGTGAAATTATTTTATATTTTAATTTCCCCGTGGTGACACCTATGTTTCTTTGGATGAACAATTTGGTTGGGCTTTTTATATTCCGAAATTTTGTATTTTACGTTTGCTATTGGGATAATCAAAATCTAGTATTTGTGGTAATAACCTGCATTCATACCTGCGCTGATGTCACTGCTGGTGGACATCAAATCTGCTCCGGAGGATACCATGAACTCAGTAGCCTTTGGCTTGTGATTAGGCACTTCTCATACATCTAGTATGGAGTTTGTTTCGAATTTCTAATAGGTTATTTTCATAGATTGTATGCTAATTCCATCAGCTGCAGAGAAGAAACAACTACATTTCACACACACTCGGTTCCTGGTGACACCAGTGTCTTTGGATAAACTATATGGTTGGGCTTTGTTTCTATTCAAAAATGTTGTATTTTACGTTTGCCATTGACATCATCAAAATCTAGTTGTATTGGTGCTTATAGGTTGATACTGACATGTTTACGCGTTGCAACCGTCTTCCCCAGAATACCAAACACATATAAAAAAACTTCAGACTTATCTCTATTTGCAGTCTATGTCACGCTTAGTCATCCAATGAGCCAAGATTTGGCATAAAATTCTGCAACACACTGGCTCAGAAACAAGACATGGGCACGTATTTGTTATTGGCAGTAGAGGTGCGAATTGAAACCATTTGAAGCTAGATAAATGTATTCATACGCATTACCTTTGAAAACACACATTTCAACTCTTGACGGATGAAAACTAATTAATGTAAGTATCCATCACTACCAACACAACCAGATCTTGGTGATGCCCCCAGCAAAACGCAACACTCTGCCTAATGATGTCTACTTACGATGTCTGTGTCATTCTGTTTATATGATGAAGCAAGAAGAGGAAAAAACCTGCGCCACAACAGTCAAGGTGGAAGGAGTAAAAATGCTAACCAATAGTTAAGTTCATTCAGGCAATTAGCGGTACCAGTAAAATGACGAGGAGGACCCATATATAGCATGTAATTTGCGCCCGTTGTGTGCAGTGTTTCTTGTAAAATTCGAATGGAACTGAACTATCACCTTAGGAATAACAACACTGTTAGGTCGTTGATTGCGATTTTAAAGAATTTCATATTTGCTTGCTGTCAGGAATACTTTCATTTGAACTTTGCACGCAAACAGTCCATAGGCCTATCGTTGTTGTCCATGACATTGGTAAATGACATCTCTGCTTACGAAAGCATTACATAACAAAAAAAGTTGTACTTTGAACATCGATTTTATGTGGTTCATGAACATGGAATCAATACTTCATGAACCTTCGTTACTTGGCCATAAGGAGGTGAAATCAGGTGTTCCGGTAAGAGTGAGGATTTCCTGCCCCACATGTTGCACCAGTCATGAAGTTTTTGAGTAATCATCACAATAGCTTATAACTTACTTTGATACAGGAAGCGGCGACAAAAGAAATCTTCTGAACATGCTGGTGAACTGGGTGATGGATGCCAGTTGGCGAGAACGTATCGGCGTGTACAAGTTTGCGAGTGCTTGCAAGTTGGTGTATAAGTATTTACTGGTGAAAACACCAACTCTGTGTTTGTTCAAAGGGAGAGAAAAGTTAATCTTGAAGGTTCAACGCGGGAACTCTTGATGGACTATTGAGCATCAAATATTTGTGACCGGAGAATTTCACCTGCTTGATGTATGACTCTCCAAGGTTCAGCAGTGTCGATGCAGTTCGAGGTGCGCTGTTGATTAAGAACGGGCAAGGTGAAGACATTGCGCCAAGTTAAGAGGTTGATCTCTCGAAGTCGCCACCATGTCGTTGCTCCTTACTTCCGCTATGAATGTATCCACTACCGCGGTGCACAATGGAAACAATGCGGCACCAGGAAGCCATAGTACCAACTATACCGACTATAAATTTCCATAGATTACTAGTCTAAGAATCCTCCCACGGTATACCTTGTGTGAACTGAAGTCGAGAACAACCATCCATAATTAAATACACCCTATAATTAAATCAAGAGATAAGTCCTGTTAATGGGCATCGCTAATATGTTGTGAAAAATAATAAAACACGATATATATGTATATATATGCAAAAGGCAGATTGGGGATCTGTGGCTAGAGCATGTATTGGTAAAATATACGCCACACGATATGAACAGGCCCAGCGCCCTTCTGCAACTTTGGTGGACATTTGATTGATGTAATTTGTATCCACTACGTCTACTTCGAATCGTTGCGGAGCTGAACTATACAAACAGCAAATGTCTGGAACCATTATCATGGTGGATTCTCAGAGAGTGACTGATATCTGGCAGCATCAATAGAAAGCTCCAAATGAAAGCCTTTCAACAAAGGTCTCCGAGTCTGCTCTGTATTGCGTCTCATTGGAAGATATTCTCTCCTCGGATTCAACTTGAAAGAATGGCGAAAAAAGTACTTAGGATATTCAGTTGTCCAGAGCAGTATGTCTCTCGTTTGCCCAGACAATGTATCGCTCACCGAACGGTAACTAAAATATGATATTTCTAGTTTTAATATAGAGGACACTAGGTGTCTATGGAATAGGAAGCAGCAAACACATGTATTACAAGTGTGGTGACTATATGTATAAAACTAAATGAGCATCAACTGGCCCGAGCGAGATTTCATTTCAATCAAATAAGAATATCATTCAATAGAGCGAGATAATAAATGGCTCGAGCAAGACTACTGTTTGTCAGTCAGGGGGAACTGAGTTTCGGGTCCTCTACCTGAAAGTGTCAGATCACAGGGTTTACTTCGGTGTCCTCACGAGCGATTGAACATTCGAAATTGTATCGGCAATTTTCAGGTGTTTTATTGGCAACAGCCTGATATCATGGTACTGATGGTGATAAATTGATATACATGTATGCCTACATTCACGAAATGTATCGCTCAATGTACCCACAAGTGTCTCGGATTGCATTCATATGACACGCCAGAATTTTTTCAGTAATTGCATCACTGTAACTGAACTTGTTCACACTCATATGATAGGATTCTCCGTACATGCTATATTCTAGTTCTTTTGCATACGTTCACACCTCAATGACAATGACTACGACTCCTCGTTCCCTCTTTGACTAACTAGTGCACCAAGAAAATTCTGCAAATGAGCATGCAGCCGGTACAAAGATTCTAAATCAAAGCCATGCATCGAGAGGAAATGGATGTACCATGATGTACTCCACTACTGGAAACACTGGTCTGATACCATCTATTATCAGATTATAAGTGGGATTTATACTCAGGAGATACTGAAGAGCTACCATGTAATATACAAAAAGCTGTGAATGATGTGTTACTACTCCGCCGACCTTCCCTCAAATCATTGAATGACATCCTAAAACACAAACTCCAATGGGAAAAGGCTTTTGATTAATTGTTGATGGAGATATCTCGTCAACACATCCTGCCTAGAGAACACATTACTTCCAGCACGGACATGAATAGATGTAATACACATTCAATACATCAGCTGCGCAGTAACCAAAACCGTCCCAATAGTGATTGATAATAGCCTCAGTGTAAACTGATTCAGATTCAAGAATTGTGGCATCAACTCCGGGAATCGTTTCACCTGAGTGGGCTCTATTACAGTGGGGTGGTAACGCGTAAGTTGACAACTTCTTTTGGTATGGTCTCATTGTGGTTTCACTGCTGCCATTACGATTAGGCTGTTATTTACCGGAAAAGATTCAAAATCATGTTATGTGCTTCAATCATCGCCCCATCGTTATGCTCACATTGCGTGGATCAGCCAGTAGAGTTCAGAACGAACGAGCAAACAATCGGAATTTGGAGTTCACGTGGATCAGACACTCCTAGTAGTATCACTGGGTGGGAGCTTGCCCGTGATTCTTGACGCGTCAACTCGGTAATAATCTTTCCTCGCAGGGGCTTTGCTCGGCCAAATTTTTTTTCCCAATAGGCTTTCAGATGCCCCTGTGATTGAAGATTTTTGCCGAGCAAAGCCCCTGCGAGGAAAGATTTTTACCGAGTTGACTCGTCAAGAATCATGGGCAAGCTCCCACCCAGTGAGTATGTGCCTTTGTGCATTACATGTACTTTGAACAATTCGTTCGGACGCTCTGTCGTTTCTGCATATTACAAAAGTACAAGTATGGTGCCTGAATCGAGATCGGAATACACATGCGTGAAATCACATCGTTTTTAGTTCCAAAAGAATTAGCATCACGCTCGGGTGAGTGCTTTTAGCTGCCTGGGGCTAGTGTTCAACTGCAATCCATGCTTGCTTTGAATACATGGTTCTCATTCACAAAGACAACATAAAATGGCAATTCGGGGCAGACTGGAGACCCACTAGCATTGCAGTATAACCTTGTCACGCAACCAGACAAAACTATGACGTCGTATTGGTTCCTATTTAATGTGGCGTTCACACAAGTATTAGTCCTGATTCTTTCTTCATAGAGTAGCTGTTCGATTGATATTGACCAATTGATTTGACTTTATACATGTCAGTTCGTGTGTGTCAACCACTCAGCAAATTGACACACCGTCAATAATGGTGTACATAGTTATGGTTGATATCAAGTGCATGTAAAATAAAACAGCAATATTTTCTGAAAACAAGATGAAAACATTCTGTTTT
This sequence comes from Terebella lapidaria, assembly GCA_949152475.1. NCBI lineage: Eukaryota > Metazoa > Annelida > Polychaeta > Terebellida > Terebellidae > Terebella > Terebella lapidaria. The sequence continues at coordinate 21,086,758 of OX424564.1, read as the reverse complement.
ATGGTATAATAAGAAGCATTGCATCACAATGTTTCCTCTATCACATATAACCCAAATTGCACGTTCAGGACACAGTATAGTATTGACCAGTTATCTTTACCATCTTGTATCAAAACTTGGTATGTTGATGTTGAAATCCCATAATCCACTGCCGCCAGCAATATCTTTTTTCCATTACCAGCAATGAATAATTGATAAACAGATCAAAAAGATTTTGGCATCTCATCTGGGAGCATACTGATTGTATTTGCTTGACAAGTCAAAAGAACGACCGTAGTCGGTGATAGGTTGAACATTCTTAACCTTTTCACTACTCATGGTTACGCTGCGTAACCATACCACACCCCTCCTGCTGTACTGATGGTTACGCTGCGTAACCATAACTTTGGCAACCAATAGATGTATAGGTAACTGTCCACTGATTGTATTCAATGTTATATATAACAGAGAATGTACCTGCACGCTAAACTAGCACATACATACTGCCACTGATTGAAATTTAGAAATTTAATTGACTGATTAGTTAATTGAATAATTAACCTGTCATTAACTTTGTGACGTCACAAGTACTGATTACAATTGGTCGGACTACAGACAATTTTCATTAAAACTTTATTATCTCCATAACTAATCAAGATATTGACATGCTGTAAACACTATCAAAGCACACGACATTCACTTCATCACAAATATAGAAGACTACAAGCATTCAAGTAAGACGTATTGGATTATATTTCATTACAAATTCGAATATGGCTGTATGATAAAGTAATGGAAATAGCCATCTGTTTGGTCCCTAGATTTTTTTCTTGTTTCCACGGTAACCGATGAAACTGGGTCGAAAGTGTACTATATAGAAATAGCACACTATAATATGACTATTTCACATATAATTATTCTGAAACATCTTTAAATAAGAATAATCAAACATATAGAAATCCTATAAATTCATACATGAATCGGCTCAGTATGGAGGCTGAGGGGTGGGTCAGTAGCGAAAAGGTTAAGGCATAGTGCATTTGATGCATCAACACGCATCGTTCATAATTTATATGGGTGAATATTTATCACGGCTTCTACTGATTTGTTCGTCAAGTGCATATTTCCCTGTAAAAAATACACCCCAATGATACCAACACACAGCGGATGTCACACAAAGAGTGTGTTCATAAAGTCGAGACATTATCAATCACCTAATAAATAAATACAATGTTCAATACACGGTTATTATCTTCTGCCACACATACAACTTCAGCTAATTCACAGGGGTAAGCCTACTGTTTCACCATTTCCTATTGCTTGGGATGTCCTGAATTGATATTGTAAACATTGTCAAGGAAACAAAAACTAGTGTTCAAGAAAGCAAGGCAATTGAGAATACTGTTGAAATGACAAGAGTTCTGCTGTATATATTGTGTATTATGTCTGTCAGGTCTTTCAACATCCACGCAGTGTCCTTTCTAAAGGTCGTAAATGTCACTGAAATAGAATTTCCGGGCTTACATCTCATGTCGCTGTGGCACATCGAAGATTGTGAAATTGGAGGATTTTCATGTGGACTTCGCATGCAAACAGTCCATCCCCTTACATAAACCCAGCTTCAGTTTTGTGATTCTGCTTAGAAGTTGTGTTCTTGATGGACCACCAGAGTTTTCCCGTCGCTTGAATAGAGCTAACAATGTGTACACATGAACATGTCTCTCAGTGCCTAATGGTCAACCCAAGTGAGGAATTATTTCTGTCAAATTATGTCATAAAAATCTTCTACACAGCATATAAAAATAGTTTGGGAAGTTTCTTGCATTTACAATGCATCTACAATGATTCTCAGAAATTTCAAATTTAAATTTTGAAGTAGACCACAACACGCAAGGCATTTGCTCAGTTGGGCTGCCCCTTAAATTACGAACCAGATAAGCCGTCAATGAGAAATAAGAGTTTGAATATGGCATGTACATGACTAGTGCACACACATCAGCCAGTAGGAATCCATTATATATCATATTATGCGGAAGACAGATTGAGGTTTTGTAGCTATTTCGTATCTTGCCATTTTTGGTACTGGATGACAAGTATAAGCACAAGCAATCTGACATAAAAACAGTTTCACCATCATTTTGCACGTGTGGTGAAAAGATAGCCTGTTCATTTGCCGATCCCGTTATCAATGATTAATGTTGAATGATTCCAATTCGTCTCTGCGAATCTGACTTCGAGAGAAGCTATAAATGGCAGGTGAATCAGAAAGGTTCCGATTATAACTTTTCAGTGTGTTTCTTCCAGAATGACTGATATCCGGCAGCGTCAATAGAATCTTCCAAATGAAAGTCTTCGGGTCTTCAGCGAAACTCTCAGTGTGTGTAGTCTATTGCGTTTCAAGGGAGAATCTTCCTGTCTGTTATTCAATATGATATATAGATGATGAATTACAGCAGCTAATCAATTACAGCAGTGTGTCTATCGTTTCCCAGATGGTGTATCCTTAACAAGGTAGGATTGATGAAAGACACTATCAATCTCATCTACTGCTGCACATGTTTGATTTACAATCTGAACGAACAAATATTATGACCAAGTATGGGTTCGAATATGAACTCAAATTGTCCAATAGAAATATATTGCCATTCAATTGAAAACAGGCACCTTTTACTGGATGGTCCTTGTATACATCACTGAGCATGGCAACAGGATAAGCACAACCGGAGATACTATCATTGTGAATCGCGCTTCCTGACGCCGGTAAAAAGGCTTGCTTACTCACTACGACTGTGGGCCGACAAGAGGATTTAGGGGAAATTACAAATGTTGCAGGGCAGGCCTTCATTGCTCAACGCTGGAAAAGTGCGATCGTGGCTGAACAACGACGGGGACCAGTAGGGCCAAAAGGATGAATAGGGCTAGAGCATGGAATTTTAGACAATGTTTGAAACAGTAATCAATATATTTATACAATATTTATACGATACTATGTAGTACACAAAATGTGTTTATTGGGACTGAATGTCACTGATGTCATAAAATATTTGCCAACTGCCATGCACTGTTGTATCACATGTACTTATATGTGTTTCTTTAATTCTGGTGATCCATATTTTCGGTGACAATTGCTATTTCTCATCAGTGGTGTCCACAAACTCACGACCACAGTCACTTGACCGAACGACAATATTGATGTTGAAACATAACTGTTCCTACTTGGTTACATGAAATGTTTTGCTCCTGCTATAAATATTAAAGCAGTAATGATGAGTTTGACTTACGCCATTGAATGATTTACCCAAATTCTGATTTGAGTGTGTGGAATACTGATCAAATCTTAATTTTATTGATGACGTTCGATTTCTCTTCCATTAAAATAAAATTTAGAACCAAATATCATATTTCCATTACAAACATTGGAGACGTTATGGGCTATCTATGTTTTTTTACAACTTGGTCAACTCAAAGGGATCCCCGCAGCCTGGCACCCTCATGGAACTGGTAAGTAATGGTTATGTTTACTTCTGGTCCAAAGATGTAGTGCTTGAAGCACAATGTGAACAATCGTATGACTAAGCCCCCTGGATGTGTGTTTAGGTATGGCTGCCGTTATCGTTCCATGCTCTTGGTGTGGCTGTTTTTTTTTGTGTGGCTGTTGTTTTCAGGTGATGGTCTGAATACTCTGCCACGTATGACCTTATTTATGGAGAATATGGTTGTTCTTCGAATATTGTAATTAATGTGGTCGTCTTCTCAACGTATTGTAATTAGTGAATATATAGTGATTGAAAACACATTGATTGAAAATTCCCGTGCAGCCGATAACTCAGTTTGAGCCATGATTATTCAACTGCCGGGAAATTGATTTATATTGTCGCAACGTAGCTGTTTCCAGTGTGTTAAGCCACACCCTGAATTGTTCTATATCCATGGAAGGCTAATTATATTGGCCTCTATCAACTGAAAGGAAGTGCAGCGGAAATGAGAAACATCTTGATCGCTATTCATTGGTGAGATATTGCTATGTTATTTAAGATGAGAAAATACCATTCTCATTTCCTTGTCAGACACAACAAATAAAACCCCGAACCTTCACTTTCAGATACAGAGCATACCGTTGACATCATGCGTGCTTTCAAATTGCTTATAATTGGTGGCCAATAATCAGCACTTGGTGGTCAATCAACTAAGTTCAGGGACGTTCACACGACGTTACATTCGAGGGCATTGATGCACTAAATCGCATTGTCTGGGCAACATGTCGCCATTGAAAAAATATACATGACAATTTGGTCAACTATTATGGAAATTGTGAGATTTCTCACCTTGCAGTCCTTATGGTTGAGATATAATGTTATTCTCCACCTCTGTAAAGTGGTCTATCAAATATTTCATATCTCAAGGGTCTATATCTCAACCATGTCAACTGTCGAAGTTAAATACGGATGGATCATTTTGTAAGATCATGGTTAGGTCCAAACTGTGAATCGAGTGCTTGATGGGAAGCAGTTCTGTCGTAACAACACCATTTTACACTATTATGACAGTATGTTGCAACACAGGGATTTATATGTTTCAATATTACATCAGTATGACTGTTATGGTGAATGTGACACCATATTAACATTTTACAGGAATTACATCCTTAAAGCAGAAGCGCTCATCCTTGGAATAAAATTATCCCCATACATTAACATCATTTATTGTTATGGTATTGTCACTGTGCTAACCACATGGACCGTTTTCTCAATAAATAACAGGTGCTATGGGAAAACGTGCAAAAGATCACACAACAGGTGCAAGTTCTCTTAGTTTGTTTCTTTTATAGAGGATGGGGGCGGATGGGTAAAGGGCGTGCACAATGGTGTATACTAGATCCTCTATACTTATCTATACAAACTTCATGAACAACGACAATATCAAAGGTTTCCTGGGTGGTGTTCGACCTTCCCATTGACGCAATACCTATTTCAGGATTATGTTTATGATAGTATTGAACGGGTACCCTAAAAGACAAGACCTGTTGTTGAGCACGGTACACGTTGTCTATGGTGGTGATGTTGTCTATTATATTGATGTTATATATCGGGGTCCAATGTGTAGGGGCTTTAAATAAATTGGATGTATTGTTAAAAATACCTGGCTGAAAATGAGGACAAATAGCAATCCCGTCAGCACGTACAAAGTGAAATAATGTAATGTATGATATACACTGCGCAAAAATCAAAATGAGAATACCATCAACATCCTTTCGCTTTTAGATATTGTTTCATCACGATCCATGACCAATGCCTCGCTCAGTGTAAAGTGTATGTGTTACCATGACTATATATTACCTATGAGGAATATTGCAGTTGAAAAGTGAAAAATAAAATTTTCTGGCCGGGTCCATTGTCTTTTCCCTAATGTCACTAAAAATTACACTGATTTACTGGAGAAAATTCAAACTGATTTTTCAATTTTATCAGTGCGATAATCAGTCCAAGTAACTTATTGTGATCTGTCCATGCACCTCCATGTTTATTACTGTTCTTGAAACGTGATAGCTGACCATATGTGAAGTTTGATAGCACGATTGATAGTTAACGAACTCCTGAAATCAATTTTCAGAATCTATTGTTATGTCTGTGATCAATATATTGTTATCTGCTATCAATCCATTGGCATATCTGCTATCAATGCCTTTGTTGACATATGCTAAGAAGCCAGATTCATGAATTTGATGAAAAATATATTTCCCTACTGCTATATAGCTCGAACCTGTGTTGATTTGATCAAAATGTTAATTTCGTTCCTGAATTATGGCTGATACACCCTGCCAAATGGCATAGAGCGTTTTCCGGCCCAGTTCTTTTGTTTAGGGTTGAGGTCAGGTTGTTGTGAACGCTGTAATGCTAACTTTTTCTGAACCGATTACGACACATGGTGAGTAAAATAACGCTCTATGCCATTTGGCAGGGTGGATAAGTAGCAATGTTTTGCTAATCTTTCTGACTCTGTCGTTCACATGTTATATGCATACACTGCATATTTGTTTTATATATTTATTATGTCTGAAAATACATAAAGTAACGAGACAATCAGAGATTGCAGACCCTCGCCCTTCAGATTTAGTCACTAAAATTAGGCGATAATTGAGTTTTGGTCTTAAGACCATCGGTTGTACGCCATACGATTGGGAATTGGCCAAAGAAAAATACAAAAAGAGGTTGAAGATTTAATATTGATTAGAACCGGAGTTATAGCCATTTATGTGATTTTCTTTTTTCCGTTGCCATGGCAACCGTTTTGTGAGCCACTACCATAGCACTCCAGCCCTATAAATTTCAAATCGATCGGACCGTTTGCCATTGAGTTACGAGCGCGGACATTTGCACTGAAACGTCGCTGGCCACAAAATAACCGAAATCGTGACCCCCAATTTTTCGACATCGGGCGATAATAGATAGTTTTCGTCGTACGACCATCGATCGTACACCCAACGATCGAGAATTGGCCAAAAAAAATACAAAAATAGTTGGACAAATTAATATTAAGTAGAACCGGAGTTAGAGCCAATGATGTGATTTTCTCTTTTCCGTTGCCATGGCAACCGTTTCCATCCGATTTCGGTAAAATTTTAAAAGGACTGAGCCACCACCATAGCACTTTTGCCCTATAAATTTCAAATCGATCGAACTGTTTGCCTTTGAGTTATGAGCGCGGACATTTGCACTGAAACGTCGCTGGCCAAAAATAACCGAAATCGTGACCCCCAATTTTTCGACATCGGGCGATAATGGAGAGTTTTCGTCGTACGAGGATCGGTCGTACACCAAACGATCGGGAATTGGCCAAAGAACAATACAAAAATAGTTGGAAAACTTAATATCAGGTAGAACCGGAGTTAGAGCCAATTATGTGATTTTCATTTTTTCCGTTGCATGGCAACCGTTTTCATCCGATTTTGGCAAAAATTTGAAGGGACTGAGCCAGCACCATAGCACTTTTGCCCTATAAATTTCAAATCGATCGGGCCGTTTGCCTTTGAGTTATGAGCGCAGATATTTGCACTGAAACGTCGCTGGCCAAAAAAAAATCGAAACCGTGACCCCCAATTTTTCGACATCGGGCGATAATGGAGAGTTTTTGTCGTACGACCACGGGCCATATATCAGATGATCAGGAATTGGCCATAGAAAAATACAAAATTAGTTAGAAAAATTTATCTTGAATAGAACCGGAGTTATGGTCAATTATGGCAACAGTTTTTGTCCGATTTTGACCAGATTCGAGGAGGACCGAGCCACTGAGATACCGCTTCATCCCTATAAGTTTCATGTTGATCGGACCATTCTCCATTGAGATATGCGCGCGGACAGACAAATATACAAACAAACAAACAAACAAACATACAAACGGACAGACCCAATTGCAATACCCTCTGCCCCTATCGGGGCGAGGGTAATTACAGGCTGCTGTTCATAAAAGTCTTGATTCCTTCTTCCTTCATTGAATTGCATTAAATATGAAATATACAGTAGTAACACATACGCGAGTGACCTTATGGCGCTTTCCACTCTACTGGAAATGATCAACAACATACAAGTGTACCTTCGGGAACGATTTGCTCAGCCACGAAAGCTTACGGTACATTAAATACGAGTAGAATCTGATATCACATTTGCCCAGATGTAGAGGCAAGAGATATAAGAATATACCGGGTATGTTTCAGACGGATCCTGCAGGATATTCTATCTTAAAAGTCTTGCATTGAGCACTCTGTACATGCAGATATATGCTCATGATTTAAAGTTGATTTAGTGGAATGGGTATTTTGGAATAAGAATTAACTTTTCAGGACAGGTCAAGAATAAGACTAGCCGACACTAAGGTTGTTTGACGTAATAATATCATTCATGTGACCGAATAATTGGCAAACAATGTACATCTGGGCCAAGTATACATAATTTAGAGGCTCGAAAATTTTAAAAGTACGAGCCTGAAATCTGTTTTTTTAGGCACAGCAGTTGTAAAAATTAGGTGAATAAGACATGGCATAATTGTAATGTGGAACATCCTTCATGCACATCCTGACATTGGACATTGATCCCCCTCGTCACACAGAATAGTTATCAATGTTTACCTGTGGGATACTAAGCGTACCCTAAACACACCGAGGGCTTTTGAACCACTAATCACAAAGACACCGGAAGCTAGCACGGGGGTGTGATTACAACTCACCGAGAGTTATATTTGAGGAAGAGATAACCTCGTGCAAACAGAATCAATATATTTGAAGGATATGGAGTACCTGTCCATACAAGGTTCGAGTGAGCATGCGACGCAATAATATGATAAAGCTAACCTTACCTCAGCAGTAAAATACATGTATAACTGAGTTCAAATGGTTTGTGAATTTGGCACCGAACACAATGGCTTTACATTCTTAATTTGAATACTGTATCAAGACATTAGTAGAAGATAAGAACCATTTGACAAAGAGTAAGAATTACTCAAACATGGATTTCGTGAATTTACTCATTTTTGTTTGTTGCATTTGTGATACTTTCTCTGTGAGTCTTATGCATGTATTTCAATATTCCTCAATTGAATAATATACACACTTTTCATGTACGTCCATTTTAATGCCATGTACGTCAATTCAGCATTAGTCTACACGTGGCAGTCGCTCGACAACGATCAAATTATATCACAGTATGTGTTGTTAATCGAAACTATCGCTTTATCCTATGTAATCACCCATAAATATTGTTTGGGCAATCGTGACAGAAAGAGATCATCGGGTTACTCCAGACATAACATGACCTCTGTAAAAAGGATATGGTTGTATCAGGTTCAAAACATGGTTCACTTGGTTAAGTTGATAATGAGGGGAAGACGCCCACTTACAGATTTGTCCACCATGCATTATATTCATTCTGTATTTAGTATCCAGTTGGTCTTTCAAGCAAAGGAAACTGTCTGGTCAGGTTCTTATGATGCTCAGGGCTTTTGTTCAACTCGTTTCTTCTTATTATACTCAAGTTCAACACAAAACCTCATATGATTTTTGGCGATAACTTCTTTTAGGATGGTCGGATCAATTTGAAATTTTATATGCTTTCATTTTGCACAAAACCATATTTTTCCACCAAATTTCAGACATATATCTTGAAAACTGAAGAAGTTGGCAATGTAACCCAATGTTAAATGTTGGGCACTAATCGAATCACAGAAATTCCAGCAAATTTGGGGATTTAATGATCTTTATTCCGCTAAGAAATGGAAAATGAGGAAAGTTTTTGAGTCAGAAGAATCATACAGGTGTATTTTAATAGAATATCATTCTTACAAAGAACTGTGCAGTGTGAACATCGAACATCATGCCAAATTCTGTTCAAACTTGCAAATTTCACGTTTGACGTGAAATTTAACATTGGAGTAGATTGCCAACGTTTACAATTTCCAGGATAGAAGTCTGAAATTCAGTGAAAAAATACGGTTTTATGCCAAATGGAAACAAATAAAATTTCAAATTGATACGACCATCCTAAACGAAGTTATCGCCAAAAATTATATGAGGTTTTGTGTTGAACTTGAGTTTAGTGATATATAAGCGCCTTTTATATACAAAGGACAGTATATGATGGAACACGAATGTACACAACACGAATGTAGGGATATCTGAGTAATAGCTATTATCACCAGGTTACATACCTGGGAGTACACTGTATATGCTTGAAGCATACCCGTTGAAGGGTAGATATTGCAAAGAAATATATCTCAAACATTGAAACAAAAACTTTTTCAGTACGACATTATTTCAGTAGTTTCCCAATGAAGCCGACAAAATGGACACCATCAAACCGTTTTCGTTGGGATGCCACCTTAACCACTATTTATATGCAGGGCCAATGATAATTTCGTGTACTTGAAAACCATGTGTTTCCATTTTATTGATAACGCACACGTCACAAGGTGATCAAATTTTGACCAGGACTCTCGAAGTACCGCTGTTGTGTGGTTTAAAGGGAAATCGAATATTATGTCAGATCTGGGATAACATATCAAAACAGTAGGTTGTAACTATACCTCAACAGCAATAATGGTCTGTGGACACAATATGAACGCCAGGGGCAAACTCCAGTTAATCAACCAAGAGGTCAACCTCAATGGGTATAGAATCTCCGCCAAATCTCGTTTCATTTGTTCACAGGAAAACTTGTTATGGACAACTGTCCATTATTGGGCCCCGAGAATAGCCACTTCGGATTGACATGTATGCACCCTGCTTCTCAGCTGACTTGCTGTCAAATGGTTCATGCTTACTCTTTGTTCTTTTGTACAAGTCTCGTAAATATTGTTTACAAATGTAAGTATCAACCTATTACCACCAAACCAACCAGATCTAAATGATGTCAATTGTAAACTTAGAATAGGACATTCCAACAAAAACACGGCCCTATCAGTTAGTTATCCAAAAAGACACCAGCTTCATAATGTGAAGTGTAGTTGTCCCTAACGTACACCAGGTGTAATGAAGATACAGATGTGTTCATCAATATATCAGAACCAAAACAACCAGATGTTGATGAAAACAAACCTATGATACAATATATTTAGAATAAAAACAAATCCCGACAAAATATTTACATCCAAATCCACACTGGCGTTATCAGGGACACACAGTGTGTGAACTATATATATTTCATTTGTACGCTAAATGGAATTAATATACAACTGCCCAACAACATACTAAATCAATTAAATCTGGAACATAGGCCTACCCCATGTAATATGTGCATGACATGTACCACTCCCCGCGAACTATTAAAGCGCTGGATATGCAAATGTGAAAACGGACACGACACATGTGTGAAAGATCGATGCATGTGTGAAAAGTACATATGTGTGAGCAGTTTGCCGGGAGTGATGTACATGAGTACCCAATCACAAGCCAACAGGCTCGTGCAACCTATCCAAACAATTCACAAACTCGAAACCCATGGAATATAGGTATGACAGGTAAATCTACCAATCATAAGCCGAAATGCTACTGAGTTTATGGTACTCCGTTGACAGATTCACGGCCACCAGCAGTGACAATGCTCAGCATGAATGCGACTACAAACCTATTACCACAATCACAACCATGTTTTGATGATGACAATAGCAAACCTAGAGTACATCATTTCGAAGATACTTGCACGTATAGTTCTTATTTTGTATGGATGTGTACTTCAGCTGATTTAATATGCCCGGAATTGATGTGGAGACTATATATATTGCTAGAGGGCTATTCAGAAATATAATAGAATGAATATGTCGCCCCATGACACATCGTTTCTGAGGTATTGCTGAAAGCAAAAAGTTCTGAGGTATTGCTGAAAGCAAAACTCATATTGACAATATTAGGCCTAAGTAAAGTTTGTTTCGCTCACACCGTTCCCGAGATATTGATGGATATTGTACAGACTGGCTCGATAAAATATATGTTAATTCAAGCCGACAGAAAACTATGGAATAATTTGTCAAAAATACGTTTAAGCAATAATATGTCAACTCAACACCAAAATCTACATTTACGGGGGATTATCACCAATCCATTTCATATTCCTCTCATTTTATGAAGCTGAATGTTCACTAATTGGTTGTTATCACACTGTCTGCAGCAGCATCCAGAGATTTCATCGACTTTGAGCTTTGAGAGAGGCAATGGTCTTTGTTCTCACCAGTTAGGATGGACACATTGTCTCTTTTCATAGACAAACGTTTTTGCATGAACATAACTTCTATTGCTTCTGAACAAACGAAATTTCTCCATAGTCAGTGAAATTTGCTTGCTAAAATGGGTTGCATCCACTTGTTTCTAATTTAAATATTGCATGCATTCTCGAACAGCTCTTTTAGCATGAAAAAAAATTTCGTCAATTTAATAACAATACGAGAGCCAATCGGAAAGCCTTACAACTCCTCATGGGGCTTCCAACTATAGATAAACTTCTGATTAACTATCGAGGATTTACTATGAAGAGTTATAGCCCCTACGGTTGAACGTGGGAGGTAATCCTATTCCTTTGGCACGACGCTGTAAGTTTTTTTTTCTGCGCAACATTGCAATTATGAAAGACCGAGGAATCGGACTGTTATGAATCATACTACTTAGTTTGATGAATCTTCGTTATATATAGTGAATGAATGGTTTCTGCCTCTGAAACAACAGTGTTCTAGCTATGAACGCAAAAAATTGAAGTCGATTGTATTCAAGACAGACTTTAATGTTTGATGTGAATAATATATGTCACTGATGGTATACACGTGTGAACCGTTATCAAATGAATTGAAGTGCGTGCCAGCCAGTATGAAAACATCATAACCACCTTTACCTGTGTTTATAACGCTTACACAACATCAATTATCCTTATGGGTTTTAAAGCTGTCTCAAGAACACTAAGGATGGAAAGTTTTGAGGACCCACTGCCAGAACACAAGGATCTTAAGCATGGCGGACAGACTCCACAGACAGCAACACGTGGTTTGCTTCCATCATCAGGTGCAGGGTGAACACAAATGTCTCGAAGCGATCTTGAAAGATCAAACACGTGTGGCAGATTTGACACCTCCATAAGCTACTTTTTGTTCGTAAAATCTGCATATGGCAGCACGTGGCCATCTCTAAGCACGGATGTTAGTCGAAAATAATATGTAACGTTGTAATTGCAGTAGATCGTGATACTTCAAGCAGGTTCACACTCGGTTTCACATAATCCGCAACAAAGACACATTGACTAAAGAAATAAATGATCTATAAATACCATCAACATCCCAATGCAACTGCATATACCTAACACAATTAGTTATTGATGTTGGTGTCGGTGTCATTTGATTACTGCGCGGTAAATCCTCTCACCTGGTGAGAGATTACTGGAGATTAGTGTTGAATGAAATCAATATGTCCTTCGCTGTTCTCGCTGTGATTTCACTGATGTGTCTACTGACACATAATGAGATTCTTGGGGTTTGATACTGCATGCTCACTTGCATGACAGCTTCTTGCTTATTTCTTATCTTATCTCATAAGCGAATATAATAATGTACATGTATGTAGACTATACATGTAATGCGTTGGTTTGAGAGGCTTTCCAAAGTCTAATAATGTTCTACATGTTGTGTATAGATACATTTTTCAACGTTACAATAAATATAACCAATTCATGCAATTAGAAAACAATACATGTATTGTGTCATATTAAATGCATGAATTCCTAGCTGATCTTCTTGAGTAGGTAGCACGCTCTTTCATATCTCTCGTTCTACATAGATATGAAAATCATAATACCACTTAATTTAAAGTTGGAATCAATTTTAAAATCAGCCAAATTTAGCATTTTTGTTTGCCACGAAAACTTGAAAGTACATCTCAAGATAGTCGGAAATATATAGGCAATATGCACAGTTCGACAACAGATACTCAGAAAATTGCCGTTGACCGTGCATGAAAACAGTGGATAGATAATGGTCGGCCAGCCTACATTGCCGGTTGCCACAGTATCTAGACAAATACCTATGACGTCACGAGACTGTGTGTAGAACCCGCCCGCAAGATGGGCCGCTTTGAGGAAAAATTGCTGCGAAATAGACTGGCCCGAGTTTGAATCTTGATTTGGCAACTCAATTTGGGTACGTAATACACATTTTCAGACCTAAATTTGTACGATTTCTCATTCTATAGACAATATAAAGCTACCGCAGAATGAATACATTTTGTCAATTCTAAAAGTGATTATAGCTTTAAGCTTACTCATCTTGAGTAGTTATCACACGTAGTAGTTTTGTGTTATCAAATAACATTATCGTTCTTTATAGATATGAAAATCATAATGCCACTTAATTTAAGCAATTTGAAAAACAAGTCCCTGAGATTCATTTCACGTGCACGCTCTTCCTGATTTCGTGTTTGATACATGATAATTGATAACATCAGCTAATTAATAGTCATTGATCCAATTTTCGGAATGTTGCGTGTTACGGAACTACTTGGTGATGCTATGATGCCTCTAAGCGATGTCGTTACCCACAATATTGGCGTTGACGTGGAAGGAACTGATACAATCATGAATGCATACCAATAACATGATTGTCGTCACGCTGTGATATTGTGAACGTGATGTGAAGCATGTATCGATATATCGTTATTTAAACATTAATGTTCACCGTTTTGGTTTCGATATGTTGATTATGTTTTGATGTGTTCGGCTAAATATGAACACATCCCAATACAGATTATAGTTCTTTGGGACGTTTTATATTGTCATCATGTGGTGGTTGTCGATTTTATATTCATGACCGGACATACAATTACTGGATCATGCGGAGTGGGAATTCTTTCTTAGAAGTCTGGAAATACTAACGTACGATTTGTTTATGATCAATCAACTCCTGTATTGATTCTGTGCAAGGACAACATGAATTATTTCGAAACCAGGTGCCTCCACCGCAGTGGAACTGAGCCACTTCTGCAGCGTGGAAGTCGATTCAATCAAGGATATGTATACAATCACAGTGTATCAGCATCACACAAAAGCCAGTTCATTCATGTAAACCCTTTAGTCGTAGTTCATAAGTAGTCATTCTAATGTGTAGGCATACGCACAACATACACGCATGCATGTATCGCCTTTTTACATCCAATACAACCAGATTTTGATGATGCCAATTAACAGACATAAAATAAAAAAAATTCAGATACAAATAAAACCATACGAACCAAATATTTACAGCCAAAACCACACTGGAGTCACACATAACAGAAACGCTGGTAAATCATCAGAATTCTGTTGACGGAAATTTCGTTGGGATAAGTTTAAATTAATAGACCTGTTCTGCCTGCCACCAGATGAGTGAAACAAGCAACTGGGAGTTGTGTATCGAACTCGTTGTGAACCGTTGTGTAACGGAAAAAATATAATTGATGTTCGCCAGCAAGTGATTGAAAACTAATGCATTAGTTTACCTATGTGAAAGATTGGATTCCAAAACCATAAGATGTGTCAGCGCAGCAGGCACAGTAGACGTAGTATTGTGATGCTTTCGCATTCATCCAGTGCAGAATAGTATCGTGTGCAAAATAGAGCAACTGGTACAATAGCGACCCCGCCCCCATTGACATGTTCCGTCAATCAGCAGACTACAATCCTCTCCCAAAAATACAGACTTTTGTGTAATAGTGTATCAGGCACCAATTGTATGTGTTTGATCTAGATAACATTGCATTGCTTATTCAGTGGGATGAGTGAGTACAGAGACAAAGAAATGACATAGTTCATGTTTGGAATACCAGTCTATGGTGCCTATTATGTGTCAAAATTCGTGGTAATGACATCCATAAAATGTATAAAGTATGTCGCGCTGCTTTTGAAATACCTACTGATAATGATGTTCATGAAAACAAAGGCATGTCAGCCAGAAGCTTTAAGCTGCTGCCTGCGAATGAATGCAATATTTTTTTCAAAACCAATTTTTTGTTAAACACATCTAATGCAATCTAACAAAAGGTGTGCTCAATGATTTTGACGATTACAGTCCGTCCGAATTGTCTTTTCATCCGTTTTAGTGCCCATTTCGTACCGGTTTTGTAAATAAACAAACGAAGTGTGTCCATCAAACCTGAATGTATCGCGCTTAAAAGTCCACATCAAGTACATTTTCCATTTCGTATCTTCATATGTAGTGTAGTTATGAGATAATAATCAGTGATATACCATGATGTGCGTGGAATTGTCAGTCTATCTCTCACTTCAAATGCTTTGTTTACATCTGCGTGCGATAGATACAATTCATGTATTCACGCGAGAACAGCCTGTTCAAACGAGCAAAATTTCCCCGAGGACTGGTTATTTTCAATACATTTGATGTATGTTTCATTCAGTTAGTTTAGCATGTTTAATATGAAAAATAGTTTTCAAAAAAATATTGACTGGATTCGAATGTATCTGCTTTAAAAACTGATGGGTAGATTGATATGACACGAGGATTACTTTTGGGAAGAGCTTCACATCGAGAGCTAAGTGAGTTGGTGGTCAATCACGTCGTGAGGGGAGAATGTCATATGTGAATGCGGTTTCCGCTCCTGATACAAGAATACATGTAGTATTGCAAGAAGCTGAGTGCCGTTTGTTGAACCCACAAATGTTAAAACGCCCACAAATGTGAAAACCCACAAATGTGAAAACAAATTTTGTAAATCACCCACAAATGTGAAAATATCATTACCCACAAATGTGAAAAAAAATCCACCCACAAATGTGAAAAAAAAATTTAACCACAAATGTGAAAACGGTTTTTGTCATTTGCCCACAAATGTGAAAATCAAACACATCATTATTGTCCTATACATTACCTCCATAATACTACACGGGTAACTCCTAACAGCCTACTTAAATTAGGCTCCCCCATAGAGAAACCTCTCATATGGGGAAGAATAAAGAATGACCCCTCCCTTGCTGCCACCAGGGGCAGCACCGTAGCCACTTCCTCCATTCCCAATTCTCCTATTGAAGGAAGCAGACCTACTTATGCCTACTCTATATTTCTGTTTAATTTTATTGCTTGGATCGTTCCACCTCTGTGGAAACTCGGCAGGAAAGGACTCTTAGTCGTTAGGGGTGTCCTTTTTAACACGTTGACGGTAGTCCACGCCCAGGTTTTCCTGTTTGAGTGAGCTGAGCTGACCATGCCCACGCGTGTGTGTGGCCGGTGCCACGTGTTCTTACCAGCGTGGGAGGTCCACGACTTCTGTTGGCGGTGTGTGGATTCGTTCTGCATCGACGATTTTCCTTGCGACAAGTGCGAATCTCGTTCACCAGAAGACTGGTCAACCGTGTATGGGGCGTTGAGGGATTTACTTCACCTCCGTTCACGTCCCTCCCCACCTGATGTTGACTGCTCTGGGTCCGCCCGGGTGCATTGTCTCGCCGCCATCCGTCGCTTCGACACTGAGTCGGCTCGGCTTAATTTAGCTTTACAATCCCCAGTGAGTGTAGACGCCCTGTAGACTCACAGGAATTTTGTCATAATTTTGATTGTAATGTCATGTTTGTCCCTCTCTCTCCCCCACCTGTGTGTGCGGCTCTGGCCCCGTCAGGTGTGGTGGGTGATGTGGTGGGCCACTCTCTCCTTTCGGCATTGCGCCCTCAGCTTTTGAGTGTTCGGAGTCTGTTAGATTTTCCAGCCAGCCTGGTTAATCGTTTTCTCTCCATTCACTCCGAGCGTCGTGTTTCCGAGTCCATGCCTTGCGTGGGCGCTCGGAGCCCGGGTCCCAGGAACACTCCGTCCGTTCCCACGCTCTAATCTGTCACGCTCATGTCAGATGACGGTGCTCGGCTCGGTCGGGACCCGGGTCCCGGTGGGATTACGGCTCCGGGTTCCGAGTCACTGTCAGCTATACAGCTACACGTTGGCGCTCGGGTCCCGGGCCCCGCTCGGGCCCGGGTTCCGATGGGAACCCAGGTTCCGATAGGAACACGACTCTCGTTAAGGTATCAGATGCTGATAGACCATGCTTGCGTCTTCCTCGGCATTCCGCTACCAGCTCAGGCTTGTCCCTCGATACCACGGCGTTGCTTCTATGCCCACCTCGGGCATTAGTAACTGACGCTAGTGGTTTGGTCGAGTTAGAAACAGGGCTAGTTCGGCTCCCGGCCCCTGTCGGGGCCCGGGACCCGGGTTCCCATCGGATCCCAGGATCCGACCAGCCTCCATTTTCTATTCGGACTAATGGCTTCAATGCTAGCAGTGAGTGCTCGCCTCATCTTCCACCGCATCTGACTGCCTCAGGGTGTGATGTTTCGGTGAAAGTGGGGGGAGGGAGGAGGTTATGACGATATGTCTAATTCTCACTCTCTCTTCCAGTCGATATCCCAGTGCAGCAGGCCTTCCCCGCCGCCGATCCAGCGGATAGCCTCGCCACCAGACAGCTCCCTCGGGATGCCCTCTACGGACCCTGCCACAGCGGGTCGCTCTTTAGCGACGTCCGGGCCTTCGGGCCAACCTCTCACGACTGTCTTCGCGGGCCGCTCTTCAGCGGAGTCCGGGCCTTCGGGCCACCCTTCGGCAGTGCGTGTGTCGGGCCGCTCTTCAGCGGAGTCCGTTATGTTACCTTCACCTGCCTCCTCCGCGCCTCAGGATTTTCGGCAGTTGGAACTAGACATCTCCTCTCGCATGTCGGCACAAATGCAAGCGATGTTCTCGCAGCTCTCGACTCAGGTGCAGCACAGCCTCCTCCAGTGTCGTCCCCCGACTGCTCCTCCTCTTGGATTCTTGCCTCTCGCAGGCCGTGCGAGCGAGGCCACCTGTGGACTATCCACGCCTCTGCAGCGGACCCAGTCCCTACAGTCACCAGGCCTCTTACCCCCGGACCAGCTCTTAGCCACTCCGGCTCAGGTTGTCGGCCCTACTCCAGGATCTTCCCGTGGAGTCACCCCGGCTCAGGTGCTCCAGGTGCTGCCCTCTTCCGGCTTTGTTCCCTCGGCTTCACGGAAGCGTCGCTGTCCCGACCCGGAGTCCGACTCAGAAGAAGAGGACGAAGAAGAGGATATGGACTCCGCGTCCATACATCCTTCCCTGGTAGACGAACGTGGCTCCTCTCAGGATCTCCAGTTCCGGGAGAAGTTGGTTCTCACGCGTGCGTGTCTCGGTTCCCAGTTTCCGCCAGAGCCTCCGACGAAAACCTCCTCGTCAGTGGAACCAGTTTCTTGTGGCCAGCCAGTACCGCCATCAAGTTCACACCAGCAACTGCCTCTCAGCCGCAGCGTACGCAAGGCGTTCGAGGTTCGTCGCCAAGCCTCCATCAAGGCCAAGGGAGACAAGATAAAGAAACCCAAGCTCTCCTCTTCATACTTGCCTTCCCACAAGTACTTCACGGAGAAGCCGTCGGAGCCTTCCAAGAAGACTCTTCAGTATATGTCGGCCCCCTCGAAGATCTCGGTGACCCCTGCCCAGGTAGCAGATGTTCAACAGTCGATTCGTTCAGCTGTTCTCATCGACTCCACCCAGGACTGGCTTTTAGCCGCCGCGCGGGATCTCCTCGAGAACCTGGCCCAGCAAGCCTCTGCTGGACCCGTCCCCCAAGCTGCCCTTCAGGATCAGATCTCCACCGATATCGGATTTCTGTCCAGCGCGGGCTTGTCTATCCGGGACCGCCTACACCAGCTCTCTTACGGCGCGTTCACCATGGAGCAGTGGCGACGGGACGCCTTCCTCAAGTCCCTGACTTTCAAGCCGTCCCTGGATTTGAAATCCCGACTACGTTCCGCCCCCATGCTGCTGTCCTGCGCACAGGAGGCGCTCACGGACCAGGCCGCCAACTCCCTGTTCCACGGAGAGGACGGTGCTCTTTCAGCCGAGGAACGGCAAGTGTCGGACCGCGTCCAGTCGGCCAATGCCCAGCTGGTCTCCGAACTGCTTGCCAAGCAAAAGGCTTGGAAGCCACGGCCGCAGCCACAGACCGCTTCTTCTTCAAAGCCCAAGAAACGGAGGAAGAAGCAGCCCTTTTCAGGAGCCCTTGCCTCTACAACCAAGCGTGGTGGTCGCCACTCCGGGTCCAGCCGCCGCGGCAAGTCTAAGGGCGGAGCAGGGGCGTCCAGGCCCAGTCACGACAGTAAGTACCAGTGCCAGGGAACTTCCCGAGTACCACGCGTCACCAATGGCAACTCCCGCTCATTTTGGTCACGTAGAACCGCCAGTCGGCGGGCGCTTAAATCTCTTTTGGCCCGATTGGCAAGAGATGGGTGCCAGCCCTTGGATCTGGGGGGGTACTCCGGAAGGGATTCCAGATTCAGTTCATAACTCAACCTGCATTATCCCCCATCCCCAAGTCATTCACTCTGCCGTCGGCTCCGGCGAAGCGAGCAGCCTTGGATGTAGAGATAAAAAAATTGATCGTCGAAGGGGCAGTAGAACCTGCAGATCCGCGGACTCCGGGTTTCTACAGTATCGTGTTCGTGGTTCCAAAGAGTTCCGGCGGTTGTCGCCCAGTCATAGACTTGTCGCCTCTGAATCCGTTCGTGCAGACTCCAAAGTTCGTTATGGAGACGCCCGAGTTCATTCGGTTAGCGCTTCCAGAGAATGCATGGGCGATCTCGCTGGATCTGAAGGATGCCTTCTTCCACATTCCGATACACTCAGCCTCGCGAAAGTATCTGAGGTTCGCTTTCCGGGGTCGTGTGTGGCAGTTCTGTGCTCTACCATTCGGCCTGTCACCTTCTCCTTGGATATTCACCATGGTGGTGAGGGAGGTCCAGAGCCTGGCCCACCAGCGGGGATTGTTCCTTCATCAATACCTCGACGACTGGCTCCTACGCAGTCAGTCTCGGGACACGTTGTTGGAGCACCGCGATTGGTTGATCAATACGTGTCAGACAATGGGCCTAGTGATCAATTTCGAGAAATCAGAGCTCGTTCCATCTCGAGATTTCGTGTTCCTGGGCTACAGGTTTGTGACCACGTCAGGCATGGTCTTCCCACCTCAGGACAGAATTTCCAAATTGCGCCCTATTCTAGCCTCCTTCCTGGCTCATCCGTGTCAGTCGGCAGCCACCTGGCAGTCTCTGCTAGGCCTGTTGGTGGCAACGGAGAAGCTGGTACCTTTGGGCCGCTTACATATGCGAGAACTGCAGCATTGCCTGAGTTTGGGTTGGTGTCAAGCTACAGACCCCGACTCTACGATGGTAATGTTGTCTCCAGCGGCTCGCGAGTGCATGCAGTGGTGGATTCAAATCAGAAACCTGTCACAAGGTTCTCCCTTCCGTCTGCCGCTGCCATCCAAGCATCTGTTTACGGATGCCAGCACGGAGGGCTGGGGCGCCCACTTGGACTTCCAAGAGATTTCGGGCTTGTGGAGCGACCATCATTTGTCTTGGCACATCAATGCTCTCGAGTTGGAAGCTGTATCTAGGGCCCTGGCCAATTGGGTATCCGAGTTAGCAGGACACTCAGTTTTGGTTGCCACGGACAACTCAACGGTCGTGGCCTACACCAACAAGCAAGGAGGCACTCGTTCCTTGACACTCAGTCGTCAGGTGTCGGCCTTGCTACGGTGATGCAACGCCCAATCGATTATGCTCCGTGCCCGTCACATTCCCGGCCGTCTCAATGTCTTGGCGGACATGCTGTCTCGGCGGGGTCAGGTACAGCCTACCGAATGGACCTTGTCTCCAGCGGTCTTTCGACAGTTATGTACCCTTTGGGATCGACCTCATGTGGACCTGTTTGCCACTCGTTGGAACAACAGGCTCCCCACCTTTGTGTCGCCAATCTCAGACCCCCTGGCTTGGGGTGTGGATGCTCTGTCTATGGACTGGGAGGGCCTGTATGCATATGCTTACCCCCCAGCCATTCTGATTCCGCAAGTGATTGCCAAGGTTCGAGCACAACAATGTCGGATCCTGCTTATTGCGCCTCTACAACCCGAGAAGTCGTGGTTCCCAGAGCTTCTAGATCTCCTTGTCGATGTTCCGAGGCCGTTGCCTCTGCGAGGAGATCTACTGAGGCAGCCACGGTCTCCGGTGTTTCACCAGAACACACGCCAGCTGGCCCTTCACGCGTGGATGTTGTCCAGCGATCCTTCCGCGCAAAGGGATTTTCTGAGGAAGTGTCCTCTCGGCTCGCACGACCAAATAGAAGGTCTTCTTTTGCCGCGACAAGGTGTGGACTACGGGACCGATCATGCCTTGACTTTATTGCTCAAGAACTTCAAGGTAGATCGTCCCGTGGCGCGAAACCCCACTCCTGCGTGGGACTTGTCGTTGGTCTTGAACCGTCTGGCATCAGCCCCGTTCGAGCCCCTGGCTTAGGCGCCCCTCAAGTTAGTCACTTGGAAAACGGTTTTTCTCCTTGCCCTAGCCTCTGCCAGGCGTCGAGGTGAGATCCATGCTTTGGATGCGTCTAAGATTAGCTGGAAGGAGAACTATGCTCAGGTCAGACTGGGCGTTCTCCCGTCTTTTCTCTCGAAAACCCAGTTCTCTACGGCCCCTCCATTGGCGATTGTGATCCCTGCTCTCGATGCCTCTCTTGGCACGGACTTGGAGAGTGACGCGAAGCTCTGTCCTGTACGTGCGTTGCGCTTTTACCTTGACAAGACCAAGGGTTTTCGAAAAGGCAAAAAGCTTCTTTTCGTTTCTTATCTGAAAAGCTTCAAGAACGATATTCGCTCCCCGACTATCTCTTCTTGGATTAAGAAATGCATTAGACTCTGTTACGATCTCGGCGATCAGCCGACTGATTGTTCTTTTCGGGTACGGGCGCATGACGTACGGGCCATGGCTGCGTCATTGGCTTATATTGGTAATACACCACTATCTCAGGTTATGAGTGCATGTTCTTGGTCTTGCCATAACACGTTTACTTCTCATTATCTCAGAGACATAGCCTGGACGTCTGAGGACGGGTTGCACCTGGGTTCGATCGTCGCCAGCCAGCACGTCATCCTCGGTCGCACATCAAGCTAATTGAGGATTTTGGTTTCCTTTTTGCTCCACTGTGAGCTTTTGTTTTTCCGTTATGCTGTCAAAAACTGAAAAACTATATAAAAAAAAAACCAACGAAAACCACACAAAAACATCAAGGATTGTTCGGACTATGTGTCGCTTCAGTTGATCCGGATGGATTCCTTAGTTCTGTCGATATTAGTGCAAAGGATTATGAACTTTATATACTCAGTTGGTTATATTGTTCAGGGAAGATTCCCACATTCTCTTAATTTAAGTACCATTGTTACCTTGGACTTGGATTGATTTGACTCTTACACGCACGGCGTGAGTGAGTGGATACCATGGAATGGAAATTCAAGTCTGGTGGAAGTGAAGAGGATTCAGAACTGAAGCTTTCTTCACAAGGTATGTTGCACTAATATTTATATATTTTTATATATATATAATGAAAGAATGATACTATCCGGGTAGACTTCTAGGGACGGGTTCAAATCCCACCTCCAATGTCTATTCTGAATTTTACCCGTGTAGTATTATGGAGGTAATGTATAGGACAATAATTCGTCGTTTTAAAGGTTAAAACTAGTATTATTTACTACACTTACCTCCATAATACTACGAAAGTGCCCACCCAACCTACCCCGTTTCCTTTGTACTCGTCCCTGAGACAAGGAATTGGGAATGGAGGAAGTGGCTACGGTGCTGCCCCTGGTGGCAGCAAGGGAGGGGTCATTCTTTATTCTTCCCCATATGAGAGGTTTCTTTATGGGGGAGCCTAATTTAAGTAGGCTGTTAGGAGTTACCCGTGTAGTATTATGGAGGTAAGTATAGTAAATAATACTAGTTTTAACCTTTAAAACGACGAATTAGGTTCCACATGAGGAATGTCTTTTATTGTTATGTCTTTTTACGGAACCTTGTTCTGATAACCCATTGCATGGCATTGCGTCCTTCATCCGTCGTCGTCCGTCATACGTCTTACATTTTTATTTTTATCTCGAATTTACGGTCGAATCTTTTCGAAATTTGCGCTAAAATGCCTAAGAATACAGGGAAGCACTTTTCTGAAAGATTTTTTGGGCTACCGGACCTTTGGTCCGATAACCTATTGGCATCGCGTTGCGTCCGTCGTCCATCCATCCGTCGTCCGTCGTCCGTAAACAATTTTATCTTTAAATTTTTGTAACGAATGTGACTTCGTTAAGTAGCAACCAGGTTAGTACCGTCATAGCATGGTTAGTAAACAAACATCACATCACATATCACACATCATATTATGAATATTAATAGTAATGTTGCCGTTACGTGAGGCCCGAGGACCATGGGAGGGGTCCCCGGAACCACAACGCTTGGGCGTGTTGTTCGTCCGGTTTTGTTGATCCTTGGGCATCCTGAGCCCATTTCCTTGAAAAATAATTCTACATCCGGTTTGGTGTCATTTGACACCACAGGTGTAATCTGATACCAAACCACACCTAGTATATTGCCAATTAGCCCTACGGGTTCGAAAATAATGTCCTTTTTGCTCTACGATCAATCTTTACTGAGATATGAAGGTTTTTATGGAAAAGTGGGTGATAATAGGGGAAAGTGTAAATTTTTGGCCTTCAAACACACCAAAACGGCCTAATAACTGATCCTTGGGCATCCTGAGCCCATTTCCTTGAAAAATATTTCTACTTCCGGTTTGGTGTAATTTGACATCACAGGTGTAATTTGATACCAAACCACGCCTAGTATATTGCCAATTAGCCCTATGGGTTCGAAAATAATGTCCTTTTTGCTCTACGATCAATATTTACTGAGATATGAAGGTTTTTATGGAAAAATGATGATAATAGGGTAAAGTATTAATTGTGTAATAGGTTTTCAGAACAAAGGTCGGTAACCTAAAAACATTCCTCATGTTGAAGCTAATGTTGTGTCAGATTTTCACATTTGTGGGCAATTGACAAAAATCGTTTTCACATTTGTGGTTGATTTTTTTTTTCACATTTGTGGGTGAAGTTTTTTTCACATTTGTGGGTGAAGATTTTCACATTTGTGGGTAGTTGACAAAAAACGTTTTCACATTTGTGGTTGATTTTTTTACATTTGTGGGTGATTTACAAAATTTGTTTTCACATTTGTGGGTTTTCACATTTGTGGGCGTTTTAACATTTGTGGGTTCAACAGCCGTTGAACGTGCAAATAGACAATTCCATATTGGTGAAATGTCTCCGCACATCCTAAATACATCTCAATATATGGGATATTTTTACCTTAAAGAGCTCCATATCGAGAGCTACGAGTTGGTGATCAATTACATCGTGAAGAGAAATGACATTGTCACCAATCGTGGTGTGCAATCGACGTGGGAATGACCATGCATCACAAGTACATGTATCTTTGGATGGTTGCCACATTCGAAGAATCATATAGAATTTCATGTTTCCGCTCCTGATACAAGAGTGGTATTGTGAATGCTTGAGCGCTGTGAAACGTGCAACTTGATAGTTCAATATAAGTGGAGTGTACCTGCACATTCTAACTACATGTAGATCTAAGATAATCACCCCATGTTGACACAATACAATATATTACTCTCCGTGTTTACCTTCGGGGTACAATAGGTACAACAAACATACTGAATGTGAGTCGCTCACTGACGAAGACACGTGAAGCTTGGCATGAGTGTGAGATAACAACGAGTGGAGAGTTTCTCTCAGTAAATGGCGTAACGTCATAACAGATCACGCATTTGTGAAGGGGTTGAGCGCTTAGTGAACTTTGGTTCTCGATAACGATTCATCTTGACAAGAACAAGAAGTTACATGTATTGCCCCTGTCAAACAAAAGGATTTGCGATCTTTCAATGGTCATGTTTGTGAAAACTAGATGCAACCAGTGACAATTGCATTTGTCAAGAAATTAATAGAATATCGCCTTTTTGTGTTAATTCGTTTTGAAAGTCTTCATAAATGTAAAACGAAGACATTGACTTAGGTACGGATGTGAATTATTAAGTATGAGATAAGTAATAACTGCTTGAATACAGGCATGTCTACATAAGAAGTGCAAAATATATAATTATCATGGTAATTCGATAACATAAGAATAAGTCTAGACATACATATTAGAAAGCCTTTAAACAAGATATTCGAAACCATTAAATGGTAAAAGCAATCTGCAAACACGTGGACACTTCAAAATCACAGAATCGTAGTTTATATATCGAAGAAATTTTGATATTATGTTCACCCTGTTGAGCCATCCATACAAATATTGTTTGTTGAAAAAATACTGAGTTTCTTTGTTAACTATTTGTAGAGATTATTTAAATTTGTTGTTCGTATTGTTCCAGGGTAACGCATTTTATGTAGCATAATATATACGGAGTAATTTATGGTACATGGAATAATATATAATTTAGATTTTCATTATTCAAACACCGTGTTCTTTACTGATATGTGTTTCTGTGATCAGATTATGTACTGAATGAAAGGCGCATGGATATTTCCCATTGAATGATTGAATGCTTGGATAACTTACTGATTGAAAGGAGTATTTTTTGCATCTATACTTCATTCGAATTCAACAAACGACATTTCGTGTTATCAATCGTAACAGTACATATAATATCTTAATTTCAGGAACGTCAAATCAATATTCAGTTACACGAATCAGTCGCTATTTTGGCTCAAATTATCAGTGTCTGGATACGATGATATTTTGAATATACAATCGACAATTTCTGGTTACCTCAGACATAACACGGCTCATATTTGAACGATATCCTTATTTAAACAAAAGCGTCGCACCCACTGATAAGCATGCCCAACACGAAACTCAAACTTCACTTTGTATTTCAATTCTTACTTTGGGCGTTAGGCAAAGGTGCATTTGGGCAAAAGTGGATATCGCCTTTCTGTACTAGGATATGTTTCTGGTCAACAAGGTTTGGTACGTCAAAGTTTTTCCAATCAAAGTAATAAAAGTGGCCCACTTCTGATATAATCTGCATGTATCTTATATAACTGGTACACATTAATATTTCCGGGACAATATAGTACCACTTTAATCTGTGTAATATATCTACTTTTTAACGAAGGAACATCAGTTGTGATAGTCTCAAAGAATATTCGAACGTAGGTATTGGTGACATTTGAGAGGTTTTTTTAATAGTATCTCTTTGGATGCACAAACTCGATGCACCTATTCCTGAAGAAGTGTGAACTGGTATGACAACTAGTGCCAGAGTAAACGAAGTTAGTCTCTGAAATGTTACCAATACGTATGCTCTGATACAGTGATACCTTTTGAGGCCATATGATACATACGATGTTGACAACAATGTCACAGTACGACTGTGACTTCGCACCGCATTTGCAAGGAAACAATTTGTCCTAAAGTAAATATCGTCACGTCGATTCTACGATAATGGAAGAGAGATCGCCCTGCTGAAACACATTTACATAAACACATATCGCTTTTGCCACAATCAATTGCTCATACTGCATTTAAAGGTTTCAGATCGAACCAGTCACAGTGTACTAGATTTTTTTTCGCAATTACCAAATTGCATACCGCGTAGCGAACATACACTTGAGCAGTGAAACATGAAGAAACTTATACTGGATTGACTCATGATTCAAGCTTAATAATAATTTCTTACTAAAGCTGAAAAAGGATGTAATTGTAATCGATCATTTGTCTGTATGGGCTACCACCTCTGCTGCCAATTCTATGCAGGACCAGGAGTAATTTAAGTTAATTGAAAAACAGGTGCCTTGAAATGAGTGGTACTAAACCCGCCTAATGCAACAATAAAATCGATTTCGTCGAAGACACTTAATGTACTGTATTAGCGCGGCCTAAATGGAAATATGGAACATAATAACACAGATTATCGATTCAATTCTTTTGTATCTCTTCAGATCTGGGATCGCATGTCAAACAGTAGGCGTTCCCGACAGATATAGTCATCATCTGTCAGGCACAATGAGAATGCAAAGTAGCAAGCTCAGTTGAATCAATCAAACGCTCTCCTCAACGGGTGTTGGGTTTATACAGTGGGATTGATGAGTGGCACTTACCGAAGCTCGTGGAAACGTTTCCTTCGTTGATAAAACGAGTTATTATGGACGACTTTCCAACGTTATGAGCACCGAGAATGGCCACTTTGAAATGGACATTGCCATTCTCTTCCGGCTCCACCTCGTTGCCCTTATTCGACAGTAACTGGGTACTACTGGCCAGGCTGGATGAACTGGCGTGGGCGTACTCCTTTGTTAAACCTTTTCGTGTTATCTTGAAGCTCCTTACGCGGCCGAGACCGTCGTTATCACTTCCGCAGCTCCTGGCGAAGGATTGTCTTAGCGCCGCTGGTCCAAGGGGCAAAGACTGGACCCGAGGCCTCATGGCACCTAGCTTCCAGAAGTCCTCGGAGCTGCCGTCCAGGTCCCACTCTCGGGGACTCGGCGTTTTAATATGTCTATGAATAGAAACTTGAATAGTCGGCGTCGAGTTCTTCCTGTCACCTACAGGACTCGGCTGACGGTTCCTTTTATCTGCCTGCGGGGTTCTTAAAGACAGATGTCGAGACCTGTGAAAACCGATTCTATCTCCACAATTACCGTGACCTATATCCAAATCCTTGACATCCACTTCACCATCCTCTTTTATGTCCAGCTCGGAGCTATCCTCATTGATCGTGTAATCCGCACTCATTCTATGGTGGAATTTGAGATCAGGAGAGCGGCGACTCTCGATGACAGATCGGTCGTTGATCCCGGGCCCCTGGTACTCCTCATGTTGTACGCAGTTGTCCGAGTACCGACGTACACGCTCCTTTGGCCAGTTCACCATCAGGAAACCACCGCTGTATGACCTAGCTCGGAAGTCCTCAAACTCATCCGGCGTGTCATCATCGTCCACCTGAACTTGAACCTCCTCCATTATATTACTTTTACTTTGTTTTACTCCCACCTTGTGAAATATGCTTCAAGTCGTGCCAATGACTAACCACGCTACACGATATTCTGCATTAGGCCTACATAAGCCCGTCTCATTGACCCCGATGCAAACCAAACCATAGAAAGTCAAGATGAAAAATGGATACTCCACAAGCGCCCTGGCTGCAAAGGTGTTTGCACATGATCTCTTTATTTGGGCTCTCCAAATATTGGTCCAGCGCGGAAACTCTGCCGGTTATCAAAGACCGCCCATTCCTTGGCGAAGCTGGATCAGATCGGGTCAAACGTCGTCCTGTTTGCCACAGCTTGATTCGACTCTAATCTAATCAACGCCACTTTTTTCCCGCCGTCGCTCGCACGTTGACGCTTGAATCAGTGATCGGCTCCCAGCGATCCCGTCTCGTCCACATGGATGACAGGCAGACAGACTGGTGGTGTGTCTCTGTGCGTGTAGCCGGTAGGACGACTGGCTGACGCTGACTTCCCGCTTTTACCTTGAAACGGGAAACGCATCCGCGCTCCTAATCAATACATCATTTGCCCGCCGGGGTAGCCAAGCCAAGCGCAAAGAGCGACGGACACCATAGATTTGCTGGGGACTGTGCTGCTACTGCCAACGATTTTGCCCACCCATGGGCATTGCATGAACGCCTTTGGCCATCTGTATTCACGCGGTTTCTCGAAGCATTGGAAGAAACAAAAATACCGGACCAATTTGGAAACAAAGAAATCAATTTAGCGGCGGGAGCACTTTGTTAATGATAATATTTGTTGGTGATTAAATGACTAGTTATTGATGGACACAAAGCAATGACATTTTTGTTGTCTCTTTTGTCAATAATGTTTTCCCCAAACCGAACATCCAGACCTAGTGCTCTCCAGATCATCAAACAGAATATTTGTTTCCGCAAACCACTAAAGGGTCCATTATATATGGAGTAAACAGATTCATTTCTACAATAGAAAAGATATCTATGGCATCACAATATTTCACATAAAAAAATACCGATCATTATTATCGTTGAAAGTAGACACGGCGTTGTATCGGCAAGGGCTTGTTGGATAACAAACTGCGTCATGTTCCCTCTCAATGACATCTTCACACCTCGACTTTTGTCTGTCATTCATAATAGATGAATAATCAGCATCGTCACACACATTTTATACGGGTGGATATAATCAGGGCGGATATTGATTTCAAAATCATCGGCAACCATCAAAGCTCTGGTGGCACCTGATAACGAACCTATGACTGATCACTGATAGTTATTATCGTACATGGCAGTGTAAGTGTGGGAAAATTCACCTGTGTTGGACGTGATGAAGTGTCACAAAACTGGTGATTCTTATGCGTACTGGATCGTTTAATTGACACTGCCATCATAACCCGTGTTATTTCCTATCATGTACGGTACGCACGATGTAACGATACAAAAATTCTTATGAGCCCCTCTTTTCTTACTCCAGAACAGTGCTGAACGTTATCAAATCTTGCACTTTGAAATTGTCCTATTATCATAGGTATTTTCATGACATTAACACGATTACGAGCTCAGAGGGATGTTGAATTTATCATATAATTGTATATGCATCTTAATGGTATATATAATTAAATTTTTATATGTATATACACACATTTGTAAATGTATATATAAAATGGATTCGTTCCGTCTTAGATTTCTAGGTTTTTCCTATGCATAGTACCCGGCCAACTTCAATGAGCATTGCTGACAAACGCCACGTGCGGTTGACATTTCATCGTGAAACTGAATTATGAAGTAATTTGCTTTATAAATTAGTAAATTATCAACACTCTTGATGATTTCCAGAGATGAGTGGAAATGAAGAACAGGCGTATAACCTGATATCCAGCAATTAGATTATAGAGATGAACCGTAATTGTACATAATTTACATAATTTTATGTTTGTTTTTAGTTTTTGTAGCTTTATTTCTCATCGAAGTTCAGAGAACATCTATTGCATACATATTTTCATCCATCCACCCTGCCGATGTCTATTGATTGAACCCTGCATATTGTCCGACCTTTGTTCCACGTTTGCTCAATCTACTTGTGGACACTATTGGAAGTTTACAGCAGCACCAGGTCGTGAAATTTAATGTTTCTAGCTTTATATCACCACAAGGTAATCAAGACATTAAACCAGCTGCGTGACACTGCAAAATATTGACCCCTAAAAGCGACTTTATGAAATCTGTGGTAGTCCACAAAGAGACATAATCGTTTTTTGTGTCTCATACGAAACTGATTACTGTGCAAAATTGTCAGCGAAACAATAACATTGTTTGTATCTGGTATTAAATGTCCAATTAGTTCACACAAGACAAATCCATGCAGTAATACAAAAGCAAGAAAATGCAGCTAACTGCGACATTAGAGCTCGAGCACATCATCAGCACCACAACAGTTTAATGTATCTTACACAACGCCCCCCTCCCAAACAAAGGTACCATATCCTCCCCCACATGATTCCAATTCATTCCCGTAGGCCTGTATTGTGATTTATTCATATTCCTAATAACTAAACATTTATTTTGAACTCGATTATTGAAACAGATATGCATGCTAAATTAATATTGAACCTCAATAAATATCCTTTAAGATATTGGAAACAATGAGGAATATCTGCATCTGATATCATGATGTAGCCTAACACATGCTTATTGGGCTTAAAATACCAGTTTAAAATGAAGAAAGGCTTCACAATCCAGCATGAAACACTTTGTCATGTGATAAAATACGTCAAATTATGGTAAATGTAGCCATGGCATCGCAGAAGAATCTGTGTGTTTACTCAGAGAGTCTACACTCTGGTTCACTTCATAACGCCAAGGAAGGCTACACACAAGCTTACATATATCAAAAACCCATAAGAGAGGGTTTCTCTTATAGGTTTCGGCATGTATGCATACACGAATTGCTGAACAGGAAATTGTGTTTTCCAAAATACGCATCATTTCGGTAGAATTTGCATTCTGGGAACGTCAGACCTGAGCATATTACATAATTTTCTCAGAGCTAACATATCGATTTATGCTTTATATATCTGTGGAATATTCAAAATTTGCAATCAATTCGATTCCAAAATTTGCTATCAATTCGAGAGATTGTATGTCAAGGACGAAGAAAATCCTCATTTGAAGTAGGTGTCTAAACGTTTATGTCGATATGTTGGCATGAAACCTCCATAAAAAAGTCAGCACATAGACATGTAGAGAGTTGGGGGCTTGGCTCCCAACGCTCTAATGTCAATAAAAGTATTCAAATAACACATGGTCGAAATGCTTGTCATTCCTATATGCATGGTTTATCACAGTGATGAAACCTGAAATTTCTTATTTGAGTCCTCAGTGTTTAAGATAATAACAATATACAGCAATCTATTATTTTGTTCATCTTAGCGCAGATGTAAACATTTCGTTCACATCGACCGGTATTGTTCGGTATGTTCAAACTTGACTGCAGGGTAATGATGGTGTATTTTGGAGGATGTTCTCTATTATCAATTATATGCCAGCTGGTCTATTTTATAACGAGTTTCACAAGCAAATTTTACTACTTTCAACTAAGATTTGTTTGTTTTGCATGTACATATTTTCGTAGTGTATTTGGAAATGTCCAGCATGAGATATATATTTACTATGTCGATGCATGAACAACAATCAGCATGTAATTATAACCGACACCAAATAAAATATTCTGAGATATGCAATGTCATGTAAAATCGGGACATTTTGAGGAACTTCATTAACCCTAATCAATTTCATGTGTACATAACATTTGAGCTATTTGAACAACTACATTTAACACACTGTCCGCCCCTGATGACGCCAGTGTGTCTTTGGATAAACTATTTGGTCGGGCTTTGTTTTTATTCCAAAATGTTCTATTTTACGTTTGTTTTTGGTATCGTCAAAGTCTGACTATTGGTGGTAATAGATTGAGACTTACATACACTAAAGAAAGACAGTATTTTGTGTCCCACGGCCAATGACAATTTGAGTCCGGAATTCATTTGGAGGAGGCAAAGGAAGTTGGGCTTACTATCACATTAACTCGAAATATGTGAAACAGGACAATATCCGACAAGTGATTCAAGATGTTCATAACATTGCCATTCCTAGTACAAACATATGACTATTAGAGACACACTATATTTATATATTATGGTGTGATGAGCTCCAGATCATCATATGGGACATTATTTTGCATAACCAATGAACGCTTGATAATAATCAAAGTAATCACAGACATGGTTATGCAAGAAAAAAATATCTATGGCGTTACAATATATCACATGGAGAAGATCAGTCATTAAAATTCATTGAAAATACACACGACATTTTATCGGTAAGGGCTCGTTGGATACCTCGCTGCTTTATGTGTCCACTGATTGACATCCTGGCAACTCGACTTACGTCTGTCATTCATAACAGATGAATAATTAGCACCATCACACACAATTTGTACGGCTGGAAATAATCAGGGCGAATATTGATTCCAAAGTCACCAGCAAACATAAAAGTAACGAAGCTCTGGTTGCACATGATTACGAACCAATGACTGATCACTGATAATTATTATCGTACCTCTAAACGTAAGTGTGGGAAAATTCCACCTGTGTGCCACATGATGAAGTGCCACAAAACTGGCGATCCATTTGTGTACTGGAGTGTATTATTGAAAAAAATGCAACTAGCTCATTACATCCGTTTTGTGTTGCCTATACATGTATACATCACAGGAGAGTTTTATTATGAATAACGTCCTAATTAGTCCTAAAAATCATTTACATTTCAGAACAACTGGCAAACTAGCTACTATAAACATGACAATTTATCTGATGTGGATGGGGTTGGCCAAGTCACGAGAGAACCTGGTGGAATCTCGCTTGCCTTATATATATTCCACCTTATATGTATACCACAATCTCGCATTCTACCAATACAAAAATGACTGTCTTGATGAGAATCCAATTCAAGTACAGACTTAGCAAACTGGGCAAACAACATTGCCAATACAGTATGTCCCTGCTCCGTTACATATAGTCGGGCATGTACGGGGGGTCCCTTTGCACCCCCCCCCCCATGATCCTCCAAAACCAACTTTTTTCTCAAGGTTTTTTAATACTAAAAAACATTACATATGTCTCCGGTTGCGCATCCATGGCAAAAATTGGTTTTCGGGCCATTTTTCAAAATGGCCGCCCCGCGAAATCTCAAATTTTGAGATTGCTTCACTTTAGGCTGCATAGGTCTACAAAATAAAATCTTTGTTACCTTTTGCTGCTTATTATAGGGGCCTGATACATTGTACATGAGAAAACAGTGCTTAAATAAACATTTATAACATGAATATGTCCATAAATCCAAGATGGCCGCCAAATTTAGATAAATTTTCACTAAAATGTCCATAACTTCGGACTCAGTCAACCTAGGATGTTCATTTTGGGGTCTATACCTAGGTTTTCATATACAGGGAATCCATTTAGACCAAAATAAATACAATCAAGCTATTTCTTTTGATGCATGTACACCTGCACACATGGTACACGCTACATATTCATTTAGATATCTCTCGAACATAGCCCCCTTGACACTCCTATGGTCTTAATTGTGGATCTTGCTTGGATATTTCTGATAGAGACTTTTACTGATTTGCAATCCCAATAAATTCTTGAACAAATAGAGCTTGATTTGGTTAGTTTTGGTAATTAACATAAATCCAAGATGCCTGCTAAAAACACCCCGAAAATTCAAGTTCGTAACTAATTGTGCTATAAAGATGTGTGATACTTACTTTTAAGGGTATTTTGATATGTAGATTCCATTTTTGGTGTTATTCTAGCTATATAATATCAATTTAAAATGATAACAGCATCTCATTAAGATGGAATGCAAATAAGAACACATTGTTATTCGAATTTATTCATACACTTATGAATTACGCATTACTCACAAACATGCTTTGGATACATTTTATATCACAAACAGAGAACAATAATATAGATACCTTCATTGGCAATCTTTACACATGAACATGATGGAACATGAAACTATGATATTGGTACTGCTATAATGGATGAATTGACCTATCTTCACCATTGCCCTGCATGCTCTTGTAGTACAACAACGTTGTCTTGAGCTGTCCGACATCATACCCCTCAACATCCTCTATCTCCTCAGTTCTGGAAAAATCTACATCACTTTTGCCACAACAGTCTCATTCATTGATCTAGCTTAGACACACCTTCGTGTATGGGTTGCCACACTCTCCTGGAGCAGAACAGTTGCTGTACAAGTGCATCACTGGTGTGTCCAGTGACAACTACTCAGTACATCCCTTGGTACTACAATTTTTCTGACTATCTTTCATTGACACTGGATGACATCACTGAGCCTTGAAGGGGCTGGGTCACTTTTGGCAACAGCATGAACTGAGCTGTCATCTACATGTATAATATCCCAGCCAAACAAGCAATTGTTTTAGTTGATCTGCTGATGTGAGTAGATCAGCTGAATGCTGTCCAAATTTCTTGTATGTTGGCATATGGAGAGGATGTTGAGTTGATGCTGCTTGGCCATTGCTTGTGTCTGGCAGAGCTGCAATGCATGTATGGAAGGATGCGACGGATCATTACTGGATATAAAAGCAATATGTGCTAACCTAGGATCAAAGTGCCTGCAGCTATTTGGTATGCACCCTCTCAGCTACTGCATGACATCTTTCCCATATGAATTTGACGAATTGTTGTACGAATGAATGTATTAATACTTGTCACTGGACACACCAGTTATGCACTTGCATTACAACTGTTCAGCCCCAGGAGAGTGGCAACCTGAAGGTGTGTCTAAGCTAGATCAATGAATGAGACTGTTGTGACAAAAGTGATGTAGAATTTTCCAGAACTGAGGAGATAGAGGATGTTGAGGGGTATGATGTCGGACAGCTCAAGACAACGTTGTTGTACTACAAGTGAATGCAGGGCAATGGTGAAGATATGTCAATCCATCCAACATAGCAGTACCAATATCATAGTTTCATGTTCCACCATGTTCATGTGTAAAGATTGCCAATGAAGATATCTATATTATTGTTCTCTGTTTGTGATATAAAATGTATCCAAAGCATGTTTGTGAGTAATGCGTAATTCATAAGTGTATGAATAAATTCGAATAACAATGTGTTCTTATTTGCTTTCCATCTTAATGAGATGATGTTATCATTTTAAATTGATATTATATAGCTAGAATAATACCAAAAATGGAATCTACATACCAAAATACCCTTAAAAGTAAGTATCACACATCTTTATAGCACAATTAGTTACGAACTTGAATTTTCGGGGCGTTTTTAGCAGGCATCTTGGATTTATGTTAATTACCAAAACTAACCAAATCAAGCTCTATTTGTTCAAGGATTTATTGGGATTGCAAATCAGTAAAAGTCTCTATCAGAAATATCCAAGCAAGATCCACAATTAAGACCATAGGGGTGTCAAGGGGGCTATGTTCGAGAGATATCTAAATGAATATGTAGCGTGTACCATGTGTGCAGGTGTACATGCATCAAAAGAAATAGCTTGATTGTATTTATTTTGGTCTAAATGGATTCCCTGTATATGAAAACCTAGGTATAGACCCCAAAATGAACATCCTAGGTTGACTGAATCCGAAGTTATGGACATTTTAGTGAAAATTTATCTAAATTTGGCGGCCATCTTGGATTTATGGACATATTCATGTTATAAATATTTATTTAAGCACTGTTTTCTCATGTACAATGTATCAGGCCCCTATAATAAGCAAGAAAAGGTAACAAAGATTTTATTTTGTAGACCTATGCAGCCTAAAGTGAAGCAATCTCAAAATTTGAGATTTCGCGGGGCGGCCATTTTGAAAAATGGCCCGAAAACCAATTTTTGCAATGGATGCGCAACCGGAGACATATGTAATGTTTTTTAGTATTAAAAAACCTTGAGAAAAAAGTTGGTTTTGGAGGATCATGGGGGGGGGGTGCAAAGGGACCCCCGTACATGCCCGACTAATATGAATTATACTTTATAATTGGTTATTGGGTTACCGGAGCTTTGGTCCGATAACCTATTACCGTGGTGTTGCGTCCGTCGTCGTCGTCGGTCTACATTTTTATCTTTAAAGTCCTGGCCTTTGACCTCATTTTCAAGGTCAGATCACAAAATGGCTAATACCTCGCTTATGATCGACTTTACAGCTAAGGAATCAATTGTAGACATACTAGAAATGATATAGCTGAATATTCTCGTGACTTTGAATTGACAAATGACCTTATTTTCAAGGTCACTGGACAAAAGGGTAATATTTTAAATATAGATTGTCCGGTAACCTTTCTTAGTCCTTGGGCTAATTTTTAGGATCGCCTGCAGCCGATTCATTTGTATCACCTTTCGCCATCTTGGATGTGACTTGGACGTGATTTGCGCCTCCTTGGACGTGATTTTAGCATTTGGTAACTTGTGGACTGTCATTTACCAATGATTTGCATGTTAGTAATTTACAGGCTGTGTGAGTTATCAGGTTATTATTCAACATAGAATGAGCAGATACTGTGAAAAATCACGGCAATCTACCCAGCAAAGCATAACATCATATCATTGTCACGTAGGCCCCTACAATCATATCATTGTCACGTGGGCCCCTTAACGACCCACTTCACCTCTAGGGGAAGTGCTTTTTTTCATTGCATTCTTTTCATCCCATGATTTAGGCAATCCCGTGAACATGGCAACCATCGTCACTGTTCATCTCATTGTGAATGTTAACGTCAGATCCAGGCATGTGTCATATTTGGCTCTGCATGCCATATATACAAACCCCAGAGATTTATTATTCCTCCACATTTTCCAATAACTCCACAATGCAATAATTATACGAATGTACCATCAAGCATTCATAGGGGTAATTTCGCTACACTAGCACTAGATCGAATACAAAGGGGGAATCTAGCAGCTAAATACGAGGTATGAGCGCATACATTTATTTAAAAATTATGTTGGTGAATTATTGACAAACTATATTATATTCCCTGTCTTTGACACCCTGACACGTCTGCTTTTGTGTCATTCATAATAGAAGAATAATTAGCATCGTCATACACATTTTATAAAGCTGGGAATATTCAGAGCGGATATTGATTTCAACGTCATTGGCGACCTGACAAGTAATTAAGTTGTGGCCACACCCAATAACGAATAAATTACTGATCACGGATAGTTAGTATCGTACATGGCAGTATTAGTGTGGGAAATTTTCACCTGTGTGCCATGTGATGGAGTGACACAAAACTGGTGATCCTTTTGTGTATTGGAGCGTTTAATTGGACCTTTGCCATCATAACCCGTGTTCTATTCTATCTATGTGCGGTACCCACCATGTCACGAGAAGGACATTTTATAAGCCCCTCATTTTTATTCCAGAACAGTACTGAACATTAAGGAATGATGCAATTTGCTTTGAATTTTTTTTCTTTCATTGTAGGTATTTTCGCTACAATAGCACATTGCAAATCAGAGGGATGTTAAATTCATTACATAATTGTAAAATGATGTATATATCAATTAGATTCATTCGTCCTTGGATTTGTATGTTGTTTCTATGGATAGTAGCTGATCAACTTCAATGAGCATTGCCTGAAAAACGCCAGTGCGGTTGACAATTC
This sequence comes from Terebella lapidaria, assembly GCA_949152475.1. Taxonomy (NCBI): domain Eukaryota; kingdom Metazoa; phylum Annelida; class Polychaeta; order Terebellida; family Terebellidae; genus Terebella; species Terebella lapidaria. Next base: position 21,048,639 of record OX424564.1, on the reverse strand, counting down.
ATCGCAAAATTGAATTACAAAATCATTTGCTTATGGATTAGTGGATTACCAACACTCTGGATGATTTCCAGAGATGAGTGGAAATGAAGAATAGGGGTATAATTTGATATCCAACAATTAGGTTATTGTGATTAACCATCATGGTACATAATACGCACAAAGTTTTAAGTGTGATCTTTTTTAGTTTTTGTAGCTTTATTTCTCATCGAATTTCAAAGAACATCTATTGCAGCCAAACATGCCTACTGATTGAACCCTGCACATTGTCCGATCTTTGTTCCATGTTTGCTCAATGTATTTGTGGACACTTTCGGGAAATAGACGAAGTTTACAGCAGCATCAGATAGTGAAATGCTTCTAGCATTATATCACAACTACTTAATCAAGACATTAAACCAGCTGCATGACACTGCACAATAATGACCCTAAAAGCGATTTTATGAAATCTGGTGTAGTCGATAAGGAGACATAATCGTTTTTTGGTGTTTACATACGAAACTGATCACAATGCAAAATTGTCAGAGAGACTATAACTTTGTTTGTGTTTGATATTGAATTTTCCACATAGTTTCGCATGAAATAGGTTCCATGCAGTGATACACAAATAAAAATATTCAAATAACACACGGTTCGATTAGTTGTATATCCTGAATAATATTACAGTGATGAAACCCGGAATATCCTACTTGAGTCTACGATATTGAACATATTGATAATATACGGCAATCTATGGCTTTGTTGTTGTTTGTACAGATGTAAACAATTCATTCATATCTGCTTGTCTGTTGTTATGTTCCCCATAAGCGACGGGATCATAAGAATATATATTAGAGGATTTCTATTGTCGATTATATGCTAGTTAATTTATCTATAACGAATTTCAAAAATAAATTATGCCACTTCAAACTGTGGTATGTGTTGTTACGTATGCAAGTTCGTGGTGCACTTTTAAAAAGTCCTGCATGACTGTATAAATGTAATATTAATCTATTACTACCAAAACAACCAGATTACGTAAATAAGTGCATATCAACAAATTGATAACACTCAATATGTAATTGATAACAAGTACAAAAAATTCTGAGCTATCCAATGTCATGTAAAATCGAAAAAATTTAAAGAACTCCATGAACCCTTATCAATCTCATGTGTATAAACATACACTAAAGAAAGATAGCATTTTATATGCCACGACCAAAGTCAATTCAAGTCAGGAATGTATTTCGACGAAAGGGTGATTTGGCTTCCTATCATGTCAACATGAAATATGAGAAACAGGACAATATTCGACAAGTGATATTACAAACATTTTACTATTCAGACACATTGACATCAACCGATATTATATATATATTATAGATGGTGTGATGAGCACCAGCTTATCATATGGAACACTAGTTTGCATAGCCAATGAACGATTGATTATAATCGAGGTGATCGCACACACGATTATGCAAGAAAAAATATCTATGGCTCTATAATATGCCACCTGAAACATATCAGTCATTAATATTCATTGAAAGTACACACAACATTTTATCAGTATGGGCTTGTTGGATACTAAGCTGCTTCATATTTCCTCTCAGTGACATCCTGATACCTGAACTTTTGTCTGTCATTCATAACAGATGAATAATCAGCATCGTCGCACAAATTTCATACGGCTGGAAATAATCAGGGCGAATATTGATTTCAAGGTCATCCGCAAACAAAAACGTAACGAAGCTGTGGTTGCACCTGATAACTAACCAATGTCTGATCACTGATATTCATTACCGTACATGGCAGTGAAAATTGGGAAATTTCACCTGTGTACGACGTGATGAAGTGCTGCAAAACTGGCAAGCTTTTTGTATTCTAAAATGTGATCACATCCGTTTGCCGTTGCCTATATATGTATATACATCACAGTAGAGATTTTTGTATGAATAACGTTCTAATTAATCTATAATATCATTTGCAATTCAGAATAATTGGCAAACAAGTTACAATAAATATGACAATCTCTCGTTAGCTCTGATCTCGATGGGGGTTGGCCAAGTCACGAGAGGACCTGGTGAAATCTGACTCGCCTGATATTTACCACCGGACAGTTCAGTGCAATCTTGCATTCTACATGCACAAAAAATTACTGTCTTGATGACAATCCATCTCAAATACCGACTTAGCTAACCAGGCACTGCACCATTTCATCTGAATTATACTATATACACATGCAATTGGAGTTTGACATTCACCTGAACATGACAACCATGGTCACGGTTCGTCTTATTGTGAATGTTACCTTGGGATCCAAGTATGCACACATTGGCTCTATGTGCTAGATAGAAATAGCAGAGATTAATTATTCCTCCACATTTCCCAATAAAACATTGTCCAATGCATCAATACATGGCGGTACCATCAAACATTTATAAGAGTAGTGATGTTATCGACGCTACACTAGCGCACTAAAGTCGAACACAATGGGGACCCTAGCAGCTGAATATGAGGTATGAACACATAAATATTCGAGGAAAAATCATGTCATTGACACCTCCGTTTTTGTCTGTCATTCATAATAGATTATTATCATCATCATACAAATTATATAAATTTTGACATAATCAGGGCGAATATTGATTTCAACGTCATTGGCACATAAAAGTAACCAAGCTGTGGTTGCACCTGATAACGAACCAATAACTGGGATATTTATTATCGTACATGGCAGTGTAAGTTAAAAAATTTCACCTTTATATAATGTGATGAAGTGTCACAAAACTGGCCATCTTGAGTGTATTGGAGCCTTTAATTGAAACTTTGTCTATATAACCTGTTTTATTTCGTATCATGTATGTGCGGTACCCACGATGTCACGATACAAGAGTTTTTATACGACCCTCTTTTTTCATTCCAGAACAGTATTGAACATAAGCGAGATCGTAGTTCCGGGCGCGCATTGACCTGTGGGAAATGTCATAGGTCACGGCACATAAACAAACCCACGTGGTGGGATGACTTGCATTTGACAGGTGGTGTTATTTTGCGATCGGGCCATCATATCATTCATTGTTTCTGCCACAAATTACTGGATTCATTTTCAGTGTAATATTCTGTGAAAATGACAACTTTTGATGACTTTCGTTTGTGGAAAAGGGATAGATTGCAGAAATATTTGAGGGACAGAGGACTGTCGTGTCAAGGAAAAAAGGAGGAGCTTGCTGCCATTTGTTTTGGTGCATATTATTTTGATGTACCAGTGAAGCCAAGTGCTAAAGATCAAGAAAAGGAACGATCCGAGAGATATCGTGCTCTTCTGGATATTGAAGGTACCCAACTGCCGGACCCGTTCAGTGACATGCCGAATGGATGGGTTGGAGAAGCCAAAGGTGTCACTTTGTGGCCCCCCACCATGTATGGGGACCTGTCGGAATATCTTGTGGCCAAGGGTGAAAGGGAGCTCAGAGAAAGACTTCTCAATGACTATAAGGAAGGCAAAGCCTATTCTTATCTTGATTCAAAATGGCTCAAAGAAATTTATTATAATGATATCTCTCCAGACTCCCCTTACTGCTTCCTGAAATCAGAATGTTGTCCATCAATGAGGGTGTCTAATGATCCACACAACATATGGATTTGCATTAAAAAGAAAACCGGCAAAGTGATGAGTGGATATTGTACACGTTTTGCAGGGTACCACGACAATTGTGATCAATTTATATTGTTTACCCGTTGGAAGTTTTTTACTAAAAATTGTTCAAGTTTCGTTTTCCATTTTTCGTATTGTTTTTTTCCCCCTAAGTTGACTATTTGTTTTCAGATGAAATTGGCGCATTGGATGATATAATTTTCTGTAAGCCGACAAAAGTAAGTAATGTACATGTAATGGAGTAATGTTCCTCATTCATACCAGGGTACAAAAAAGTTACATCATCCGTTTATTTCATTGAAACAAGACTACATGTAGTTATGGATATGTATAATTGTTTGATTCTTACACGCCTGATCTATATGTAGCCACATTCATTTAAATCGATAATGCATATACATCTAAACATGCTGCTTTTTTAAACTGGATAGTGAAGTTGCTGAAGGTCTACATGTATTAAAATGTACATATTCCCAATGAGGCCAATCAGTATGATCATTTAACCTTTATCCTAAAAAAATTGCCTGCATAATTATGATCGAGTTTACATCTGCAAACCTGGTAATATGAATGCCATATGCACTTTGGGTATTGTTTTCATTCGTATTGTTGTATTTTATATTGTTTTATAAATTTCATGTAACACCAGTTATGTTTAACTGATTCATTTTGTTATTCTATGCAGACTGGGAGCATCTTGCAACCACATAGCAGCAGTCCTCTTCAAACTTGATTTTGCATGGCAGAAAGGATTCACCAGCCGAGCTTGCACATCTCTGCCACAAGCATGGGGACAGGCTTCAGGTTAGAAATGTGCTGCTATTAACAATGGTTTTCAATGGTGTTATCAGTCTGACCACTGTTAGAAACAGGGAACTTTCTTTGGTAAAACTTTAGTGTTACATGTACATGTTTTTCAAAATTATTGATACAATTTGCAGGAACACAGAAAAAGCTGGAGCCAAAAAGAGTCGTGGACATGCAATGGAGGAAACCTCACTATTCAAAACAACACATTGGTGAAGAAACCACTATAAACCCTATGTGCAGACAGTTATTCTCTCCCGAGGAGAGAACGCAGGAAACTCCATCTCTTGAATCACTGATGGGGAGTCTGTATGTCAGCTGCAGCCAGGCTTCGGTATTCCAGTATGCCTCACCACAGCTGCAGCCTTCTTATGCGCCAGATCATGATATCAACGTTGAAGCTGAGGTGGAGACTTCCATTGGATTGCCTCCTTCCCTGAAAGAAATGGTGAAGCTCTATGGCGGCACGTGGACCGATTCTATGCCGAGCATAACTGCCTCCACTATTACAGTACTTGAGAGTGCAACCATTGGTCAGAGTGAAAGTGATCTCTGGAGAGAACAAAGGATCGGGAGGATCACCAGTTCAACTGCTCACCATGTGTTGACCAAGGGACGTAAACTTGTGAGAAAAGTTGATGTTGGCAATATGGATAACATTGTTGATATCATAATTGCCAATAAGTCAGTGGATCCAAACTTGCATTCACTTAAGTATGGTCGAACCATGGAACCGGTAGCACGGAAGAAATATAAAGAACTCATGGGTAAAAATGGACATGTAAATGTACAAACTAGAACCTGTGGACTGTTTGTTCATCCAAATTACATATTCCTGGGAGCAAGTCCTGACGCGGTGGTGACTTGTGATTGCTGTGGCACTGGCACTGTAGGAACCCTACTACCGTAACGCGACGTTACGGTAGTCCAAACGATGGCGGAAGGTTATTAGCTTCGAAAAGTTTTTTCATGATAAACTGGGTAGTAGGTAGGCTTCGCACAAAACATCTACACGGGGCGAATTGTCTAGATACGCTTTATAGTGTGGCAATATTATTAAGCTGTGAATCTGATTGATTTGCGAGAAAAAATGGTTTGAAATATGCGACGATTACTACCGTAACGTTAGCGGCCCACTACCGTAACGCCAATTTCCAGATTTCAAGTACTACCGTAACGCTTGCATATATAAAAAGTTAACATGATGTAAAACTTGGATTTCGATCATATTTTAGGATTTTCGTTATATATAAATAGTACAAATATTGTTATAGATCGATGATCATAACCGGGACAGAAGAGTTTCGGAATTCGTCATGCATATGTAGCCTATGTGAAAAATACATCAGGATACATATGTTATTACTGCCCGCAGAATTTTAGTGCATGTTATTTAACATCATTCAGAGTCTCATTTTAGCATCAGTCTCAGATGTCTAGACGATGAATCTGGTAATGATTCAGGGTGTTCCGTTCACTTTGGAATGGAATTTGAGGCTTTGGGTCCTGGTACAATTTTGACCCCAGACACTTACTCATATACTGTAATTAAAAAATACCTGATATCCTGACAGAAATTTAATAATCGTTACAGCCTTCTGACGATGATTTTTTTGGGGACAGTGTACAAGCGTTTTAAGAGGAAACCTTTGCGGTTCTTCCGTGGATACATTGCGGTTGGACCAGTGGCGACCTTATCTTCAAGTTCACCTCAAAGTTGAAGTTTACCTTATATCGTACGTTTCAAAGTTTGACTGACACAAAACGAAACTTGGTGCATAAATAAGGATTCACTCTTTCATTGTATGCATTCAATCTTTTTATATGATTTCTCACAGACGTCGGTGAAAAATCAAATGCCAAAAAGAGACCATATCTGATGCATATCACTGTGCGAATCTATACTAATTGCCTTTTCCTCAGACGAGTGTGTAATACTGTGCAACGGTCAACGTTGGCATACATGTAAATTATACGGCTCGGAATACACAAATTGATCTTAACATTTTATATATATATACGACAACAATATATGGCATTGAAATAAATCGGAACATACATTATCTTCGTTAGAGTAAGAGTATCTTGTCAATATTATTTTCTCTCTCATACCTTATCATGAAATTAGTACAACTAAATTTTCTACGCTGGGGTAACATTCGAAAATGTCATTATTCAATGTTTAAACATTGCTTATTTGCTTGCTCACTTTCTGCTTCTTCGACAACCCGTGTAATATGTTCAGTTATAGACGTCCCAAAACACCACATTTCGTCAATTTACATGACACCATACAATATCAGTAGTATAATATAAAAAAACAATTGTACCTCGAAATCAATTTCGTATATGCAAGCTCCTTACATTCGAAATTATTATCTGGAACGATGCAAAAGACATATTACGAAAGACTTAGTGTGAGACCAAGGTTAACGTTACGGTAGTACATGCTTGGCGTTACGGTAGTACCCCACATCTACTGATCTGACGTTACCGTAGTATTCACTTGATTTTTATTTTCCATTTTCTGACTAATTAAGAGCAATATTCCCACAAAACAATACACCAATAGATGCGAAACTTCAAGAGGCATCAAAGCACACCATCGGAGAAGAGTGACATGTATTCTATAAACGATAATCTCAAGAAAACCAATCGAACCACTCGCCTGCCACCATCGTGCCGTACTACCGTAACGCCGCGTTACGGTAGTAGGGTCCCTACAGTGACTGGGTTGTTGGAAATAAAGTGTCCTTCAGGACTTGCACATACAGATCCTGCGAAATCACTACCATTGTATATGCACCGTGACAAGAGTGACAAACTCAGTTTGAAACGCAATCATCAGTATTGCTCTCAAGTGGCCACACATTTGGCTGTTACTGGCTATGACTGGTGCGACTTCTTTGTGTACACAGCACATGGATTCTGCCTTGAGAGAATAACTAGGAAGGAACTGTTGTCATTGATGACAGAGATTGAGCAGATGTCGAAAGTAGTGTTCACATTATATATCTTGCCAGAGTTGATCGCAAGCACAACAGATGGTATGTGGACATTTTTTTTATCTTACCGGTCCATATGGGCCGATAAGCTATTGTCATGGTTTTTCGTCCGTCGTCCGTCCGTCCATCCGTCGTCTGTCCGGCAAATAACTTTTTTTTTGCCTTGATGAATTTTTCTGAAAATTTACTAAAACATTCTTTGGGCTAATACCCTGAGCCGTTTTTTTCGTTTTTTTTTTTATTGAATCGTTCTTGCCGAAAAATGCCGAAAAAACAATTTTGGACTTTGGTGGCCATTTTCTCAAAAATGTACCTCTATGATGTGTATGAGTTTCGTTACCCTTGAATCGCCAGTTTGCGTGTGGTGGCCATTTTGATTTTTTGATGGGTCAGCCAAAAAAATTTTTCAGCCCAAATCGCGTTACTATCCATTTTGGGTCATTTCAAGCAGAAAAAAAATTTCACCCTTTGGAAAAAAATTTGGACTTGAAAATTTTCACAAATTTTTTCCTTCATAATGGGAGCTACCGGAACTGTACTCATAGAACGCTTAGGATAGAGCTTAGATATTAGCACTTTCAAATGGGAAGTTATATATGGCGACTTGTGTGGTGACCTTGAATTTGACCTTTGATGATTTGAAAGGTCAAAATAGCCTTTTTATTGTAAGGATGCCCAAATTTGCCTCTACAGATGAAATACTTGTAGGTAGAGCTTATGTTTGCATTATGGACACATAGAAGACCTATATGGTACAAAATAAAACCTTGAGCTTGACCTCGGATGACATTGAGTGCTAAATGTCTGGTGTGGAATTTGTAAATTGGCCTCAGCGGCCTAAACTATTGCACCTAGAGAGATATTATGTGCCAATACTTATACTGTATCTTGGAGAGTTCCAGGAGTTAACTCCACTAAGCTCCCATTGTGAATGAAAAATTGGGTTATAAGTCTTGTTGCCTTTGAAACGACTGTCTGTGACTATATGTCATTAACGAAAAAAAATTTTCAAGATGTAACTTGAATTTGTATCATAGTCCATACAGAAATGTGTGTTCGGCAACATTTACGAACATGTTTTGATGATAGTGTAACAATTTATGTTTTGGAAAATCAATACTCTGTGCAATTCTCATGATCTGCCGGTAAGCGCTTGGTGCTTTGTTTTAATCACTTGCTCAAACACATCATGTATTATCTCTTTTCTGAAAATTAAACATTCACTCTATTGTCATCACACAGCCATCGGGGATCCTGCCTCGTCATCCACCATGGTCACGTCTTCGACCACGGCCTTGCTTGCTATGACCTCGACGTCCAAGACGGCCTCACCCACTATGACCTCGATGTCCAACATGGCCTCGCCCGCTACGGCCTTGACGTCCACCAGGGCCTCGCCCACTACGGCCTCAACGTCCATCAAGGCCTCGCCCACTACGGCCTTGACGTCCACCACGGACATGCCCACTACGGCGTCAACGTCCACCAGGGCCTCGCCCACTACGGCCTTGACGTCCACCACGGACATGCCTGCTACGGTTTTGACGTCCACCACAGCCTCATCGTCTATCTTGGCGCGCCGTGCTGGTGATCTTGCAAGAACTTATGTGCCCAAAAAAAAGACGAGTTTCAAAGTCTACAACAAAGCTGCGCAAGAAATCACGGCCAATATATATGTGTGAAATCTGTGGAAAACAATGTAAAGATGACAGCGATCTTGTCACTGATAGTGAGAACAGTGTTGGATGTGATTCTTGCTACAAGTGGTTTCACTGGGGGTGTGTTGGATTTGATGGTATTGAGAATGGTGATGGTGATTGGTATTGTCTACACTGTTCAGATGAATAAAAAATGTATGAATCAGAAGCAATCTACCACAATTTGTTTATTATGCTCTCATCATTAATTGAGAAAATCAGACCTTGAATAAGTTCACATACTGGAATAGCTATTCCAATTATGTATGTCACAATACAAGTTTACATGTACAAAAATAATCACCACACAATACATCTCTAAAATTGATGTTACCTTCGTACCATCAACTGAGTTAACCATGTTAACTGGGTTGAGTGGGTTAATGTAAAGAGATCAGCCTACATGTACGAATGTAATCTCTATCTACATGTATTTTGTGTGTAGAGGTCACCTGAAGTCAACCTCAAGGTCACCAAAATATGTCTTACAAATCTAACCCCGATGTACAATTGTTTTCACCTCATACAGTAATTGGTGGATATCGGGTCTTTTTGGCATTGTACAGATATTCCTGGACACATGTATCTAGACGTAATACACAGAACAAACATACGTATGCAGGTGAAATACAAAGTACAAAATAAATATAAGTAACATTGACTTTAGATGGAATTCATCTACCTACTCCACAAGAGGGGGCAGGAGGTTGCACAGTGCTGCACACACGAGGACGATGTCGTCAATGACTGGCACCAATGTAATTGGCACGGTGTTCTTCAAAATGGAGAACCACTTCATCCGTCCGATGGCCCTTTCGACGTGGATCCGTGCATTGGCGATTTTCTTCGTTTTCGCGACTTCAGCGGAATTCTGTTGGTCCCGCCCTGAGCTTGGTGGCGGAATTTCCAGTTTGGCCTGCTTCATCAGCAGCTCAGACATTATAGTGAAGCCACGGTCTGCCAAAACCACATCTCCTGGATCGAGCAGATCGACAAAGCCTGACTCCATCACAATATGCTTGTCAGAAGTGCGACCTCCCCAACCATCAGACAGGAAGGTGATCATGCCATTGGGAGCAATGGCCACAAGATATTTCACTGTGTTATGCTTCTTGTAATCTGACCAAGTCAGATTTTGGAGTTCCATATGGCGTGGTTTTTCGATGAAAACCTCTGTACAATCCAATGTACATCTGAGAGCAGGGTACTTCTTTGCCATACTGGCTGGGATCATATCTGTTATTGTTATTCTGTCTGGCCAAAATAGGAGAGGCTTCAGTTCTTTAGCCAGAAATTTGATCCAGGTGTTGAAGATCTGGGAGCACGTGCTGGAACTGATTCGGAAGATCGCACTCAACAAGCTGTTTGTCACTCCCTGTCGCAGCTTCATCAACACCAAAAGCATCTCAAACTTACTTGGCAATTTTCGACCTGGTCCAAACTTTTTGGGTGTTCGTGTGAAACGTCGACGTCCAGTGGTCACCTGCTTCCGTGGCCCTGCCCAGTAGCGCATTTTGTCGACTTTGCCCTTGAGGTGCTTGAAGAGAGCATCGAAGGCTTTCTTGTTCGGTAATCCAGTGTTCTGACGAACCTTCTCATCATTGCTGATGAAGCGATCCAAAATGTGTCGATCATCGACAGGGCGGGGATGTTTCGGGCATGTGGGCTTCAACTGTTTTTCACTCTCCAGCCTCTCCATCAGTTCTGCATTCTTCCTCTTCTCCTCCCATAGCTGCCTGTACATATCTTCACAGGATAAACATGTGGACCCAGGAAAGCTGTAGCCATGGTCTCCAACAAAATCGGTAGTTGGCGGGAGTTCGGTCCCTACTTTGTCTGGGCATGAGACTGACTCCATGGACTCAGATGCTTCCACGACTACGTCCATCTGTGTTTCAGTTGATGGAGCCATATTCAGAGCGTCGGGACCGGTAGAACGCTCTCTGGGGGGCCTACGGGCAGGTTTAGGTGTCTGTAATTGTGAGTTGTAACCCATGTTCAGAGTTGGACAAGGATGAACTTTACTTGGATGACCATCAACAGAGTGTTGAGAGCACACTCTGGAGTACCTCTGGGGTGTCCAATTCTTTCCTAAAATGAAATATAACAGAAAGACCTGTCAAAAGGATGCCAAATAAAAATGTCATAAAATGAACACAGCTAGGTATAACCTATTTGTTTTTTTATATCTGCATGAATTGGCATTTGCTGATTGCTATACATGTATATATGTTGTATTAATCAAATTTAGGCTTATTCGTGGTGATACTAATCTGCTAACTTAGTACCCAAGAAATATGCTGGGCAATAACTAATTAACTTAGTTAGGGCCTCGATCACGATGTTAATAACTAATTTTCAGCACAACTTGTGATAATTTTACTGTGACTAGCTTATGAAATAGATATATAGGTAGACCTACAACCAACCTGATTTCGTATCTTTTCTGTTTACTGCTTTGATCCACTGGCGCCTGCCTTCAGGGTCCTTCAGTTCTGTGGGGAAATTGTAAAGGTGGAACGGTGGGGCACATACACACTGCCCAGTGTCATGTTTGAATCCCCTATGGACAGTGCAATCTTCACTTCTCCATTTCTCTAACGAATACTCGCCATTTCCACAACCGATTACCGCACACACGGGCATACTGCAATGACAATCTGTGTTATTTGGCCACAAAAATCAACCACAGAGTGACAGACGAATTTCCTTGTCAGCCCACGTGCAGGTCTGTTTATGTGCTTTCACCTATGACCCGGAAGTGTTTAGTACGTACTTCACGCATGCGCACTCGAAACTACGAGGTCGCTTATTGACAAATAATGCACTCTACCTTGAAAATGTCCTATTATCATAGGTATTTTCACTACCTTAATACGATTGCTAATAGGGATGTTGAATTCATTACATATCTGTGTCTGTATATAAATGTATATATAAAATGGATTCCTCCGGCCTTGGATTTGTATGTTGTTCATACGTGTAGTACCCGGTCAACGCCAGTGCGGTTGACAGTTCTTGGTGAAACTAAATTTGTTTGCTTTCTAAATTAGTAAATTATCGACACTCTGGATGATCTCCAGAGATGAGTGCAAATGACAAACAGGCTTATAACCTTATATCCAACAATTAGGTTTTTGATATGGACCATCATTGTACATGATTTGCACACAGTATACAGTATATGTTTTTTTTTTAGTTTTTGTAACGTTATTTCTCATCGAAGCTTAGTAAACATCTTTTGCGTACAATGGAGAGTTATGCAGTTCAATACAACGAATTTACATTTATACACCATGCACACAATCCAATTGATTGAACCCTGCATACTGTCGGACCTTTAATATAGGTTAGGTGTCAATGTATTTATGTGGACACTATTGGGAAAAAGACGAAGTTTACAGCAGCATCAGATTGTGAAATTTAATGTTTCACACTTTATATCACAACTAGGTAATTAAGACGTTGAGCCAGCTGCGTGACACTGCACGAAAAGGACATCAGAAGCGGTTGTTTGAAGTCGGAGTAGTCGATGAAGAGATATAATCGGTTTTTCATGCTCCATACGAAACTGATCACAGTACAAAATTGTCAGCAAGACAATAACCTTGTTTGTATTTGACATTAAATGTGTGATCTTCCACCTAGTTTGCATACAAGAGTTAACATGCAGTGATACAAAATATTAACAGTATTCAAAGGATACACAGTCCAAATGCTTACAGGATGCCTGTAAACAGCAACAACATGATCTGAGATAAAATTGATGGTGAGTGGGTAATTTTGGTTGTTAACACATTCAAAACGATGTTTCCAGCAAAGAGGCTTAGCAGATAGAATAACATAATGATATGCTTTTGCGTGGTAGTTTCATTTGTTGTTGACACATTCGTTATTATTAACTATAAACACGTGAAGTGAGATTATTCCTCGATTATCGTCCGATTGCTCCTTTGTCTACATGTAATCACCATATAATGGAACTTCTGTCCACTGCTAGTGTGCATGGGGGTTGGTTGGGTCACAGTTGATCGAATTCAACAGTTACTGGGAGGTGACACTCGGTGTTTGTGTTTGTCAAGCAATTGTGCATCGTAGCTGGAAACCTCGTTTGGGATGTGTTACCAGCCAGAAATACCCACTTACCAACAATTTTCTCAGAATTATGTTGTTGCTGTTTGCAGGCTTCCTGTACTTCCGCTACAGGAATATTGTGCGCACGTTGACGACTGTGTATAAGCATGGTTTATCACAGTGACGAAATCCGAAATATTTCATTTGAGTCTTCAGTGTTGTATATAGTTAACAATTATACAGCAATCTATTACTTTGTTCATGTTAGCGCAGATGTAACAAATCGCTCACATCGTCGGGCGTTGTTCGGTATGTTCAAACTTCACTGCAGGGTAATAATGATGTATAATCAGTCATCAATATTTTCCAAATGTGATAATGTTGTGACAACCACCAACGCATTCCATAATTGGTAATTTTGTTGGAACTGTTATGAGAATCACCAGTATATACTATATAAGATATCACCAATGTATTATATAATTAGTAACTTCAACAGTATGAGAATAAGTATGAATATAAAAATCACCAGTATATTTATATCATGATATATCAGGGTGTTTGTTCACCAGTGCATTTCGTACAGATTCCTCTTGGGTGGAGAAACCTGTTGATTTACTGCATACAGATAATTCACGAAAACAATATCCCTGTGCTACAATTATGACCTTCCCATGTGAAATTTGTTCTTGTTATATCAAATTAGAATCGGTTTATAAAATTTGTTGTAGTCTCTGTGAGAGCATGTATCATCCATCATGTGCTGGCATGTCTAACAATCTATTCAAATGCATGCGATATCAAGACAAGCTGAATTGGCTATGTACCGGTTGTGCTAATTTATTCCCTTTCAATCACATTGTAGACGACACATTATATCTCGAAGCTTTGCCCGGGTGTGACACCAACACACACAGTTTTTATAGTGATCAGTATCTGTTCAATCCGTTTGACGCCGATATGGATAAATGTTTACCCACTGATGAGTATAATCCCAATCTCAATTATTTTCGAGATCCAGGCAATTATTCAAAATATTACACATTTGAAGAATTTAACTCACTACCGGTTCATAATAACAGACTCTCCCTACTGCACTGCAACATACGGAGTGCTAACAAAAATAGCAATACTCTAAGTCATAACTTAGCTGCATTAAATAGTAATTTTGATATTATTGCATTATCAGAAACTTGGTTGAATGAAAACAACACCGACATTGTCGGTTTTCCAAACTACGATCACGTATTTAAATATCGAGAACATAAAACTGGCGGGGGGGTTTCTATTCTAATTAAAACCGGACTTGACTATCAAGAGTTGACGGACATACCGTTGCTTGATTCTATAGAATGTGTTTTTATTGAACTCAGTATACCAAACCCTGTCATCGTTGGTTGCATATATAGACCGCCTGGCTCTGACATAAGAGAGTTTATAAATGACTTTGAAAAGTTGACTTTAGGTGACTTTAATATTGATCTCCTAAAATATCAGTCTCACAGCCTGACTTCAGAATTTATTGATTGTATGTTTTCATCATCGTTTATACCACTCATCAATCGACCAACCAGGGTCACGGATATGACTGCAACTATAATTGATAACTGTTATTCGAATGATCTTCATGCAGATCTTGTTTCCGGTATTCTACCAATGGATGTCACTAATCATTTTCCATTTTTTTTTAATGCTGAAAAATTCCTTCTATTCTGAAATGAAACGCGACACTATAACATACAGAGTTGTCAACGACAGTACAATTGAACAATGTTTATATCATCTTCAAACAACAGGATGGGACGATATTTACAGTATAAATAATGTGAATGACGCTTATAATAAATTTATTAAACACTATACCAAAATCGTGGATGAAAATATTCCATTGAAACGCGTTAAGAAGAGAAAGGAAGTTCCATCTGAACCCTGGGTAAATGATGAATTATTATTTTTGATTAACGAGAAAAATAACTTGTATAAAAAGCTAAAAATATCAGGTAATGAAGAACTTGAAAAGGAGTATAAAAGAAAAGAAAAATAAGTTAACTAATATGTTAAGATTGGCCGAGAAAAATTATTATAAAAAAAACACTTGATCAGAACAAAAATAATCTCTCGAAACTTTGGAAAACCCTGAATCATGTCATTTCTCGAAAAAAACAATGCAAGAGGAAAATTGTGTTTATGCATAACAATAATGAAGTTATAAATGACAAAGAAATAGCCAATCATTTCAACAAATATTTCTTGAATGTTGCTAAAAATGTGCAAGCCAGTTTGTCCAGTAGTTCACTTGACCCTATTGCAAATGTAAAATATGTGCCTACTTCTTTTTATATGCAACCAACCAATGAAGAGGAGATATCAAATATTATATCCAGTTTAAAAAACTCCGCTGCTGGTTATGACGGTACAAGTACAAAGTTCATTAAACAGATTAAGCAGGGTATCATTTCTCCATTAGCATATATAATTAACCTATCATTCAATCAAGGAATGGTACCTGATAATTTAAAGATTGCTAAAATTATTCCCATTCATAAAAATGGCGAAAAGTCTAAATTCTCTAACTATCGTCCTATATCTATTTTGCCTGTCTTCTCAAAAATTGTGGAGCGTTTAGTTTACAATCGCTTAATAGAATTCTTTCAGAAAAATGATGTTTTATCTGATAATCAATTTGGCTTCAGGAAAGAACGATCGACAGATATGGCTGTTCATAAATTTGTAGAAAAGTACCATGATTGCATTGAAAATAATGAAATTATGATAGGTTTATTTCTTGACCTTAGCAAAGCTTTCGATACTATTTCTCATCAAATATTTATTCGTAATTTACACGTGTATGGCATTCGTGGAATACCCAATAATTGGTTCCGCGATTACTTCAATAATCGCAAGCAGTATGTTTCATATAACGGCTCATCATCAGAACTTGGTGACATAAAATTTGGTGTGCCACAGGGTTCTATATTGGGACCGCTTTTGTTCTCAATATATATTAATGATTTGTGTAACACATCGAAAATTTTATCTTTTATATTATTTGCTGATGATACAAGCATACATATCACCGGTAATGATTTGGCTGACATGGCTGAATCACTAAATAATGAACTAGTAATTGTTAATGAATGGCTTCAGTGCAATAGACTTTGTCTGAACATAGAAAAAACCAACTATATTGTATTATCGCATCCTAGAAAAAAGTTAGACCGTGACGCATGTAACATAATAATGAATCACTGTTCATTTACTCGTATACAAAATATCAAATTTCTTGGTCTGAGGATAGACGAATGCATGTCTTGGCATCATCATATCAATTATGTGTGTAAACGGGTTTCTAAAACCATTGGCATATTATTAAGAGCACGTCATATGCTATATGGACATACTTTATCCATGTTGTATAATGCACTTGTTAAACCACACTTTATATATGGTATAATCTTATGGGGTAACACTCATAAAAAAAATCTCCACAGGTTAACTATCCTACAGAAACGTGTGATTCGTATCATCAGCTTCTCCGAGTATAATGCACATACTGAACCTTTGTTTAATCGATATAAGATACTGTCAATATTTGATTTACACGTTTTATTCGTTGGAATATTTATTCACAAGAGTCTTTATCAACCAGTGCCAATATTAATCATAGAACTAATTACAATCTTAGATCCGTTTTCCAAAGAAAAAAGTTTGCTCAATTTTCCATAAAAACTGTTGGCCCCAGAATATGGAATTCACTCCCACAACAATGCAAGATGGCCAAATCATTATTTACATTCAAAAGGTTATTGAAAAAATATCTCAGTGAGCGCTGATTCAGACTTCACGCAAAATCTCGTAATAATATAATGCAACAATATTGGAAAACATGTCTACCTATTTAGAATTCCAATAGATATACATGTAATATGATTACGTGTTCTCACAGGGATTACATTGTACATTTGTGCCGTTTAAATATGTCTTTGTAGATCTAGTAACAATTTAAGTGATGTCTTGTAAATATGTTGCAGCGACATACAAGTTTCACTGTAAACTTTTGTCATTATGCTGAAATAAATTGAATTGAATTGAAATGGTGTATTTTGGAGGATGTTCTCTATTATCAAATATATGCCAACTAATCTATCTATAACGAGCTTCACAAACAAATTATACTACTTTAAAATACTATGTGTTGGTATGTACATGTACATATTTTCGTAGTGTATTCTGAAATTTCCTGCATGAGATATAGATGTCAATGCATGGACAACAATCAGTATGCAACCGACACCAAATAAAATATTCTGAAATATGCAATATTCTGAGAGATGCAAAAAATCCGGACATTTTGAGGAACTTCATTAACCCTAATCAATTTCATGTGTACATAACATACACTGAAGAAAGTCAATATTTTGTGTCCCACTGCCAATGACAATTTGAGTCCGGAATTCATTTGGAGGAGGCAAAGGAAGTTGGGCTTACCATCACATTAACTCGAAATATGTGACACAGGACAATATCCGACAAGTGATCAACAAGTTCATAACATGGCCATTCCTAGTACAAACATATGACTATAGAGACACACTATATTTATATATTATGGTGAGATGAGCTTCAGATCATCATATGGGACATTATTTTGCATAACCAATGAACGCTTGATTATGATCAAGGTAATCACAGACATGGTTATGCAAGAAAAAAATATCTATGGCGTTACAATATATCACATGGAGAAGATCAGTCATTAAAATTCATTGAAAATACACACGACATTTTATCGGTAAGGGCTCGTTGGATACCTCGCTGCTTTATGTGTCCACTGATTGACATCCTGGCAACTCGACTTACGTCTGACATTCATAACAGATGAATAATTAGCACCATCACACACAATTTGTATGGCTGGAAATAATCAGGGCGAATATTGATTCCAAAGTCACCAGCAAACATAAAAGTAACGAAGCTCTGGTTGCACATGATTACGAACCAATGACTGATCCCTGATAATTATTATCGTACCTCTAAACGTAAGTGTGGGAAAATTCCACCTGTGTGCCACATGATGAAGTGCCACAAAACTGGCGATCCATTTGTGTACTGGAGTGTATTATTGAAAAAAAATGCAACTAGCTCATTACATCCGTTTTGTGTTGCCTATACATGTATACATCACAGGAGAGTTTTATTATGAATAACGTCCTAATTAGTCCTAAAAATCATTTACATTTCAGAACAACTGGCAAACTAGCTACTATAAACATGACAATTTATCTGATGTGGATGGGGTTGGCCAAGTCACGAGAGAACCTGGTGGAATCTCGCTTGCCTTATATATATTCCACCTTATATGTATATCACAATCTCGCATTCTACCAATACAAAAATGACTGTCTTGATGAGAATCCAATTCAAGTACATACTTAGCAAACTGGGCAAACAACATTGCCAATACAGTATGTCCCTGCTCCGTTACATATGAATTATACTTCATAATTGGTTATTGGGTTACTGAAGCTTTGGTCCGATAACCTATTACCGTGGTGTTGCGTCCGTCGTCGTCGTCGGTCTACATTTTTATCTTTAAAGTCCTGGCCTTTGACCTCATTTTCAAGGTCAGATCACAAAATGGCTAATACCTCGCTTATGATCGACTTTACAGCTAAGGAATCAATTGTAGACATACTAGAAATGATATAGCTGAATATTCTCGTGACTTTGAATTGACAAATGACCTTATTTTCAAGGTCACTGGACAAAAGGGTAATATTTTAAATATAGATTGTCCGGTAACCTTTCTTAGTCCTTGGGCTAATTTTTAGGATCGCCTGCAGCCGATTCATTTGTATCACCTTTCGCCATCTTGGATGTGACTTGGACGTGATTTGCGCCTCCTTGGACGTGATTTTAGCGTTTGGTAACTTGTGGACTGTCATTTCCCAATGATTTGCATGTTAGTAATTTACAGGCTGTGTGAGTTATCAGGTTATTATTCAACATAGAATGAGCAGGTACTGTGAAAAATCACGGCAATCTACCCAGCAAAGCATAACATCATATCATTGTCACGTAGGCCCCTACAATCATATCATTGTCACGTGGGCCCCTTAACGATCCACTTCACCTCTAGGGGAAGTGCTTTTTTTCATTGCATTCTTTTCATCCCATGATTTGGGCAATCCCGTGAACATGGCAACCATCGTCACTGTTCATCCCATTGTGAATGTTAACGTCAGATCCAGGCATGTGTCATATTTGGCTCCGCATGCCATATATACAAACCCCAGAGATTTATTATTCCTCCACATTTTCCAATAACTCCACAATGCAATAATTATACGAATGTGCCATCAAGCATTCATAGGGGTAACTTCGCTACACTAGCACTAGATCGAATACAAATGGGGACTCTAGCAGCTAAATACGAGGTATGAGCGCATACATAATTATTTAAAAATTATGTTGGTGAATTATTGACAAACTATATTATATTCCCTGTCTTTGACACCCTGACACGTCTGCTTTTGTGTCATCCATAATAGAAGAATAATTAGCATCGTCATACACATTTTATAAAGCTGGGAATATTCAGAGCGGATAATGATTTCAACGTCATTGGCGACCTTACAAGCTGTGGCCACACCCAATAACGAATAAATTACTGATCACGGATAGTTAGTATCGTACATGGCAGTATTAGTGTGGGAAATTTTCACCTGTGTACCATGTGATGGAGTGACACAAAACTGGTGATCCTTTTGTGTATTGGAGCGTTTAATTGGACCTTTGCCATCCTAACCCGTGTTCTATTCTATCTATGTGCGGTACCCACCATGTCACGAGAAGGACATTTTTATAAGCCCCTCATTTTTATTCCAGAACAGTACTGAACATTAAGGAATGATGCAATTTGCTTTGAATTTTTTTTTCTTTCATTGTAGGTATTTTCGCTACAATAGCACATTGCAAATCAGAGGGATGTTAAATTCATTACACAATTGTAAAATGATGTATATATCAATTAGATTCATTCGTCCTTGGATTTGTATGTTGTTTCTATGGATATTAGCTGATCAACTTCAATGAGCATTGCCTGACAAACGCCAGTGCGGTTGACAATTCATCGCAAAATTGAATTACAAAATCATTTGCTTATGGATAAAATTTAGTGGATTACCAACACTCTGGATGATTTCCAAAGATGAGTGGAAATGAAGAATAGGGGTATAATTTGATATCCAACAATTAGGTTATTGTGATTAACCATCATGGTACATAATACGCACAAAGTTTTATGTGTGCTCTTTTTTAGTTTTTGTAGCTTTATTTCTCATCGAATTTCAGAGAACATCTATTGCAGCCAAACATGCCTACTGATTGAACCCTGCACATTGTCCGATCTTTGTTCCATGTTTGCTCAATGTATTTGTGGACACTTTCGGGAAATAGACGAAGTTTACAGCAGCATCAGATAGTGAAATGCTTCTAGCATTATAAAACAACTACTTAATCAAGACATTAAACCAGCTGCATGACACTGCACAATAATGACCCTAAAAGCGATTTTATGAAATCTGGTGTAGTCGATAAGGAGACATAATCGTTTTTTGGTGTTTACATACGAAACTGATCACAATGCAAAATTGTCAGAGAGACTATAACTTTGTTTGTGTTTGATATTGGATTTTCCACATAGTTTCGCATGAAATAGGTTCCATGCAGTGATACACAAATAAAAATATTCAAATAACACACGGTTCGATTAGTTGTATATCCTGAATAATATTACAGTGATGAAACCCGGAATATCCTACTTGAGCCTACGATATTGAACATATTGATAATATACGGCAATCTATGGCTTTGTTGTTGTTTGTACAGATGTAAACAATTCATTCATATCTGCTTGTCTGTTGTTATGTTCCCCATAAGCGACGGGATCATAAGAATATATATTAGAGGATCTCTATTGTCGATTATATGCTAGTTAATTTATCTATAACGAATTTCAAAAAGATATTATGCCACTTCAAACTGTGCTATGTGTTGTTACGTATGCAAGTTCGTGGTGCACTTGACTGTATAAATGTAATATTAATCCATTACTACCAAAACAACCAGATTACGTAAATAAGTGCATATCAACAAATTGATAACACTCAATATGTAATTGATAACAAGTACAAAAAATTCTGAGCTATCCAGTGTCATGTAAAATCGAAAAATTTTAAAGAACTCCATGAACCCTTATCAATCTCATGTGTATAAACATACACTAAAGAAAGATAGCATTTTATATGCCACGACCAAAGTCAATTCAAGTCAGGAATGTACTTCGACGAAAGGGTGATTTGGCTTCCTATCATGTCAACATGAAATATGAGAAACAGGACAATATTCGACAAGTGATAATACAAACATATTACTATTCAGACACACTGTCATCAACCGATATGATATATATATATATATATTATAGATGGTGTGATGAGCACCAGCTAATCATATGGAACACTAGTTTGCATAGCCAATGAACGATTGATTATAATCGAGGTGATCGCACACACGATTATGCAAGAAATGATATCTATGGCACTATAATATGTCACCTGAAACATATCAGTCATTAATATTCATTGAAAGTACACACAACATTTTATCAGTATGGGCTTGTTGGATACTAAACTGCTTCATATTTCCTCTCAGTGACATCCTGATACCTCGACTTTTGTCTGTCATTCATAACAGATGAATAATCAGCATCGTCGCACAAATTTCATACGGCTGGAAATAATCAGGGCGAATATTGATTTCAAGGTCATCCGCAAACAAAAACGTAACGTAGCTGTGGTTGCACCTGATAACTAACCAATGTCTGATCACTGATATTCATTACCGTACATGGCAGTGAAAATTGGGAAATTTCACCTGTGTACGACGTGATGAAGTGCTGCAAAACTGGCAAGCTTTTTGTATTCTAAAGTGTGATCACATCCGTTTGCCGTTGCCTATATATGTATATACATCACAGTAGAGATTTTTGTATGAATAACGTTCTAATTAATCTGTAATATCATTTGCAATTCAGAATATTTGGCAAACAAGTTACTATAAATATGACAATTTCTCGTCAGATCTGATCTCGATGGGGGTTGGCCAAGTCAAGAGAGGACCTGGTGAAATCTCACTCGCCTGATATTTACCACCGGACAGTTCATTGCAATCTTGCATCCTGCAATCTTGCATTCTACATGCACAAAAAATGACTGTCTTGATGACAATCCATCTCAAATACCGACTTAGCTAACCAGGCACTGCACCATTTCATCTGAATTATACTATATACACATGTAATTGGAGTTTGACGATCACCTGAACATGACAACAAGGTCATGGTTCGTCTTATTGTGAATGTTACCTTGGGATCCAAGTATGCACACATTGGCTCTATGTGCTAGATAGAAATAGCAGAGATTAATTATTCCTCCACATTTCCCAATGAAACATTGTTCAATGCATCAATACATGGCGGTACCATCAAACATTTATAAGAGTAGTGATGTTATCGACGCTACACTAGCGCACTGAAGTCGAATACAATGGGGACCCTAGCAGCTGAATATGAGGTATGAACACATAAATATTCAAGGAAAAATCATGTCATTGACACCTCCGTTTTTGTCTGTCATTCATAATAGATAATTATCATCATCATACAAATTATATAAAGCTTGACATAATCAGGGCGAATATTGATTTCAACGTCATTGGCAAACATAAAAGTAACCAAGCTGTGGTTGCACCTTAAAACGAACCAATAACTGGGATATTTATTATCGTACATGGCAGTGTAAGTATCAAAATATTCTCTATCATACATTTTATGCCAACAAATCTATCTATAACGAGTTTCCCAAACAAATTATACTACTTTAAAATACGATGTGTTGGTATGTACATGTACATATTTTCGTAGTGTATTCTGAAATTTCCAGAATACACTATTTTCGTAGTGTATTCTGAAATTTCCTGCATGAGATATATATCCACTATGTCAATGCATGGACAACAATCAGCATGTAACCGACACCGAAAAAAAATATTCTGAGATATCAAGTATTCTGAGAGATGCAAAAAATCCGGACAATTTCAAGAACCGCATGAACCCTAATCAATTTCATGTGTACATAACATACACTGAAGAAAGACATTATTGTGTGTGCCTCCGAGAATGATAATTTGAGTCCGGAATTCATTTGGAGGAGGCAAAGGAGGTTGGGCTTACCATCACATTAACTCGAAATATGTGGAACAGGACAATATCCGACAAGTGATCAACATGATCATAACATTGCCATTCCTAGTACAAACATATCACTATAGAGACACACTATATTTATATATTATGGTGAGATGAGCTTCAGATTATCATATGGAACACTAGTTTGCATAGCCAATAAACTATTGATTATAATCAAAGTGATCACACACATGGTTATGCAAGAAAAACATATCTATGGCATTACAATATGTCACATGGAAAATATCAGTCATTAATATTCATTGAAAGTACACATGACATTTTATCGGTAAGGGCTCGTTGGATACCTCGCTGCTTTATGTGTTCACTGATTGACATCCTGGCAACTCGACTTGTGTCTGTCATTCATAACAGATGGATAGTTAGCATCGTCACATCGGATGTGATGAGCCAGTTGCGTTTTTTTTCCAATTATCCACTCCAGTACACAAAAGGATCGCCAGTTTTGTGGCACTCCATAGTGGCACGCAGGTGGAAAGTTCCCACACTTACATTTAGATGTACGATAATAATTATCAGTGATCAGTCATTGGTTCCTTATGATTTGTACGGCTGGAAATAATCAGGGCGAATATTGATTCCTACGTCATTAGCAAACATGAGAGTAACGAAGCTCATCATAAGGAACCAATGACTGATCACTGATAATTATTATCGTACATCTAAATGTAAGTGTGGGAACTTTCCACCTGCGTGCCACTATGGAGTGCCACAAAACTGGCGATCCTTTTGTGTACTGGAGTGGATAATTGGAAAGAAAACGCAACTGGCTCATCACATTCGTTTTGTGTTGCATATACATGTATACATCACAGGAGAATTTAACTATGAATAACGTTCTAATTAGTCTTAAAATAATTTACATTTTGGAACAATTGGCAAACAAGCTACTATAAAAATGACAATCTCTCTGATCTGGATGGGGGTTGGCCAAGTCACGAGAGAACCTGGTGGAATCTCGCTTGCCTTATATATACCACCTTACATGTATACCACAATCTCGCATTCTACCAATACAAAAATGACTGGCTTGATGAGAATCCAATTCAAGTACGGAATTAGAACACTGGGCAAACAACACTGCCAATACGATATGTCCCTGCTCCGTTACATCTGAATTATACTTTATGATTGGTTATTTTTCATTGGATTCCTTTCATCCCATTATTTTGGCATTCACATGGACATGGCAACTATCGTCACTGCTCTTATTGTGAACGTTACGGTCAGATCCTGGTATGTGCCAGATTTGGCTCCGCGTGCCATAAATAAAAATGCCAGAGATTTATTATTGCTCCACATTTTCCAATGACTCCAGAATGCAACAATTACATGAATGTACCATCAAACATCCATAAAGGTAGCGATGGTAATGTCACTATACTAGCACTAAATCGAATACAATGGGGGACCCTAGTGGCTAAATATGGGGTATGAGCACATACATATTCAACGAAAAATTATGTCAGTGAATTTTTGAAAAACTATATTATATTCCTTGTCGTTGATACCCTGTGTCCGCTTTTGTCAGCTTCCATAATAGATGAATAATCAGCATTGTCACACGAATTTTATACGGCTGAAAATAATTAGGGCGAATATTGATTTCAATGTCATTGGCAACCATTAAAGTAATGAAGCTGTGATTACACCTGATAATGAACGAATAGCTGATCACTGACAGTTATCAGGATGTGTTTATTCGTGCATGTATAACAGAATTAAGTTTAAGAACACTGTGCAACTTAAGTACTTACTTAACATTTTTGTGGCATGAATAGGGTGACACATGTTTCAGACTCGACAAGGTATGTGTTGGAAATGTTCATAATCTTGTCATCCTCAAAAATGAACACAGAGACAGATTGACATCGAACAATATCATACATATATGTGGTGTGATGAGTCCAGATCTTGATATTGAATATAATTGTTCATAGCCATTGAATGACTGATCATAGTCAAAGTAATCGTACACATGATGACGCGATAAAATATTGATGTTCTTATCATGTCACGGAAACACCAATCATCATTATTCATTGAAGATAATCATGAAGATTTGACACCATTGGTTCGTTGGAAACCAAGCTGCCTTTTTGTTTCCTTTAAATGACATCTGGACACCTCGACTATTGCCTGTTGTTCAGTACTAGATAATAATCAGCATTGCCCACAAAGTTAGTACGATTATGGATAATCCGAGCGAAAATTGATTTCTTTGACAACAATAGAAGTACTGACGCTGTGGTTGCAGGTAATAACGAACCAGTGACTAATCACTCGTATTTATTTTCGCACTAGGCTGTCCTTGTGTATATCAGCGTGCATGATTGAAACTTGGTCACCACAATCCCGTTTGTCTTATAATGTGGAGAAAAATTAACTTATGAACAAAGTTTTGATTAATATTCAAACTTTGTTGCATACAGAACCCCGTTTGTCTTATAATGTGGAGAAAAATTATCTTATGAACAAAGTTTTGATTAATATTCAAACTTTGTTGCATACAGAACCCCAGAAAACCTAGAGAAACCACTTTTGCTCAAGTTACTCATTAGATGCTGCCATCTCTCATACTGCCCGCCCACAAACAGACCGTATTTGTGATAATCCAGCCCAATTACGAACTGAAATAACCGATCAACCTATACTCTCACTAACGTGGCAAATGTCCCTGCCCAATCACATATACCATCTGAATTATACCCCAAGGTAGGGGTTGCTTTCAGCCCATGACTTTCACATTGGCATGCCAATCACAGCCACAGTAACCCATTGTGAATATTACATGTGTGTTATCATCAGATTCAGGTGTGTGTCCAATGTCACAAATGGTAATACCCGCCACAACTAAACATATCAGTTATCTGTTCTCTCACAATGGTACCACAAATGGGAGCTGCCTATTTCATAGACAAAACAAAACATTAATATTCACAACGGGAGGTGCAATATCAAACATTTATGATGCTAGTACCTAATACAGACACCATAGCTGTACAGGCAGTAAAAAAATGAGGCGTGCGCACATAAACCCTCAGTAATTTCAATCAATACATATCCAAGGAAGAAGTATGTTGGGAAAATACTCAATATAGGTACACATACTAGCAACGGGGTAGCATGTAAATCATTATGGGCTATATTTCAATAATATAATTGTTGGATATCAAGTTATACGCTTGACCGTCGTTTGCACTCATCTTGAGAAATCATTCCAAACGTTGATAATTTACTAATCAGGAAGGAAATTACTGCTTAACCTCATTTCCTGATGACATATCACTATCACTGGGATATTTCAGCAATGCTCATTTGAGTGTTCCTCAAATATCGTACATATGATCGAATCAGCACCCAATCCAAGAATACGATACCTATGTGATGATATATTCATGCACTCAATATATTCATGTGGACACTATTGGAGAATAGACGAATTTTGCTGATCATGAGATCAGCTGATCATCAGATCATGAGGATTTAATGTTTCTGTTACTGTATCAGGGGTAGCTAATCAACACATTAAAGCAGTTCATGACACAGCACAACTATGATTCTAGAAGCAATTTTATTACATCTAATGTAGTCGATAAACAGGGCTGTGTGTTATTCACGTGATTTCATTCACGTGATTTCATGTGCAATTTTCTGCACATCATGTATGAAATAGTATATCTTAACGAATGGATAACAATGTATGGAGACACAACAATTTTTGTGCCACAAAGGTTGTTTCTATAATGTGAAAGTTCATGTGAAACGTGACGAGATCCAACAAGTAAACAATATATTGATAACATCACCATCTCTAACAAATAGAGAGACAGGGTCACGTCATTCAATACCAAACGTATATATGCCTTGATGAGTCTCTATCTCTGGACTCTTGGGGGTTATTCTCCTCAAGAGACATAAAGAACAGTCTGAACCAGCTCTCCAAAGGAAGACTTGGATGGCCCACAGCTAATTTCCGCTGTGGAAGCCAGTATTCGACACACCGCTTGGTCTTAATTGGCTTTCTTCACAACATCAATCTACATTACAGAGGCAGACAGAGAACGAGGAAGCTCACACTCAGCAGAGGGAACGGGTGAATATACTTGAGGCCCATGCAAATAATTGCTCGATTTGATGGCACTATGGATGCCAAGTTATGTTTGACACTCGAATGATCATCCGACATTCCAGTGCCATTGAAGAAGTTAGACATTTTGCAACGAGTTCATGTCAAGGCGTTACCATCACACAGATTAGACGTTCAAAGAACTCTATGTTTCAGAAAACTCTTGTTTTTTATGAATTGTGTCATATATTGTTATGAATTGTCATATATTGATATAATGGGATCCTGTAATTCATATATTGATTCTTAAGAACTGCTTGCATATGAGTCATTTACTGATATATGATTGCTTGAACCGAAATAAATCCCATAAGCTTACTCAAACTGTTTAAACTTCCGTGGACATACTACCTTATAACTGACATAGAATATTTTGAAGAATGTTCGAATACGAATATGAATACTATAGAAGTATCCACCAATACATGGAGACATAGGGATAGGGGGTGTTGAAAAATGCCAGTACATGTGTTCAGAATATGACCGACAGGTGTTAATTGGACTATGAAAGGGCTCGGACATGAATTATACATCATGGATTCTATAGAAATATTCGAATACAAATACTTGAGAAAGGTATCCGATTGTATTCGAAAACGAATACCAAACACGAATACCCCATATCTTCTTCATATGGTGAACTAAACATGGCCACATTGCGTAACCACATAACATTCTCATCACCATATATCACGAAGCCACCGATGTCAAATTCATGTAGGCGATGTTTTGAACAACACCTGAAACATGTACATACAAACATATTTGGATGCAAGCGATCGAAATCCATAAGAAGCCGTAAGGAGTCAAGAAGTGCAACTCATACAGAAAATTGTACCTGTCCATATAGTTATGTCGTTGCAACACATAATCCATAATAATTAATTACAACCAGGGTTATGCAGATATTCTCTAAGAAATAGTTCAGTGGCATTGCATTCGACCTCTGCCAAGTTCTATGCAGATTGCAGACCTGCCCGTATCAAAGAGTCATTGTGAGTGATTGGCAACTTTAACGAGCATTCAAACGGAACACGAAAATGCACCCAAGGATTTTCTTCAGGTTCATTACCTGTAATAACACTAGCTGATTATGTAGTTGAAAAGAATGCGTCTACAGACGAAAGCTGTGCGTTGTATAATTATCATAAATATCCCCAAAAGTAGAAAAAAAAACAAAAAAAAAAAGCCTGAACCCATAGTTTCAATCGTCATAAGAGGCAAAATGTGTGGATTTGAAAATGGTCGCTGGCTTGATACTGAACACGAAAATGGCAGAAGAAATAACTGTCTCTTTCTAGTTCATTAAACATGCCCTCGGCCGGACACGACTAACGGGATCCCGAGTGAATATTCAACACAAATTGGTAAATTGATGCGAGACGCAGGTACAGAAGAACCAAAAATCACCTACAATGGTGTCTTAATTTGTGAACATTGAATGTAGTATGGGATTTTCCAATCTTAAGATCATTTGGTATGTGCAGTCATAAATATATGATATAGATGAAATTTTCAGCATTCTATATGATGCTTCCGAATGAAGAGCAATTTCTGTAATATATATTGTTGTTCGTCAAGATATCTGGATTCACATACAATCCAAGAATATATGGAGGACAGAAAAATACCGGAAGCATACAAGTTCACTCACGCAAAACATACTCACTTGTGATCAATACTTGTGGTCTGTATTGGTGAATTATTATCATCAGAACGTCGTACGTCCAGAAGAGAATGACATCCTGAACATGACAATTTTTAGGTTACCGGACCTATGATCCGATAACCTATTGGCATGGCGTTGTGTCCGTCGTCGTCGCCGTCGTCCACATTTTTATCTTTTATGTTTACGGGCGAATTTTTCTGAAATTTTGCACAAAAATTTTCGCATTTTTTTTTCAAAATGGCGGCCACTTTCGACAAAAAATGCCTTATTTTGGACTTTCGTTGCACTTGAATCGCTCCAAGTGGGCCATTTTGGCCCAAACTAGGTCGAAATGGGACTTTCCCATGTGTTTTATAATGGGACACAATATGCCTAATATCTCACTTAATAGTGAGACTAGAGACTAGGAATCAATTGTGGACATATAGGAAATGATATAAGCTGAATATTCTCGTGACCTCGAATTTGACCTTTGACCCCATTTTCAAGATCACAGGACAAAATGGCTTATATCTCGCTTATTATCAACTCTACAGCTTAGGAATCAATTGTGGACATATAGGAAATGATATATGCTGAATATTCCGATGACCTTGAATTTGACTTTTGACCCCATTTTCAAGGTCATAGGACAAAATGGCTTATATCTAGCTTATTATCGACTTTACAGCTTAGGAATCAATTCTAGACATATAGGAAATGATATATGCTGAATATTCTGATGACCTTAAATTTGACCTTTGACCCCATTTCCAAGGTCATAGGACAAAATGGCTAATATCTCGCTTGTTATTGACTTTACAGATTACAAATCAGTTATGAACATATAGGAAATGATATATGCAAAATACTGTCATGATCTTGAATTTGACCTTTGACCTCATTCTCAAGGTCACAGGACAAAATGGTTAATATCTCACTTATTATCGATTTTACAGCTGAGGAATCAATTGTGGACATATAGGAAATGATATATTCTGAATATTCTCATGACCTTGAATTTGACCTCCGACCCCATTTTCAAGGTCCAAGAACAAACTGGCTCATATCTTGCTCCTCTATTTACTGCATGGCTTGGGAATCAATTGTGGACATATAGAAAATGATATACGCTGAATATTTTGATGACCTTGAATTCGACCTCTGCGTTCATTTTCAAGGCCACAGCACAAACTTGCTAATATCTCTCTGCTTATTGAATTTACATCTTAGCAATCAACTGTGGACATGATATATGCTTAATATTATATATGCTGAATATTCTCTTGACCTTGAATTTAATCAGTGACCTGGCTAACATCTAAAATATTAAACATTGTCCGGTAATCTATCTTTGGCCCTTGGCCTAATTTTTTCACATTGAGATTGTGTTATTGGCCAATATTCATTAGGTTAGTTCCTCATTTTATAAGCATGCATTCCTTTCAAATACCTACATGTAGGCAGTCCTTGTGTATATCAGAGTGCTTACTTGAAACTTGGTCATCACAACAAGATTGTCTCAAATTTTTTGGAGATAAATGATCTTATGAACGAAATTTTGTTCAATATTCAAACTTATGTTCCTTACAGAACGATTGACAACCGATTAATTATAAATCTGAAAATGTCTTAGCTTGGATCTTGGCGGAGGGTTTGTTTTTAAAATAATTTTTATTACATCTAAATGATATTAACATGGAGTTTTCATAATCAACACATTGGATACATGTTACATTCAAACTTTGCATATAACTGTACATATATAGAAACAACAAAACAAGTCTTGTTGGAGGTTGGCCAAAAAACAGAAAACCTGAAGAAATTATGTTTGCTAAATTTGGCGATTACACACCTTCTCAGGTTCTGTCATCTCTTACTACCCGCCCAGAAACAGGTCGTATTTTTGATACTACAACCCAAATATGAACTGAAATAACCCGGCAACCTATAATACTCTCACTGACGTTGGCATACTCTCACTGACTGGGCATCATATAATACTCTCATTGACGTGTCCCTGTTCAATCACGTACATGTATACCATCTGAATTATATTCCAGTTATGCATTCCATTCTTTCATCCCATGATGTTCACGTGAACATGCCTATCACATCGTGAACGTTACGTCCATGTCACCGACAAATCCAGGTATATGCCCAATGACACAAAAGGTTATACCCGCCACAACTGACAATTCAGTTATCTATTTTCTCACAATGGCACCACGGATGGGAGCTTCCTATTTCAATGACACAACCATACGTTAATATTCACAGTGGGAGGTGCAATATCGACATTTATGATGCCAGTGGTGATTGCTCAGTCAAACACAGTAGCAGCACAGTCAATTTTGAGGTATGCGCACACTGGATCGGTCCTCAACAAATTCCATCAATCAATACATATCCAGCGAAGAAGTGGGTTGTTGGAATACTAAATATACAGTAGCTACACATACTAGTAACGTGAAGGCATGTAAAAAACAAGAATGATGGGCTACATTTTAGTAATATAATTGTTGAATCTCAAGTTTCGGGCTTGTCCGTCATTCCCACTCATATTGATGAACCATTCCGAATGTTGATAATTTACTAATTAGGAAGCAAATTACTAATTGGTTTAATGTTTTGATGAAATGTCACAAGTACTGGCGTATTTCAGTGATTCTCGTGGAAGTTTATCAAATATCGAACAGTTGCAATAGCATACCAACCCAAGGCGGAATGCATACACAGTACCGATACATATATATGATAAAAATATACCATGTTGTCCTATGAATCCTGATGGAACGGGATAAAAATACATATGGCCACAAGTTTATAACAAGTCATAGAGGAGGTAACGATACATTTCACCAATCATTCAGTACTGGTGTGGCGAATGTACATTCTGAAAGAATATCAAACATTCATTTTTCTCCAGATTGTCACAATCAAATTGAGGAATCATTGGCATACGATAAGGGTTTCAGTTGATGGTTTGACATTGAAGAATTGACATGTACACATCATCCATAGACCTATTCCCGAGTATTGATAGACTTATGTTTGAGGTTTTATTTGCTCAATATATTAAAGACCTAGTAGCATGCTGAGGAAAGTGCTTTTCATTTAGTCTATTATGAATAATTTTCAGTGAATTCGAACGAATTTTACAAATACAATCAGTGGGTTTCGAGATATTGATTCAAATAGGCACTCCTTCCGTAATTTGCCGAAGATTTTGATCACGATTTTAGTGTAGGTCACGTGGTCGGTGACGTCAGTTGAGGCAGACTTGAAAGTACATGTGGCCAACAAGGTAAACTGCATGTCGCATATTCATTCCTCTGGAGTATGTTTGACACTTCAAATGAACGGGTGAGATAGCGGCATTATGGCATTTCTTGTCTTGATATTTAGAATCAGTACTATTTATTCACCCGGAACGGAGGTTTGTTGAACAGCAGGATGTCCAGTATTTGCTTGTTTTAGCATGTTTTCTTTGAATCTAATGCATTTTGGAGTGGTTTTCCAACTTTGAGCTGACCGCCCAAATTACGTATTTTACGTTTTTGGCCAGCCATCGAAACAATTTCTGCCTCAACTGACGTCACGATTACGGAAACTGCCGAAGCTATTTTTTTCATCGGCATGAGAAGGCGATTGCAATACTGGCTCAATATAGTCGATAACATGTCGATAATGTTTTGGATTTCTCAAATATTTTCATAGGTTGTTGGGCAGTTGTATACTAATTCCATCAGGTGTACAGTAGAAACAACTACATTTAACACACTGTCTGCCCCTGATGACGCCAGTGTGTGTTTGGATGAACTATTTGGTCGGGCTTTGTTTCTATTGCAAAATGTTGTATTTTACGTTTGTTATTGTCATCATAAAAATCTACTGTATTTGTGGTAATAGATTGATACCTACATGTCGCTGTTATTAATTACCAATTAACGCGAACATCTATTTTATCACCAAATGTTCACAATAGCTTCATCTGGACATGAATAAAGCCATATAATGGTACCTTGCTACTATGACTTTAATGTCGACATCACTGGATGATAAACCTACTAGTTTGCTGCAGCATCATGTTGTGGAGTTCAATGTTTCTGGTTCCACATGACGAATATGTATAGAAGGTGCTACGTGACACTGCAAAAATATGATACTAGAATGAATTTGATGACATCTAGCATGATTTCACCTCCTAATGGCCATTATTATTATTTTTTTTTTGGGGGGGGGGGGGGTCATGGTTTTTACCTGTCATTGTTGTTTTCTCTCACTTCGTATGCTTCAATATAATGGAGTCGATCAGCTATGTGTTATAAATGCACATGATGCAATTTGAGCACGTCACGTATGTCCTTTACGGTTACATAAGCAATCGAATAAAGGTGTCATTTGTGTAGCATATACACAGAGGACACAACATTTTTATGTTCCTGCAACAAATGTCTACTTTGATGATGTGAGGCTTGTAAGGTTTCCCGACACGTGAACTCCACGCAGGAAATGACAAGATCCAACAAATGAACGACATATTGATAACATCACCATCCTTGATAAGTACATACAAATAGAGAGACAGGTCACGTGATCCAATGCCATACATATATGGTTTGATGAGTACTGTCTCTATCTCTGTATCTTTTTAGGTTATTCTCCACACGAGACATTATGAACGATGTGAACCAGCTCTCCAAAGGAAGACTCGGATGGCTCACAGCTAATTTCCGCTGTGGAAGCCAGTATTCGACACACCGCTTGGCTTTAATTGGCTTCCTTCACAACATCAATCTACATTACAGAGGCAGACAGAGAACGAGGAAGCTCACACTCAGCAGAGGGAACGGGTGAAATATCCTGAGGTCCATGTAAATAATTGCTCGATTTGATGGCACGACCCTTATCTAGTTACATATTGGATGTCAAGTTGTGTTTGACACTCGAATGATCATCTGAATTACCGCGCCATTGGCAGAGTCACTTATTTTGCACCTCATTCATTCTAAGATGTTAACTACACAGTTCTGACATTCAAGGGATGTCATGTTTTAGGGAACCCTTGTTTGTTTTTTTAATGATGTGTCAGTGTCGCATATTGATATTATGTGTTTCTGTACATTCATGTATACCGATTTTAATGTAACTGTTTTCATATGAGACATTTACTGATAATGATACATATATGATTGTGTTGAGTGATATCAATCCTATAAGCATCATCAAACTGTTTGAAATTGCATGATCATGCTACTTCATAACTCACATGGACCGAATACTTTGAAATGGGTTTGAATACCAATATACATATTTATAGAAGTATTCATCAAACCATGGGGAGATTCGGACAGAGGATGGGTAAAATGTCAGTTGGTTTGTTTGTAATAGGGCTGACATGTGTTAATTGGAATACGAAAGCACCATGGATTCTACAGATATATTCAAATACAAACATTCATATACAAATATATTCGAATATATTCAAATACGAATACTGAATAATCCATTTCTGCCCCATACTGTGACTCAAACATAGCCAGGTGGCATAACCACATAAGTTTTCTGCAGTTTTTTTCTCACAGTTTTATCATTGTAAAACAACCATATATCACCAAGCAACACCTGTCAAATCTAAATAGATTATATTCAAAAATAAAACCTATATCATGTACATCTAAACATATAAGGATGCAAGTGATCTACATCCATGAGATAAAAGCCATGATGAGTCAAGTAATACAACTAATAAAGAAATTTGTATATAAATTTACGTAAAACATAACCTAATCACTACCAAGTAATTACAGTCATGGCCCCGCAGACAATATATGAGAATTATTTCAGTGGCATTGCAATCGAGCTCTACCAAGCTCGATGAAAACCTGCCCGTGCATCAGAAAGGGTCATTGTGAATGATCGGCAACTTTAACTCATTTTCATAGGTTGTTGGGTAGTTGTATACTAATTCAATAACTTAAAGGTGTACAGTAGAAACAACTACATTTACCACACTGTCTACCCCTGATGACGCAGTGTGTCCTTGGGTAAACTATTTGGTCGGGCTTTGTTTCTATTCCAAAATCTTGTATTTTACGTTTGTTATTAACATCACCAAAATCTGGATCTATTGGCGGTAAAAGATTGATACCTACATTCAAACGGAACATGAGAATACACCAAACGATTTTCTTGAGGTTCATTACCTGTAATGTCGCTGGCTAAGCATTAGTTGAAAGGAATGCGTCTGCAGTCGAAACGTGTCCGTTGTATAATTATGATAAATATCCCCAAAAGTAGTAAGATGCCCAATGGGTAAAACCTAAACCCATACTTTCAATTGATACCAGAGGCAGGATGACCTGTGTGGTTTGGAAATTGGTCGCATGCTTGACACGGAACACCAAAATGGCGGAACAATTGCCGCCTCCTTCTTGTCCATTAAACATATCTTTGGCCGGACATGATCAGGGGCATTCCAGGTGAACAGTATTCGCATACTCGTATCTACAGATTATCGGGCATTTGCATTTTTCTAATCAGAAATGTATTCTTACGGGTCTTACTGATTTTCGTGGAATTATTGCTGAATACCCATCATACAGTAGTCGCTCCTGTATTATAGATTGATGTCTATTAGGAGCTGTGGGTTCACATAATATCTACGAACCTATAATGTACAACTTCATATTTACGTACGCAGAAAATACTCTTATGATAATGGTCGTCGGTGCAGTGTTAGTTTCGTATTATCATCATAATATGTGTCACGAACAATATAGTTATTTATGTTTTATTTATATTTATGTTTATGTTTATCTTCGAACCTATAAATTGCAGTTGAATACCGAAAAAAAAATATATAATGTACATATATTTATATACATAATATATGTATATTATGTACATAATATACACTCTTGTGATCATTATGATCACGACTAGAGGTGCATTACACAGTGTAATATTATTATCATAACGTCGTAGTTGCCGAAACTGATCTTTCGAACAACACAATTAATCTACATTGAGGGTGTTGAATCGAACACTATTGCAATGAGTTGTTTCCTTGTTATATAATAATATGCATTCCTTGTCAAATAACTATACCAATCCCATGTGGAGGAAAGAGTGAGCAAGTCCTGGCACACATCAAAGTCCAGGCACACAATGGATCGTCCATCCATTTCCAAAATTATAATAAACGAGAATGAAAGTATCCATTTGCAGCATAATGCATGGGGAAACGCATATCCTATCCCAAAATAATGGACAGTCATCTACTCTGACATTACTGGATACTAGACAATCACCAACAGCGAAAGATATGGCAAGTGCAGTACATAACTGCCTAAATGTTTGTTCATGTGGTAAAAAAACCCAGCATACACCTCAAATTCAAGTACCAAAGTCCATCCAAATCAGCAGGTTATGTTTCGAGCAATGTGCACTATTTTGCTACCACTTCCTGTCATTAGGAACCGCCACCAAGCACCTTTTCAAACGCATTAAGGTGTGATTGCACGTAACATACCGGTGACTGCATTGAGGCACTTTTCCATTGACTTATAATGTGAAAGTAAAGGTAACAAAATCACCAAAACAATACAATCCCCTGACCTAAAACTTGGCTAGCACACACACATATACTCATGGATGATGAACCGAGACATGGTTTCATAAATGATATCACGAAAGCTGTGCAATTTGATGATTAGATGAATCATTTTATACGTTTCACCAAAACGAAGATTCGAGTGTTCTGCTTGACAAGCACTGGCTGTTGCATGTTGTCGTCAAAATAATGAGAATATCTAGGGCTATACTTTCTGTGAGATTAATACAATGAGCTGAACATTCATAATCCGGTGCACCCGAGTGCATATCACCTGTGAGTTTTACTGGCCTCACTAGCTATTTGTTGCACAGCATAATCCTTTCGCTCGCCCTGTTGTGAGTGTATTTTGTAGACTGAGAAATAGGTCGGAAAATGACATATGAAAACGATGAATTTAACACATTTAACATTGCTTAGCAAGAAACAGAGTCTCGGTTAGTAATCCTTGATGCCTAACAATCAGAAAGGCAAAGTTTCACGTTGATTGGAAGTGTGTAAATTCATGAATTTGTTACCTTTATATTTACATTATAAGTGAATTGACAGCTGGTCAATGCCAGGTTCATGACGATCACATGCAATCAATCCTTAACGAGCATAACGCTTCCCGAGACAGCATGAATGGCCGTTTAAGGTGCGGTACGATCACATTAGTGAGCTATAGTATATTTGAGTTGGTGCTAGGGGCCTCTCTAGCCATTGAGGGGGGTTAGATCACCATGGTGAAAGTCAAATACCGCACCTTACTCGAATGGCCGAGGATTGATTACTCTTATACAGCGTCCCAGTAAAACAGTAATTGGTATTCAAGTGTAGAATGCAGTCACCATTAGCTGGCAGTATACACTTACGTCCTTCTCACCACCTTGTGTGCAATATCTGTAGTATGTCCAGTCAATTGCATATTGAAGTAGCCATCGCCTGGATATGGTCGTTTTCTATTCTATTATAAGACAGTGTGCACAGTGCTAGAAATCGCTAATTCATGCTTGCGGATTTTCACAATCAATAATCGCATTGTAACAAATTTGTGGAGCATTCACCGAGACTGCTTCAAGTGCAATAAATGTGTTAATGCTGGCTAATTATAATGTTGCCAACAATTCACCCGTGCGCAAAATTGGTCCAATGCATACCCTATATAGTAAATTGCCCATTGGAACCTCAGCTTATCAGAATTTTGAAACTTAAAAGAAACCCTGTGAAAAAGATGGTGGTCGCTGTTGATTCCGTCGTCGAACCTTATTCAAATATACTCAATTTCAAATCCATTATTCTAAATCACTATTATTCTTATCAAACATCAACAAGGATGTTCCAAATGCAGCAAAAACATTGTGGTTATGAAGCCAGATTTTCCATTATGTTTTAGCGTTACTGGATACGAGATGACAATCACCAACAGCCAAATATATCTCAAGTGGAGCACATCCCCACCTAGATTGTACCATTATGTAGTCCAGAAAGTGCGGATACCTGTTATTCAAGTACCAAAATTCTAACAAAATCAGCATGTTATGTTACAAGTAATGACCACTAATTCACTATAAAAAATAAGTCGATTTAACGAGATCATAATCGTCTTAACGAGATAATATCTCATTAAAACGACCTATTCTCTCGTCAAAACGACTTATTTTTTCTCAAATGGCAGCACTGCGCTTTCGTATAAAAAATCACCAAGACCAAACACCTTCTCAAAAGCATTGACGAGCATAACGGTTCCCGAGACAGCATGAATAGCCGACGATTGATTACTCTTTTTACTTTCCCCCCATAGAACAGTAATAGGTATTCGACTGTAGTAGGCCGCCATAAATAGCTGGCACTGCACTCACGTCCTACTCGCAATTTGCGATTGGTTCAGTGCGATGTACTTTCAATTGCGATATGGAGCCGCCCACGCCCGTGAGTTTTTTTTTGCCTTTATTGTATTAGAGACAGTATACCAGACAGTATGGACAATGCTTGCAATCGCTAATTCTTGCTTGCGATTTTTCCCAATCCATTGTCACTAATGACATACTTATGGAGCATTCACAGAATACACTTTAAATATTACTTGAAGTGTACTGATTTGATTTATGCTCGTTTATTATTATTTTGAAAGGAATTCACCCGTACATACAACTGGTCCAATGCATACCTTAGATAGTACATTGTCCATTGGACATAAACTCGGGCCAAACTATCACACGTCGTCACTCCTCAATAGCTTTAATACGTGACCACAGCTACCTGTTGGAGTTAGATGGTGTGGTGCGTGTTAAAGTGATATAGGCATAAAAATCAATCACATATATGCCTGTAGTATCAGAAAAATAGGTTACGAAACAAACTTTGCTTGATGATCAGATGGATAAATCAAGCATAGGGCCCAAGTATTATATCCTGCGCCTTCCTCTATATTCAATAAGGATTAAAAAGGTGCGAGACGGATTAAATGGTATGTTTTCAGTGAACGAGTAGTATTAAGGAGCAGTGTACGGTACTTGGGCCAAGCATAGTAGGCCCATGTAGCGCAGCTTACTATTTCTTCTAAATTCAATGAAGATTAAAAATGTGCCAGACGGATTAAATGTGCTATAAATTGAGTGGGTGAGTAGTATTAACAAAGGAGGGTGCGCTACTTGGGCCGCATATGGCAGTACTAGCAGCCGCTTTTCTCTTGTTTTGTGCGCCACTCAGAATTACCTCTGACTTAACCTAGTTCACGCTCGACTGGCTCGAACATATACGAGTAAGGTGGACTCGCATTGCATTAAGGGATACAAAGCACCGAGAACGGCAGTGATGTAAACAAACTCAAACTATATCCACCAGAAAATTGCAACGAAATCTATTGACCTTACGACGGTGTATGCTGTGAGTTGTTTGTCCGAGGGGATTACTATTGTTCGGCAATATTTGTCCGAGGTGTACGCTTGACAGAAAAGGTGTTCAACCATGACAGTCGTAAGGTCAATTAGAAAGGGGCATCTGTTTGGGCATACAAGTGCGGATCTATAACTTTTATATTTTCTTCGTTCAATCAGAAAGGTATGGCAAAATCCATAACTTTCTGTCAATATCACTTTAACACTGAACATGAGAATGGCGGAACAATCGCCTCTCTGATTAGACGATCAGGAAAATAAAACGTATAAACGGAGTAGTTGAGAAAAAAATGCCAGAAAACACACGTACAAAAGAGAATTACCCACAGTTTAGCCATCATAGTAGGTTCTCTGGCACAGTAATGAAACTGTCAATAGATATCAATAGAACTGCAGGATGGTTTAACATTGAACATGAATTATGGAGACTATGGTGACTTAACTTTTAAAAAGTATTGGACGCATTTGATATTAGAACACAGTATCCAATTTCAACAAGCTTGATAAATGATCCAGATTTGTGAGTTGGTGTGTCCATTGTGAACATACCGATACGGAACGGTAGAAGATATTTGATATATGGAATCGATCTGGCCCACTTATCACCACCAACACAATTCGATGCCAAATATGACAAAAGACAAGACTTATTCACTCTATTGCAACAAACGTCAAAAGTGTAAAAAGCAAAGTTTGAGATAAAAAAGAATCCCAAGGAAATAGATGGGTGTCAGTATAGATTTTGTCGTCGATCAATAATTCTTCATTGGTCTAAATTACTATTATTCTTCATCGAACATGTTATTAAAATCAGCAATGGATACTTCAAATACAGCAAAAAACATTGTGGATATGAAGCCAAGTTTGCCACTCATTCTACAGTAGCTAAGCACACGCAGAATCTCGTCATGACGGCCGATATATTATACAGCGCTGGAGAATTATTGGCATCATCATAACGTCAGGGAATGGCCATAAATACCACAGTACACAGAACGGTCGTACAATCGGCCATTACATGTATGTCCATTGACCTTCTCAGGCATACAACATTACGTACATTTGGCGTGCCTGACAAATGCAACAGGAAGTACTTAGTGACTCACAAACATGTTGCTTACCTATAATATACAAGTAAACGTCAGGGATCCAGAGTAGCAAAAGTGGTCGCCGCATGAAACAAATGCGTTGGCCAAAATTCTTGCTGTGAGATCGTCAGTCTAATAAACTGATAAAATTGAATGATGTTTGTGCTAGAATATCAGTTCGTGCGCTGAGCGGCAGGTGGAAAAATGTGCACTGTGCTAAGCGGCACCGGAAGTTAAAGTAACTTTGTATTTGATATAGGCCGCCGCTGATGCGGCGACCAATAATGATATTATATTTTACTATTCAAGTCATAGGAACCACTATTCAAGTCATATCACACGATAACACAACAAGGCTTAAATAATGACTTCGAGGATTATCAAAGGAGAACTTGAGTCAGACATATTGTAGGAAGAATATGTTACGGATTCAAGTTCCAACAACCAGCTGGTTCTGCCGAAGGCAATGACGCGGTCGATGTCTGTCATTAGGTGCCACAAACAACTTCTCTAACACATTATCGAGCATAACGGTTCTCCAGACACCATGAATAGCCAAAGATTGATTACACTTCATGTGGAGCCCCAGTGAAACAGTAATTGGTATTCAACTGAAAATCGGCAGTTAATTTTATCAAATTAGCCCTCACGTCTGTGTAGTACTGGGCAAAACAGAGACTGTGTAAATGTTCCTTAAACATACTCTGAGAAGCAGTAAAGTTAAGAGCCAATGTGACAGCTAATTGACTCATATCATTGGGTATATTCAAAACCATCGAAAATATCTGGGTCATGGTTGAGCAGATTGGAATTGTCTTACATAAAAAACGGTCATGTTGTTATTTCTGCAAAAATCCCTTTACG
The DNA here is from genome assembly GCA_949152475.1 of Terebella lapidaria. NCBI lineage: Eukaryota > Metazoa > Annelida > Polychaeta > Terebellida > Terebellidae > Terebella > Terebella lapidaria. The sequence continues at coordinate 21,006,869 of OX424564.1, read as the reverse complement.
TGCGATTTTACAATTTAAAATACAATTTTCAAAAGCAATTTCACTTGTATTGGCATTAGTAAAGCATATGCTATTCAAATCGAATGCAAGCATGAGAAAAATCTTGATAGTTATGAAAATAATGTCAATAAGCTTCGTGATCCTTTATATTAGGACACCCTGTATGTTCCAGTGAAACTAGAACCAGAACTATGAGACAAACAACCAAGTTGTTTTCCTTCTTCCTTCTTTTTCCGAAGGAATGCCGAGGCAATTAATTTAAACTGAGTGGAAAAAAGTTTTAATGATAAAACAGAAGAATAAAATATGAAGGACTCGTAACATACCTATAATTAAATCTAATGTATTGGTGTCATATGAACAGTTATATGAAATGATATCTTATGAGGTAATGTAATATACCTATAATGAAACTCCAACAGTGATGACTGATGAGTTGCTTGGGTATACGGTGTTTCGATACACAGTATACGTTCTATGAGTTATATTGCAACATAGGAAGTAATCGCTTGGAATGACAACACAAAAGATAGGAGAGTGATAGCCCATTTGGCTTACCTGAACACCACGCAACAGGTAATGTACTCGTGATGTTGCGATAAAGCAGTGGGGAGTAATCCGAGTTTGTGCGAACAATTGCATCATCTTTCAATCACATATTTTTATTTGTTCATATTATTCAGATATATGTTCATTATATACATATTTATTTTTATCGACAGAGTTAATTAAGGAAATTCCGTAACATCTTCTAAACATTATAACACTTCCGAAATATATCAAATGGATAATATTACTAGTACTCCCCAGATGACAATAATGTTGTGACATTCCTCAAGACTTCTGCTACCACAGCCGGTTTTCTGGATCCTCACCATGACCTCTGTCGGGATAACCGCATTTACATGTATCAATCTGTTTGAATTATTCATAATTATACAGCATAGAGATTCCATTTCTGTAACAGCAATGGGTTGTATCAAGCAATATCTAAATGTTCAAAGACATTTTATTCTAAAAATTACACATTTCTGGTTGAATGGAAATATGGCTGATGTATATGCGCTTATGTGATAAATGTAACCAAAATCGGAGCGTCATATTAATGGCGCTTATGGTAGTTAAGGACTGGAGCGTCACGCAAGGAAGCGGGCGAATATGGCGTGTTTTTTTTACATTTGATTGTACCTAGGAACATATTTAAACAGTTCAAAAGACTGGAATGTATTATTGATGATATCTGTTTTGTAAAAGGTACAAAATTACTCACGATTCAAAAACAAAATTAGTGTGCTACAGCAATCTACTTAATCCACTTTTAGTAACTAGTCACTGGAGAGATTCTGTCGATCTGGTCAACCTCAAAACATGGATGCATTTGTTACTGCCAGTAGTTTACATAGCAAATACCAGAGCTTTGAACCAAATTCCATCTATCCACTAAATATCTCCAGATTTCATATCAACTTCTCTGAGTCGCAAGTACAATATGTCTCGTTCCATATCAGAGATTCCCTAAAATTTATTTGTACTCATCTGCTCCTTTCAGTGCACATATCTGGCAACCTCTTTCAATGAATGTGTCGAAATGCTATCACTCTTAACCGAAATTAAAGGCAGACTGGCATGTATACAGGATATCACACCTTAATGAGATGCTTTTGATTGACCGATGGCACATCATGATGAATACAGCCCATTCAATGCCCCCTATATCATGTTAGGCTCCCAAGGTGAGCACGATCAATTCTTGGAGATATGCAACCCTCCTCAATCGGATTCGTGAACGTGAACAGACGATGTAATTCTAATCTGGTGGTTATCCCACGTATCCAGTATACGATCACCATGTATGTGCAGTATCACTACATTGTAGATGTGTGCAGTGTAGCTTTGCAGATAATGTAGGCCTGCAATGGTAATATTTTAGTGTTAATTAAAGATAGAAAATAATTGATTTGGATTGAACTAATGAATTACTTCCGCACAACAATTTACAAAATTTCATGACGCGGTGGTTGCAGATTATTATCATGATGATGGTATTAAAAACACTGGCAACGAAAGTGGCCAACGTTCCCCAAGCTACTTACAATAATTTTACTGCTGCATCCACCACTCGAGTTGCACATCACCAGCATTTCCTGTGGTTTAGTAGATGAATGACACAGCGCTGGCGACATCAAGAGGTTTCGGTCATCATGACCTGTGCAACTGCTCTCGGTGAGTGGGAGTGTTTTCAAGTTCGTCTCTGGCTGGATCACCTTCATTCTTTATACATGTGGATATGTTTCTATTTTCCTCTATAACTATGACTTGCGGGGTTCAAATGTGTCCTAGCCTGAGTGCCAGCCTGAATCCTTATAAGATTTCACCATCGTTTGCACCTTTCACCGATGATGGGTGCCAAGCTCTATGATTTAGTACAATGTCACATATAAGTATGTCAGTGAATAAGTCCACGCTTTGTCATATACTTCAATGTACATTTGAGGCATTTTGGATTGCAGACCAAAATTTTTGTCCTCGGATGTGTTACACTGGTCGAGTTAGATTAACCTTGATATTCGATCTTCATGTAGCCTAGTGCCATTTTACCTCCGCAAGCAGATGCGTGCAATAAAAGCTTCCATAGTCGTGTTATTCAGGACTTGTCATTTGAGAGCAGAATATCCAGCGACGAGTATGTTTCTATAGGTGTACAAGAACGTAAACTCAATATAGCCTTGTATAATTTTTGAATTGTTGTGATAGGTTTTGTTGGCAGTTGTGTGCTGATTCCAAATACAGTAGTAACAAAACTTTTATTTCACAGTCTGCCCCTGAGGACCCCAGTGAATATCTGGATATGAATATTTGATCGGGATTCTCAGTGCCCACATCAAAATTCAACTCCTAGGTCGATAAAAATTTATCAATATTGTCGTTAAAATTATAACAAAGGATATAGTGACCAACAAAGAAATTAGAGTGATTATAAAAGTCTTATTGGCAGGAAATCTATTCGTTTCAAATCAACTACAAATATGCCTGATTTCTGCGCCACTCAGAGTTAACTTGGACCTGATTCAACAATATTTTCGCTCCAATATATGCGAGTGAGCTGAAATCGCATTGCATCAAGGGATATAGAGCCCCGAGAATCGCGTAAGTGTCAACACACACAAACGATCTCCATCAGAAACTCACAACGAAATCAACGGGAAACGGGCATCTGTTGAAAAAATTAAGTGCATATTTATAACTAGTACCTGTAGGTTTTCTTCTCTCTTTTCTTCCATAACTTTCTGCCAATATCACTTTAACATGTATTAACATTTTCATTATTGTCATAAACAATATTATCATGGAATGCATACTCACAGTTTTCTCGTGTGTGGGTGTTGAATACTAAGTATTGTGCTATTCCAAGCACTATCAATAAACAGGCGATTAGTTTTACATCACCTGTTCCATTTTCTGATGATTTTATTTACACAAACGATTTTATACAGCCCAATTAGCCTAGTACGGAAAGAGGTATATTATATCGAATGAGTTTGCAGTAAGAACTAATTTGAATTTGTCCACTGTGATGATACTGAATGACAGAAAAAGAAAGTTTTTATATCTTTCATTTTGAAGACGATGTCTGATATTTGGACATGTTTGCACAACTGAGTCTAATAATGAGCAAATTGCTTCGAATATTGACGTCGATGAATGATATTCAATGAGATAAATGAAATATTGACGCATTGCAATCCCAGTTATGGAATTTAGGCAGCAGCTTCCACAATAAAAAGTAGTGAAATACGAGAACATCTAAAATCCGTGAATGAACATCCTTTATACTGCTGTTCACTCCACAAAAGAATTAATGAACCAGACCAATCATTCAATAAATGAGTTGATTTTCCTAAATATGAAGGACTCTGATTCAAGAGTGGCATTGTTCATTTTCTAATACATATTACTGATTTGTTTGCTGTTAACTTGGTATAGTCTTGTTGTCTAGTAGTAGAATTGTCCCCCCCCCCCCCCAAAATCAAAATTCAGGATCCAAATCGTTTTCTCGTGTCGTCATCGAGAATTCATCGGGACTCATGACAGATTTCTGCTCCATGCGGATGAGTTCAGTTCATCTGTGTATCATGATATTAAGCTAATTGTCTTTGCACGACATGTGTACCATTTCAAAAGAATAATATCTACATCTTTTTATATATCAGTGAGTAGGAATTGATTTGAGCCATCTCCTGATCCTTAAATTATTTTCAGGAATGTTCAAAAAGCATATTTTTTCACTCAGTACATAAAATTTGTAAATTCTACGTTATCGAATATACTAGCATGCAACATTTTGTTGATGTTTGAAGCATATAATGTACTTTCTTCATAATTAGGTATTGAAACCCTTATAAACAAGAATATAAGGGTTTGTTGAAAGTTTGATAACAGTTTATACAAGCATGCTGGATCAAGTTTCTATGGGTGTTACACGCTATTCAAACACACATTGAAACAATATTTCTGCTATCAGCAACAGTATTTTTGCCGCTATATTTACAAAGCAAGCATTTAAAATCAATACAATATAGTAAGTAAATGAGACACATCATTTCCTTATACAGCCATAATGTGGGAAAGGTGTCACAATTTGAATTGTATGATTGTTGGAATATTGCCTCAGTTGTGTCAGTATAAAATTATGGTATAGCATATTAGTATTAATGCGTACATTCAAACTGGAAATAAAGATAGACTTGGTCAATTACCAAGACGCGGTATCAACAGCCTCGATAACAAATCTTATGCTCTCTTGTAGAGCAAATCCATCATTTAACCAAGATCACAGAGTACTTACCGAAGCTAGCCACCGCATCCGTCTCGCTGATGAAGCGTTTAATAATTGAAGTCTTTCCTACATTGCTGTCCCCAAGAACGAAAATCTTAAATCCTATAGCTGTCCTACAATCAACGCTGTGCTCACATTTTCTGTCCAACTTTGATCCAAGTTCCTTTGATCCACTGTCGGAACCACAAAGGCACTGGGGAGAGTCAGTTTTATCAGCGTACTCTTTTGTGAGACCTTTCTCGGTTATTTTAAAGCTCCTCAAACGTTCAAGTGGCAAATAATCTGCTTCACTGTTAACACTGCTCCTTCTGTTGGTGTTAAATTGTGGAGGAAGTGACTGGACCCTTGGTCTCATCTTAATACGTTGACATTTACCCTCAGATTCCTCTGATTCCCAGTCAGCTGGTGGCTTTGTCGTCAACAGTCGATGAAATGACACTTGGATTGATGGGTTTACATTGGAGGACCCTCTCTCAGTCACCTGAATGTAGCCTTTTGGTGAATGTTTTATGGATAAATGTCTCGTTCTTGCAAAACGTGTCTCGTCATTTTGAGCCTGAAGATTTCGTACTTTGGGGACTGATGTTCTACGTTGTGGCAGCTGTACGGTTTTGTGAGTTGGCGTTACCTGGTTCCCACTGGGTCGAGTTTTTGTGTCTTTCTGCTTAAAACCACAAATTCCCACGCTCAGTGCACCTTCATTCAAGGAGCATTTCCTGCGAGACTGCCTGAACATCTGCCTCCGACATGCACTGCTCAGATTAAAGGTATCGGTGGAAAACCTTGATGAGTGGACATTAACATCTTGGGCCGACTGAGTCTTCTTCGTTGTTTCTGAGAAGTCTTGACTTTTCCTCTCGAGGTCAGTGACATTGCCTTCAGAGAACTTTCTGGGTTTGCCTTCAGGCCAGTCAATATTTAGAAAGCCACCACTGTATGACCGAGCACGGAGTTCTTCAAACTCATCTAACATGCTAGATTTGGCTGGGTCTTTCGTTGTCATAGTTGTCATTGTCATAACTGAGTAGAGTCACACACTCAGTCCACTTCCCGGTGCCGATGGGAATGGTGTAGTGAAAACTATTGCTCATCAATATGAGAACACAATTCAGACCTTGAAATTGTGTCCTTGAATTCAGTCCTTGCATTCGAAATATCGAAGACAGAACATACCTGTACTTTCTTGACGCTTGAGGAGGCAGCCATATATCTGTCAGCCGTTCAGATTCACGAATAGTTGCAGAGAACCTCGTTTTCACTGCGATTCCGCCATCTGAGATAATTTACCTTGATGTCTCGACTCGTTATATACCATAGAGGAGGGAAATCTCTTCGGGCCAGAGCGCATCGTGCAGTGTCTCTGTCTGACTCTCCGGCCAGGCCACCGTATGGGTGTGCCTGCTGTTGGTGACTGGCTCGTATGCAGTCATGGAGCCGATCTGCCCAAGATTAAACACATAACCCGAGGCCGCACTATATCAGACTTCATGATTGCACATTCGTAGAAGATGAAACGCAACGTTCCAGGCATTCTCTCAGGCGTGTCATTGATTAAAAGCTGATATTGGGTAATAGTAGCAAAAACACCTTATGCAATCGCCATAATGCGAAATTTGAATAGTTGGTATTGTTTTTCAGTTTGCACAGTGTAATTGTAGCACAATGAACCATGACTGTCATAATATATCTGGTAACGTATGTCTTCAATTTACTCGTAATATATTAAATTCCCGTTTTGCTGTAAATTTAGTCAGAATCTGGTTACATTATTAAAATCAATGGGCATCCTCCATTTTCAACTTCTCATGTAAATCATAATGAATTCTGTTCAATATAATGTTAAGGTTCCTTGCTGCTGTAAAATTATTGAAAAGCAGGATTAAGGATTTATTAGAAATGGAAATTCTCCTTTTTTCAAGATGATTGACTGTGTTCATCCCAATGGCACAAACACATTTAATATTCCTGCGAATCCCAGACATTTTCAGTATGGAGACCATCTTCCACAAATCAGTTACTGAAGACGATTGTGTTGTGATTACACCAGAATCATGTGACATTAAGAGCACTATGTAGACATGTTTCGTCTGACTTTGATAATGAAGGCTCTGCCATTTACGAGAGATCAAAGAACAAGTATCAAAACATCAGAACTAAAGGTGACAAGTGTGGACACTGGGTACGAATGAGTTTACAATCAATATTTGATGATGAGTGAGCATAAATACCATGGTCATTGATACTTCTGTCGCCTGATACACCAACTTGAAAGGTATGTGCATGACGAGATTCACAAACCCAATATGAAAGTTTTGACGATAAGATTTTACAAGAAACAAATTAATACACACTTATACTAAGCCCATTTTGACCAGCGCAATAATAGAAACACAATCTAGAATTCGTGAATCCCTGCTGTAAAAACTCTCTCGGAGGAAATCTCAAACAATCATACGATATTTTGATACTATTTCCTGCAATGCAGTTGTTGGATAATAATAAGTCTGGGTCTTTTAGGCCATCCTCGTACGTGGCTGCATCATTACTGCCCAAATTCCATATATTAGATGCTTATTTCAACCTTGATATCCATGTGTTCTCCGGCCACATGATTTATTCGTGAGTATATTCACACCCTGCAACATATCTTAAATCGGTGACCAAACTATTTCTTTTGTCTAGGGGTCAGGTCATGTTATTGTCACCGACTTGAGCTCATATTTTTCGGAGGAAACCTCGACACTCTGAAAGAAAAATTCAATTTCTGCAATATGAAGCATACATACTGTAACGGAAGGGGTTGCTACGATGTCCGAGATACTACTGTTCATTCATGTACTCCACAAATGTTAGTAGCAGTTGATATTCCCCTGAAATAAGTTTTTTTCCGTCGATATTTCCCCCTATTTTGACACGGTGATCACAATCATTTTCAAGAACTTCTGGACATTGTATTTCAATAATCTCCACACTGAAGTTAACATGATCATCTCATGTTTCATATATCGTGTGCATATGCACAAATATATTATAATGTTTCAGTTATTCCTAAATTACTCCATATGCTTGTAGTGACACCGATTTGAATCAAGACATGTCATTATCAAGACACGATCCCCAGTTGTGCCCACATAGTGTTTATCTGACAAAGTAAAAATCAATAAAACTGCATAATAGTTTCGCATATTAAAGAAAAAAATACACTCTCAACTATCTTAATAGATGATCAGATTTTATTTACCTGTGGCGACATATCCTTGAATAATACGAGAGTAGTTGTGCTGAATATTTTGTTGGTCGTTACATGTGGCAGAACCTCCTGGTTTTGAGGTACTCGAATCCCCAAAATGATCGTTCTACGATGTCTGACTCCAGTTTTCCAGTCATTAAATACCAGGAGCACCTTCTCAAAAGCACTAACGAGCATAACGGTTCCCCAGACACCATGAATGGCCAAAGATTGATTTACACTTCATGCAGAGCCCCAGTAGATCACTAATTGGTATTCAATTGGAATCGGCAGCCACCAAGAATTCAACATGGCACTATGCACCTTCAAGTATTCTCTCAGTCATTTGCATTTGCTCTGAAATCAAATGCTATGAAAAGTATCCATCAATAGCTGCAACGTAGTATTTTTACTGTGTTATTTACGAATCATAAACTGGAACAAGTACAGGAACGTCTCATAGCTGACAGGGATGACTGATGAGTTGCTTGAGTATGCAAGGTTTTGATTGTGCGGCGTTAGCCGTACTATATCTGTTAGTGTAATTTTGACCCCATGGTACTACTGGTGAGGAGCTTGTCCATGCGTGGACTTATTGCTACCGAATTAAGTCAGCGATGACATTATCCATATTTTATGTCATAATCTCAGATTACAACAAAGTTAAGTAGCAAATATTGAACAAAGAAAACACACACCTTGGTCATTTGTGGAAAGTGCAACTAAAACACATTTTGGCAAGAATAATTGACGAATCGACAAACAAATGCGAGTAACAATCAATTTTCGCATGGACAAGCTCGGCACCAGTATTGGAGGTACTATGGTAGTGTAAGACCATCTACGAGAATTGTACTCTGTGAGAGGGAAGTAGAGAGTTATTACAATACGAGTTCGAGTTACAATACGATTCGAGTTCATTGTTTCATATTGTTATCAAAGCGGACATCTTTGTTGTTATCAAACTAATCAATAAGCTTTAAGTTGATTTCCAAATATTGAGCAAGGAAAACACACACCATAGTCCTTTGTGGAAAGTTCAACCAAAACACATTTGGGCAAGAATAATGGGCAACTCAACAAAAGAGCAGGTGAGAATCAATTTACGCATGGACATCAAAATATTCGACAGGTTGTCATAACGTTCAGGTTCACAATTAGAATTTTCATATCACATAGAAACAAGACCCACAATATTTTGTTTGGTTGTTTAACCAAGAAATGGGTTTCGTGTCTACTTATCCTTGATTTTTTTTCGTGTTCACTCAGCCTCGAGTACTGGTTCTACTCTCCTTTGTCCCTGTGGCCGCACACGTAACCTCAAGTTCTGCTGTTGTGATGCTTGTACACAGTATACGTTCAGTATTAAATGATTGCAACATAAGAAGTGATCGCTTGGAATGAGAACACAATGGATGAGGGAGTGTTACATGATAGCCCTTTTGCTTTACCTGAATACCACATAACAGGTAATATACTCGTGTTGATGTGATGGAGCGGGGGGGGGGGAGAAATTCGAGCTTGTGTGGATCATTGCATCATCTTTCAATCACATATTTTCTTATTCACATTAATTGAAGAAAAATTCTTTTCATTATTTGTTTATTTAGTTTCTATAAATATAATTCAGGAAAGTGTGTAACATCTTCCGAACTATATAACACTTCCACACAATCAAGTGCAATCGTCATAATGAGAAATTTGAATAGCTGGTATTGTTTTTCCGTTTGCAAAATGGAATTCTGTAATAATGAACTACCTCAGTTGAGATCAGTTGATTACCTTGAATACCATAATATATCTGGTAACGTATAATTTCTGATATCTACTCGTAATATATTGAATATCCGTTTGGCTATGAATTTTGTCAGAGGTAGGTTAATAGATTTACTGTCAATGGGCATTCTCCATTTTTCACGTGAACCATAATCACTTTTGTTCAATATGGTATTTTAAGCTTCCTTTATGCTGTAATTTCACTGAAAAGCAGAATACAAGTTTTATTAAAAATGAAAATTCCCCTTCTTCAGAATGATTGAATGTGCACACCTGCGTTGCACGAAGGCATTTACAAATATGCTTGTGAAGCCCAGACGTTATTTGTATGAAGACCGTCTTCCGTAATTGGCTGTAATAACTTAGAAAGGTTTGTGTCAGTTACACATGATGTTTTTTTTTGATGATTTCTTCATTTCTTACTAGTGGAACTAGTCGTCCCTCTGTCAGTCTATCGTGACGCATCATGGGAGGGGTTTCTCCATGTGCATAGTGAGTCTGACCCAGGTATCCTTGGACTTTGGTCGAGTTGCCTAACTTTTTGACAACATCTGGCTCAAGTGACACTGTTCACGAATGATCAGGGTGTGTTTTCCCTTGCTGCATGTTTGTTACTCCGTTTTATCATAGACATACAACTCTGTTGTATGTCTAAGAGTTGTATGTCTATGGTTATATTATATATTATATAGTGATATAATGTATCGATAATGTCATCGCTGACATAACTTGGTAACAATTGCTGTACACATGAGAATTGAATCCATATGACATGAACACAAAACAGCACTTCTGACTATTTCACCAGCTTCTTGAATTGAAGAATAAAGCATATATACATGTAGTAATCCCCTCGCAGTCACTGTGTAGCGGAAGCATTGGATCTAGATGAAGGTTCACCTATATGTAGGTGAACACCAGGCTTCAAAGACGTGTTTGGGGAGATATCTTTTAATAACAGTCATACGTAGATATGCATACATGTAAGTGCTATATTTCATGATATGTTTGTGCACAAATGGGTTTGTGTATTTTGGTATTTTTGTCATAGTCCATGTAAATGGTTAACCTATTATCAGATCATTCGCTCCAGTTTAATGTCTGGTTTTGGTTCCAAATACACATATCTACATGATGAAACTTGTGCTAAAATTTTGTATCATACACTGCTTCATCAATGCTTTATTGTGTGAAGCAACAACGGTCATTAGCTCTTGCTTTCATCCCATTTCGTTTTCGGGAGATTTTCACATGTAATGCATGTAAATTATTGATTGCAAGTATGTAATGGATCACGTGATAAGTAAGGGGAAGACCACATTTGAAGCCGCGCTGTAGTCCAACGTTGACACCACTGATAAATGAGTTGTCACAGGAGTCCTTTCTGATTACAAGTTCACAAGATATATTATAGCCCTTATCAGTTTGAATATCACTTCCGTTGCCAAAATGGATTCATCTTATTTCACAGGATATAAATGACTAGCAGCTGTTTGTTCCTATTCAGTGGAATGAAGAATGAAGGCTTTATCATCATTGTACATGTACATGTTTCTGGTTTGATGAACAGCAACAAACATCACAACGACAGAACTGAAGGCACAGAGTGCGGACAAAGGTTATGAATGAGACTAAAACCAATATTTCAAGATGAGTGAACAGAAAAAAAGGTCATTAATATTGGTGCGCAATGAAAAGCCAAATTTTATGCTCTGTGCACGACAGGATGAACAGACCAATAAAAACCATCCTGTTCACAGATCATGCCCTTGTTTGCACGTTAGTGGCATTGGTTATGAAGCAAACAACCCAAACAACTCTGGTTGCTATGAGCATAACTACATCTACTGGCTGACATTTGCAACAGTCGATTATACACAATAAGTCAATCATTAGATGCGAATCAATAGGCTCTAGCGCATTATATGGCTTTCCAGAGAGTTATATGTGATATATGGCGCAGTGATGAAAACGCAATGAAAACTTCACAAGTGTGGTTTGAATATTCATCCAGTCGACGTTTCATATCATATTGATATTGGTGTCAAAGGAACATAAAAACTGAGACGATATTGTTTTTGAACAAACAAACAACACACGTCGCCAATACCTTTCACTCACATGACATTATGTGGATTATATTTGTCTGCAAGACATTTCTTTGATGATAGCTGCTATTTTATATTCTTACATTTGCTAGATGTAATCTCCTGCACAACCACATTGTGACATACATAAATGAAGTAGATGGAGGTAAGAAACGTTTGTTGACCTGAAATAGTGGAAAATGCTGTATCGATCAACGTAATAACTATTGTATCAGATACACTCTAATAGTTGGGGAAGTACTGGGGAATTATAGTCACTGTGGTAATCCTCGGAATGTGGCTGCATTTGCTACTGCTCATAGTTTTTCATTAGCATAATAATTCCGGAGCTTTGAACAAAACATTTATGTTCAAGTGTTTATATTCAATGGAGCTGTGAGTACAATATGACGTATTCCATGTCGCCAATTTCCCCATCATGAAATATATTTATATCATTTTCGAGCAAAAGCCATGGAATATATCATTTCTTTGTCCGACAATACTTTCTAGTAAAGGAGTCGGGATTCTGTCATATTTACCAAGATTACAGCAGAACATATATATGTAAATGACCAAATCACACTGGGTTTTTCATTTGTTGACAGATGACACATCACGATGAATACAACCCAAATAATATTACCTGTATTTTATTATACTTCCGAGCTGAGCATTTCTTGTGGAATTATTATGTACATTTTCTGAAGGTTTCATACGTTTTGGAAAGTGATAGATTGCACCTAATATTGGCCTACAGTGACGATTCGTATGAAAGAACGACTGCATTATTAAATCAAGCTGAGAAAATATAAGTAATACTATATAAACTATACTATATGAAACTTAAATTCATTTAGTTTTCTTGTGTGTATCGTTGCAGAAATTATTTTTTGGAGGTTGTGGTTGCAGATTGTACTCACCATGATGGTGTTAAAAAACTAGCAGCAAAAGTGGGTAATAGCGGTGACCCAAGCTAGTTAGAGACACTACACTGTTGCAGTCGCTACTAGAATTACACATCGCCAGCATTTCGTGGTTTAGCAGTTGAATGGCACATCGTAGTCTATGGTCATTAGGACCTTTACGAATAGTCACAGTGTGTGGAGGACTGGAGGTGCTGTCCAGTATCTGTTAGTCTCTGATTGCAGCACATTCATACTGGATGAGTGTGAAATGGTTTCTATTTCTGGATGACTATGACTTGCAGGTTATAAATGGGGCATGGTTTGAAGTGTCGGACTGAATCCGTATAACCTCTAACCCTCGTTTGCGTCTTTTACAGATGATGTGTCTTCAAGCACTATACATGTACATTGGTCTACTGCCGTTCATATGTACATCAATAATTTAGTCCAGCCTAATGCACATGTACACCTTTTTTCCCATTCTGTTACATTTATTTATTCACTTATTTATTTATTATACCAAATTTATATAGCACCCTTTTCATGACTAGAAGCAACGTTCAAAAGTGCTGTACATACATGTAAAAATTTAAATGTGGGTACAATTTGATGGCCATCTGAGTAAAAATAAATAGTGAACAAAATGTTCAAAACTATAGACTGTTAAATAGAAAGGACATGTTTAAAACAACAGACCGTTAAGACAGACTATAGAAACAATCCATAAAAATATACAGAGGTTATTGACCAACATGAGCCATGAAAAAATGAGTCTTCAAACGTTTTTTAAATGTCAACAGAGTATTGGAACCCTTGATGTGTGACATTCTTCCTTTCCGTCGTCTGTCCAACCGTCGTCCGTCTGGCAAATAACATTTTTTTGCCTTGATGAATTTTTCTAAAAATTTTCTAGAACATTTCTTTGGCTAATACCCTATAAGATGTTTTTTTCTATCAATCGTTTTTGTCGATTTAGCGGCCATTTTTGATGATTAATGGCTAAATTTGGATTTTGATGGCCGTCTGATTTGGATTTTGAAAAAGCTAATCAGTTTTGTGATTTTTGTTCCAAAACGTTCCCCTTGTGTACCTCTGTGAATCGCCAGTCTGCGTGTGGCGTCCAATTTGATTTTTTGACAGGTCGGCGCAAAAAAATGTTTTTGTCCCAGAGCGAGCCACTTTTTTTCCCATTGAAATTTTTTGAGACTCAGAAAATGTCACCCAATTTTTCCTTCATAATTGGAGCTGTGCAGAGTAAACTCATAGAATGTAAGTATCAATCTATTACCACCAATACAGGCAGATTTTGATGATGCCAATAACAAACGTAAAACACATTTCCAAAAGAAACAGAGCCCGACCAAAATGTTTATCCAAAGACACACTGGCGTCATCAGGGGTAGACAGTGTGTTAAATGTAGTTGTTTCTACTGTACACCTGATGGAATTAGTATACAACTGCCCAACAACAACCTATGAAAATAATTGAGAAATCCGAAACAAACCCCAAGGAACAGTTGACAAGTACATAAGTACCCAATCACAAGCCAGAAGGCTACTGAGTTGAAGGTATCATTGGGGACAGATTCAACGTCCGCCAGCAGTGACACCGACTTAGTGGTATGAATGTAAGTATCAATCTATTACCACGAATACAGTCAGGTTTTGATGATGCCAAACCCAAACGTAAAACACAACATTTGATAGAGCCTAAGTATTGGCAAATTCAAATGGAAAATCATATATTGCGGTTTGAATGGTGACCTTGAATATGAGCTTGGATGAGCTTGGAAGGTCAAAACGACCTTAATTTGTCGAAAGAAACAATGAAAAATCTTTTCAATTTTCTTCAAAATGCATAAGACTCTCTATAAGTTTTGTTGCCTTTGAATCGACGGTCTGTGAATATATGTCATTAATGAAAAACCTTTCAATATGTAACTTGAGTTTGTATTATAGTGTGTAAGTGTGTTTCCAGCAACATTTACGAGCATGTTTTGACAATAGAGTGTAAGATCAGTGTAACAATTTGTTTTTGAAAAATTAATACTTTTTCTCATGATTTGCCGGTAAGCTACAGCACCCTTCATGCTATGTTTATACATCAAATTACATACTTTTTCTTTGGTGAGCAGATGTTTGCAAGGTGATGACTCTCTGTGTTGTAAGAAAAGCTCCTATGTGTTCGGTCCTTTCGAGAACAGCTATAAATTGTGCTAGCAGGAAAGAATTTTGAGTGATGTTTGTTAGCAAACCAGAAAACTGAGATATCACTAGTTACGAACAGTGGAGTTTATATGTCTATTGCATTTAGCACATGTATACGAATATTGATGATGTATAAATTACATTATCTCAAATTTGTATTTAAAAAAGGATAGCAAATCACATAGCAACCAACAGTGAAATTATAATATTAATGATTAAGTATACAGAAAAGCCGTTCATAAAATACTTAATACGGACATTACATTACAGTTGTGTAGGCGTGACTATCACGTTTTCCCAGGGACCAGAGATACCGGGCCTTCAGTGTTCCATTACCATACTTTGCTGTTCTTACATACAACACATGTACTCCCTTATATAACCTAATTAGCCTACAACTACAAAATGTATATTACTTATACAATGGATTTGTTGTAAAAATAACCAATTGTAATAAATATGTAATAACTAGTTGTATTTGTTTGCAAAAATAACTACTAATTCGTGTTTTGATGATCTCAAATATGTTGTTATCTCTCTCATTAGCACAAACGATATGTCCTGACGTCTCAATCTCCAGACATATTCTGACCTAATGAGTCTTATAATGATCCAATGGCTTTCTCATGCTGACGAAATATACATTTAGAATATTGAGCACAGGATAGATAATGGACCAATGCAGTCCCAGGAACAAAGCTTGGAGGGCAGTTTGATCATTCCTTGAATCACATTGGTAAAATACCAAAATACCTGATATTTGTAGACAACCACTTGCTATACTGCCACATACCATGTGTAGTATATTCACTAATTGCAGGTACGTTACATGATATCCATTAATTTTCAATGCATCTTTAAGATAGAGTTCGGTATTGTGAACCTCTGACAAGAAATCACAGGATACAACATTTCATCGGGAATTGATAAAAGATGTTCCAAGCATGATAGATGATTTTTTTCACGTGGTAGTTACGCAATATTCAAACACATGCATCATAAAAGTTGAGTCATTAATCTCAAAACAGCAATGTTAAAACGTGCATATTATAGCCACTGGCCCACATCTGAAAGTCGAAGCTGGTTAGAACAAAGAAAAAAGCATGATCGATTGCCTCAAATTTCAAAATGTGCTCCTAAATAAACACACATGAACAAGGTATATATTTAGGAAAAAATGGTTTGCATACTTGCTTGATAGCCTAAGAGTGGTTGTGTGGTATCAACATAATAAATGACGAATCTCTAGATCTCAGAAGAAGTAAATCAATCATTTAGCCAAGATCACACTGCACTTACCAAAGCTACTTGCTGCATCCGTCTCGCTGATGAAGCGTTTAATAATTGAAGTCTTTCCTACATTGCTACCTCCGAGAATGAAAATCCTAAATCCCTTCGCTGTCTCACAACCAGCGCTGCGCTCACATTTCATGTCCAACTTTGATCCGAGTTCCTTTGATCCACTCTTGGAATGAAAAAGGCACTGGGAAGAGTCACCTTTATCAGCATACTCTTTTGTGAGACCTTTGGCAGTTATTTTGAAGCTCCTCAAGCGTTCGAGTGGTAGATAATCTGTTTCACTGTTGGTACTGCTCCTTCTGTTGGTTTCATATTGTGGAGGAAGTGACTGAACCCTCGGTCTTCTCTTAACTTTTGGACATTTGCCCTCGGATTCCTCTAACTCCCAGTCAGTGGTTGGCTTTGTCTTCAAATGTCTGTGCAATGACACTTGACTTGATGGATTTACATTGGAGGGTCCTCTCTGAGTTCCCTCATTGTAGCCCTTTGGTGAATGTTTTATGGATAGATGTCTCGTTTTTGCAATACGTGTCTCGTCATTTTGGGCCTGAAGATTTTGTATCCTGGGAACTGATGTTCTTCGTTGTGGCAGCTGTACGATTCTGTGAGTTGGTGTTACCTGATTCCCACCGGGTCGAGCTTTTGTGTCTTTTTGCTTAAAACCACAAATTCCCACACTCATTGCACCTTCATTCAGGGAGTATTTCCTGTGCGACTGTCTGAACATCTGCCGACGATATACACTGTTCAGATTATCGGTATCGGTGGAAAACCTTGCTGAGTGGACGTTAACGTCTTGAGCCGACTGAGTCTTCTTGGTTGTTTCCGAGAACTCATGGCCTTTCCTCTCGAGGTCGGTAACATTTCCTTCAGAGAACTTTCTGGGTTTGCCCTCAGGCCAGTCAATATTTAGAAAGCCACCACTGTATGACCGAGCATGGAGTTCCTCAAATTCATCGAACATGCTAGATTTGGATTGATTTTTCATTGCCATAACTGTTTAGATTCATTGCAATGCAGATCCAATGCAGATTACACTCATGCCATTTCCCGATACCAATGGGAATTGTGTAGTGAAAACTATTCCTTGTAAAGATATGAACACAATTCAATTCGTGGAACTGTATCCCGAATATGGAAGATAGAACATAATGTATTGGCGCCTGAGAAGACATCCATGTATCTGTCATCCGTTCGGATTCACGAATAGTGGCAGAGAACCTCGCTGCGATTTCTTCTTCTGGAATAATTTACCTTGATGTCACGTTCTATATCACATGAGGAAGAAATGACTCGGGGCCAGAGCGCATCGCGCAGTGTCTCTGCCTGACTCCTCTCGCCAGGCTACTGTATAGGTGTGCCTGCTGTCCGTGACTGGCTCGTTTGCAGCCATGGAGCCGGCCAGATTAAACACGTAACCTGGGGCTCACTATATCAGACTTTGCGGATGCACATTCGTAGAAGATAGTTCCATGTGACTTTTCAGGTGTGTCATTGATTAGAAGCTGATATCAGGTGGTATTAGCTATACCGCGTATGCAATCATTATAATGAAAAGTTTGACTACCTATGAATTGTTTATCGGATGCAAAGTGTAATTGTAAAATAACGATCCATCTTATTCGAATGCAGTGACGTGTGCATCATTAGTACCATGAATACCATAGATATCCAAATCTAAAATTGCATACCTAAATATGTGCATTGTTTTCTATGCAGTTTATTATATTTCCCTTATTCTTTACATTTGGCTAGCACCACATAAATGTAACCCCTCGGTATATGGCTATAACCTAGAAGCAAGTTACAAAACATTCTTCATTTCCAAGTTCTCACATGTTTAGTACATTCAATCTGATGAAACTGGTGTAAAAACCTCACCTCAAACACATTAATATCTACATTACGAAGGGAAAACTTTTCATCATGTCATTTTATATAACATGTACAACATGTATTCGTTTTTGAAATGCGTTAGTTCCACAGAAAATAAGGAAAATAATGCATGTAAATTGTAGAGTGTCAGTATGGATCACGCGTTCAATATGTAAGAAGACGACATTTTAATTCCTATGTAGTCCATCATTAACATCATTGATAAATAAGCTGTCACTGAAGTCTTTTTGGATAACAAAGTCTCAAAAATATTATATACAGCCCAGAAAGTTTCAAGATCAGTTTCCAGTGTCCAATGACAGCTAACAGATCTATCCTATTTCAAAGTATATGAAGACATGGTACAAACGGACCAGAACAAGAAAATGCAGCAAACTGCGGAGGACGACATTAGAGCTTGAGAACATCATCAGCACCACGACAGCTGAATGTATCTTACACAACGTTACTCACCCCTCACCCCACGTCCCCCTTATAAGAAGCTATAATTTCATCCCCTACACGATTCCAATTCATTTCCGTATACTAGGATGAAAGTTTAAAATAGAAAAAACTTCGCAAGCCAACACAGAACACCAGCTCAATTGTGATAAAATAGTCAAATTACGGTAAATGTAGCCGTGGCATCGCAGACGAATCGCTGTGTTTACTTCATAACGCCAAAAATGTCCACACGCAGATGCCCACATGCATGTATGCAGGCACGAATTGCTGAACAGAAATTGTGTTTCAAAATACGCGTGGTTGTGGTAAAATTTGCTTTGCATTCTGGGAACGTCAATTTCCATCGGCTCCGCCATTTTGGCATGACAACAGCAATGATATTGCGTCATATCCGTTACAGTCAGAGAATTCCCTATTTTGAAAACGGGGGATGTCCTTGATCCCCCGCAGAATGGTGGGGGTTATTTTGCTATGGCTGGTTGTTGACCAGCACGCACAGAACGGCTCTGATGGCGAACGATATAAATGGGTTGTCAGGCATGAAAATCAGTCGTTTCAAGGGGGTACCCTCAGAATTCGAACTGTAGCAAAAAATCCAATTTATCAACATATATTTTCCTTGCTATAGTGAGATCAGGAAATGAATTGGCTAGCTTTGTATATAAGCTGCTAAGGTTTATCTTGTTCTGGGACGGAGCTATGGAGACTTGAATTTGGGCTTTTTATCATTGTTTTGTATGGCCGAAGGAATTAGTGAAATCTGTCCTTTTGGGACGTTATTAGATAATTTGAACATTTACGTAATTTTCTCTAACCTAGCACATCGATTCATGCCTGATATATCTGTGGAATAGTCAAAGTTTCCCATCAATGCGAGAGATTTAATATCAAGGACGAAGAAAATCCTCATTTGAAGTAGGTATCTAAACGTTTACATGCCAAAACGTTGGCATGAAACCTCCATAAAAAAGTCAGCACATAGACATGTAGAGGGTTGGGGGCTTAGCCCCCAACGCTCCAATATTAATAAAACTCAGTACAAAATGTAGAAATAGTTATACGATTATTTTAGATACGAATGTTATTATTTGTGTTTAAAACCCGGGAATGTAAGTAATAAAAGACCTGCCTAGCTATAGCCCTAACAGAACACATTTCTTCCTTGTTTGTGGCTATCCGAAACTGGGGAGGGGGTGTTTGGTTCTCATAAATGACAACGAGCTGACAAAATTCAAATCGTAAACTATAATGATCGATTACTTCAAAGGTCCGGTGTTTCGTCAATAGGCTGTCAGAGCTCTCATTTTTATTTTTAAAGTATAAATGGAACCACACGCCTGCTCTGTGCAACTCTTCCGGGCATACAACGCCTACGTATATATATATATATATATATGCCTCGCGTAAGACGAGGGGCTTTGTCAAAAGCACAATTGATGGATAAATATTTCACCGATGCCGATACGCATTACTTTGGGTACAATTTGTGCACGTGAGTACAATATGAGTACAACATGTTGTGCGTACTATATGCTATATACCTACATAATATCTCAATGTGTTTATCTCTGCGTTAACCGAGTAATTCCGAACAGACTATGTTTTCTTAACTGTTTAGTTATCAAGTGCTAGATCTAGTGCTAGATTCCATTGTAATATGGCCACTAGTATGGCGGAACCAGATAGAGAATTTTACCAAATAGCACCTCACATAGTGCAGCACTGGTGTGAAGCTAGTTCAAACCAGAACTATAACTAATCAGGCAGTCCTTGATAATTCTATCATTTATAATGTCGAGTCTGATCAGAATAATAATCAAATTCAGTAAGTAACAATATCTGTGAATCCATTATATAGTAGCTATATATTACCAACTTTTATTGTACAATAAAACGCGTCCTTAAATCAATGAAAATAATGATTCGGAGACAGGTTAGCGCATCTATCCATATTAACGAGTCATAAAATTACGGTATTGACCGATCGTGACGTCACATTCGTTTGGAGCAAATCAGGAAAGAGTGTTTTGTATGATTCTGCTGCTGATCAGAAGTACGAGAACTGTCGGGATGACAAACAACAGCAAAGCGACAGGTGACAAAAAACTTTTCTTGTGTTTCATCATCTTCATCATCATTTTTCCCGCTGATTAACACTCATCATGGCTGAGGCGAGCGAGAGTAGATCAATCGTAAATGTATGCTTCTACAACGTATTTGGGTGTTACAAGTGCTGGAAGATAGAATGTGCTCTAGGACTTGGCAATTTCTTTAAAATACCTCGAATTATATAACAAAACAATTTTTGATTCTTACTGTTGGTCACTATGTTGTTTTACAGACCCCGAAAATGCCATAATAACCGAGGCAAAGCATTCTGGGTTCTGTAAAACAACATAATGATCTCAGTAAAAGTCAGTAACTGGTAATTATTATATAATAGATATAAAATACTACATGAATAGGTTCCGATATCAAAACAACAAACGACGATATTCAGCGCAAAACCACCTTGTTTCCATTTGGATCCATATTGATCAGTCAATAATTTGCCGTATTGATTTGTTATGACGTCACATTGTCAATTTCACCAATCAGAACGCGCGAAAGTAGGTCTAGGTAATTTGATTCACACGCGGCCTCGTGCATACGACTTTTCGGTTATAACTGCAAGCGGCAATCATGCAGGAGGATGAAAATGAGAATGGAAGTTTCCACTCTGTGAGGGATCAAAAGATTAAAAATATTTTCGATAACGCACACAGTACTAACACGAAATTACAGACCAAGGTATGTGTGCGTATATTTGATAAGAATTTGGCAGCGAAGGGGCTCGATTTTGACGCAAATGACTGACTTTCATTACCGGAATATAATTAAATAAATCGCAAGTAAATTGTTTGTATCAGTCATTGAGTTGGCGATAGAAAGGGAAGTCCTGATCTTGACAAAGCAAACCATTTTCAAGACGTTTGGAAGATCTGATATTGCAAGACACACAAAACTTCTACACAAAATGAAAATTATATAATAAAACAATTATGAACTTTATGTCTCGGTCAATATGTTTGTTTGCAGACCTGTAAGTCCCTAATATTGACCTCGGCTTCGCCTCGGTCAATATTAGAACTTCCAGGTCTGCAAACAAACATATTGACCTCGACAAAAGTCCATAATTGTTAAATATTCAGTAATTCGAAAATGACGAACCTGATATCACCTCTTTTTGAAAGCAAAGAGGTGAAGGAGACGACATACCGACTCATATTCAAGTGCTGAATAAATCGATTTGTCCTGTTAGACAGATAAAAAAAATGCTGAATAGACTGAACCGTGGCGAAGTAGATTGAAAAATACTAGTAACCCGGAAGGTGTACACCTACATTAGAATATTTATGTTCTTATAAAGACAGATATATCTCGGTGGTTTTCTTATTTGGGATCCACTCACTCAACGTTGCAACATGTTGCCTATGAGCGTGTCTATAGCGATACTTTTCTGTTCAACCGTGAGTATTTCTGTCCTATTTGTTTCATGTGAATGTAAATTTTATAGATAATGATGAGTTTATCGTAAGAACATTTTGGTCTGATTGGCATGCGCTCATGTCGTGTCTAAACTTTAGTATTAGTTCAATTGTAGTTGGATTTCGAAAGGAAACGTTAGTTCTATTGCTAATTTACTTCAAGGGCGCTTTTATTCGGACACAATGTAGAAATCGACGTATAGCATAGATAGACTCACAGTTTTGCATAGAAAAAACTCCAGCACCATCCAAATGTCCCCATCGCAAAGCAAAATTTCCCGCTCCTTAATATTGATGAAGTTTGACTTGTGTACATTTTATCAGAAACCCATAAGATATCTCTCTTATGTGATCCTGATTTTATATATTTTACGATTTTATCTGAAATATTTGTTCATCGCTTAAGTTGTTTATATTTTCGGGACATTTTTTAAAAAATACATGTTGCATCATTTTACATCCTATAAAATATAATAAGGAAAATTCGGTGATTTCCCAATATTAGAATATTGAGTGATATTAAACATCGTGAAGATGTCAAAAAGAAATTTTATAAGGAAAAGTTCAATAGGGAAGCATAAGTACATAATGGTGTACTTGTCGTTCAGAAATCTCAACGCCATTCTTTCGCGAATAGAATTTGGATAACACGCATGACTAGATAAATATGACATTACACCGTGTTTCTACCTCGGCAAGGAAGTTACACACATGAGTAATATTGACTTGTTATGTCTCTCATTGCAAACTGAAAGCAGTTTTGAGGATGATTGCCTAATATATAATATGCACACACAATAAAATTCTGCATTGCTCACCAGATGTGGTGTGAATAAAAAAACAAAACAAAAACAGCATCGACAACATTACATCGCGGTAACGTATTTGGGGGGCGGGGGGGGGGGGGTTCTTCCCCCTTACATTAAAATTGTTTTTTAAAAACCTCGGATTGAGCTTTCTGAGCCCCAGATCCCGAGCCGTAGAATGTTAGACCCCGCCTTTCAAACTTTTATGAATGCGCTCTTGTGGCATCGTGTGATGATTGAGCTCAATTTCATTGAAGTGCTTTCCGTTTTTTCAGATCATCAAGATGGCGGTAGGGACAGCGACGTTTGAGGTTCAGATGTTGCAGTTTTCCAACCCTTCGGGGGAGAAGGGGGATGGCAACTGTTGTGATTTGTGTGTGAACGACTGTGACAACCAGTTCATCTTCTGCCTGGATCAGGTCAGAGATACGATGTAAGTACAAAGGAATTCATGTATATGATATATCGTCAGCAATCTTTCTCATTGATTTAGATTATTTACTAATCGAATCTTACTTTAAAGTACATGGCCTAGACTTTTCGCAGGATTGCTGTGCACGTTTCATGTTATATCATAATTACAATATAATAATAATTATAATATATTATGCATCATAAAGTAGATAAACCTGCTATATATATGTACATCTTGATCCTCTCATTTTTTAGGAACACTGACCACGCCTTATGCTCCTATTGTGACGAATATCGTTCACGGCCGATATCAAGCCGGTTTAACTGGGTCGTCGTGTGATACAATAAGCCGGCAGTTTCAATTTAACTGTTTATTGTGGTGATAAGACTGATGATCAATCACGCACAATCAGGGTCGCACTCTCACCTACGTCGGGTGATATCCCAGTCTATGTTTCTATATACTCCTAGTATAGTCCTTTATACAACTTGCACATATATCCGATAGATTATATATATTAATATCGACAGTCTCACAGGAGCTTCTTGTATACACGTCCTGCCACTGGGATTTACACTTCACTTCTGCGCAGTAAAGCGGGGCCGAGGGACCATGTGGCTGTGTAATTTCCCGCCAAGTGTAAGCGGTGTTGTGATAGGTTGAATGTGTGGTGCAATGCGCTGATGTCACCGGGAAAGTGGGTTTCCCCGGCTCGTGTCAATACTTGGAATGCCTGTATGTGTGCACGTGATGTATGGAGTATGTGTGTCAAGTTCTATGTTTAGAAGTCAGTGCATGTGAAGGTCAAGGTCGAGTAAATGGGGCCGAGTGTACTGAGCTAGCGGGGCCGCAGGTGCGTGGTTTGACCTGTGTATGTAACCATGACTACATGGAGTTTATGCTTGTGATCGTATAGTGTGTACTTGTCCTGTATGTAAGTCATGTAGAATGAATGTTTGTTGTGGAAATGTGTAGTGCGCGGGAGGGACGGGAGTAACAGTCGCTAAAATTACTACATAACACCCCTTCATTAATCCTACGCCCTCGGGATTACCCTCCCCGGACCCTACCGTCGCCAAAAACTAAACAATAAAAAGCTGAAAAGTCCTAAAGGTCAAACCCAAAAGCACTCACACACACACGCCGCGCGAAATGAGAAAACACTTCATACAATAAAAATTCCTAACTGTCAAAATAAACGTCAGCAGTCAGTCCGTCAGCAGTCTCTACGATGATACATATACAAATACATGCACAACAATGAATGGAATGTATGATATGGAATGATAAACAAAACTCCTCGACGTTTCAAAGCGAAACGGAACTATAACTTTAAGAGTCTATTGAACTGAAATAAAATGATGGTTAAATTTAACTAAAATTACATGTATAAAAACAAAAAGCCATGACTAGGATATTAAATGTGTATGTACAACTATTTACAACATATATGTGCCGTGACCAGAATTGTTTGGTCACTCGGTGGGGCCGCGTTCAAGAGGCCGAACAGTTCAGGGACGAGTTTCACTTGTCCTCCCGTTCACGCCTGCTGGCGGGAGGAGGCGGGGCCGCTGGCGATGCCTGCCGCATCAGCTGTAGCTGTTCGTCCGGGGGTAGTCTGGGCAGGATGGACACGATCGTGGCCAACAACTCCCCCGGGATGGTCGGTGTGGTCGGGGTCGACGGAGCTTGTGCCTCCGATGGCGTCGGGGTCGAAGTCGCTCGAAGCCGAGTGATTTCCTGTCGTTGGTGGGCGACTTGGTCCTCCAACTGAGTCACACGGACTCGAAGCCGTAGATTTTCTTCGGACAGGGCGTCCGGGAACGTGGGCTGGTGGCGCTCGTGCAGAGCACCCATCCCAAAGCCGACAGACAGGCCGTTATATTCTGCCTGCCTGATGTGGTGATCCAGGGCCGACAGGTACTCCCGACGAATCAGTCGCAAGTACTGGTGCGCTAAATCGTCAGCGCGGGCGAGTGACAGGGTCGGAAGGTGCTCCTCCGGTTCTGACGGCAGAAGCAAGGGGTCGGCATTATGGGCGGCCTGTTCGAGACGAGCCGTCCAAAAGTCCTCGTGAAATCCGAGGTAGTTCGGGAGCCGCTGGGCGTCCTCATCCCGTAGGAAGTCTGTGAGGTCGGGATTCTGGCCGGGTAGTGCCTGCAGGCCGGGAAGCGAGCGGGTCGCCAAACGTCTGCCGTGTTGCCGCAGGAACTGGAAATCGGCCGCGAACTCGCCGGATCCATGAAGCGGCAGACGCTCGTCGAGGTCTCTGTGGAGTGACTCGAGCTGCTCTGGGTCGTCCACTTGGAGTCGGGGCCGGTCTCTATCGGTGCCGCGTGTCGGAACGGAACGCAGAGGTTCCACTTCCTCCGTGAGGTACGGCGGGAGCGGGACGGGTTCCACCATCCGTCGTGAAGGCTCCGGTGAAGATTCCGGGGTCGAAAACGGTGTCGGGGTCGCACGTACAGGAGATCCGGGTGCAATCTCCCTGAGTGGAGGTGGCCGATCCTCAACTGGACTCTTCGGCTCGGGAGTCTCCTTGCCGGTTGATGACGATACCGGTGTGGTATTCAGGGGTCGACTTGGGAGTGGCGGATACTCCTCAGGTGGAGGGACCAATCCCTCACGGACTCGGTAGTCCGTGACGTTAGAGGCCGTGGGTCGTTCCACAACCATCCGCCGGGGTATGATATCCGACGGCCGAGCTCTAGACGGGGTCGAAGATGTCACTGTGGTGACCGGTCGAGTTGTCGCTGGCGACACCACTGTCGCGAACGAAGCCGTCGTGACGACCGCCGAGGCCGAAACACCGGTGGTCGTTGTCGGGACCTCCTCCGCCGTGCTCACTGATGTCGTCTGGTAGTTTATGGGCCGAACGAAGAAGATCGTACTGGGTCGTCGAATTCGAACCCGCGTGTTCATGGTCTCGATGTCACTGACCATGCGGGTAAGCCGAATCTCGTCTGCCGGGGTCGAAGCACGATTGTACTCCAGTCGACGGAGTACCTGTTGCACTTCCGGGGCCGAGTTGGGCGGATACTGCTCAAAGAGCTCTGGCGCCATGTGCCAGATGCCGAACGTCAGGACGGTGTTGACATCCCTCCTGAAGATCGGGATGTTGGCCGGAACTCTTGGGGGTCGATAATTCGGGTTCGGCTGCATGTCGACTCTGCAGCGTAGCGCGAACCTGACGAGCATGGGGCCGGATGCCGATAGTCGTCCTTCCTGGTAGAAGGGGAACGACGTCACGTGTTGCGGGGTCGCTTGAGACAGATGCCGGAACATCTCCTCCTGGGCCAATGTCCGGAAGCCGTCGCGGGCCGGACACACGAAGTAGCGCAGGAACGGAAAATGATACGCTAGCACGTGCGCATCAAGACTCTGGGCCGTCCGAAAAGGTCCGCGTCGTGGCACGGAGGACCACTGTCGTTCTCCTGCTCCCTCCTCTTCGCCGATGCAGAAGGGGCACTCGAATCGACCGTCTCCACGCTGTAGCGGGGCCAATGTGAGGAGGTTTCCCTCCGACAGGGTCGACTGCTCATCGAAGTTATGGATGTGGCCGTATCCAGCGCTCCGATTTCGCTTACTGAGTGGAACCTTGTTCCAGTCTATGGGCCGAGTTCCGTAGGGTGTCACGGGAGGTGGCACCAATTCCATTAATTCCGCCACTTGCCGACGGAAAGTCGAGGTCGGGGCCGTAATAGCAGATCCGCCGCTGGAGCGTGACGAACTGCTGGAGGTCGATCGGGCTCCCGCTCCATGCTTCTTCTTGAAAGAAGTATAAGTTCTCTTGTTTG
Source organism: Terebella lapidaria (assembly GCA_949152475.1). Lineage (NCBI taxonomy): Eukaryota > Metazoa > Annelida > Polychaeta > Terebellida > Terebellidae > Terebella > Terebella lapidaria. The sequence goes on along the minus strand of OX424564.1, from coordinate 20,979,640 downwards.
GAGAACGGGAGGCCGCGGGTCGTGCTACCGCTGAACCGGAAGCGGGTGAAGTCGGGGCCGGAGCGATCGGGGCGATCACTTGATTTGCTGGGTCGGGTTGGCGGCTCGCGGTGGCGACTCGTTGAGCTTCTTGGGCCGCTTGTCGTGCTTCAATTGCACGCTGGACAATACTTCCGCCCTCCTCGAGTCGGCGGAAGCGTTCGGGGTCGATATTGAAGATGTCGTCCGGAGTCGGGCTCGGTGTATGGCGCTCTCCTCGTTGCGCCAGCTTGCTCCGGGCCGTTTTGGGTCGCGCTCCCTTTTCTGATCCGCTTGCCGTGTCACTGAGCGTGACTGGATCGCGCTGTTCAGGCTGCGAGTCGGGGCCGGACAAAACTTCGTTGTCGGGGACGATTATGGGATGATCTGATTCATCCCCGGTGTCGATTACTTGGACAGTGATGTTATCGCCGTCCAACTTAACTGTGCGGGGCCGATTGTCACCTGGGTCGCTATTTTCCCGGTCGTCTCCGGGTTTGTCAGCCATGCTGACGGGCCGAAATCAAGCCGAAGTACTTCCCAAGTACTGACTAGGCTGGCTGTAACAAAGTTTAGATTTCTTCAAAACCAGCCTAGTTCAAATGCCGATAATACAAGCCGAATTAACTCCAAAGTCTTGTGACCAGGATTTCAATGATATCACAGTCTATAGGCCGATAAATATTGTTCGATTAGCACAGTTTCTATAACAATAGTCTGTATCTCAATAGCCGAAACTTCTGACAATAGTCCTTCTCCTCCAAAGTCTCAGGCACAAGTGACCTGATTGCCGCTAATCTTCAATGCCGTACACAAAGATGCTGACAGCATCTCGATTCTTAGAACTGGGCCGGGGGGCGCTCTCTATATGTATAGAAAACGTCTTTACGCTATGTATCATTGTTCCAAGCGTACACACAGCAAGGCGGGGCCGTCGTCAAGGAAACGCGGAGCGATCCTTCTCTGACCTCTTGGGTCAGTCCATTACGACAGTAGGGGTGTCCTCACACTGTCCAGATTTCCGTATGTCCATCTGCCGTCCCCTGGATAACTCGTGCCGAATCATTGTCTATTTATACTAGTCGACTGTTCAGATTACTGGGCTCTTTTTGCCCGACGACTCACTATTGTAATTATTAGGGGCGACTTCATGTAGGTGCTGTAAACAGCTGAAATGTTTATTAGCGCTCGTGCGTGCCTTGTGAACTCATCAGTCCATCATTCCTTCTCCCACAAGTTAGCGCACAATAAACTACGGGGTCGAGTTGCTGTTTCACAGACGACACACAGTTATTAAAGGCTGAGATATGAATATCAATCACTCACAGGGGCGGACATCGTTCCGTTCATTATCAGCCAGTTCACAGGACGACGGGGCCGCTATATTGTTGGGGTCGAAGTTGCAATGATCTGGGTCGGTCACACCGCGGCGCTTTGAATATTTTGGGTGATGAATTTGGTGACAGGCCGCATCTTGGCATGATAGCTTTTCCGTGACTGGTTCCCGTACCACTGGGCCGTTCCTCCGAATATTACATGGAGTGAGTAGAGGCTCTGTCGACGCATACTCCAGAACGAATCACACTATCACCTCTTCGACAACTAAGTGGCCTTACTCACGGTGTGACTGGTTATTATCCTCTTCGGCTGACACATGGATTGAAGCTTTACATGATAATCTTAGTCATTGCGTAACATACGCCTTGATCAATGGTACATGTTATACGGGGTCGAAACATATATCATAATGCAACCAATTTTTCACCAGCATCATAATTATAATATCATATCTAGTGTGTATATTTCGAATTTGCCTCACTGACATCTTGTACATCTTAAATGCATATATTGTTATTGTAATATAATATATTATTATTGGGAAAGACATGATATCATAGTCCATTAGACATGCATATTTCATCATCAATGACATCAATCAGATAACAAGGCCGGGGTTATCTGTAGCGGGCCGGTCTGCGTGCGTGGCGTCTGGGTCGATTTGGTCGTGCAGGCGGGGGCGTAGCCTCGCTTGTCTCGGGGTCGGAAGATACCACAGGCTTTTGCCTGCGTGTCTTGCGTGCCGGTCTTGGAGTGTCGGAACTTGATCTGTGTGATCTTTTCCGTTGTCGATGTCGACTTGAGCCGGATGAAGTCGGAGATCGCGATTGACGATCCGGGGTCGTTTGTGAATCAGACTCTGCTGTTTGGTCTGAATCGGTATGCCGATCTTGGACTGTTACCTCCCAAGGGTAGTAGAACTCCTTGAGAAGTCCCATGGGGTCGGGTGACTGTTCTGGGTCGGACTTGCTTGACGACGACGTGGGTCGTACAGGGTCGGAGTAGATGTGGGCCGCTTGGTTGTCACCTTCGTATGGCTTGAGCACATCCAGATGAACAACACGAGTGTTCCGAGGGTTGGAAACCAGGGCGATTCGGTAATCCACCTCGGTTACACGGTCGATGATCCTCCAGGGACCAGTCCAGGGCCGAGCGAACTTATTATTCTGCGTGAGTGGCAGATAATAATACCGGACCAGTTCGCCTGGTTGAAACTGGGGTCGTGGTTTCGCGTGGGCGTCATAACCCATCTTTTGCCGAATTGCCGCTTTTTCGAGATGGTCTTGGGCGAAACCGTGGGCCGTTCTGATGGCTTGCCGCAAATACTCCACATACTCCGGACCACACGGAGGTAGAGGCTCAGGGTCGTAGGTCGGAAACATGAGGTCGACTGGCAAGTTACACTCATGTCCATACACCATCAGATGCGGGGTGCATCCCGTGGACGAGTGTACTGAGGTTCGATAGGCCATTAACACATATGGCAAGTGCAAGTCCCAATCGTTTGCACGATCGCTGACGAACGCACTCAGCATGTTGAGCAATGTCCTGTTGAATCGCTCAACCTGGCCGTCGCTCTGGGGTCGGTATGGGGTCGTACGAATCTTCTTAGCGCCCAGTAGACGCACAACATGCCGGAACAGGGACGACTCAAACTCAGTACCTTGATCGCTATGGACCGCTTTGGGGACACCGTGGTAGACTATCCACCGATTCACCAGGGTGTCGGCAACATTTTTGGCCGTATGTCGCCGTAGCGGAAAAGCGTCAGTGTACTTCGTGAAGTAGTCCGACACGACTAGCACATACCGATAGCCTCTTCCCGTGACCTTGTGGGTGTCGAGGATGTCCATCGCTATTCTGTCGAACGGCGCTCCTGTCGGTAGCTGTGTCAGGGGCGATCTTTTTGGGGCCGGTTTACCCTTGCGGGTCACACATTGCGGGCAGCGGGCACACCAGCGGGCGACGTCCAGCGCCAAGCCGGGCCAGTAGAATCGGCGCCTGACTCTCTCGATGGTACGCTGTATGCCGAGATGTCCGACAATCTTGAGGTCGTGTAGTTGGTGCAGAACTTGTGTCCTGAGTGCTACGGGGAGCACGGTTTGCACCACGGGCCGTCCAGCAGGGTCGGGTTTTATATGTCGAACTAGCACACCGTCTTGTAGCGCCAGGAGGTTCCAGCGGGAAACAAGTGTCTTTACCTCCTCTCCTTGGCGGGCGACTTCTCGTGAGTCGGGCTTGGTGCCGGCTAGTATCCATTGCCGCACTTTTCCGACGCTGGGGTCGGCTTGCTGTGCCGCGACAATGTCCTGGGTCGAATAGTCCGAAAGCCACTTTTGTCCATCAAGTGTGGCGTCCAAAGCACGGACTCGAACAACTTGGCGTGCCGAAACTAGCTGGGGCAAGACCGGTGATGTTATCGAATCACTGTCCAGGAGGTCTGCCCTTGTCTGGGTCGGAACAACAGTTATCCGACGAACTGGAAGTTCTCCGGAACTTGTTTCTGGGTCGGTCGGAGGTGTGACGAGTCGTCCGGGACAGTCTTGGTGTTTGCAACTGTGGCACCGTGACAAGCCGTCGGCGTTACCGTGTAATTTTCCGGGTCGATGCTCTATCCGAAAGTCATACTGCTGTAGCTTGGCGAGCCACCTAGCGAGCATGCCGTCGGCGTCGCTGTAGTTTTTCAGCCACCTTAGCGAGCTATGGTCGGTTCGGAGGAGGAATTTCCTACCCCAGAGGTAGTGCCGATAGTGTTGCACCATCTCAACTACTGCCAGTAGTTCCCGATAGGTGGTGCAATAGTTCCGCTGGGTCCGGGACAGGGTCTTGCTGGCGAACCCGATGGGGATCTCCTTCCCGTTAACCCTTTGTGAGAGGGCTCCTCCCACAGCAAAGCCGCTTGCATCCGTATCGAGGATGAAGTAGTCCTCCGGATTCTGGGTCGGATGAGCGAGCTTGGGCGCCTTGATGAGGGCGTCGCGGAGTCGCTGGAAAGCTCGTCGCTGGGCCGGTCCCCAAGTGAAGTGGCATTCACCTCGGGTAAGCGCTACGAGAGGTTCAGCGATCTCAGCGTAGTCCTTGATGAATCGCCTGTGGTAGTTGGCGAAACCAAGGAAAGCCCTGACGTCGGTGATCTCGCACGGGGTCGGCCATTCTCTGATGGCTTTGACTTTGTTGGGGTCGACTCGGATTCCTTGGCCGCTCACTATGAACCCTAAGTACAAGATTTCCCGTTGGAATAACTCACACTTCTTGGGCTGAAGTTTCAGGCCTGCCGATCTGATTCGATCCAGGACCGCTTCCAGGTTTGCGAGTGCCTGATCGAATGTTCTGCCGTAAGCTATCACGTCGTCGAGATAGCACATACACCGGGTCCACAAGTAACCACGGAGTATGGTCTCCATAAGCCGTTCGAAGGTTGCCGGGGCGTTGCTAAGGCCGAATGGCATGACCTTAAACTGATAGAGTCCCTTCCTTGTGGCGAAGGCAGTCTTCGGTCTGTCGCTGGGGTCGACTTCAACCTGCCAGTAGCCAGAGGCCAGGTCTAGGGCCGAGAAGTAGTTGGCGCCTGCCAGGGCGTCATGAGTATCCTGAATGTTGGGCAAGGGATACGAATCCTTGCGGGTGACGTCATTCAGGAGCCGATAGTCGACACAGAAGCGTACCTGTCCGTTCTTCTTCCGCACGAGCACTACCTGTGCGCTCCAGGGCGAATCGGACGGCTCAATACACCCCAAGCGGAGCATCTTGTCGATCTCCTCGTCGATGATGCTTTGCTGCGCCTGAGGGACGCGTCGCTGTCGTTGTCGAATTGGGGCCGAGTTGCCGGTGTCGATTCTATGCTGGACGACTTGGGTCCGTCCCAGTTGGCCGTCTGGGTGCATAAATGTGTCCTGGTATTGGTGAACCAGGTTGGCGCAACGCCGATGCTGCTCCGGCGCTAGTCCGGCGCGATCCACCATTTCTTGTAGATGTGGCGGCAGGTCGCGGTAGTGACTGGCGTCTACCATGGCCGGGTCGGGCTCCTCTCCGGGTCGTGGCAGGGCTCCGACGACACTTTCGACAGGGCTTGCTATAGCGACAGGGTCGGAACGGGTGAGCGTAATGCCGGTATCAGCTGGATTGACTACCGACACCTTTACGCACTGCCGATTCAGGGTCGTAAGTGTTCTCCCCATGATGAGGTCGGTTTCCTCGGGAAAGGTCGTAAGTGGCTGGACTATCCTCGGGTGTTGTCGAACTCGAACTCGGGAAGTCGGGACCAGCTCCACTATTGCTTCGCTGCGTGCGGGGACGGTGACAGCTCGTCGCACGGCCATTCTGACAACATTGGCCTCAATGTCTTTATGTGCGAACAGGATTTCTTTGTGTACCTGTATCGTCCCTTCACCGTAATTCACTACAGCGTGAGCTTGCCGAAAAAAGTTCATGCCGAGAATCATGTCGTCATGTATGTCAGCCACACAAAAGGTTACGACCATATGGTTAGTTCCGACCTGTATTGAGAGGTCGATCAGTCCATCAATCGGGCTTGACTGTCCGGTGACGTCACGAATAATAGCCGAAGTAGACCGCAAATGTCGCTGGTCAGCGGGGACGTGACGTAGCTGATCGCGTCGCAGTAGGGAGATCTGCGCTCCGGAGTCGAGTACAGCCTTTATCGTCTTGTTTCCGACGTGTACCGGCAACTTCCAGCATTTGTGATTGGTGGCGCTGGAGTTGTTGATGACAGCCGGAATTTCGGGGTCGTCTAGCGGTGGCCGGAAGAGTGTGTGCAGAGGCGGCAGTTTGGATTCCGGTCCACTCGGAAAAGCGTAGAATCCTCCGTCGTCGGAGATCCACTCGATCTCGGACATGCTGTCCGTTCCGGTGCCGTTGGCGGTCGGGGGTGACACCCCTTCAGGACGACGGTCTCCACGTGGTGGTCGCTGTGGCCGCGGTGCGGACACCCCTTCATGAAAAGAGGCCGATTTCGGGGTCGGAGCTTGACATTTTGTACACACCCCTTCAAGGAGCTGAGGTGTGGGCTGGGCCGGCTGCGGGGTCGTTATTGGTGTCGTTACCGGTACAGTAGTCGTGACAACCGCAGATGTGGAGCGGGGAACGTTGTCCTGTTGTCTGGAAGGTCCTTGCTCCTCAGCACCTTCCCCTACTGGTTTGACGACGGGGTCGGAGGTGTTGGTGGGGCCGGTTTAGTTTGGTTACCGGTTTGGTTAGGTACTGACAACACTTGAGCTGTCCTTCTGTCAGTACCGGGACCATTGGGCCGAAATGCTAGCGGTTTCATGCCGTTACGTACTAGCACATCCTTAAGCCGAAAGCATCGCATCCAGCGATGGCCGGGCTTCTTGCAAAAGAAGCACACCATGGGTCGTCCGGGTTGCGGGGGTCGATCACCTTTCATCGGGGCCGTTGTTCGTAGGACAGAGAAGATAGCCGTTTCCTCGCACAGTCCATTCTCGTCACTAAGGACGCACTGGAAGGCTTCGGCCACCCACTCGCGTGAGCTGGTTGGCACTGAGTGTTCGTCGCAACCTTGTAGGCCGGTAGTGTCACTGTCCGCGGGGTCGTAGTAGGCCGCAATTTGCTCTGGGGTTAGTGTTTCCCCCTGAGTGACTTGTCCCATGGCACAGGACAGTTCCTCATTGACAGGGTCGTCTTCCGCGTATCCGCTTGCGGAAATGTCAGCACGTCGTGTGCCTCGATGTCGATCTCTGGCTGTCCTCTGTTGACGACTCTCTACCTTGAGAACGGCCGTAAGTGCCTCACTGTAACTGTTAAAAGTGAGGGCACACAGTTTATCGGCAATGGGGTCGGGTTGGCCGTTCACGAATTGCGCAATTACAGTTCGTTGCCGCGACGTTGGCGTAACGTCGTCGAACACTTGCTCCGCCAGGGCCTGGAGTCGCTCCATGTAGTGTTCCGCGTCCTCTTTTCGTTCCCGCTTGAGGAACGGGAAATCGTCCCGTTTGGACTGTCGACGGGGCTCGGGTTCCCAGCCCTCTAGGAGTTGGCGACGGAACTCTCCCCAGGGAGTTGCGACCGGGATATTGAGAGCTAGCGCTTCAGCGCGGCCGCGTAGCGTGCTCCGGAAGGTCGTCGTCTTGTTGAGGTCGGAGTAAGTAAAGGCCGCAGCGAATTGTTCGAAACTCCGAACGTATTGAGTGAGATTGCCCTCCTTAAAGGTCGCACGCCATTGAGCCATCTTAGCCGTAGCCAACGTTTGGGGCTCAGACGTGAGTCTCTGTGGCGTGGGCGTGTCAACACTCACCGCAACTGGTGTAGTCGCTGTAGTGGCCGTCGGAGTCGGAACAGCCGAAGTCGCCGGAGCCGTCGTATCTGGGCCGATCGGGGTCGCGTTAGCGGGGGCGGTCGGTGCTGTCGTCGCGGAGACGGCGAGCGATGCGGCGGGTGGTGCCGTCGTGTGGCTGGGGTCGTGTGGTGCTTGTGCAGCGAGGGCCGGTTGACTGTATGGAGGCGTCACCCATGGTATCCCGACTGAGGGTGGGAATACAGCCGGTGGTGGATATCGGTATACCGATCCATCCGGGCATACACCATGGTACACTAATCCGGGTTGTGTACCATGATAGCCGGTGTCAGCGATCACGCTGGGAACGCCACCATATCCAGGCGGTGGGTTCGCGTAGCCGACATGCGGTGAATAGTATCCGACAGCTACTCCATTTGGAACACCGCTTGTTGCGCCAGGGTATCCGACTGGCGGTACACCATATCCGTTGGTGTTTCCGACTGATTGTGAGATCGGAGGTCCGATCATTTGCACAACACTTTCTGCCGGAGCAGACACAACTTGATCTTGCGACGGATCGAAGCGCGGTTGTTCTCCGGTAGTCGGCGATGGTCGGTGCGTGGTCGGCGCGGGAGCGCGTGTGTCGGAAGTCGGCGTGTCGGGGTCGCAGGGTCGGCGACTTGATGTCGAGGGTGCTTGTCGGGGTCGCGCTTGTCGCATGGTGGCGCGAGGTTCCGCCGTTGTGTCGCTGGGTCGTTGTTGTCGTAGCGGCGTCGCGATCCGGGTAGCGGTCGTCATCAGGATGTCTTCGGATGTCGCACCCGTCTGGCTGGGTCGTGTGTACTCTACCACCGTAGGCTCGGTCGGTATGCGTGAGTACATTTCTGGCGCGGGGCCGTGTTGTCTCGGCGTCATGGACGGCGCCAGGGGTCGATTGGCCGAATAAGCGTTCGGCGGGGTCGATTCCGGAACATTGTCAGACTGACAAACCCACTGTCGTATCCGAGAGTTACTTGGTGGGTGCGTAACCATTGACGTGTCTATGGTTACCGGCCGAACGTCCACTGCTAATTGTTCTGGGTCGATATCACAATCTACGCTCGCTCTTTGACGTGAGCGCGTATAGTTTCTGTCGGCAAAGTCACTTTTCTGGGTCGCTCTAGCCGGCGTGGCCGAGTACGCTCTAGCGTGCGCACGCAGAATGTCACTTACTGTATGTGACGGGTCGAGCGGGTCTTCGTCCAGGAACTCCTGCACCAGGTCGGTAGGCGGCGAAAACGATCTCAGGGACGAATGGTCGCCAATGGAGTCGAAAAGGCCGGACGGTTGTTGCTCCTGCGACAGTGGAACTGTATCGCTCATGGCAACTGAGCGAGGGCCGGAAGGTCGGAAGGCCGGATTCGGATTGATCGTCACTTCATCATCCGTAGGGTCGAGTGGCTCACCGCGGGAGGCTCCCGGGGCCAATGCCATCAATGCCGGTCAGGTCTGGGTCGATAATCCGAGACTAGCTCAGATCCTGGTCGAACGGCGCCAATGTGAAGAATATCGTTCACGGCCGATATCAAGCCGGTTTAACTGGGTCGTCGTGTGATACAATAAGCCGGCAGTTTCAATTTAACTGTTTATTGTGGTGATAAGACTGATGATCAATCACGCACAATCAGGGTCGCACTCTCACCTACGTCGGGTGATATCCCAGTCTATGTTTCTATATACTCCTAGTATAGTCCTTTATACAACTTGCACATATATCCGATAGATTATATATATTAATATCGACAGTCTCACAGGAGCTTCTTGTATACACGTCCTGCCACTGGGATTTACACTTCACTTCTGCGCAGTAAAGCGGGGCCGAGGGACCATGTGGCTGTGTAATTTCCCGCCAAGTGTAAGCGGTGTTGTGATAGGTTGAATGTGTGGTGCAATGCGCTGATGTCACCGGGAAAGTGGGTTTCCCCGGCTCGTGTCAATACTTGGAATGCCTGTATGTGTGCACGTGATGTATGGAGTATGTGTGTCAAGTTCTATGTTTAGAAGTCAGTGCATGTGAAGGTCAAGGTCGAGTAAATGGGGCCGAGTGTACTGAGCTAGCGGGGCCGCAGGTGCGTGGTTTGACCTGTGTATGTAACCATGACTACATGGAGTTTATGCTTGTGATCGTATAGTGTGTACTTGTCCTGTATGTAAGTCATGTAGAATGAATGTTTGTTGTGGAAATGTGTAGTGCGCGGGAGGGACGGGAGTAACAGTCGCTAAAATTACTACACTATGTACGACACCAGACCGGAGAATTCTCAGATGGCAACAGTGTGACATTTACGGATGATATGGAGGGAATACAGAACCCAATCAAAATCCAGCTCAGTGAAACTGTACATATCAGAATGATGTCTCTTTATCTTTTTTTTAGTTATGTGAATCCAGAGTTGGTTTCGCTCCAACTTTCTTAATACAGTCATGTTACCGGCAGAACATTGCGAATATTAATGGCTATTAATGGCTAACTTAGCATTTGAATTTGATAAATTAAAATTCCAACTTAGCATCACCATTTACATAACCGATAAACATGGAACCAATACCCACATATAAAATATTCAGAGTGAACAAAACTAAGCCCGTTATACAATCGCGAAGTGTAATGTTATGATCGCAAATGGGGAAAATTTCATTTATTTTATATATATACGGCTATAAGGAGTTGTATCACAATTCATCTATTTCTCATCGTTTCTCATGTATACTTTATGTCATTCATTTACTTTACACGACTCAATTCCTACCCAGAACACAGTGATCTTGAAAGTGCGGGTTCTGGACAACGACGAGCCATTGGATGACGAGTGGCTGGATACGGTGTACAGCTCACTGGTGGTCAGTCTGTTTGGCCGGACATCGGGAGTCGGCTGGGTACAGGCCGAGATCAACGGACAGCGAACTGGTAACCCCACCAAGTGAGTAATCTAGGCCAGTGTGAAGGTCGGGTAATGCGTGTGTGTTGGGGGGGGGGGGGGGTTGTACATCATCTGAGATGTAGGTGAAAGTCGTGAACAATAATTTTCAGAGAGGAATACTATCTGAGAGTAGAACAGTGGAAACTGTTCAGACACTCAACAAAATGTTTCACCCGGATCCAGGCAATTTGATTGGGGGGGGGGGGGGGGGAGGACGCAAAAACAGGAAATTAATCAATGCGGTCTGAGGTCGGACAAAATTCAGCATTGTGGTGTCTTCTTGGAACAATTGGGGTGCTTTTCGGATATTTTTCTGTGACTATTGGATGCCTGTTCCGTGCGCTAATCAGGGGCGGGTATTCAAAGTTCTAGGTTCCAGGGTGTGGCTGGCGTCAATCCATAGGCCTGCGCTCCAGCGAACGGTCATTTATTTGCACAGTAGTAACTGTATATATATGCAGCCACCACAGCTAAATATCTTAACCGATCCATAGGCGAAAGTAAAATTCAGTCATAGACCTACGCCTAAATATACATGTACATTTTATTTAGTTTAGCCCTTTTTCTCGGATATTTTCTCTGTCTCTCTCTCTCTCTCTGTCTCCCTGTCTCTCTCTCTCTCTCCCTGTCTGTCTGTCTGTCTCTCTCTCTCTGTATGTGTATGCAACGTATATTTTTGGAAACATTATCCTCCATGATCCACGAAAAATGTTCAATAAAGAGCATATATTCGACTCATATTTACCATGGTTAATCATGGTTGCCATGCAGCCGATGCCAAGACCCCCCTTCCTTCACCTTTTTGGACGAAAAAGATCACAGCTTCAAATTGACCTGAAAGAAGAATATTTATCTGTTTATAATAGGTATTCAACTATAATATGAACTCCCATGAACACACAGTCAAACTCGCACTGAATTCCTGATAAAGGAATTATGGTTCATGTCATGTATAGGTGCATGTGTGTGTGTGTTTGCCGTTAGAAGGACAGAGTAGTTTTTGTAATCTATTTATGAATATTGACTTTGGTTTTCATATGATGCGCCACCACCATATTGCCAGTGTCAGTGGTGCTTGCACAAATAACTACATGAATACTCCTATTCAAGCGTATGTACATGTCACACGAACCGAATCAAACAAATTTACACTTCCACTTTGAGTCTGCTAAGACATGTGACGGACATGCAGTGAACTTTTTAAAGCTTTCGAACATAAATGATTATATTTTCTCCTTCCATTTGTTGCAGTTTAAATAGTCGTACAGCAAGGTATAAAATTCCCGGCAAAAGAGGTCAAATGCTAACTCAAACCTGCCAGGTTTACATTGGTTGTTTTTTTTTTAGCTTACCGGCCCATAAGATCCGAGAAGCTATTGTCGTGGCTTTTCGTCTGTCATCCGTCGTCGTCGTCGTCAGCGTCCGTATCGTCTGTTAACATTTTCTTTTTATCTTTTTTATGGGCTGATGAATTTGCCCATACATTTGTGTGAATATGTATTGGGTCAATACCCCCAGACATTTTTTTTCCATTTTTTGCTCACCGTTGGTGAGCATATGTCATGGTCGGTGTATGTGTGTATGGATGGATGGATGGATGTATGTCACAACCCAGGCACGTTTCGTCAGTTTACGACGAGGCGCTTTCGTTAGGGGCACGTTTTGTTCAGAATGTTTTCTTCTTGCTGTGAGCGAGTTTTCAGACGAAAGTGACAACGGGCCGAATGGTATTTGATGCCTTTTGCACGAAAGCAGATATACCTAGATAGACTATTATGGGATATTATATTCCGCGTTATATACAGTTTGGTATAGAATGGTGTGCACTGGTGAGAAGTGATAGGCGTTTAAAGCACAATCCCAAAGAGCTCAGTACCATTTACACAACAACAATAGGACGCATTCAGTGACTGGTCCACGTCTCTGTGGGGAATTCCCGCGAGGCGATCGATAATCTAGCTGGCTTCTTCGCAAAATCTTTGTAGCTGTGAACCGTGATTCAGTCGTGGATTTGATGAATTTTAAACCTAGGATTCATTCTAAGAAAATTGAAGATGTAAGCTATTGTAACGGGTTCTTCACCCTTCTGTGACGTCTTGATAAACCGGTTCTCTTGGGAGGTGGGTGAGTTGTTATTTAACCGGAGCTGTAACGGTAAAATTCCGGGAAACTGCTACTGCTGTACGGTTGCACTCCGGCTAGAAGTCTCTGAAGGTTGGTAGCGTGGTCTGGACTGGACCTCTTAACCGTTGTCCGACTGCCAATCTGCAACTGCACCTGTAAAGTAAGAATCCGGAGGCGTTTCCGTCTCCGGGTACTGCAACTGCTCCGTCGGGATACCGCTTTACTGCAACAGCTCCGTCGTTTTCCACCTTACTGCAACTGCGACTGCACCTGGAATAGTGAATCCGGGAACGTTGCCGTTTCCGAATACTGCAACCGCTCTGCCAGGTTCCGCCTCACTGCAAACTGCTCCCTTTGGCTCCGCCTCACCGCAACCTGCGACTGCACCTGAAATGGAGAATCTCGGAAGTGTTCTCACTTCCGGTTACCTCTGCAACTGCTCCGTCCGGTACCACCCCCGTAGTTGCTCCGTTGAATTCCACCTCCGTCTCCGTCTCCTTCCTTGGTGATCTGGGTTCTTGGATCACCCTAAGACATCGTTACAACTTTGTCTTAACCGACTGTGGTCTTATCTCCCTTTTCTCCGTATTACTTTCTTTTCCGGTGAACTAACTTTATCATAAATTCCAGTTCCCTAACCAACACGGAAAAACAACTCGGTTGAAGTTTTCATGTTTATTTTCCAAGTGCACAGTCGGAAGACATAACTGCTATCATCTGGTATGACCTAAGCCGGAGCAAGGGAGTACTCTGCTATGGGAGAAGGGGTCTGCACAGGTCGACGTCAGGACATCAACTCCGCCGTCCGCTGTGAAGCAGGGGCTTTTATAGACCTGAGACCCACGTCACGTGACCAACCTATTGTGACGTCATAGTCCGCCAAAACACTGATTTTTCCGTAATTTCTAAAAACACTCTAGAACCAATCAGTGGCTGACACGTCACCTTTTAAACCGAAAACGAGGCTGATCACATGACATTCCGGAAATAACGTCATTACGTTTTTGTACTCCATTGTTCCGACTCAGTCTCCGGTTCCGTCTCCGTCTCCGGCTCCGTCTCCGGCTTTACGAACATCAAAAATATACTAAGTTCCAAGACGGAAAACCTCCTAAATATCACCAATACGGAACCGAATGAACCTTTAAACACATATACATTTTAATAAACGGTTATTTAACCATAATATCACAAAACACTGCTAGAATTACCTAGGGGAAACTTTTGGGTACACCCCAAAACCGTTACACTATTTTCTTTTTTTGTTGCACTAAATATCTCCAGCGTGATGCAGGCATGGGAATGATAACAAATGGACAGCATATAGAATGACTATCCCGAACATCCCTTATTGTTGCTAGGAAAATGTTTACTTATTCGAGTGCAACATTGGCATACTGTGAATCACGGTCTGTCTCTTTGTTCAATCGTTAATAGTAACGATTAAAAATCATAGAAAACATCGAGGCCGAGAGGCCCTAGAAGCATTCTCCTAAAACAGGAAAATTGATATGATATGGGCATCAGAACCAATGCATCCAATAAATATTTTATGTAGGCACCCGATATGCATATCAGGGATGTATGCATATTGAGAAATTCTCAGACAAGTACGATACCTGGCATATTTATTCAAGGTCGCAACTGTCTTTACTATAAACAGAAATACATAACGAGATCGAGGACATGTTCAAGGTTTTTCGGCAATGGACAAGTTTGAATAAAGTAAAAATACTGGTTTACACTTTTATTAGAATTATGCCTACTTGTTGAGTTTGGTATGTAAGGTTTTAGCCCTGATAATAGAAGTTCACATCAAATAATCTTGAACTGAATAAAGATGACGCAATATTCTCAATTATGGGGACACTACATACAATTATTTGTATGGTGCAATTATCGAAGTAAACACGGTGAGCACGGTGGCCTTTGGGCCCCTAGTTTTTTCATTAAGTCTTTTATGCAGTTTTGGCGGCAATTTTTATGCCGAAAATACCTGTTTTTGCAAGTTTTTCAACTTGAAAAATTATTTTCTCAAAAGCTGTCAGTTTTGAGATTTTAGTTTAGTTTCATTCCCCTCGTGCATCTTCATAATGTGTATAAGTTTCAATGCTCTTGAATCGCCAGTCTGCGTGTGGCGGCCATTTCGATTTCTTCTATGGGGCCCAAATGGGACTTTCCCATGTTAAATTCTAAAATGCTTTATATTGTGTCACATTGTTCCTGATATCTCACTTAATATTGAGATTAGAGACTAGGAATCAATTGTGGACATATAGGAAATGATATATGCTGAATATTCTCGTGACCTCGAATTTGACCTTTGACCTCATTTCCAAGGTCAGAGCACAAAATGGCTAATATCTCACTTAATATTGACTTCACAGCTTAGGAATCAATTGTGGACTTATGGGAAGTGATATATGCTCAATTTTCACGTGACCTTGATTTGACCTTTGACCTCGTTTTCAAGGTCAAAGCACAAAATGGCTAATATCTCACTTATTATCGACTTTACAGCTTAGAAATCAATTGTGGACATAAAGGAAATGATACATGCCGAATATTCTGATGACCTTGAATTTGACCTATGATCTCATTCAAGGTCCGAGCACAAAATGGCTAGTATCTCGCTTATTATGGCTAATGGCTAATATCTCACTTAAGCTAGGCATCCATTCGTCCGTGCTCCATGCTCCGTGTCCGTGTTCGCGTCCGTGTCCGTGTGCGTGAAAAATCACTCTCATAGAGAAAAGCCTGTCTGCCATCGATACCTCCGTTGCATGAGCGTGTGCGTGTCCTTGTCCGTGACGAATCGCTCTGGGAGCGATTTTTCACGGACAAGGATCAATTTTTGGTACACCCCAAAACCGTTACACTATTTTCTTTTTTTGTTGCATTAAATATCTCCAGCGTGATGCAGGCATGGGAATGATAACAAATGGACAGCATATAGAAGTACTATCCCGAACATCCCTTATTGTTGCTAGGAAAATGTTTACTTATTCGAGTGCAACATTGGCATACTGTGAATCACGGTCTGTCTCTTTGTTCAATCGTTAATAATAACGATTAAAAATCATAGAAAACATCGAGGCCGAGAGGCCCTAGAAGCATTCTCCTAAAACAGGAAAATTGATATGATATGGGCATCAGAACCAATGCATCCAATAAATATTTTATGTAGGCACCCGATATGCATATCAGGGATGTGTGCATATTGAGAAATTCTCAGACAAGTACGATACCTGGCATATTTATTCAAGGTCGCAACTGTCTTTACTATAAACAGAAATACATAACGAGATCGAGGACATGTTCAAGGTTTTTCGGCAATGGACAAGTTTAAATAAAGTAAAAATACTGGTTTACACTTTTATTAGAATTATGCCTACTTGTTAAGTCTGGTATGTAAGGTTTTAGCCCTGATAATAGAAGTTCACATCAAATAATCTTGAACTGAATAAAGATGACGCAATATTCTCAATTATGCGGACACTACATACAATTATTTGTATGGTGCAATTATCGAAGTAAACACGGTGAGCACGGTGGCCTTTGGGCCCCTAGTTTTTTCATTAAGTCTTTTATGCAGTTTTGGCGGCAATTTTTATGCCGAAAATACCTGTTTTTGCAAGTTTTTCAACTTGAAAAATTATTTTCTCAAAAGCTGTCAGTTTTGAGATTTTAGTTTAGTTTCATTCCCCTCATGCATCTTCATAATGTGTATAAGTTTCAATGCTCTTGAATCGCCAGTCTGCGTGTGGCGGCCATTTCGATTTCTTCTATGGGGCCCAAATGGGACTTTCCCATGTTAAATTCTAATATGCTTTATATTGTGTCACATTGTTCCTGATATCTCACTTAATATTGAGATTAGAGACTAGGAATCAATTGTGGACATATAGGAAATGATATATGCTGAATATTCTCGTGACCTCGAATTTGACCTTTGACCTCATTTCCAAGGTCAGAGCACAAAATGGCTAATATCTCACTTAATATTGACTTCACAGCTTAGAAATCAATTGTGGACTTATGGGAAGTGATATATGTTCAATTTTCACATGACCTTGATTTGACCTTTGACCTCATTTTCAAGGTCAAAGCACAAAATGGCTAATATCTCACTTATTATCGACTTTACAGCTTAGAAATCAATTGTGGACATGAAGGAAATGATACATGCCGAATATTCTGATGACCTTGAATTTGACCTATGATCTCATTCAAGGTCCGAGCACAAAATGGCTAGTATCTCGCTTATTATGGCTAATGGCTAATATCTCACTTAAGCTAGGCATCCATTCGTCCGTGCTCCGTGTCCGTGTCCGTGTGCGTGAAAAATCACTCTCATAGAGAAAAGCCTGTCTGCCATCGATACCTCCGTTGCGTGAGCGTGTCCATGTCCTTGTCCGTGACGAATCGCTCTGGGAGCGATTTTTCACGGAGCACGGATGCGTGTTTATGAGATTTAATGGCTTTTCATGGTGTTCATTGACCTAGTTAGCTCAGTCCCCAGCTACATACATGTAGGGTTCATACAGAAGAGACATCTGATTTATCGAAGTTTACTTTTTATTTTCTTAACAAATGAGATAAGAAGTTGATGTGCATGCCATACTGGTTAGGTTTCACTATATAAAATATGGCTAAAAGTTAGGAAACCACTCACAAATCTACTAGTGAGATTTATAGGTACTAGTATTATGGTTGTACTAATGATTCATACACTGGACATTGTTGCCTTGACACAGACATGCAGGAACCATAGGATCACAGCATGAGAAAAAACTTTCACGGATACACTCACGCAGCTAATCACTGACGAATGGATGGTTGCCTCACGGAGGCACGGACACGGACACGCAGACGGACACGGAGCACGGATCACGGAGATATGGATGCCTAGCTTTTCATAGAGAAAAGCCTGACTGCCATCCATACCTCCGTTGCGTGAGCGTGTCCGCGTCCGTGACGAATCGCTCTGGGAGCGATGTTTCACGGAGCACGGATGCGTGTTTGTGAGATTTAATGGCTTTTCATGGTGTTCATTGACCTAACTAGCTCAGTCCCCAGTACTTACGCTAGATCTTTGGATTCTTTGCACAGAAGGACTTGATACATACCAAAACATACATGTAGGGTTCATATAGAAGAGATATCTGATTTATTGAAGTTTACTTTTTATTTTCTTAACAAATGAGATAAGAAGTTGATGTGCATGCCATATTGATTAAGTTTCCATATTTGATTGAGTTTTTGCATAATTGTGACGTCACTCCTGAGGCAGCCAATCAGCGTGGAGCTTTTCAAGTCACGTGAGCAGAAAGGGTATAAAAGGGCCTTGAAATCGGGCTCTGACAGCAGTTGGAGAGCAGACCTCGAGCTGTGCACATCGCAGACAAAGTTTGGCGGAATTGAATCAAGTCCAGCATTTTCCGGCAAGAGCAGATTTTGCAGTAAAAACAACAAAGTTTTTCCCGGAAGACCATCAGTCCGGAGAAAAAGTGCAGTAGAAGCGGCGCAGTAGAATTGGTGCAGTAGACGCGGATTCGACTAGCAGCTTTTGTTTCCCGGCTTTTCCGGATGGCCTACTCGGCGTTCCTTGGAGGGCAAGGTAGCGGTCGGGGCAGAGATTGGGCAAGCTCCCAGCGATTGGAGTATAGCCGGCAGTGTAAGCGGCGCGACCGGATGTTCGAGAGTGAGGCGGACAGGAGGCAGCATGTGTGCCCACACCAGAGATATTATTGCTGTTTGTGTGCTTTCTACGGCAACCGGGCTAACGACCTTAGGCGGCATCTTCGGGAGATGCACGGTTGGAAGTACCCTTCCGGGTACCGTCCTCCTCAGGATGTGGCAACCCTCAGCCGATTGGGAACCTTTGACTCGGCCTGGCGAGGAACAGCAACGAAGTCTCGGCGGAAGCGGTTCCAGAAGTATTGCGAACAGCCTCCCAGAGAGACGCCAGTTCTGGGGACCTTTGTGGACCAGCTTCCTTACGGAACAGATTGGGACACCGGAGCCATTTCCCCTTACCAGCAGCCAGAACCGGAGGAGGTAGAAGTACCGGAGTGGGTTCCAGATCCGCAGGGCTGTCTCCGGGCGGCAGATGACCTTTCCTCTGAGGACTGGGAACTGGAGTTGAAGATGTTGGCGGAATCGGATAGGACAGTTCAACCGTCGGAGGCAGAGGATTGGGAGGCGGAAATCCGTGCCAGGGAATACCGGCCTCCGTCACCCTCTACAACCGTAGAGCTCACGGACACGGAGTCGGAGTACCTGACAGCAGAGGAGAGCGAGCTATGAGGCGGTGGCGGCATAGCAGTTTGGCGGAGGCGGTTGGCGATAGCAGTTGGCAGAGGCGGTAGACAGCAGCAGTTGCTGGAAAAAAAAAAAACGGTTGCGGAAATATTTATCCAAGAAAAAAATCTCCGAAATCTCCGGAAGCAGACCTTGTGGAAGGTCACCACCAGGGGGAGTTGCAGTTTGCTGAGCAGCCAATCATCAAGCAGATAAGCCGGTCACGTGACTTCCAGAGACTATAAAAAGGGGCAGATAGCTGTTACCGGACGCAGAAGGCAGTTTGCTGTAGCTGAGTCAACATCGTCCCGAAGCAGAGAATCAGAATGCCGAAAGTAAAGACAACACCCCGCAAGCCCCGCCCTCACCGGTATGGAGACTGCAACCTGGAATTCAAGAGCAAACACACGTTGCTCCGGCATGTCACGGAGCAGCACACGAGTGAAGTCACCGTCTTCGCCTGTCCGCAGTGTGACCATTGGAGCAGACGGAAAGAGGGGACACAGAAACATCTGCAGGCCCGACACGGAATGGACGCGAACCCGATTCGACTAAGGGTTGGCAGAGAGCAGTTTGAGGAAAAAGCCCTCCAGTCCAGGATGACTCCACGGAAAAGCAAGAAAGCAGTAACACGGTTTGATCAGCTGTCGGATACGGAGTCGGAGTCGAGAGGTTCGGTTTCGTCCCGGACCCGGTACCGTTCTGGTACCCAGTCAGTGACCACACTAGCAGCCGACGTTTCGTCCACGGAGACGGAGAGCAGTTCGGAAGAAGAATCAGAGCTGAAAATTATGGCAAGTGAAGACGAGTTGCAGGACCCGGAGGACCCGGAGGTGGTTAAGCCACCTGTTACCCAAAGTTCTTCCCAGAACCCCTCCCGGAAAAACAGCCCGGACCCAACCCGGGGTACCGGAGCAGATCGAGACCGCGGAAAGAAGCGGAGTCGCAGCCGTTCTCCGGAGAAATCCAGCCGTCATCAACGCCGGGAATATAGGAAGGAGAGCCCGGAGCGTACCAAGGACCGGGGCGGAGAACATGGCCGAGAGGAGAAGCGACACTCCCCATCCAAGTCTCCAGGAGGCAGCGTCAAGGGAAAAGGCAAGGGGGTGTACGACTACAAGTTCCGGTTGTTGGAGGAAGGTTCCAGTGGAGCAACAGCAGAAGTTGGAGTGGCGGATATTGCGGAAATGCAGGGCAGAGACGAGGAAGGCAGTTTCCGGAGTCCAGCTCCGAGAACGACTAGTAGTGACAGAGCGGTGAGCAGCGTGATCGTCCGGCCCGGAGGCGGAGCAGAAAGCAGATCCAGCGGCCGAGCCGATAGCAGAGCAGATAGCAGAGCAGATAGCAGAGCGGATAGCAGAGCAGATAGCAGAGCAGATAGCCGAGCGGACAGCAGACCCGATGGCAGATCAGGAGGCAGAGCGGAGACCAAAGCGGAAGGCGGAACCAGGAGCAGAGCTGACAGTGAGACGGAGACCCGAGGATCCACGGAGAGAACTTTACCGGCAACCATTCAAGCAGTAGCTGGAAGCAGAACCAGTACAGCGGCTAGGGATGACGGAATGGAGTCTTCCGCGTCTGACCGAAGCCATGCGGACGTGCAGAGAGCCCGGAGGAGTATCCTGATGGATCAAGCCAGAGCTACACCCGGAATCCTGTCTCCGGTGAAAACCAGGCCTCGACAGTCTTCCAGTGAGCGGTCCGGAAGGAGCCAGGCCCGAGCACCAACCCAGAGTCCACCATACACTTTCTACCCGTTTGGCGGTCCTTCAACTCAACCGTGTCCGTCCCACTGTTTCCCGGTGAACATTGGAGGACGGAGTGCATCCGTCTTTGCACCTGCAGTCCCGGAGCATGCCAGATACTATGCCGTACGTTGGGGACCGGAGCAGTGGGGGCCAGTCGAGATGAGAGACTCCGGCGTCTACATGGAGATCATGGAGCAGAGAGAGTCACCGTTTGGTCTCGTCCCGACCCGTCAGATCGTCCGGATTCCAGATTGGTCCATCCGGGACGAACGCCTCCGGAATGGGTTCTACGTGCCACCCCAGTGGGGTTTACATGATCCCGATCTTCTCCCGGTTGATGCCAGAGGAACAAGCTTCGGACGACCGTTGGTACCACAGACCATTCCACCTCGTCCGCCGTCAGGGAGCAGTTCGCGCCGTGATACTGGTGGGCAGTAGTCATCGCAAGTCGCCGCAAGTCGTCGCAAGTCAAGTCGGCGCAAGGAGAAGAAAGAAGAACCGTTTCCCAGATTCTAGTATAATTAAGAGTTAAAAGTGGGAAACGGAACAAGCAAGATATCCGGGTACAGTGACCGTAAACTAGTTAAGAGATACCAGTACCCGGATCACGGAAAAAGTTGTGTTTGATTATACGGACAATTTAATGGTTGAAAATTTGTACATATGTGATATTGATCTGTTCGGGACGAACAGAGTCTAAGGAAGGGGGAGTGTAACGGTTTTGGGGTGTTCCCAAAAGTTTCCCCTAGGTAATTCTATCAGTATTTTGTGATATTACGGTTAAATAACAGTTTATTGAAATGTATATGTGTTTAAAGGTTCATTCGGTTCCGTATTGGTGATATTTAGAAGGTTTTCCGTCTCGGAACTTAGTATATTTTTGATGTTGGTAAAGCCGGGACGGAGACGGAGACGGAGACGGAGACGGAACCGGAGACGGAACCGGACAATGGAGTACAAAAACGTAATGACGTTATTTCCGGAAGGTCACGTGATCAGCCTCATTTTCGATTTAAAAGGTGACGTAGCAGCCGCTGATTGGTTCTAGAGTGTTTTTGGAAATCCAGAAAAATTTAGTGTTTTCGCGGGTTATGACGTCACAATGGTCGGTCACGTGACCCTGGGTCTGAGGTCTATAAAAGCCCCCGCTTCACAGCTGGTGACCCCTTCTCCCATAGCAGAGTACTCCCTTGCTCCGGCTTAGGTCATACCAGATGATAGCAGTTATGTCTTCCGACTGTACACTTAGAAAATAAACATGAAAACTTCAACCGAGTTGTTTTTCCGTGTTTGTTAGGGAACTGGAATTTATGATAAAGTTAGTTCACCGGAAAAGAAAGTAATACGGAGAAAAGGGAGATAAGTCCACAGTCGGTTAAGACAAAGTTGTAACGACGTCTTAGGGTGATCCAAGAACCCAGATCACCAAGGAAGGAGACGGAGACGGAGGTGTAATTCAACGGAGCAACTACGGAGGTGGTACCGGACGGAGCAGTTGCAGAGACGGGAACGACGACGCAGTTGCAGAGGCGGTACCAGACGACGGAGTAGCAGAGGCAGTACCTGACGGAGCGGTTGCGGAAACCGGAAGTGAGAACACTCCCGAGATTCTCCATTTCAGGTGCAGTCGCAGGTTGCGGTGAGGCGGAGCCAACCGGAGCAGTTTGCAGTGAGGCGGAACCTGGCAGAGCGGTTGCAGTATTCGGAAACGGCAACGTTCCCGGATTCTCTATTCCAGGTGCAGTCGCAGTTGCAGTAAGGCGGAAAACGACGGAGCTGTTGCAGTAAAGGGGTATCCCGACGGAGCAGTTGCAGTACCCGGAGACGGAAACGCCTCCGGATTCTTACTTTACAGGTGCAGTTGCAGATTGGCAGTCGGACAACGGTTAAGAGGTCCATTCCAGACCACGCTACCAACCTTCAGAGACTTCTAGCCTGAGTGCAACCGTACAGCAGTAGCAGTTTCCCGGAATTTTACCGTTACAGCTCCGGTTAAATAAGAACTCACCCACCTCCCAAGAAAACCGGTTTATCAAGACGTCACAGAAGGGTGAAGAACCCGTTACACTATTTTCATGTTAATTTTGGGGAAATCAGGACGGGTGCAACTAGTGGGGCAGGAATGCTCACTCTTTCCAGAACACCTGATTTCACCTCCTAATGGCCTTTCATGAGTTTCCCTGTCATTTTTGTTTTCTATCACTTCGTATGCCTTATATGACTTTCTGTCCCCGGACTATGAGATTGGATAACGGACCCTGTTTTGTTTGCTCGGAATACTTAATACTGGGTATTGATTCCACGTCTCTCACTTATTATCTACTTTACAGCTTAGGAATCAATTGTGAACACATAGGAAATGATATACGCTGAATAATTTTGTGACCTTGAAGTTGACCTTTAACCTCATTTTCAAGGTCAGATCACAAAATGGGTAATACCTCGCTTATAATCGACTTTACAGCTTAGGAATCAATTGTGAACATGTATGAAATGTAAGTATCAATCCATTACCACCAATACAGTGAGATTTTGATGACGCCAATAACAAACGTAAAAAAAAAAACATTTTGCAATAGGAACAAAGCCCGACCAAATAGTTTATCCAAAGACACACTGGCGTTCTTTGTGTTGCAAGAACACACTAGTTCTTGCAACCTTGAATTTGATCTTTGTGGTCACCTAGAAAATATGCATTAAAAATGATGTATAGAAAGTGGTGCATTAAAATTGTTACACCGAGAATGCCATAATGACACCGCACGATGAGTATATGACTGTTTATGATTTTTTTAAATAGCTGTGAATCATTTCAAGTTGCAAGGCATAATATGATATGGTGTCGTAATTTGTTAAGCATGAAGATTATGCAATCATACATCTTTAGGAGATAATGCATGTTTTTTTTACAGAAATGCGGAAACAACCACACCAGAATCACATCTGGCCAAAATATTAGTTTCATACATTTTCAATATTTTGAAAGGTGACTTTCCCTTACATGTGTTTTCAGAAGTTGAAGACGCCGTCCAGTTGCATTCATTCACAAGGTCCAAAATAAAAAAAACTTTCGCGCATAATTTCTAGGTTGGTTTGAGGGGGTTTCGGGTCGGTGCTATGTCTTATATTGTGGGCATGAAACGTACCATGGTATGAAATTTGTAACAGTGATAAAGGCAATTTTTTTTATCAAACCCATACATTAGGAGCATTGTTTACATATGAAACATTTATTATTCTGAGTTGTCCGAATGACGGGGATCATGGGTCATTATATTTTGCACCAGATATAGTTCTAAGACTTGTTTTGGACGACCTCTAATTTATGTAGATACTTTTGAAAAGTGTTTCCCCACACTATAATACCATATATTTGGATGCGGATGTATGAGACTGTAGTTTATAGTATAGGGAGACGATTTCGTGATAAAATATTTTTCGACATGTTGATCGCGTATAGGCCATTTGGTATTTTGTTTTTGCAGTAAATGATATGCCATTCCGAGGATAACTGTTGATCAATGAACAACCCTAGGAATTTTGTATCTTGCACCTTGAAGTTCTCTAATTTTGTATCTTCTAAATATAAATCACAGCTGATTTCCAGCTGATATATATGCTCCTCCAGCCGTATTTCTTGACTTCAGTTCCAACTGTGTGTGCATCTTTGGACTTGTTCAGGACATCAACAGCCGTCGCTTGAGCTGTTGCTGAATCACGAAGTGCAGTTTTAGTGTCCGATCTGGCGTGTTCCACCAGCTGATGTGCATCATTTGCTGTGGTCAGAGATTTCTTTACAATATTTGGATAGATGTTTCATTGTTTGCTTCATTGGTTCTAGTTTATCATCCAGTAACTTCGACATCTGTTCCATCAGGCCATCAATTTCTATTCCGCATCCTGAAGTAGATGCCACTTTTCCTGTTTTACCATCTCACACAAAGAGCGACCAAATCGTCTAGTCACAAGAGAGGTAAAAAGTTGGAACACGATGTAAAGTTCTAATAGTTAAATGTTCGCCAGACCGTGATGATTATACAGTCGCGCTGATTCTGAATCAGCATGTTCATGTCGAATCAGCATCTTGAATCAGCATCTTCGTCTTGAATCAGCATTTATTTATATATATCTCCCATTTATTATTGACATTTCAGTTTCCTCTTTTCGTTTCTTTCTACGGTGAAAAAAGGTAGTTATTCATCCTCAATTTTCACAAGTAATGAAGCATTCTGACTAAGTAATAACACGTCCTAAAGGACACATATATACTGAGCGAAGTAATTAGGTTTCACTTTTTCGGTATCTAGAAACTGTGAAAATTATAGTCGTTCCAAACCAATTTGCTAGGTGATCCATTTTTTCGTACAACAATACTGGATTATTGCTTCTTTTGTGTTTTTTTCCTATCTGTTTTCACTTTTAACATCCGGTCAGAAAAATTCACAACCACGGTGGCCAATCATGACGCATGCGAACATGAAGTATATGTATGTACATCACGCTGATCAGACTCCTTGAAGGAGATCACGCTCGTGAGACAAAAATTTTCTTTGATAAGTTCATGATTAGAGATTTCCAATTGAATTTTCTAAAAAAAAACCAAACTATTCTTGCTTTTCTTTTCGCGGACAGATTGACCCTGCAATATAAAGGTTACTGTGACCCGAATTACTACGGGGAGTTATGTGACATCAACTGTGTAGAGAGAGACAGTGACACTGAAGGGCATTACACCTGTGATCCACTGGAGGGAAGCATAGAGTGTAGGGAAGGTAGGTATACTGGTGAGAACCTTACACTTTCGTACAGTCTGGTTCCCAAAAGTGTTAGAAGCCATGTACATAGTGTACAAAACAATTACTGCGTGCTGTTTGTACATGTATGTGAATGATCGTCTGTGATCAGTTACGCCACTCAATAAGAGTATTTGGTACAATCCATGTTATGTAATGGTACATGTAGGCCTCTTATAAAAAATTAGCCCGAAGGCCAAGAAAGGATACCGGACAATATGTGTTTTATATTCTAGATATTAGGCATTTTGTCCCAAGTTGCCATTTAGTTCTCTGACCTTGAAAATAAGGTCACTGGTCAAATTCAAGGCCTCGAGAATATTCAGCATTTAATCATTTCCTATTTGTCCACAATTGATTGCTAAGCTAAGATAACTAGCAAGATATTAGCCATTTTGTCCTGCCAAGGTGAGAATGAGGTTGAAGGTCACCGTCAAAGTCATGAGAATATTCAACATATTTCATTTCCAATATGTCCACAATTGATTCTTGAGCTGTAAGAAACGAGAAATTTGCCATTTTGTTCTCTGGCCTTGAAATTGAGAGGTCATATTCAAATTCACTAGAATATTCAACATATGTTCAATGTGAATTCTTAAGCTGTAAAGTCGATAATAAGCGACTCTTGAAAATAGGGTCAAATGTCAAGTTCAAGGTCATGATAATATTCAGCATATATCATTTCCTATATGTCCACAATTGATTCCTAAGCTGTAAAGTTGACAATAAGTGATATATTAGTCATTTGTTCCTTGACTTTAAAAATGAGGTCAAACATCAAATTCAAGGCCACGTGAATATTCACCATAATATATCATTTCCTATATGTCCACAACTGATTTCTAATTCCTAATCTCAATTTTAAGGGAGATATTAGCAATAATTTGTCCCATTATAAAGCAAAGGAGAATTCAACATGGGAGAGTCCCATTTGAGCCAAGTTTGGGTCAAAATGGTCCACTTCGAGCAATTGAAGTTCAACGAAACTTATACACATCATAAATGTACATATGATGAGTCTTATGTATGATTTAGAAAACGAGTTACTGAACATATTTTGATAAAACGACCGTCAAAGTCCAAAATTGGCCTTTTTTCGTAAAAAATGCATTTTTGTCAATTCAGAAAGATTCCATCATAACTTTAAAGATAAAAATGTAGACGGACGACGACGACAGATGACGACGGACGACAGATGCAACACCATGCCAATATGTTTTCGGACCAAAGGTTCGGTAACCTAAAAATAAGGTTTGAAATAAATTTAGAGCTGGTCGCCGACCGATTAGTACATATTTATTACTGACATTTATCAATTTTATTGTTCACCCTCATGGAGGTTGGGTGTTCCCCGAGTCCAGCTGTAAAACGAGAGACAACCCCTGCACCCCGACCACGTGTAGCAACGGTGGGACTTGTACAGGGGGAGAGGGTACTTTCACTTGTACCTGTCCATCGCGATATACAGGTACAGCCGCAACCCGATCATCCGCAACCTCAATTATCCGGAAACTGATTCGAGGAAATGTCTTTCATTTCTTAATGCACAAGATCGACAATATATACATGTAAAATAATGAAACGTGACTAAATTACCAGAATATATCCCCACCTATATGAAAACTGATACATTCATGTACATGTTTTAGTAACTATTTTCTACATTGTATAGGTCCTACGTGTGACAGTGTGGATGAGTGTGTGGACGAACCCTGCCAGAACGGAGGGACATGTGTACCAGAAGTAGGGGGTTACACGTGCATGTGTCCCACGCAGTACTCCGGTACGAACATGCATCGTTATATTTATGTATGTATTTGTATCAATTGTTTTCACATCAATCGAGCCTGATGAAAGCAGGTTCATAAAATTTGCGAGGACATTTTGTTTCCAGGTCGGATCTGTGAGTTACTCTCGACGGACGCTTGCTCCAGTCAACCATGTATGAACAAAGGCACTTGTGTAAGCCTCGTGGACAGCTACACATGCCTCTGTCCTGAGGACTACGCGGGTACCAAAATATGTTTCTATTGAATAATACCCTCGTCAATATCCAATAATTCTCCTTTTTTACTTCCGAAGTTCGAGTTTTGACTCCCCTATTTTGGCGATAACTGAGACCAATACCTGCCAAAGGGTCATCAGTCGGAAATTAGAATAACCACGTTGATTCAGTCAAAGTAGAAGTCTTTTTATCGTTGGATTGACGTTGTCATGAATTCTCCCAGGCCGCCGATGTGAGCAGTCAATGTTGGACCCGTGCAGTGGTCAGCCCTGCCAGAACAACGGCACTTGCATAGGGTTCGCCGAGGGTTACACCTGTAGTTGTCCGGATGTCTATGAGGGTCAGTATCCGGTCAGTTTATCGATTTATGTACAATAGGTAAACTCTTGACGTAATGACCCAATGCCCCGTTTTGTTTCAGGGAGACACTGTGACACATACAAAAATCCGTGTGAACCTAATCCTTGCCAAAACGAGGCTGACTGTATGATTGCCAAAGGGGCGTTCTACTGCGCATGCTCAGAGATTTACACTGGTGAGGTTCATGTTCTTTGAACTTTAATTCATTGTGTTGAATATCTACAAAACATGATGTAGAAAGTTTCGGTGTGTATTTTGGAAGACAAAATGAACAGACGGATTTGGGAAATCATTATTCATTAACTTACCACATTACTTTGCCATTTAATGTATGTTAACGTGATTCCTCTGCTGCAGGCGAAAATTGCTCTGAGTTAGTGACTGTGGCCCCATGTGACACGGTCTGTAACAATGGCGGTGTCTGTGTCAGCCAGGGGTTCTGTGAGTGTCCGCCTTGTTTCAACGGACCTCAGTGCAACACATCCGTGTGTAACGATACCACAGGTGCGGGTTCTTGTCATCAAGCAAATTAACAGAATATTTTGCTAAACTAGTATTCTATAATGGGTTGATATTAAAAATAGCTGTAGAGTGTCAAAGGAGAATAATCTGTAAACTATAGTTGAGTGATTCATCTTCCAGGTTCAAACAAGTAACATTACAGTTTTTTTTCTGAAACTTCCTACTTACTTAGTAGATGTAGAAAATTCAAAATTTTATTTCATGTGAGAAAATGAACACCATATCAGTACGACCGCACACTGAGCCAAGATTGTAACGCAGCTTCAGCCTGATCATTTAAGTAAAAAAAAATTTTAGGGGTACCTGGACGTACGGTACTATCATCCACCTGGACGGACATCCCTACCACGTCCATAGCAGTAGTGTGTGTGGCATTCGTCGCAATCGTGGTTGTCATCATCGCAGTGATGTTCGCCGTACGTCGGCAGCGATTGAACAGGTCTGTGCTGATGATTATCCGAGCAAATGTACCAAAGGCTGAACACGTAAGCCAAATTCTGAACACACAATTTTATATCGAGTTTGTTTCTATTCAGAATTAAACGAGCCAATGGTGTACTACAATCACTGGACGCATTTAACGTGAAAACTCCACCTGCCGACGTGGAATCTCCACCTGCCGATATGGAGTCTCCGCCCGCTTCTCCCACTGACCGCTATGTCAGGACTCCATCCAATACTATGGAAAAGAAAGGGGACCCTATTGCCAACGATTACAGCGAGATCAACGAGGTACAGTTGGGACAGATTGTGGAGCATCCATACGTAGAAGTGCTAGAGGAAAACAACGGAAACGGTAGACATACTCAGCGAATGGGGCCGGTTGATGAGAGCTTCATAGAAACAAGGGACCATCAGAAATCGACTGAAGACTCCCAAATCTGTGCCGGGATGAGTGAAGTTGCTGCCAAGAACGGGGAGCCAGACGATGACAGTTCCGCAGAAGGTTACGTGTTGAGTCCTACTGCAGCTGAGGATGCAGACATACAGTGCGAAGCTAGTGACATCCATATGAAGCCAA
Organism: Terebella lapidaria; assembly: GCA_949152475.1. Taxonomy (NCBI): domain Eukaryota; kingdom Metazoa; phylum Annelida; class Polychaeta; order Terebellida; family Terebellidae; genus Terebella; species Terebella lapidaria. The sequence continues at coordinate 20,950,195 of OX424564.1, read as the reverse complement.
TGAACGGGGAAGGACTGTCAGTCGAGAGTGGGGAGGAAGAATGCTACGTGCAACCTGTGAAGAGGAGTGAATGTAAAAGGTTGAGGAGGAGGAACGCTATACCAAATTTGGAGAGCACACATATATACCAACCCACCGTCCAACGCTATGTGCAACCTGTGCAGATCAGCCGACCTGCTGCACAAGATGGAAGCGGATACATGGAGCCAGTGAAGACATCGGAACTGCCCCCATTGCCGTCAGAGTGATGCCACACATAAACAGACATTATCATCATGTCTCCATCAAAAATAAATCTTTGTGTTGAACACGACTCCAATGCCATGAGACTGACGTCACATTTAAACAGACGTTTAGTTGCCAGTATAATGTTGCCATCAAAATGAATCTTTGTGGTGAAGAAGGACACTGCTTATTATTCCGGAACTAGCTCTCTAATTTATTGTCCAATGCACATTCGAAAGTTGTTCAGGTCCAGTGTTTAGCTTATAAATGCAGGGTGTGGTGGGGATGTTGTTGTCCACTTTGCAACAGAACAATCCAGTTTTAAGTCTGCCGCCCTGTTTGGAATGTTTCCGGTTGGCTTATCCCTTTGTCACTTCCACTTCGTATTTTGATGCGGCATCATCACTCGTCACATCGTGTAATTCTGTATTGATTGGTTTAGTTGGCCGCTTTTGTATCACGATCAACCGGTCGGTTTGAATGTTTCCATAGCATTCATGTTCGAACCATTTTCTATGTTACATTCGGATATTCTTGGTAGTATCTTGAAGTTAAAGCTCTGTTTGACACTTCTGTTTTCCCGTTTAAGCATTCAAATATGGCGTCCCATAGGCGTCAAAACTGATTAAATCACCAGAAAGCTACATAATACAGTGAATAGACACTTAACCGAATGTAAATAAACGGAATAGATTTATTGTTTTAAACCTCAAGTTCAATTACATGCATTCGATTTTAGAACGTAACTTCGTTTTCATAACGATCACTCAGGAGTTCACCTCCAGCTTGCGCTCTTAACACTGGGGTAAGGTATCATTTCGCACATTGAAATTCTAAAGCAATGATGTTTCATCGAGTTTGACGATTCGCATCATTGTCTGATTACCATTTTTGAAGGTTCAAACTACCCTTTGACACATCTCGTTATCATTGATTATTTATTTATTGTTGGAACAGTTGCCTAATTGCTTATGTAGAATATTTATGACTGTAACCACCCAAAACCCACCCTTACACGTTCTTTCACTCCACATCCACATCAAAGAATCAACACAATCCATACTTACAGCTTACGTCACCCGAACACGTGCACCACATTCTCCACACCCGCTCCGATCACGTGCACGGAACATGACACTGCATCACACAGCCAATCAGCATACTTCCAGACATCACCTACACATGATCCCATACACATCTGACGAATCACGAACAACTTCCGTTACTGGAGGCGGGAAATTACAGACACCTCGAGGAAAAATCCCGCGCTTTGGAGGAGTTGGTTTTTAGAGAGTCCCTGTATGCGGACGTGTTATTGAATGTGCTGCAGAAACTTATATATTTTGTGATAAACTATCCTGAATGTTAACGTGAATAGCGGACTGTAGATCGGAAAGAGCGAATGTGGTCGTGATTGTTCCATCGAACTTACCATTACCATTTTGTACCATTCAACCTGATACCACACATTCACCAAAATCCCATTCGAGTTCGGGTGCTGTTGCTAATTATGTCATGCGAAGACGATTGACAGATGCATCAATTGAAGAAATTAAAGTACATTTAAGTACCATAGACTGGGAGTACCTTAAGGAGCTGTCCGTGGAAGATGCCTTTATCAGTTTTAACTTTAAACTAGACACAATATTAGATATAACGGCCCCAATAAAAAAATCCAGATAAATTGTAAACATTTTCGAGATCCATGGATGACTAAGGATCTACTAAAGAAATCCAAGGAGGTTTCTATTAAATACCGTAAATGTGTGAGTAAATCAAAAAATGATGAATCCTACATAAGTTATTTGTCAATCAGAAATGAATATAATTATCTTAAAAGAACTGCAAAACAGACTTATTACAAAAATTTGTTCATCAAATATAAGAATGATGCCAAACATGCTTGGCAAACCATAAACAATATTTTGGGCAAAAAAGTCGATAAGACTAGTATTTCACAAGTTTTTAAAGTAAACGGGATTTGAACAACTAATACGCAAATTATCGCAAATGAATTTTCCACTTTTTTTGAGAATATTGGTAAATCATATGCCAATAATATTGCTTGCTCAAAAATATTAGCTGAGGAATACCTAAATAATAAATTTAAACGAAACACAAAATCAATGTTTATGTCTCCCACTGATCCAGTAGAAATTGAACAGACATTGAATAACTTGAAACCAAAACTTAGTACTGGCTATGATGGCATAGCACCATATTTGCTAAAAATGTGTAAAGAGCAACTTGCTTACCCTTTAAGTTTACTAGTAAACTTGTCCCTTAATAGTGGCATATTTCCCCAAACCTTGAAGTTAGCGAAAATAATTCCCATCCATAAATCAAAGGAAAAGGACTCGTTTGCCAATTATAGGCCCATCTCGTTATTACCTAGTATAGGGAAAGTTGTGGAAAAAATTGTGAACAAAAGACTTCTCATGTTTTGTGAAAGTAATAATCTATTGACAAATAATCAGTTTGGATTCAGGAAACGTCATAGCACTGTTGATGCAGTCATAAAATTTATTACAGATATAAGTGAGTCTCTAGATAATAAGGAAATGTCACTGGCCATCTTTTGTGATCTATCACGGGCTTTTGATACAATTGATCACACAATACTCCTGAGAAAATTAGAGTTTTACGGGGTACGTGGTCACTGTTTAAAATGGTTTAAAAGTTATTTACTGAATCGATATCAGTTTGTTGAATATAACGGGTTTAACTCTGATTTAAGCACCATGACTATGGAGTACCTCAGGGCTCCGTTTTAGGTCCTACTTTATTTATTTTGTATATGAATGACCTTCCAAATAACATAACTCATGCTAAAAGTATTCTCTTCGCAGATGACACAACGCTTTATGAACATAACAGTAATATTGACACTCTCTACAGAAACGCAACACAAGATCTCAACAATATTATGGATTGGTTCCAAGCCAACAAACTTTCCCTGAACCTATCTAAGACAAAATATATGTTATTCACTAACACAAACCTGATCTACCAAAATTAAATGTATGGAATCATACGCTAGAACAAACTGAGTGTACCAATTTTCTGGGTTTGATCATAGATCAAAACCTGCGGTGGGACAAACATATCGCTCATATAGCTAAAAAAAGTTACATGTGGTGTTTACGCAATCAACCGAGTTAAATATATATTGAACAAAAACATCTCACTACACTTTATTATGCCTTTGTATATCCGCATTTATCATATGGTATCACTTTATGGGGCAATACATATAATGTTTCTGAATAAATTGGTTACATTACAAAAAAAGGTGGTTAGGTTAATATCAAGTTCAGATTATAATGCTCATAGTGAGCCACTGTTCAAGTCTTTGAAATTGTTAAAATTACATGACATATATACAGTAGAAGTAGCAAAATTTGTATTTGCCTTTATCAAGAATACCCTGCCTTCGTTATTGTATACTTTGTTCAATTATATAGGAAATCCTTACTTGCATCAAACCCGCCAGGTAAAAGCATTCAAATTACGAATTCCAAAAGCACGAACGAATGCACTCAGCAAAAGTATACTTATAACAGGACCAAAGATTTGGAACACTATTCCATCAAATATATACCAGTATGTTACCTATGATACTTTGCGTTTTGTGCGTGCAAAATGTTTTGCCGTCAGGCACAAAAAGCTGTTATTTGATAAGTGTAAAGTTATTGACTACCGTCCTCAGCCTCCTCTTCGGGATCCTCGAGGATAGTCCTCTCTCATCCGAGTCCTTGCGGACGCGCATCCGCTATTCCGGATCCTCGCGGCAGGGCCGCTCACCGGAGGTCGCGGCGGACACGGTAACTACTTCAGCATTAACGGTAACCAGGTAACAGCCCACCCGACACTCCCAGGCCTACGGACACCGTTCAGAAACTAGTTCATCCCTACGGTGTTAACTGGCGGGGCCTGGCGAGCCGCGGTCTGCCTCGGGGACGGAACCCCGTACAGTCCGACATGCTGGCCAGAGCCTCTGTCACACGTCCCGGGAAGGGAGAGAGCTGGCGATCCACAGGGCCGAAGGCCCCCGAGTCAGCAACTTGTCTCTCCCAGCCCGGGCCTCCCCACGGAAATCGTCCCCAGGGCTCTAGGAGCCCACTACTCGCTAACAGGGAACACAAAGCTCATGGCGAGCCTCGTGTGCGTCCTGTCTCTCGATCTTGGACAATCTCCTCGAACGAGTCGCTTCCAGTGTATATATAATACACCAGAAACTGTAGGGCGCACGCGAGGTTTAATCGATCCATTGTTATAGTTTACTGGAGCGTAAATTACAATACGTCGCCGTGGCAACGCACGCTCGAACGGAGCATGTCAAAACAAGGCCAAGTACGAAAAGGCCACATAAATGGCATTTATGTTTACAATCACCTGCCGCGTGCTTAGGGCAAAATCGCCACATTACCCCCTTCTTACAATGTTGGTCCCCAACATGTTCCGCCCGCGCCCAAAACAGCCAAAACCCGACGAAGGCTTCGCATGGCGGGGTCCGGAAGAAGGCAAGATGGCAACACCCGGAAGTCACGGCGCAACACTAGGACTTTAAGAGTCCCTTTTGGAAGAATGGGGAACTACCCCCGGACTTACGGAGTAAACTATAACGCGCTTTGCAATTTTGAATAAATCCTCATAAACAAGCTAAAATTTTGACCGAGGTGGTCCAAAACCGTGTGATGACCTTGAAAGGTCATCCATTATAAAAGGACGGTGTGTCGAGTCTTTGGAATATCTTTAAGGTTAGACTTTAAATTTAGAAATTTTTGTAAAACGACACACCGAGTGATCAAAAGTGATAGTACCTCTAAAATGTTGCCGACCGCCCTGCCGGCCGGCTCCTCAGATCCGCAGAACGGGTCTGAGGCAGGGCGGAGCCGCGGGAGCGACTCCGGCACGCCGCCGCACAAGTGCAGCGACGAGGCTAGTGCCCTAGCCTTCCTCCGTGGTCATCGGCTCCTCATCCGTGCCGCCTGTCTTGGGGTCTGGCGGCGGTGACGGGTCCCTACGCCGCGGCAGCAGCGGAGCCGGCATAGTGAAAGCCGGCTGCACGGGCGGATGAGGCAGGCCCGGTGGAGCTTGCATGGGCTTTTGTGGTGAGCCCTGCAATCCGGGTCCTGACGGAGCCATCACGACGGAGGCCGGTAGAGAAGTCGCGCCGAGATCTGCAATGGCGCGGAACATCTCCACCGTATCGCGGGTGCGCTGTGGACCAGCCGTCCGTTCTCCCCACACCTGGACTAGGTATGGGTAGATGGCCAGCTCCAAAGCGGCATCCGCGCGCCGGAGAGCCGCCTGGTTCAAGGCGGACGACTCGGGGTCATCAACGCCCTGGAGTAGGCGAGTCCGAGCGGCCTCGGCTTCGTCAAGATGACGCCGTAGCTGCTCATTCTCAGCCTCCAGGTGCTCCATCCGTGCGGCTACCTCTGGGGCGGGGCCGGACGCCCCGGACTGCTCGGCAAGAGCGGCGGTCCGACCCTGGTCGAACGCGCGCCGCTCGATGACGGCCGACAAAGTCCGGTAGCTCTCAGGCTCCGCCGGGTGCCTTCCATGAGGCCCTGGTCGTATGCGAGATCGCATGCGACACGGGAGGCCTCGGCGCGGCACCGGCTGAACCGATCCAGAGAGCTGTCCATCTCCGCCACAAGGTACTCCGCCGCTCGGGTGAGTCGACCACGCTGGGGGTGATCCCAGGGGTGCTCCTCCCGAGCGCGGACCAACGCGGCTACACCTGCGGACCCCAAGTCACGAATGGCTCGGGGCACCGGCAGGTTCACCAACGCCGGGTCACCGGGGATCCGGTCCATACCATCGCGACGATGGCCGACCGCCTGGCCTACAGACTCGCGGAAAGTCTCGTAGACGCTGGCGGTCGTGGGACCGAGCCTCCGGCGTACGTCCGCCGTGGCGTCGAGGGGGTCCAAGTCCAGGGAGGCGGTGCTTTGCCACCCTGCGGACGTCCCCTCAACTACCAACGAGGACGCGGACGCCGACCTCGAGAGAGGTACCGCACGTCCGCTACTGCTCGCCACCGAAGGAGTCACGCGTGGGGTCCTTGGCGGGACCACCGACGCGGTACTCGAGGAGGCGGAGGTGTCTGCCACCACCCGTCCCTCAGACGGACCCGCGGGTACCGTCACCTCGAGCAAGCCCGGGTAGTCCTCCTGAGTCAGCGCACCCGGAGACTGCAGGGGCGTCGTCCCGGCCGGAGTCTTTCCGGCGGACGAGCTCTTCCCCTGAGTCTTCGGCTGGGGGCGCGGCTTAGGAGTAGCCACTCGTGTCTTGGCCGCGATCTGCGGCATCTCCGACACGATCATGGTCACCCGGTGCCGTTCTTCACCGGCCTGGATCACCGGCGGTTCACGGACAGCCTCTGCTGCTGTCCGGGCGGCTTCCGCCGCCTGGAACTCCGCCGGGGTCTGGCCCATTGTCGCCGTCAGGCGAGCGGTGTAGCTCGAGCCCGCGGACACAACGCCAGACTGCTTCCAGGCATCGTCCATGATGCGCTGTGCAAAGCGCCATGGACCCCAGTGAAAGAATCGGTGATTCGCCGTTCCTGACGTAGTCACGAACGACGCCACCCTCGGTGGTATGTATCCAAAATTGAATACAGGCCCCACTTCATTACCAACGGTATGAAGTCCCTCACCGCGGTGTGCACCCGAGCGGTGATCATTCAGGGCCTCTAAACTGGCGAAATATCGTTGCTGAGGTGTGCTGGAGTAGCACCTCTTGCAAACGAACATTTGCATCCAGGGGTAGTGGTACCCCGCAATATGTCGACTCAAGTGGTCGTAGGTAGGATACCTACGATCCCGGTTGAGCGCACGGTGCGGGTCCTCATACCCTTCCAGGGATTTCGGACAGAGTTGGCATATTACACCCTCCTCTGTCTCGGGCGGCAACCCGACACGCTCCTCGTCCGTGAGTGGACGAGGCCGTGTGAAAGGCGTGTCGGCCGCCGCGCCGGCCGCCGCTGTGCGGCGCCCTTGCGGATCCCTGCCATAGCGCGGGAGGAACATGTGTCCCTGACGGACTCCAGGGAGTTCGGGGCCCATTTCGGCCCGCAGCCTCTGGATAGAGGGCTGCTCCGAGGACGACCGTTTCTTCTTTTTGGCCGCCCCCGAACGATTCTCCGACCTGGTTTGTCGGGGCACACTCTTCCCGCGCGGGGGCGCGGCCCTCTGTTGCTGCGCAACGAAGGACCGCCGTCCCGCTTCCAGTGCGGCGTCAGACAGGTGGACCCCGTCTTGCTCCGCGCGCTTCCGGAGGAGTTCTAAACGAAGATCTCCCTCCTTCGGCACGGGACGCCCTCTGTCCACTGGACTCGACCCCACCTCCGCAGCTCCGGTAGGTTTCTTGGTACCGGAGGAAGAAGAAGAGGAGGTTCCTTTCGGTGCCTGGATAGGCACCCGCTTACAGGAACCTCCCGCGCCTGGGCCGGATCCCGCGGAGGCGCCGCCCGCACCAGATCCCGAGGGATTAGGCGTCTTGGCGACTCCGGGTTTGGCGGAGGACCCTTTCTGGCCGCCCGGCTTAGGCGCCAGTGGCTTAGGTCCTCCGGACTTCGATCCGGCTTGAGGCGAGGGGCCGCCGGACTTCTTTTTCCGGTGCGGCCGCTTCTTCTTCTTCTTCTTCGGAGGCGAGGAGGCCGGGTCCGGGTCGGATCCGGCCTCAGATTGCCCGCGGTCAGCGGCTTCCAGCTCTTGCTGGGCTCTCCACTGCTTCTGGGCAATCTCCCGGGCTCGACGGCGAGTACGCCTAGAGACGGGCGATGTAAACCCGTCATCTCGGTTCTCGGTCTCCTTCGAGCCAGACTCCTGTCCCTGAGGCGGCGCTTGGGATGCGGCTTCCTCAGCCGCGTCAACCTGCTCCGCCCAAGTCCCAGGGGCCTTCTGGTCGTGCGGACCAGACTCCGCAGGTGCGGACACCGAGGAGTTCTCGGCAGAACCGGTGTCCGGACGGCTACGGCCATCCGGACGAGTTTCCGCACGAGTACTCTCATCCGGACCCAAAGACGCAAGCATCTCCGGGTGCGGATGCAACTCAATGTCTACATCCACGAGTCCCGCACCACCGCAGTCCATCACCTCTTCCATACGAGGAAAAGGCGACGGATTTAAGAGTTGCTCAGCGCCTGGCGTGGCCGAGTCACTCTCTGCGGGGCGGTCCTCCGCGACCTCGCTCTCGGACTCGGTATCGCACCAGATCCCGAGGGATTAGGCGTCTTGGCGACTCCGGGTTTGGCGGAGGACCCTTTCTGGCCGCCCGGCTTAGGCGCCAGTGGCTTAGGTCCTCCGGACTTCGATCCGGCTTGAGGCGAGGGGCCGCCGGACTTCTTTTTCCGGTGCGGCCGCTTCTTCTTCTTCTTCTTCGGAGGCGAGGAGGCCGGGTCCGGGTCGGATCCGGCCTCAGATTGCCCGCGGTCAGCGGCTTCCAGCTCTTGCTGGGCTCTCCACTGCTTCTGGGCAATCTCCCGGGCTCGACGGCGAGTACGCCTAGAGACGGGCGATGTAAACCCGTCATCTCGGTTCTCGGTCTCCTTCGAGCCAGACTCCTGTCCCTGAGGCGGCGCTTGGGATGCGGCTTCCTCAGCCGCGTCAACCTGCTCCGCCCAAGTCCCAGGGGCCTTCTGGTCGTGCGGACCAGACTCCGCAGGTGCGGACACCGAGGAGTTCTCGGCAGAACCGGTGTCCGGACGGCTACGGCCATCCGGACGAGTTTCCGCACGAGTACTCTCATCCGGACCCAAAGACGCAAGCATCTCCGGGTGCGGATGCAACTCAATGTCTACATCCACGAGTCCCGCACCACCGCAGTCCATCACCTCTTCCATACGAGGAAAAGGCGACGGATTTAAGAGTTGCTCAGCGCCTGGCGTGGCCGAGTCACTCTCTGCGGGGCGGTCCTCCGCGACCTCGCTCTCGGACTCGGTTCCTGTGTAAGAACCGGAGCCGGAGCTGGATTCCTCAGAACCCACATAGGCTCCCCGAGGGATGTCCTCGCGGTCATCCTCCTCGGGCCTAGTCTGGGGTCTCGAGTACGAATTACCGCGCTCAAGAGACCCCTCTTCCCTCCCTACATCACCTTCCCAACCATCACCACTTTCAGACATATCAAGCGCTCTAAACGCCGTAAACACTGGGAGTCAGATCCGCAGATCCGTCTCCACCAGTGCCGAGCGCTTGAATGACGAGAAGGTGTCGAGTTACATCGATTATAGGCATCAAGTGTTGGCAGTTATACTGCACACGCATCGTATGACGCGTTCCCGTGGAAACGTCTATTCACTGCATCTACCCGATCGACAGACAAAAGGACGTTTTACATTCCCGCATTCCCATACACGCATCTCCCCCCGGTGACTCCTATCGTGCCATGTATACGGGTGGCTTGTGTACACAAGCCATCCCGGGGGAACCCGCTAAAATACTACAGTAATTAACAGCAGTCATTAGCAATAGCTTTCGCACTGGCGATCAATGACGTGAAGTTAATCACCCTCGCAGGTTAAAGATTGTATACAATGTATCAAAAAGCCAAACTACTTGTGGGTGTTACGATTATGTCACCCTATCAGCAGCGATAAATAAAAATTTAACACCGCTCAAGCAGCAATGAAAATAAATCCACCACCGCTTGCATGCTTTTCATAGATCACGGCATACAGCCTTCGATACAATGTACACAATCTCCTACACCCCTCTCGCGAAAGCAGAAATCTCCCGATTTCTTACTCTCTATTGCACCAGGGAAAAGATATATCACTAAACTTTCTCATATATGGGATAAATGAGTAAGAATAGCATTTCCACGGGAAACACGCACACACTTGTGGCTTATAATCCTCCCATAAATAATAAATGAGATGGAAAATAAACAAAATCACTCCCCATAGCCGCTGGCACGCTTACAGGGCGATCGGACATACCCATGACGTCCGGACAGACAATCGGGCGCCCTATGGGCGTTTGCAAAGCGCCCACTAGCATCCCCGACGTACTGCCCGGCCGCGGAGCGGTGCCCGGTCCAGCCCAGAGCCTCCTCAAACGACTACCGGAGCGCGGAGCCAATAGATTTAGACGCGGAGCCGGCATGGTCCATAACCGCACTGGTTAGGGGGCGAACCCTTCATACCGGCGCCCAATCTAGAGGCGCCCAAAGATGGTGAAAGCAATAGCCGGCGGACGTCCGGAGCTGCCCGCGGACGGAGTCCAGGCCGGACGTCTACCATTGTACGGCGTATTGCCCTTATCCAATGAAGATGAAATTGGAATTAGAAGCCACCACAAGTGTTGCGCATGTAATATACGACCCCCTTCTTAGAAGGAGGCCGGGGTTCCGGTCATTCCGGCCGGACCGCGTATTGTAAGGTACGATCCGGACGAGAACGAGCGTCACCCGCTGCCGCGGCTGGTCCGCACGCGCGGACTTAACAACCGCTCCATTATCATAATGGATAGTCGGTTTCCTGCCGTAAGAAACCTTACTTTACTATAACCGCAATTATAGTAATGGCTCACGGGGGATAACTACACCGAAGTGCGTCATCTTAAAGCGCCGCGGACGCCGGACGAGTCACGCGGACGAACCGCGGACATCAGTCCTCATCTGCGGACACTATCCCCGCGTCCAGAGCCAGTTTCCCAAATCCGTGGGAAGGCGCTTCTCCCGTAGCGGACGTAAATCCCAACCTCAGTCTGGCCATATAAGAGGTTGTCCCGGGACCAGGGGCGTCCGGCCGGATCAGTAAATTCGTCCGGCCAGCGTAACCGTTGTGCGGATTACGCCGGACAGCCGTCCACAAGGTGCGGACAGGCCATCCGCACGTCCCTGGCGCTAGAAACTACAGGAGGGCGGATGCGGAGCGGCGACGTTACGACATGAAAGTCTCCGCAGACCTCAACTCCGAAGATAGCCACAAAGTAGCCACCCGCGGAGGTAAGTCGTGCGGACTCTCACGGAACGACCTAAAACCCATCCGTAGTATGATAGACAGGTACCGCAGACGCATCCGCATGGGCGGAAGGTTATTCCCACCCATACCGGGCTGGCGCACGTGGTTTCCGGCGTGGCCGCCCGTCATCCGCAGGTACTGGAGGTAGTGGGGGTACCTGCGGATCGCCGTCATCTGGCTGATAGCCACCCAGTCCATCATCTGACGGGTCAGAGAGGTCCGGGAGGCCCACCATACGGCGCACACGCTCGGCCGGAGTCCGCGGATGCTGACCAGACGGATCCCATACGGGAGCATCATCCGGTTCCGCATCTTGAACGAGCGGATCCATGACAAGCGGGCCCTCGTACTTCTTCAGATTATCGATATGGACAACCAGAACCCTGTCCGGATCGGAATCCCTCCGGATCCGGTAGTCCACATCTGTCACCTGTTTCAGTACCGTAAACGGGCCTATCCACGGCTTAGCAAATTTATTGCCTTGCTTAAGCGGCGGATAATAGTAGCGCACCTTGTCGCCTTCCGCAAAAGCTGGCCTACCCTTAGCATGGGCGTCATAGCCTCGCTTCTGCCGGATGGCAGACTTGTCCAGGCGCGCGCGCGCGAAATCATGGGCGTTCGCCAGGGCGCGGCGAATCCACTCCACGTATTCCGGACCGCACTGGGGTACCGCGCCGGTCTCTGCCGCAGTTGGATACATAATATCCACGGGCAAATTTAGCTCCCGGCCGTACAACATCGCGTGCGGAGTAACTCCGGTCGAAGAGTGGACCGACGACCTGTACGCCATTAAGACATACGGGAGGTGGTCATCCCAATCATTCGCACGATCATTCACAAAGGCCGCCAGCATATTGAGGACCGATCGATTAAAGCGTTCGACCTGGCCATCAGACTGGGGCCTGTAGGGGGTGGTCCGCACCTTGGTACTGCCTAGCATCTGTGCTAGATTTCGGAACAGGTTGCTCTCAAATTGCGTGCCCTGATCCGAATGTACCTGTTTAGGTACCCCATGGTACACCACCCATCTATTCACCAATAACCGAGCTACCTCGTCCGCAGTCTGGCGGCGCAGTGGCTAGGCGTCGGTATACTTGGTAAAATAGTCGGATATCACCAGGATATACCGGAAACCGCGCGGGGTGACCCGGTGGGTATCCAGTATATCCAAAGCTATCCGATCAAACGGCGCGCCCGCCTTAACCGTGGTTAAGGGGTGGCGGCCAGGAGTCGGAACTCCTTTACGAGCTTGACACCGAGGGCAGGCTGCGCACCACCGTTGCACGTCCAAGCTGCTACCAGGCCAATGAAAGCGCTGTTGTAGCCTATGGACGGTCCTCCGGATTCCCAAGTGACCGGTCACCCGGAGGTCATGCAACTGGTGGAGTACTTCTTTCCGCAGCTCCGCCGGAAGCACCAACTGCCATATTGGAGGCAGTGGGGTCGGTGGCTCATAGCGCCGGTATAAGAGGCCATCCCTCAAGGAGAGTCGTTCCCACTGAGATACTAGAGACAAGGTCTCCTCCCTGTAGGTCTTTCGCTCATCCTTCGAGGGCTTCTGGCCGGCCTCAAGGGCTGTGATTACCGGTGCCAGAGCTCTGTCAGCTCTTTGCGTCGCAGCTATCTGCGCCGGAGAGTAGCCACCCAAGTAATTAGGCTCCTCATCCGTCGCGTCTGGCTGCGCCGCAGCGGCCATCACCACAGGGGGCAAGGACCGCTCATACTCAGACTCTCCAGAGGACGAGGGTACCCACGAGGAGTACACCGCCGGACTCGAGGAGGACTCGCTGGAGCTGAGCCGCACCTCCGCTTCGTATGCGGGACGCCCTCGCCGATAACGGCGGGTCCGCGCGCGGAGGTTAGCCCTAAACGCTCAGGCCGCCGTGCTGTTAGAGGGGGCGGCGGCCTGCGGTCTCCCCGGAACGTCCAATTCCGAGTCTGAGGACGAATCCGCGGCTTGCTGGAATGGCGCCATCCCTGCACAACCCGGATTCTTGCACTTGTGACAACGAGACAGGCCGTCCGCGTTGCCGTGCAACTTACCAGCGCGATGCTCTATCTGCATGTCATACTCCTGGAGTTTGACGAGCCACCGCGCCACCAAGCCATCGGCCTCACTATAGTTGAGGAGCCATCTCAGCGAACTATGATCAGTCCGCAAGCGGAAATGGCATCCCAACAAATAGTGCCGGAAACGCTTGGTCATCGTAACCACCGCGAGCAACTCGCGATGAGTGGTACAGTAGTTCATTTGAGAGCGGCTCAAGGCCACACTCGCATAAGCTACTACCCGCTCTTGCCCGTCCACGATCTGCGAGAGGACACCGCCGAGTGCAAAGTTGCTCGCGTCAGTGTCCAGGATGAACTCGCAGTCCGGACGAGGGTGCCGCAGCACCGGGGCCGCTACCAAGGCCTGCCGGAGTCCCGAGAAGGCGTCAGCCTGCTCGGCGGACCAAACAAAATCGGCGCCCTTTTCCGTGAGGATAGTAAGGGGACGCGCGATCTCCGCAAAGCCGCGAATAAACCTGCGGTGGTAGCTCGCGAAGCCCAAAAAGGACCTTACGTCCGCCACGTTGCAGGGCGGAGGCCATTTCTGCACGGCCGCCACCTTTGCGGGGTCTGGTCTCACTCCGGTGCCCGTTACCATGAAGCCCAAGTACAGGATCTCCTGCGCGAATAGTTCGCACTTACTTGGCTTCAGTTTAAGCCCTGCTCCGCGGATGCGATGGAGCACCATCTGGAGGTTGGTGAGGGTTTCCTCGAACGACCGGCCATACACGACGACATCGTCGATTGAGACCATACATCGCTTCCAGAGGAACCCTTTAAGTACCATCTCCATGAGGCGCTCGAACGTCGCTGGTGCGTTACAGAGCCCGAACGGCATTACCTTGAATTGGTAGAGCCCGTTCTTGGTAACGAAGGCAGTCTTCGCCCGATCACTCTCCTCCATCTCCACCTGCCAATACCCGGAGGCCAGATCCAGAGCACAGAAATAGTGCGACCCGGCCAGGGCATCGAAGGTATCTTCAATGTGCGGGAGAGGATATGAGTCCTTCCGCGTGGCATCGTTGAGTTTCCGATAGTCCACGCAGAACCTCCACGAGCCGTCCTTCTTCTTCACCATAACCACCGGACTGGCCCAAGGGCTGTCACTGGGTTCGATGATGTCCAAGTCGAGCATCTTTTGCACCTCCAGGTCTATGACCTCTTGGTGCACTATTGCTGCCCGACGAAGACGCTGCTTGAGAGGACGCTCGTCCACGAGGTCGATGCGGTGTTTGGCGACGTCAGTCTTGCCAACCGCACCATCAGGACCCATGAACACATCCGCATACTGCCGCAGCAGTTTGCGGAGCGCTTGGCGCTGCTCTTCATCCAACCGGTCCTTCGGAACCCGAGATTCCAAATGGTCCGGCAGGGTGAACGGGTCATCCCCGGTGGCCGCCGCCGCGCACGCAGCGCGGCAGACAGGATCGTCGGGGAGGACACGACTCGAAGACGCGGGAATAGCAGTAGCTGCTATGCATCCGCGCTTCAGTACAATCGGAGCATCCGTAGGATTCACCACGAGGATGGGCATCGCGCGGGGGTTGGACATGACCAGGGCCCCACCCAGCACGAGCCCAGTTCCTGCGGCGAAACTGCTCACGGGTTGCACTACACACGGTCGACCATCGAGGGGCATGCGGGGACGGCGCGGCCTCGTCTCGATGATCATCTCACTCATCGGTGGCACTACTACAGTGCGCGATGTCCGCATTTGGAATGAATGCATCGGGCCCGAGCGGAAGAGGAAGTGTGTGTCCTCTCCCATCCGGAACTCGCCAGCACTAAAGTTGGCAACCACCCGGTGGGCCCGTAGAAAATTCATCCCAATAATCCCGGCCGCTCGGATATCCGCCACGATCGTCTCTGTCAGATACACCTTGTCCCCAAGGGTAATAGGCAGATCGATGATGCCATGGACACGGATGCGGTTGTCTCCCGCTCCGTAGAGCTTATACGGTCCGGGATCCCGCAACTCGAGGTTGCGGAGCGCGGGCTCCTTCCTAAACGTCCCGGCGGCCACGATGGTCACCTCCGAGCCTGAGTCCACGAGGAACCGGACCGGCTCCCGTCCGAAGGACAGGGGCAGGTACCAGCAATAGTCCCTCACCAGCGCGCAGGTAGGGCGATACCCTTCGCACGCGCCGGGCTCATCTACGGAGTCCTCGCCATCCGCCTCAGCCGCGGAGGAGCTGGACTGATCTCCAAGGACTACTTCCGGAGAAGTCATATCTACTTGGGGTTCGTCCTGCTCATCAGCGGGTGGGGCGGCATCGTTTGCCACCGGACAACTATCCCCGGACGCAGTGTTGGTCGCCACCACGTCCGGATCTAGTTCTGTTGTCCCGGAGGACCAGACCGGAAGGAATTCCTCCGTTGCGGGCCAGGAAGGTTTCCCTTGTATCCGCGCGACCGCAGGCGTTCCAGCAACTCCGGACACTTCAGCCAAAAGTGTCCCTGCTTTCCGCAGAAGTAGCAGGGACGGTTCTGGGCCGGTCCGGAGGTGAACGCGCAACATTCTGCGGGTCCCGGAGCTTCGATCCCGGCGCAGTGCGCAATCATCGGCGCGGCGCCGAGGTCGTATTCCTCCATGTCGTACTCGTCCGAAGGCGAGCACGGCGCGGCAACTGGTGCCGCATGTGCGGGCGCCCCTGTAGAGGGTGCCGGCGCACTAACCCGTTGCGGGGTAGGTTCCCTGGCGGGCTCCCGGACGACCGGGTCCGGCCACGGGGTTACCTGCGACGCTTTAACCGGAGGAGGAGTCGCTGCCTGCGCGGGTACAGCCGAGGCCGGAGCCGAGGCTGGAGGCAACTGTCTAGGGCGGACAGCCACCTCAAGCGCAAGCGCGGAGTCTATTGCCTCCTCCATCGATCGCTTTTCATGGGTGGCCAGCCCGTACGCTAGGTGGTAAGGCTGGCCATCGATGAACTGATCGATCAGCATCGTCTCAAACCGTCTGAAGTCCATGTCCGGAAAAGCTCTCCGGCCGAGTATGCGTAAGTTGAACGCATAGTCTGTCACGGACTCAGTCGGATGGCGGATACGCGCCTTGAACTGTCGTTCAGACTGCCGCCGATTGGTCGTCGGCGTGAACAGCAGGCGAAGTTGACGAGCAACCTCGCCGAACGTCACTGTTCCCACCGGCAGACACGGCATCACGCGGAGAGTTTTTCCTTCCAAGCTCCCCGCGAGGACGTGTCCAGCTTCATGCTGGGACCATCCTTCGTACACGGCGGTACGCCATACCTGGAGCAAGTAGTCCTCCAAGTCGGCGTTATCCCCGTTGAACCGTTTCCGCCACGAAGAGTGGTCGGGCCCGTCATCGCGTTTGCTACGCGCCCGACGTGCGGTCCCGGCTCCGGGGTCGTCCGTGTACAGCGGCAAGTTCCGTGCGCTTCCTGCGCCTGGGGCGGAGTCTGCCGGAGCAAACATCGACGCCGCGGACGGAGGAGCAGGGAAGCTCACGTTTGCCGCCGGGGTCATTCCCGCTAAAAACCCACTCTGGCTAGGTGCGGGCGGGGCTCCCATCGAACCTACTGGGTAGGCTCCAGAAGGGGCGGCAAAGCTTGGGGCCGAAGCTGCCTGTTGCCACTGCCCGTCCGACACACTGTACGTGCCAGGGTAAGTCGGCCACGCGGCTTGCGCTCCAACCGTCAGAACGGTCGACGCGGTCGCCAACGTGGTGCCTCCGAGCCGCGGGGCAGGCGCGGGTCCCATTGCGGGGGCGCGGCGCCGAGGTCGTATTCCTCCATGTCGTACTCGTCCGAAGGCGAGCACGGCGCGGCAACTGGTGCCGCATGTGCGGGCGCCCCTGTAGAGGGTGCCGGCGCACTAACCCGTTGCGGGGTAGGTTCCCTGGCGGGCTCCCGGACGACCGGGTCCGGCCACGGGGTTACCTGCGACGCTTTAACCGGAGGAGGAGTCGCCGCCTGCGCGGGTACAGCCGAGGCCGGAGCCGAGGCTGGAGGCAACTGTCTAGGGCGGACAGCCACCTCAAGCGCAAGCGCGGAGTCTATTGCCTCCTCCATCGATCGCTTTTCATGGGTGGCCAGCCCGTACGCTAGGTGGTAAGGCTGGCCATCGATGAACTGATCGATCAGCATCGTCTCAAACCGTCTGAAGTCCATGTCCGGAAAAGCTCTCCGGCCGAGTATGCGTAAGTTGAACGCATAGTCTGTCACGGACTCAGTCGGATGGCGGATACGCGCCTTGAACTCTCGTTCAGACTGCCGCCGATTGGTCGTCGGCGTGAACAGCAGGCGAAGTTGACGAGCAACCTCGCCGAACGTCACTGTTCCCACCGGCAGACACGGCATCACGCGGAGAGTTTTTCCTTCCAAGCTCCCCGCGAGGACGTGTCCAGCTTCATGCTGGGACCATCCTTCGTACACGGCGGTACGCCATACCTGGAGCAAGTAGTCCTCCAAGTCGGCGTTATCCCCGTTGAACCGTTTCCGCCACGAAGAGTGGTCGGGCCCGTCATCGCGTTTGCTACGCGCCCGACGTGCGGTCCCGGCTCCGGGGTCGTCCGTGTACAGCGGCAAGTTCCGTGCGCTTCCTGCGCCTGGGGCGGAGTCTGCCGGAGCAAACATCGACGCCGCGGACGGAGGAGCAGGGAAGCTCACGTTTGCCGCCGGGGTCATTCCCGCTAAAAACCCACTCTGGCTAGGTGCGGGCGGGGCTCCCATCGAACCTACTGGGTAGGCTCCAGAAGGGGCGGCAAAGCTTGGGGCCGAAGCCGCCTGTTGCCACTGCCCGTCCGACACACTGTACGTGCCAGGGTAAGTCGCCCACGCGGCTTGCGCTCCAACCGTCAGAACGGTCGACGCGGTCGCCAACGTGGTGCCTCCGAGCCGCGGGGCAGGCGCGGGTCCCATTGCGGGGGCCACTGGCGCCTGCGGACTCGGCAGGACTTGGGGAGGGGCTACTGGCCCAGACATCCCCGGACTTGAAATGGCCGACGGGTCAACGCTCGAAGGCGGCTGATTCCGCTTGAACAGTACAAGCGCCTCGGATATCAGCCACCTCTCCCTCTCCGTCAAAGGCCCCGAGTTGCCTTGTGACAGCGGAGAGGGGGAACGGTTCCGCCGGTCTGATCGTCCCTGATGGGGCGACCGGGCGCGGTCATAGCGCCCTAGAGGAGCCAGCTCACTCAGAGTATGGGTGAGCTGGTCCATCCCGCCTGACGCGGACTGCCTGGATTCACGGCCGGGAGCCCTTGCGGGAGCTCCTCCGGCTGGATGTGGCATCCAGTACTGCTGGTCCGCTTGCCCGGAGGTACTCGGGCCGGCTACCACTCGATCCCGGACATCCGGAGATGTCCCCTGAAAGAGCGTCGCCTGCCACGACTGCCGTCTGGACTTAGGCGGGCGCGGGGTAGCGCCGTTGCCAGCTCCACCTACCGCGCCTACCGGATCAGGGCCAGGCCCTGATAGCAATCCCTGTTGCTGCCCCTCAGGGCGCGACTCTACGTCCGGAGACGGAGCCAGGGACGCCGGAGTCATCTCCGCGGACGAGGTCTTGTCCACGGAGGTTTCCGCGCGTTCCTTCCGGCCACCGGAGTCGTCCGGCGACGTCTCACGGTGGCTGTCGCGCGACCGGGTGTGGTCCGCGACATTTCCACCCTTATCCCTCCCCGTGGGTTCATTGGCCTTATCTTTGGCCTTGTCTCTTTCCTTAGTCATTTTTTTCTAAGATGTCCTTGAGGAGCGGGCGATCCCCAGGGACTAAGGAGGCTACAACGCTGTGACGGTAGGCTGCGATGGAACACTGTCGGACTGTTCCTGGTCACGGCACCAATGTAAAGTTATTGACTACCGTCCGCTCTTCGGGATCCTCGAGGATAGTCCTCTCTCATCCGAGTCCTTGCGGACGCGCATCCGCTATTCCGGATCCTCGCGGCAGGGCCGCTCACCGGAGGTCGCGGCGGACACGGTAACTACTTCAGCGTTAACGGTAACCAGGTAACAGCCCACCCGACACTCCCAGGCCTACGGACACCGTTCAGAAACTAGTTCATCCCTACGGTGTTAACTGGCGGGGCCTGGCGAGCCGCGGTCTGCCTCGGGGACGGAACCCCGTACAGTCCGACATGCTGGCCAGAGCCTCTGTCACACGTCCCGGGAAGGGAGAGAGCTGGCGATCCACAGGGCGGAAGGCCCCCGAGTCAGCAACTTGTCTCTCCCAGCCCGGGCCTCCCCACGGAAATCGTCCCCAGGGCTCTAGGAGCCCACTACTCGCTAACAGGGAACACAAAGCTCATGGCGAGCCTCGTGTGCGTCCTGTCTCTCGATCTTGGACAATCTCCTCGAACGAGTCGCTTCCAGTGTATATATAATACACCAGAAACTGTAGGGCGCACGCGAGGTTTAATCGATCCATTGTTATAGTTTACTGGAGCGTAAATTACAATACGTCGCCGTGGCAACGCACGCTCGAACGGAGCATGTCAAAACAAGGCCAAGTACGAAAAGGCCACATAAATGGCATTTATGTTTACAATCACCTGCCGCGTGCTTAGGGCAAAATCGCCACAATAAGTATCAGGGGTAAATTTTTAACTCACGGTCAAGTAGGTGATAGTTGTATGTTTCATAAAGATCATTCTGTACTCATTGCCGAGATTTATGTGAATATGATGAATGTGCAGCCACAATTATCTTATTTACTTATGTTTATTGAGATGACCATAATTATTATAAGTATTTGATCAGATGTTTAGTGTGCATATTCTAACATGGTGACATCACAGCGCTCTTAGCATTTCAGTCATTTCAAAAGGTGTTATATCAGTTGATATACGGCCCTAGGGCCTATATCAGATTTACGTTTCCAGGAGCAACGGCGTACAAAAACGTCACGACCGCAACAAACATATGTAGCCATGGTAATGTTTGTTTGCTCACAATCATTTACCATGTTAGAATAGAAATAATGTATAGATTTGGAGTAATTGTCTGCAAAATAAACTTCTCGGGAGAGGTGATATAGCCCTCGACGCCTTCGGCGTCTCGGGACCATATCACCTTGCCCTCGAAGTTTATTGTGCGACAATTACTCCAAATCTATACATTATTCCTTAAATATAATATGACAACCCCAACTACAATGTAACAATATCTTGTACCAATATATACCTAATGCACCAGCATTGTATATTTTTCTCTCTCATGTATTTTAAGGGCATACAACCCTCCTAGGAGGTAAATTAACATCGGACTTTTGGTGTGACTTCAAGCACAACACTAACGTACACTATACGTAGTCAAAGGGTTGATCGGGCCCTGGAGAACCCGATTCGTCACACTTACATTCAGCATGTATCCATGCCCGTTCCTACATATCACTCATTTCCTATTTTATACAGTTAAGGGTGAATTTGACCGACGTAATAAATTCGGCACATCAAACTCCTGTCTCGTTATCTTTGTTACAAACAACCCCGAACAAGTGTTACCATAAAGCATTTATACTAAGTGGAATATACGTATACATGTATACGTGGCATATGTTTTAAATGCCGCGTGTTGGTTTCACGATGAACCTTTTTTGGTCGTGATATGTGTATATGTTTGTGATGATAGTCTGACGGTGATGAAGAAAGCAGTATTCTCATTCAGCACCAATGCACATGTAGTGTTACAGCTAATGTCTATTGTCCGTGTACATGAATTTCATTTGATCTGACGAAATTCAACAAAGTTATGGCCAAAAATAATTTGAGGTTTTGTGGTGAACACTTGAATAGAGACATAACAAGTTAACACCGACGGGATGCCAAGTTTGATCACGTAAACCGAGAATACAAGTTACTTCAACATACTCAAAATTGCTTCAAACTCCACCACAAATGATATCTGTTTTTTAAAAATAAAAATAAAATAACTCACGAATAAAAAAAAATTAGGCCGAGGGCCGAAGATAGGTTACCGGACAATGTTTAATATTTTAGATGTTAGCCAGGTCACTGGTTGAATTCAAGGTCAAGAGAATATTCAGCATATATAACATTAAGCATATATCATGTCCACAGTTGATTGCTAAGCTGTAAATTCAATAATCAGAGAGATATTAGCAATTTTGTGCTGTGGCCTTGAAAATGAAGGGGCAAAGGTCAAATTCAAGATCATCAAAATATTCAATGTATATCATTTTCTATATCATGTCCACAATTGATTCCCAAGCCATACAGTCAATACAGGAGCTAGATATGAGCCATTTTGTCCTGTGACCTTGAAAATGAGGTCAGAGGTCAAATTCAAGGTCATGACAATAATCTGCTTATATCATTTCATATATGTCCACAATTCATTCCTAAGCTGTAAAATCGATAAAAAGTGAGATATTAGCCATTTTGTCCTGTGACCTTGAAAATGAGGTCAAAGGTCAAATTCAAGGTCATGAGAATTTTCAGCATATATCATTTCCTATATGTTCACAATTAATTCCTAAGCTGTAAAGTCGCTAATAAGCAAGATATTGGCCATTTTGTCCCGTGACCTTGAAAATAGGTCAAAGGTCAAATTCAAGGTCACGAGCATTTTCAGCATATATCATTTCCTATATGTTCACAATTGATTCCTAAGCTGTAAAGTCGCTAATAAGCAAGATATTGGCCATTTTGTCCCGTGACCTTGAAAATGAGGTCAAAGGTCAAATTCAAGGTCACGAGAATATTCAGCAGATATCATTTCCCATATGTTCACAATTGATTCCTAAGCTGTAAAGTCGATAATAAGCGAGATCTTAGCCATTTTGTCATGTGACCTTCAAAATGAGGTCAAAGGTCAAATTCAAGGTCATGAGAATTTTCAGCATATATCATTTCCTATATGTTCACAATTGATTTCCAAGCTGTTAAGTCGCTGATAAGCAAGATATTGGCCATTTTGTCCTGTGACCTTGAAAATGAGGTCAAAGGTCAAATTCAAGGTCACGAGAATTTTCAGCATATATCATTTCCTATATGTTCACAATTGATTCCTATGCTGTAAAGTCGCTAATAAGCAAGATATTGGCCAATTTGTCCTGTGACCTTGAAAATGAGGTCAAAGGTCAAATTCAAGATCATGAGAATATTCAGCATATATCATTTCCTATATGTTCACAATTGATTCCTAAGCTGTAAAGTCGATAATAAACGAGATATTAGCAATTTTGTCCTGTGACCTTGGAAATGAGGTCAGGGTCAAATTCAAGGTCATGAAAATATTCAGCATATATCATTTCCTATATGTTCACAATTGATTCCTAAACTGTAAAGTCGATAATAAGCGAGATATTAGCCATTTTGTCATGTGACCTTGAAAATGAGGTCAAAGGTCAAATTCAAGGTCACGAGGATATTCAGCATATATCATTTCCTATATGTTCACAATTGATTCCTAAGCTGTAAAGTCGATAATAAGCGAGATATTAGCTATTTTGTCCTGTGACCTTGAAAATGAGGTCAAAGGTCAAATTCAAAGTCACGAGAATTTTCAGCATATATCATTTCCTATATGTTCACAATCGATTCCTAAGCTGTAAAGTCGCTAATAAGCAAGATATTGGCCATTTTGTCCTGTGACCTTGAAAATGAGGTCAAAGCTCAAATTCAAGGCCACGAGAATATTCAGCATATATCATTTCCTATATGCTCACAATTGATTCCTAAGCTGTAAAGTCGATAATAAGCGAGACATTAGCAATTTTGTCCTGCGACCTTAGAAATGAGGTCAAAGGTCAAATTCAAGGTCACGAAAATATTCAGCATATATCATTTCCTATATGTTCACAATTGATTCCTAAACTGTAAAGTCGATAATACGCGAGATATTATCCATTTTGTCATGTGACCTTGAAAATCAGGTCAAAGGTCAAATTCAAGGTCACGAAAATATTCAGCATATATCATTTCCTATATGTTCACAACTGATTCCTAAGCTGTAAAGTCGATGATAAGCGAGATATTAGCCATTTTGTCCTGTGACCTTGAAAATGAGGTCAAAAGTCAAATTCAAGGTCACGAGAATATTCAGCATATATCATTTCCTATATGTCCACAATTCATTCCTAGTCTCTAACTTCAATATTAAGTGAGATATTAGGCTTAATGTGTCCCATTATAAAGCATAGGAGAATTTAACATGGGAAAGTCCCATTTGGGCTGAGTTTGGGCCCAAAATGGCCCACTTCGAGCGATTCAAGGGCAACGAAATTTATACATGTCACAGGGGTACATAGGAGGAGTGTCATGCATCAATAAGAAAAAAAGTTACTGAACAGATTTTGAGAAAACGACCGTCGAAGTCCAAAATTGGCCATTTTTCGACGAAAACGGCCGCTCTGACCTTGAAACCAAGGTCAGAGGTCAAATTCAAGGTCTCGACAATATTCAGCATATATCATTTCCTATGTGTCCACAATTGATTCCTAGTCTCTAATTTCAATATTAAGTGAGATATTAGGCTTTAATGTGTCCCATTATAAAGCATAGGAGAATTTAACATGGGAAAGTCCCATTTGGGCCGAGTTTGGGCCAAAATGGCCCACTTCGAGCGATTCAAGCGCAACGAAATTTATAGACATCATAGAAGTACATATGAGGAGTCTTATGTATCAAAGAGAAAAAAAGTTACTGAACAGATTTTGAGAAAATGGCCGCCAAAGTCCAAAATCAGGCCTTTTTCGTCGAAAACGGCCGCCATTTTGAAGAAAAAGCGAAAATCAAAAAAAATTCTTGAATTATTTTAAAGTATTTTTCTGCAAAATTTCAGAAAAATTCGCCCGTAAACAAAAAAGATAAAAATGTGGACGACGACGGACGACGGACGACGGACGCAACGCCATGCCAATAGGTTATCGGACCATAGGTCCGGTAACCTAAAAATCAGTGTGCTACATCAATCTATGTAATACAGTGACAGTAACCAGTAACTGGTTAATTCCGTCGATCTGGTCAACCTCAAAACAACGTTTCATTTGTTCAGTTTCCAACGAAAAATAACACCAGAGCTTTGAACCAAAATGTCATATGCCCACAGAATATCTCCACATTTATATCCAGGCATATTTATGAAACATATATCTGAGTCACAAGTGCAATATGTCTTGTTCCATATCAGTGATCCACCAAAGTTTATCAGTAAACGAACAATGTATGCCCATGTTAAAGTTGTACCCATCTGCTCCTTTCGGTGCACATATCTGACAATCCCTTTCAATAAACGAGTCAACATGCTATCACACATAACAAATATTAGGGCAGACTGGCATGTATACGAAAGATCAGTAGATTACATTTCATTGGGATGCCTTTTTATTGACCGATGGCACGTCATTATCAGTACAGACAATTTGATCCATCCTATATCGTGTTAGACTCCCACGTGAGCAGGATCAATTCTCGGTGGTATGCAACCCTCCTCAATCGGTCTGGTTCATGGTGAACAGACGATGTAATTCTAATCTGGTGGTGATCCCACGCATCCCCTATACGATCAACATGTATGTGAAGTATCGCTACACTGTAGATGTGTGCAGTGTAGCTTTGCAGATAATGTATGCATGCAATGGTAATATTCAATTATTATTTAATTTAGTCAAAGATAGAAAATAATTGATTTGAAATAAGGAACTAATGTATTTTTTCCGCAAAACAATTCACAAGATTTCATGACGCAGTGATTGCAGATTATTATCATTTTGAGGGTCTCCAAAACACTGAAAACCAAAGTGGCCAACATCACCCAAGCTTTTTACAGCAACGTTACTGCTCCATCCACCACTCGAGTTACACATAACCAGCATTTCCTGTGGTTCAGTAGGTGAATGACACAGCGCTGGCAACGTCAAGAGGTTTCGGTCATCATGACCTTTACAACCACCCTTAGTGAGTGAGAGTGTTGTCAAGTTCGTCTCTGGCTGGATCACCTACATAAATTTTACATGTAGATATGTTTCTATTTTCCTATATATAAACTATGACTTTTGCGGGGTTCAATTGTATTCTAGCCTGAGTTCCAGCCTGAATCCTTATACATGATATATGCTTTCACCAACGTTTGCACCTTTCATCGATGATGGGTACCAAGCACTATGAATAAGTACTATGTCGCATATAAGTATGTCAGTGAATCAGCCCATGCTTTATCATATACTTCAATGTACATTTTGAGGCATTTTTGATTGCAGACCTCTGATCGAGTTAGAGTAACACATGACCTTGACACTCTATACCACAAAATGCTAGAAGTTAGAAATCGCTGTAGCCTAGTGTCATTTTACCTCCGCGAGCAGATGCGTGCAAGATAAGCTTCCATAGTCGAGTTATTCAGGACTTGTTGTCATTTGTGAGCATAATATCGAGCAAAGAATATGTTTCCACAGGTGTACAAGAACGTAAACTCAGTATAACCTTGTATAATGTTTGGTTACTTATACGATTGTACTTCTACACGTATATCACTTTCCTTGTGATTTCCGAATTGTTGTTTTTGGCAGTTGAATACTGATTCCATATACAACAGAAACAATTTTTATTTCCCTGTTTGCCCCTGATGACCCTAGTGAATATCTGGATATAAATATTTGGTCGGAAATTTCATTGTCAACATCAAAATTCAAATCCTAGGTCGATTTAAATATATCAATATTGTCATAAAATTATAGCAAATGATATAGTGACCAACAAAAGAAATTGGGGGTAATTATCAAAGTGATATTGGCCGAAAAACTATTTGTTTAAAATCAACTCAAATATGCCTTTTGGGCGTCAATCAGAGTTAACTCTGACCTGACCTAGTTTACCAGTGTTTACGCTCCATTATATGAGTAAGCTGAAATCGCATTTCAGCGAGTAAATTCAAACGATCTTCACCAGAAACTCACAACGATATCAACGAGAAAGGGGCATCTGTTGAACAGATCAAGTGCACATTTATAACTAGTACATGTATCTTTTCTTCTTTCGGTCAGAAATGAATGGCAAAATCTATTACTTTCTGCCAATTTCACTTTAACATGTATGAACATTTTCGTTATTGTCATGCACAATACAGGGTTGACATTTAATATGGAATATATCAGTTGGGTGGGTAAACTGATGAAATTTTATGTCATAGATTCAAATTGATAAGCACTATGAAGTTGTTACATGTTCTGATGTTGAGCCAAGCATGTCACCTGCCGATCATCGTGCCAATTGACACCACGGGAGTGCACATAGGGTGACGAAATAACTGACCACTGCGATATGGGGTGATTTTTGTTATGCTATAAATTATGTGGGCTGGTCAAATTTATTTGCATATCCCAGGATCTCCTTGATTTGGAGCTACGAAATTTCAAACACAGATTTCTGAATTAATGGTGCTTCAACAAAGTGCGACAGTTTGTCACGGAGTGGTTGCCCTGCAACGTAATGGGCTAAAACAGACTGAGATAGCGAGGCAAAACAACCTCACACGGGGGGGGGGGGGGGGGGTGTCAGAAAGATCCTGAAGACGAACACCGAGAGAAGTGTGCCTACTCTTAGATCTCGGCCAGGACGTCCTATAAATGTTTTAGAAATGCAAAAATAGTTCAGTAGCTCAGTACTGCCCCCTGGCGAATGCCAATACAAGCTGTGCATTGGACGCTGTTGTCATCTGGCGAAGAACCCAAAGTGGCTGATGCCAGACGATACCGCCCCCCTGGTGAATGAGCCACCAACAAGTGACGTCAGATTCACGAGAATCCAAGGGGACCAGCGTTTGGGCGACAGACGGAACCCAGACACTGAACAGACAGCACCTCGGCCCAACGAGCTTCCACTTGGACACACAGAACAAGATTAGGTACTACTTTATCTGGTGTCAGAAGTAATGGGCCACGTCTGGTCAATCTGATACCGTCTCAATCTGAGTGAAAACGCCAGAGAAAAACACTTGGAATTGAGTTTTTCAATTTTTTCCGCGTAACCGCCATTTTGTATTTATTTGTCGAGATCAAAACTTTCTGCACCGAGAATTTGGCGCACTTTTGATCGGTCGTGTCACGCATGTCAGACATCACGTAATAATTTCGCATTGTCCATTTATCCAAAGTCACAGTAGAATTAAGTGCGTCTTGGATTCGCATGAATCTGGTGCACTGGCAGGTGGCTCATTCACCAGGGGGCGCTACCGTTACTGAGTTACTGAACTATTTTTTGCATTTCTAAACAAGAAGAAAGGACCATTTGTTGATTCGCCTGTGTACTGGTTGCCATACAACGCCAGCCAGCCAGCATAATGCCATAGGTGTACGCGTATCCAGAACACTAGTGAACAGCCGATTGGTTTGAGCTGGGTATCGTGCCAGGAGACCACTAAGGAAACCACTGCTGAGTTAACGAGCGACGTCTGCAGTGGGCAAGGGATCACCGCCATTTGGGATCACATCACTGGAATCATGTCATTTTTAGTTTGCAGACAAGTTGAAGAACTTTACCATGAAGCCTGCATACTACCCAGGGTGCAGGCTGGAGGCGGTGGGAAAACCATATGGGAGCTTTACACGCAGGTGGAAAAAGTGATCTTGTGATCCTGGTCGGATCAACAACCTGGTACGACAACCAACCAGGGTGGATGAATTGCGATAGGCTGTGATAGACGCATGGAACAATATACCCCTGAACACCTTGAGGACCCTGTCTGAGGGTATGCCCCGCCATGTGATGGCGCTACAAGCAGCCAGGGGAAGTCACATGCGATATTGAACATTGTTGGTGCTAGGTGACATAATGACGCTCAATATTGTAAAGTTTCACGTCTCTGCTGTTGCGTTTTGTTGAGATAATAAATTTGGCGTTGGGTTGTTTGTTCTAGATCACAGTGTTTACCAGATTGGAAAAACAGGAAAAACGAATGCACTGAGTATGAGGTTAGACGTTTATGAACGCCAGGCAGGACAAATTTCTTGCAAATAAAAACTAAAAAAAATTGATGAAATTAAAAAGAAAAAACATATATTTCATATTAAATGTCAACTCTGTATTAATCATGGAATGTATACTTCTCCTCTGTAGGTGTTGAATATATACTATTCCGAGCACTATCAACAAACAGGCGTCTTGTGTTACACTACATGTTCCATATGTGATGATTTTATATCCACAAACGTTTTTATACACGTATAGCCCAATTAGCCTAGTAAGGAAAGAGGTATATTATATCGAAACGGTGTGTTTGCAGTAACAACAATTTGTCAACTGTGATGATACTAAATGAAGAAAAAGAATGTTTCTATTTCTTTCATTTTCAAGACAATATTTGATATTTGGACATGTTTGCACAACTGAGTCTGACAATGAGCAAATTGATTCATATATTGACGTCGATATATGATGTTACATGAGATATATGAAATATTGAAGCATTGCAATCCCAATTATGGAATTCAGGCAACAGCTTCCATAATCAAAAGTGGTAAAATACGAGAACATAATATAACATCCGTGAATGAACATCCTTCATACTGCTGTTCACTTCATGAAAGAATTAATGAGCAAGACCATTCATTCAATAAATGAGTTGATTTTCCTAAATATGAAGAACTCTGATTTAAGAGTGGCATTGTTCAAAATACATATCACTAAATTGTTTGCTGTTAACTTGGTGAAGTCTAGTTGTTTGTTAGTAAAATTTACCCCCATCCCCCCTCACCCCCCCCCCCCCCCCAATTTTTTTTTTCAAAATCAGATTTCAGGATCCAAATCGTTTTCTTACGCATCATCGAGAATTCATCGGGACTCATGACAGATTTCCGATCCATGCGGATGAGTTCAGTTCATCTGTGTATCATGATATAAAGCTAATTGTCTTTGCATGACATGTGTATCATTTCAAAAGAATAATATTTTCATCTTTTTATATATTAATGAGTAGAAATTAGTTTGAGCCATCCCGTAATCCTTAAATTATTTTAAGGAATGTTTAGAAAGCATGTTTTTTTCACTCAGTACATAAAATTTGTAATTTTA
Source organism: Terebella lapidaria (assembly GCA_949152475.1). NCBI lineage: Eukaryota > Metazoa > Annelida > Polychaeta > Terebellida > Terebellidae > Terebella > Terebella lapidaria. The sequence continues at coordinate 20,920,964 of OX424564.1, read as the reverse complement.
TGTCATCGAATGTACTAGCATGCAACATTTTCTTGATGTTTGGAGCATACAATGTACTTTCTTTATAATTAGGTATCGGAACCCTTATAAACAAGAATATGAGGGTTTGTTATGTACTAGCATGCAACAGTTTGTTGATGTTTGGAGCATACAATGTACTTTCTTTATAATTAGGTATCGGAACCCTTATAAACAAGAATATAAAGGTTTGTTGAAAGTTTGATAACAGTTTATACAAGCATGCTGGATCAAGTTTCTATGGGTGTTACACGCTATTCAAACACACATTGAAACAATATATTATTTCTGCTATTAGCAACAGTTTTTTCTCGCTATATTTACAACGCAAGCGTTTAAAATCAAGACAATATAGAGAGTAAATGAGAAACACTCATCATACAGGCATCATGGGGGAAAGATGTCATAATTTGAAATTGTATGATTGTTGAAATATAGCCGCAGATGTGTCAGTATAAAATGATGGTATAGCATAGTAGTATCAAATGCGTACACTCAAACTGGAAGATAGACTGGGTCAATAACCAATAACCAAGACGCGGTATCAACAGCCTCGATAACAAATCTTATGGTCTCGTGAAAAGCAAATCCATCATTTAACCAAGATCACATAGGGCTTACTGAAGCTTGCCACTGCATCCGTCTTGCTGATGAAACGTTTAATAATTGAAATCTTTCCTACATTGCTGTCCCCAAGTCTTAAACCCCATAGCTGTCTTAAAATCAGCACTGTGCTCACATTTTCTGTCCAACTTTGATCTGAGTTCCTTTAATCCACTGTCGGAATCACAAAGGCACTCGGGAAAGTCAGTTTTATCAGTGTACTCTTTTGTGAGACCTTTGTCAGTTATTTCAAAGCTCCTCAAACGTTCAAATGGCAAATAATCTGCTTCACGGTTACCACTGCTCCTTCTGTTGGTGTCAAATTGTGGAGGAAGTGACTGGACACTCAGTTTCATCCTAATACGTTGACATTTACCCTCGGATTCCTCTGATTCCCAGTCAGTTGGCGGCTTTGTCTTCAACGGTGGATGAAATGACACTTGGGTTGATGGGTTTACATTGGAGGACACTCTCAGTCACCTAAATGTAGCCTTTTGGTGAATGTTTTATGAATAAATGTCTCCTTCTTGCAAGACGTGTCGTCATTTTGGGCGTGAAGATTTCGTACTTTGGGGACTGATGTTCTACGTTGTGGCAGCTGTACGGTTTTGTGATTTGGTGTTACCTGGTTCCCACTGGGTCGAGTTTTTGTGTCTTTCTGCTTAAAACCACAAATTCCCACACTAAGTGCACCTTCATTCAAGGAACATTCCCTGCGAGACTGCCTGAACACCCGCGTTCGATATGCACTGCTCAGATTAAAGGTCTCGGTTGAAAACCTTGATGAGTGGACATCTTGAACTGACTGATTCTTCTTGGTTGTGTCTGAGAAGTCATGACTGTCAATATTTAGAAACCCAACACTATATGACTGAGCATGGAGTTCTTCAAACTCTTCCAACATGCTAAATTTAGCTTGGTTTTTCGTTGCCATAGCTGCTTGCAATGTAAATCCAGTACAGTAATACACTCATTCCATTTCCTGGTACCAACGGGAGTGGTGTAGTGAAAATTATTGCTTGTAAGTATGAAAAGCCACCACTGTATGACCGAGCACAGAGTTTTTCAAACTCATCAAATATGCTTGATTTAGTTTGGTTTTTCGTTGCCAGAGCTTTTTTTATTCAATACAATGTCCAGTGCAGTCAGACACTCAGTCCAATCCCCGAGGCCACTGAGAAGGGTGTAGTGAAAATTGTTCCTGGTAAATATATGCACACCATTCAATCTGTGAAACTGTTAGAAGTCAAAACATACATGTACTTCCTTGATGATTGAGAATGTATCCATGTATCTCTCATCCATTCCGGTTCAGGAAAAGTTGCAAAGAACCTCGTTTTACTGCGAGCCCACCTTCTGGAATTAACTACCTTGAAATCCCGTTATGTATCACATGAGGAGCAATCACTTGAAGCCAGAGCGCATCGTGCAATGCCTCGTGCCTGATTGTCTTTGCCAGGTCACTGTATGGGTGTGCACGCTGTTGGTGACTAGCTCGTTTGCAGTCATGGAGCCGATCTGCCCAAGATTAAACACATAACCCGAGGCCGCACTATATCAGACTTCATGATTGCACATTCGTAGAAGATGAAACACAAGGTTTCAGGCATTCTCTCAGGCGAGTCATTGATTAAAACTGATATTGGGTAATAGTAGCGAAGACACCTAATGCAATCGCCATAATGCGGAATTTGAACAGCTGGTATTGTTTTTCCGGTTGCAAAATGGAATTCTGTAATAATGGACTACCTCAGTTGGGATCAATTGATTACCCTTTATATCATAATATATTTGGTAACGTATAATTTCTCATATGAACAAGAGCAGTTCTCTTCAGTCTACTCGGGATATACTATATTTCCTTTTTGCTATAAATTAAGTCAGAGGCAGGTTAATACGGCGTAGATTTACAATAGGCATTCTCCATTTTTTCACGTGGACCATAATCTCTTATGTTCAATATAATATTTTAAGGTTCCTTTCTGAGTTTCAATCAAAATGGAAGTTCTCCTTCTTCAAAATGTGTACACATCCGTTGCACAAAGGCATTTACAAATATGCTTGTGAAGCCCAGACATTATTTGTATGAAGACCGTCTTCCGTAATTGGCTGTAAAAATACATAAAAAGGCTTGTGTCAGTTACACATGATGTTTTCTTTGATGATTTCTTGATTTCTTACCTTTTTTTTACTAGTTCACAAAGGACCAGGGTGAATTTTTCCCTTACTGCATGTTTGTTACCTCGTTATATGATATTTTATATAGTGATATAATCTATCAATAATGTCATCGCTGTACAGACGTCTCTAACCTGTGAACATGGATGTCAACATTATGGAAATACATATAGTGCCATCATTGTGCATAAGGAGATAAGTACCATGAGAACTGAATCCATTTGACATGAACACAAAACAGCACTTGTGACGATTTCACCAGCTTCTTGAAATGCGAATAAAGCATACATGTATATAAATGTAGTAATCCCCTCGCAGTCACCCTGTAGAGAAAGCATTGTATCTAGACGGTCACGCATGTAGGTGAAAACGAGGCTTCAAAGACGTGTTTGGGGAGATATCTTTGAATAACAGTACGTAGATATGCATGTGTGCTATATTTCATGATATGTTTGTGCAAAAATACAGTTCATGCAAATGGTTAACTTATTATTAAACCATTCGCTCCAGTTCAATGTCTGGTTTTGTTCCGAATACATATATCTACATAATGAAACTTGTGTTGAAACTTCATATCATACACTGTTTTATCTATGCTTTATTATGTGAAGCAACAACGGTCGTTAGCTCTTGATATCATTCCATTTTGTTTTCGGGAGAGTTTCACATGTAATGCATGTAAATTATTGAGTGTCAGTTAGCTTGTAATGGATCACGTGATAAGTAAGGAGGAAGACCACATTTCAAGTCGCGCTGTAGTCCAACGTTGACATCACTGATAAATGAGTTGTCACCAGAGTCTTTTCTGATTACAAGTTCACAAGATATATTATAGCCCTTATCAGTTTGAAGATCACTTCCGCTGCCAAAATGGATCCATCTTATTTCACAGGATATAAATGACTAGCAGCTGTTTGTTCCTATTCAGTGGAATGAAGAATGCAGGCTTTGTTCTCATTGTACATGTATTCTGGCTGAATAAACAACAACAAACACCACAACGACAGAACTGAAGGTACAGAGTGCGGACAAATGAGACTAAAACCAATATTTCAGGATGAGTGAACAGAAAAAAACATGGTCATTATTATTGGTGTGCAATGAAAAGCCAAAGTTTATGCTCTGTGCATGACAGGATGAACAAACCAATACAAAAGTTGTTAACACTTATGCCGAGCCCTTATTGACGATTTTGATAATTAAAAAACGAACTAGAATTCTTGGACTGCTACTTTGTTAAAGCTCTAGGGTGACATGACATTTGGAACTATTTTTGCTATACATTGCTTGGATGGCAATTGTTATTACACATTCTTACAATTGTCGAGATATGATTACTCAAATAACCGCACTGTAAAGTACATAAATGAAAGCAGGTGGAGGCGAGAAATATTTAGTGCTCTCAATTCGTTGGATAGTGTTGTAACAATCTACCTGATAAATATTGTATCAGATAACTCCTGTAGTAGACCGTAATCGGAGAAGTATGTTCGCGTACGTCAGCCGCAAAGCGTGGCTGCTAATGCCCAGACATTATAGTGCTCAATGATTATTTCGAACTTTAAAAATGTATATCCAAGTACCACATAATTGGTTCGTAAGTACATTATGACTTACTCCATGTCGATTTCAGAAAATCAACATGATTCAAGATTTCACAATCTTGAAATAGATGTATTTTTTCAGAGCACAATCTGATATATGTTATATATCACGAATGCTTTATTGTGTAGACTTATCTGGCAATAACTTCCAGTAAACGATTCGATATTCTATGCCATTCAATCGAGTTTAGGACAGAATAACATGCGTGTGAAAAACTGCCTCATACTGGGACCATAGTCAACGCGCCATCCGTGTTAAATACCATACTGCAGTGTTCTTAAATGTAGTATACAATGTATTTACTTTTAAACAGATATATGCATATTGCTTTTACAATGGGATTGTTTGCAAAATTAACTAATTTGTCTTGTTTGAGCTCCTGCGTTGAAAATATATTGTTATTCCCCTCATCATCACAGATCATATGTCACGATTGAGTCTGCTTGGTTGTTTTAGAGAACTCTTGGCTTTTCCGTTACAGGTCAATGACATTGCCTTCATATTTTTTTGGTGTGCTCTCAGGCCACACAATATTTAGAATACCACCAATATAGGTAGGACCTAGCTCGTAGTTCCTCAAACTCCATCAGCATGCTGGACGTGGTGCGAAATGTGATTTCCGTATCTGGGTGACTTCACTTATACATGCCATGAACATGATGAAAGCAATGTACTCATCTATTATCCTATTCCAATGAAAGCCATCTAGTGGAACGAAGTCCGGGTCAATAAATGACCGGGATTCAATCCATCAACATACATGGTCATTATTCAGTCAACATTCATGGTCGCTTGAGAAAAAATATTGTCATTCATATTCACGAATAGTGGCAGGGAACCTTGTTTTTAATGCGATTCTACCTCCAAACATAATTTACCTCGATATCCCGCAATACATATAGATATATATATATATATCTGATTTATAATCTTTGAATAATCTCATAATTTGGATGTCATATATCCTGAGGACTTGAAAATGAAGATACTGCAGACTCCTCTAATTTTTCCAATTATTTAGATCTCTGTTCTGTTCATCGAAATTCCCAGCCACACTCTAAACTGCTGCGACAAAGATATGTTTTACCAAGACTAATAGCTGCTTTCAAGAAATTATTGGACGTCATCACAATCTATCACCAGCATGCAGCAAGACCTTTTTGCATGTTAATGTTTTGGAATTCATGTCGGGTGCCACATGTGGGGCAGGAAATGCTCACTCTTTTCAGAACACCTGATTTCACCTCATTATGGCCATACGATAATGAATGGCTCGTTTGCAGCAAAGGCGCCGGTCTGCAGCCAGATTAAACATGTAACCAGGGTCCGCCTTATACCAGTATACATGTGAGTATCAATCTATTACCTCCAATACAGCCAAATTTTGATGATTCCAAGAACAAACATAAAATACAACTTTTTGCAATAGAAACAAAGCCCGACCAGTCTATCAAAAGACACACTTTCAAAAAGTCTTCGTAGAAGGCGAAAAGTAAGGTTCCAGGCATTCTTCCAGGAGTTTCATTGATTAAAACTAATATTAGGTAATATTAGCTGTATCATGAATGTAATCATCATAATGCGAAATTTGACTAGCTTGGAATTGTTCTTCAGTTTGCAAAATGGATTTTGTAGAATAACAAGCCATCTCATTTGGGTTCAATTACCAGCAAATACCGTTCACCATAAATATCATATATCTTGTAATGTGTGATCTCTTATATAAATATAAACACTTCTTTTCATTGTATATGCAATTATTATATTCCTTTCTGTTGTAATTTTATTGAAAGCAGGGTACAATATTCCTTGCGGAACATTCCATATTTCCAACTAAATTATGATCCGTTATATTCAATATAGTATGGTAAGATTTTTTGCTGTAACATTACTTACAATATGATAGAAGATTGCTCAAGAATGCACATGAATCATCCAAGGGACGAAAACAGCAGTATGTCCTTGTGGAAATTATTTAGTCGGGCCTTGTTTCTATTCCAAAATGTTCTATTTTACATTTGATATTGGCATCATCAAAATCTGGTTGTATCGGAAGATTCCCAGCAGTTTCATGTAATAAAGACCCCATTGTATAAATACAATGATTGCTTAGTAGAAGTACATGTCGGTTACATTTGATTGTTGTGTGTCACACCAGCATTATCTCTTCCATGTTTAGCTAAGAATACAGCAGAATAGCAAGTATAACAATGCCCAGACCACAGTATAACAATGCCCAGACCACACTAGGTTTTTCAGATAGTACATCATGATGCGTATAATCCAAAAAATTATTGTACTAAAAAAATTATGATTCGAAATTACGATTCATTGGAAAGTATTAGATTGTACCTAATCTTCAGTGTCAATATTTCGATGGCCATGGAGTCATTTACCAAACATTGCTGATGATGTGAAAGAACTATCGCATTATTATTTATTCAAGTTGAGCATGTTGAGAAAATAAAGCTGTTACTAAATAAAGTACCTGTAGAACTTATTTAATTTTAAAAATGGAATATCCATTATGGTCCTTTTTTGTATGTATCGTTTGTATGCAAAAATAAGTTTTTTGACGTTGCGGTTGCAGATTACTGTCAAGTCATTCCAGTTCGCTGCCACAAAGTTTCGCAATTGTTGTGATCAGGCCATATTCGTCGCCGTTTAATTTCGCTGTTTGGCCGCCTCGAACATTTTTTATCGAACCAATTATTTTTCACAACAAAACTGCAGGAGAAAGAATCTTATTAGAATCCTGTGTGAATATGCAATTTTAGTTATTATTTCACATGCATGAGCGCTCCCATAACTCTGGCAGGTCCCCGATTGAAGTATACTTAATATACATGCAACTACTTATCTAGTCGTAATGACAAGTAAATACTCGGAGCAATGGTTCTACTGAACACTTGCAAACAAACACACAGCTCATTTTATTGTGTGACCATTTATTGGGAGCTTCCAGTCTTACTAGTATTCTCTATACAACCAGTATCAGTATCGTGTACCTATAGCAATCATTATCTCCTGAAGAACAATGCTGGTTTTCATAAGAAATGTTTCGCGTTTTATTGGATTGGCGAAATTCGCGATAATGAAAGCTCGCGAATAATTTGTAGTTTTACAGTATAATCTTCATGATTGTGTTAGAAAAAATGGCAGCCGAAGTGGCCAAAAGCAGTGACCCAAGCTAATCAGAGCAACCACATTTTTCCAGTCGCATCACCAGCATTTCCTGTTGTTCAGTATTTGAATGACACAGCGTAGATTGTGGTCACCATGACCTTCGCAAAGAGCTTCAGTGAGTGGGAGTGTTTTCAAGTCTCTGAGTGCATCACATTCATTCTAGATACGCGTTTCTATATATCTGTATGACTATGTGGGGGTATAAATATGTCATTGTTCAGAATGAGTGTCGGACTGAATCCGTATAAGCTCTCACCATCGTTTGCATCTTTCACAGATTGTGTGTCTTCAAGCACTATAAATTAGTCTACTGCCGTTCATATGTACATCAATAATTTAGTCCAGCCTAAGCTCCACCGTTTTTTTTCTCCATTTTGACATATTCTTTAATTCCAGACGTACTGATGATACTCACTGTTTTCATTCAACAAGATTGAGACCTGAATTTCATATCAAAATACGGCCCAAATATCATACACTGCGCCTTCCTCTATATTCAGTAAGGATTAAAAAGATGACAGACGAATTAAATGGCATTCATTTAGTGAACGAGTAGTATTAAGGCGCAGTGTATGATACTTCGGACCAAATGACTTAACGCCGGTGAGCAGATGCCGGGTAATGTCTCGCTGTGTTGTAAGATAAGCACCCATGTATACGGTCCTTTCAAGAAAAGTTATATCTTGTGCTAGCAGACAGAAACATTTGAATGATGCTTACATTCGGAAAAAAGGGTATGCTTGTTAGCAAACCAGAAAGCTGAAATATCACTAGTTACGAACATTGAATTATATGTCTAATTCTAATTGCACAGGTATACGGATATTGATCTAATTGCACAGCTATACGGATATCGATGATGTATATAATACATTATCTCAAATTTGTTTTTACAAAGGATAGCAAATCACATCGCAACCAACAGTGAAATTATACTAATCATTATTAAGTATGCAGGGAAGCCGTTCATAAAATACTTAATACGGACATTACATTACAGTTGTGTAGGTGTGACTATCATGTTTTTCCAGGGACCAGAGTCACCGGGCCATCAGTGTTACATTACCATACTGTGATGTTCTTCCATACAACACATGTACTCCCTTATATAACCTAATTAGCCTACAACTAAAATATGTATATTACTTATACAATGGATTTGTTGCAAAAATAACCAATTGTAATAACTGTGTAATAACTAATTGTGTTTGTTGTGAAAATAACTAATAATTCGTGTTTTAAGAAACTCAAATATGTTGTTATCTCTCTCATTATCACAAACGATATATCCTGACGTCTCAATCTCCGGACATATTCTGACTTAATGAGTCTCATAATGATACAATGGCTTTCTCATACTGACGAAATATACATATAGAATATTGAGCAACTATAGATAATGGACCAATGCAGTCCAAGGTATGAAACTGGAGGGCACTGTTATCTTTCCATAAATCTCATTGGTAGAATACCAAAACAACTTATATTTGTAAACAACAACTTCCTCTAATGCCACATACCACGTGCAGTATATTCTTCAAATTGCAGGTACATTACGAGATGCTCATTAATGTTCGATACATCTTTAAGATAGAGTTCGGTATTGTGAACCTCTGACAGGAAGTCACAGGATACATTTCATTGGGGATTGATAAAAGATGACTCAAGCATGCTAGATGATTTTTCACGTGTCAGTTACGCAAGTTTCAAACACACGCATCTGAAGAATTGTGTCATAATCTCGAAGCAGCATGTGGAGCAGCATGTGTTAAAATGTGGAGCAACTGGGCCACACCAGAAAGTTGAAGCTGGTTAGCAGAAAGAAAAAAGCAAGATAGATTGCCTCAAATTTCAACATGTTCTCCCGAGTAAACACACATAAACGCACAAGCTATATATTTTGGAAGAAATGGTATGCATACTTGCTTGATAACATAAGAATGGTCGTGAGGTATCAACATGATAAATGACGAATCTCCTGATCTCAGAAGAAGTAAATCAATCATTTAGCCGAGATCACATCGCACTTACCAAAGCTCCTTGCTGCATCCGTCTCGCTGATGAAGCGTTTAATAATTGAAGTCTTTCCTACATTGCTACCTCCGAGAATGAAAATCTTAAAAGCTTTTGCTGTCTCACAACCAGCGCTGCGCTCACATTTCATGTCCGACTTTGATCCGAATTCCTTTGATCCACTGTCGGAATCAAAGAGGCACTGAAAAGAGTCAGTTTTATCAGCGTACTCTTTTGTGAGACCTTTGGCAGTTATCTTGAAGCTCCTCAAACGTCCAAGTGGCAAATAATCTACTTCACTGTTGGCACTGCTCCTTCTGTTAGTTTCATAATGTGCAGGAAGTGACTGAACCCTTGGCCTTCTCTTAACTTGTGGACATTTGCCCTCGGATTCCTCTAATTCCCAGTCAGTGGGTGGCTTTGTCATCAAGTGCCGGTGAAATGACACTTGAATTGATGGGTTTTCAATGGTGGGTCCTCTTTGAGTCCCCTGACTATAGCCCTTTGGTGAATGCTTTATGGATAGATGTCTCGTTCTTGCAAGACGTGTCTCAACATTTTGGGCCTGAAGGTCTTGTACTTTGGGAACTGATGTTCTACGTTGTGGCAGCTGCACAGTTTTGTGAGTTGGTATTACCTGGTTCCCACTGGGTCGAGTTTTTGTGTCTTTCTGCTTGAAACCACAAATCCCCACACTCATTGCACCTTCATTCAGAGAATATTTCCTGTGTGACTGTCTGAACATCTGCCGACGATATACACTGCTCAGATTATAGGTCTCACTGGAAAACTTTGCTGAGTGGACGTTAACGTCTTGAGCCGACTGAGTCTTCTTGGTTGTTTCTGAGAACTCGTGGCCTTTCCTCTCGAGGTCGGTAACATTTCCTTCAGAGAACTTTCTGGGTTTGCCCTCAGGCCAGTCAATATTTAGAAAGCCACCACTGTATGACCGAGCATGGAGTTCTTCAAACTCATCCAACATGCCAGATTTGGCTTGATTTTTCATTGCCATAGCTGTTTAGTTTCACTGCAATGCAGATCCATTGCAGAATACACTCAGGTCATTTCCCGATACCAATGGGAATGGTGTAAGGAAAATTATTCCTTGTAAAGATAGGAACACAATTTAATTCGTGAAACTGTATCCCGAATATGGAAGATAGAATTCATTGGTGCCTGAGAAAACATCCATGTATCTGTCATCCGTTCAGATTCACGATTAGTGGTAGAGAACCGCGCTGCGATTCCAGCTTCTGGAATAATTTACCTTGATGTCACGTTATATATCACATGAGGAAGAAATGACTCGGGACCAGAGCGCATCGCGCAGTGTCTCTGCCCGACTCTTCTCGCCAGGCTAATGTATAGGTGTGCCTGCTGTCCGTGACTGGCTCGTTTGCAGCCATGGAGCCGGCCAGATTAAGCATGTAACCTGGGGCCTTACTATATCAGACTTTGCGGATGCACATTCGTAGAAGATAGTTCCATGTGACTTTTCAGGTGTGTCATTGATTAGAAGCTGATATCAGGTGGTATTAGCTATACCGCGTATGCAATCATTATAATGTGAAGTTTGACTACCTGGGAATTGTTTATCAGATGCAAAGTGTAATTGTAAAATAACGATCCATCTAATTCGGATGCCATTAGGAGTGAATCATTATCACCATGAATATCACTGGTATCCAAATCTACAATTTGATACCTTATGTGTATTGTTTTCAATGCTATTTCTTATAGTTCCCTTATGCTATACATTTGGTTAGAACCACAAAAATGTAACCCCTCGGTATATGGCTATAACTTAGAAGCAAATTACAAGACATTCTTCATTTTCGAGTTCTCACATGTTTTGTACATTTAATCTGATGAAACTGGTGTAAAACCTTCACCTCAAGCACACTAATATCTACATTACAAAGGGGAAACAACTATCATCAGCTCATTTCACATGTAACATGTACAATATGTATTCGTTTTTTTCAAATAGTTCCCCAGAAAATAAGAAAGTGCCAGTATGTAATGGATCACGCGCTAAAGTGGAATAATCGGTTTCTGAAATTCATTATCAATCAATTGGCTAGCATATCCTAGATGATATAGCATCATTACAACCCAAAAAATACGTTCGCGTGACCCTGCAGTGGAGTTTGAACATATCGTAAAAACGCACTATGTGAACGAATTGTTTACATCTGCGCTAACATAAACAAAGACACGAATTTCCCTATATTGTCGTTATTTGCAACACAAAATTATCAAACTGAATACTTGAGGTTCCATCACTGTAATATGCCATACATGTACATTGTAAGAGTTTCAAGCGATCGGGCTTTGTATTTCTCTATATTTCCAGCTATTTCTGTTAGTTTTGGATCACTGCATGAGAACCGTTCCGTACGAAACTATTTTTAAAATCCGATTTTCAATGTCAAATTTAGACAAATTCGTGTGCGCATTGGAACTTTCGTATTGTATAGCTGCTCTAAGGACAGCTACTGATCATTTTCAAACGGAAAACCAAAAACCGATTATTCCACTTTAAGTATTAAGAAGACAACATTTCAAGTTGTGATGTCGTCTGTGTAATGCCACCATTGACATCACTGATAAATGAGCTGTCACGGAAGTCTTTTTGGATAACAAGCTCTCAATTTATATTACAGCCCAATAAGTTTGAAGATCAGTTTCAATGTCCAATGACAGCTAACAGATCCGTCCCATTTCAAGGAATATGCATGAACTTTAGCTGCTAGTGTAGCCATGTCCAGGTGAATGAGAAACGTATGCTTCTTTGGTACACATCTTTCAAAACGTGAACATAAATTAGTTAAAACTCCGCCCTTTATTTCAATTCCACAGTCGTCAACGTGCGCACAGTATTCCTGTAGCGGAAGTATAGGAAGCCTGCAAAAAGCAACAACACAATCTGAGAAAATTGATGGTAGGTGGGTATTTTGAGTTGGAAACACATCCCAAACGAGGTTTCCAGGAAAGGGACTTACGATAAACAATTGCTTGACAAACACGAACAGAAGAGTGTCACCTCCCATTAATTGTTGAATTTGATCAACTGTGAACGAATCAACCCCCATGTACAGTAGCAGTGGGCAAAAGTTCCATTGTATGGTGATTACATGTAGACAAAGGGGCGATCGGATGATAATTGAGGAATCATCTCAATTCATGTGTTTATAGTTAATAACAAATAAGCGTCAGGAAATGTAGTAAAAGACATGTGTCGCCTCTCAGCAGTACATAGCTCGATTCCATTGTGGGAAATGGCAAGTTTATTTGAGTCTGCATTGCTGTAGTTTTGACATACTGCAATTAGAGTCACATAGTTTTCACTATTCTGTGAATAACAAGATCAGGGACTTTCCAGACTCAAAATGGAACAATTTCCAGACCTTTTCCAGACCCATATCAATTCGAAACCCCCATGCACGATAGCTCGTTAATATAAATTTAACATGCTACATCAACTTAACTTGTATGCTTAGGCTCCATTATTCACATCTATACATAAAGTATTCGACCTGTAAAACAACATTTTTTGTGTGAAATATTTCGACGAACTGCATCGAACGAGAAAAATCGCTATAAAACATATTTCGGCGAAACATCACCCTGTCACCAGTTCCGAGTAGAAAATCGATACAGACACAGCGCCGTGTCAGCGGTGTTTGATCACCCGTCCCCTTTTGCCTGTTTTTAACTGACTGTCATATCAATATAATTCCATGAAGATTGTGTAGATTTGAAGAGATTTTTTTGCTATAAATACAAATACCTTATATTTCTAAGTTATCGTTAAGTGCTGCAAAATAAATGCCCATTCAATCTTGTTCAAAACTTCATGATCGCAAGTATACTGGGTGCATCGGTTGGTAAGAAGGGAACCGGTACGTGCATGAATATTTTTTGACAAACTTTTCCCCCGACAATTTGTATGGTGGGCAATACGTTCTCATTCAAGAATGACATCTTTCGGAACAGTGCTCAAGCCATGATATCAATAAGCCATCCCCTCGGAGTCGGGCAAATTCCAGGAAAGCCGCTGTCTGATTTGTCAAATCTCGCAAAGTACTCGCAATATTTTTCGGTTGTCAGGCGTGAAGAAAATTTGAGAACGTTTCACAATCTAACTGGAATATCTTTCTTAGTGATTGTCTCCATCTCCTAATCAACACTAAAAATTTTAAAACAAATGCTGCGGTGCTATTGCAGGACCGGACCAACGCATCTATCCATGGGCCGTTTTAATCGTATTTGAGTATGTCGCCTCCTGATGGAGGCGGCAATAACGAAGGTTTCAACAACAAGTGAAACTACCACGCAAAAGAATATCATTATGCTAGTCTGTCTGCTAAGTCCCTTTGCTGCCAACCTCGTTTGGGATGTGTTTAAAACCCAAAATACCCACCTACCATCAATTTTCTCAGTTTATGTTGTTGCTTTTTGCAGGCTTCTTGTACTTCCGCTACAGGAATACTGTGCGCACTTTGACGACTGTGAATTATATTGATGTACATAATACACATGTTTATCACAATTGAAATGTTATTATGTAATCGGAATTATCATAAATACAAAGTCATATGCATTTTCATGCAATTTATAATTGCTCTTGAAAACAGTAAGTGAGAATACACAGTTGTTGTTGTAGAAAATATACATTTATATCTTCGAGAAAATAATGGACGTTACTTGGCGACACGCGGGCTATAAATTTTCAAGGTCACCTGTTTGTGTATCAAAGATACTTCTTCCTTGTTTGTGGTCACCCAACACTGGCGGGGGGAGGGAGGGGGGGGGGGGTAGGTGTGGTGGTTGAGGGTTCTCATAAGTGACAATGAGCTGACAAAATTTGAATCGTAAACTATGATGACCGGTTACTTCAAACACTTGATGTTTTATAGTCAATGCTGTAATAGCCCTCATTAATAAAAGTAATAAAACCACTCGCTTGCATTGTGAAACTCTTCTCCCTATATGAGCATACAACGCCTACGTATCCATACCTCGCGTATGGTTTCTAACTGTTTAGGTTCTTTTGGAAAAGGGTAACAAACGAGATCTGATACGCTCGAATAATAACAACACATCAAGTTTTAAACCTAGTGCTAGATTTCAGTGTAATATGACCACTAATATGGGGGGGGGGGGGGGGGGCGGCAGATGAAGAGTCTGGAGGGAACTCAATTGTTCGAATTGAATTGGAATTTATTTCGGCAATACTGTACAACACGCAATAATCTAAACATTAATAAAAGATATACCCAGTATACGATTTGACGACCGCAAACCACCTCGCATGGGCTAATGTGGCATTGGTGTGAAGCCAGTTCACACCAGATCTATAGATAATCGGGTAATCTATGATACCATCTATAATGTCGACATGTTTCATCCTGTCGCCCGCTGATGATCAGAACATAAGAAAATATCAAATTCATTTGACAATATGTGAATATATTCAGTAATTCGAAAACGACGAATCTGATATCACCCCCCTCGCTTTTGAAAGCAAAGCGGTAAAAAGACGACACATTGACTCATATTCAAGTGCTGAAAAAAATCTACCTGTCTCGTTAGACAGATAACAAAAAATGCTGAATAGACTGAACCGTGGCGAAGTAGGTTGAAAAATACTAGCAACCCGGAAGGTGTACACCTACATTAGAAAATAGTATTTATGTTCTAATAAAGACAGATATATCTCGGTGGTTATATTATTTGGGATCCACTCACTCAACGTTGCAACATGTTGCCTATGAGCGTGTGTATAGCGATACTTTTCTGTTCAACCGTGAGTATTTTTTGTCCTATTTGTTTCGATCTAAATGAAAATAATATAATTCAACGTGAGTTTATAAATCGTAATGCGTAGGAGTTAAAATTGTAGCCGGAGTTCGCGAGGAAATCGACAGTTCGATTGTTGATTCATACCGGTATCAAGGGCGCATACATTCAGACACAATGTAGAAGTCGACTTATGGGAGATAGATTCACAATTATCCACAGGGAAACCTTCCAGCACCATGCGGTTATGTTCCCGTCGCAACGTAAACTTTTTTGCTTCTTATAATGTTTATGAAGTCTAACTTGTATAGTACATTTTACCAGAAACCCATAAGATGTCTGTCTTATGGATTTCTGGTTGTATATATTTTACAATTTTATCTGAAATATTGGTTCATCGGTTCTGTTATTTATGTTTTTGGGGTACATTTTTTAATGCATACTTTCGCATTAGAACATGTACACGTTGCCTCGGTTTACATCCGGTCAAATAAAATAAAGAAAATTTGGTGATTTCCCTACGTGTATATAAGAATATTGAGTGATACTAAACATCGTGAAGGCAACAAAAAGTAAATAAGGAAAAGTTCAACAAGGAAACATAACTTCATAATTGCATACTTGTCGTTCAGAAATCTCAACGGCATTCTTTCGCAAACAGAATTTGGATAGCACGCATAACCAGATACTATGACATAACATTAGGCAGGCAAGGAAGTTACAAACATGAGTAATATTGACTTGTTATGTTTCTTATTGCAAACTGAAAGCACTTTTATTGATGATTGCGTAAAATGTAATATGTACATGTACATTTAATAACATTCTGCGTTGTTCACCAGATGTGGCGTAAATAAAAAGCTAAGCAAAAACAGCATCGATAACATTGGTATTTACATAATCGCAATAGCAGATTTAGGGGAGGGGAGGGGGGGGGGGGTGCGGCGTTCTTCCCCTTTCTTACTTTAAAATTGCTTTTAAAAACCTCGGATCGAACCTCGGATCGAGATCCCGAGCCGTAGAATGTTAGACCCACCTTTCAAAATTTTCTGAATGCGCCTGTAGCGTCGTTTCTTATTTTTAATCTCAAGTTTGTGTCTAATCATTGAAGTGATTTACCTTTTCCCCAGATCATCAAGATGGCGGTAGGGAAAGCGACGTTTGAGGTTCAGATGTTGCAGTTTTCCAACCCTTCGGGGGAGAAGGGGGATGGCAACTGTTGTGATCTGTGTCTGAGCGACTGTGACAACCAGTTCATCTTCTGCCTGGATCAGGTCAGAGATACAATGTGAGTACAAAGGCATTCATGTCTATGATATGACACTATATTATGTAGTATATTAATTATTTCGAATTCATCACGTGTCGCCAGCAATCTTGTCTTTCACTTTAACGCAGATTACTTCCTTTCATATTGTTTTTTTACCCTCGCCCCCGTGGGGGGGGGGGGTGTGAGGGTATTGCATTTGGGTCTGTCTGTCTGTTTGTTTGTCTGTCCGCGTGCATAACTCGGATACAAATAATCCAATCGATGTGAAATTTATATAGGGATGAAGCGGTATGGCAGTGGCTCGGTCCTCCTCAAATTTTGTCGAAATCGGATGAAAACGGTTGCCATGGCAACGGAAAAAGTGAAAATCACTTAATTGGCTAAAACTCCGGTTCTACTTGATTTTATTTTTTCCAACTATTTTTGTATTTTTCTTTGGCCAATTCTCGATCGTATGGTGTACGACCGATGGTCGTACGACGAAAACTCCCCATTATCGCCCGATGTCGAAAAATTAGGGGTCACGACTTTACGACTTTTGGGTGTTCTAAGACTCCAGGCCATATATCGTGAAGCTAGTTTTCAATCGTTTTACCCCATTTTCGTTCAGGAGATGCGCCTGGATGATATAAACAATACTGTGAAATTTTACAGCTAAATATTGAACGACAAGGTCAAGGTCAGAAAAAAGATCAAAATCGAAAAATTGCAATAACTCTGCTTATACTAGTATTAATGATTAACTTCCCTTATTAATTTTGTATTTTTCTGTGCTCAATTCCGATCATTTGCTGAATGACCGATGGTCCTATGGTAAAAATTCCCCATTATCGCACAAGGTAGAAAGTGTAAGGGTCATCAGCTGAAATCACTGATTCGTAGTATTTCATAAGGTGGTAATTCCCAAACCACTGACGATATTCAATAAAATGTTGAATTAAAGTATGCAGTATAAAGTTGTGAGAGCTGGCGAAGTTTGGGTTGTCAGTATCAAGAATTCAGGTCGTGGTCGACAGGTCGAGAATATGTTCAAGATAGAAAAAAAACTCTACTTTTATTTATGATTATTCCTCCCATGATTTTTTGTATTTTTTATGGCCAATTTCCGATCAATGATAGTAAGACCAGAATCCCCGATTATCCCCGAAAATGTGAGGGTCATCAAATCTATTTTTAGTAACTAAATCTGGAAGGGCGAGGGTCTGCAGTCTCTGATTGTCTCGTTTTTTGTACTGCAATAAGCGTTGCCTGATCGAAACTTACTTGAATTTACAGGGCTTTGAACTTTTTACACAGCTTTGAACTTAAACTTTTCTCGGGCTTTATACAATGTAAGTAAACCTGCCCTATGCATGTACATTTTGTTCCTTTCATGTTTCAGCAACACTGACCACAACGTGTGTTCCTATGTACAACACGAAACCGGGGAATTCGATGGAGGGAACAGTGTGACATTCACTAATGATATGAAGGGAATACAGAATCCAATCAGGATCCAGCTCAGTGGAACGGTACGCACTGGAATTATGTTTTTATCTC
This sequence comes from Terebella lapidaria, assembly GCA_949152475.1. Taxonomy (NCBI): domain Eukaryota; kingdom Metazoa; phylum Annelida; class Polychaeta; order Terebellida; family Terebellidae; genus Terebella; species Terebella lapidaria. The sequence goes on along the minus strand of OX424564.1, from coordinate 20,902,747 downwards.
TATTTCAATGATTTGATTATATACAGTTATAATTACTGAAAACTGCGATTGGCTATTTAGCATCATCATTTATGTCATAAAAAGAACATGGAACCAATACCCAAATGTAAAGTATTCCGAGTGAACGAAACTGAGTCCGTTTCATACGGAAGCGTATTGCTATCAAGTGTGTAAAAACTTGTATCTCGTACGTGCGACTTACTAACTCGTATGTTTGACTTATTAACTCGTACATACGACTTGTTAACTCGTATGTACGACTTATTAAGTCATACGTACGACTTATTAAGTCGAACGTACGACTTATTAAGTCATACAAACGACTTATTAACTCGTGCGTACGAGTTAGTAAGTCATACTTATGAGATACTAAGTCATACGTACAAGTTATTAAGTCGTACATACGAGTTAATAAGTCGTACGTACGAGATACATTTGTAGGGTTCGGTGACCCCACGATAGAGAGATATACCCCATTACTGGAGTGTCGCCGAATGTCTTATAAACCTGTCCGCACGTTCACGCTATAACCGTGGTGTCACTACTAGGTAGCCACCACGTCATAACGCCACAGTGCTTTCCCCTTTCGGAGAGACCTCGTCCCCGAGGTCAGCTATATCCCACTGCCCAGTCACATCACAGCACTGAAGATCAAGGGCGCCGCAGCTACCCGATTATGTACACATACTTGGCTGCGATGTGAATCTCAGTGAGGGGCTGACCCCAGGAACGACGCCGAGAGAACCCAGTGGTTCGAAAGGTACGGCACCAATGTAGGGTTCGGTGACCTCACGATAAAGAGGTATACCCCGTTACTGGAGTGTCGCCGAATGTCTTATAAATATGTCCGCACGTTCACGCTATAACCATGGTGTCACTACTAGGTAGCCACCACGTCATAACGCTACACATTTTTTACACACTTGATTACAATACGTTTTACTACGGAAGCGTATTGCTATCAAGTGCGTAAAATTTCTTACCTCGTATGTATGAGTTATATCTCATACATACGACTTATTAAGTCATATGTACGACTTATGAACTCGTATGTGCGACTTAATAACTGTACGTAGGACTTAGTATCTCATAAGTACGACTTACTAACTAGTACGTATGAGTTAATAAGCCATACCTGTACGAGTTAATAAGTCGTATGTACGAGTTATTAAGTTGTACGTACGAGATACTATCGTATGTACGGGTTAGGAAGTCGTACGTACGAGTTACTAAGTCGTACGTACGAGTTATTAAGTCGTACATATGAGTTATTAAGTCGTACGTACGAGATATAAGTCGTACGTACGAGATAACATTTTTTACACCCTTGATAGCAATACGCTTCCGTAGTTTTACAATCTCGAAGTGCAATGTTATGAAGGCAAATGGAGAAAAATTTATGGAACTTCATGAACCAACACATACGCTGCATCATTATTTTTCGCTTTGTCATGGACACCTTTGAACATAATTGTCGAGCACATGTAATAAGTGTTATGGAAACCGGATCGACTATTGCCTGTCTATATATACTTAACATCAGAAACCCATAATTTCTTATGGGTTTCTGTTAACATGAATCAATTCCTGTCCAGGACACTGTGATCCTGAAGGTGCGAGTTCTGGACATCGACGATCCATTGGATGACGAGTGGCTGGACACAGTGTACGGCTCGCTGGTAGTCAAAGTGTTCGGTCGGACATCGGGAGTCCGCTGGGTACAGGCCGAGGTCAATGGACAGCGCGCTGGTAACCCCACGACGTGAGTAATCTAGACGGGAAGGGAGGGGGGGGGGGGGGGGATGAGGAGTGTATGCGGAGGTAGGGGGTGGAGTCGTACATGATCGGAGGGGTGAATGAAAGTCCATAGGGAGTATGTGAATAATATGTGAAGAATGTGGAGGAAGTCGTGAATAACAATTCTAATAGTAGAAAAAAGAAGAAGATAGTTTCCGTGGCTACCATAATTGATTGAGGCTGGAACCAATTTGTAAATTGGCTGATTTCAAATAAATCTATACAGTATGTACCGGTATCTTGTAACGCTGAATTCAAATGAAGGTACCTACGTAAGCCTACATGAATGGTAGGGTACTAGGGTGTATCATGTCTTTATTGTATGCAATGTGAATTCCTCGAAACATCGTCTTCCATGAAAAAATGTTTAATAAACATCATATTAGAATGATCATTACCATGGTTACCATATATACTAGGTGTAATATTTTTGCTGCGTACGATATTGAAAACTAATGAAATACCCGGATGTGTTCGCCGTAAATAGTATAAAAATGGGTAAGAAAATGTAAGTTCTGCCAATTTAGTGAAATGTTGGTAATGACAATAGAAACACACGCACCTGATATGCACATTCCACATAAATATGTATTGGGCTCTCATAGGTAATGAATGTTATAGTTGAGTAGTATTATTCGTAGATAAAACATGTACCAAGCAGGCCTACCCCCTCTAAATTCACCCATGATCGATACTTTTCTGATGAAAACAACCCGTTCATTGTTTTTAACAGAACAAAAGAACAGGACAACAGGACAACTGTGAGCCAGGTTTATGGCAAACAGATATTCATTCCGTCATTTACAATGGAAATAGTGTCAGGTAGTCCAACAAATTGGGCTACACACACATATTTGTTTTGCTGTATGCAGCAAATGGTAACTGTACGCAGCAGAAGAATGTCATGTACACTTGACTCCTGATAATTTGTATATATTTTGTAGAGTTCATGGTGACGAAATTGAGCCTTAGGTGAGAAGGTGAGTACATATATACATGTATATATTAGGAAAAACGAAATATACCGTTCTAAAGTAACTGCCGTCAAAGTTATTGGCCGTATGCTGGGTGTCATAGATCGCGATGGCTCCTAGATGGATGTCCACACTCACTTGGTGATAGGGCCTACTAGTAAATTATGTCATAAATTTCTGCCACTTTCCATGAAATGTTAGAAGGAATAAGGTTGACATCGATATTCGTTTTTTTTATACGTGCCTATATTCATAAAAGGCAGTAAGCTAACTGATGGTTGCAATGAATCTTATACTTTTGTTAGTCGAATTAATCATATATCGTTCAACCAGAAATAACCCCCAAGCTACTATGTACACAAATGCTGACAACTACGAAGACAAGAGAGCATCTGAAGTGATTCTTCAAATGAAAACACAGAAAATAATAAGAAAATATCGCTCGCTCGATAATGATATAACCTCGTTCGTGATCACGTAACCCGACTTCGATTTGCTGCGTACATCAAACCAAATATGTGTGTATAGAACGATTTGTAGGACTAATTGACAATCTTTGAAATGTGAATGACAGGAATTGATATCTGTTGCCATAGACCTGGCTTGCAGAAGTATGCTGTCCCGGTAACAATTAATGAACAGTCCGTTTTCATAAGGACAGTAGAGACAATCGATGAATTTTGAGGGGGTAGCTTGCTATAACTCTTATCACCTGTTAGTGCCCAATATATCTTTATGTGGAATGCGCAGATCAGATGCACGTGTTTTTTCATTGTTATTACCAGTATTTCATCATAATTCACAGAACCTAACTTTTCTTGCCCATTTCTTGTGCTATTAACTGCGTACACACCTGGGAATTCTATTAGCTTTCAAAAACGTACAGAGCAAATAGATTACCCTTAGTGATACAGCCGACACCGAACAACAACCCCCCCCCCCCCCGACTGTTTCAACATAACATTTCGATCAAAGCTTGAAAATGACGAAAATGACGAACGAAATATTTACCTGCTTACAACTAGCTATTCAAGAGCTAATCGGCTATAATATGAACTCCCGTGAACGAACAGAACGAATGATAACCAAACATTGTTCATGTCCTGTAGGCTTATAAGCCCAGCCACGTGTATGTGTGTGTTTTTTGTCGGTTTTGTAATATATTCTTGAATATTGCCTTTAGTTGTCATGTTATGCGCCACCACCATATATTGCCAGTGGTAATGGTGCTTGCACAAATAACTATATGAATACTCCAACACTCAAGTGTATGTACATTTGCGGTCTACGATGATGTCACACGAACCGAATAAAAAATTTTTTCACTTCCACATTGAGTCTGCTAAGTCATGCGAGAGACATACTGTGAACTTTTGAAGGCTTTCGGACATAAATAATTGAGGAGGTTAAATGCCAGGTCAAAACTGCTAGGTTTTCATCGGTGGTTTTTAACATGTTTGGGGTACTTTTCTTCTGGAATTATCCAAAGGAAGGGTATTTCGCATACCCCATCACGTCATCCAAGATATATGAAGAACAAACAAATCATTCGTGATTTATTCACACGTATCTCCCATGTTTATTGAAAATTTCAGTTTCCTGTTTTCGTTTCTTTGTATAAATAAAACCGTTCCACGCGAAAGAAGTAATTCTTCACCCTTAATTTTTACAAGTAGTAAAACAGTCTAACTGAGTAATAACGCGTCTTAATTGGTAAACTGAGCAAAGAAATTAGGTTTCGCTTTTTTTTTCGGTAAGCCTATCTAGAAACTCTGCGAAAATTATTCTCGTTCAAAACCAATTCGCTATTTGTTCCATCTTTGTACAACAATAGTTACGATACTAGAGTATTGCTTCTTCAGGGTTTTTTCCTTATCAGTTTCCACATTTAACACGAAAACTTTTAAACCACGCTGGTCAATCATGACGCATCCGAAAATAAAATATGTGCATCACGCTGATCAATCAGACTCCTTGGAGGAGTACGCCTTCATGAGACAAAAATACCCTTCGATATGTTCATGATTAAAGATTTTCACTTATTTTTTTCTAAAATAAATACTCTTCTTTTTTTCATTCCTGCTGACAGATTGACTCTGCAGTATAGAGGCTACTGTAACCCGAATTACTACGGAGAGCTGTGTGGCATCCACTGTAAAGAGGAAGACAGTGACTCTGAAGGGCATTACACCTGTGATCCACTGGAGGGAAGCATAGAGTGTAGGGAAGGTAGGCATGGGTCGGAACCTCACACTGTGATGGCTCCCCAAAAGCATTAGATGTCCACGGACTGGTGTGTCGTGGACTAGTTCTGTTGGACGGTTTGTTGGCAATATAGCCCAGCATTGCAAGTTTCTTCTCAGTCGTCTATAAATACATGACTGTATAAGCTAAATTCCAGCGGGCTATTTGTACATATGGGTGATGGTCTGTGATCAGTCACACTGTCCGTATAGGAGTGTGTTTTTTTTTTTAATTCCCGAGATAGGAACTTGATAATATCGACTTAGTATATCGATAATGTATCTCAAATAAAATGTAACGTTTTGACGGCATACAAATTCGGAAATTTGAATTTCTATGGATAGACCAAAATGCTGGGTTAAAGCACTAATTATGTGGCGGCCGCCAGATAATTAAGTGGTGGCCGCCAGATAATTAAGTGGCGGCCGCCACTTAAATATATTATCACACCTGGCACTACGGTCTTCCGTAATTTAGAGCTAGTCGCTGTCCGGTAATACAAGTTCATTATTCATACATTTATTATCAAGACATTTTATCAATAATACATTTTATTATTTGCGCTCAAGGTTGGGTGTTCCCCGAGTCCAGTTGTAAAACAAGAGACAACCCCTGCACCCCGACCACGTGTAGCAACGGTGGGACTTGTACAGGGGGAGAGGGTACATTCACCTGTACCTGTCCAGGGCGATATACAGGTACAGTGGCAACCCGATCATCCGAAATCTCGATTACTATAGTATCCGGAAAGTGATTCGAGGAAATGTGTTTCATTTCTTATTGCACATTTTCGATAATACATAGAGTGTTTTTTTATATATATATGAAACGTTATTAAATTACGATTATATGTCCCCATTTATTTAGAAATTAAATCGAGTGCATTGATACATGAATATCATGGCTATATTCTACACCGTGTAGGTTTCACGTGTGACAGTGTTGACGAGTGCGCGGACGAACCCTGCCAGAACGGGGGGACATGTGTGACTGAAGCCGGGGGTTACACATGCTTGTGTCTCGCGCAGTACACCGGTAAGAACATTGCTATATTTGGGATCGATGTATGTTATTGAAGCAATAAAGAAAGATAATTTTTTTACATATAATTTCGTTTTCGTTCGAGTACCAAAGATCCAATATAATTTCGGAATGATTAAACTATGTGAATTTTATTTTCTATTTTGCGTTCGTGTGCTGGGGGTTCCTTCGTTGATACAGTAACTGTTGGAAGCACATAGGCGTATACATATTCTTAGGAGCCAAATTCACACCGTCTCGTCCAGATTCTTCTGGGTGATGGTCTGTTTCAGGCCACTCGCTCAGCACAGAATGCACGCTGGATGCCCAACAGGGATTCGCAATGATGGCTTCATGAAAATTTGCGAGGATTTTTTATTTCCAGGTCGGATCTGTGAGTCCATGACGACGGACGCTTGCTCCAGTCAGCCGTGTATGAACAAAGGCACTTGTGCAAGCCTCGTGGACAGCTACACATGCATCTGCCCTGATGATTACTCAGGTACCAAAACATGTTTCTATTGAATGATACCATCGTCGATAACAAATAGTTCTCTATTTTACTTCCCTATTTTGGCGATAAATCTGAGCAATATCTATGGACTGTACAAAGGTCATCAGTCGGACAAATAGAGTGTCAAATGGACAAATAGAGTGTCCACGTTGAGTCAGCCATAATAGAAGTCTTTTATCATTTTATTACCGTGGTCATACTCATAAATTCTCCCAGGCCGCCGATGTGAGCAGTCAATGTTCGACCCGTGCAGTGGTCAGCCCTGCCAGAACAACGGCACTTGTATAGGGTTCGCCGAGGGTTACACCTGTAGTTGCCCGGATGTCTATGAGGGTCAGTAATCCCTTCATTTTGTCTATTTATGTAGGTGAACACTATACCTGATGACCCCAATGATATATTCCTTCCCATGGCATGTTGGAAACCATGGTGGGTTTTTTTTTTCCAGGGAGACACTGCGACACATACAGAAATCCATGTGAACGTAATCCTTGCCAAAACGAGGCTGAGTGTATGATTATCGACAGGGCATTCTATTGCGTATGCTCAGAGATATTTACTGGTTAGGTTTCTGTTTTTTCGTTGTGTCTATTTATTTACAAAACATAATGTAGCAAGTTTAGGTTGTATTCTGAAAAGCGAAATGACTATTATTCCTCTTTAACTTACGATACTACTTGCATTTTAATGTATGCTGATGTGTTTCCTCTGCTGCAGGCGAAAATTGCTCTGAGTTAGTGACTGTGGCCCCATGTGACACGGTCTGTAACAATGGCGGTGTCTGTGTCAGCCAGGGGTTCTGTGAGTGTCTGCCTTGTTTCAACGGACCTCAGTGCAATACATCCGTGTGTAATAATACCACAGGTATGGTTTCTTCACTGTCATTAAACGAATGAATAGAATATGTTGCTAAATTAATCTTTTGTAATGGGTCTGTGTAAGAAAGTAGTGTAGAATGTAAAAGGATAATAACCGCAACCTAGATGAGTGATGCGGGGGGGGGGGGGGGGGCATATACAGTATTTCAACAACTTCCTACTAAGAAAATCAACAGCATACTCGTATCAATACCACCGCACACTGAGCCAAGATTGTTACGTAGCTTCAGCCCGAACATTTACTTAAAAATTATATTTCTAGCAGGTGCTGCATCATTATCACCAAACACCGGGAGGGACATCCCTACTACATGGATAGCAGTAGCGTGTGTGGCATTCGTCGTAATTGTGGTTGTTATAATCGTAGTTGTACTTGTCGTACGTCGGCAGCGAATGAACAGGTCGGTGCTGATCATTATCCGAGCAAACGTATCAAAATAAGCCAAATTCTGAACACACAATTTTATATCGTGTTTGCTTCTAACCAGAAATGGACAGGCCAACGGTGTATTGCAATCACCGGAGGCATCTAACGTCAAAACTCCACCTGACGACGTGGAAACTCCTGCCGATATGGAGTCTCCACCCGCTTCTCCCACTGATCGCTATGTCAGGACTCCATCCAATACTATGGAAAAGAAAGTGGACCCTATTGCCAACGACTACAGCGAGATCAACGAGGCACAGTTGGGACAGATTGTGGAGCATCCCTACGTAGAAGTGCTAGGGGAAAACAGCGGAAACGATAGACGCGCTCAGCGAGTGGCCGGGCCGGTTGATGAGAGCTACATGGAAACGAGGGATCATCGGAAATCGACTGAAGAGTCACGAATCTGTGCTGGAGCGGGTGAAGTAGCTACAATGAACAGAGAGCCAAACGATGAGAGTCCCGCAGAGGGTGACGTATTGAATTCTCCTGCAGCTGAGGACGAAGACACGCAATGCAAAGCGGGTGACATTCAGATGAGACCGATGAACGGAGAAGGGCTGGCAGTCCAGAATGGGGAGGAAGAACGCTATGTGCAACCCATGAAGATCAGCCGACCTGCTGCACAAGATGAAAGCGGATACATGGAGCCAGTGAAGACATCGGACCCCTCCTCATCGCCGTCAGTGTGATCTCACGTACGAACAGACGTTTGTCTTGTCGCCATCCTTTGTGGTGAACAAGAACACCGATTATGATGTCGGAACGAGTTCGCTAATTCATTGTCCATTCGAAAGTTGTACAGGTCCAGTTTTCAATTTATACATGCAGTGTTATTACAATAAAACGTTTAAATGTACTATATACTAATTAGAACATAGATCTACGCAAATATATTATGCGTAGGTTTACGTTGTAAATGACACGGTTCCACGATGAACAATATATGGTCGCTATATCATGTACATGTATATGTGACTTTTATTATTATGTGTACAGGTATGTGATGATAGGTCTGACAGTGAAGAAAAAAACAACAGTACCGTATTTTTGTTTAGCATCAATGCCCATGTTGTGTTACATTCAATGTCTAACTCCCGTGTACATAATTATGGTTGATGTTTCGATTAGAATTGCAAATTGCGCGCAGGCTTGTCACATGTATTCTTAAAGTAAGTGCTATAGTGGAAGCCTTGTATTCTAGTAGAGTGATGATGTATGTAGCTTCATAAATATTTATGTATATGTCCAAATGAATACTAGTATCCAAGAGAAATGTATCATACTTTTATCATTATGAATGCCTGCTATGTTAGAAATGTTTCAGTATTCTTCATTGTGATGGTACGAACGCAATAATCATGAGCATCATAAGGATACTGTTTCGACATAAACGAGTTGTATCTACTGTGCTATATGTTTTATTTTGTGTGCTTGCTGTATATGTATTATTCAATCCTATTCAACTCTTGCGAACATTACCGTTTTTGGAAATTGAAGAGGTGCAGATAGGCGATGAATCCCAACATGTCGCACTCGAAGGTGTTCGAACAAACGATCGTCAAACACACCCACAAGTGGCAAAAAAGCTATCGAAAAGAATTCTAGATCTGCCATTTGTTCCACGGAAGTTCATCTGCGAGGATATCTTGGAACAATCTGGACGGAATTTCACATACTCCGAGTCCTACTGGGACCACGCTGATGCCTACAGAAGCGCTCTCCACCTCAACAACCTGGTTGAAGCATCGACAACCAACGAATTCTCGTGGATACTGCAGGAAATAGCTAGACTCCCCTTCGTGAAAACTATTTGCCAGACGTCGTTTGGAGAAGGGTCTGCCAGTTTCCAATGGTTGGTCGCCAAGGAAGATACCGTCGTCCACTGTTTTGATCCACTTCTCAGGAACTATTCACTGGAAATGGTCGATTTCATGGCCATCGAATTCCCTGAAGCTTTTCTGATACACGCTGGGGATCCCAAGGTGGTAATTCCCAAGTTCGCTCGGAAGCACTCTGATGATGTCACTTGTGACGTCATATTCGTGGACACGTCGGTGGATACCGAGGAATTCCGACTGAACTTGGTCAATCTTCGCCGATTGGCTAACCCATCAGAACACGTGATCGTTCTGGATTCAAGTGACCAAGGGGGTTCGAGAACGGATGTTTGGAATGTGTGGCACAAGCTCGTGGAACGTGGTGACGTCACTGAACAGTTCAGCTGCACATTTAGAGAGACAGAAGGAATTGGTGCAACGGAAACTGGCTTGACTATTGGAACATACCAATAGTGAATGCATTGGTTGCCCGGTTAGCTCAGTTCGTAAGTGGGCTGACTTCTCACCAATGCAGTCGGTTTAGGCGCGGGTTCGATCCCCGGCCTCGGCAGTATGTGAGGTGGTATGTTTTCGCCAAACCGGGCAAGTGGGTTTTCGCCAGGTTCTCTGGTTTCCTCCCACACTAGTGACCACCCACATGCCAAGATCCGAGCCAACAAAAGATGTTAATATAAGCTGATGCTTGTTCATCAATTGTTGTAAAATAAATAAAGTTTAAAGTTTTTTTGTTTTTTTTATTATTATTAGTGAATGCATTGATTTTGCAATAACTATGATCAAACCGAAGATGATCATTATTGAATGCTGTGTTTTACATTCTTTCTTGTACATATGTAAAGGTTGATGCATAAATTGTATTGTTATTAAACTGTATTTGTTACACTGTATTTGTACATGTAGCTCATTCGTTACTGAGAACGCAGCAATATATCCGTTTCTGTGGTCCATTTAATTGTTCCAATTTTACACTACTCAACAAACTTTAAGTGTTCATTAAATACTCGCCCGTCCACTGAATTTTGATACACTCTGAGAAATGGCCATAACTACAACGTTATCCGCCGTATCTATTGGTTGCAATTTGGGTGGTTATAATGATAATATTGTTGTATGTGAAAATGTATTTTTTCTCTCGATATTGTTGTGTGATATCAATGTTGTAGGGAGGTACTTAGTATACTACTAATGACAAACACACAACTTGAGGAATCGTGATAGTTGTTCGTCAAAAATATATATACGTTTTTGTGATCGTACAAACGTAGATGCAACAAATAGAATAACTGGCAATACATTTAACAAATGTGATGTTTTTGAATATCAAATACTAGTACATCTCAAGCTTGCAAATAAAATACGATATGTACATGCAAACTCTAAAATTGTTACTTACCGTAGTTTCTGCTTCTACCCTGCCTATATACGAACCACCAAACTTGCACTAATCGGTACTTCTCACATGTTAACGCCTAGGACGTGGTTAAGCATGTTGTCATCCTGTGAGCCAAGTTCGTCGATGAGCTGCCAGACGTGGTTGTCCTTCTCTGCCAGCATCGAGAGACCTTGCTCATTGTATCCTGCCTCTTTGGCCCTGTCCACCTCGTGTTTGTGCATCTCCTCACCACTCGCTGATAGGTAACTCCTCCAGCACTTCATCGCTCCAGTCATCGCTTCATCTAATTGGGAAGGGGGTCCACTGTTACTTGGCAACCGTGGTGGTGCTCGTGGAGCAGTGGGTTGCGTCGTACGGTAAACTCTTTGGTAGCCATGCTGGTACGGATGCCTTTGGTAGAGTGGTCGCTGCCAATAGTACGATCTTCTCGGCTTGTAGCTTTCCAGTGTGTACTGATACGGTCGATGAGTTCCTCTGTACGTCTGGTATACCCGTTTGGTGTCATTTTCCACCGTGTACAGCTGTTTTCGATAGCTATTGGGAATGGTCTGGAGAACTGACTCTGTCTTCATCTGCGTGTTCTGGATTTGATTGCGGGAACGGTTTATTCGGTTTAGCGTGATACTCTCTTGTTCTACTTTGACAGTTCCTTGTTTATCAGATACAAAACTGGTGTCCTGTCCTGTGAGTTGGTTGTCACTTTCTGTTGATGTTCCGGGCTTGGGATCAGTTCCATTCCCAGGGTTGTTCATCTTTGATGATGAACTTGGGCGCTCTATTTGAACCGTGCTACTAGTTTCCGCAGTGGAAGCGGACTTTTCGAACTTGGCTTGTAAACGCCTGCGCTGTAGGATGGCTTTGGGGCTTATTGGTTGAAAGTCGGCAATCTTAAGAGTGGTTTGCAGGCCTGTTTGGATGAATGCTGAATTCAAAATATCAGTTTTCTGTGCTAGTTTCGCTGGTTTCTCGCCGTGAGAACCTCTGATAGCGCTATTTTTACTGGCGTCGTCTACTTGAGGTGTGACAATCGTACACTCGTGCCAGCGGTTCTTCGAAGGCAGCAAAGCTTGTCGTGAAAGCCCACTCCTGGAATCCTCTTGGAAGAAACTTTCGTCACAAAGAATACTTTCGCTAGTGAGTACAGTTGTTTCTAGTGGGTTCTCCCTCGTGGAACGACGTGTATCGGCGACACCATGGGAATCGTTCAGTTCTATTCCAAAGCGAAGGTCACCGCCACTTTCTGGAGACTGCTTTTGAACCACGACTATCTGGGATGTCGGCTTCCTCTGGGTGGATACCTCGTCACCAGTGATAGGTTGTGAATAGTCGTGGTCCATATGTTTGGATGTGGTCGGTGCTTGGTGAAGTGGATTCGCTTTCTGTTCACCAGGCGCAGGACTGGATTCCACCACTGGTGACTGCTGACGACTGTGAGGCGTCACTTTATCCCCGCCGTCCATGATGGGCGCGACTCGAGCAGGCGCCTATGACCGCAACTCATCTGCCATCAGACTGAAATACACATTACCGGTGAATACAGGGGGTGATCACAAAAGATATAAACGTTTCTGCATTCCAGCTGTAGGAATAAATGTGCAGATAGCCAACAGATGCTACTATAAGGAGGACTGCAGACTATAAATGGGCCTCCATTTAGGGGTTGACAATCGATCTGCATTTTCAAACTAGGCCTATGCCCCGACATCTATGACAAAGTCTGTATTCAGCCCGCCATCATAATTATAACTTAAAAATTCTATGGACGTCATCATGATCTGGTTGATAAATACACCAAATCCATGTCTGCCATGCAACTAGATCTATTTTAATTTTAATTTTGGGGAATTCATGACGGGTGCCACGAGTGGGGCAGGAAATGCTCACTCTTTCCGGAACACCTGATTTCACCTCCTAATGGCCATTTTTGGGGGTTCATGAGTTTCCCTGTCATTTTTGTTTTCTCTCACTTCGTATGCCTGATATGACTTTCTGTCCCCGAACTATGAGATTGGATAACGGACCCTGTTCTGTTTGCTCGGAGTACTTAATACTGGGTATTGATTCCACGTTTATTCAAACCATATCCATGTATAATTTTGAAAACCGTGATACTGGGTCCCATGAACACCCTTGATGAATGATATACTAGTCAAAAGCATTTCTGTGTAGCCTATAAAAGGTGACCCTGTACGTAACATAAACAACAAAACTACATGTAGTTGTAAGCAGGGTCACCACTGCATATGGGACTATCTCTGTTCGAACAAACAAAAACCCCACGTTTAATAGCATTTGATTATTGTTTCTGCTGCATGGTATCATTGTACACCCATAATCAAGCAAACAATAAGAATAGACCTAAGTCATCACATGTTGCCAAACTCCTTGCGAAAAACAGATTACTTCCTATAAGCTTTCTATAAGAATCAGTAGGCTACAGTAGGTCTAAAACTTGTTATTTTGTTACAATGCAGATCCACAGTTAGGCTACTATACACAATGTATGTAAACAGGAATTAAATTAATGTCTAATGAATTTACCTCGAAAATTATGTAGGTCGGTACTAGCATAGACTTAGGCTATAGCTAGGCATAGTAAACTGTTCGTAGGCTACTCACACTCCGCAGTTCAGGGGTCTCCGTCTCAGCTAAATCTATCTGGATCACGTATCTCGCTTCTCTTCGTAGGACCACAAAGTTTTTGGGCAATCGTTGAATGTGACCAACGACCTTCAGTAGCTACGCCGTGATGTGACCAACCAAGAATCGAAACGTTACCCATAGCAACACTGACAAACATCGAACGCACGTGCTAATTGGAATATTCCTGATTCCAGCTTTACTTCCAGGATGTTCAGGCCTAATCAGGGGTCCTTGGTTTAACTACGTACCTGTAGGGCTGGCTATATAGCTATATAGATCTATGCCCTGATATTCGTGGAGATACGCTATCTGAATGATGTCCACAGTTAATTAGACCTATGGTAGGTAACATTTACGCGTTTCTATAAATGAGATTATAGGTCACCGTCTCATGTACACCAAAACCTAGATCAAAACGATCGTTGGATCAATTTAAAACTTCACTTGTTTCCTTTCAGCATATTTTAAAACCAAATTTAAGTTTTTGTCTCGAAAAATTAAAAAGTTGGGAATCTACTCCAATGTTAATTTTCACCTCAGACATGAAAGTTGTTCGTCCGAACAAAATTTGGCATGCTATTCGATGTTCAAATTAGACAATACCTTGCAAGAATGATATTTTATTACAAAGCACATATACACATGTACATGTAGGGCCTAGGTTATGTGTAAATGTGTCTCCCAACTGAAAAACTGTCCTTATATCAAATTTCTCAGTAGAATAAAGATCATGAAATCTCAAACTTGCTTTAATTCCCTTTGGAGTAGATCGCCAACATTTTTTTTCAGTTTACTTTTTTCAGTTGATTGATTGATTTTTATTTGGCAATAAAATATACAGGTAAAAACACGTACATGTAGTAAAATATTGCCGAGGATAGCACAAAAAAGCAGCCAAAAAGGCACTTATTTCCATTGTGGTCCTCTTAAGATGGACGACAGGCTAGCAATAACACATCGACTAGTAAATGTTAACAAAGATAGTAATCTAATAGTTGTAAAAATAATAAATACTAATACTACTACTAATAATAATAATAATAATAATAATAATAATAATAATAACTGATACAAAAATTAATTACAAGTACAAAATTGGAAATAAAAATAAATAAAAACAAAAATTACAAATAAGAGTACAAAACCTAATAATATACATATAAGGCTTGACTAGCACCAATTAGGTTATTAAAAATATAATCTTTGACTAGTTTTTTGAATGATTGTTTGGATGGAGACCTTCGAATTGATAATGGGAGATTATTCCACAAAAGGATGGCAGAATACATGAATGAGGATGCACCAAAACTATTCACACGAGGTATGGCAAAAGAAGCTATGTTGGATCTAGTTGCATGACCTGAAGAATTAGGGGTAAAATTACATTTCAGATATTCCGGAGCAGAATCATTGTTTATGTTATACATGATGGACAATTTTAACAGTTCAACACGTTACCAAGGTGAAGTCCTGAAATTTGGTGAAAATGATTTACTTGCAATGCCAAGCATCTAGGCTATTTCATTTGATCCGACGATATTCAACAAAGTTATGGCTAAGAATCACTTGAGGTTTTGTGATGTACACTTGACTAGAGAGATCACCGGTGAATATCGATAAACAAATCTAGGCTGTTTCATTATTTTTTTTACTCTAACGAACCACCGTACACAGTTCGCGAATGCACTGCCACCTGGCGAACGAGATAAGAACGACGACGAAATGTTCGGTGCAGAATCGTACCAAGTAACACAGCAACAACAAAATACACAGTTGGCTGGAATTCGACAGAAATGGAGTAAGATTTTGTTTTAAATTTTTGCCGTGATGTTTCAAGTCAACGTGGACGATATGAGTATCTGAATAAGATTACAATCAATAATATAGAACCTAGGATAGTCCGTGAACTGTGCGCACAAGTTTCCACAGTTTGTAGCTCGCCGCGATATGATCGGATGATTGACATACTGTCGGGCCGGGTTAACTTATGACCATGCTTATGACTGTATGGCCGCCACTGGGCTATGGCCGCGTATAAATTTCGGAAATTGCACGCAGCATGACACATATATGTGGTTACATTTTTTTTTGTCAATATTTGTATCTAGATTCATAAAATATTTTGCTCAGGTTATGTATTCAATGAATTGGAATGTCTATGTCGATCAGTTGGTCCGGTAATCACATTGATATGACTTGCCTTCCTATTGTTTGGTGTCCATAGGTCCTGTAAGTCTCGTTTCACATATGTCGTAAAATAACGTAATCATGTATGTAGTGGTGACCAATATTTAGGGTCAGCACAAGTACAGATTTAACTCGAGTACTCGGGTGTTGTGACTTGACTCGTAACCAAGTACTCCGTATAAAATTAACAACTGTAGATTGCATTGGCAAAATTTTTCGAATAGATCGTCAATTCACCATGTGTTGCACTGGGGCTGCCAGTAGACTTATCGGTGCAAAATTTCAAGTTGATCGGATGATCCAAATCAAAACTACGGCCCCCATTTTGAATGAGTTTGAGTATAGTGACTTATACATGTATTGTACAATGTTGTTCGAAGGTGGTGGTTACAAACGTTTGTCATCATTAGGTTACTTTATCACCAAATATTGCCAATCATTATATTATTTGATTCAAGGAATCATATATGCAAATCATTACCATTGTGAGTTACACATCAACTTTTGACTATACAAAAAATCTCTGCACTGTGTGTGATTTTGCTTTACTACACTCCTGATCAACAGTATGACGGAGAGAAAACAGCGAGATGCCCAGATGCGGGCGTCAATTAACCAGAAACTCGTTGAGAGTGGAGAACGGGAACGGTGAGTGTTATCTGGTAGCTATGGTAACTGGCTAAATCTGCATGGACTGTTATTTATAAGCCAATAGCTATTGATGACATTAGGAAACAATTTTCTCCACAGGCTTCGAGTTCAGTAAAAAATAAAATACAAATCTACAGATGTACAGACTTTCAATGGATTACATCATATTTTACACATTCTGTGTTTTCTATGATGGCTTGACTTCCAACACAAAACTACAAGAGGCAAAGTACATGTACTGAACTTGGAAATGAATGTGCATTGAATCATTTGAAATGTTTGTCTTCATGATTTGTTTAGGCTGATGGAACTGTTGAGAACCAGGCTGATTGAGTGTGGCTGGAGGGACCAACTGAAAGCCTACTGCAAAGGTACGTTAAACACAATGGTAGCCAGGTAATGTATACTGAATGCATGTACAACATTGTGTGATACAAGTACATAGCTATACAACTGTACGATATGACATCGCCTGTCCTAAGTGACGTTGTGTGATTGGTTTTCTTTCTTTTTTTCGTTCACAGAAATCGTGCGTGCGAAGGGCTTGGAACATGTAACTGTAGACGACTTGGTCACGGAAATCACGCCAAAAGGCAGAGGTCAGGCAAAATTACATGTCAAAATATAACTGAAATATTTTCAGTAGATGTGTGAAGTTATTAGGTGGAAAATAGGAAATTTTTCTTTAAATTAGCAAGTGCATTTTCGGCCCACATTGAGGGTGTTTAAATCAGGGTCCCATTTGAAGAAGATCAACATTCTTTGTGAATAGTGTGAAAAAAGGAAAGTAGCGCTAATTGTATATATTTGACAAAGATATATGTTTCTGCTCCCTTGCAGCACTGGTTCCCGACAACGTGAAAAAAGAGTTGCTACAAAAAATCCGCACATTCCTGGCCCAGCAGTCAAATATGTGATGACGAATCAACCCCCACCGCATCACGCCCCGACTCAGCATGTCACATCACAAGTCTTCATTCAAAGTCCGAAACACACTGAAAACTGTAATGTAGTCTGACCATTCCCACTGAAACTCAGCAGCTCAGTTTTAGCATCCCCGCTTGTAATATAGCCCCAAATGTAGACATTCCCTCGCTTGAAAGATATGGTTTTATGCTTTTTAGATCAAACTAGATGTGTCAGATTGCTTCGTGTACATTGTTGAAATCGGATTTCCTATATGCTTTGTGTTGTGACTTGTGAACTAATTAACACAAATATTACAATTTCACTGTTCAGCTTCAATAATGTAATATCTGCTAAACAAAATGTGATGGTGCATTATAGTTGTAGGAAAGAATACCAACATTTTGCGCTAAGAGGCAGGGCTGCATTTATTTATTTACTTCACGAAGGAGTTGTATGGAAAACACAAATCGGGAATTGATGACTTAATTTATAATACTTTACCATTTGTTAAATGCATAATATAATTATATATGATTGTTGTGAGTCCCTATGTATCTGTGTTTTCGATGTGTACCATGGGTTATTTCACTGTCACGGGGCATTGCTCATCATATTCATGAACTGATATTTTCCAAGTTCCACCGAAATACATTAGGATTACAATGTATTGCAGTAATATCAAAGCTGTACACAATTGAACATCATTGGCTTGGCCAGACATATCAGTGTATTTTGATATAACAAAAATGATGTACAGTATACAGTACAGTATAATGTACAGTGTAAAAAATATGGGGCTCTGGTGTTCATTTACTCGTACTCGTATAGAATTATGGTATAGCTCACTGCACTGGTGCCTTGTCTTTTATCTGTATCTTGAGTATTAATATCTTTCTAACTGGAATCAAATTTACCCCGTGGTATCAACATGATGCCTATAAAATGTATGACTTATTATTGTGTATTTATTTGGTATCATCTATCCTTCACTCAATATGTAACCAAAAATGTTGAGAAAACCCCTGAAGATTGTGGTTGTGCAAGCTCATCAGTGTTATCACTCGCCTAATTGTGGGGACTATAGTATAGAACTGAAAGCGTTGTCCAACCAAACTAAACAGGTTTTGTTCAAGTCCACGAAACCAAATGTGTGATTGGCTATAGTTGATTATGTCAAAATTGGTATTCCTGGATATTAAAGATGCAGAACCCCTGAGGTGACATACCAAAAATATTTGTGCACACCATTTAATAATTCGTGCGTACGAAATACTAATTTGTGGCCACAGAATATTAATTCGTGGCCACGATTCAACAATTCGTGCGCACGAATTGTTAAATCATGTGCACGGATTTCCTGAACTAATCCGTGGGCACGATTTAACAATTCGTTCGCACAAATTAGTATTTCGTGGCCTTGGATTGGTATAGCTAATCTGTGGGAACGAATTAGTACTTCCTGCCCACGAATTAGTATTTCGTGCGCACGAAATAGTAAATCGTGCCCACGGATTGTTAATTCATGGCCACGAATTGTTAAATTGTGCACACGATTCAGTAATTTGTGTGCACGAATTGTTAAATCATGCCCACGAATTGTAAATCGTTCACACAAATTTTCAAATCGTGCTCACAAATTGTTAAATCGTGCCCACAATTCGTGTGCATGATTTAACAATTTGTGCCTACAAATTACTAATTCGTATTTCTCATGGCCACAAATTAGTATTTATTCCGCAATAAATATTTTCTGTATGTCACCTCAGGGGCTCCGTATAAAGACATAATATGTACCAGGAAAATTATATTTCTGCACATGTCAACTTTGTGCCTTTTCTTGGATAACATGACACCTGAGTATTCTTAGTATAGATGTTTCCACTTGCTGTTGGTTTGTGAAATTCTAGTGAGAATTGTATCAGCAAGCACATAACGCGATAGGTCATATGATCACTGTGCTAAGGTTATCGAATGGACAAAAAAATGGTAAATATAAGTTTGGGAACTGAAAACATTGCTTGTTCTCTGGTGTAGATACTTTTTGTACAGGAATCTCAGCATTGAGTTCCCTGTGAAGGGTCCTGAGAAACAGTATTGATATATGTGTTGTAAAATGTTCAAACAACACATCATTTCACAATTACACCTACATAATATAATCTGCCAATATTCATCTGTTAAAATAGTGGATCAATCATATGTACTGCTGAAAGTTTGCAAGGACCAAATGCAATTCAGTTATGCTGCGGATGTATGATTTCTTGTAAATATGAGCAAATGTGTAGAAGTGTGAAGTATATTGTGTGAATATATGTTTGATTAACTTGTACTTTTCTTTGTGAGTCCCATTTATGGTTTGTCGTTTTTTTTTGTGGTTCATGTATGGCATCATTGAGGATAACTAGACGTTATGATGGTGTTTTCTTCGGATTATGAGAACATTATGATTGCATTTTTCCAAATTGTATCAGAAATTTGCATTCGGTGCAATCAATGCCCAGAGCTATAAATTGCGTCATCAACAGTGGAAATAGTGTTTCATTTTGCGATACAATAGTACGGCCACAGGCCGCACAACAAGAGATCATGTACATGTATTTCTGATTTCTGAAGTATGTAAGGAGATGTGTATCTCTGTTTGTGCGAATCAAGAAATGTAAAATGGGAAAAAAATTGTAAAAATTAGTCATGAATGTCAGAGATCGAAAACAAATGAATAATTCTAATTTTTGATTTCTTTAGCATTGCATATCTTCAGTTATACCTGATTTCAAAAATATTTTCAAAGAAGTGCATTTTGCAAATGGTATACTTTCTTATGATCACTCTTCACCTCAACTTAAGGGTGGTGGTTAGAATTAATGCAGTAGGAATTCAAAGTAAATCATCGTTCAAATTTGACGAGACATACAAGCAGGTATGTTCACTGATGAGGTACACTACTTAATGTGTTTCACTGCATGTGCCAAAATGTTTACTGTGTGGTGTAAAAATGGTAGAACTATGAAGCGAATTGTTGCAAAAAAATGAAACAACTTGTGCTGCTTCAGTATCATAGAAACGTCACTGAATTCAACTGTAATATTTTTTTGTTCACTGATGTGAGTGCCTTGTGTCTTTGTTTCTCTGTTTTAACTTCCTACACATATTTTCGTATAATTACTTTTCAAGTATATGTATCAATACATATTAACTGTAACAGTGATGACCTCGACCTTCGTAATAAAACACTGTTCACTCTATCACAACTTGGTAGTTCTGCAGTTGATATATCTCTTATTTTTCACCATCAAAGTTGACAGACAAATCAGGCCATGAAAAATAAAATAACTGTTTCTTGTAATTGCATTTTTTTCGTAGCAGGGAGGCAGATTACACGATTGTCGTGGTTTTGCATCTGACATCAATCCCTCTGGGCGTCTGTCTGTTGTCCCTCTTCCATTGTCCTTTCGATATATATATATGTTGTGTCAAGAATTTCTTTGAAATTTGACCACAATTTACTATCATGCCACTTATTTTGTGCATGGAGTCGATTTGCTTGAATCACTTGGAATTACCAAGTTGTAGGTCTCAAAGGGTGAAAAAATGTTAGAAAATGAGCTAATTGCCTCTTGGAAACTACATGGTTCAGTATAGAGATTAAATTCCTATTACAAGCATTCAGGAAGTTGTATGTTGCATCTTTCAATGAAATTGATCTCGATAGCTGAGTACTGAAACTAAATGTAACATTCACCTAAAATTTTGACTTGCTCTTTGGGAATTGAATGCTCAGAGATAGAGCTCGGGTTTCTAGCATAAAAATATAGAAATCCTATATTTTGTTTGATGACCTTGAACTTGACTCCGATGACCGTCAGTACTTAGAACTCTTCATGATGTCCACTTGGAAATGATGAATTGATCTACATGTATAGTACGCTGAAGGCTGCAAAGAGCGCTCAGGATTTTATTACAGGAATTTATACAGCAAGTAGTGGTGCATCTTACGGTGTCCATGATGATGATATGTATTGAGAGTTCAAAATCCAGGCCATGTGTAAATCGGTCATCGCAGACGACTTATCGATAGATATTGTATCAGGTGCATACGAGAAGGTGTGTATGGTGCATTTTGGGGTGATCTCGAATTCGATAAAAATCGAGGCGAGGCGTAGATTGTATGTCGGCCCATGGACAAAAACTGCTTGGAGAAAGGACTTAGTAAGGTATCATGGCCGACTGGGCATGTAGAAACTAGGCAGTTATATATGGTGCATCTATCTCCTGCTGACGTTGATCTTGAATCGAGATAGCATACGCGTAATAACTCGAGGTATGTATGAGGATGTTAGGTTGGTCATGCAAAGGGAAGTATTACTTTTTGGAGATTGAACCTAGTCTAACATGATCATGTAGGCCATTATAGAGAGGCATATGTTTTTTTTTTTTACAAAACGTCAACTCGACCTAACTTTGGCGTCGATTGCCTGCGTTTTTCACACAAATTTTGTTGATACACGTTTGGATGGAAATTGCCGTTGAATTCCGAATTCCGAAAGAATTTTTAGAGTATAGAAAATACTTGAATCAAGCACTATTAGTATAATATGTTCATGTATTAGTATATCATTCCATGAAAGTATAATTCTGTGTATGTGGGCTTGTGGGAGCACACGTAAAAAATCAAATCTCTTTTACTACAGTGTTATGTAAATTGGATATGTCAATACAAATTCTTAAATTTTGACAAAACAAAACAATGTAAACATGCACAAAACATGCACTAACGTGACATACATTCACATTTCTATGCGTACATTCATTCTAACACGATCCAAGATATTTTCGAATATTATTCATACATATATTAATCCAGATTTTGCAACAGGTTCTACATGGGTTCTAAGTAAATGGGGCTAATTTTGTTGACGAACAAAACACAAACTCATCTGGCAATGTTTGAATAAAATAGTTGATGTACTCACGAACAAATGACAATGTAATGTATATACACTTTCTGACATTAATTTATGATAATGATATGTATACGTGTAGATGTTTGTATTTATGGACACTGTACAGATTATACACAGAATGATCATTAACATAAATTATAACGTGGAATGACGTGACGTGATAACTCGTTGTACACTACATATTGCATTCATAAACAGTGATGAATACTCGCCTAGTTTCAACTGTTCAACATCAAAGTGATTAAACTTTCGTATGTCCAACCTTGGATACAACGATACATGCTGTATAGCGTATACATACAAAATATACTTGTCTAGTAAATCGTATATATTACAAGTGTTAGTAATCATACCTCTCAATATTCATCTAGTGTTTTACTGTGTTTCATATGAGGGAGAACTGGGGAATTATCCTAAAGTTATATTATCTCTTTGAAACATGCAAAAAAGGTTCAAGACAAATATTGAAACGCAAGCTCCGGTTTCAGAATAGTGAAAATGAGCCTTGAATTTGATAATGAAATAGCAAATTTTCAACATATAAACATTGCTCAATAATAAGTATCGAACAAATTTAGAATGCTATTATTTTGTCGCATGTATTTCAGTGATACTAAATTCCACAAGCAATGATATATATGGCACATGGATCCTGCCCCTATTTTGTATCCTCTTTCCCCGGAAGTTCGTCAAGGCTGACCCCACTGTTGACCACACCCATGGACCGGGCCCCCTCCGCTCCCGCCGCAGTTGCCCCAGCAACGCCCCCATCTGCGCCCGCGCCTGCCTCTTGCACCGTATAAAGTGGAGGGGGCTCCCCCATTGCCGGTCGCATGTTGGTTGCGGGGGTCACACGTAGGTTAGCCGCGGGGGTAGTGCCGTCACTCGAGGGGTTAGGGGCGTTGTTTCCCACGCCATCAGGGTCGATAGTGTCGTAGACACCCTGGTTGAGGTATCCCTCGGGCGTGTAGGGCGGCGGCGGCTCTGCCTGACCACCGCCCTGGCCGCGGGAGTCCGGAGTGATCACGACGGCTCGCGAGCTTGTCGTACTGGACACGTGCATCGACTGTAACAATCATAGACGTACTATTTGGGAACAAGATATTGTGCAATGAAGTCACCATTGGTTCAATGCTGTAACTAACTATGAAAAGGACTACTAAGGACTACTAGTTTTCGTTATGATGTTATGCTGTGGGTTTTTAACTTTGTACATCGGCGTTCACTTGGAAATCTGTCATGAGCAGTTTATTCATCTTTTATAACAAAAAAAAAATTAAATTAATAAAAGCAATTGCCGAGGCATTGCCCTCCAGTTACCGGAGTGACCCCAGACTGTCGTCTAGCCCTCTGTCGCCGCTTCTCTTTATGCTTGCTGTACAGACAGTACCCCACGAAAAATATGATAGTTCCACCCACCAGTATGGATACAATCGATATGGCTATCACAGCACCCTCGGCTGTAGGAAAGAGGAAAATTTGCATTTTTTTTCAAATATTATTGAAATCTCCATGCAAAAAAAAATATTTTGGCATTACAAATTATTTTCCTCTTATACTCACTGAGGCCACATGTGCTGGATCTCTCATCATCCCAGTCCCCACAATTGTCCCGGTCATCACAGATGACCTCGTCAGGGATACAGTGGCCATTACACTGGAACTCTGAGTTATTGCCCTCGAAAACACACGGCGCTGGAACCCAGAGAGATATATATCACAGGTGTCAGAGCTAGTTCTTTTAGTCTGTATTGCACTTCAGTATTGCATTGGTGTTAGAAAATATAGGATTTTTTTCGACATATCCATCACCAGATCACCGAGTACGTGATTCCAGCACTGGGTGGATTTATGAGGAACTGTATATATATTTAAGTTGTCAATGGATTTGATCATGGGTGTAAATTGGATATCTTTATTGTAAACTACAGGTGGAAGACTGCTAGTAAATGTGTGGAACTCATTGTGTTGAAGTGCTAGTACATGTCGGTGTGTGACTCACTGTCGTGCATTTTTTTCTAAGTACAGGTGTTCAGGATATTAGCTTGACTCTCGTACATAGTTGTGCAATGATGTTTGTATCACTTCCGTGTTGTGCAGTGCTAGTCCAAGTGTTTTTATTAAAGTGTTAGGCGCTGCACTACGAGCTCAGGCGTCTTACTTACTCTCATGAAGTGCTGTGAAGTACAGCTGGAAGCCGATATAATCGTGGGTAACGCCCCAGTCAGACGTGACGATACGGATGATCAGCCAGTTTGAGGTTGAACCTATCGAGTGTCCAACGGTCCCGAAGCCACAGTAATGCACTGAAAAACATATTGACATTTGCATGATATATTTGTCTAGGGCGATGAGTCCGGAATTAACGTCCGAGGTGCCTTGAACTCGCAAATATGCTTTCTAGCCTTGTGTCAAAGTCCGATTGACCGATTAACGCCAAACTCAATAGGATTCGTCTCCGAGGTTCTTAGTGGATCCTGAATCTCCTTGTAAGGTTTGACAGTCTTTACCCTGAAATATCTCAAGCTATCGTTCTGAGGTAAAGTTTCTCAAATTGTCGAAGAGAAAGCCGAAACAGGCGAATTCCGAACTCATGGATCTCACGGACCTCGGAACTGGCGCATTAACAATGGGGTTCCGTGATATATAATTCTGGTCAACGGTGTAACAGAGTAACAGCATCAAGACAACCAAGGTGCCGTACCGACACAGGAATGCCAGAAATTCTCTCCTTTTTAGATAGATAGAGTCATGAACCATTACTGCCGAAATGCACAACCCAGTGCATCTAGCTGATATCAATGTACGGCCACGATACGAAAGTACTGTATTACTTCATGAATTCGTGAACCAAGTCCAGGATGACGCCAAAATATCCGAAATCCTTCATGCAAATACACCTACATGATTTAAAATCCGCATGATTGTGTAGACTTACATGAGTTAGTTGCCCCTATGATAGACACGTAGTCATAGTTGCAGCCCGAGTCCTCGTGGTAGATCTCAATGCGGGGTATTCGGGCAATAAGCTTGTATCCGGACGGGGCCATCAACTTAATGGCACAGTTCAGGGGATTGTCATACCTAGGAACGGGGGAATTATAAATATTAGTATTTTTGTGATAAAGCCATATTACCTACATGTATACCGTGTATGTATACTTTAAGCATGCCTCAATTCCCAATGACATCGCTTACAAACAGTTAAAGAACACGAGGGATGAAATTGAACCAAAACCATGTAATACATTAAGATCCAACAACATTCTAATTCCTGATTCATAACTCTCACTGACAACATCCAATAATATACAAAATGTAATATCTACAATATCATATACAGGGATATGCCGAAACTTGTGTGTACGGGGTAGATTTCGTGGATTAGCAATTACTCTGGCATGATCAGCACAGGTTGAAATCAAGGTTCAAATGAAAACAAAGTTGATCGTTATTGTTATAGACATGACGCATGTAATTATTGATATGGGAGGATATGACATTGTTCACTTTCGATTGATAAAATTATCGAAATCACATTTCACAATAGTTTCAGTCTAAAAAGAAAAAAAAAACATAGATGGCCCGTATGTTGAACCCACAAATGTTAAAACGCCCACAAATGTGAAAACAAATTTTGTAGATCACCCACAAATGTAAAAAAATCAACCACAAATGTTAAAACGTTTTTTGTCAACTACCCACAAATGTGAAAATCTTCACCCACAAATGTGAAAAAAACTTCACCCACAAATGTGAAAAAAAAAAATCAACCACAAATGTGAAAACGATTTTTGTCAATTGCCCACAAATGTGAAAATCTGACACAACATTAGCTTCAACATGAGGAATGTTTTTAGGTTACCGACATTTGTTCTGAAAACCTATTACACAATTAATACTTTACCCTATTATCATCATTTTTCCATAAAAACCTTCATATCTCAGTAAATATTGATCGTAGAGCAAAAAGGACATTATTTTCGAACCCACAGGGCTAATTGGCAATATATTAGGCGTGGTTTGGTATCAAATTACACCTGTGATGTCAAATTACACCAAACCGGAAGTAGAAATATTTTTCAAGGAAATGGGCTCAGGATGCCCAAGGATCAGTTATTAGGCCGTTTTGGTGTGTTTGAAGGCCAAAAATTTACACTTTCCCCTATTATCACTCACTTTTCCATAAAAACCTTCATATCTCAGTAAAGATTGATCGTAGAGCAAAAAGGACATTATTTTCGAACCCATAGGGCTAATTGGCAATATACTAGGCGTGGTTTGGTATCAAATTACACCTGTGATGTCAAATTACACCAAACCGGAAGTAGAAATATTTTTCAAGGAAATGGGCTCAGGATGCCCAAGGATCAGTTATTAGGCCGTTTTGGTGTGTTTGAAGGCTAAAAATTTACACTTTCCCCTATTATCACCCACTTTTCCATAAAAACCTTCATATCTCAGTAAAGATTGATCGTAGAGCAAAAAGGACATTATTTTCGAACCCATAGGGCTAATTGGCAATATACTAGGCGTGGTTTGGTATCAAATTACACCTGTGGTGTCAAATGACACCAAACCGGAAGTAGAATTATTTTTCAAGGAAATGGGCTCAGGATGCCCAAGGATCAACAAGGCCGGACGAACAACACGCCCAAGCGTTGTGGTTCCGGGGACCCCTCCCATGGTTCTCGGGCCTCACGTAACGGCAACATTACTATTGTTATTCATTATAATGATATGTGATATGTGATGTGATGTTTGTCTACTAACCATGCTATGACGGTACTAACCTGGTTGCTACTTAACGAAGTCACATTCGTTACATAAATTTAAAGATAAAATTGTTTACGGACGACGGACGACGGATGGACGGACGACGGACGCAACGCGATGCCAATAGGTTATCGGACCAAAGGTGCGGTAGCCCAAAAAATCTTTCAGAAAAGTGCTTCCCTGTATTCTTAGGCATTTTAGCGCAAATTTCGAAAAGATTCGACCGTAAATTCGAGATAAAAATTTAAATGTAAGACGTTTGACGGACGACGACGGATGAAGGACGCAATGCCATGCAATGGGTTATCAGAACAAGGTTCCGTAAAAAGACATAACAATAAAAGACATTCCTCATGTGGAACCTAATTCGTCGTTTTAAAGGTTAAAACTAGTATTATTTACTATACTTACCTCCATAATACTACACGGGTAACTCCTAACAGCCTACTTAAATTAGGCTCCTCCATAGAGAAACCTCTCATATGGGGAAGAATAAAGAATGACCCCTCCCTTGCTGCCACCAGGGGCAGCACCGTAGCCACTTCCTCCATTCCCAATTCCCTGTCTCAGGGACGAGTACAAAGGAAACAGGGTAGGTTGGGTGGGCACTTTCGTAGTATTATGGAGGTAAGTGTAGTAAATAATACTAGTTTTAACCTTTAAAACGACGAATTATTGTCCTATACATTACCTCCATAATACTACACGGGTAAAATTCAGAATAGACATTGGAGGTGGGATTTGAACCCGTCCCTAGAAGTCTACCCGGATAGTATCATTCTTTCATTATATATATATAAAATATATAAATATTAGTGCAACATACCTTGTGAAGAAAGCTTCAGCTCTGAATCCTCTTCACTTCCACCAGACTTGAATTTCCATTCCATGGTATCCACTCACGCCGTGCGTGTAAGAGTCAAATCAATCCAAGTCCAATGTAACAATAGTACTTAAATTAGGAGAATGTGGGAATCTTCCCTGAACAATATAACCAACTGAGTATATAAAGTTCATAATCCTTTGCACTAATATCCACAGAACTAAGGAATCCATCCGGATCAACTGAAGCGACACATAGTCCGAACAATCCTTGATGTTTTTGTGTGGTTTTCGTTGGTTTTTTTTTTATATAGTTTTTCAGTTTTTGACAGCATAACGGAATAACAAAAGCTCACAGTGGAGCAAAAAGGAAACCAAAATCCTCAATTAGCTTGATGTGCGACCGAGGATGACGTGCTGGCTGGCGACGATCGAACCCAGGTGCAACCCGTCCTCAGACGTCCAGGCTATGTCTCTGAGATAATGAGAAGTAAACGTGTTATGGCAAGACCAAGAACATGCACTCATAACCTGAGATAGTGGTGTATTACCAATATAAGCCAATGACGCAGCCATGGCCCGTACGTCATGCGCCCGTACCTGAAAAGAACAATCAGTCGGCTGATCGCCGAGATCGTAACAGAGTCGAATGCCTTTCTTAATCCAAGAAGAGATAGTCGGGGAGCGAATATCGTTCTTGAAGCTTTTCAGATAAGAGACGAAAAGAAGCTTTTTGCCTTGTCGAAAACCCTTGGTCTTGTCAAGGTAAAAGCGCAACGCACGTACGGGACAGAGCTTCGCGTCACTCTCCAAGTCCGTGCCAAGAGAGGCATCGAGAGCAGGGATCACAATCGCCAATGGAGGGGCCGTAGAGAACTGGGTTTTCGAGAGAAAAGACGGGAGAACGCCCAGTCTGACCTGAGCATAGTTCTCCTTCCAGCTAATCTTAGACGCATCCAAAGCATGGATCTCACCTCGACGCCTGCCAGAGGCTAGGGCAAGGAGAAAAACCGTTTTCCAAGTGACTAACTTGAGGGGCGCCGAAGCCAAGGGCTCGAATGGGTCTGATGCCAGACGGTTCAAGACCAACGACAAGTCCCACGCAGGAGTGGGGTTTCGCGCCACGGGACGATCTACCTCGAAGTTCTTGAGCAATAAAGTCAAGGCATGATCGGTCCCGTAGTCCACACCTTGTCGCGGCAAAAGAAGACCTTCTATTTGGTCGTGCGAGCCGAGGGGACACTTCCTCAGAAAATCCCTTTGCGCGGAAGGATCGCTGGACAACATCCACGCGTGAAGGGCCAGCTGGCGTGTGTTCTGGTGAAACACCGGAGACCATGGCTGCCTCAGTAGATCTCCTCGCAGAGGCAACGGCCTCGGAACATCGACAAGGAGATCTAGAAGCTCTGGGAACCACGACTTCTCGGGTTGTAGAGGCGCAATAAGCAGGATCCGACATTGTTGTGCTCGAACCTTGGCAATCACTTGCGGAATCAGAATGGCTGGGGGGTAAGCATATGCATACAGGCCCTCCCAGTCCATAGACAGAGCATCCACACCCCAAGCCAGGGGGTCTGAGATTGGCGACACAAAGGTGGGGAGCCTGTTGTTCCAACGAGTGGCAAACAGGTCCACATGAGGTCGATCCCAAAGGGTACATAACTGTCGAAAGACCGCTGGAGACAAGGTCCATTCGGTAGGCTGTACCTGACCCCGCCGAGACAGCATGTCCGCCAAGACATTGAGATGGCCGGGAATGTGACGGGCACGGAGCATAATCGATTGGGCGTTGCATCACCGTAGCAAGGCCGACACCTGACGACTGAGTGTCAAGGAACGAGTGCCTCCTTGCTTGTTGATGTAGGCCACGACCGTTGAGTTGTCCGTGGCAACCAAAACTGAGTGTCCTGCTAACTCGGATACCCAATTGGCCAGGGCCCTAGATACAGCTTCCAACTCGAGAGCATTGATGTGCCAAGACAAATAATGGTCGCTCCACAAGCCCGAAATCTCTTGGAAGTCCAAGTGGGCGCCCCAGCCCTCCGTGCTGGCATCCGTAAACAGATGCTTGGATGGCAGCGGCAGACGGAAGGGAGAACCTTGTGACAGGTTTCTGATTTGAATCCACCACTGCACGCACTCGCAAGCCGCTGGAGACAACATTACCATCGTAGAGTCGGGGTCTGTAGCTTGACACCAACCCAAACTCAGGCAATGCTGCAGTTCTCGCATATGTAAGCGGCCCAAAGGTACCAGCTTCTCCGTTGCCGCCAACAGGCCTAGCAGAGACTGCCAGGTGGCTGCCGACTGACACGGATGAGCCAGGAAGGAGGCTAGAATAGGGCGCAATTTGGAAATTCTGTCCTGAGGTGGGAAGACCATGCCTGACGTGGTCACAAACCTGTAGCCCAGGAACACGAAATCTCGAGATGGAACGAGCTCTGATTTCTCGAAATTGATCACTAGGCCCATTGTCTGACACGTATTGATCAACCAATCGCGGTGCTCCAACAACGTGTCCCGAGACTGACTGCGTAGGAGCCAGTCGTCGAGGTATTGATGAAGGAACAATCCCCGCTGGTGGGCCAGGCTCTGGACCTCCCTCACCACCATGGTGAATATCCAAGGAGAAGGTGACAGGCCGAATGGTAGAGCACAGAACTGCCACACACGACCCCGGAAAGCGAACCTCAGATACTTTCGCGAGGCTGAGTGTATCGGAATGTGGAAGAAGGCATCCTTCAGATCCAGCGAGATCGCCCATGCATTCTCTGGAAGCGCTAACCGAATGAACTCGGGCGTCTCCATAACGAACTTTGGAGTCTGCACGAACGGATTCAGAGGCGACAAGTCTATAACTGGGCGACAACTGCCAGAACTCTTTGGAACCACGAACACGATACTGTAGAAACCCGGAGTCCGCGGATCTGCAGGTTCTACTGCCCCTTTCGCGATCAATTTTTTTATCTCTACATCCAAGGCTGCTCGCTTCGCCAGAGCCGACGGCAGAGTGAATGACTTGGGGATGGGGGATAATGAAGGTTGAGTTATGAACTGAATCTGGAATCCCTTCGGGAGTACCCCCCCAGATCCAAGGGCTGGCACCCATCTCTTGCCAAATGGGCCAAAAGAGATTTAAGCGCCCGCCGACTGGCGGTTCTACGTGACCAAAATGAGCGGGAGTCGCCATTGGTGACGCGTGTTACTCGGAAAGTTCCCTGGCACTGGTACTTACTGTCGTGACTGGGCCTGGACGCCCCTGCTCCGCCCTTAGAATTGCCGCGGCGGCTGGACCCGGAGTGGCGACCACCACGCTTGGTTGTAGAGGCAGGGGCTCCTGAAAAGGGCTGCTTCTTCCTCTGTTTCTTGGGCTTTGAAGAAGAAGCGGTCTGTGGCTGCGGCCGTGGCTTCCAAGCCTTCTGCTTGGCAAGCAGTTCGGAGACCAGCTGGGCATTGGCCGACTGGACGCGGTCCGACACTTGCCGTTCCTCGGCTGAAAGAGCACCGTCCTCTCTGTGGAACAGGGAGTTGGCGGCCTGGTCCGTGAGCGCCTCCTGTGCGCAGGACAGCAGCATGGGGGCGGAACGTAGTCGGGATTTCAAATCCAGGGACGGCTTGAAAGTCAGGGACTTGAGGAAGGCGTCCCGTCGCCACTGCTCCATGGTGAACGTGCCGTAAGAGAGCTGGTGTAGGCGGTCCCGGATAGACAAGCCCGCGATGGACAGAAATCCGATATCGGTGGAGATCTGATCCTGAAGGGCAGCTTGGGGGACGGGTCCAGCAGAGGCTTGCTAAGCCAGGTTCTCGAGGAGATCCCGCGCGGCGGCTAAAAGCCAGTCCTGGGTGGAGTCGATGAGAACAGCTGAACGAATCGACTGTTGAACATCTGCTACCTGGGCAGGGGTCACCGAGATCTTCGAGGGGGCCGACATATACTGAAGAGTCTTCTTGGAAGGCTCCGACGGCTTCTCCGTGAAGTCCTTGTGGGAAGGCAAGTATGAAGAGGAGAGCTTGGGTTTCTTTATCTTGTCTCCCTTGGCCTTGATGGAGGCTTGGCGACGAACCTCGAACGCCTTGCGTACGCTGCGGCTGAGAGGCAGTTGCTGGCGTGAACTTGATGGCGGTACTGGCTGGCCACAAGAAACTGGTTCCACTGACGAGGAGGTTTCCGTCTGAGGCTCTGGCGGAAACTGGGAACCGAGACATGCACGCGTGAGAACCAACTTCTCCTGGAACTGGAGATCCTGAGAGGAGCCACGTTCGTCCATCAGAGAAGGATGTATGGGCGCGGAGTCCATATCCTCTTCTTCGTCCTCTTCTTCTGAGTCGGACTCCGGGTCGGGACAGCGATGCTTCCGTGAAGCCGAGGGAACAAAGCCGGAAGAGGGCAGCACCTGGAGCACCTGAGCCGGGGTGACTCCACGGGAAGATCCTGGAGTAGGGCCGACAACCTGAGCCGGAGTGGCTAAGAGCTGGTCCGGGGGTAAGAGGCCTGGTGACTGTAGGGACTGGGTCCGCTGCAGAGGCGTGGATAGTCCACAGGTGGCCTCGCTCGCACGGCCTGCGAGAGGCAAGAATCCAGGAGGAGGAGCAGTCGGGGGACGACACTGGAGGAGGCTGTGCTGCACCTGAGTCGAGAGCTGCGAGAACATCGCTTGCATTTGTGCCGACATGCGAGAGGAGATGTCTAGTTCCAACAGCCGAAATCCTGAGGCGCGGAGGAGGCAGGTGAAGGTAACATAACGGACTCCGCTGAAGGGCGGCCAGACACACGCACTGCCGAAGGGTGGCCCGAAGGCCCGGACTCCGCTGAAGAGCGGCCCGCGAAGAAAGTCGTGAGAGGTTGGCCCGAAGGCCCGGATGTCGCTAAAGAGCAACCCGCAGTCTGGCCCGAAGGCCCGGACGTCGCTAAAGAGCGACCCGCTGTGGCAGGGTCCGTAGAGGGCATCCCGAGGGAGCTGTCTGGTGGCGAGGCTATCCGCTGGATCGGCGGCGGGGAAGGCCTTCTGCGCTGGGATATCGACTGGAAGAGAGAGTGAGAATTAGACATATCGTCATAACCTCCTCCCCCCCCCCACTTTCACCGAAACATCGCGCCCTGAGGCAGTCAGATGCGGTGGAAGATGAGGAGAGCACTCACTGCTAGCATTGAAGCCATTAGTCCGAATAGAAAACGGAGGCTGGTCGGATCCTGGGATCCGATGGGAACCCGGGTCCCGACAGGGGCCGGGAGCCGAACTAGCCCTGTTTCTAACTCGACCAAACCACTAGCGTCAGTTACTAATGCCCGAGGTGGGCATAGAAGCAACGCCGTGGTATCGAGGGACAAGCCTGAGCTGGTAGCGGAATGCCGAGGAAGACGCAAGCATGGTCTATCAGCATCTGATACCTTAACGAGAGTCGTGTTCCTATCGGAACCCGGGTTCCCGTCGGAACCCGCGCCCCGAGCGAGGCCCGGGACCCGAGCGCCAACGTGTAGCTGTATAGCTGACAGTGACTCGGAACCCGGAGCCGTAATCCCACCGGGACCGGGACCCGGGAGCCGAGCACCGTCATCTGACATGAGCGTGACAGATGAGAGCGTGGGAACGGATGGAGTGTTCCTGGGACCCGGGCTCCAAGCGCCCACGCAAGGCATGGACTCGGAAACACGACGCTCGGAGTGAATAGAGAGAAAACGATTAACCAGGCTAGCTGGAAAATCTAACAGACTCCGAACACTCAAAAGCTGAGGGCGCAATGCCGAAAGCAGAGAGCGGCCCACCACATCACCCACCACACCTGATGGGGCCAGAGCCGCACACACAGGTGGGGGAGAGAGAGGGACAAACATGACATTACAATCAAAATTATGACAAAATTCCTGTGAGTCTAAGAGGGACAGGGCGTCTACACTCACTGGGGATTGTAAAGCTAAATTAAGCCGAGCCGACTCAGTGTCGAAGCGACGGATGGCGGCGAGACAATGCACCCGGGCGGACCGAGAGCAGTCAACATCAGGTGGGGAGGGACGTGAACGGAGGTGAAGTAAATCCCTCAACGCCCCATACACGGTTGACCAGTCTTCTGGTGAACGAGATTCGCACTTGTCGCAAGGAAAATCGTCGATGCAGAACGAATCCACACACCGCCAACAGAAGTCGTGGACCTCCCACGCTGGTAAGAACACGTGGCACCGGCCACACACACGCGTGGGCATGGTCAGCTCAGCTCACTCAAACAGGAAAACCTGGGCGTGGACTACCGTCAACGTGTTAAAAAGGACACCCCTAACGACTAAGAGTCCTTTCCTGCCGAGTTTCCACAGAGGTGGAACGATCCAAGCAATAAAATTAAACAGAAATATAGAGTAGACATAAGTAGGTCTGCTTCCTTCAATAGGAGAATTGGGAATGGAGGAAGTGGCTACGGTGCTGCCCCTGGTGGCAGCAAGGGAGGGGTCATTCTTTATTCTTCCCCATATGAGAGGTTTCTCTATGGGGGAGCCTAATTTAAGTAGGCTGTTAGGAGTTACCCGTGTAGTATTATGGAGGTAATGTATAGGACAATAATGCTGTGTTTGATTTTCACATTTGTGGGCAAATGACAAAAACCGTTTTCACATTTGTGGTTAAATTTTTTTTTCACATTTGTGGGTAGATTTTTTTTCACATTTGTGGGTAATGATATTTTCACATTTGTGGGTGATTTACAAAATTTGTTTTCACATTTGTGGGTTTTCACATTTGTGGGCGTTTTAACATTTGTGGGTTCAACACCCGTACTATCGAAAGTATCCATACCCGCCGTCTGGATCGACCTTGACGTATCCATACAGTGTGTCGTTGAGGTACCAGACCCGCTTCATCCAGAGTTCTGCATCTTTGCCTTCGTTCCCATTGTACGCCACACAGTCGTCATCCGCTATATACACTGTTGGGATATCAGATCAAATACATTGCATTATGTCCAGAGTTTTAATTCTTTGCTATAACAAATGCGTACATAATGGTATCCATATTCCATTATAGTACATGCACGTGACAGGGTGGTGTGTGATGAAATCATCCTTAAAGCTGGACTAATAGGATACATTGTATATACAGATAATAGATATAAAAATAATGTATTGCTACACATGTACGGCATGCATTCATAATTTATTCTATTCGTAGTACGCACTAGGTTGGAGTGGTGGGCTCATACTATGTATACTGATGGTATTTGATGGTAACTTTATGGCAAAGATATTGACTACACTTGAGCATCATAGATGTTGAAGTCCAGGGCAATTGTGTGACTTCACTTATAGGTATCATATCGTTGAATTTTCTGCCAAGTTTGTGACTACATTTAATTATCATATATAAGTTCATAACTACAACTAGTCATCATTGATGTTTCTGACCACAACTAGATGTTCGTGCTGCCAAGTTCCTGACTACATTGAGTTACAGTAAGTTATCATAGATATTAAAGTTATTGTCAAGTATATGACTACACTTAGTTATCATAGATAATACAGGGGGAATGCCAAATATTTTACGACATCTAGTTATCGTAATGTGCATTTTTGTGTAAAGAATATTTATCCATTTTTCGGACTTCGCCCATTTGTAAGTAACGCATTTTTGATACTAACTATTTAGCCTCAATCTCAGCACGTAGCCAAACCCTTCACTGGAGGCTGTGTTATAAATTGATGAAATCTTTATTCAGAGTTCGCTTGCATGTTTAAATAACATGAACTTTTTTCCAGTTCATCGTAAGGGTTTTTACCTATACTGTTTATAAATCACTTCACCTGGGACATTTTTGTTAGCTGTCATAAATCCGTTTGCACAAAAGTATAAAACATGCAACTATTCATTGCCAGTTTCGTTTCACTTAAGGACACCTACTAGTATGAAGACGTATAAAGTAAATAAAATACTTATCATTATACATGTAGCTTGTGTTATACAGTATGTAAACCATAGACCTCCAACAAGTCTATGTGTAAACCGAGTACGTATGAAGGTCTAAATTATGGTTCTGGTCATTCTCGAATTATCATATATCACGTTATGTTAGATTTCTATGTTATTCAAGATTTTGAGTAAAAGGCATAAAAATTGGTAAAAGTTACATAACTGGTATTTCGTACATTAATCGAAAACATCCATTCATATATATTCAACAAACACAATGATGACATGACCGGCATACCTGTCAGAATTCCAGTGTTAATTAACTACTTACCATCTGGGTAATCAGGATAGTTATGTTTATGACCACATTCCACTGTGGCCAGGCAGAAAAATAGTATCCCAATAATTACGCCATAATTGGTATCCATTTCAGTTCACAGATTTTAATGAGTTTTTCAAACGTCCTAAACAACAAAATCCGTGTTTTGATAATCACTGCAGGTGTACTTCAGGACAGGTGTCGGTTGGAGTGTGTCACTAAATAAGACACAATCATAATCCAAAAATGTATATATTGTAATCCGCGTGTTCGATATGAATCAGCGTTTTTCTGCTTATTCCAGAAAATATGTGATGCGAAGTATATCAACTATGGGCATTTGTCATCAATTACGAAACGGTTCTGAGGTCAGAAAACGAATTTGACGTTTTACAGAGTGGGGTGTTATATCGGTGAGGCGGTGGGGTCACACTTATTCTGACTGGGTTACCAACGGACATTGTCAATATTAATCACAGTGAAATAGTCATATCACCAGCCCAGTGGGTAAAAATTACTCATTTTACTCGCAAAACTTGCAAAAATGAACATACGAAACTGATTTCTATCATTTATAATTATATCAAACGAAAATTTGATTGCGATATATTACCATCGTTAGGAGTGACCCCCCTCATAGATCAGTGACATAGGCAACGGTCATTATCACTGATAAGTGAACTGTTTATGTCGCCGCCTTGTACTGCCTTGAGCCGAGGTGATAAGATTGAGGGTAAAGGTTATTACACTATACCTTATCAATATCCGTGATAGCTACACGTGTCTGACTGATCAGTTTGGTAATTGATTTGTTTATATAAAGCAAATCAAATAAAACCAGGATGTAATTTGTATTTCGCATGATTGCACCTTCACCGAACGACTCATCGTTTGCATTTGATATCTCTACTCAAAACTACGACGGATATATCGTGAAATTATACCAATATTAATATGCAAAATGCCAAATTCATTCACTGAATGTATATCAGTGGTCTTTCGTGGTTGTGTTCATTATAGCCCGATTGCAACGGAAATTAATGCCTGAGGGATTCAGGGGGTGGGGGAAGGGGGGGGGGGGGGGGGTTGGGCGACGCCGGGGTTCCAGTTGCAGCTATTGGTTGATTTCTATCACCAAAATTCAGAAAGTTGGCAATCTAAAGCATCGTTCAATTTCAGCCCAAAATGGGATATCAGGAAACTGAGCATAATATATTATCGGTACATTCGCCATGTTCACATTCTCTAGGAATGGGGTAAAACTGATAATGTGGTAAAATTAGGGGATGGAGTAAAGTTAACATGGGTAGATTGCCAACTGTTTTTTAGTTTTCGCGCCATGAAAATATGTGAGAATTTGTCATTTCCCACGTGTTAGTGTTGATTTTATGGTCTGCAGATCCATTGGTCCTTTTATGAAATTTGATGGGGAAATCGGTAATTGTTTACATTTAGCTGGAACGTGCACGCGAAGAATACCAAAACACTGAGCTGGGGACGATAATTAATATAAACAAACTTTCTGTTTCGCGCAAAGGCACGCGCTGATAGTCAAAACAATTTGTGGAACTCTTCAATCGAGGCAATTTAATTTGTGCGCACGGCTCGAATTTCATTGCAGACGACAACTTCGAGCCGCGAGGAAACATTCTGTCGAAAAAAACAAAACAGGACAACAATTGTGAACTTCACGGAAGGAGAAGTAAATTATGTTATTCATGTTACATAATCCGGGAAAATCAATGAAATTTTCCATAAACTACCAAGACAAACAGTCTTCAACACGTTATAAGCGATATAATCATGTATGTAGATCTAGGTAAGTTTCTTATTCTGCATTGATAAAGAATTGCCTGAAGCAATTTTGTAAACAGTTCGTCACACCCCTTTCCTAGATCTATGATCAATCCCGATTCCCAGTTCCGGTCAATAATCAGACAAAACTATTAGAGCATTCCATTTATGGACAGAACCGACAGGAAGGCGAAACTGCCAACTCAACATTTTTAGAATGTCAGGTTGATGATTGTGAGTTCGTGTGGATTTTATACTCAAGGCCAGGTTTTGGTGCAACACAACAGACACCTGTCATATTTTAATTTTGTTGTTTGGGTTACATGGGGCAACTTGTATCCCACACGTCGTCCTGCGATCCATTCATTGGCTCCCAGTTAAAACTAGGATCAGGTTCAAGACATTCTCACTCGTTTTCGAGAGGGCACTTTGAGCCCTCCAGAGGACCTGAATACCCCAGAGCCAGTGCCACCATACAACTTTACCTGTTGGCATAAATACGGGATCTTCGGAATCAGATTCGCTCTTGTCAGCTATTCGTACACCTGAACTGTTTGGTGACTGATACTATCACTTCTGGGCACATAAGATGCAAACTCGTAAATATTAGCACTGTATAAATTCACATCTTTTGGTGAGCTTGACCTTGACCTAACATGACCCTGAGTTCTAGCTAGATTGTATGAGTTGACTCATGCATACGGAACAGCTTAAGTATATATTTTGAGCATACAATTATTTATTGGTGACCTTGAACTTGACTTCATAAGACATTGAGTGGTGAATCTCGAGGTCACGTTCAGATTTAAATGTGTAAACTGACCTATACAAACAAAACCTTTTGCAGAAATACCTCGAGAATGTATAATGTATAAGTTACCATATACGATGACCTTTCGGTGACTCAGAACTTGACCTCAGTCGAATTTTGAGTGGCAAACTCCAATATCTCCAAAATCATGTCTCAACGTACAAAAAAACCCAAGGTCACGTATGACTTGAATTATGTGAAATAGGCTCGGCAGAAACACAGACACACACACACACATATACACGTAATGGCATATCGACAAAGCTTTGTA
Organism: Terebella lapidaria; assembly: GCA_949152475.1. Lineage (NCBI taxonomy): Eukaryota > Metazoa > Annelida > Polychaeta > Terebellida > Terebellidae > Terebella > Terebella lapidaria. The sequence goes on along the minus strand of OX424564.1, from coordinate 20,863,626 downwards.
GACCCTGACGTCTGACTTGAAACATGAGATGTGGCTGCACACATCACGCTTGTAGATGGCTTAGCAATCAGTCATGTGTAATGTATTTTGTAGCATATGTTGGATCCTTCGCACACTTTGAACTATGATTCTGGTGATCAACAAACATACACCTAGTTTGTTTTCTGAGTAATTTGAGTTATAAATGGAGTATTACTCATCTTAAACAAAATGTGTATACTGGGTGTATGTTTGTTGGTCACCAGAATCACACTGTGACGTCACGTGACTTACAGACCCAATTGATACGATACTTGTATTTCATGATTTCATTACATTTGGGTACTGACATACGATGTGTGTCAGTACTGAATGATGATCATTCGGATGCTACATGTACATGACATATCGAAATAACTAGATCCAGTGTATCCGCGCTCTCGAGGCCCGGAGGGCCGACCCTCCGGGCCTCGAGAGCGCGGATACACTGGATCTACGAAATAACCTGCTTCATGTCCTATGTTTTAGTCTAGTTTCTTTTATAGGTAGTCATAGTCATGCATACGTAGTCTGTGCTTGCACGTTTACACGTGTTTGCATTGTCGTCAACAATGCGTGTATTTTCTTCATTTCACACTGTATTGTACGGTGGCTGATTCATACAGTGGCTTATTTGTGCCATATTTATTTTTTTTACTTCACAGAAAATAAATTCCAAATTATCAAGCAACGGAAACATTTTCGCTGCAGCTAAAACTATTTTCGCCCCAGCTAAAATATTTTCGCTCCAGCTAAAACTATTTTCGCCCCAGCTAAAACATTTTCGCTGCAGCTGAAATATTTTCGCTGCAGCTAAAACTATTTTCGCTCCAGCTAAAACATTTTTGCTGCAGCTAAAACTATTTTCGCCTCAGCTAAAACATTTTTGCTCCAGCTAAAACATTTTCGCTGCAGCTAAAACTATTTTTGCCCCAGCTAAAACTATTTTCGCTGTAGCTGAAAAATTATCGCTGCAGCTAAAACTATTTTCGTTCCAGCTAGAATATTTTAGCTGCAGCTAAAACTATTTTCGCTGTAGCTAAAATATTTTCGCTGCAGCTAATACTATTTTCGACCCAGCTAAACTATTTTTGCTGCAGCTAAAACTATTTTCGCCCCAGCTTAAATATTTTCGCTTCAGCTAAAATTATTTTCGTCACTTGCAAATCTCCAAAAAATCTCCCAAACCTCCTATAAATCTAAAAAAATCCCCCCAAAATCTGAAAAAAAATGCTCTAAAAAACATGAATGACACTGCGAGAATGTTTAAGCGAAAATAGTTTTAGCTGCAGCGAAAATGATTTAGCTTGGGCGAAAATAGTTTCAGCTGCAGCGAAAATGTTTTAGCTGGGGCGAAAATAGTTTTAGCTGCAGCTAAAATATTCTAGCTGGAGCGAAAATAGTTTTAGCTGCAGCGAAAATGTTTTAGCTGGGGCGAAAATAGTTTCAGCTGGAGCAAAAATGTTTTAGCTGGGGCGAAAATAGTTTTAGCTGCAGCAAAAATATTCTAGCTGGAGCGAAAATAGTTTTAGCTGCAGCGAAAATATTCTAGCTGGAGCGAAAATAGTTTTAGCTGCAGCGAAAATGTTTTAGCTGGGGCGAAAATAGTTTCAGCTGGAGCAAAAATGTTTTAGCTGGGGCGAAAATAGTTTTAGCTGCAGCTAAAATATTCTAGCTGGAGCGAAAATAGTTTTAGCTGCAGCGAAAATGTTTTAGTTGGAGCGAAAATAGTTTTAGCTGCAGCGAAATTAGATTTAGCTGCAGCGGAAATATTTTCTTCCTTGATAACTTGGAAATAATTTTCTTTGAAATAAAAAAAATAATATGGCACAAATAAGCCGCCGTAGTATCCCATCATGAAATAATGTTTTATTAGCTCGTCTCTGCTGAAGTTCGTAGATGAATCCATTTCGAAGCGAGTATACTAGTAAAGATGAATTGGCAATAACAATAACACACCAGTTGTCATCAGCAATAACACACCAGTGATGCTGGCCAAGGTTACATCAAATAGAGCATGCACACGTGCTGTACAATGTCTCCAGCATGAGTGACACTGCGAAAATGTTTCAGAGAATGTTTTAGCTGGAGCGAAAATAGTTTTAGCTGCAGCGAAAATGTTTCAGCTGGGGCGAAAATAATTACAGCTGGAGCGAAAATATTTTAGCTGGAGCGAAAATAGTTCTAGCTGCAGCGAAAATGTTTTAGCTGGAGCGAGAATAATTTTAGCTGCAGCGAAAATGTTTTAGCTGGAACGAAAATGTTTTAGCTGGAGCGAGAATAATTTTAGCTGCAGCGAAAATGTTTTAGCTGGAACGAAAATGTTTTAGCTGGAGCGAAAATAGTTTTAGCTGGAGCGAAAATGTTTTAGCTGGGGCGAAAATAGTTTTAGCTGGAGCGAAAATATTTTAGCTGGGGCGAAAATAGTTTTAGCTGGAGCGAAAATATTTTAGCTGGGGCGAAAATAGTTTTAGCTGGAGCGAAAATAGTTTTAGCTTGAGCGAAAATAGTTCTAGCTGCAGCGAAAATGTTTTAGCTGGGGCGAAAATAGTTTAAGCTGGAGCTAAAATATTTTAGCTGGGGCGAAAATAGTTTTAGCTGGAGCGAAAATGTTTCCGTTGCTTGATAATTTGGAATTTATTTTCTGTGAAGTAAAAAAAATAAATATGGCACAAATAAGCCACTGTAACAAACACATTATGGCATAAATCAGCCACTGTAGTATTGCATTCGTTTGCCTTTTCCTGCTTGCTGTATGTATTCCTCACGTTTTTTTATGTTGCGTGCGTTTGTCTTGTTCTGTTTGCATGTTGCATGTCTTCGCCTTGTCTTGTGTGTTACCAGCCTGAGCGACGCGGAGCTCAGGCTGGTGTGTTACACGTGTTTATCTTGACATACATGTCGAATGTGTTTGTTTTGTCTTCCATGCTGTACGTGGTTAGGTATATTTGTGTTTTTGCATTTTACCATGTCTTGCATTTTGCATGCTTCAGCCTTGTTTTGCATGTTGCACGTATTTGCATATTGTCTTGCATGTCTCATGTATTTGCCTTTTTTGCATGTCTCATGTATTTGCTTTGTATTGCATGCAGAATAGGATAGTATGGTCTTGCATGTTGCACGTGTTCGTCTTGTTTTGCATGTTGCATGTTTTTGCCTTGTTTTGCATGTTGCATGTGTTTGCTTTGTTTTGTATGTTGCGAGTGTTTGCCTTGTCTTGCACGCTACACATATTGGTCTTGTCTTACATTTTGCATGTGTTTGCCTTCTTTTGAATCGTGTATGTGTTGGCCATGTTTTGCAGGTTGCATGTGTTTGCTTTGTCTTGCATGTTGCACGTACTGGTCTTGTGATGCATGTTGCACGTGTTGGTATTGTCTTGCATGTTCCATGTGTTTGCCTTGTCTTGCATGTTGCACGGCTTGGTGTTGTCTTGCATATTGCATGTGTTTGCCTTGTCTTGCATGTTGCACGGCTTGGTCTTGTCTTGCATGTTGCACGTATTGGTCTTGTGTTGCATGTTGCACGTGTTGGTTTTGTCCTGCATGTTGCATGTGTTTGCCTTGTCTTGCATGTTACATGGCTTGGTCTTGTCTTGCACGTTGCACGTGTTGGTATTGTCTCGCATGTTGCATAATGTGTTTGCCTTGTCTTGCATGTTGCACGTGTTGGTCTTGTCTTGCATGTTGCACGAGTTGGTTTCGTCCTGCATGTTGCATGTGTTTGTCTTGTCTTGCATGTTGCATGTGTTGGTCTTGTTTTGCATGTTGCGTGTGTTGGTCTTGTCTTGCATGTTGCACGGTTTGGTCTTGTCTTGCATGTTGCACGGTTGGTCTTGTCTTGCATGTTGCACGTGTTGGTCTTGTCTTGCATGTTGCACGTGTTGGTCTTGTCTTGCATGTTGCACGACTTGGTCTTGTCTTGCATGTTGCACGGTTGGTCTTGTCTGGCATGTGGCATGTGTTTGTCTTGTCATGCATGTTGCACGTGTTGGTCTTGTCTTGCATGTTGCACGTGTTGGTCTTGTCTTGCATGTTGCACGTGTTGGTCTTGTCTTGCATGTTGCACGGTTTGGTCTTGTCTTGCATGTTGCACGGTTGGTCTTGTATTACATGTTGCTCGTGTTGGTCTTGTCTTGCATGTTGCATGTGTTGGTCTTGTTTTGCATGTTGCAGGTGTTGGTCTTGTCTTGCATGTTGCACGTGTTGGTCTTGTCTTGCATGTTGCACGGCTTAATCTTGTCCTGCATGTTGCACGGTTTGGTCTTGTCTTGCATGTTGCACGGCTTGGTCTTGTCTTGCATGTTGCACGGCTTCGTCTTGTCTTGCATGTTGCACGGCTTCGTCTTGTCTTGCATGTTGCACGTGTTGGTTGTGTCTTGTATGTTGGATGTGTTGGTCTTGTCTTGCATGTTGCACGTGTTGGTTTTGTCTTGCATGTTGCCCGTGTTGGTCTTGTTTCGCATGTTGCATGTGTTTGCCTTGTCTTGCATGTTGCATGTGTTGGTGTTGTCTTGCATGTTGCATGTGTTTGCCTTGTCTTGCATGTTGCACGGCTTGGTGTTGTCTTGCATGTTGCACGGCTTGGTCTTGTCATGCATGTTGCTTGCATGTGCTTGCCTTGTCTTGCATGTTGCACGTGTTGGTCTTGTCTTGCATGTTGCACGTGTTGGTTTTGTCTTGCATTTGCATGAGTTGGTTTTGTCCTGCATGTTGTACGTGTTAGTCTTGTCTCGCATGTTGCACGAGTTGGTTTTGTATTGCATGTTGTACGTGTTAGTCTTGTCTCGCATGTTGCACGGCTTGGTCTTGTCTTACATGTTGCACGGCTTGTTCTTGTCTTGCATGTTGCACGGCTTGGTCTTGTCTTACATGTTACACGGCTTGGTCTTGTCTTGCATGTTGCACGGCTTGGTCTTGTCTTACATGTTGCACGGCTTGGTCTTGTCTTGCATGTTGCACGGCTTGGTCTTGTCTTGCATGTTGCACGTGTTGGTCTTGTCTTACATGTTGCACGGCTTGGTCTTGTCTTGCATGTTGCACGGCTTGGTCTTGTCTTGCATGTTGCACTTTTTGGTCTTGTCTTGCATGTTGCACGTGTTGGTTTTGTCTTGCATGTTGCATGACATTGTGTTGGTCTTGTCCTGCACGTTGCATGTGTTTGTCTTCTCTTGAATATTGCACGAGTTGGTTTTGTCCTGCATGTTGTACGTTTTAGTCTTGTCTCGCATGTTGCACGGCTTGGTCTTGTCTTGCATGTTGCACGTGTTGGTTTTGTCTTTCATGTTGCACGAGTTGGTTTTGTCCTGCATGTTGTACGTTTTAGTCTTGTCTCGCATGTTGCACGGCTTGGTCTTGTCTTGCATGTTGCATGTTTTGGTCTTGTCCTGCATGTTGCATGTGTTTGTCTTGTCTTGCATGTTGCATGAGTTGGTTTTGTCCTGCATGTTGTACGTGTTGGTCTTGTCGTGCATGTTGCATGTGTCTGCCCTGTCTTGCATGCTTCATCTGTTTGCCTTGTTTTACATGTTGCACGTGTTGGCCTTGAATGTTGCACTTGTTGGTCATGTCTTGCATGTTGCATGTGTTTGTCTTGTCTTGCATGTTGCATGTGTCTGCCCTGTCTTGCATGCTTCATCTGTTTGCCTTGTTTTACATGTTGCACGTGTTGGCCTTGAATGTTGCACTTGTTGGTCATGTCTTGCATGTTGCATGTGTTTGTCTTGTCTTGCATGTTGCATGTGTCTGCCCTGTCTTGCATGTTTCATCTGTTTGCCTCGTTTTACATGTTGCACGTGTTTGCCTTGTCTTGCATGTTGCACGTGTTGGTCTTGAATGTTGCACTTGTTGGTCTTGTCTTGCATGTTGCATGTGTTGGTCTTGTCTTGCATGTTGCATGAGTTGGTTTTGTCCTGCATATTGTACGTGTTGGTCTTGTCTCGCATGTTGCATGAGTTGGCCTTGACTTGCATGTTGCACGGCTTGGTCTTGTCGTGCATGTTGCATGTGTCTGCCCTGTCTTGCATGTTGCATCTGTTTGCCTTGTTTCACATGTTGCACGTGTTTGCCTCGTATTGCATGTTGCACGTGTTGGTCTTGAATGTTGCACTTATTGGTCTTGTCTTGCATGTTGCATGTGTTCGTCTTGTCTTGCATGTTGCAGGTGTTAGTCTTGTCTTGCATGTTGCATGTGTTGGTCTTGTCTTGCATGTTGCCTGTGTTTGCCTAGTCTTGCATGATGCTATGTTGGTCTTGTCTTGTATGTTGCCTGTGTTTGCATTGTCTTGCATGTGGAATCTGTAACTCTTGTCTCGCATGTTGCATTCGTTGGTCTTGTCTTGCATGTTGCCTGTGTTTGCCTTGTCTTGCATGTTGCCTGTATTTGCATTGTCTTAAATGTTGCATCTGTACGTCTTGTCTTGCATGTTGCCTGTGTTTGCCTTGTCTTGCATGTTGCCTGTATTTGCATTGTCTTGAATGGTGCATCTATACGTCATGTCCTGCATGTTGCATTTGTTGGTCTTGTCTAGCATATTGCATGTGTTTGCCTTGTCTTGTATTTTGCCTGTGTTGATCTTGTCTTGCATATTGCCTGTGTTGGTCTTTTTTAGCATGTTGCCTGAGTTTGCATTGTCTTAAATGTTGCATCTGTACGTCTTGTCTTGCATGATGCCTGTGTTTGCCTTGTCTTGCATGTTGCCTGTGTTGATCTTGTCTTGTATGTTGCCTGTGTTGGTCTTTTCTAGCATGTTGCCTGTGTTTGTATTGTCTTAAATGTTGCATCTGTACGTCTTGTCTTGCATGTTGCACGTGTTGGTCTTGTTTCGCATGTTGCATGTGTTCGCCTTGTCTTGCATGTTGCATGTCCTGCACTTTGCATGTGTTTGTCTTGTCTTGCATGTTGCATGAGTTGATTTTGTCCTGCATGTTGTACGTGTTAGTCTTGTCTCGCATGTTGCACGGCTTGGTCTTGTCTTGCATGTTGCACGGCTTGGTCTTGTCTTACAAGTTGCACGGCTTGGTCTTGTTTTGCATGTTGCATGGCTTGGTCTTGTCTTGCATGTTGCACGGCTTGGTCTTGTCTTGCATGTTGCATGTTTTGGTCTTGTCCTGCATGTTGCATGTGTTTGTCTTGTCTTGCATGTTGCACGAGTTGGTTTTGTCCTGCATGTTGTACGTGTTGGTCTTGTCGTGCATTTTGCATGTGTCTGCCCTGTCTTGCATGCTTCATCTGTTTGCCTTGTTTTACATGTTGCACGTGTTGGCCTTGAATGTTGCACTTGTTGGTCTTGTCTTGCATGTTGCATGTGTTTGTCTTGTCTTGCATGTTGCACGAGTTGGTTTTGTCCTGCATGTTGTACGTGTTGGTCTTGTCGTGCATGTTGCATGTGTCTGCCCTGTCTTGCATGTTTCATCTGTTTGCCTCGTTTTACATGTTGCACGTGTTTGCCTTGTCTTGCATGTTGCACGTGTTGGTCTTGAATGTTGCACTTGTTGGTCTTGTCTTGCATGTTGCATGTGTTGGTCTTGTCTTGCATGTTGCACGAGTTGGTTTTGTCCTGCATATTGTACGTGTTGGTCTTGTCTCGCATGTTGCATGAGTTGGCCTTGACTTGCATGTTGCACGGCTTGGTCTTGTCGTGCATGTTGCATGTGTCTGCCCTGTCTTGCATGTTGCATCTGTTTGCCTTGTTTCACATGTTGCACGTGTTTGCCTCGTATTGCATGTTGCACGTGTTGGTCTTGAATGTTGCACTTGTTGGTCTTGACTTGCATGTTGCATGTGTTGGTCTTGTCTTGCATGTTGCAGGTGTTGGTCTTGTCTTGCATGTTGCATGTGTTGGTCTTGTCTTGCATGTGTTGGTCTTGTCTTGCATGTTGCCTGTGTTTGCCTAGTCTTGCATGATGCCTATGTTGGTCTTGTCTTGTATGTTGCCTGTGTTTGCATTGTCTTGCATGTGGAATCTGTAACTCTTGTCTTGCATGTTGCATTCGTTGGTCTTGTCTTGCATGTTGCCTGTGTTTGCCTTGTCTTGCATGTTGCCTGTATTTGCATTGTCTTAAATGTTGCATCTGTACGTCTTGTCTTGCATGTTGCCTGTGTTTGCCTTGTCTTGCATGTTGCCTGTATTTGCATTGTCTTGAATGTTGCATCTATACGTCTTGTCCTGCATGTTGCATTTGTTGGTCTTGTCTAGCATATTGCATGTGTTGGTCTTTTCTAGCATGTTTTACATTCTAGCATGTTGTCTTAAGTGTTGCATCTGTACGTCTTGTCTTGCATGATGCCTGTGTTTGCCTTGTCTTGCATGTTGCCTGTGTTGATCTTGTCTTGCATATTGCCTGTGTTGGTCTTTTCTAGCATGTTGCCTGTGTTTGTATTGTCTTAAATGTTGCATCTGTACGTCTTGTCTTGCATGTTGCACGTGTTGGTCTTGTTTCGCATGTTGCATGTGTTCGCCTTGTCTTGCATGTTGCATGTCCTGCACGTTGCATGTGTTTGTCTTGTCTTGCATATTGCATGAGTTGATTTTGTCCTGCATGTTGTACGTGTTAGTCTTGTCTCGCATGTTGCACGGCTTGGTCTTGTCTTGCATGTTGCACGGCTTGGTCTTGTCTTACAAGTTGCACGGCTTGGTCTTGTTTTACATGTTGCACGGCTTGGTCTTGTCTTGCATGTTGCACGGCTTGGTCTTGTCTTACATGTTGCACAGCTTGGTCTTGTCTTACATGTTGCACGGCTTGGTCTTGTCTTGCATGTTGCATGGCTTGGTCTTGTCTTACATGTTGCACGGCTTGGTCTTGTCTTGCATGTTGCACGGTTTGGTCTTGTCTTGCATGTTGCACGGTTTGGTCTTGTCTTGTATATTGCATGGTTTGGTCTTGTCTTGCATGTTGCACGTGTTGGTTTTGTCTTGCATGTTGAATGTGTTGGTCTTGTCCTGCACGTTGCATGTGTTTGTCTTTTCTTGCATGTTGCACGAGTTGGTTTTGTCCTGCATGTTGTATGTGTTAGTCTTGTCTCGCATGTTGCACGTGTTTGTCTTGTCTTGCATGTTGCACGTGTTGGTCTTGTTTCGCATATTGCATGTGTTTGCCTTGTCTTACATGTTGCACAGCTTGGTCTTGTCTTGCATGTTGCACGTGTTGGTTTTGTCTTGCATGTTGCATGTGTTGGTCTTGTCCTGCATGTTGCATGTGTTTGTCTTGTCTTGCATGTTGCACGAGTTGGTTTTGTCCTGCATGTTGTACGTGCTGGTCTTGTCGTGCATGTTGCATGTGTCTGCCCTGTCTTGCATGTTTCATCTGTTTGCCTCGTTTTACATGTTGCACGTGTTTGCCTTGTCTTGCTTGTTGCACGTGTTGGTCTTGAATGTTGCACTTGTTGGTCTTGTCTTGCATGTTGCATGTGTTGGTCTTGTCTTTCATGTTGCACGAGTTGGTTTTGTCCTGCATGTTGTACTTGTTGGTCTTGTCTCGCATGTTGCATGAGTTGGCCTTGACTTGCATGTTGCACAGCTTGGTCTTGTCGTGCATGTTGCATGTGTCTGCCCTGTTATGCATGTTGCATCTGTTTGCCTTGTTTTACATGTTGCACGTGTTTGCCTTGTCTTGCATGTTGCACGTGTTGGTCTTGAATGTTGCACTTGTTGGTCTTGCCTTGCATGTGTTGGTCTTGTCTTGCATGTTGCAGGTGTTAGTCTTGTCTTGCATGTTGCAGGTGTTAGTCTTGTCTTGCATGTTGCCTATGTTTGCCTTGTCTTGCATGATGCCTATGTTGGTCTTGTCTTGTATGTTGCCTGTGTTTGCATTGTCTTGCATGTGGAATCTGTAAGTCTTGTCTTGCATGATGCCTATGTTGGTCTTGTCTTGCATGTTGCCTGTGTTTGCCTTGTCTTGCATGTTGCCTGTATTTGCATTGTCTTAAATGTTGCATCTGTACGTCTTGTTTTGCATGTTGCTTATGTTTGCCTTGTCTTGCATGTTGCCTGTGTTTGCATTGTTTTGAATGTTGCATTTGTACGTCTTGTCTTGCATGTTGCATTTGTTGGTCTGGTCTAGCATATTGCATGTGTTTGCCTTGTCTTTTTTTTCGCTGTGTTCATCTTGTCTTGCATATTGCCTGTGTTGGTCTTTTCTAGCATGTTGCCTGTGTTTGCATTGTCTTAAATGTTGCATCTTTACGTCTTGTCTTGCATGTTGCCTGTGTTTGCCTTGTCTTGCATGTTGCCTGTGTTGATCTTGTCTTGCATATTGCCTGTGTTGGTCTTTTCTAGCATGTTGCCTGTGTTTGCATTGTCTTAAATGTTTGCATCTGTACGTCTTGTCTTGTATGTTGCCTGTGTTTGCCTTGTCTTGCATGTTGCCTGTGTTTGCATTGTCTTAAATGTTGCATCTGTACGTCTTGTCTTGCATGTTGCATTTGTTGGTCTTGTCTAGCATGTTGCATGTGTTTGCCTTGTCTTGTATGTTGCCTGTGTTGATCTTGTCTTGCATATTGCCTGTGCTGATCTTGTCTAGCATGTTGCATGTGTTTGCCTTGTCTTGTATATTGCCTGTGTTGGTCTTGTATTGCTTGTTGCCTGCGTTGGTCTTGCCTATCATGTTGCCTGCGTTGGTCTTGTCTTGTATGTTGCATCTGTTTGCCTTGTTTTACATGTTGCACGTGTTTGCCTTGTCTTGCATGTTGCACGTGTTGGTCTTGAATGTTGCACTTGTTGGTCTTGCCTTGCATGTGTTGGTCTTGTCTTGCATGTTGCAGGTGTTAGTCTTGTCTTGCATGTTGCAGGTGTTAGTCTTGTCTTGCATGTTGCCTGTGTTTGCCTTGTCTTGCATGATGCCTATGTTGGTCTTGTCTTGTATGTTGCCTGTGTTTGCATTGTCTTGCATGTGGAATCTGTAAGTCTTGTCTTGCATGATGCCTATGTTGGTCTTGTCTTGCATGTTGCCTGTGTTTGCCTTGTCTTGCATGTTGCCTGTATTTGCATTGTCTTAAATGTTGCATCTGTACGTCTTGTATTGCATGTTGCCTGTGTTTGCATTGTTTTGAATGTTGCATTTGTACGTCTTGTCTTGCATGTTGCATTTGTTGGTCTGGTCTAGCATATTGCATGTGTTTGCCTTGTCTTTTTTTTCGCTGTGTTCATCTTGTCTTGCATATTGCCTGTGTTGGTCTTTTCTAGCATGTTGCCTGTGTTTGCATTGTCTTAAATGTTGCATCTTTACGTCTTGTCTTGCATGTTGCCTGTGTTTGCCTTGTCTTGCATGTTGCCTGTGTTGATCTTGTCTTGCATATTGCCTGTGTTGGTCTTTTCTAGCATGTTGCCTGTGTTTGCATTGTATTAAATGTTGCATCTGTACGTCTTGTCTTGTATGTTGCCTGTGTTTGCCTTGTCTTGCATGTTGCCTGTGTTTGCATTGTCTTAAATGTTGCATCTGTACGTCTTGTCTTGCATGTTGCATTTGTTGGTCTTGTCTAGCATGTTGCATGTGTTTGCCTTGTCTTGTATGTTGCCTGTGTTGATCTTGTCTTGCATATTGCCTGTGCTGATCTTGTCTAGCATGTTGCATGTGTTTGCCTTGTCTTGTATATTGCCTGTGTTGGTCTTGTATTGCTTGTTGCCTGCGTTGGTCTTGCCTATCATGTTGCCTGCGTTGGTCTTGTCTTGTATGTTGCATGTGTTTGTCTTGTCTTGCATGTTGCCTGTGTTTGCCTTGTCTTGCATTTTGCATGAGATTATTTTGTCCTGCATCGTTCATTGCATGTTGCGTGCTTTTCGTCTTGCATGTCGCATATGTTTGCATCGTGTCCTACGTGTTACATGTTTTAGTCTACCCATGTACATGTCGTTGGATAAGCTATTGTCGTGGGTTTCGGCCGTCATCCGTCCATCGTCCATCCGTCAAGGCCTATAACATTTCGACGATGGATTATTTATGAAATTGTCAAAATATACCAAAATTTGAAGACCCTTTTCTCTCAAAGATCGTTTTTATCGGGTTTTACTCTTCTTCGAACGTTTTTGGGCTATTATGTGGGCATTTTAGTGCCAGAAATGGCCAATTTGATCTCAGGATGTTGAGAAAACTTCATCAAAATACACCTGATACACCTGATATTCCCCTCTGGGCACAGCGCGTGTGAATAGAGCTTAGGTTATTATTATGAGCATATAGGAAATCACATATGGTAAAATTGGAAACCTAGAAATTTATCAAATTTGCATGTTATACAATTGTACAATTGACACAACGTGAGAGGTGTGCAACCGAAAAAGGTGACTGGGGATGAACTTTTAAAGTATGGATATGTGATATGACATGTGTAGTCGGGCCAGAAGTCCACAACACACGTACGAATCACTGTTTGGAGACAAAAAATTGCGCACAGTGCGGACCTAACATCTAATGTAACTACTCAAGATGATATTCTGAGAAAATCATCTATGGTCGAATTTTAGTGTCCTGGGCCTTCGACCTAAGAATGCCTGGAGTAATGAGCTCTAAATTCCAAGGTTTGCTCCGCCAAAAAGTGGGGGTAAACAATACGAACTTCTGTCATATGAAGTCTGTGATTATGTATCAGCATTTATACAATTGTGAATATATTATATGAACTAAATAACCTAGAAAGTTAAGAGACCTTGTGAGGTGTTTCAGCCATTATCTGGAGACTACAAATCGATGTCTATGAACTTTGACAGTGTACCCATACGCCAAATATCATAACGTTCTCCTATTCTAACCATGAATCTAGCGTTTGTTATTCACGTAGATGTTCTTCCTATATGTATGGTTATTGATAAAATGTCCAGATAAAAATAGTTACATTAATTAGCGACATGCTAATGAATATTAATCACAGAATAACCATTTTCCGCATAGAGGCTTAATTATACCATTTACTATACAACATTGATAGCTTTGCCTGGTTTGCAGGTACGTTCTGGGGAATTGCGAAAGGAAACAGGTGAGATCACGTTGTGAAATGGATAGGTCTTATGTAATGTAAGGCAGAGCAAATTATACTTAAATTACTGAATATATTACGGCTTCCTCTCATCCCAGCCTAAACCAATACATTAGAATAATATTGAATGGTAGACCGGTAATCTGTAAAATATTTAATTCTATCCCAATTCTACCTGTTTTGAATATTTTCAAAAGACAAATTAATAATGCAAGGAAAATCTTATCCCCAGATGAAATATGGACATGAATATTCGTTGAAATGAATCTCTAATATAAGGACTCACTGCAGATCTCCGATATGAAATGAATACTTCAGCAGATGCAAGGCAAAAGTAAAACCCACAAATTTCTGAATATTAAAATTATAGCTCTTCGTCTCATTCGCCAGGGGGCAGCACTTACACGTCACTGACTTTGTGAGCGTCAATTCTGTCACAGTCGGGCCTGTTGAGAGGATTCTATGTAGATCGATCAATGAATGACTTTCACCTTTTGTACCTGTTACCTAGATGGCCCGGGCTGCCTCAGCAGCTGCCTGCCTGTCTCCACCCGTATCGATCCAAATAAACAGCCCCAAACAAGCCCTCTGGCGATGAAAAAACGCGTATCATTTGTATAGCAGGGCAAAATGTGTTGTCTCATTAATAGGCTGATTATTCTCGGGAGTTAATCGTAGAATGTGCACGATGAATATTCCTGAATGGCCGCTGTATTGTATTACTTAGGTTTTATCATAGCCGTTTTCGTCATTCGACACGAGAAAAGTCAATTTCTCGCCGATATAAAGTGTAATACAAACAGTGCAGGCGCCATAATTGATATTCCTCGTTCCAATGAACGACAGTCGCCATTAACATGCAAATCTGCTCCGTCGAATGACCAATTAATTTAATATTCAGTGGCGAGTAGCTGGCGCGAACACAAAGAAATGCACATTTATCAATTTCTAATATATACAGCAAGCTTTCAACTAGCGTTTTCTAGTTGGTGTGTGGCTTCATATGCAGACGCATTTTGTGGCTTATTCAAGGCTACAGAGATTGGGTTGCACCAACCTTTCTGCAATTTATTGAATTTCAGTCATGTATACCCCTGAAAGAATGTCGAAATTATACAGAATTGTTCCTTTGGATTATGTAAACAACAAGTTCATATGGAAATGACTGTAAACAATAGGTGACAGTGCATGGCGCCTGTAAGGTGGTGTGTTCGCGGGACAGGTCTTTCTTAGCCTGTGATTTGTTGAGCATTATCAAGTCGGCGATCCTAATTATTTGCAAATTTATTATTACTACGTTGCATCGTTCCAAGCTCGGATTTCAACAGCGGCATTTGTTCGATGTGTGAATGAGTGAATGAACTTCGTTTGAATGAGATTTTCATATGCTCAGACTGCATTGGAAAATTCCATTGGGTCAAATGGATCATTTATAGCTGGTGGTTATCAATGCGGACCAGGAGGAGCTGTGTGAACTACTGCACCCTCATGGATTTCCTTTAAAAATCCGTAAGAATCGTCGAAAAATTGCAATGTTTCAAAAGTATACTGAATGAAATTTTCTCCGATACCACGTGGTAGAATCTTTTGAAATTTCTCTGTATAGTAGATTTCAAATTTCATTTGCATCCCTCAGAGATACAGATTGGCTTCTGGGTACAAGACTCTTGGAGATAGAGCTCAGGTTTGTTTTACGGACGCATAGAAAGTCATATATGGTGCATCTTTTGATGATATTGAACTTGACATGAAAGAGACTTGACCTAAAGACATTAGTAATGTCCAAAAATGTGTCATTATGTTCTGTGGGGTTACAACTCACTAGGGATGAGAAATACTGTTTACCAATATAGACTTGTAACTTGTCATACACTTGTAATTTCACGAACCCCACTGGAGCAATTATAAGTGCTAACTCTCAGTACTGAATGAAGATTTTATGTTTGACGTTTTTCCAAAACTAATTTTGTTTCAAGAGGATATGGGAACTACATACTCGTACAACTCATGGAATTATTAAAAGTAAAACCCTTCTTCCTATTTTGAGAATCCTCGCTTTGTTATAGTGAGCACCATGTTAGAAGCAAGCTACCCCCTCTTCTATTGAGACCTTATATATAGTGTAATGTATAACATTTTCTTGAGGAATCAAGTTCTTAGAAGTACCCCATGGGGTAACCCCATGATTTTTGTCGATAATTTGAAATTGAAATTCTGTGTTTCCAATGAGCATCAAACGAAATTGATCTCAAATCTCTACCTTTAAAGCATACAAATGACCAATAAAAGTCATAGACCCGTCACTGGCCGAGAACCATCAGAGTGTATTGCATGTCAGAGAACACATGTATAAATGTGGCCCGGAAAAATGCCCACCATTTTGAAGGTATTTGAAATATCATACTGCTACCCCATCCCCTCCCCCTTATATTCTGGATCCGCCATTGATGTAAAATGCCACGATAGCACCATGAATGTGCATCTACTATTATACGGATGCCATTCTGCTGTGCCCGCATCATTGAAATTTGATGAAACTACACTTGCGCATGTTGATCTTGGAATATAGTTAGAAATTAAGTTCGCATGTGAACGCTGCAAAAATCACCACGTCAAACGCTCTTCAGTGTATAAAGCACATTCTCTGGCTGCCAGCTTGAAATTATGACAATATCCATCTTAAAATGCCTGGTGCATGTATGGGGTTGCAATGTATTTTTAGGTATACTATTTCGATCATACAAGGGATTCCATTCAGTTCGAATGACGAATGCATACCTTTCAACCATATAGAGCGCGTGTATCCCATATACCATATCCAGGTATGTGCCTTGGGTGTAATTTGTATACCTACAGCGTTGTGAGTTTGACAATTTACGACCCCTTGTTTCCAGGCTATGAAATCCACACTCGCCCTATGTAATCGATTCGTGGAGACCTTAACCGCGAATTATTAACGTGGCTTGCGTGCGAATTGGTTAAGGGCGATAATATGTCAACGCGAATTGTATAGCTTAACACCCCAACACAATGGTAATTCGTGTGCGCCCATGTTTTTAGCGAATGGGCGAATGTTTTACGGTGTCAAATCGCCGGTTGTATAACGCCTTTGTAGTGATGTTGGCGGTAAAGTCACGCATTTGATGGTGTATTTAGTGCGAGGCAGCGTTGAAAGTAGACACTGGTTTGTTGGTAGCTTTTGAATGAAGGTTGCTGACATACCACAGGATTTGCCTATTAGTGAACATAATGAAATCCCTATCGTATTTCTAAGGTATCCGGACAGGGTATTGTCTAAAAATCCGACAATGCGCGTGTTGAAGTTTGGATATTTCTCGTTTGGATATATCTACTGTACGTGTATATCACCTAGGGCAAAATGCAAATTTTTGCACAAGATGTTTTCTTAATTTGTATTGTTTTGATGTGCTGCGTGCTGGACTTTGTTCAGGGGTGTAATTGTTCGATAACGTTAATAGCAGTCAAATCTCTATTGATATCTGTAATATACATATATGAGTATATCATTATGACTGTGCCAAAAATTTGAAATCGTGTCATGAATTTTTAAAAATCCTTACATACATTAATAATTGTGTCTGACAGATAATATATAGTTACGTGATTATATTCTAAATATGTCCTCGTGTTGGAAACTATTAAGGCACCTTGATGACCACGATTGTTATGTAGGATAATGTGTATGGATGATTGTGATACATGGTGTCACACTCAGCCACCAAAGGATGTGCAATAGAATTCCAGGAGTCACGTGTAATTCACTTGCTGTGTGTGACATCAAAGCTTTGATTGTTAATTGATCCAGATAGTGTTCACTCTTTGCACTCCAAAATAGTTTCTGAATACTGCTTCGATTTACACTTATATTATTGAATATATCACCTTACAAAACCACAAATTACTTCGGTTTAACGCGAGGGGTGGCCAACTGATGATGTAAACAACACTAGAAAAAAGCATGAAATTGCTGAGTGACAATCGTACAATACAGGGCACGTGACATGTTAGCCCTGTTGCCTGATTGGTCAAGGATATCACGTGTATCGCATGTACAGGGTCACTGATAGCCACCCACGTGCATACAAATTAATACAAAATAAAAGCCCATTTTTGCATATAATTACATGCAGTTGACTTTGATTTCCGTGCTGTTGGGGTTTGGGTGGCTCTCTGGTGTTAATTTCAATTAGGAACGAGGCAGCTTTCAAACAGACAACTATGTCGGTATCTATAGGTACTTTTATTTCGCAAACTTTATGTACGTTGAATTTCATAAGTGTGTCGATTCGAAACAATTGCACAATGAAAGCAATGGTATAAAATGTTTGATACGACATGGCGCGAAGCATGCTCTAATCATGCATGGAATGCATACATATACAACTATATACCGTGACATCCATTCTCCGTTTAAGTCATCTGTGTATGGAATGCACATTATGTACGTGGTATTACATGTAGGCCTCCTATCTAATTTGAGTTGATTGCTGAACGACATTGTGCAATGAATCATGGTTTGTTCAGTTGCATTGATAACTCGCCAGTATCATTTTGCGAGACGTCAGGCGAGAAGTTGAGAAAATGGCCTCAATTTATTATTTCGTGGCCGGTTCTTTGATGAAGGCAAAAAGTACAGTACGGATTTATTACTGGGATAGCGAAAGCGATTGGCGAACACGGACAGGAGATGGCAGGTCAATTTCGTTTATCTTGCTGGTGATTTCGTCTTGTGATCCTGGTGGTTTCGTGTGATTCCATTAATTCTAAGAGTAAATCCTCCATGTTTGATTTACATAGTCGTGCTTATAAAAAGTATATGTTTTACCAGTTGAATGATATACCGTGTAGTGTTAATACCATGCATGCGACCAATCACTTTAAACAGTCTCACAATGCATGAATTAATTTCCACACAACAGAAGTCAAACTACATGTATGCCGATAAACCGTCACAATTTCATGGATAATGTGTGTAAAATGTTCACATATGATGTCAATCTTGAGCTGTCTTTTAGTTTGAATCATAGCTACATCAATGGCATGGTCTGGGGTAGACAAGCTGGAGGTCGATCGCTCGGGGCCATGGGTCTTGTAAAGGTCCCAGGCTTCTTTGTCTCACCCCAAAATCACCCGGCCACCCGCTTATCGAAGAAGGTTATCTAACGACTCGTCCCTTGATCGGACCGCATCAAATGCTGGTCCAAGCGAAAAAAAAATCAAGATGGCGACTGGATCTTTTAGTTCACGTGCTTTCGCTTCCGATGCATTTGAGGCAGACGAACTGCAGCACGGGTGGAATTGAATGCCGTTTTCATCCGCTAGTTCATTTCAAGCTGTCAAGGCTCTTGGCATGTCAATGGATTGGAGACCACAAGGCGAGAGATGGGGCGCAGCGGAGCAAAGGTTTAGGACTGCGAGGGTTATACCGGGCAAAGACCATTCACCCCGGATTTGGCTGCTGTTCAAGTTACTCAATGCGAGCGATGGACGGTCACTAAGCCAGGCTTGAAGTTTGCTTAGTCGATTGGAAGACGGTCCCACGTTTAATCGCGACCTTTGCTGGCTTAATTTCTTGGTGTGTGATTTTCAGTTCAACTTACACAATAATTATACCTCAGTTGGATTTCGAGACGTGAGTGAATTATCTCTGGGCTATTAGTTTTATATCGTAGACGATATTTTCTTTTCATTATTCGGAATCTTCATTGTTGAAAAAAACATCAGGTTTTCGCAGCGTCGTCTTTATATGCAGAAATAAAGAAATCTTCGTGAATCAAGTAGTTCAAACTATGGTGCATAGATATAAACGTAAGAAGCTAAGTTCTTGAGCATCTAGAACATATTCAAAAGACATCAAATTGATATTCTCAGAATGTAGATGGTACCAACTGCAATTTGAATTTGTTTGAAATATTTCCAATATTATAAGGCAAACCTTTGATATGTCAATGTACAAATCTACTTTCATCCCATTAAAAAGTATACCATACAGAAGTATGGTCAGATTTGTTCATCCAGTATAGAACACATTGATAAAGTGTCTTCAAGCCGCTTAGAATAACAAACGACACAAGTTTGACATCTTGATATACAGCGTGATCACTGGAAGTGCAAAACACGTCAGAGGAATTGATACACAAATCATCAAATAACCACGCGTCTGGATCGCTCAAGCAGTGGCACGTTTGGTCCCCGCGGGTGTATATTGTGGTTTATCGCGAGAAGCGTCCGGGTGATAATCTGCGTTTATTGCCCTGCGTTTTTCACCATTGGCACTTGCATGTATGCGTGGCGGGGGGTTTCAAATGTGTATGTAAACTTTAATTGTAGGTTATCTCCCGCAAGTGCCACGTGTATATCTATGGAAGGGCCGAGGTTAAACCGACCAGGATCATTATTTACAAGTGTGAATCCTGCATCCACGGGACCACCAGGCAGGAGAAAAGGCGTTTTGAGATTATGTCGTCCATTAACAGCGCATCACGAGATGGGATGCTTTTAGCGTCAGTGGGGGTATTCTGGATTGTCTGACCAATGTATCCGTACGTGTCGCTGTTAATAGGACATGATAGATGACATGGATCCGGAATTGTGCCCTCGGGTTAAATTCAGACACAATCGCAATTAATGGACTCATAAATCCGGGTGTTTTTCCGTGTGCCTATGCTGAGACGTCGAGGGAAGATGCCAGCATTATCGAGTTCGTTTGAGGTGAAATTGTGTCACTTTTATTCGATATGTGTTTAAGTATAAACCAGGCGGTGTAATCTTCATCAGCAAGTGTATCTCTGTGTTAATGTGCGGTTTGATTTATTACACTATTTACAGTATATGTACGGTAGAGATGTGATTGTATAGTTGGCAACTTTGTACAAGCAGTTTGCTATTATGATCTTGGCGTTATTTTTTTGCCGTTCCATTTCGCATTATCTGGAATGAGATTTACTTCAGAATGAAAAAAAGCAAATTTCTACACTTTTACCGTCTGATTCTGCATTGGGTAATGTTTCTAACACAAAACAGACCCTACGAATTTGGTCAGTTTGTTGCTATCATATCTTCTTCCATGCGCACCAAGAGATTTCATACATTCGCGCCAGTGGAACTCCTGGTGCAACGGCAAATCTCCACCCGCAATTCGCTGTATACCGGTGACGACTTTCACCATCAGGTGATAAAGTGCGAACGATTCGATTTCGCAATTATTCTATAATCATTTTACAATTTGGCAGGTACCGCCCGCTAAAAATATAACCCACGCCTCTCCCTGTAACTTCCACAGAAGCAAATCAGCCCTTCCAGTTTCCCCCCTGATTCCTAGCAATCACCGCGGGAACTCTATCACTGTTTGATTCTCATTGACAATAAGCAGGGTTTCCACCGATAGCGCTGTACTTTTTCCCGACCACAATGAAGTAAGTGGAGAATGCGTTGGGTATCGCGCGGGTATCAGGTTTTTAACGTTGCGGGGCCAGTCGACTGACTGGCGATTCCCAACTTGTTTCCCGTCGATCGCGTTAAAATCATACCATATCCAGATGCGAGCTGTGCGGACGGTTTGGCGTCAATAACTTGTTGGAGTATCCGCCGAAATGCTGGCTAGCTCTGCGTTCGCCTCTAGTATGGCGCCGTCGCACTTTCGTTGTCAGGCATCTCGACGACTGAAAATTCACAAATTGACGTTGCCAATGCAATTTCAATGCGGTGTTTTCACCACCAATCAAATTTGTACTGTCCACGTTTCGATGTTTTGCAATGGGTAATTATTCGGACAGGGTTTGACGATAAATGTAATTATTATTTGCGCTATTTTTTCTGGTATAGGCTACGCGTATGCACCGAAACACCAGTCTTGTGTGTGTGTGTGAAGTTTATTCCAGTGCAAATTGATTATTGATTCATGGATGGACACTCTCAAGCAAACATTTTAAAATTATTAGTATTGGTTCTACGATATTTGGTGGTATTAGACACATAATATAACAATTGATGGATGGTAGCATATATTCAACTTACCCTGTCATTTATATAAAATTGTATAAATTCCTAACTGACCATTTTACAATGCACAGTAGGCCTATGTCTCTCAGCAATATGGAAAGACAGTTCTCGTCGCCGTTTCCACGCCTGGTAATCCCAATGGGTATACCCCCGGAGTCGGCGATAGTTGTACCCAAGTTCCCGTGGACGTAGTCCAGGCGTGGTCCTTTACCGGGAGAGGAAGAGAGAGAGTTATACCCTTACTGTAGGCTATGGGGGAGCGCGGCGCCGAGACGAAAGGCTGAGTCGCCAGTGATCGGTCAGTATTTTACGGTGAGAGAAAACACAATAAAAGTCCCGAGGGGAGTTCTCGGCAATCGAATCATTTTCTCGTCTCGCTTTCACAATTCAACATGTCCCCGCTTCCGGCGGATGTTGTCCAGACGCCCCCAGTGTGACCGCGTGACTGACCTATAGTAACGACGTGAAGTCCAGCAGCCGGGGATATACGGCATATTTGTCGGGACGTAGCCAGGGTTGATTATCGGTCGTCCGTATATTAGATTTGACCACCGACGTGTCGTCCCACGTGGGCTATTTGGGGAGACCTGGTCCTAGCCCATTGAGAAATAACGATGTTGAGTTTTTCCCTCCCGGTAATTTCCAAACACTTTCACACCCCAGCTTGGAATGGATCTCAGGACCCCCACACACCCCTCCCATACCCCACCTACCCTCCAGTTATCCCCTCCCGCCAAAGAAAGCTGCATGGGGGACTGGTGTTTGTCATCTAAAAAAAAAGGTGATCGACGGAAAATCGCAATTGGCCCTGTCATCTGGTCTACGTGGCTGGCAGGGACAAAGGGAGTCAGGGGTCAGTTTTAACTCGACTTTGTAGCAGTCGTGCACGTGTCCACAGCAGGCAACAGGCATGCAGTCAGAGCAACGTTCCAATGTTTTCTATGCAGTATAATTGGGAAGTAATAAAATGTAACAAATGCTGTTGTGCACTGTCGTCAAATGCATGACTTTGAACAACGAGCGTCAGAAATTAGTCAAGATTGTCCATGTCGGTGATGGATGCGCATTTTGTAAATTGCCGAAATCGTATCTTATAATATATTGGTATAATATTGATATACATCTAGTTAACTATATGTATATGCTTAAAATACTGGTATTTTTAATTTACAAATTCTTCCATGAAGAAATATACTCGCACGCAGAACCTCCAGTTTAGTTTATGGCTTTCCAAAATTGATAGCAATATTCGACATGGTTAGCTCGTTCGCCGATGATGACGAGTGACAGCAAGGAAATATATTCCTATCTCCCGAGAGGGAAACACAGATTCCAGAGGGCCTTGGGTTAAAGACTTCCATCAGTCGAGTGAATTATTGCACGGTGTGCCATCTCCCCACCATCGGTGTAACCCACGGTGGCAGTACGTTATCACCCGGGCGGCGCCAAAAGGGCTTTCTCGACGAAATTAGTTCGCGCCCGAGCGAAATCGCGGCGATTTTCCACCGTTCTATCCAAACAGCCTCGATCGGCAGGTCGGGACATAAATAATACCGCTTTAATCAGTCCGGGAGATCTTTCAGGCTATGCATAAAATGAAGCTCGTCTGGGCTTTGTCACGAACCGTTATTTGCCGATATATAGTCCTAGCAATTTGCCGGAATCAGGCGGAGGTGCTGCCGGGGCTAACATCGTTTTCGCACATTATCGCGAAGGGCGGGGAACTTTTCCGTGGAAAACTTCGATTTGTAGCGGTGACTCGTCGACGAAGCACCTGCTAAATCGACTGGAGTCTTCCCGCAGCTCCAAGCCGGTGGGGGTACATGTAGGATAGGGTAAGGTTGGGTGGGATTTACCCCATCCCTGCATGGGAACCCCCACAGGCTTAAAGGAAGGTGCTGTAAGCGATGGAGACCGCTGATACCCCTGAAGCTTTACGAGTGTCGCTCCATTTTCCATCGGCTCGTAAGCTATACGAGCTACCAGCGAGGTTTGTAAACGTCCTAAATCCGTCGGTTGACGCCGGCGGCCCATCCGTTTTCACGTTGACTCGTAAAGACATTTGCAAATCATTCCGCCGGAAAAAAAAACTCTCTAATTGCCTCACAGCCAGCCCGCGACTCTGGCAAGTCGCCGTCCCGACATTAATAAGGGCAATTAGGCTCCACGCAAATTGCGGTCGTTTTTCTCTCTATTAATATGGAGCATTATCTTTTCTTCCGCCCAGGGAAGATGCGACTGATCCGCGTGTCTGATAAATGAAAACAATGAAAATTGCTTGTCACTCGCTGGGCTGAGGACTAGTCAACTCGGGGAGATTTATCGCTCTTATCTCGAATCAATAGGCGTCTTCAAAGGGTAATTCGTTTTAAATGCGGATCGGGGTTCGGGTGACTGGAGTCCGAGATAGTTTTCTGTGGGTTTTCGCCCACCCCTCATCTCTCTTTCCGTCTGTCTGAGTCCGTCAGCGTCAAGGCGACGCGTCCCACCCTCCCTCACGGCACGTTTCAACCTCCCTTCCCACTGGGGCGTCCTCACTCCCCAGGGGAACCAGTGCTTCAAATAACGTCTGCTGGTACAAGTGCACAATGTCTGATGGGAGCAGTTGAGTTCAGTTGAGTTAGTGAGTTGTGAATCGAAATGAGAGTGAGTAAAAAAATTAATGAGAGTGCAGAAGTGAGTGAAGAAGTAGAAGAGTGAGTGGAGGAGTGAGTGAAGGATAGGGTGGATGAGTGAAGGAGTGAAGGATATAGTGAGTGAGTTACGGGTGAGTAAAGGAGAGGGTGAGTTAGTGAATGAATGAATGAAAGAGTAAGCGAAGGAGTGAGTGAGTGATTGAATGAGTGAGTGAATGAGTGAGTGAAGGAGTGAATGAGTGAGTGAGGGGGAGTGAGTGATTGAGTGACAGAGAGAGTGAGTGGGTGAATGAGTGAGTGGGTGATTTAATGAGTGATGGAGTGAGTGAAGGAGAGGGTGTGTGAGTGAAAAATTGAGTGAAGGAGAGACTGAGTGAATGAGTGAGTGAAGAAGTGTATGAAGGAATGAGTGAGTGAAGGAGCAAGGGAGTGAGTGAAGGAGAGACTGAGTGAAAGAATGAGTTACTGAGTGGGCGAGTGAGTGCATGAGTGAATGAGTGAGTGACGGAGAGTGAATGAGCGAGTGAAGGCGAGAGTGAGTGAGTGAGTGAAGGAGAGGGTGGGCGAGTGAAGGAGTTATTGAATCAGTGAAGACAACAATGTCTTGTAGATAAGTTATGTTGACAACTCCCAAGTAACACCCATGCCCACGTATACGATATACGACTGATGATTAATGCCTGGGCTGATGCGAGGTGACGATGAAGGGTTTTGCGCGAACAGAACCAAGAGGCAGTTCGTCAATTCCCGGAGCAGATGTCGCTGTTTCCAAGGGGACGTCCCGTTGACAAGGCCTGATACGAGGCCCGTTACTGGCTGCTGAGACAGGCTGTTTGCGCTTTATAGAATCAACAGTATCGATACATGAGAGCAGGAATGTTTCTCTGATGAGAATGGAGGGGGGGGGGGGGGGTGTTTACATAATTCTACTTTTGCGCATTTGATTAATGTTCTCAACGTTATTCACATTCGAGTTTATTATTATTCTCTAATACCTTTTTGTAGAATAAAAAAAACACTTTACACGTTTTACGATGCGAAAGTTAACTACGTGTATAGCCTACTTTTACAGGCCATGTGTGTTCATCATGGCTTGCATGTCAACCAGGCCCAAGCTGAACAACTTAACAACTTATTCATTATTACATCGGACGACCAACGATATTTCATGCCTGCCGACGAAGATGTTCATTTGCTGGTGCAAGATGGAGGCAAAAAATCGTCGAAAGAGACAATTCTGAGTATTGCGAGTGATAAAAGTGTTATCTCATGTCCGATCAGCGCACTGAAGACAGAAAATCATCCAGACTAGTTCCCTCCTTATTCCGGAATTGCCCCCGACGCCGCGCTTTGAGGCGGATGTGACGTCATAAACAACGCGATTCCGCTGAACCCTCGCGAGATTTCTACGAGACATTATTACTTTGCTCACGATAAGCTGACAGCGTCTTAAAGAAACGCAGCAAGATAAGACGATACGGACAGACTTATTATGTTTCTAATTAGTAATTGACAAAAATGGGGTTGATTTGGGAAAGCGAGGGGAAAAACCACAATGAGCGCCAGGAACATGCGAGAGCAGGGTAATTTGTCATTGATAGCGAAAATAGAATCGCGATATCTGATGGCAGTGGAGAAGCATTGTGTCAAGAAGTTGTGGTATCGTTAGGAAACGTGAGCGCATTCTAGACATGCCCCTAATAATCATTTACTGCAAGAATTTCCTATCTTCGGTAATACATAATAATTTAATGATGCATTGCGCCATTTCAATTTCACCATTTGTCGCAAAGATTCATAATTGATCGGAAATATATCGTGAAAGTTTAATTTGAAATAAAAATCTTTCCATTTGGAGGAATTAAGGAACTCGTTCAACATCATGCAGGCGAACAGTTTTTTTTTAGGTTACCGGACCTTTGGTCCAATAACCTATTGCCATGGCGTTGCGTCCGTCGTCGTCCGTCGTCCGTCTACATCTTTTTCTTTGAAGTCTGTGGACGAATCTTTCTGAAATTTTGCACAAAAATGGCTAAAAAATATTTCAACAGGGGAGTATTTTTTTACTTTTTTTAATTTTCGAATTATTTTCAAAATGGCGGCCATTTTTGATGAAAAACGGCTAATTTTGGACTTCGACGGTCATTTTTCTCAAAAACTGTCTGATCAGATTTGAGATTTGTGTTTCAAAAAAATTCCTCTAATGTACCTTTATGACGTGTATAAGTTTCGTTGCCTTTGAATCACCGCTCTGCGTGTTACGGCCATTTTGATTTTTTCGACGGGTCCCAAATGGCACTTTCCCATGTTAAATTCTGCTATGCTTTATAATGGCACACATTATTGCTAATATCTCACTTGATATTGGGATTAGAGATTAGGAATCAATAATGAACATATAGGACATGATATATGCTGAATATTTTTGTGACCTTGAATTTGACCTTTGACCTCATTTTCAAGGTCACAGGACAAAGTGGCTAATATCTCGCTTATTATCGACTTCACAACTTAGGAATCAATTGTGAACATATAGGAAATGATATATGCTGAATATTCTTGTGACCTTGAATTTGACCTTTGACCTAATTTTCAAGGTCACAGGTTAAAATGGCCAATATCTCGCTTATTACCGACTTCACAGCTTAGGCATCAATTGTGCACATATAGGAAATGATATAGTCCGAATATTCTGATGACCTTGAATTTGACCTTTGACCTCATGTTCAAGGTCAAAGCACAAAAATGGCTAATATCTCACTTAATATCAACTTTACAGCTTAGGAATCAATTGTGGACATATAGGTGAATAAGTGATATATGCTGAATATTCTCGTGACCTTGATTTTGACCTTAGACCTAATTTTCAAGGTCAGAGCACAAATGACTAATAGGTTGTTGATTATTGAATTTATAGCTTAGGAATCAATTGTGAACATATATGAAATGTTATATACTGAATATTCTCATGATCTCGAATTTGACCTTTGACCTTATTTTCAAGGTCACACACAAAATGGCTAATATCTCGCTTATTATCGACTTTACAGGTTAGGAATCAATTGTACACATACATATAGGAAATGACAAATGCCGAATATTCTCGTGACCTTGAATTTGACCTTCGACCTTATTTTCAAGGACACAGGACAAAATGACTAATATCTTAATTATTATCGATTTCACAGCTTAGGAATCAATTGTGAACATATAGAAACTGATATACGCTGAATATTATGGTGGCCTTGAATTTGTCCTCTGACTTCATTTTTCTGGTTAGAGAACAAAATATCTCGCTTATTATCAACTTTATAGCTCAGGAATTAATTGTGAACATAGAGGAAATTATATATGCTGAATATTCTCATGATTTGAACCTGACCTTTGAGCTCATTTTCAAGGTCAGATCACAAAATGGCTAATATCTCACTTATTATCGACTTTACAGCTTAGGAATCAATTGTGGACACACTAGAAATAATATATGCTGAACATTTTCGTGCCCTTGAATTGACCAATGACTGTATTTTCAAAGTCACGGGACCAAAGGCTAATATCTTAAATATATATTGTCCGGTAACCTTTCTTAGCCTTTGGGCTAATATTTTTCTTTACCTTATTTCCAACTTCAATAATAATGTTTTCCAAGGGCACAGACAAATATTGATTGAACTAGAGAAAGTATATAATTTCACTGATGGAACAAAGCGATGATAAGCAAACACACATCGCATGGTGAACATTGTTTTAAGTACTACTCGCACCAATACTAACAATTACAATAAAACTCTCCAGGACACTAAGTAAATTATCCATTCACGCAGTGATGTCAAAATAATTATTTACTAATGGTTACACTTTGCATGACAGTCAGTTTCACTCAAGCCCCATAGTTGTTTTTGGCGCCGTCTTAGGATTGTCCGCCTTTATTTTGGAGGAATTATTGAGCGAAACTGCGATGAATAACCTCAGCAGCGCTAATATTCATGCAGTTGGTCAGCAGCGAGAAACGGACCTGTAATTTGTGTTATCGGTCAGCCCCCGGTGGAATCAACGCAATAAATCGCCATATCCGCACCCCCCCCCCCCCCCCCCACCCCGCGGATTATTTTCAACTTTACCGAGCAACTGAATCGGTCACGTTTATGCGTTTCATTCGAAGATATTTTGCCCCGCTGCGTTCCTTTTGT
Organism: Terebella lapidaria; assembly: GCA_949152475.1. NCBI lineage: Eukaryota > Metazoa > Annelida > Polychaeta > Terebellida > Terebellidae > Terebella > Terebella lapidaria. The sequence continues at coordinate 20,835,791 of OX424564.1, read as the reverse complement.
CCGGCAATGTCACGCCGTTGATTACATCTATCGGTCAAGCGTTCTCCCTCCGCGGATATCTCGTCAGGCCATCTAACATTGCAAATTCACAGCTCACTTCGCCATTTCGCGTTTAGGGTCCTATCCTTGAAGACAAGATCTCGTCACGGGAGATAACCGCGTGGTGCATTGTGGGTAGACGAGACGTGACCTGGGTGCGCCCCTAGGGAACACTACTTAGAACAATCGGGATAAAAGTGGATATTTGGCCAACCGGGGTTATGTTCGGGGCAACGGAAAGTAAAAAGACCACAAAAGGGATTCCGAATAGAACGTTCGGACATAGGCGAGATCCATTTGCCCTCGCTGGTAAATATCGCGCGTAAATCTCGTTAGAACGAGATTTCCAGTCACGTGTCATTCCGGACGTGGAATTGTGATCGGTTCTAAGAAGGGATTAACCGATTTAACGACACGCGACCAGGAGCGACATGGCACGACAAATACAATTATGAGTTCATCCTGAATCAATTGTCCGAAATGTTTGAAGGATTCATCCCTATCTGTAAAGAATGCGATATATAGGTTCCGATCGGAACTGAAATGTTGTTGTTTGTTTTCGCGAACTGTCGGAATAACAACAACATATCTGGCAGAAAAGGAAAATTCTCACGACAAAATCCATCCATATATAAAACCAAAGATTCCAGAAAAATAGTATCAGTAGCACTGCCCCACCCCACCCCGCAAAGATCCAATTATAGCATACTCCCCCGAAATCCCATGGCGATTCTGGTCGGATTACGCTAAGTGATTTGCATGTAAATATTAACCGATTCCATGCGGTGCACATGCGTTACACCGTAAACAAACACTGGGGAAGTACATGGATACATGGCACATCAAAGGGGCGGGAGTGTGCTGTCGGCATTGATTCTGGATCAGATGGACATGCTTCCGGATCAAAGCGTGCAGCGCGCATGAACTTTGTGTCTGCGTGCATGAACTCGAGTCCCAAAGGATCTGGCTAGATCAGTGGTATATGGTGGTTTTATCAAGAATAGGCTATATTAGATTTCTGACCTGATCAATTCGATCAAAACGTATTATGTCTGAATTGTCATTGCTATCCAGCCAAACAAACAAAGGTAATTAATGTAACAATACCATGATCAGCGATTATGCATCTAGGGCCTATTTAGATTGATTGTGTTCAATCTGACACCCATTAAATATATATACATATTAAGCAGTGTTAATCTACTTTTATCCAATACATTTGCAAGTATGTTCATACATTTATATTGGATTTGGAGTTTGACACGTCACCGCTGTTACATCTTGGGTCATGTGTATACCATAGTAACCAGTTCTATAAGCAATAATTCTCATGTCATTCCAAGTACTGGTTTGTATTGATGAGCAATCATTCTTGTTGACATGATCATTTCGTTGACCAGCAGTGACCATCCGCTGAGTTGATGAACTGATTTCATCAAGTGCCACAGCAGGCGGCCACTCCCCGAAAAACAATAGCGGACATCGACAGAGTAACACCAGCACCAGCAATTATGACACTTCGTCTTGTCTTCGGCCTGGCTCGCTGTATCATCTTGACGAGTGCCGAGCTATTGTCTTCAACGCTCCGATAAACATCTGATGAAGTTTTTCTTCCGACCTCAATTGCACCTTATTGTGTCGTGTGAGAATTAAAATTCCGCCGGTGTTAACGATTGAGCTTCGACACAATAATTAACAGCGAAAAATTAGCATTTAAATGAGATGTCTTTTTCGCTAGATAACTAGTGTTGACATTAGCCGGACAGACGCTGCATCCGCCCGTTGTCCATAGCAACGACTCGTTTTCAAGTTGACCGAGCAGAAACAATCATTCCCTCGCCATTCTCTCAACGAAGTGTATGACACCATAGGCGAAACGAACTGAAGAAAAAACACCCCATCCCAGCAAAAAACTGAACGGAAACAATGATAACCAGAAAATTGTGGACACCAATAAAGATTGCATGACGTTTTGTAGGATTACCCTGTGAAAGTGACCCAAGGGGAGTAGCCCCGCACCCTGGCTTACCCAGTGATGACTGGGCCGAGCAGGGGAGACCACATGGCCCCATTACTGCGACCTTGTCACCTCCAGGCCAGGGGTCGCGCAATGACCAACTGCTTATCGCCAAACTGTTATTGCATTAGGCCTAATGCCCGGGGAACGGGGTCTGTTTTGTTTAGACCACATGACACATCGTGCCAAGCATGCAGTGGACTGGATGGGGGCAAGTTGTGAATGTGTGTGTCTCTTTCTCAGTGTTCTGTTGTGCAATGTGACATATTTTTGATAAATACAATCCCTCGAATCTCAGTTTCTGGTGGGACACATATTTTCATGGTGGGACACTGACTATTCCAAAATTTATTATAAATAGAAACGTATAAAAAAAATTCTGTATTTGTATTATACTTACCTGTACTCTCCAATTATCAATACATGCGCACTTTTGATGCATAAAACTCTTTTTCTTGCAATTTAAGACATAATAACATACGTCATGAGTATGTACATATACTCACTCACTACACATGATGTCATATACTATATGCTTGCAATATCAGCAAACTATACACAATGTTGTGTTATTTTGTGAATAATCACACTTTATACCAATGACTTTAATTTGTTCATAGATTTTGAGACTGTATTCAACGATAGGTCGACGTGATATAGTTACAGGACAACGTGCGTCTTTCGAGAAAAGTACATTGCACACATCATAATATGGGGTGACGTTGTTTCAGACAGTATATTATATGTTATATTGTTTTCAGCAAAAATGTTGAATTTTGAATAAAATAGCTTTCGGATACCATATTGTAATAGAGGAGATGGTCGAACTTATTTGTCGTACACACACGGACAAACACTAGATTGGCGACCAACTTGATTACGTCATCTCATTTGCATGCGCACAGCGTCAATATGAGAACACGGCATTCAGTCTCCATTCCATGCAAACACTCAAAAAGTATTTACAAAACTGTAAGGGTCCAATGCACCAGTGCATGTAGATACAAACCTAGCCCCTTATGACATCACGAGACGAAAGGCGATACCGCAATCAGTGTATCAAATCTTGTTTTTCCGTTAAAATACAACAAAAGGCTTTATATCGAATAATTAGTTGCGCAGTGAAATTGCCCCTTGGCACACACGAACAAGTCAGTGGGTATTAGTCCCGCGGCTATGCGCCAAAATGTGACTTGCAGCCTGTGCCCTGAGTAAGGTGCGAAATTTCGCATGCTTCCTAACACCTAGGTTTCTTAAGGATGCACGCCACACAAAGCGCGCGACACTAAACTTGAAATGACACTCAAGTAAAGCCGTATGCAGTCACTGTGGTGGCTATGCATGGTACACTAGCAAAAACGTTCATGTTTTGTGCCGAATAGCACAATAGAATTTGTCAACGTGAGTTGCAATTGTTATATTCACGAACGTTGCTTACGTAATCCTACATGTTGTCTGTGTGTTGATACTCTGGAGTAGCATGTACACCATTTTGATCTTATATTATTGTCACAATATGTTACATGGCTACGTGTCATCAGTCAAAGTGTCAGTTCTGTGCACGTGACAAGTTGGGTTCATCGCTTTGCATATTCGTGGTTTAAATCTAATGCTATCCACATAATACAAGCATTTCTTTGAATTTCAAAGTGGAAAATTTCGTTTTGGGAAACTTCCATGTGTATGATGGAGTTGAACAACACTCATCTGAAAATTGACATCCGTGAACATGGTAAAATTATGTAGAAATTTCGAACATACAATCAAAGTGTTTATTTCTGTTTGATTCACGGTATAATCAACTCTAATGTTTCCGCTGGAAATGTGGACTTTTTTGACATATGATGAAGCACTGTGCAAATATCTCATCGGTATCACATTCTACATGGACAAATTCTTTGCAGTTTTGTTCCATATTTTATCAATCTTTTGACAGCGAAGAAGCAAAGAAATTCAACGATAAAACATCATGTATCTTGATTTACAAGATACAAGGTTGCTGATTGTCAGGGAAATCGTCTCTTTCAGTGACCACCCAAAGGTGTTGAATATGTCCATGAGACACCGAGAGCCTCGTGGGTTCTATGCATTTATGGGGTGAAACTTTATACGGTGTTTATTGCTTTAGATATATTACGGTGCTCACACCTTTGCCCATATTTTACCAAGGTTTTCTCTTTTTCTACACCCTTTCACCCCAAAACACAAACTTGACACATCGTTAAGGCATCTATAGCCACATTTCTCGCTTTTTTCATTCACGTCGAGTATGTTTAATTTCGTGGTTCCATTCAACATACAACTTTCCTCAGTGTGTTTTACAATGCGTCGAAAGTATATAATATTGCAGTTACTTTAAACTATCACCAAGTCTTTGGAATGATAACAACTCAAGTCGACAGCCAAGGTGATAAACAGAGAATACTGAACACGGCTGCCTACAAATGACAGTGATAATATATTTAATAGCGGTCCCCGTCTTTGATGACATATCTTCTGTCTATTACTTCTTTACATAGTTTCATTACGGACCTCGCTTTTGGCGCGATCACGCCTCAGCGATTCTCACCATCTATTGCCACTTCAAGTCTTTCTCAAGCTCTTGACTCGTTGCTAGCACGACACTTCATCAAGCCACAAAGGCCGGGTTAAACCATTCGTAATGTTTGTGTCAATTCGGCTCTTTGTTAAAGAAAATGATAAAAACATTTGTAAACCATTTATAAGGAGTCAAAAAGGTTTGAAATCAGCGGGAGTCTTGGCCAAGGGCGAGACTCCACGTCTCTACACCACAGCGGGGAACTGTCGAGTTACTCCTTCTATGTCCTTGTCATCTATCCATATTTGTTGTTACTGAACACCCTCTACGGTGGGAACTGCCATCACATCTCTCCTACCATCACCACCCCCTCTGAAAACACCCAAATGCACAACATAACGACCACTGAATTCTGCCTTTGGCTATCGTCGTATCGTCGAGGGCTCGTCCTGGGCATTGCCCACACTCGGCAGGAGGCTTCCATAGCTCCTGTGAAATCTCGCGCTTCTTGGACTCGCAAGTAGCCGTGCAAAATTGATGCCCAAACATTGACTTCAAATCACGACGGGGAGTGGGTAAATCACTATATAGTAGCCCTTCATCCGCCCATGTACACAACTGTGCACCTTTAAACCCCGAGGGAAGAAACAGGTCTTTAATTCCACCCTTTTATGGTATTCATCTTGCTAAACGGAAGTCTAAATTGTTGTTACAAGCGAGCTTTGGTGATTATGAGATGTCTACATTTTCAAGCAGAGCCTCAACATAGCACCTCATTAAGGTTGGACAACTATTTGTAGATGAACAGGATGTCAAACTTTGAAACTCACCACAATGTCCCTCCTTTGATTACCTGTAGGGAGCTACAGTAAACAAAATACTGAGCCTCGAGCATTTCGTTTTGTCAAAATAAATGAACGAAAAATATCCTAATTGGCAAACAAGTAGTTGCTTCTCTCGCATCCAACCAATGGCAGTTAAAGCTTCGACGCCAAAGCTTTATAGAACCCATATGACTATTAATCTGGGAATACAAATTTTGGCAACAGATCAACAGATCGGTATAATCGTACATGTAGTTCATGACTCTAAGTTCCATTGTAAGAAATCAGTTTAAAACTATCTTATGTGCCATCAGTGTTGATGAAATGAAGCATAACCATATTTTCAACATAATATACATACCAAGTTGAGTTGAGGTTATAGATTCAACAGCAGATGATACATAGGCGCGTGAATTGCCACAATATAGATCACCGACCTGTCAACACTTTCCATAGTAGATCGATATATTCAATAACATGATCTATGACATTTCCGTAAAGATCAATATCACATGTACATATCACTTCATAAGCCTGATACATGTGTATATATCGACCCGGTGTAAAACATAAGGGATAAACGACCACACACATATTTTGAGTTCTATACTGCAAAGTTGGAAATAATTACCATTCAATAGCTTTTTGATACGTGTTATGTCATTTGGTGTACGTTTAAATTAAAATATTTGATTGATGTTCTTGCTCATCTTGTTTGATGTTTGCTATTTCAAAAATGTCATGTTACATGTTGCTGAACGATTGGTCTTCTAAATGTTCGTATGGATTTTATCCATATCAAAGTATTTATTATTAAGACACGTTTTCTGAAATGCAAAACCGCATGATTATGCAAATTTCGACCAGAGGCAATCTTTTCTCAATTATGTTGAATAATGTTATTAGTTAATTGCTGCACAATTTCTTCCATGAGGGAATTGAAGCGAATTTGATCAAAATTTGGTTAATTAATTAGAATACAAACATACTATTCTGGCAATAATTTTCATAACAGTCGGCATCTGGCGTACAAGGTTCAGTTGGAATTTTATGTATGATATACCACAATGATGAAACAAAATTGATCATACTAAGTATACCAAGTTCACAAAATGCTAACATGTCACTTGGAGCATTTGGTCAAGAAGTAGCAGATATAATAGGGACTGTAGATATATAATGCTGAGCGCAGTGAATCAATGGACTCGTATGCATTTGGTACACATGGGAGTGTGATGAATCTAATTATGGACATTCTACATCAGTTTGAAGACTTTCAATCTACAATGTACTCCATAAACATGTGTCAGATCTACATGGGCAATGATAAATATCATCGGCACGTTCCTATGACCTATACACGTATATTTATATACAGACACCATGCATAATACAACATATAACTTTTTACAAACAAACAGAAACTCATGCAAGACCTATGGGCATGAGATATCGATACCCGACAAACGATCAAAGCGTATGTGTTGACGTACCCGAGTAATTTTAAACATCCACCATATTGAAGATAGTCCAGTTTGCATTGACAACTGTTCGTATCCCTTGAAGTGTCTCCCCTCTATAAATACAACATAGTGTATAGGTGATATCTCGTAATAGGTGTTCATTGCATGTATACATGTGTATGAAACTGCATAGCAAAAGAGCATTGCATCAAGTTCATTCTGGGAGAGGGCGAATGCCGTGATATAATTATATCTTGAATGCTTCTTTTTTATCTGTCTCGCTTTTCATTTGGGTAAAAAAGTTAAGGACGGGGTTCTTGAAATGAGCTGAGGGAGTGAAGACACATTTTGGGTGGGATACTCGCGAAGTCCCCTAGGACAGTAGACAGTCAATGTCACCTCGGTGTTGCTGTCTCGACAGCAAAGGCCAGAGACAGGCAATTTTACGCTGGTGTGCTCCGAGAGACTCGGGTGTTTTCCCTCCAAAACACGATCTTTTTTTGTCCAAAGGGCCGAGTTAACGAGGGTACGAAGAGTCACGAGTTGGACTGGGCCGGAACGAGGGCGGGGACGTATTGTGTCAGCGGGGACTCGCCCCGGTTCCAAGTCAATTTTCGGCCGTCATTTCGTCCCAGATATCAACGTCGGCCCGACGTGGCTATTATAGGGTTTCATACTTCCTCGATGGTGACAGATTCCTAACCGAGGGCACCGCGTAGATGTCCCATATGGAGGTCAATGTAGACCTGGCTTGTCAACTTGTCAAAACCTCGTAAAGAGTTTCACGCCTCACCGTTGTCCCAAAATCATGCAGATGGTTACCACTCAAGAATCGAGATAATCTTCTGCCCGGGGTGGTAGTCCCACATGCCTCATGTAGGTTGTTTTCTTCCGCTCCTTCTAGGAATCTGCAATGCGGGAGAAAAGTCCCCCGGAACTTCGGATGCCCCAGTTACTGTACATCATCTAGAAATTGAGTTTGACGAGACAGGCGGACACCTAGGACCCTAGGGCAATTAGATATCAGGTTTTTGAAAACGCGTGAAGTGACCTGCGATGCCCATGAATTTGTCGCTGTATTATGCCTGTTTGCCCGTTTGCTATGTTCGGCGTTAATTTCACACTGCATGATGTTATTCATCCTTATCTCTTGATACGCTACATTGTACCCCATAAATTGGTCTCCGCTTGCGGACAATGGGCCGAGCCCCTAACAAAACGTTAGGGTGCTGCGGGGTACATTGGAAGTACCACAAGTCAATTTGTATCGGGCGACCGTATCTGGTAAAACGAAACGCCACTGTTTCGCCTGATAACATTCAACGCCGGTGGCAGTTTATTTTGACGGAGGGGCCAATTTATTTGAGATCGTACCTGGCTGGAAGGACCAAGTTCTCACTCTGGCCACTCGCTGGAAGTTTGCACTAAACAACTTGGTAAATTGACGAATTAACAGCTCATTTCACAAGGTATTCGACTGCATCGTGGTTCGCCATTTCAAAACTTCCACTTACTGCTTGAGTGCATTGTAATTAACATCACAAATATTGTGACGACACACCATTGGAAACGTTACATAGTTCAACGCCCATAAAAACACTATCGGCCGGAGATGTTTGAGCGAGGAGTGGGGAGGGGTGGAGTGTGGGGGGTACTTGTACCATTGCATCATATCACATCGGCTTTGTTTCAACAACCTCTGGAGGAAATGCTTCTGTTTCCACCGAATAATTTCTCTTTTTTATCTGTAATTCCTTCCTGTTTCACTTGTCGACAATGATATCATTTTATCGGATGTCACAAAATATCTCGACTTTCCTTCCGTCCTACTGCATCTGCCATCATGAGCAGAAGGAAAGCAACTTTTTTCTTAGGATTTTTTTCGGCTTTTCTAACCGCAATCTTCCGTCCAACCACCAAACATCCATATCTTCAGTCCCAAGCAAACATGCATGCAAGAAAATCCAGAAGACATGTGCTTATATCCGGGAGATAATGAACGCAGGAGACACTTGAAAGTCCAGTAACAAATCAGCCCTTGGGAGAGAGAAGGGGGAGGGGGCTCCTGAGTCTTATCAACCCTACGTGGGACGCGGGACGCCGCTGACTGAGGCTCTGACGGCACGTCGGCTATCGTCAGCACCTAGACATCGTCATCTGGAGAGTGTCACCGAACGATGCCACCGTGTCCCTTACACTGTACTCAAATCTTATAGTGGTTTAGGAACTGGGCCTGTGTATAACCTTTTTTGTTATGACTATGCATGGTAGCTTTTTTTGTTATTGAGTTGCAGTAATCCAAGCTAGTGGGATTTATTTAGATAATTGATATTGGTTATATTAACACACTTCAGTGTCACATTTGAGTTTTGATATGCTCAAGTTGACATTTGTGATTTGTTGAAGGGAACTATCATAATTTTAATGTATAATACGCCTGCGCGATAGGCCAGTCGTGTCTGCGGTTGACACACTGATTATACTCAAGTGCAAGGTCGTGTAATTTGGTCAGGATATGTATAGATATATAGAATCCGGATGCGAATCCAACCACACAATTGAGATTACATATGTGGATGCACTTACATCGGTTTTGACCACAGTTTGACGACTATATCTACTGAAAGCAACATATTTGAATACAACAACACGCATCCATCAACAAATATTCATGTACAATCTATTATTAAATCTCAGAAATTGTGAGTTATATGCCTCATTAGTTCTTCCAGAAATTTGGGAAAGCAGCCTGCATGAGCGTATGATGCAATTGTTGTTTGTTTTAGTTCGTTTTTAACTCATATGTTGCTCTTTGAATTTATATGGGCATCATCACTTGTAGGCTATATCATGCATGCGATTGTCTGAAATAAAGATTTACTACAATTCACCATATATATCACAACACCCACGTACCAGGCTTTGTTAACTACATACATTGTTTGGCAAAATAAGTTGAAGTTGAAATGACGTTTCAATGCATGTAACCGCCATGAAAGCAGAAAAATTACTTCCTATTGAGCTATAGATGTAAATAGAGGCATGATATTATACAATGTACTATATTATATAAATGCACATAGGAAAACCCATGAGACGTATGGGGTTTCTGGTGGTATATAATACATGTTACCCGCATATTGATGCAGTGATATCGAAACTTGGTTAGATTTTTACTGATATTGTTGAATTGCAATATTATTTATGTTGTATTAGGGAATGAAAGTTGTTCTGTATATACGTAGCAACATTCCTTTTGAGGCAAGATAAATTGGAAGGATAGAATACATTGCTAATTGATAAATGAGTGTAATCAGCACAAGAAACAAGTTCTTGTACACCTGTTATGTTTACGAAACTGTTATGTTTATGCATAATTGATTGATTCTATATGTGTCCTGATAGATGTATTATTATAATACATAATCTTCAATAAATACTAGAGCTATGAAACACACTTTACATAGAAATAGTGAGTGGAAGATATGTTTGCTATCCAGGTAATGATGAGCAAATCAATATTATATTATGGAAAGGGGTTAACAACATAAAGACACCCAATGTATCTATCTTGAACTATATCATGGTTATATCATGCAGTTTTTATCCCTGTTACAAGGTGACACATCCCTGATGCATATCGCCCCATGTCTCACGATCTTGAAAATGAGTAAATTGACTGTCTCAAATTAGCATATAAAACTATAAACAAGGAGACAGGTATTTTAATATTTACGCGCTTACATCATGTTGAGTGATCAAACTCTCAGTAATATAGACACCCAACCCCAAACCAGGCATTGTCACAGCGCATTAAATGCAGCTGTCCCCATGATAATATCTCGGCACAGCTACCACGGTATCCGGGAAAGGCCTGCCACAGTCGATTGTTACAATTACTTCACCGACACCTAGAGTGTCGACGAAAATGTAATGTTTATGCATATTAAATACATGTAAACACCTGAGCTGTGGCGCGCCGTATTGTAAAGTCGCTGCCCCAGCTTCACGGCTTGAACAATAGGCAGGGCGCCGCCGCCAGCCAAACCGTCTCCTCAAAAACAAACAAACGTCACTCTCCCAGGCTAAGCTCCGCCCCTTTTAAAGCTCTCCAAGCCAACACGCTTGACATTATTGTGACCTCGCACCTGCCGCCAGCCAATCAGCGTCAAGGAATCCATACCAACCCGGGCCTGTTGTCGTGTCGTCTGACTTCCCATCGGCTGCAAGCCACTGATTTCTTTCTTTTTGGCCAACAACGGGTGAAAATTGGATTGAAATAATAATGGCTTTTGTTGATCAGGATACGTAGTGGACTTACAGCCTTGAAACAGGATTTGGAAGCGATTGACTGCGGCGTAATCAACGTTTCGCCACATTGGCTTCCCGCAGACTAATCCGATGAATATTGCTTGATTGCTTTGCACGAAGTGGCCTGTCGCCTTCGATGTTTCGGGAGCCTTTAGAACGTCCTGGATCACGCTGACGAGACTAGGAACCACCGTGGATCCACAGTGACCCATGTAAGGCTCCAGGACCGATGGAACTCGTGCTCGAGACACCCAGATGATCCGCACACCTTGCACCTTGGGACATCACACCTTTGTTCCAGGTAACTGCTCGGTCGCTGGCAGCTTCATCGCCTATCCGCGGAGACGCTCACTCGATGCTTCTTGAGATTCCAGCGGGAAACTCGAGTCGAGAAAGACGAACGGTGCTGGCTCTCCAGACAGCTCAAAAGTCCGCGAGTACCGTCGATCTGCTCCGTTCATGAAGTGAGCATCCAAAGGGGAGGAGTCGAGAGAATGTCCAGTATTCCCTCCCACTTGCCTATGCTCACGGCCTGGGACCTCTCCGAATCCTCGCTGGACGGACGGTGGAAGACAGTGGCCGATGCTGCCAACTGATCATCATCATCTTTCCCCTTGGCAGTCAAATTGGCTGACTAGTGAATACTTGAGAGCAGCACCTCCCCTTTCTTCCCTCGGCTGCGTCCGTTTGTTTGAGGAGGGACCGGCGGCCTTCCCCACACTCCCCCCACCAGGGCCCGAGGCGACGAAGCTTGTTAGCCACTTAGGAACCCAGCCTTAGACAGAGGCTGGCCCCCGAGCTGGTCGTCGACTCGGGCACACCTCGGCAAATGAGGCAGCTCATTTATACTTCATTTGGACTTGATTTTAACTCGGTGCCACCGACATATAACAGACTGCTGAGCTCTAGCAGAACTCAGAACTCGGCAGGGGATGCTCGAGAGAGGATCTTCATATTGTCTTAGACATACTCTGACAAGAAGGAAACTGAAATACATACCCCACCAGTGGAAATTGGATATTTCTAACTTTGAATATTATTTCCGACATGCACTAATCAGTGTGCACATTTGTATAACAACACTTGGGACATACGTCAAGCATTGTGATTATTTCTACGGTGTGATCAAAAGTCTTCAAATATTTTGTTTGTGCAAGAGGACAGACGCAGTTCGAGAAATAAATTTTAGGCGAAAACCAAAGTTGGAACATTCGGTGCTAATTACGGATCGTTGATTGCGACATAGAGGACATTGATGCCAACCTGGCTTTGAAACCAGTTGGATGAATCTGCTACCAGTACTAAACATGGAGAGTGACTCAGCCTCGTCACCCTCCTGTCCGGGAGGCGCTCCGCCACCCCAGGGCTCGAACATGGCCCTCTCACCCTGCCCCAGGGCCGCTGGATCCAACGTGGCCCTGTCCCCGGCCGCAAGCCCCATCCACCTTGACTCCAGACCGGCGGCCGTCGTCGCCGCCCAGCCGACCCCCGCGGTGAAGCCCATGCTTTCCTCAAAGGCCTCCGCCTTCAGCATCGCGGCCCTCATGGCGGACGACTCGTACAGCGGCGGACCCGCCAAGGACTCCGGATCCGAGTGTACGCCGCCGGGATGCCACTCCCCGCTCGCCATGTACGGACCCCTAGGACCAAGCGCAGGGACGAGCCCTCGAGCTGACAGCGACATGTCCTCGCCCCATCACTCTCACTGCACCGACACCGTCATGTCACCGCTCGGTAAGCTAACAAGTGTGAAGTGTCCTCTATAAATCTATAAATGTATTCCTATATGGTCACGAAAAATGCAAACTGAGTTGTCTCCATTATAATACCTTACAACATAACTACATAACCATATTCAACATCACTCCAGGACATGTCCTTATTTGTACACATGTATGTTCATGAATGTGTTGGAAACTAATGCATCAGCTCTAAAAAATAAACATTATGCAAGATTTTTGAACACATATAAACTCTTTTTGAAATAAATGTAATCTGAAACAGATATAAGATTTAAGAAACGCACCTTTTTCGGAAACTCCGAGAATATTCAGTTTATTGTACATGTACTTTGGGAAGAGAAATCAATTGTCCTAAATGATCACATACATGTATGCCATAAAGATCACCAAGAGGTGCATTTCCCAATATTGGGGACTCAAGGATATAATAGTCGATATCACTGTGAAAAAAGACTGAATAAAGATTGATGTTTAGGCGAAATAGATAATTCTGAAACATATTTGTACTCACAACAAACTGAGTGACGTTTATTGGTTCATAAGTTGACAAACATCAATGTCGAAAATTATTCATTTATTCCCAACTGTTTAACCATACGGATATTCTCCACAAAATATTCTACATGTTCGAACAAACATTTTTTTATTACGCATAAGTCACAAATTATACATAACTCTTGCTCAATTGATAGTGAGTGAATGTACAAGACTTCATTTTACCATGATCTATGTTATCGTTTTATTCAATTATGCAATAATCACGTCCATGGAAAAACAATATCTATTCAGTTCTATTGATATCACTGTCTTTGTTTATAATATATCGCTATATATTTTCTCTATATATTTATCTCTCTGTTCTATCAGCCTTGTTACAAAATGATGGCAGCTCATAAGTTTGATCAATCTTTGGGGAATTTTCACATTACTGTATAAGATCAATTCATGAATATTCCCTTTGTCAATGACATGAAATTCTCACGATATATTTCATCCAAGAATTGAAATAAGGCTAGGATATTTCCCAGCCTCACAATTATTCTAATAGAAATCACTTGAATATCCATCATTATATTTTGATTTGAATAAGCATATTGGAACAACAACAACAACAACAACAACAACAACAACAACAAATAATAACAGCATAATTCATGTTATTATAAAAATAATAACATATCTGTTAGTGAAATACACGGTAATTTTACATGCGTATATGTCATATTATTAAAGACAATACTCATTGTGAGCATTGTCGGCATGCATGTATATTTCCTCAACATTTAAGGTCAGTTAGTTATAGACGCGACATGTATATTACATGCCCACAAGTACCGAAAGTGTGTTGAGCAAAACACCAACTGAGTGTGCTTTATGATCACAGAAACTTAAATTGGGAAAACTGATTGTTTAGTTGTGACTGATCATGGAGATTAATCTCTGAAGTTAGATGTACTATAGTAAGTTGATTGGATATATTTTTTAAAACAAATTGAGATAATATACTCGAATATGTCTTTTCATTCACTTTTGAACTGATGTGGGAGCAGAATCAGTTTTTATTTTCTTTAATGTCCGGAAATATGACAATGTAAAAGCTGTCAAGTGAACTCAAAATTCATATGTGCACATTTCACATTTTATACATGTATATTATTATAAAGATCCAGTGGAGCATTATCCTCCCAAACTACTAAATGGTAAACAATAACTTGTAGAATGTAATATTTGCTTTCGAAGAAAATAAAATGGCTTGTACCCGAACATTTTACTAGTTTAAGTTATATAAAGTAATCTTACGGTCGAGGTGGGATACATGTAATTAGCACATATCTTTTCTAACTCAACGCAATTTCCATAGGTCAACTAATCTAGGAATATTTTACAATGCATGTCACATGCAAATAAAAATTGTGTATGTTTCATTTATTCGCCTGTTCATACATAATAACGTACGTGTAACGTTACAATAATGCTACATGTATAGTGAACACACATTGCATGTTGTATTCAAGTAGACCTGGCTAGATCAAGATATCTCCATCAAATATAATTAGGCAAGTCTCTGCCATCGCAATGTAACTCCCAGAGTATATCTGTACCGAAGATCTTGTTCAACACCGTTGGCTTGCCAGGGCAGTAATTATCTCGATGTCGGTGTTGCTTTCAGTGTATATTTCACAAGTTTTCTACAGTTTTAAAGACCTTGCCCCCGCACTATTCACTCAGACGAGAGTGGTGAAGTGTATTTCACGTCTACTCTATATACCCCGTTTGAGACACGGGTAAAAAGCCCTAGCCGCTTCGGCGATATTCTTAACGCATTTGACAAACTTTCAGCTTGTCATAATAAACATAAAAGGTCCATGAAGGGAGTAGATTCGTCGGCGGTTACCTTTAATATTTTGTAGTTTCTCACCCATTTTCCACAGTGTTCTGAGAGCCCAATATACAGGTATAGTCCATATGAAGCAACATGTCTATAAAAGTTTGGCAATCGAGTGGTTGAATGACATTCACAACGGGGTGTCCATATGGAGGATTAAACTCCAACGATGCTTTGAGAATGTGTCTTGATGTCTTGAAATATACGGTATGTTTCGCCCAGTGAAAGCTGCCCACTACGCCATGTCAACACATTTACTGCAAGTCTCTGTTTAATTGACACCGATACACTGGAAACAGAGAGAAAACTACCTGGGCAGAAGCACCTTTGACGTGGTCCGCCTTGCACGAGCGTAAATTCATTTTGGTTGTAGTGGGACGATTGAGCGAATATTTTCCAGTTTATTAAGTTCATACCATGTCACCTCTCCTAATTGGAAATGGGGGAGCAACGTAGACCACCGCGATGAAGGGTGAGTGGAAGTGTAAAATACATGAGAAGCACCTGGAACTAACCGCCGGATGAAACTGTCAACCGTGTCTGGAGGATGGCTCAAAGAGAAAGGAGACCGCAATGTTGAGCTCATCTGGACCTCCTCCCATCCCCGACACCTATACAAAAGCCACTTCAAGACACGGACGGATCAGTCCTTGGACAGACTGCCGACCCATATCGGAAGAACTATCATGACCACGGATACAATCTTTCAGATTAATGCAAAGATTTCATTGTTGTACCAGGTGGATTGTCTGTTGTTGTTACGTCACAGCGCATGGTGTCATTGTTACGATGTTGAGTTGACCCTCCCAGGGCACCGGTGATTGTGCGAGGTATTCCCTTGTATGTTCTATTGTCATCGTTGTCCCCGCTCTTACTAATAACCAATCTGCGAAATGTATGAGAGGCTCTTGATTCAACGGTATAGACATGGAGAGGAAAAACGATACAAAGAGTGGAGCGAGTGAGTGAGGGAGTGTGAGTGAAAATCGCTGGCTGCTGATTTCGTCTCGGGCAGAGCAAAAATGGACGAGAAATCGATCTTCATGGCGGACTGGATGGGTGGGTGGTGGCTGACATGGACGGGGAGAATGGAAGGAAGGGGTGTAGGGTGGAGGTCACAAGAGGCAGTCAGCTTCAATAGCGCCTGTTTAGACTGGAGTGAATCAAACCTTTCACTTCGCGACATCTCAAAGGACGTCCAAAGCGGTGTTTGTCGACGATGTATATACTTGTGCATGTCCGTGTAGTTGGAGGATAGCCTTATATACTTGTGGGGTTGTGGCCCCTGGACTATTGTACGTGGAATATGCCATTTCTCCTTACTTATCACTGGGCTTCCCCATTAGAAACCGCTGTTTTTTGTAAATGGATTTAATTACCTTCTATATTTGTAAACAACCAAAACATGATTGATCTAGGGCCTATATATTCGGATCTCCATTTAACTATTATACAATAGTATCAAAATGTCAATATTCGAACATTATACGTGTACGTGTTATTCCGATATGGTGTGCTGTAGTTCAATATGTTGTGTAAATGCTGTCTCAATCAAGTCGCCACATCACCTCAAATCACATCACATCACATCATCTCACTGAACCACATTGTTTAGCTATCCGTCATAATTTCCTGCGCAAGGTTTTTTTTTTCACAGTAAAACCAGCTGAGATCATGGTGAAATTTGCCCGTGTATGGCGCTATAACAAAGATCTGCTGAAATATCGACAACTTGCCTGCCAACGTATTCCTTTCTCCCCCTCGCCGCTTTATGATTCATCACATTTCAACCTAATTTACCCCGCGCTTGAAGTTATTTATGTCGCTCTTCATCTCTTAAAGTCCATAAATTCCCTGATCTTTACTTGGAAATCAATAGGCAATGATACCTTTCTCAACGTTTGATCTGAACGGCCGACTGCCAACAGGTTGGTTTAACGACGATGGTCTTGGTCAACGGGCGGTAATTTACCATGAATTATGACGATTAAAAGATTGAGATGTATATCGTTAAGGCGTTATAAATTTTCCTACTTCTACCGAGGTCGGGATGACCGTGGTATCATCCAATTTCAATGGCCTCCATCTGCTGGAAAGTGACCACAGAAACATTACGTGAGATATATTTATCCCAATTAAGGTTAATATTATGAAATACATCTGCGAAAGTGAGAAGAGTTTATTGTTGTTATTCAACACGTTATCGAAATAGAAGAATGATAAAGTCGTTGAAGTTGGTACACGAGAAAAAAAATGATGGCAAAAAGCCTATTTGGTGGCAACGTCCCGTGTTGGAAAAGCATGTGTTTCGAAAGGTAAACGCTATTTGCAAGATCGAATCCACAATTAGCTTGAAAGCTCTGTTGTTCATTGTTTGAGTTATGTGGTCGGCAGCAAACCCGGTCAATAAAAAGGTCACTGTGATCAAAGCTCCAAGAGACAGAAGGTGTTTTGGACTTGGAGGGAGTCAACTCAACCGAAACTAGACGGAGTTACCATTTGTTGCAAAAAGACAGTGAACTACCTAGGTCTTTAAGGTTTCATTATCCTAATTAAAATATTTTATGGTAATTGAACACATGCCAGGGTAATTAGTGAATTTTTTTTCGCTCTTTCTCTCTCGGCAATTTGTAAATCGAGCAAAAGATAGTAAATAAGAAAAATGTAGTGATGATTTTTTTCACCTGTATCAGATGTTGACTCGCTGTCGGCAAGATATAATCATTAATTGAACTTACTTGAACGCAATTGAACTGATATGGCTTGATAATATTGACAGGCGCTATAGTTGAACAGTGATTTGATTCGCTGTAGCTGTAAATGAATCTTGAAATTGAGCAGCATTATAAATATTGCTTTCTCGATACCTATACATGTTTATTCCACGGAATTCGACGTATTAACGCCGAACATTAACATTATATACACTCAGGAATTACCCACTTTCTCGCATTGTTTAGCGCATGCAGTGCCAAAAGATAAATCGTGCATTAGTGTCAATGCTTCAGACGTCAACTTAACCCGTTTCTGGATTTATAGTGTTTGCCATGGGTGAGTAACAGCGACAAGCTTGATGTGGACCGACCTGTCAGTAGCAATTGCCTCGGGAAACATTGAGAAGGACCCCAGCTATACAGACTGGACATGGTAACATTAACTGCATGGGGATGCGATATAAAATTGGACTTAGGGTTTCTCAAGACAGCGTGATTGCACCCTTGGATATTGACTAAAAGTGGTGTTTTATAATTCTCATCGAAGTAGTCATCATTGTGACAATAGTCTGTTTAGTGGTAATAACTTTCTTCTCCCGTGGAATTTCGGACGGTTTGACCACCCGGTCCGATAAGTAGCGTGTATGGTAATTCCAAGTGGCGGCGACCCAGACATTTACACGGTGGGGGAATGGAAGGCCCCCCGCTGGGGTGTACTTGGTGGCGTGTGGCCCGGCAATAGGTCCAGTTGTGGGGGTCCTCAAGGTAATTAACAAATTGTCGCTGGATCAGACCCCAGTGGACTATCACTACTGGTTTCCAGCCGTCGGACGGTGGCGGGGCTAGTTTGACCCCCACCCCTTGAGAGCTGTGATAATGAACAGGCAGCCACGGCAACGCATTAAAATGCCATCTCATGGGTTGTCGAGTTAAACGATGTTAAATGGCGAACACGGATAGAAAATCCAGATCCCGTCGTGATTAGGTGTACGGTTAGGTGGGTGATCCCAGCCGTAGGAGGTTAAACAAATGATCCTGTAGTTGGAAATATTTTGATCGGTCGTGAACGCCGAGGTGGCGTGGCAATGGCATATTTCACTGTCAGACAATCGCCATTGCAGCGACTTGTTGATGATATGGAATGAAATGTATACGACTTCTTGTTTCTAGCCAAATGGAAAGTTGGTTTAGAGTTGCGATAGTTAGTCTGGCCACATTGCCCCCTTTTTGAAACATTTATCGATAATGGCCGCGCAATGCCCGCACATACTATAGTGCAACTGCGGGCATTTTTCTGTCGTTCACGTTTTTTTCTCGCAGTGAATAAAAACGCACGTAGCGCGCGATAGCTGTAAAGATTACACCTACTAGCAGAGAAGATACTAAACGGCAGCAGAGAGAGGAGAAATGAACCGCGGGGCAGCATTGAGACAGAGAGAGAGAGAAACGCTAAAAGCGAGGATGATGAAGATACACAATTTTCCCTTGTCCTTTTCTTTTGTTCAGTGGATATTTGTTGGTGCGTTTGTTCTACAATGTGCTGTGTGAGGGCACCAGTCATCGTATATCATGCTACATTAGGCACATGGTGTCTTCTTGCCTTATCTTGTTCGCTTCTATAAATCTAGGGTGCTAAATCTAAAGTTTTTTTATGTCGATATACTAAGATGCCCGTTTTCCTTTTCTGTACAGACAATAATGTGATGTTCGCTTTCCATGTTGCGTTTCCTCCAAACAAAATACTTTGGCCCGGGGGTGACATGAACATTCACTGTATATAGGCCCAAGATCGGTAACAAACATCGTAAAACCTTTGGTACCTTTGGTGTTAGGAGCTGCAGCAGTGGTACGAAAATTCCACAGATTATTCAAGGATGATAGGAAGTGGTTTTTCCTTAGTATTTTCTTCCGAGAAATATTGTCCAGAGACAGTAGTTATGAAGTTAGCAGGTCCCAAACCGTCTGAATATTATCTCAACTTGTTTGGAAGTTTAGCGATGATTTTTGTGACTAATAAAAAAGCTGTTGAAATTTTGAGCCCCTTGGGAAGGACCACCCATAAAGTATGTGTACATTGAACATTTCAAACGATTCTGGTTGAATTTCACTTCACATAGCAGACAGTTATTATAGATAAACCACTGGGACGTTCACACTGTATACTTTGCGAAAATAAATCCAGAAAATAAAAGCAGATTTGCACTTGAATGTCGCCAAGTCAAGTGTTTTGTACAACATGATACTTTATTGCGGCAAATTGTGGATGACTCCGTCGAAATCTGAAGTGTGCTTCCTGTAATTTTAGATATCCTGGTTCAACTCCAAGCGGACACTTTAAAATGATACCGTTGAGTATTTCTGTCAACGTGTTTTCCTCCCAAAGACGCATATCGCCACCCGCGGCCATGCTTGCTGTGTGAGTTTTTCTTTGACTCTGGCACCGAAATTTGTAGCGAAGTCGTCGACTAGACGATATTTGCTTGCAAAATGGCTCCGTGGATTGAGGGTCTGGCCGATTGGGAGTGACAAGTCCGTCCCAGTTTTACTGGCTTTCCCTTGCACGTGACACGTGTCACTATGACAGCGCTACACTGAGTAGGCTCGCACCAAATGGCACTAATTCCGCACATTTGTTGGTAAAATGTATCACTGGGAATTTGTTTTGATGTCTCCACTCTTCAGTTGGTTCAAGCATTATACCTAAACGTAACTCATGTGAATTGAGTTGACAATATTAACGCACTCGAAAACATATTATATAATGTATGTAACTGTATTGATACTTATATTTATATTGAATGAACTATTGATAAATAAATAGAATAAATGGATAGGCCTAACCAATCGTTAATATTGATAACAAATAAAATAATTGGAAAACCAATCGTCGAATTTCTTATAGAAATTTAAATTAGATTTGTCAGATATAGGCAATATATTTCAGAGTAAACAGATAATGACATGTTCCGTCAAACCTAAGCTATGTTATCATGACACCCATCTCACCGTCAGTGGTCCATAAAATGAAGTCATTTCATTATATTGCCATCTACAAGCTGCTAATTATCGACAACAAGCTCCCACGGACGGCGTGTGCATTATATCTAGGACAATCGACAAGTGACACTCAATTTATAGTAGCCACTGAAGTATTTCCACGGGGTAGGGGTCCAAGCAGCGAGCGAGCAGTGATTTCGTAAACGATCACTTCTCCGCGCACTTGTCCCCCACTCGTTAGATGTCGCCCCGGGGAATTGGAATCATTTTCAGGGTTCGCGAGACATGAATTGGCCCCGGGTCTATAGGAAGAGGTGGCTGGTCATTTAGAGAGGGCGTTTATTTACCCTGCGGGAATATAAATAACAGGACTGGCGAAAAAAAAGGTACACACATTCGCTGGGAAGGGGAAGATTTCTAGCACTGTACTATAGTAAGTTGTGTGAGAGATGTCACGGGAATTCGACATTATTATTGGGGACACCCTTTGAGATTTTTCGGCTTTTTATGATAAAGGGCGTAAAGCAAGTGGTAAAATATGCTAATAAATAAAAAAGTTTGTAAACAGATTCAAGTGATATTTGGCTTGTGTGGATTGTGGTGATAGGCCCAATTGTGTTGCTACTATTGGATTTCTTTGCGAATAAATTTCACTCTGAATGTGCTCTACATGTATTATAAGTTATTTGTGGGACTTTGACATCAATTTTCACTCTTTTTTGCAAGTCCAAAGCACTAGACCATTATGGAAAACATTTCCCTCGTGAATATGTGCGACTCACTATACAAAAGACCATCTCCTGATTTACTATCAAAATATCGACGGCCTCTAAGCAGCGCTTCATTAAGGGGCAAACCGCCGGGCTTTAATGTGGTTTTTGGTGACAAAATATTCAATGACAGCAATCTCGACAGACGATCCAGTCACATATGATGGTGACATGCAAGCGGGGGGGGGGGGGGGGGGAGGGGGCATCACACATAGCTAATACTTAAAAGCAGCACGGACCGCGAAGTGTGTATGTTAATTTTGAGACAACATGTCCGCCACTATGTCGGGATTATCCCGTGGCGTCTGGGCGGATTAATTGATTAGCGCATGTAGAGGCGTCAACACGGCGGCCGCTCGTATAAATCTCTGTGGTTATGTACGCGTTAATCCACGAGAAACAATTGGGCTGATCGATTGGAAAGTCAAGACAGTCGAAAGTGAAACAATATTGCCAACAACAACATCCACCCACGAAATTGAACAAAACATTACATCTACATATAGGCCTATAAAAATGAGAATTACCTACATTTCGATTTACATACTCGTAAATCAGAGAATGGTTTTTGACCATAGATTATCTATAGCCGGCATGTGTTTTTCCTTATCGCGATGTATATTAGCTCCATACCTTGATAATTAGATTAAATTGAAATCATTGAATGACGTACGCGTGCATTATCCTTTTGAATATCACATTGACCGCTATCATAATATATACACCCCACATTATATCGTCACGTATTTCTGGTTTCTTCCAACAGAAAAGCTGGTGGAGACGGCGGCGGGTCCCTACACGGACGACAAGCTGTTCCCCTCGGGTAAGGGCGGCGGCGCCTTCATGTCGCCCAAGTCGGGCGCCACTTCCCCGGGGGTGGGGGAGGATGATTCCCCCGCCCTCGCCCAGACCACGTCCACGGGCACCAAGGAGATGGCCGGGATCCAGTGTCGCCTGGAGACCAAGGACCTCTGGGACAAGTTCCACGAGCTGGGGACCGAGATGATCATCACCAAGTCGGGCAGGTTTGTAGCGAAAATTTTGGTTTGTGTGTGTGCTTTTTCAATTGTTTATCATAAAAATTACTGGTTATTCACGTTTTATAGTTTAAAGTGTGAAACTGTTCAGCAAGTTACATGTATCATGCTTTGGGCTTTGGTAGATTATGTTTTTCAATATGTTATAATTTTATCCATTCATTTATTCATTCATCTAAATTGTGAACAGATATTTAAATTATTTTGTGTCCTCTCAAAAATGTCTTTGTGACTCTGCGTCTAATCATCATTCACTCACTTTTGGCCCCACACAAATGTTGACCACCACTCTAAAACTGAACATCCATGCAAGGACAGATGCCACTTGAACAATAAATACCTGTTTCAATTGACACCGCGTAATTGTGTAGTTGGTAAACATCATATACAGTCAAAGTACGAGGCGTTTATTTCGATGATAATCACGAGTATTATAGCAGTATCCTGTTTCAACTCAATCACTGTGATTTTTACTCCATTGGGAGAGCTAACTTACCCCCGAACACATCTCCTTTAGCGAGATAATGACCGAGTGATGCTGACGTTCTGGTTTGATTTTACAACTGTCTATTTTGTTCTTGTTGACGTTGGGCCCCCGGCTGTTTGAAGATTCGAGCGTTTAATGCCCCCGGGGATATAATTCTCAGTTCATTCCCTGCCGAGGCGATTGTCCGCTATTGTTAGGGACCTCGGCGATTGACCCCCCAGCCGTCACCTTTTTACCCCCGCTTGATACTGACTTTACCCCTGCTCCGCGTGCCTCCTAGGGCGATAAATCATGCACTGGCCACGAGAACAAGGGACAAGACACTTTGAAGGACCCACCACTGCTAATCAAACTGAAATCGAGTCGAAATGAACCCGGTAATTGTGAAGTAGTTGGACAACAGTCCTTGAAATTGACGGAGCTTTTGAGAAATAAATCACACAACAAAATAACGCGGGCGCATGGAGAACGAACACCCTGCATTGTGGAGTGAGCTCTTTATTCCAAGTGATTATAACAAACGTCTCTATTTAGACGGGACTTGAGTCAAGTGGGGCAAATGTTGACATAGACATGATTAGGGGGGTCCCACCCTGCAAGCTGCCGATCGAGGCGCTCGACACGGAAAGGGCCGAAAAAGGTCGGAAAATAATCGCCAATTGCCCCGACACCGTGACATATTCAACGGACAGTAAAAGTGACATTTAGTGCGAGGGGTACCAGTAGACCCGAATATTAACTCGGCGGTGAAAACTATAAAGTCGATAATGATCTATCTATATTGAACGAGATAATGTATGGCGCAAAGGAGGGGAGAAAAAAATAAGAAAGAAATGTAATTTCTGCGACACTCTGTACCACTGGGTGCTAGGGGAGAGCGGGGTAAATGGACCCTCAGAGCTGGCGTGTGACACTGTCGTTTAACAAGTATAAATGTGACAAGTTAAAGACCTTTATTTGTACAGAGGCCGTCAACAAATGGTTATTTTGTACTATGTTTTACCACAGTAATCTCGTGTAAATAATCGGACGTGTCACGACCGAATGGGGGAAAAGTGATTCAATCAATTTCACTTCCTGTCTGGACAAAGAAAATTATTAATATGATTTCTTTTGTGTGTGTATGTGTACTACACCTGGAACATTTTACCAAACCACAAACATTTCCTGGCTTTGCACCAGTTACCTGCGTGAATCAGCGAGTTCATTCGCAGTTCGTAAATCCCCAGGTAAATTCGGGGCAAAGTGTTGAATATTTTCCTCCAGTGTTTCGGACCTTGGCGAAAGAACATCTCTTGATGAGCATTCACTTGGGGTTTACATTCCAGATGTCTTTACGACTGAAGGCGGGGATCCGATGTGGAGCGGATCCCGTCGTTATCCGTGTAGGGAGGAATTTGCGAAACGTTACTAATCACAAATGGTGGAGAGTCCGAATAAATTGTGAAATCGTATTATACGCAGGAAACTCGCTTTCAGATATCAACAAAAACACAAAACTCCCACCATGCTTCACGCAAAACGATATTTTTTTATACAATAATCCACATCGCCCAAATAAAATCCGCCCCAGAGCTTGACATTTGGTACGCCTGGCAAGGCCCACTCCTGACCGCCTAGGCACATTTGTTGGGAGTAAAGGTACCAGTCTGTTGGCAAATCTCTCACAATATTTGTGGGAACAGCCGTCGTCGAGCTGCTGTTATTAAGACGAACGACCTTCTTAGCGGGGATAGATGTACAAATATTATCCCAAGCAAACTGAAATACAGCATAAATTTGCAATATCATATACATGCACGTAATATCATGTCAAGATCTACTTAGAATTAATATAAATAATCATGTATTTCGGTAATGAGCCTACATGTATATCTAGGACACCATGGTGTCAGTCTGAATCAAACGTTAAATTAGTTTCCAGTTTTACCTTGTTTACAGTTGCAAGGGTGATTACATGAACTTCTAGATAATCACTACTCACGAACAAAATAAGCTGCCAAACCCTACATTTCAAAAAGACCGTTACGCCGAAAGGAAAAGCTGAAATCTTTCAAATTGACTTCAAAAACCGTTGGCGTTTGTTGCCGTAAGATTTCATTCCGCCTGAGATGATCGCCTCCTGCTTGTTGCAGTTCGTCTGTGGGTATGCATGGGGGGGGGGGTGCTCTCCCTCTCGGATAGGCACTAGGACTGGCAGGTGGTTCACGTTGTCGCCTTGGTTACGTTAATCCATAGTGGCGCTTCCTAGCGGTAGCTCCGGGGTGTTTCCCAGTTCACAAATCGCCGCACCAACGCTTTTTGCAGCGTCTTCAAAGGGCTGGAAAGTTGTGAAAGCAAATGTGGTCAATCAGTGTTCAAATATATTTGGGTTTGTTTAATTCCGCAGTTCTCACATGAAAGTTCACGGTTTTTCAGACGAAAAGGTCGGAAGCTGCAGTAGGGAGCTTCAACAACGTTTTTTCTTCTTCTGAAAGCATCACATGCGTTCGTGGTTCCTTTGTGTTTTTATCAAGTTGGTTTGATCTGAATTAGTGTGAACGCTTGGATTTTATGTCGTTGCCACGGCAGACCTATTTTGAAATGACCCATATGTCGCATAGTGGATGAATTATCGGACTTATTATTCCTCTGTATATCCCATGGTTATAATTACAACGAATTAACGAACCATTCATTGACATACAATTATACAATCGTACAGATAATATTTCACGGATAATGGTTGTATCAACCATTTGGATTGACGTAAAAGTGCCAGTGAACATTGTATGTCCCTTGTCATGTATTAGTAAAATAATTAAGTCATGCTGGTGACATCGAATTAGCATATAAGATCTGAAATATCATCTTACATTGTATAATATTTCGTGGAATAAATTTATGATCTTTGCATCTGCCAATTTTTCCACTCGAATAAAGAAGATATCCGCAAACGATAATATTATCCAACAAATATCATAATTTATGGCGGTAGAGTCGTCTATTTTGAAGAGTCAACTTTCAGAAATACAACTCAATATATCGCATTTGGCGTTTTATGTGTTGCCAGCATGTCACCATGCACTGCGCGGGCGTGATACTGCTGGCTTCATGCGACCTGTCATCCAAAAAGCCCCCACTATACATTAATAACGTGACCACATTGTGTCTGACTGTCTGTATGTGGATGGCCAGGCATCGATTTTCCCCAGTCAACCGCTCAAAAATCTGTTTGCCGATGAAAGTTGTCTGTCATCGAGAATGCATTATATCTGAGTTTGTGCATGTATACGTCGATATAGCTCGATATAAACTTCAATGCAAATATATTATCATGTATTATTCCTCATTAAAGCCGTATTATGTTAGTCACATGTATAGATGAATACGATTATTCAATAGCGTCAACAGTTACTTATTATTGAAAATGATAAATTTCGAGTGAAAAGTATGAAGTATGCTAACAAAATTATGTATGTAGAATTCTTAACATACCAAAAATTCCATTGAAATATTCCAAATATAAGTTTTAACGGTTCAGATATGCATACTTTAATGAAAATCCGCTATTGTAAGCACCGACACGTCACTGTTTGTTACCATGGATACAGTCCACCTGTCCCCACCCGGCTGTGTTGCGTAACGGTCGCGTAATTAACTGATATCATCGGGCTCAAAGCAAAACAACTTGTGGGAATTTGAGTCGGTAAAATGAGAGAAGAGAAACACAGATGTACGGGAATTGGTTAATTTAATTATATTTATTCCATTATGCTATATTTTTATTATTTCATCCACAGTAGTGAGTTTGTTTACTGAACATAATTGTTCATAAAAATGTGTTTTATTTCCCCAACAGACGTATGTTCCCGACGTTGCGTGTCAGCTTCACGGGACTCGAGCCCGACACGAAGTACGCGGTACTGATGGACATCGTACCCGTCGACTCGAAGCGCTACCGCTACGCGTACCACCGCTCCTCCTGGCTGGTCGCGGGCAAGGCTGACCCGCCGCTCCCCACTCGCCTCTACATGCACCCGGACTCGCCCTTCACCGGGGAGCAACTCACGAAACAGACCGTTTCCTTCGAGAAGCTCAAGCTGACGAACAACATGCTCGACAAGAACGGCCATGTGAGTGGCTCCGTATCAGTGAGTGACCGACACTTTTTCCACATTTGCATATCACCTTTTGTCGATCGATGTGGCGCGGTGTTATTTTTATTTCTATTTATATATGAATATTATTTTATATTTCGTCGTGCCCTCGTCGCTTTAGGTGTTGTGTGCACGTGTTGGGGGCGGTTGCTTGCTGCTTTTTTCCTTTCTCCGTATAGATGTAGACATTTATGATTTTTATATGTGCATTTAATACTAAATTTAGTTTGGTTTTCAATATTTTAATCGTTTCATGGCGTTTATTCATTGATATATATATGTAGATATCTATATTATATCAGCTGTAGATCTACTTTTCTAGTTGCTACTTTAAATTGTGGTGAAAACATTGAAACTTATGACACTTTATTACGACTACTTTAATAATTTCTCTATATTATTAACTTTGAAAAAAACGTTTCGCTTTTAAAATACTGAATACATGATCACAATTCTTTAGTCTATATTATGTCGCCAGTTTTACTTTTATTTTTAGTCTATATGTTTCTCACTTTGCATGGCATAGTCGTCAGAAGGATAATAAATATTAGATATTATGTACGTTACCTAATTGCTTCTAAGAAATATAAAGCGACGGGCGAAAGTAACATCATTGACACCTGTCCCAAACAGATTTATAGAATACGCACAGGTGTAAAATTGTCGTTATCCTAAGTAACACAATGCCCATAAAAAGCACATCAAGATGCAAACGTTGAGCAAAAAGCAATTATGTTTCAACATATCAAGAAGTAATAAAATTTATCGGGTAGATAATCTAACACCTCTTCTCTCAATTTGTCACACATATCGTATTTCGATACATATCGTACGTAACAATCGTTCACATGAAAGGCAAAACAGACATGTAGTTATTCAGCAATTAAATTTTTGAAGTACAACTCATTTTCTTAAAGAAACAGCTTGATTTTATGCTTGCCGTGTGTTCGGCTTTTATGTATCCCCATAAATAAACGACGGTTTAAAGTAACGATTCGGATATATTCTTTTCTCAACAGATCATCTTGAACTCGATGCACAAATACCAGCCAAGAATACACATCGTGAAGAAAAAAGACAACACATCGATACAAACGTTAGAAGCGGAGGAATTCAAAACGTTCATCTTCCCGGAGTCAACGTTTATCGCAGTCACAGCCTACCAAAATCAGCTGGTCAGTTCCACACTAACCTTTCATTGAAATCATATTTCATCAGTATATATATATATATGGTTATTGTTGTTGAAGCATACAATAATATCTTAATACATTCCATATGTTCACAGATTACGAAATTGAAAATTGATAGCAACCCCTTCGCCAAAGGTTTTCGAGATTCCTCCCGTCTTACGGAGCTTGAAAGGTAAATATCAAATTTAAATGATGTAATATTTTGTGACACTCGTTTCATCTTCAACGCCTACGTATATACAATAGCTAGCACCCAGAGTATAAAACCAGACATTGTCAAGAAATGTACAATGGAGATAGCGGGTGGACGAAACTGATGTTTCAGCTGATATCTGACGATGGTGATACAATTCCTGTTATGATTCGCCGTTGGGCAGACGACATGTCCCCGGCTCGCAAGAACATCGAGATATCTCCGGGATGATTTCACGGCTAGTCATCAGCTGTCCATGTCCGTATGCATCTCTCGCTCCGAGAAGTGATGTTCCCGTCCCCTGGTGTAGTAACATCGTTGACTTGTGACCATATATTCTGTGTTGCGCAGATAGGCGTTGTAATCTTTTCACACCAGCGGGTTCCATCCACAGCACAGCGGCTTTTATGCTGTGTCATATTTTGTCGAAAGGGGTATGTCATCTGTCCATCTTGCCATGTCTCCGCAATGCATACTTGCTACATCGCGTCAGAGTCAAAGCGGATATTTTGTATTATAGCTTTCTACGGTCAGATCATTTCGTTGACGATCAGATAGATCATTCCGTTTCACAAGTGATACGATGGGTTGAATTGAGTATAAGGCATATAAAGCTTGGTACTATCATTGCAGCGAAATTTAACTTAGTAATATATCGCCCAGTAGATGGCGCCTCCATACGGCAATCACATTGAGGTAGATATTTGCTGTACAAGCACGGGACAGTTATCGAACGTCTTTCTCGGTCGTTCCCGTTGCGAGTTACCTGCGGGTTTTCCCCCAACAATACATAGAAACTCCGGAACGCCTAGAGAAGATGGATGGGGTGGGCGGGAGAAGGGGAATAGGGGGACTACGGGTCTGTGGTGGAGTGAGTGTTTTCTGTCCGCGTAGACAGGAAGAAGCTAGCGCCAGAAAGTCGTCACCGACTCCTGGCGAAAGCTCATTATCTGCCCGCGGTGCGGCCGGCTGACGGGCGTCTTCATTCTTCGCCTCGTCTTCTAGGAGGTCGTGGGTTCGTTCGAGACGCGTCGATTTTAATCGAAGTCGGTCGGAAAGTCCGTGATTTGTGGTTTTTTGTTCGTTTCTTTCGCACTTGTCTTTGTTTTTCCTTAGCGAAAATCGCGACGAGACGTAGTTTCAAGGTAGCCCGATCTTTTATATTTATAGGGTAGGGGGTTTTACCTGTAGATGTGTGAATATCGAGGGAAAATGTGCTAGGTTTGTGCTAGGGTGAGGGGAGAGAGTTATGTTTGACGGTCGTAAATTGAGGACCGTTCGATGCCCGGTCAATATGGTTCTTTTGTGACTGGACGTAATCAATTCTGACGGGATTTCGACGATGGAATTGTCAGTATTCATGACAAGTTCCCAGCTCACTGCACTGATGACGTGTTTCAAAATCCTGTTAACCCGTAAAAGCCCCCCCCCCCCTCTTGCCAGTAGTTGCCACGGCGCCTGACAGGTTTTTGAGCACAACAACGGCTCATTGACCACCCAAATAACATGAATGATGTGTACGATATATGAGGTGGAGTCTCACATGCACAACTTTAGATAATGGTTACAGATATGAAGGGACTTTATTATTATCGTCTGAAGCCCCTAGAGCGGAGGCTGAATTGTTCTTGACACATAGTCTGATGTTCCACAAGTGCATATTTGACAAACAGACAACATGTCGTGAATATACTGTAGTTTTTCGGGGGGAAATTGATAGATGGACAACATAGAATTTGACGTCCACCGAAGTCACCTATAATCACGCACTATCCGGAGTTAGGGCGTGGGTAAGGATAGACTTTTTGACCCCGGGGTCAATTTTCTTCCATCCCTGGGACGAAGCCCGAAAGAAGTAGCATACGAAGGGAGAGGGTCCCAGTGTTTTGGAGAGGAGGGGGTAAATCAAGTCCTTCTAATAGAGGATACCCCCCAACCAACGCTTCCCTTTGACCTCAAGACTTGACAAACGACCAGTACAACAGCGGGTGCCAAGTGTCCATGGCGAGACCGTGAAATGTCCATATCATTTGGAACATCGGGGGAAATTGACACGAGTTAAATTTAGTGGGCGCGGGAGACCGTTAAATTTCCAGCCGTTCCATATTTTTATTTCATCGGACACTCGCCAGCAAATAGAGCTCAAGCTTGAAGTATCACGCCGAGCGATTAGTATTTTGAATTTTTCCTAACAATGGAAACAAGTGTTGCGAAGTGTGTATTATCGGGATTTTTTTTCGCGACTCCAGTTGATTCTGTCTACAAATCAACTATAATATGTGGAGGAAAAAATAACGTATTTCTACATGGAACATGTCAATTATCAGAAAACGAAGACATTCAACGCGAAACGCCTCATATATTTTCAGACAGCCGGGAAATAAAAACGACCAAAGAAACACTGTCAAATCGAGTAAAAATGATGTAGTTTCTTGTCGACTGAGTCTATTATATGACCGGTTTACTGCCATTGCACCTGCCGCGTTGTAAGGTGATCATTGCGCGACCGTATCACCGCTTGTCACGTAACATATTATTCCGCATCTCTTTGAACATTTACTTGATAGTTTGCGTTAATCGGTATTGAAGTTTGTTTTATCTCTGATGTAATATGCTATACAGAGCGACATTTAAGGTTTTTTTTCTTCATCCTTATTTTCTTCATCCTCATTTTCTAACATTCATTCATAGTATGTTACATTGTACGTTGAAGTTGACTGAACTCCATAAGCTGTCATCATTTTCTTTCAGAAATATACATTTAATTCATTTTCTGTATTTCCAGCTCCTTGGCGCTTCCAAACCCTTTTTGCCGAGAGAGTATGGAAAGCCTGATACAACAGCACACTTACGCAAGGTCACCACTCCGATCATATACGGATGGCGAGTTCGATGACAGCATAAAGTCTCAGTTCGAACTCGGAAAAGGTATATAAATATTGTTTTCATTCCTATAACAACGTATGAATTTCAGTTGGGAATCTGGTTACATCAATGAAAAGAGTGAGTGAGCTATTATGCAGAAATCAACGGAAATGCTTCCGTTGAAAATTACTTCGACGATTCTGCAGATACTTGGAATGCACTCCCAAATACATCTGACAGTCCAAGGGAGGAATATTATTTTAGAATATCAGAGTTTCCGTCAGTAATAAAAAGGTACTTACCACTTCACCAGACAATTACACGCGAACAGATACGAAATTATTGACCGTGCACCGGCCTTTAATCATGACCGCTTCAAAGCCCGGAAAAAACATAAAAACACACATCCTTCATAACTTTCCCTAAATGTCTTCACCAAAACCCACCATATATTCATTGAGATTTTATTAATAAACAGAACCACGCATGATACATCGGCGGTTAATTAAGTTGCCAGGAAGAAATATTCTAGGTAATATTCCAGACGAGGCATGCAATGTTCAGAACTTTCCTCGAAATTATCACTAATTTGACCACTTGCCACCAGACGCCAATCCCGACCCACCAGCCCATGTCGTTGCCAGGAAACAGTCACCGTGACTCGCGATCCACCGTGCAGACTCCGCGCTTTGATGTCTTAATTTGCGAACTTGTCGGGGGAACAGATGTCCGCCGATATGGCAGCTGATACGTTGGGTAGAATTGCATACGGGCGTGATAGATATGACTGATGATAATAATTTGTAAGTAACGGTAGGAGATACTAAGGAGATATAATGATTTCAATGGACTCTAGGTGGATTTAATCAAACGAAACAAGAAGGTAACTAAAACAAGTGAAGAAAGTTTTGAAACTTGTAAACAATATTAGTATAAACTTGTTATCCATTCACGGATAATTAGATAAACATGTGAAAATTCCCTACAATTTTTTTTTCATCTATAGAATTAGTTAAATATTTACTATTATGCAATGAGATTCCATAATTATGGGCTCGAATAACAGTAAATAAATGCTATTGTACTTAGGAATTCCAGCTTTGTTTAGCAACAATTTTCTCGGTTCATCGAGGTACTCAGGACAGAAGCTGCTATGTAAATGTTTCCAGCAGGAACGTGTGGTTTGGCTTCACGTCTGGTCACTTCATTAATCAATGGACCTATTACGGCCGTTAACAAGACCTGGTCTACTGGTCTTTGAAGGTCTAGGCAACAGCATAACCGGACAAACGTCGGCTGTTGAATCGTAATCCCGTGTTTACCGTCCCAAGTGAAATGATGAGAGCTTCGCTCGGGTGAAGTTAATCAGGGAGCACCGTCGTAGGAAAGTGGGCAAACGAATGGCCGTTCCCCGGCAAGATTTTCCAGGCGTTCGTTGGTAGTAGACTGCTTCCGTCTCGGCGGTTCTGTTTTATTTGATGTAGCAATGATCGGGGTCGTTCAACGCACGGAATCGCGCCTTTGAAGCGACTCACCCAAGAGAATATAGTCCCGGTAACGCGTAGGAATACACAGAGACTTCCTGATCAGCAGGCCCATTAGCACTGAACCAGGTGGCTACTAGCTAAATATTTTGACAAGCTTACAAATCGGCAGCCGCCTCTGTTTTGCACAAAGACTCGGGAGGAATTCACGTCTGTTTGTCTATGTAAAGTAGCCATAACATTTTGAAGCAGGCGCAATGAAATCATCGCCTTAGAGGTAGATGTAATTCGTGCAATTTGTTTACTCGCAAAATTACACAGAACTTGTTACAAGTACTGCTTTTGAGTTAGCATCATAGCTGATAATCTTGCGTAACGAAATTAGTGATATTGACCGAAAGAAAATAACTGGATCAAGCAGAATTGAAGATACTACTTGGTAAAATTTTGATACCCTCACGCGGAGAGATATATGATCAGTTTACACCTTGTGTTAAATTTATGTGCATGTTTATTTTAAAGGTGTTGCAGTTATGTAAAGAAGCAAAATGTTGCAAGACCATTCTACGCGCATAAAATATACAGCTGTAGAAAAGTGGAAGTGAATAAATTCTGAATGGCGTTAGACAGTCATGACTTCACGGTGTTTCAAATTGTGTAAAATTTAATGTCCCGCACACCTGTAGCGTTATATGATAGGGTCAATCCGTCACATACATCTAAAGAGTCACGGTTTCTCTTGGAGAACAACGTACGTTGGTGACAAAAACCTGGCCACCGTAAATCTGTAATTAAAGTCAACAAACTCACAAACGCATTGAAAAGCACTCCGCGAAAACGACGCCTCGTTAGTGTAACGTAAGACTCGGGAATAAATTTTATGGCGGTAAATCATGAGAAATGTTAATTTTTCAGTCACTAAACATCTCTATCAGACGTATATTCATCGAATATACAGTGATCGCTTACCTTTCACAACTTACTGCAGTGGTCACGCTTGAAAGCTGGTATATTATTAAACAATCTACTCGTTATATCAGTCAATATAAATGTTACAAGTCACGCCATTCGCTTTAAAAGTTGTCACTAACACATGGTCTACACTAAATACATCAATTCATCACTCACAATGAAGTCTGTATAATTAACTCGTGTATATGTATACCACGTTGTTATAACTATATATATAATTTAGAAAAATTGCGTGATCGATGACGAAAACGATACTTAAATCGAGAAATTACATTATAATTAGGTGCAGCACATTATGCTATATTATGTACCGGTAACCGTCTATACCCATGGAAATTTTCTTTTCAAATATTTACTCCACATTCGTTCACAATGATATCAATTTCCTCGATATTCTATTATATACCATCGAAGAATACTAATCGTCATTTCCCCCTTCATCTGTGTTTCCAGACGAGACCAGTGACCGAGCGCTCCAGGCGGCCTTCCCGATGTGGCGCTCAATGGCCGCCAACTCCCGCCTGATGCACTTCCCTTACAGCTCGCACCTGCACGACCGCTCCGTGTACTCGGCCATGTACAGTAACCTCCTCGGTCTGAACAACAGCGGCGTCACGCTACCGACCTTCGCTCTCAACCCGTTCGCTAGCGGGTCCCTATCGTCCGGCGCGGGACTTGGTACGTCCGGAGCGGCCGCCGCAGCATCGATATACGGATCTTCCGCCGCCGCCACTGCGCATGCGCACGCACACGCGCAAGCGCAGCAGCAACAACAAGACTCTACGTCATCAGGGAACGTGTTCCAGTCTAGTCTCTATACGTCACGGTATCACCCGTACATGACGTCGTCGGCGTCGACGGGGTCGGCGAAAAGACTAGAATCTTCATCGTTAATGCACTGAGGATCATTGATTGAATGATTAACTATTTCACACTCTATGTAAATGTGTTATTTTATATGATTATCATATTATAGCATTTTGTTGTGGTTTTAGGAAAATGACGACGGAAAACACACGATTGGTTTTTCATTTTGTGAATGCATTTTGGTCACCGCGGGCTCTTGCAATATCACGGTTTGCAATTGACTGATTCTGCTATATGGATAAATATATGAAAATATGTGTCTGAGTGCGAGAAAATATATGATTGCATGACAGATTGTGAGGATATATTGAATAAAAACAATTGTCGTGTGAAGTCGCATACTCCAACCCTCATACATTGAAATACACGTACTGTAGATGTGTTTGAATGGTTTGAGTTTCTCCTTTAATCGTTTACCGTCTCATAGTGACACTTTGACTTTTCGTCTGTGTTGTATATGATATTGTGATTGAAACAAACAAAAGAACGAAATTTCACACTGCCCTGGAAAAATTATAAGATATATCAAAATAACGGTGGCTCATAGAGAAACATATTAATGTCTTGCCACCCTTAATTGTATAGTGATTTTTAAAATGCATTATTCGAACTATCCGAATTGCAAAATGGAATATGACCAATAATAATATACTATATAAAAAAAACAGTGATAAAATGAAATAATTGTACGCTGTATTTTGTATACTTTCCTGTAGATAATTCTACCTCGGTATATTGTCAGTGAAAATTCGGGTTCAATTTTGCGAGAGAGGGTATAGATCTGTTAAACGCACTGCTATATTACTGGTGCACATGGCTAACTGTCGACGATTTACGTGTGTGAATTTGTATATAGATTGAATCGTCCATGTGAAGGGACTGAATATGTATTTGATATTATAGAGTGAATTGTTTTCTTGCTATAATAATATATACTTCTCGGAAGAATAAAATATGTGTTAAACACATCAACTCGGTTTTTATATTTTCTTTCTCAAGTTACTCACTTTGCTGGTAACATGAATATTCATAAATATGGTTAATTGAACTTGGGTAAAAAATTAACACCAAGATTTCAAAAAGAATACATATTTACATTTACTACAAATTTTCACACAGAAAATTTACCATAAAGACAATGAATGAATCATCAAAACAACTCGCAGTGAAGAAACAATATAAAAAGTATTATAATATATATCGATATGATATATTCTCGATTGAAAATCTCCCTCAGAAACCAAATTTTCAGGCTGAGAAAACTGATGTAGATTTAGCACACTATGTTGTAGATTCGCCTTCTATAGGGGAATGATGCTGATGGGATAGAGATGATTGGAATTCAGTGGGTCTTTTGTCGTTTTGTTTTTGTTTGAATTGTTTTCATGAAACGGCAATAATACTACGAAAAAAACATTTAGGCGGAATTTTGAAAAAATAATGCTTTGCTTTTTGTTCGAAATACGGAACACATCAATATTTTCGAAATAGATACTCTTATAACGTGTTGGCCCTATATACACGCATTTCCTCACCAAAGTTTCGATAATCGATTTTTTAAATGTGGATTTTTTTTCAGACACGAAATTCACACGCAAACTTATACTGTGAGACCATATATATGAAATTGTCGTCACAGGAACGTCAGTTCAGCAATAACATTTGTATTCAATGACAAACATATCAAATATTTATGGTGCTGTAATATAGTGTAATGTATACTAAACCGGAATTAACAACTTTAGTTCCCCATATAACACTCGTTTCAGCTGAATTATATGAGGAGAAATTGTGTTTATATGATTGGGCCGGAGGGCGTATGCAATTCGCAAAGGTTACAACATGCTATAATTACACACAATTTTGTATGTTTGAACGCAAACAACGCCAGTACAATGTGCAGTTTTAGCGTGAACTTTTTTTACGAAGTACATGTATTTCTATACATAAAATGTGCGCATAATATGAGGAAGGCATGTCTATGTAAATTAATCACAATTTTTCAAGGGTAATCATACATTTTTAATTATTAATTGCACCACATTACACATTATATATTTTTTATTCTACCTGCAACAGTTAGAAATGTTTTGAGGGTTGATGCATCTATGAGATTTTAATTATTCATTTGTTAGTGTAAAATTCCTGGATTAGATATATGTATGCAGAGTTTATCATGCTGTAGAGAGACATTTTCCGCTTTGTCAAGTTATTAATTCCGAGAAGGTGTCGCGATTAACTGGGAGATTTTAACGTCGGTGGCGCGTTTTGTAAATTGTTTGCAAATAAAATCCTACCACATGCGAGCTAAACGTATCCATTACATCGGCGTAAAACCCATAAATAACGCCGAGAAGAAGGCTATCACCAAAATTAATATCAACAAGACGTCCATGTTATATATAAATATGTTTAATGACACTTGCCAAGCCAGCGCAGTCACTAATATACGTACAGAGAAGGAGTACCACCCGGGAAAAATAT
The DNA here is from genome assembly GCA_949152475.1 of Terebella lapidaria. Classification (NCBI taxonomy): domain Eukaryota; kingdom Metazoa; phylum Annelida; class Polychaeta; order Terebellida; family Terebellidae; genus Terebella; species Terebella lapidaria. The sequence continues at coordinate 20,798,268 of OX424564.1, read as the reverse complement.
CATATATTCCAACGCGATTATAAACATTAATATCAATTGAAAAACACGTGTTGCTGTCATTTCTCGTCGGGTGAATTTATCCCCAGGGCATATATTTCGCAAACGGTGCGTAAAAACGTGTGTAATGTATGTTTTTTTACCCTGCGGTCCGGGTCCGACACATGTCCACGACGCGTCAGTCACGACTATGCATCCCGCGACGAGACTTCGCGTCGCCGTCGCGTGTGCAAACTGAAAATTCGTAAACAGACTCAACCCCAACCCCTACCATCGGCCTTCTAACACGTCGTTTTCTATCACGTTTTTACGGTATAAAAGTTCGCCTTGGCCGAGCTCCCAGCCTGATCGAGATAGCGATTTCTCTTTATTGATCCCGTGATCACGCGAAGTCTCGTTTCAGGCGAGAAAAGCTCCCGTGTGGTCGGTCTCTCGGTCGGTCGCAGATTGCACTGTTGTTTCTTAATGCGCTAAACAAATCCCTACTTTTATTTTTCATTTTGCCGGATTTGCATCGTTGCCACAAATCGCCCGACCCCGTCACGAAATAAGCCTGTTTTATGGGTAACGTTCGCATGGCTTTATTAATCTCATCTATGAATCGTGATGCCGAAGGGGATTTCTACCCCCGAAATCCCGTCTCCACCGCACCCAACACAGAGCTTGTACAACACTGGATCCCTTGGAATTATCCGCGCGGGCCAACTGCCTGTCATTTTTTGTCAAGTGAATCAATATCATTAGCGGTCGGTGGTGGTCGCCTGACACTCTCTCGCGACATGACACACAAGTTCTCACCCTTGGGGTGTGGGTTAACCCGGCCCTGTAACGAGCTCCTAGCGGCTTAAGGGTGACAGGCCCCAAATCAGGTGTCCCGATCTAAGACCTGGCTAGGATCAGCCCGCGAGGGGCCACAATACAGATTAACCTCGATAGCCCGCCACCCCGTTACAAGACCGAGAATAGTGGATTTTGCGAGGTGGTCAACTTGACTTACAAGGAGCAAGTGCTTAGCTTTGCCTGGAGGGTCCTGCGGTTGAAATCAGCAGTGGGGAAACACCAGGAGACGGTCCATGTTTCTGAATATCTACATCTCGTTTTTTGTAGTGGTTGGGTCCATCATGGGGACATATTTCAGGAGTTGGGTTGCCATAGTGTCAGCCGCCCACGGTCATAACGAGAGGGGTACAGTGTCGAACGTGTCATCCGCAATCTCTCACCCCCTGGGTATAGGCATGTGGTAAATTCCAGCCATAGGGTGCATGGGGAAGATGACAAAAAGTCGCGATATATCGAGATCACGGGGAGTTTGAAGTTGTGTCAGTATTGCTCGAAATTACTCCATGCAGACTCATGCATGCCATTGGAAAACATAGAATGCACAAAGCACGATGCCTTATTGCAATGCTTTCGAAATTCTACTGAAATATACATTTTATAACGACAATTTTTATTATCTACAATAAGTCATAAATCTCGATTCATAAAAGTGACAGTCATTATTAGAAATTATTTCAGCACTGAAAAGAAGCAATGATTTTTTAAAGATGGTGATTTTTGAACAACGGGTTTAGAATAAGTACTCTCGGAAAAGCATTATCAAATTTCAATTGGCCGAGTTGCGTACAGTTACGAGGCATTACAAAACATTAGTTGAATTCATGAAAGAAAACACTCAAAATAGTGTTCCTATAGTGCGTACTATCAGAAACCCATGAGAGAGATTGACTATGTAAAGTTTATTAGGCCTAGCGTGAATAAATTGTGTAATAATATAGCGAGAAATGGAGTGAAAAGTAAAATACAATGCATGTACATGCACATGTCCAGTCAACTTATTTAACATTTTCCCGAACATTTTGATAAAAATGTATTTGCAAGCCATGAATTCATTCCTTTCAAAAAGATCATTGTCAAACGTCGAACGGGATAATCGCGCCGATCATTGACGACCCATTACCCTGTGACACTGGGTCCACGCGAGGCCCGACACTCCGATCTCCTTCGCATTCCCGGTCTGTCCCATGCAGTGACTCTCTCTGGTACAGTGACAGTGACGTGACCGTCCGCAGATCGCCGCCGTCCGCCTGGGGACGTCCGTCCGTCCGCCACGTCATGTCAGTCGCCCCTTAAATTGGACGACAAATCAGGCAAAACGACCAGCGCATCGCATTGTATCACATTCGGCTTTTGAGGAAATAAAATCAAGGGACTCGCTGTGGTGACTCTATGTGAGGAGCGACCGCGCCGATCAAACCCGATTAGGACTCGGAATAATTGGCTTTGCTGAAGCCGAAGTGCTGCTCGCCCATGTTTATTGGGTTGGGTGATTAGTTGTGATCAATCGGTCGACGTTGTGCTGGGGGCGTCGAGGATAGCGGCCGAGGTCCCAGTCCTTTTCTTCTGATGGAAGGAAAATCAGGTAAAGAGAGAGGGACAGAAGGGGGACTGGTCAGTGGCCGTCTTTAAAGGGGCACCGGGCGGTGTAACGCCGCCGTCCGGGTTCGAGTCTTAGCCGGCGTTCATCCATGTGATTCCGGGGTCGGCTCCTTGCACCGACTAAAACTCAGCCGCGTGGAACATCCCCGGATCATGCGGATGTCAATACAATTAACCGGCAGATCATAGTGTCTATACAGACTGTGGATTTTGTTATAAATGACCATGACTTGGAACTATCGAGGGCACCGGACCTTGGTCCCCAATGTGCCCGGGACTTTGCTGGATGCAGCCTCTACAATCCTCACCATAAAAAGCAAGGGATCCCGAGCGGAAAGAGCGGATTTTCTGCGCCTCTTGCCTTTTCCATTTTACAGACGAGGGACGTTTGTTTCCCCTCAAGATTATCTTCCGAGGGGTCACCGTGGTAGCCTAGGGAACTGCCCTTGGGGTCCAGGGGTTAGGGGAGATATCTATTGACCAAAGCCGTATTAAATTTGCCGCAATGCTACCTATTCCTGCTCCCGATAAATTGACATCTCACATATTGTGACCCGGATATTGACTTCGATGGCAGGTTTTCACTTTAAGCATCTGCCCGGCTCAAAACTTGGGTCCTTTGGTTAGAAACTCTGACTGACGCTATGTCTAGTTTTGTTGGAGTATGTTAATGCGAAAACTTGATTGGCCTATCGATTCGTATATTTTCTACCTGCATGGTTCTCTTCTGAATATAGACATTGTCGTGGATTTATTTGTTGTTGTTGTAAATTTGTCGATATTTCAAGACGTAGGCCTATGCATGTAGGAGCTACATACATGGGAAATATTTCCCCAGAACAGAGGAGATATTTTGTTTGGGCTAACATTAGTCGTTTCTTCAAATTTAAGTTTATCATGCAAGTAATTCTTGAATATTTGATCAAGACGATATGTCTCATAACACAAGATGTTTTCACAACACAATTTACAACAGAAATTCGATAATTTTTTTACCAATATATCCTGCATTCTTATATTGTATCAATTCGTTCACATGATCTGAATAGGAATCAAATTATATTTCGAGTTATGCTAATGCGTATCGGTGTGATATTCGATAAGTTTTGTATCAGCTAAACTTTTTGTATATTAAATCGCAATTGCCAGTCAGATAAAAAGATCAAAGAAGCTTACCAGCCTTCTGAATTCTACAAAAAAGATATATGTGTGACATTTCATGCACATTATTCACTCACAAACTAGACTTTAATGATATTACAACAACAATAACATGACACGGTACATGTGCAAAAGAACACCCTATCAAAATTAAATATTTTGCAAATGGTGAAATAATGGAGCAATATCCATGCAGATATAGACTGCTCAAGTGAATGTATCGATGATATGTATGAAAGAATGGAATCGATTGTTTAAAAATATGATTAATAATTCGGCAGCCATCAATCTTTCTGATTGATTTCAGAGCACAAACAATTGATTTTATGTAAACGTGATGTTTGGTGGTGTCTGGCAGTCAATTCATCAATTCGTAATTAGTCGAAAAATACATATGTATCAGTTTAATTTCGAATGGTTTTGTAGCAGTTCTGCAATATGTCTGGTGTTAGATGATTTTGAATGATTTATTACATTGCCTATAGGCCTATATACGTAGTGGACTGAAAGTTCATTTCCATAATATTGTTCGAAGAGCTAGATATTTTTGTCTGCTTTGAAATATACTTTAACCCCATATAGTGAAGACAATTATTTGTATATTGTCTCATATTTCTTCCAGGAAAGGAAAGACATTTGCGCAGACCTATATATGGACTTACATGATATTACAACATACAGCCTAGCCCCGAACACATGTGGATCATCTATATATTTATGGAAACGTGTCACGTAATTTGAACATACATCATCACATTTGTACCACCTATAAATGTTTGAGTAGCTTTAGTCTACTGTCTAATGTGTGAATGCCGCTCAATACAGTGTGGTTGTCAGTGTGAATTATAGTCATAAAAGGGAGTAAAAATGGACGCTAGCTGATCATAAAAGGACAAAAAAGGCGAGACTTGGTCCTACAGGGTCCCATTCAATGCGACATTGCCCCTTGCAGAGCACTAAGTAGCTACCTGAAAGTGCCCCGTCGAACAGTCGACACTTTTTTGAAGGAAAAAGTTAAATTTCTTTATGTCACGTGACGACCTACGTAACAATGGCGGTCGTCGCTGATTGGCTAACACGGAGGCCAGGTTGGGGACAGGCGAAAGTTTTTTTGTTTTTTTTGCAGCTTTTCGCGAAGAGGTAAAATATTGATCTACTGCCGGACAGGTATTATGCGCTTTATGTCGAAGTTTATTTTCTTCTGATTTTGACACACGACCAGCTCTTTGAAGCGGGAAAAGAAGTGGAAAAAAGTCAAGAAAGAGAACAAAAACAAGCGCGGGACACTGTGAGTTGTTGTGTATAGTGAGGTGGGGTCACACTGGCGCCTGGTTTTGTTTCTTTCGGACGATCGAAGCTGTCAACTTTTATTGTCACGGCTCACACGATCTGACGCAAGGTTACGTCGGTTTATCGGCTTCTCTCGCTCGGGATAATGGAGGTCGGGAGTGATCCATGGCCTCTCTCGAGACATTGCCCCGTCCGGACTTCATACACGGACCCAATCAACTGCGGACGGTGACAAAGTCGCGGCTCGTCTAGCGTTCGTGTGATGTATCACCGGAAGCAGCAAGTCGGAGCGCGCCGGCAGATAAGGGTTATGGAGTCGCGAGCGTCCCACATCCGGGTAGTTTATCAGAGCGGAAGTACGTCGCGTCTCTAAACCACGTGACGCCCGTATATCGTCAACTGCCCGGATTGTGCGGCTGCCCACGGACTTTCCGACAACTCACCCTCCGTACCTCCCCCCGCACCCCACCAGAACGTTCCCCTATACCTTGGAGCCCACTCCTTCCTCACCTACTTCCTTCCCACCGTAAGTACGGGAGAGTCCAGGTATATCACAAACAACACACTGCACCTGTCCCGGGGCTGTCAGCTCGAGACTCCCGCCTCATTTGTCCACCCAAATCAGGAGTCCCGACCTTTGATTTACTGCCGATAGGACCCACCACTCCCCATGCAGGTAGGACCCGGCTTCTATACCCCCTGCACCCAGGCTCCCACCAGTGGGTATACGGAAAAACTGTTAAGGTGTGATCCAGAGTAATCGAACTATACCTCCGTGGTTAACGATATTTCCATTTCGGAAAGAGAGAGGCGACTGAAAGGTTGAAGGGGACGTCGTAAACAAGGCGACTGATAAAGGTCCTTGTTGGATATACGATCTATTCACGATGGCAGTTTCGTGAGATCTAAATATAAAAATATTGGTCGGATGGGGTAAGTCGTTAATGCCAGAGAGGAAGTCATAGCTAGGTGGGATTTTTTCCGTCTATGTCCGTATATCTTCTTGATTGTAATTAACAGCCATTGCATCAATATCTATCGTCGAGTGCTCGAAAGTTAGAACTCGGAAAAAAAATCGACAGTTTTGAAAATTTTATCGTTGAGAAAGTTAAAGCTCATATTTCTTAATTTCAGAACATATTTAAAATAATGATTGAAATGATTTTCACCGAAGTGCATTTCAAATTAACATAACACAGTTATTTAAACAATTCGATTGTAATCTCATAGACGTAACTCCATCAACATCTGAAATATCCTGGTAAATATTTCGCAAAATACACCAACATTAATTAATCAAAGGAAGCCTTTCACTCCTGACAGGACACGGTAATATAAGTGATTGATATTAAATGTCAGTATATAGCAGCAAATTGATTCCATGAGTTCTGAGAATTATCATAAATCAACTTTACACGTATACATGTTGTTTGTTGTTTTACATGCTACATTCGTCAATAATATGACTGATGACAATAAAACTTCGCAGGTATATTTACGACCGGATCAAGGACCTGCACCGCTCTATCACCTTATATATTGTTTCATTCATTTAATTATCAATCCATATGCATGCATCGATTGGACAATGATAAAATAATTGAAAATCTATGATGATATTATACACATTTTCAGAACTACTAGTATGGGTTTCTGATGTTTTACACTATTATTATATTATAATAGTGTTATTGGAATTATATTTGTTAAGGAGTTTTCTCTCGCAGCTGTTGCCATCGAGTGAATTTTGTTCTGTAATCGAAAAGATTGAATTTCAGGCAATAAAACAATCTCATTAAATAAAAAAAAAGATAAATTCCTGAAACACACATCGAAGACGTATATCTCGAGCGTATAGCCTACCAAAAAAAACAAGAAAGGAAAAATCCACACATGATTAAATAAATCTCTTCTATGTTTTGGAATTTCAATTTAAAAGGAAAGATGGTGGAGAAAAGTGGTAATTATCAAATCTTTGAGACTATACATGCATTGATATAATTCGTGTAAATACATGTACATGAAACCAACGAATCGTCATTGCGAAATTTTCTGAAATATTGTGTTTAGAGGCACGTATCCAACAAATTTCTGCATTTAATAAATTGCATGCACATTCCTTGGCAGAAAAGTATTCATCATTATGCCATTCCAACATCAGTATTGCCTGTGTCATCACGAATATTATTCTGGTAATATCAGGCGCTTAATTGCTTCAATCAGCGTGAGAGTGAGGGATGTAGAAGACTGAAGTCGTTTGGATTGGAGAGGCGCAAGGGGCAATACGCAACAACGGAGCGAATAAGGATTGAATATCGGTGAAAATCTAAGCGTTACGTAACCGCAATTCCAGTGCAGGCGATAAAAAGGGGTCAACTTAAAGCCGTTGCAAATCTTGAGATAACGGACTGACGACGCCTAATGCCTTTTGAATATCGGTTGAAATAACAGAAGCCACACACGACGAAAGTCTAATCGAAACTGTCGAAGCTCCTAATATCGCTCATTGACCCGTGAAACGCACGTCGAAATCACGCAAGAGATCTCGCGCCGCGAATGGTTACGCAATACCCCTCCAATTACCGTACTTTCTCGCCGCGACAAAATACCCCGGATTAAGACAATGCCGCGGCGCTGTCTTTTGAAGCCAAGCTGGCGTGTGTCATTATAACCGTGAAATCCATCCATATTCAAGCGATTTTGCGGTGCCCTTTCTCTAACTTCTAATCCCCTTTGTTGTTTGTCTTGTCCGCTGCGCACACGGCCGGACGGACACACGCCCGTGCGGCGGAGAGTCGCCTCTCCCGTTGACTCTGACCATTCATTCCTATGTCCTGTGCCCAACTATCGGACAGATGGGCCAGTTAGGCCTGTTTGGATCTTTCCCGTCCCCTCCCACAAATCGCCATATGATCGGTTGTGACGACTCGACGCTGTCGCGTGTAATGGTTAGCAAAACTACCCCCTGCCCTCTCCGTTTATTCAACGGCAACCACCCGTGAATGATGCATTGTTATTAATGATGGAAAATAACAGGCGATCGCTCTATATCTTCCCCTTGGAGTCCGTCGAGCTGACCGCACAGATAGCGTTCGTAACTCAGCGATTTATCCCTGCGATGTGACGCTATACCAGTGACCGAGAAGTGAAAGTGCGGTTGTTCCAGTGACAGAACATCGAACTCCCAATCGGAAGTTTGTGTCAATCACAAATACATGTACATGTGCACATGTATATAGAAATTCGTGCATTTATTTGGTGTGATCCACTTCTTTCGTGGGTACGTAGAGAAAAATCGTAGAGCACACAAATGGCTCGTGATATTCGTTGTGAATGTTGTATAAAATTCTGACAACCATACATGTACATATACCCGAACCAGTAAAGCTACTCTTCTTCCCAAGCCAAGATAGATGTGCAGAAAGCCTCGCTCATTAGCTGTCAGGACAGATTCCCAATTCCCTCAGTTTTACTTTGATAAAACTCCATGCACCTATCGGTATTCTTAGCGGTCTGAGACACTTCACTAAACTCAAACCTCTCCCATAGCGGCGGGCCAATACGAGAAGACGCATTTATTGCATAGTTATTGCACTTATAATTGCGAGCAATCGCTGCAACTAGTGAGCCGTGTAATGAAGTTGTCACTGCGTTTGGTTCCAGGGAAAGTAGAAGACTGAACTGCTCCCGTTTTCTCTTGTCGAGTGGGCAGGTCAACAAGGGGTGGTTAGGGAATAACAAAAACCCAAGGCATTACTTTTCCGCCTGTATTATTCCGCTTGCTGAGTTGAATACAAGATCGTTCAGTGATCGTTGCGGAACTAGTTTCTTTCGGCGGAGTATTAAGTATCCCGCGTCACCTACGGCCGGTGATGTGTCCCCGCGCAATGATAATAGATATCCCGGGATAGACGGTGTGTCCAAGCGTGGGACATCCTGGGAACAAACGAGGCGTTATGTTGTCACCCCAAAATAAACACGGACGATTAATGGGCAACATTTCCGAGTTGGAATTCGAAGGTATCTTCGTTGAAATCCTTGTTGCTAAATGGCTCCAATGAAAGAAGTACTTGTTTTTCTTCTTTGAACGCAGCGATCTTGATGAAAAATTTGTTCAAAGTTGTTCAACTGTTCGGTGCATGTAGTTTAAAACACCAAGTTTGCGACATTAGCTATAAGCATTGTGTCTTTAGGAATTTGGTTCTACTACACCAGATGGCCAAATATTGATACAACTCGATCCAAGAAATCTACAGTTCCATTTCCAACGATTTGGGAATATTCCTTCCATCCGCCCAGACACATGCACAGGCAAATAAATGACCCGCAGCAAATACGTGCAATTGATTCGACGGAAGTCCTGATCTCTTTCTTCAAAGGACAATGGGCGGAATTAATTACTCGTGTTTTCGATAATAAACTGGACAAATCAACGGCATCTCAACTCAGAAATGATTGACCGTTAGATTTACTTTTTATTTCTTTTGTACGCCATAAGACACGTGACTTTATTTTGTCTCCGATCCTCCCAAAGTCCTGTCCCTCTGCTTTCACACACGTGTACGGGTTTCCCTTCGACCACGTGGATTTAGACGTTCAAATGCCCAGTGGCGACAGTATCAAAGAAGGGGGCCGAATTCCGGAGGTCAAACTTTTGCTGGCGCGATACGCCCTTGCATCGTAATGACTGGAGTTCGTGTTAATTGATTCCTATCGTTTCATGAATTATATTCACACTTTCTCTTGTCACGATTTCGAACATCCTGCCCCTTCGGCCCCAAATCAAAATTGCACCCGAATTTATGTTCAGCCTGGCATCAGTAGTTCCAGCTATATTTTATAATGTGGCTTACAGTTTGGCTGTAGAAAGCATGTCAATAAAATTTGTCTTATAAATTAATGTGTAATAACTTGCTAGGAACTTATAAACGAGATGAAATACATTACACTGGACAAAGAAATGCGTCTATGGGGGCCATCTACGCCTATCTATGCAGTAACTGGTCCAAACGGGGCGCGATGTTGTCGATCCCAAGTCGGACTGGTCAATATGTCGCTACGAGATCACGAGCATTGATCTCGGCTCTCGCGAGACCCGTTTGCACACGATCCGGTCGATTGGCAAATGTCGAACACGTTGTACACGAACGGCGGGAAGGGAAGGTTCCCACCAGTCGAAAATCCCTGGACTCGCGAGATAACTCGCCTACTCGACCCCACGTGTATACAACGTGTGTCGTTAAGACCTCACAGTGTGTCGATATCGTTACTGATGACTTGTTTGTCATGTCGAGATGGGCACCCTCAGGGACCATCCATTCCAAATGAATATATTCAAAATATACGCGGGGAGGGATCACTTTACGATGCCTCGTTTTAGCCGCTACGTCCCACGCGACTCGTTCATATCGCTGTTTACGAGCGAGAACCCGACGATCCGACGAGACTTCTCGTCATGACGACGGGATCACGTTCCACGCGATAACAGCGTCGAGAGTGCCACAAAAAGTCACGAGGGGTCGTGAGGTTGTTGGCGTGTAGATCGGATATCGGGCGAAACCCACGGGGACATCGAATTCCAACCCCCGGTTTAGCCCTTTCCCCCTATTCCCCGCGATATAAATGTAGATTCCGCCGGATATCCTCGCCGAACAAGGTCTTATCTCGGAGCGCAGATCTATGGACCCAGGTGCCACTCTCGCGGCCCCACAATTATAGATATGGTCGCCAGGGTAGCGCCATTTCGACGTACCCACGACATTTCGGACTACGACAAACCGTGAGCCGACGACTTGCGATGCTGCGAACGACTTGATCGGAGACAATCAACCTTCGCGACTACTTTGGTATTCATTGCGGGGACTGCGATAAGTCGCCAGCTCGTTGTCCGCCCTCACTGGTAGCCACAGCAGGGGCAGTGGACTTTACATGTACTCGGCAGTTCCCAGTGGATCTGGACAGGTCGCCGGCTGTATTTCAGTACCGATGGACTCCGCTGATAAGTCGAGTACATGGCCCTGCCAAGGGATGACGAGGTCCCTTATCATGTCATCAGCGTGTCCCCAAGCCGCTGCCCTCTACTCGCCGATAGCGCGGCAGACGTAACTGCAAGTATGGAATATAAAAACGCGAGAGGAAGAAAAAACCCCGCAATAAACAAGTGTTATAAAAGAAGCTAGCAATTTGTAGCGGCCTGGTGATGGCTTGCGTAGATGACTCCACGTCGACTTTCGGACCCACCTAATTTCGTGAGGTGACATCTGACCTCGCGACCGGATCAATCAGGAAACGTTTCCGCATCCGGTCAGAAGGTCACGTGATCAGTCTACAACTCGCCGGGACGGAATTTTGAGTCCTTCCATAGTTCGTTTATATAAATGAAAGTCGTTCGTTCTTGTATTAGATATATTGAGGATAACCTTACTGTGTGGGTAGACTCGTGCATGACATTGCTCTTCGAGTAACTGGTAGATCATATGTAAAAAGTGAGTGATTACTTCGCGTCTTGTTATCAATAGGTTTATTCAATATTGGGTTAATTGGTTAATACTATAAATACATTATATAATAATTGTATCATTTATTTAGCATAAGGTAACATGATGAATAATGATTAAAAAAATTATTGCAGCATATGACCGATAAGAATTTGACCAAACTCATGAAGGCAAAATCAAGCAGACCGCTGTACCAGTCTTTCCAATACTACACACAGGCGATGTTCCTAGCGTAAAGATACACGGAAACAAAAGTTTGATATTTCCGGTGTGTTCCCACGATAGAATGCATCTATAAACCTTGCCACTCTTGCACGAACACCTCCATATATACACACAAATTGTCTCATGGCTTCCGGCTATTCACAGCAAAAAATAAAATCGAAACAGAGCAAAAACAGCAAGCATAAAAAAAAATATTCAAGATTTCCAAAGCGGGCGCCATTTTTACACGATACGGCCATCGAAACAGGGTTTACTCTTCGGACTACTTCGTGTTATACGTCACATATATTACTACGCCGGCCAGATTACGTTGATTTACTCTGCAGTTTCTTGCAGTGGTATGTCCCTCACAATATGTCGGCATTCTTCTAGCGAAAGGAGATAAGAAAATCCCAGGGCCTGAAACATCGAAGCGATCGCCGCTGATGCAATTGTTGCATTGTGCAATATGTTTTCTGGTACCACATTATTACGCTTTGAAACTGTAGGATTCGATTAGAGTTCCACCGACCGAAGCCTTGAAAATCGTCTTAAAATCGTCTCAAATACTTACAAATCCCGTTACAAATATGTTGTTTCACTGAAGATACATTATGTAAATTCATCACTTGTTGCTGAAATTATTCAACAATGATGTATTGAACGCAAAATTTGACTAATCATTAATTTTATTTCTTGTAGGTCATTCAAGGTACAAATATTTTGAAAATTTGTCAGTTATGTATATATAACGATAAGTTTTCTATACATGGAAAAAATCTCAACTTTGTGGGAGAAAGCAAAACCTATTCAGGTGAAGTTTTCAGCTAGAAAACAGTCCGCGGCAGTCGGTGTGTCGGAGATTTCGACAGCTCCCTTCTTGAAGACTTCCGCTACATTGTCGTAAACACCGACAACAAGCAGATATACGCCGGGCCGGGAATCCTGGCATCGGCCTTGGCTGAGTTATGGCTTGGGTACAGCGATAATCAGGCAAGGTGGCAAAACGAGAATTATGTGCTCCTCTTGGGTTCCCGTTCGGCAGATCGCGAGGTGACAAAATGTGAATTATGTGTTGTTGTTCCTGGGCTTCGGGAGTGCGCCGCCAGCGGACCGCGATAAAAACGACACAGTGAAAAATGCCCCGAGATTTCGCCTATCGCGGGCCACTTGAGTTTCCCCTAGCTCCATCCTGCGGTTCCCCGACCCATGGAGCTCCTCTAGCGAGATAGTGCGTGTGCCCCAGTCCGTCCACGCGAAGAAGCCTTTCACGAGGCCCACGTTCGATACATCGACCAAAGCCCGACTGGCGATCCTGAACAGACAACATCGCAAATGACTGTAAATCGCCGCGTTATCTCCCGATACGGTGCCGCTTGAAATGGACGGCAATATTTCTCCCGTTTATCTCAACATTCACACCCGGATTTCGCCCTGTTCCCGAGCGCAAAATCTCAAGTGTCCCTCGTCTTTCCCCGCGAGATATACTTCGAGAAACTGTCCCGTTCCCCGGTCATTATCCCTCGGGCTATATGGCCAGTTTTGGCAGGTTCAACAACTTGCAAAAATCCAGCGCCAAATTAGTTGCCCATTCATTGTTAGTTGCACATTAACAAAGGTTCTGTTTTTGATAACGCCTCTGCAGAAATCCTTGCTTATACCATCTCGTTCACCTTGCTATATTACGTTCTAAATCGCGCGCTGAGTGTCCAGGCTTCTGTCCGAGACAGCGAAATGTAGCAAGTGTACCGAGGGATCACCGTAAGCGCGGGAAAGTTTCGCCTAGAAATTGTTAATTGTTAATTTTTAGACGCTGTTTATTCATCGTTAAGTGCACAAGAATAACTGTGCTGAAACTGGCGGTGGATATATTGTACACAATGTACTTTTGTGTCCATGGCCCATCGAACATTAAATTAAAGTCATAATATCGCCTTAGAGTAGGGAACGGATAGTGAGACTGCAACTGCTACCGAAGCGGATGGATGTGCATTGTGAAACTGTGCACCTTCAAATATGATTAAAGTTTCATTTTAATATAGTACTATGTATACTTACTTCAAGTCACAATTTAAAATCTAATCAGAAAGGTCCGCCAACGCATCTTTATGCCTATGATGACCTCAGTTGTCATGGAAACCAACACGTGACCACTAGCATTATCGCTAATATTATCCTCAGACAGTTACAACTTTATCAAATATGATATCAAGCCACTCATATTCAAGAAACGTGACCCACCGCGCATCGTCAACATTTCAGATTGTTATCAACCCTTTTAAGTCGCTACTTCCTGGCATTATCTTGCAGTAACTACAGATTATTGTAGCCATGGCTACGTGAGGCACGTGCCACGCCGTTGTTAAGGACGGTGGCCACGTGGCAACCCTCTTAAGAAAGAACAACATGGTGACGCTTATGGAAGTTTGTAACGGGCATCGCTCGCTTGATTTCATGGTATAATCGGAAAATACGATCGACTTTCAGACCTTTACATTCGTTGAAACTCGTGTATAGTAAAGTCCCTTCCCGAATATACGTCCTAGAAACAAAAAGATTTCAGCAATAAGCACTTTGACCACTTTGAACAGAAGGACAACTCGCCATTACCCCGATTGCTGAATTGACGTAACACATTTTATCAAGCACTCTGAAAAAGTAAAATCCTCCTTGTGGCTTTGCATTTCGACGCTTTGCTCCAGGTATTTCATTTACAAATGCTTCCCTTTCTTTCCCGTATTCCCGGTAAAAATTGCCGAGGTAATTGTGACGATTATGGCCCCTCTGTCATTTCCCAAGGGTCCTTTCTACCGTCGATGGACCGTGCTTAGCTTTCCCGCCGCTCGCTGGCAAAGACAAGAAATGTCTTCTTGAAACGTCGCGGTGTCGCTGACGAAACACGGAACTTGTGAGTGGCGACTCTCCTGGATTATAATGCGACTTAATCGTTGACGGGTTGGTGCTGGGGGGGGGGGGGGGTTAGGTGAAGCTTTGATTGAAATAAAATGAAGAGATATGCCGTGAGGGAAATCGGTAATCTCACGGGGTCGAGGCCCTGGTTACAGGGACCGAGTATAAACCTCCAATTATCGGATTAGCACCGCCGTGGAGACTTTATTAAATCAGCGAGACCTTTGTGGCTCGAGGTCTCCCTGCTGACGTTTGACGTATTAAAGCTCGCGCTAAGGTGACGTGTCATCGGCTTGGCCGCTGTTGTCATCGCAACGGCGGCGCGGGTCCCTACCTTCACCCGGCTACACTTATTACTAGGGAGGACGGGGTATTGAGGTTATGGATGGGCCATGTCAGTCTACGACCGGACACAAAGCGGTGTGTGGATGGCCAACCCTTCCCATGAACTCCCAGAATTTCAAATGTGGATAAAATGACCCAATATAGCCGATACATTCATCTCTCCTCCCCCCCCCCTCCTCCCCTTTTCCAATTCACGGGGGGGGGGGGGGGAACACGGGATGTTCGCCAAACTCCGCGAAGTAGCAGTCGTTGCATGCGTAAAAGCCTTTCCGTCGACCGTTGCGTCCACTGCCGATCAACAGCGCGTAACCACGTTAGCGGCTCGGACACAATGGCCCGGCGTTATATACATGACGTCCGGTCACGCCAGAGACACACAAAGGGCCCAGCCCCCGGGGGTCGGACACTGGAGGGCCGATCGAACGGGTGGCGACTGTGGACTCAACGCCGGTTCAGACAGCCTGTCTTTGTAAGGTTCTACATGTATTGATGCAGAGCGATCTTTGGATTCTTTTCTTTTTCGAGCTGATTTTCTTATTTTCCTCTCTTTTTAGGTTACCGGACCTTTAGGTTACCGGACCTTTGGTCCGCTAACCTATTGGCATGGCGTTGCGTCCGGCGTCCGGCGTCGGTGTCGGCGTCGGCGTCGTCCACATTTTTATCTTTTTTGTTTACCGACCGATCTTTCTGAAATTTTGCACAAAAATACACAAAAATAATTCAAGAAAGAGGTATTTTTAATTTTTTTGATTTTCGCAATTTTTTCAAAATGGCGGCCGTTTTTGTCGAAAATCGGCCAATTTTGGACTTTGGCGGCCATTTTCTCAAAATCTGTTCAGTAACTTTTTTTCTTTTTGATACATAACACTCCTCATATGTACTCCTATTATGTCTATCAATTTCGTCGCGCTTGAATCGCTCGAAGTGGGCCATTCTGGCCCAAACTCGGCCCAAATGGAACTTTCCCATGTTAAATTTTCCTATGCTTTATAATGGGACACATTAAGCCTAATATCTCACTTAATATTGAGATTAGAGACTAGGAATCAATTGTGGACATATAGGAAATGATATATGCTGAATATTCTCCTGACCTTGAATTTGACCTCTGACCTTGGTTTCAAGGTCATAGCGGCCGTTCTCGTCGAAAATGGCTAATTTTGGACTTTGATGGTCGTTTTCTCAAAATCTGTTCAGTAACTTTTTTTCTTATTGATGCATAACACTCCTCATATGTACTTCTGTCACATGTATAAATTTCGTTGCGCTTGAATCACTCGAAGTGGGCCATTTTGGGCCCAAACTCGGCCCAGATGTGACTTTCCCATGTTAAATTTTCCTATGCTTTATAATGGGACACATTAAGCCTAATATCTCACTTAAAGCTATAATCACTTTTAGAATTGACAAAAATTTATTCATTCTGCGATAGCTTTATTTTGTCTATTGAATGAGAAATTATACAAATTTGGTTCTGAAAATGTGTATTACGTGCCTAAATTGAGTTTCCAAATCAAGATTTGTATCATTTTATTCCTAAAAGCGGCCCGCCTTTCGGGCGAGTTCTATACACAGTCTGATGACGTCATTGGTATTTGTCTAGATACCATGGCAACCGGCAATGTAGGCAGGCCGATCATTCTCTATTCACTGTTTTCATGCACGATCAACGGCAATTTTCGGAGTATCTGTTGTCGAACTGTTCATATTTCCTATATATTCCCGACTATCTCGAGATGTACTTTCAAGTTTGCGTGACAAAAAAGAATGCTAAATTTGGCTGATTTTAAAAGTGATTCCAACTTTAATATTGAGATTAGAGACTAGGAATCAATTGTGGACATATAGGAAATGATATATGCTGAATATTCTCGTGATCTTGAATTTGACCTTTGACCTCATTTTCAAGGTCACAGGACAAAATGGCTAATATCTCGCTTATTATCGACTTTACAGCTTAGAAATCAATTGTGGACATATAGGAAATGATATGTGCTGAATATTCTCGTGACCTTGAATTTGACCTTTGACATCATTTTCAAGGTCACAGGACAAAATGGCTAATATCTCGCTTATTATCGACTTTACAGCTTAGGAATCCATTGTAAACATATAGGAAATGATATATGCTGAATATTCTCGTGACCTTGAATTTGACCTTTGGCCTCATTTTCAAGGTCACAGGACAAAATGGCTAATATCTCGCTTATTATCGACTTTACAGCTTAGGAATCAATTGTGAACATATAGGAAATGATATATGCTGAATATTCTCCTGACCTTGAATTTGACCTTTGACCTCATTTCCAAGGTCACAGGACAAAATTGCTAGTATCTCGCTTATTATCGACTTTACGGCTTAGGAATCAATTGTGAACATATAGGAAATGATATATGCTGAATATTCTCGTGACTTTGAATTTGACCTTTGACCTCATTTTCAAGGTCACAGGACAAAATGGCCAATATCTTGCTTATTAGCAACTTTGCAGCTTAGGAATCAATTGTGAACATATACATGATATAGGAAATGATATATGCTGAATATTCTAGTGACCTTGAATTTGACCCTTGACCTACATTTCAAGGTTAGTCATTTTATTTTCAAGGTCAGAATACAAAATGGCGTATATCTCGCTTATTATCAAATTTACAGCTTAGGGGTCCATAGTGAACATATAGGAAATGATGTATGCTGAATATTTTGGTGATCTAGAATTTGACCTTTGATCTCATTTTCGAGGTCAGAGAACAAAATGGCTAATATGTCGCTTATTATCATCTTTACATCTGCCCCTGATGACGCTAGTGTGTCTTTGGATAAACTATTTGGTCGGGCTTTGTTTCTATTGCAAAATGTTGTATTTTACGTTTCTTATTGGCGTCATCAAAATTTGATTGTATTGGTGGTAATAGATTGATACTTACATATATACCACTGAGTCGGTGCCACTGCTGGCGGACGTTAAATCTGTCCCCGAGGATACCATCAACTCAGTAGCCTTCGGGCTTGTGATTGGGTACTTTTGTACTTGTCATGTATCTATTCCATGGGGTTAGATTCGGATTTCTAAATTATTTTCATAGGTTGTTGGGCAGTTGTATACTAATTCCATCTGGTGTACAGTAGAAACAACTACATTTAACACATTATCTGCCCCTGAAGACGCCAGTGTGTCTTTGGATAAACTATTTGGTCGGGCTTTGTTTGTTTCTATTGCAAAATGTAGTATTTTACGTTTCTTATTGGCATCATCAAAATCTGATTGTATTGGTGGTAATAGATTGATACTTACATTTACAGCATAGGAATCAATTGCGAATATAGAGGAATGATATATACTGAATATTTTCATGACCTTGAACTTGAACTTTGACCTCATTTTCAAGGTCACATCACAGAATGGCTAATGTCTCACTTATTATCGACTTTACAGCTGAGGAATTTATTGTGGACATACTAGAAGTGATATATTTGTTGAAAATTTCATGGCCTTGAATTTATCAGTGACTTTATTTTCAAGGTCACTGGACAAAAGGCTAATATCTAGAATGTATATTGTCCGGTAACCTTTCTCAGCCCTTGGGCTAATTTTTTATTTTGGTCACGTATTTTGCCCTCCGTGACCGAATGTGATAACGTATAGTCAAAGTTTGGTATTACTAATAAGTCCAACAATAAAAAGAATCTATGATGCTGTCAAACCTGACTATGTGTGCCACGCTGGGGATTCCGTGAAAGTGTATCACTTATACTGGTGGCTTGTATCCTAGCATGAGCTGCCGATAGCAATCCGCCAAAGCATATATTTTCACCATATATGCGAACATCGGGTGGTGTACATGCGCTTATGATCATCCATTCATGACCTTAACTGCACACTCACTAAATTTGGTGTGAATTCACTAAATTTGCTGCAAGATTGAATTGAACACAACCTTAAATCATGGAGATTATATATTAATGAGATATTCTGGTATAACTTATGATTGTATCCCAAACTACTTCGGAGTGGAAGCGAATACCATACTCTATACCTTATACCATGAAGTCAGTCATGAACATGACAACAACTTAACAATTTACGTGGTGGTCTGTAATACATTCTACTGTTTGTAGGGTACTAAATTTCTGGAGTGACTTGTACAGTGATGGATACAGCACATAGCTTATCACACCCGAAATTCAAACCTTTCAAAAGAACAACCAAATCCATAAAAGATAAATATGTTTCTGTTACAACTGAGCTTACACATACAGTAAACTATGTGCATTTAACTTGGCGTATACTATATACGAGGGAATATATAGCTTTTTAAACTTCGGGTTTGTTGGTACTTTTCTTCGTGATAAAGGGGACAAAACGATGGGAAATATGTTCAACTCCCATCATCGCTCTGACGTAAAGCGAAGCAATTTTCGGTCGCTTTTGGCGAGGAATTGATGGAGACGGAATATAGGACTCACTGTGTGTGTGATTTATGCGATCCTTTGAAAGATTTGGAAACATGTGTTCATAGACACAGTCCATTCTAAAGTTGTTAGGTCTGGATCTGTTCACTGCAGAAATAACATTCATTTTGTTGTTGCGAAACTAAACGTGCATTACGACGAGTGATTATTTGGAAAATGGGTTTTCTTCATAAATAGATGTGTGTTTTGTCTTCTTTTGATACAGAAACCAAATTCGCTAACAAAATATGTAATCTGTCACTCGTAACTTGAATACCCGTTCATCTACAAGGCGTGCGACATGAACATAATGTGCGCAATGGTGTAACTTTACAAAGTTTTGACTCAATAGTAAGAAGAGCTACCAATGCCACGTGATACATCATTGACTTTTGTTACGTCGTAGCCGCAGTTTCGAACGATCGGAAATGAATTAATGGCATTTCTTACAAACGGACATAAATCGGTGTCAAACTGTTTAGTACCAGGATAAATGGTCCCGTGAAAATATAGTTAATATGTGATATGACACCAATGAATATAGTGATTTCTATATACCGTGAATGGTGTGACCTTCGTTTTGTATCGTTTCAGCGTATTAATTATTTATGACAAAGCAAACACCATCGTCCTAGCAAATCGTCATGCATATATGTATGTTGTCTAATGAATAAATGTATTATATATGCTCTGTTCGACTAGACGTTCATACAATATACAAACCTAATTATGGTAAGTTATGTTGATGTTGTTTAAAGGGTGCCAGAAAGAGTTATGAACTATGTACTACAATTGACTGTCAATGTGACCATCATGATAATATCATGAGTATATATTATAGTGTGCTTGCAGGGTCGTTTGTGAAAATGTGGGTATACATTGAATAAATCACCCATCTAGTGTAATACTGATCTACATGATGATTGTCATGCATGTTTTGCGTAAGCCATGTTGTAATCAGCCCTGTATTTATATTTGACCAAACACTCATAACTGACACATATTATACTGATATATATCTTGGTCTTAGGTTACTGGACCTATGGTCCGATAACCTATTGGCATGGCGCTGCGTCCGTCCTCTGTCGTCATCGTCCGTCGTCGTCGTCCGTCCACATTTTTATCTTTAAAGTTTACAGTCGAACCTTTCTGAAATTTTGAGCGAAAATACCTAAAAATATTTTGAGAGGGAGGTATTTTTTTAGTTTTTTTATTTTCGCAATTTTTTCAAAATGGTGGCCTCAATTTTTGACGAAAAATGGCCAATTTTGTACTTTGACGGTCTTCTTCTCAAAATCTGTTCAGTAACTTTTTTCTCATTGATGCATAACACTACGTATATATGCCTCAGCCACGTGTATAAGTTTCGTTACCTCGTTACCTGTATAAGCGGCCGTTCTCGTCGAAAATGGCTAATTTTGGACTTTGATGGTCGTTTTCTCAAAATCTGTTCAGTAACTTTTTTTCTTATTGATGCATAACACTCCTCATATGTACTTCTGTCACATGTATAAATTTCGCTTGAATCACTCGAAGTGGGCCATTTTGGCCCAAACTCAGCCCAAATGTGACTTTCCCATGTTGAATTCTCCTATGCTTTGTAATGGGACACATTATGCTTAATATCTTACTTAATATTGAGATTAGAGACTAGGAATCAATTGTGGACATAATAGGAAATGATATACGCTGAATATTCTCGTGATCTTGAATTAGACCTTTGACCTCATTTTCAAGGTCACAGGACAAAATGGCTAATATCTCGCTTATTATCGACTTCACAGCTTAGGAATCAGTTATGAACACATAGGAAATTAAATATACAGATTATTCTCATGGCCTTGAATTTGACCTTTGACCTAAATTTCAAGGTCACAGGACAAAATGACTAATATCTCGCTTATTATCGACTTTACAGGATAGGAATCAATTGTGAACATATAGAAAATGATATATGCTGAATATTGCCATGACCTTAAATTCGACCTTTGACCTCATTTTCAAGGTCTAAGGACCAAATGGCTAATATCTTGCTCCTCTATTGACTTTATAGCTTGGGAACCAATTGTGGACATAATAGAAAATGGTATATCACGTGACCAATATGGCGTGAGACACGAATTCTGTTTTCGGGGCCTGTTTCAGAATGTTTTCATGCTATTTCTGAACACATATCGGTGATATATCTTACGCAATGAATATCTGAGGATACATAGCAGAACTCACATGTATAAAATTGTCAACTTATAACTGAGAAATTGTGATTCGTGCATCCGAAGTTGAACCATGTCTTCAGTCGAGTCACCCAACCGTGAAAAACAAACAGCCGTGATGACCACCAGTGCAGAGGAATACATCGATCAGAGTTTCGCGGCGCTAGACCTCCAAGCACAGACTCCAATGAATGAGAATACCTCCACACCCTCACGCGATACACAAACCCTAATGGATAAATTTCTCGAAAAAAACCCAGTGAGTAATCCACGCAAACGTCAACGCAATTCTCCAATGACGCTGGGTGATTCCTTCACTCTAATGGAAGGAATCGAGGTACTCAGGAACGACGTTATGGGCAAACTGTCTGAGGTGGGTGACCAAATATCTGGAATAAACAGTAAAGTAACAAAACAGGCTAGTGAACTAGATTCACTAAAACAGGAGAATAAGACTCTGAAAGCTATACAAGAATTACATGAGGGTCGTATCAATCGGCTAGAAAAATTGGTTGAGGATATGCACGATCAACTACTAGATGACTGTGCAGAAGCGTTCCATGAAGAACAATTTAGTCATCACTGGCATCAATGAACGTTCTTCTGAAAGTGTTGCCGAAACAGTGAAAAGCTTCATGACGCAAAATCTAAAGATGCCTGCTTCAGATGTGTCTAAAATAACAATCACAAATACCCACAGGATGGGTATCGAGCAGGAGGGTCGTGATCGTCCAATTGTAGCCAATATTCCCAGAGTGCATCATGGAACCATCCTGAAACACGTCAAAAATCTTGCTCAAACTGGGTTGAGCATTTTCCCTCAACTGCCTCGAGAACTGTCGGAACGCAAAAGGGAGCTAATGCCTATCTACAAGGAAGCCAAGGCAGCCAAATGCACTGTCTCGTGGTCGGGATGCACGCTGTATGTGAACGACACAAAACACGAGGTAAAACGCGACAAACTGGACCCAACAGATGACTACCTGACCAAGTCCTTGGAAGCTGACGTGGCGCGTGCTCCTCCTCAGTGGCATGGTGGAAGCTGTTTTCAGGGCTCTAGAGTGCCAATCTCAACACCGAAGGATGTAGTTCCTTCGCTGCATGCTGTCTATCGTGATCCGAACGTCGCCAGAGCATCTCACACATTTTACGCGTATCGTCTGTCTACCGACCAGGGAGTCCAAGAACACTTCGAAGACGATGGCGAGTTTGGTGGTGGCCGAAGGATACTTGACATTCTTCGTAAAAAGAACGTCGTTGATGAGTTGATATGTGTGACTCGATGGGATGGTCCAGAAAATCTCGGCCCTGCTCGTTTCAAGTACTTTGAAGAAAGTGCCAACCTGGCAATAGACACAGCAACTATGTGAAGTTTTGATTCTGATTTGCATGTGCACAGAGTATTAAACCCTGAAATATAAATACATGTGTGTGTTAGTATAGGTATATGTGTCTGGAACTCTGTGTATACGTGTGCAGCTATGTATGTTTCATTCCACGTCTTGTATGTTAACTTACACCTCATTGACCTCATTAACTATGAGTAATAAATCTAATAATAGGTTGAATGTGGCCATACTTAAAGATCTTTATCTCAGCTATTAAAAATAGACCAGTTCAAAGAAATATTCACCTGCTATGACTTTGCTGTTTATTGAACATGATTGTGATGGGAGAAAATGGAAAATTCTTATCAGAATGGCTTATTCTTGCAAAATAATGCACTTTTTGTCAATATACTATTTGCTATGCATGAAGTGTACTATTAATCTTGAGCAACCAAGTATTTTGTTGCATGTGGGGTATATGCTGTTATTACTACAAAATAGTACAAATGATTATAATGACCACATTCAATATATAAATATGTAATGTGCTATTGGTTATATGCATGTTGAAGATAGGTACATGTTTGTTGTGTCAGTGTGTGTGTGTGTGTGTGTGGGGGGGGGGGATGTCAACAAGAGGAAATATTTAGACAAAGGATGCTTGTATATGTGTATATATGTATGTGGATATATGTGGGTATAAAAAAATAAGTTAAAATTTCGCATATATTGATGTATGTGTGTTGGTGTGAGATGGAGGGAGGTCAACAAGAGGACATGGTTAGCACAGGCTGCATGTGTATGTGTACTTGTATGTGAGTATATGTGGGAATGAATAAATATGTCAAAGTTTACATATAATCATGTATGTATGTGTGAGTGTGTGTGGGGGGGGGGTACAAACAAAAAAAAGTATATCATCAAATGACATGTCTCAACAAAGCTTGCTTGTGTATTTGTAATTGTATGTCGATATATTTGGGTATGAAAAATATATCAAAAGTTCACATATATTTGTGTGTAGGGGTGTATGTGTGTGGGTGGGTGTATGTCAACAACCTGTGTATGTGTTCTTGTGTATGGGCATATGTGGGTATGAATAAATATGTTAAAAGTTCACATATATATATATATATGTATGTGTGTGTGAGTTTGTGTGTGAAGGTGTGTGTTTGTGAGAGTGGTGTATGTCAACAAATGGCATGTGTCAACAAATGCTGCTTGTGTATGTGTATCCATGTGGATATATTTGGGTATGAAAAAAATATGTCAAAAGTTCACATATATTTATGTGTGAATGTGTATGAAGGTGTGTGTATGTAGGTGTGTGTTTGTGAGTGTGGTGTATGTCAACAAATGGCATGTGTTAACAAATGCTGCTTGTGTATGTGTATCCATGTGGATATATTTGGGTATAAAAAATATGTCAAAAGTTCACATATATTTATGTGTGAATGTGTATGAAGGTGTGTGTATGTAGGTGTGTGTTTGTGAGTGTGGTGTATGTCCACAAATGACATGTGGTAACAGATGCTGCTTGTGTATGTGTAATTGTATGTGGGTATATTTGGTATAAAATATGTCAAAAGTTCACATATATTTATGTGTGTATGTGTGTTGATGTGTGTGTGGTGTATGTCAACAATTGACATGTGTTAACAAACGCATCACGTGTATGTGTAATTGTATGTGGATATATTTGGGTATGAAAAATGTCAAAAAATGTCAAAAAATGTCAAAAGTTCACATATATTCGTGTTTGTATGTAGCTGTATGTGTACAATTATGTTAGTGTGCCTATATGTAGGATTTATGTATTATGAATTTCCCTTGCTGAATATCAAACATGTATGAATGGCATGTTATCATATTCTATCGTGTGAGCTTTATCGACACTGATCTGTTGAACCAAACTACATTGGTTATTGGCACTCTATAAAATGATTTCTGATATAAAGATTTGAATCTATTATATATTATGTACCTCTGTAATGAATGATTGACTTGATAATATACCCTACGAAGACTGTGGCTATGATGTGGACCACATGAATATATTATGTATGTATATATGTATGTGTGTATAGGTGTGGTTGTGGGTGTGTGTGTGTATGTTTGTGTGTGTGAGGGTCTGTGTGTGTGTGTGTGAGGGGCTATATTACGTATATTGAGCTACACTGAGTGTATATTATTACAATACTCACGATTCATTTATGTTAAACATGATTCCTATTTGTTGGGATGTTCTCCGTTGATCATACCACACAAAATTTAGTTCTGTAAAACAATTGTAAAAAAGCAGAGAAAATTGTTACCTACGATCCGTTATCTATGAAACTGCATTTCTGTGTGAGTTCATTACATGAAACCTTTAACAAATTTGTGCTCAATTGCATTTGATATAAATTGTCTGTGCTGACACGAACATAATGTAGTCCAATATTATATTGAATTCAATGGTTTATTGATATCTGGTAGTCCAGTACTGTCACTGTCAATGTATGTTTACAAACATTTTTAACCCAGTGCCCCTCCCAATTTCCCATGAATATTGATTACACACGGGTGCAATTACTAGACCGATAAATCACTATTATTGGTGTTGTTAACTTGGCAATGTACAATCATGGTCGCAAGGAACTCATGGCAATACAGCTCACTTGTGTTGATGTACTTGGGGTGTGATGTCACGGTCTGGTGGCTGTCGTGTCACAGTCTGGCTGTTATGCCGCACAGTACTGGTAGTCCAGTCCGGAGTAAGTCATAGTATACCAATACAACAGCAACATTCACCCTGTTGAAATTCAAACAAAAATAACACTATCAAACAGTTGTATGGGTGCACATTTGTGCACATGTATTGCATAGTACGGCATATTTTATTTTAAATAAATATTTGCATTATTCGGAAACACAAGACTGGGTTGATATGTTTGTAATATTACATCTTCCACGAAACGATAGTCAGTTTACTTTGCAGAAATTGGTCATAAATAGTGGAAATATTCATGTACGAAAATCACCTCTGGAATTTGTTTTTCTTCGGAACGGACATGATACTTTTCTAATATATGGAAATATTCATGTATGAAATCACCTCTGGAATTTGTTTTTCTTCGGAACGGACATGAATGATACTTTTCTAATATATGTATAACCGTTCAATTAAAAACGATCCCTTCTAGTTGAAATGAATCTCACGTATCCGAGTTATATCCGATTGTGTTTACCTATTACTTATAACATATCAGGTCCATGAAACACTTGTATTTATAAATGTTCGATTGTATATTGTTTGCACTGTCACCGGTTGGTGAACTCTGCTTGATTTTAATTTGTGTTTTACTATGTGTTCTCGATTACAGGCTGGGTGTGGCGGTTCGCTGTAGTGGTGTGTCCACAGGTCATGGCGGGTAGCGTATCCTTGGAGCAGGTACAGACTGACGACCAGTACAATCTGATAAATTCCCTTGATATAAATGATGAAGATTTTGATGAGAGAGATCTGACTGAATGTAAATACTACGACCCTTTAGAATTCAGATCATTTTTTTCAAAACTTAACACCCCAGTTGTATCTCTTTTTTCTCTAAACTGCCAGAGCCTCAATGCCCACTGGCACGAATTCAGAAACCTAATGGTGGATATTCAGCATGTAAATAGTTTTGACATAATTGCCCTGTCCGAGGTATTTAAAATAAGAAATGCATTTAATTTACCGGGTTATCATGATTTAATTCACAGTTCACGTGATGATCAGGACGATGGACGAGGAGGCGTAGGATTTTTCATTAAAGATAGCATATCCTTTGTGGTCCGTGACGATATAAGTGTATTTATTCCTCATGTTTTTGAATCGATCTTTCTCGAAATAAAATTAAATGAGAACACAAAACCGATGATTATCGGTAATATATATAGGCCAAATACCCCACCTAAAGCTGATCTAGATATTTTTATTGCCACTTTAGATGATATTATGAGAATGATAGAAACTGAAAATAAGAAAGTTATTTTGATGGGAGACTTTAATATCGACCTCCTAAAATATTCAACAAACATAAAAACAAAAGATTATGTAGATAATTTATTTTCCTTCGGATATCTCCCGACTATAACTAAACCCACCAGAGTGACACACCAATCAGCCACCTTGATTGACCATTGTTATACGAATGATATTACCCATGACTCTAATTCTGGGATTATTATTACTGATGTATCCGATCATTTTGGAATATTCCATATAGTTAAAAATAAGCATGAAATAATTCCTAGAGAAAAAGTTATATGGGCCAGAAACTTCTCGAATGAGAATATTAATACGTTTAACATTGAATTAACAAACACTAATTTCGATCCTATCCTAAACCTGAGAGACCCCAATATGGCATACTCGTATTTCTATAACATCTACAAAGGAAAATTTAACGAATGTTTCCCCTTGAAAAAGATAAAACTGAAAAGAAAATATATCAAAAGGGAACCTTGGATGACAAAGGGACTAATAGTATCATCGATAACAAAAATCAAGCTGTACAAAAATAAACTGAGACGCCCAACTGCAAAGAATATCTTTGATTATAAACAATATGTTTTAATATATAACAAAATCATCCGTGCTCATAGGAAAACGTATTATAAAGGTATCTTCGAAGACAACAAACATGATATGAAAAGAACGTGGGAAACCATCCGTAGTATCATAGGAAAGTCAAATGATAAATCAAGTTCGCCTACCATATTAACATTGAACGGTGAAAATATTACCGACATGAAAAAAATAGTAAATGGTTTCAATGAACACTTTATCAATGTTGGACAATCTACTAGTGACAAAATTCCTCATTCAATAAACTCATACAAGCATTATTTCAAATTTAATAATACAAGATGTATGTTTATGAGTCCTACAAATCCGGTAGAAATTTTACAAGTTTCAAGAAAACTCAAACCTAAAACTTCTTCTGGCGCTGATGAAATATCCACAAAATTAATGAAACAAACTATTGAAACGATATTAATTCCAATGACCCACATATTTAACTTATCCATGGAACAGGGTGTATTCCCAGATGAATTTAAAATAGCTAAAGTAATTCCTTTATTCAAATCTGGTGATAGAAAAAATGTAAACAACTACAGACCAATCAGTATCTTATCATCCTTTTCGAAACTTCTAGAAAAGATTATGTGTAAACGGCTCGTAGGCTTTCTTGAATATTCCGACGTACTTTATAATAATCAGTATGGATTTCGCGCCAAGCACTCTACAATACACCCTATCATTCAATTATTAACTGCCATATCAGAAGAGAACGATAAGCCGGATAAAAATTTCACACTTGGATTATTCTTAGATCTTTCAAAGGCGTTTGATACCGTTAATCATGACATTTTGTTGTATAAATTACATCGCTATGGGATTAGGGGGACTTGTTATCACTGGTTTGAGAGCTATCTAAAAAACCGACGGCAATATTGCGAATTAAATAATCAGGAATCGGAGATAAAACATCTGAATGTCGGTGTGCCACAAGGCTCTGTTTTGGGGCCAATATTGTTTTTAATCTATATAAATGACTTCCATCGATGTACTGACCTAAATATCTTGAGTTTTGCAGACGATACGACAATATTTACATCCGGAAAGCATCCTGCCATATTAGAAACTCATATTAATTCGGAATTGAATAAAATCTTTGATTGGCTTTGTGCAAATAAGTTATTATTAAATAGTGACAAATCTAAATATGCTATATATGGGCCATCCACAAAAACCAGACAATTTGAAATCGCGCTAAATATAAACAACAAAGCAATACAAAAATACGACAATAATATCACTCCAAATTTCTTGGGAGTTTTACTGGACAATCACTTGACCTGGAAGCCTCATATAGAACAGGTGTGTAAGAAACTCAGTAAAACTTTATACATGATGAATAAAGTAAAACATATACTTCCACGTCAAGTATTAAAAACAATTTATTATACAATATTTGAAGTACACATAAATTATGGTTTATTAGCCTGGGGGAATTCCATACATGTTGATAAAATTTTTAGATTACAAAAGCGCGCTATCCGCATTATCAACAATAAACATTACCGATCACACACTGACCCTCTCTTTAAAGCCGATGAAATTCTAAAAGTGATGGACCTGTATCATCTACAAGTGCTTATGTTTATGTATGACCATAAAAGCAACAATCTCCCAAAATCATTTGAACATTTTGCAAGAACAAACATTGTTCTAAAATCTAAATTAACTAGACAGGCACATTTATATTTCACTCCGCGACCAAGAACAACTTTTAGCTCTAAATTACCTAATCATTCTTTCCCTAGGCTATGGAACACTTATGATGAATCGTTATCACGCTTTAAATACAAAAACCGAAAGACCTTCCGTGAATTTTTGAAAACACATTTTATATCACTTTATGATAACAACATACTCTGTCAAAATCGGTACTGTAAAGATTGTCGCACTTAATAATTTAATATTGAACATTTTGCCTCGACATTTACTTAGACTGTACCTGCCCCCACGTGTGCTGCCGCCGCCTGCGTCCTACGTCCACACCACACAGTGCCTACCGCTCCCTGCCTCCGATCGAGATCACATAAGTCTTTTTTTTCTGTTACTGTTTCTTTAGTTATTTTTCTTATCATTTAGAGACTTTCTGTTTCTATTATTATTTTTCTCACCTCAATTTCTTTAGTTATTTTTTCAGGGCACCACAGGAAGACAGCTTTACCAAGCTATGTGGTGACCCGGCTATTTCGTTGTTTGTAATGAGTGTTGTGTATCATAGTTATATAGCCGAATAAATTTGATTTGATTTGATTTGATACACTTAATATTTTGATGAATTTGAATTAGGAATCCATAGTGAACATATAGGAAATAATATATGATGAATATTTTGGTGACCTTGAATTCGACCTTTCCCCTTACTTTCGAGGTCAGAAAACAAAATAGCTAATATCTCGCTTATTATCGACTTTACAGCTTAGAAATTTATTGTGACATAGAGGAAGTGATATATGCTGAATATTCTCATGATTTTTAACTTGACCTTTGAGCTCGTTTTCAAGGTCAGATCATAAAATGGCTAATATCTCACTTATTATCGACTTTACACTTGTCATAGCTTACTAATCTATTGTGGACATACTAGAATTGATATATGCTGAACATTCTTGTGACCTTGAATTGACAAATGACCTTATTTTCAAGGTCACGGAACAAAAGGCTAATATCTAAAATATATATTGTCCGGTAACCTTTCTTAGCCCTTTGGCTAATTTTTAGAATTGCATTGCTAGGCATTTCAAAGGAGTAGCTATAGGTATTCAGAATGCAGGTAAAGTTAGCCATGAATTTCAGCTGCCTATATGTGTTTCTGTATAAGGTTTCAAATCTGTAAGAAAATTACGTTAGCTGTTAAGAAACCATTATAATTAGATATCTTTCAAACCCTGACGTGTGAGGTAAGATTATAAATTCAGGAGTGATACTGTCGTTTGATTTAAGTAGTTGTCAAGTTTATAATACGCAAAAAGGGCAACTATAAACATCTTTCCAAGTAAAAAAACACAATTAAATAAAAAGGCGGAAATTTACTAGGCGTCATTTGCCCCTGGCTAACTCGATTTACACAACTCAAAAGGCAGAGTGTGTTAAACGTTGAAAAACGAACGAGGCAACCTGTGTTTATATATCAAAATTAATATACCTCGGTCTTTTGTCCGGGTGCAATTATAGGCAGAAGAAGCTGGCGGGGGTCGGCGCCAGACGGCGTGACTGGGTCAGGAGTTAGGGGGAGAGGCCTACGTCACGGTTATTGTCACCTTGTGGGGGTCCGTCCATCGTCACCATAGTAACTGTCACCGAGGAAACACAGTAAACGACCTTATACATCATCGGCTGTTTTATTTTGTGCAAACTGACGACCGCTTTTGTCAGCAAGCATCTTCTCTCGTAATGTTTATGGGGAGTTTTTTTTTACTGAACACTTTCTGAGGTGTACATTTATTTATGTAGTTATTCGAACGGGAAGTCACAGTAACAAATGTCAAGACAATCAAAAGGTGTGAGAGTGTAATGTTATTTACTATTTCCGCAAGTAAATAAAGATATGTTGTATAATGGAGCAAGTTTTGCACCAAATTATAGCGAATTTTCTGTTCAATATACAAATGTATTTACAATTTCAAATACGAATATATCTATGAATATGACTTCACATGGACATTGAAAAATAGACATATATATACATACTAAAAAGGGAAAATGTCAGAAAACCAATAACAGACATCAGTATCTGAACATCACCCAAGAGACAAATAAGATAATTGTTACAAAAAGTTTGATAATTGTTTTAAAAATCTTATAATTGATACAACGTCTTGCTCTAATTGAAGGATGAAAACTTTCCCAGGAACGACTTCTTCCTCGAAGTTCATTGTTTTATGACTACTTGTCCCCCACGACATGTGCTTTCCGTACATTAATTGGCACTTTCACGTGTATAATTAGCACGGGGATGGGTGGGAATTATGCTTATTTCATTCACTCATATCGCTGGAGCAACACCTAGAAGCCGCCAAGCTGTTGTACCATACATATCTCCAAGTCAGCGGTACATAATTTGAATATAAATCATGTCGTGTTTGTCAGTGAGAGGTGTTCATATAATTGGGATAAATCACTTTTCGTCAGCGATTGACAACGTACTGTCATCTTCTAAATAATTATAAATCTTTTTTCTCCTTTTCTTCTTTTCGCTCTTTTAGAATGAAAAAAAAGCGACGGTATCACGGCACATGGCTGGCACGTCGAGCATTTGGACGTTCGGATTGGATTGTCATTATACCCTCTTCACAATTATATGTGTGATGTTCGGAAACATACGTATGTTCTTCCATTTTGATACGTTGGTGTGCCATATTCCAATTCGTCAAAACCTGAATCGATGTTGTCACTCAAGGCCATGCAGTGTGATGATGCCTGGAAGGTCATTAGTGAGTTGGAGTTAAGGTCACTATAGTTAAGGTCAACACATTATGATACATATGATATTTTTACGTTTAATCATATGCCTATACAATAGACCATGTTTCAACGATCACATGGAACGAGATACCATTTGTCTAGCTCCTTTGTTCAATTTCACGTGTATCGAATTTGATATATACTAAGTCAAAATTATGACTATGCATTGTGTAGAGAAATGAACCGATATCAACTTATTGAAAATATGAAACTATGCATGCTGCATATCTGATAATTATCATACACAGTGGTGAAGAATTATCACATATAAGAGACGCCGTTTCAGTCCGTGTTTTGTGTTTTCTTTTCGGTGATTTCAACACATAATGGGCGAGTAAACACGGAAACATATATCAAAACTGTCCGGTCGGGTGTTGCGGTCAGAGCGGATCATGTTTTCGAGTCTAAACAAAACCAGAGAACACATTTGAATAATTAATCATTGACGACAATGATACAACGGCAGATAGACTAAAAGGTCTGGTGAGTTTTCTGTCTTTTGATACAGGGTGATCTGCCACATAATATATCAGCTTCTGTTGATGTTGTGAAGCTCCTGTAAAAACCAAGGTATGCCATTGCATGGTACATACGTTGAATGCAAATATGGTGCATTGTCCGTCCAACTAACGTATGCAAATAAGGGATATTAATTTCATATAGTGGGAGTAATTTATTCAGTATGTTCAGGGGTCAAATTTGATAGACACGTATAAGCTTTCTTCTATCTATATAGACGGAGATATAATGAAAGGCTATGACGCTTTGCATATGCTTTGAAACTATCAAGTGCTGAGATGCGGATATTTTGCCTCTACCAGTATGTGGCGTGGGGTTTTCTACTGTCTGCATTGCAAATATATGTATCCTTTTGGAAAAGGGTATTTTGAAGAACGAGTGTGTGCTTTTTGTCCATTACCAGCATGGATGCTCAATTGTAATCATATTATTTTTTAACTTCCAGAAATGTGTCAAAATATCATTATCATAGATATATTTGCATCCTTTTTTATATATAATATTCAATGTGACTCGGCGGCTGCAGTAAATCCCCATACTGCACTGTTGTTGATATTTCACCGGCTGAAACTCACCCGTATGGGTATCGATATATAAATGTGTTGTATTTATTATAATCTATTATTACCGTCAGAACCAGATTTTGATGGTGTCTACTGCAAATCTAAAACACAAAATTTTGGGAACAAAAACAACAAAACCGTAGCAAATATTCGGAGGCAAATCCACACTTGCTTCAGGGCCAGACAGTGTGTAAAATGAATATGGCTGTTTCTACTGTACACTTGGTGGGATTAGTAGACCTGTAGAACTGCCCAAAAACCTACTCAAACCAATGAGAAACAAACCCCATGCGGTGTACAGCAAATACATGGGTGTCCAACTGCAAACCTAAAGGCTACTGAATAATAAACATTTCAAAATAGGGTAAAATAGATAATTCAAAAAATATCACAAGGAAAAAAACCCTGAGACCATGTTGAACGAATGCCCGATTAATATACTGGAGGTGTTTTTCCATTTTAAACCATACACCATATCCATATTAAAGCATTATTCAATCGTGACTGGCCGGGGTTTAACCAACAGACAGCGATAGATGAACCAGTACCAGACGGCTCGAAGTAATGCTGTAAAGATATTCTGAATAAACCAAGTCCTGCATGATATTGAGGTACACGTTGGACTCGATCGTTACGGAGATGACATTGCAAGGTTCTATAAAACCCAATTCGTGCAAACATAAACCCAGTATCGTGCAGAATTGTATTCCTATTGCCTTCTTCGCACACTGCCTAGCTGTAAACATTTTCTTATTTGCTGTCGTTGACGGTTGGGGCGAGGTGAATTTTCGTTCACTATCTATCAAAGTCAAAGAATATATATATAAGAATAAATATATGTATATACCTGGTGGTATTGGGAAGATCCACCAGTCCCAATGTACTTGTATGTATAATTAATTAAGTTTGTTTGTTTTTGTTTTAATAAGAAATAATAATTACGACTTTCGATCCTGTATATCTATAATATACATCTAACAATCATTAAATTATTCTTTTTTTTTTTAGATAAAAGTTGTTCATCTTCATAAAAGGTTTCCGATATTTCACTTCATTGTGAAGAGAGGACACACCAGATGTCAATTATTTTGGGTGGAGGACACATCTGCTACATCTGCTACATCTTCATCATGATAAATTACACAAAGTATAGTATATTATTTCCTCACATTATATATGCTCCAGGAAACTATTAATTGAATATAACAACATATCACAGAACAGTGCGATGTCAAAATGGACAAAATCTATGTCTCTTCAGCAGTCTGGGTTATAGGAGGTGGCGCCATCTACTGAATGGGTAGGATACCATTGATACCAGAAATATGGCAGATGATCCTTCAGTGTTTATAGTAATTGGTGTATATTCATGTCATCTTTAGTCATCGTCCCTCTCCATAGGTTTATTTGTTTATAATTCATAAAATACTTTGAATATATAGCACGATGAAATCATAAAAAAATCATATTCAATCATATTAACACATTCCAATATCATAACGTGTAACTTGAAATGCCGATTTCTATCCCATACGTGGACGTTTTGATGTGCATTTCGGAATCATAATGGTCCCAAGAAAATAGTAAACTACCCCTAAAAACTATGGAATACGGAGCCCCTTAAGGGACACAACCAAGCGTTAAGAAAAAACAAATTTTTCGCGTTCGAACGCGATCTTGTAGCCAAACCTTCTCAGAAGTCATGGGCGTCAGCACAATCAAGTTTTCACTTTCGAACGCTTTTTTTTTCACTCACAGGTGTGTCCTCTTAGGGGCTCCGTATTGGAAAGAGTGAGACGGTAAAAAAAAAATCGGACACTGAAACCTCCAACGAGTCTGGAAGATATCCATTATATTGGTTAAAAGTTTTTTTTTCTATATTTCGTTCCTGAATTGTTTATTCGACTGACCCATATACTACGGAACCGATGTTCGTGTGAATTATATTTGGAACAATGAACGTGCAAATATTTTGCACTTCCCAATAGTCATATTCTACGGAAGTGTATTAGGGTCACATGATTTTTTCATTTCATTCTTCGACTTCTTACATCGATGACTTGTTACCTCGTAATAGACGAATGTGTTTTCTCTACCATCGTCTATCGTTCACCTTAGTGCTGGACCCAGTTTTATATAATTTTAAAGTAAACTTTTAATATAGAAAACGTTTTGGTCGCGAATTTATTTATTTATTTTCCACCACAATAAAATTGACGACAAAAACTATTTCGGAAATAATTATTATGGCATTACATGTAAATCATCCATCGTAGAAAATATATCCTTGGATACAAATACAATACAAAAGGTTGGAAAGTTCTGCAACATGATACATTTCATACGACGCTATCTGTTACACAATACGTAAATTACTTGGACTGCTGTCGCTACAACAATGATAGGATCAATTTCTTCCCTATACAGACAGTAGGATTCACAGATTGTTTGAAAAAAGATATACATTACAAAAAAAAGAAGAAACCAAATTGGAGTTTTACATGACATACGAACAAATTCGATTATAAATAACTCTCCATCCAAATACACGTACAATAACTAGTTGTAAGTTATTTTTTATCTATTTGAAGTTTTATGGCTCACAGCAATATTCACAGCTCATAAAGTGGCCTATAGCGAATAGAGATTTCTTTTTTTTTCAAAAGTATTCTTCCAACCGCTTGCCCACTGGCCCTATTGTAGCAAATAGACCAAGAGAGCGGTGATGATAAGGCTGGATGTCCGTGTCACTGTGCTAGCCCCATCAGTGATTCTGTAACCTGGATCTAAAAATAGGAATTGGATGATATACGTATAGTACTATACATGTACGAAACTTATAACAAGGTCTTTGATTTAAATTTATAGTGTACGCTGCTGTTCGAACTCGTCCGTGTGTGTTTGGGAGATAAATATTTGTGAATCCGTGATTATTATTGATGCAATGATTAACTTATTAATTACCAAGATATTACTTTTTTTTATTTCAATACCTCATATTGATTTTCCAAACAAAAAAATCTGCTGATGCTCACCTGTTTCATCTTGTCCAATTTGACATTCTGGGAATGGGAAAAAAATGTTATAAATAGAATGTACATGTATTATCAATGTATTTTCACAATTCAATTCAGGATCCACTTGTCGGTCACGAAAATCCAAGTTACCGTGAAAAGTAAAAACATGTGACGTAGCCTTCCAGTAGCGGATTTAGAGGGGCGGGGGGTTACTGTGGTCAGGACCCCCCCCCCCCCCCTTTCGAAACAAAATACATTTATATATATCAGAGTTTCTATAGGCGGATTCAGGCCTCCTGCCCGAAAAAAATATGTCGAAATATCATGTTTGAGTTCAGGTTGATCATAGTGAGTTTGTTTGAAATGTATACTCAGGAGAGACCAGTAAGCTCAGCTACCACAGAACAAAAGTTCTGGCTTCTGGGGCACTTCAGCGGGCCCCACACCCCCGGCCCAAATGTGCAGCTTATCTTCTACATTTTTTTTTTTTACAAATTTTTCAGCACATGGTAATCAATAATTTTTGAGTGCATTTTATTCCCACGAAAGACCTCAAAATTAATTCAGAACATAGAAATTGCTCTGATATCTGGGGACCTTCAACGGGCCCCAGACCCCTGGCCCGAAATGTGTAGCTTTCCATCTACATTTTTACAAACTTTTCAGAACATGTTCATCGATGAATTTTCAAGTGCAATTTATTCACAGGAAAGGCCACAAAATTAATTCAGAACAAAAATTAGCCCAAGGGCTAAGAAAGGTTACCGGACAATATACATTTTAGATATTAGCCTTTTGTCCAGTGACCTTGAAAATAAAGTCACTGATGAATTCAAGGTCATGAAATTTTCAACAAATATATCACTTCTAGTATGTCCACAATAAAGTCCACAATGAAAATATTCAGTATATATCATTCCTCTATATTCGCAATTGATTCCTATGCTGTAAATTTAAGTATCAATCTATTACCACCAATACAATCAGATTTTGATGATGCCAATAAGAAACGTAAAATACTACATTTTGCAATAGAAACAAATCAAACAAAGCCCGACCAAATAGTTTATCCAAAGACACACTGGCGTCTTCAGGGGCAGACAATGTGTTAAATGTAGTTGTTTCTACTGTACACCAGATGGAATTAGTATACAACTGCCCAACAACCTATGAAAATAATTTAGAAATCCGAATCTAACCCCATGGAATAGATACATGACAAGTACAAAAGTACCCAATCACAAGCCCGAAAGCTACTGAGTTGATGGTATCCTCGGGGACAGATTTAACGTCCGCCAGCAGTGACACCGACTCAGTGGTACAAATGTAAGTATCAATCTATTACCACCAATACAATCAAATTTTGATGATGCCAATAAGAAAGGTAAAATACAACATTTTGCAATAGAAACAAAGCCCGACCAAATAGTTTATCCAAAGACACACTGGCGTCATCAGGGGCAGATGTAAAGATGATAATAAGCGACATATTAGCCATTTTGTTCTCTGACCTTGAAAATGAGATCAAAGGTCAAATTCTAGATCACCAAAATATTCAGCATACATCATTTCCTATATGTTCACTATGGACCCCTAAGCTGTAAATTTGATAATAAGCGAGATATAAGCCATTCTGTATTCTGACCTTGAAAATGAAATGACTAACCTTGAAATTTAGGTCAAGGGTCAAATTCAAGGTCACTAGAATATTCAGCATATATCATTTCCTATATGTTCACAAGTGATTCCTAAGCTGCAAAGTGGCTAATAAGCAAGATATTGGCCATTTTGTCCTGTGACCTTGAAAATGAGGTCAAAGGTGAAATTCAAGGTCACGAGAATATTCAGCATATATATTATTTCCTATATGTTCACAATTGATTCCTAAGCTGTAAAGTCGATAATAAGCGAGATATTAGCCATTTTGTCCCGTGACCTTGAAAATGAGGTCATAGGTCAAATTCAAGGTCACGTGAATAATATTCAGCATATATCATATCCTATATGTTCACAATTGATTCCCAAGAGGTAAAGTCGATAATAAGCGAGATATTAGCCTTTTTTTCCTGTGACCTTGAAAATGAGGTCAAAGGTCAAATTCAAGGTCATCAGAATATTCGGTATATATCATTTCTTATATGTCCACAATTGATTTCTAAGCTGTAAAGTCGATAATAAGCGAGATATTAGCCATTTTGTTCTTTGACCTTGAAAATGAGGTCAAAGGTCAAATTCAAGGTCACGAGAATATTCAGCATATATCATTTCCTATATGTCCACAATTGATTCCTAGTCTCTAATCTCAATATTAAGTGAGATATAAGGCATAATGTGTCCCATTATAAAGCATAGGAAAATTTAACATGGGAAAGTCCCATTTGGGCCAAGTTTGGCCCAAAATGGCCCACTTCGAGCGATTCAAGCGCAACGAAACTTATACACATCACAGGAGTACATATGAGGAGTGTTGTGTATCAAAAAGAAAAAAAGTTACTGAACAGTTTTTGAGAAAATGGCCGCCAAAGTCCAAAATCAGGCATTTTTCGTCGAAAACGGCCGCCATTTTGAAAAAAAAAGCGAAAATCGAAAAACAAAAAAAACCTTTCCTTGAAATATTTTTAGGTATTTTTGTGCAAAATTTCAGAAAGATTCGATAATATACTTTAAAGATAAAAATGTGAACGGACGACGGACGGACGGACGGACGGACGGACGGACGACGGACGACGGACGACGGACGCAACGCCATGCCAATAGGTTATCGGACCATAGGTCCGGTAACCTAAAAAAAGGCTGACTTCTGGGCCCTTTAGCAGGCCCCAGACCCCCCAGCTGAGACGAGCTCGCCTCGTTTCTATTTTTGGCATTAGATGTGAAAGTATGGCGATTCATGGGTATTCAAGTGGAAGTCATACCGAGGAGATGCCATCAACTCAACACTGAACATAAAAAAGACTCTTACTTCGAAGTCTCTTGAGCGGCTCCAGATCCCCACCACGACAGGCTCGCTTCACTCCATAATTTTATATACCAGGCCTACCAGGGGTATGAAGTGTGATTTACACCCAGGAGATGCCAGGAAGCTACCCCAGGATATAAAAAAGATCTGGTTTCTGGGGCCCTTGAGACAAAACTAAAGAGTCTGACTATTCAAGTACATGAAAGATAGGTGGAAACATTATAAAATGTTCCATTACAGTAGAGGCACGACCAGTACCTAGTGACTGGGGTGATACGATGAACGTATAGTTGTCCATGCACACCGTGTGGACAGCGTCATCTAAGATGTCCACATATTGCTGGTCCAGCTGTTGGGTGCGTGACCACTTCCACGCATGCGCAAACTCGCACGTTCCATCCCAGTTTCGCTTCGTGCATCCGTACACAAACGTGTAGTGATCATAATCGGTCGTGACGATCCAGTAGTCGACTTGAATTGCTACAAGACACAGAAATATAATATAAAAATATATATTTGTTAGAACCACGAGATTTGAAATAGTGAGAGTTATTGATAGACCCGAAAAAAGGCAGGATCTTTACCTGTTCCATTATCGTCATAATTTCTTCTCCATTTGCCCGGTGTGCTGGTTACTTCATAGTGATACCGTCCTTGGATACACTCCTCGTGGTTTTCTGTCAACCTGGACCAGTCACATATTGGTTACATAGGGTGGAGTAATGACATGGTTATTGGTTATTGGTAATATGACGCGTCATTGGAATTAGATATGGTGGTGTTTTTTGTCATAAACAAACACAGAAAAGGTTATTCCGGATGTACTATTTGCCGATGTGTATTTAGCGCCCTACCTTCCTGCATTTTCTGCACGGATGTGTGAACTGTTGACTAGGGTGTAGTTTTCAACATAATCCAAGTAGTTTTCGTAATACTGTACCCAGCTAATCTCGTACCAGCGTCCCATATACTATGGAAATCACGATATAACAATTACATTTATTATTCAATAGGTGTTTGAAACTTACATTTGTATGACTTGTGTAAATGCATACTAGTTCATTGGTCGTGAATGACAGTGACCATTCTATTTTGTTGTTTCAAATGGACACAAAATTTAAACGTCAACGCTTTGTGAAACCTTGAGTATCGTTGCCAAACAGTACAATTGTTAACAAGAGTAGTTTAAAAAATAAGGTAGAAATCTCTAATGACATTAACATGGTCAATCATGTTGGGATGCGTCATGATTGACCAGCGTGACCAGAGTTTTCCCGACCGGAAAAAGAAAGTGAAAACAGATAGGGAAACTCTAAAAAAATCGTACCTTATCCATTTGAAAATCTTCAACCAGCGGGAAGTTATCCACAAGACATTCTTGTAACAGTTGGCAGAAACCCGTGCCGATCAGTATCCAAAGCACCGAAATAATGTGCAGAAACGGTGCAGTGTGCACGTGTAAATTCGCCATTTTATTCTGGTGTGACTTCAGTAGAGCAAGCGGATTAAGCATGTACAGTTTCGTTTGTGAGATAAACAGCCTTACATTAGGCCTACATGTACATGATGTGCGACGATTCCGGACTCTGATCTCTTGTGCATTCGATGCAACTTTG
This sequence comes from Terebella lapidaria, assembly GCA_949152475.1. Lineage (NCBI taxonomy): Eukaryota > Metazoa > Annelida > Polychaeta > Terebellida > Terebellidae > Terebella > Terebella lapidaria. The sequence goes on along the minus strand of OX424564.1, from coordinate 20,757,690 downwards.
TCACCACGACATTGCACACAGACCGATATGATCCTCGCGAATGATTTCGGTCTATGCGATGTACTGTATCCGCTTTATCAATGCCAAAATAATTTGTAAGTCTATATCGCAAGTTGATGTGAAATCTTGCAGCTGTTTCAATATTCCAGTGATATAGCACTGGTATGCTGCTTCATAACGCATCGTTCCTCATTCGCTCAATAATTGGCGTCCTTGGGTAATATATCTAAAGTCTGGTATAATTGGGGACGTAATTAATTGTGCAACCGTGTTCTAATACAGTGGTATTTTTGCCGTGTATAAATTGTCCAATTGTACTATGGTACTGTTTTACTGATATGCAGAGGGGCAACCGCAGGTTATTGTGTGTTTTTTTATTCAATTTAACTCCCTGTATTTTACCTCGATATTATGGACTCATACCTCTGATGCTGCATATTCGACTTATATATCGATCTTTTGAAGAGCTGCTGTCACGAAAATATGAGGAAAATATGTCAAAAAAAAATGTTCGTACAAAACCCTTGTTCGTAAAAATGCAAGGAAGTTGGGTTGAAGATGATTTCAACTTGACTTCAGTGGATCTTCATATCCGAAAAACACAAGTAAGGTTTGAGTATTGTGTTTGAATATAAACTGATCGGAGTCATATTCTGTTGTGGTGTGTATTATACATTTAAATAGGTATAATAATCATTTGTTGACCTTGAAATGGACGAGGATGATTCCACTGCATTAAAAACAACCTTTGAAAAATAATTGCTTGGTAATGTACAATCAAGAGCAGCCTTATTACCGAATAACCAGTTTGTTCAACAGCCAGTTTGGACTTTGGCAATCGCTACATGCTCAAACGATCGAGTCTCTAAATTGGCGCGATGAGGACTCAAGTTTGTCAAATATATTATATTTTATTCAATATTATCAGACGAGTTACTTTTTCGTAATATTGGGAACGACAACAAAAATGACAACCGGAATGTACCAATGAAGACAGAGAAACAATAGAATCAACCACTACAACTAAATAACCCAAGAATGAGAAAGTAATATCAATTTGCAACTCAGGTATCTCAATTACAATTGTCGACCAAGAGACAACAGCAGCAGAGACCAGGACATCAGGGGCAAAATGGCTCCATCTGAAATAAAAACAACGTGCATTATCTAAACGACATGCATTATGTAATAATAATGTGCGGAATAGCAATTCTATTCTTACTTGGCTGTGCAGTCACTGCAATAGTCGGACCAACGGTCGGACTGTAATCGGTCTGAAAGCAATCTGAAGAATGCGTAAGTTGCGTTAGAACACGGGGTTTCCAACCATATACGTGTCATTTCATAATTACTTGAACGCCATGTTGGAGTTTACTGTACCACCGGTCCAAATAAACTGTAGCACAGACTACACCTTACATAACCTCTCGAGAGTATGGGTAATGTGACTAGGCTAAGACAGAGAGGTTCTTGACAACCAGACACAATTTGATGAAGAAGTCTTTACTAAGGCCCGGTTGACACTAGATGAGTTAAAATAACACTGTCACTACCAGTCACCTGCACAAACACATTTTCGGTTGGCCAGGCTCACTGACCACGCTCTAACCTGTGGTCTGTGGGGAGACGTCGAATGTCTCGTTACCGAGGCAGTAGTCAATGGCGGCCTGGTCTAGGACCTCGAGGTACTGGGACTCGAGAGTCTGACGTCGGCTCCACTTCCACGCGTGTGCCTTCTCACAGGTACCGTCATCACGTAACACGCCACAGCCGTACGTAAAGGCGTAATTGTCGTAGTCTGTCGTCATGATCCAGTAGTCCTCGAAAAATTCTGGGGGTGTGGTATAGTTTTGAGATGGTGGAATATGAAATGTGGCAGCAATTAAATCAACAAACAAATCACACGTGAAATGAAAACATGCTCAGCCTGTTCACTAAGCATCGAAAACTTGACTCTCGAACTCATCAGAATTGAAAGCGAGGACACGAGGTTTTCGTTGCTTATAAGCTGGATTTATATTGTAATTTACCAGCATTTTAGTTCCGGTAGCTTATCATTCAATTTTCTTATATTTAATACTATTCTACTCTTGATTTGTTGAATCGAAATTATTCCGTTCAAATGATGTAGGTTTTACCTTTTACCTTGATTGCAAATACAACAATATACATGCTCACCTCCATACGATTTGCTGAGGTTCCTTGTCCATCTGGCAGGATCATCACTGACCATGTACAGGAAAACCTCGGGAATACAGTCGTCATCCCCCACCCGAGCTCTGGAACCAAGATACTACCTAGATACATTCATAACCTTCACATCTCCCATCCGGGTTCAAACAAGTACACCTGAACGCGTTATGTAAAATCTAGGATATGGAGCCGAGGTACAGATTACAGTCACCTACTTCCACCTATTATATAATGAGTCGATAAATTTTCGTCTGACACCAAAGCTGAGGAACAAATATGTACCGAGGTCTCGTTGTTCAACGTCGTTTTTAGGTTACCGAACTTTTGGTTCGACAACCTATTGGCATGGCGTCGCGTCCGTCGTCTACATTCTTATCTTTGAAGTTTACAGTCAACAAAAGTTTTTTAATATTGCACTAAAATGTCTAAAAAGGAGGAAGGCGGATATATTTTTATACAGTAACGGTTTTGGGGTGTACCCAAAAGTTTCCCCTAGGTAATTCTAGCAGTGTTTTGTGATTTAATGGTTAAATAACTGTTTATTAAAATGTATATGTGTTTAAAGGTTCATTCGGTTCCGTATTGGTGATATTTGGAAGGTTTTCCGTCTTGGAACTTGGTGTAATTTTGATGTTGGTAAAGCCGGAGACGGAGCCGGAACCGGAGACGGAACCGGAGACGGAGTCGGAACAATGGAGTACAAAAACGTAATGACGTTATTTCCGGAAGGTCATGTGATCAGCCTCGTTTTCGGTTTAAAAGGTGACGTGTCAGCCACTGATTGGTTCTAGAGTGTTTTTAGAAATTACGGAAAAATCAGTGTTTTGGCGGACTATGACGTCACAATAGGTTGGTCACGTGACGTGGGTCTCAGGTCTATAAAAGCCCCCGCTTCACAGCGGACGGCGGAGTTGGTGTCCTGACGTCGACCTGTGCAGACCCCTTCTCCCATAGCAGAGTACTCCCTTGCTCCGGCTTGTGTCATACCAGATGATAGCAGTTATGTCTTCTGACTGTGCACTTGAAAAATAAACATGAAAACTTCAACCGAGTTGTTTTTCCGTGTTGGTTAGGGAACTGGAATTTATGATAAAGTTAGTTCACCGGAAAAGAAAGTAATACGGAGAAAAGGGAGATAAGTCCACAGTCGGTTAAGACCAAGTTGTAATGACGTCTTAGGGTGATCCAAGAACCCAGTTCACCAAGGAAGGAGACGGAGACGGAGGTGGAGTTCAACGGAGCAACTACGGAGGTGGTACCGGACGGAGCAGTTGCAGAGACGGGAACGACGAAGCAGTTGCAGAGGCGGTACCGGACGACGGAGTAGCAGAGGCAGTACCTGACGGAGCGGTTTCGGTAACCGGAAGTGAGAACACTTCCGAGATTCTCCATTTCAGGTGCAGTCGCAGGTTGCGGTGAGGTGGAGCCAACCGGAGCAGTTTGCAGTGAGGCGGAACCTGGCAGAGCGGTTGCAGTATTCGGAAACGGCAACGTTCCCGGATTCTCTATTCCAGGTGCAGTCGCAGTTGCAGTAAGGCGGAAAACGACGGAGCTGTTGCAGTAAAGCGGTATCCCGACGGAGCAGTTGCAGTACCCGGAGACGGAAACGCCTCCGGATTCTTACTTTACAGGTGCAGTTGCAGATTGGCAGTCGGACAACGGTTAAGAGGTCCATTCCAGACCACGCTACCAACCTTCAGAGACTTCTAGCCGGAGTTCAACCGTACAGCAGTAGCAGTTTCCCGGAGTTTTACCGTTTCAGCTCCGGTTAAATAATAACTCACCCACCTCCCAAGAAAACCGGTTTATCAAGACGTCACAGAAGGGTGAAGAACCCGTTACAATATTTTATTAATTTTTGCTTTTTTTCAAAACGGCGGCAATTTGGAACTTCGGCGGCCATTTGCTCCAAAACTGTATGACCACTTTTGAGATTTGTGCTTCAGAATATTTCCCTTATGTACCTTTGTGATGTGTGTAAGTTTCGTTGCCCCTGAATCATCGGTCTGCGTGTGGCGGTCATTTTGATTTTTCGATGGGTCGGCAAAAATAAATAGCGACTTGTGTGGTGACCTTCGATTTGTGGTGTCGATGACCTTGAAAGGTCAAACGGCCATTTTTGTTGAAAACGCTCAATTTTGAACTTTTTCCAATTTGTTTTTTATTCTCCCTTAAGTGCCATTTTGAATATCTGGCGGGTTGGTAAAGAATATTGTTCTGAATTATTTCCTTATCCATTTTAACCCATCTCCAGGTGGAGAAAAAATCATCTCTTGGAAACACTTTGCGTCGGGGTATCATTCGAAGTGAAGATTGAGCTTAGATCTGTATTATGAACATACTGTAGGCAATCACATCGGAAGGTTCTTTTGGTGATCTTGATTTCGACCTTTATGAGATTTAATATGCCAGAGCAGCAGTTTTACTGAAAAAAATAGTATGTCCGACAATGTACAGTTATCCGGTAATTTTTCTAAGCCTTTGGGCCAATTAATTTTTGGTGTAACCAGGTCACCCAAGAAGGGCCACTTTCTGTGACAACCTGTCTGTCTTTGTGTTCTTTTTCGTGTAGGCCTACTTGTATTATTTTTATTCCAGGTACACGCTCATAATAAATGTGTAGATAAAATAGATATTATATGTCGACAAATAACCCCTCTCCCCTAGTTGCCGTGCGCACTAATACATAATAGAGCAACATTTAAAACCATCGGATTTTTTCACACCGTTTCCCTTTTAATTTCAACCGGTACTTACCTCCCAGCGGCACTTGTTACGATATACGTATCATTGTATACCGTGTAGTTTGATACAAAGTCGAAAAAGTTTTCGAACGGTGGCTCAAAGTGGTAAGGTATCCAGCTGATCTCGTACCACAGTCCAGCGAACTGCAAATAAATAAATATTGCCATTTAAGCTTATCGGTTTTTATTTCGTAGGTCCGGCACAATATTGACTATACCTTTGTGTTAGATGTTTTCTCGTGTTTCTTTCTCGTTAATTTTTTTTGTATTTAAATATTTCCTTTGCAAGTTCGCATACAGTAGTGTGAAACAGTAGTTCAGTTCCATGAACAATTGTTATGGTTTGTTCATGAAACTAGATATTAAATTGGAAATAACATCGATACTGGTGAACATTATAGACCTATAATAAAATGTAGAGCATCAAATGTTATTGAATTTTTTATCATTATTATTCCCATACAAGTTCAATTACTTTCATTTTTCTTTTGTTTTTTGCTTCCTACTCACCCTGTTGAGGTCCAAGTTTTCTTCAACTGTAAAATTTGCCACGACACACTCATCAGTTGAAGAGGCAATCCCTATCGGGAACGCCAGCACTAGCAAGAACAATCGCATCCTGTCTGATTCCTCTATTGCACGCGTGTGTCTTGAAGTTGTGTCACTTGGCAGAGTATTAAACTAACTGAAGGGACTTCGTTGATTCAGAGTTCATGAGATAACAATTTTTGTCTGCATTTTTGTCAGTGCAGCCCGGTGAAGATGCATGTAGTCGGAATGGTGTCATAGTGCGCTGGACGTAAATTAACCCTTTCAGTCGGGTAAACCAGTGGATAATATTGAAAGAATCACGCTAAAGAACCTCAACACGGCGTGGCCATCAAAACAGGTATGTAAATACATTCACAATGTTTTATGACAAGGACATCTACAACAAAAGCACGTGCTCTTTCAAAGAGAAATATTTGCTTCTGTGAGAGCTGAGATATTTGCTTATATATCAGGCCATGTTATTTTTGTTTACCGTCAGTGGGCGGGTTAAGATGACAAATATTTTCAGAAAATTTAGAACACAGAATAATTATTTATGATAGATTTTGCCCAAAGAACCGGTATTTTCATCCCCCAAAACACCGGAAACTGAGAATGATAGTGAATGATTTCCATTTGCGACTTGTTTTGTATCAAACAAATATTCAATGGCTTGACAAATGGTCAAACATCATCTATTTTAGATTTTTGGCATGAGTGACTTTGTGAAAAAAAATGTTGATGTAATAATTATGTCTGTTTATTTTTCTGTGTTTGTTTGGGTTTTTGTTTTTTCCTGGCTGGCTGGTTCTTTCCCAAAGAAAAGAAGTTGACGGTGAACAAGGAAAAATCACAACACGGCCTTATTCGATACAGGTGCAACATGGTCAGAGGTGGTACACGACTAATGTTCATAGTTTGAAATTCGAGAGTACTCACTCAAATATATAAAACAGTTTTCCATTCATTCGTCCGAATGTAAACTTGTCATTCAATAAAGTTGTTCCAGAGCCAAGAATAACACACACACACACAGCGGGTATGAATATCGTACATATAACATACACATTCGAGCATGGCCGAGACATTTAGCCATTCCGTGTTTGTGTATAAGTAAGTATAATTTGTTTTCACTTTCCATGAAACTCTTCAAACAAGAGTAGTTTAAAAAAATTAAGGTGGAAATCTCTAATCATATGAACATGTTCAATCATGTTCGGATGCGTTATGATTGACCAGCGTGATCAAAGAATTTTCCCGATCGGGGGAAGAAAGTGAAAACAGATAGGGAACCCCCTCCCCCCCCCCCCCCCCCAAAAAAAAAAAAAGAAAGAAAGAAAAAACAAGAAGAAAAAACAAGAAGTGAAATTACATTACAAAATGGACGGAAATTGAAGGCCCAATATGGCATAGTTGCCTTCTTCCTGCTCACTTGAGACATTGAGTGAATAATATATTAAACAAAAATCAGCAACCCAAATAAAATATTTCGCAGTTATTCCAAGCACGTACAGGACCCGAGCGACCACCGAGGATGATGAGGAAATAAAACAAGAACATACTTAATTATCAGCTTTGAAGCACAGTGCAGGTCAATAGCATTTTTGCAGCAGAAAAACAAAAACAGTGTTTTAGACAGTATCATATGTACACAATTGTGTATCCCATATACGATCGAGACATATTGCAAAAATATATGACTTGTGAACATGTATAATCAAAGACTTTTCTGATATATTAAGAACGTCATGTGTTCTCTCCGAGTGTCCACGTATAATTATGATTTGTTTATTTTTAGATGTTTCGTTTAACCGAATTATTATTTTTGGGAAATGCAAAATCTTTGTTGGAAAGTATTCTGCCCGATAATTTGCCCGATAATTTGCCCGATAATTTAATGATTCACACGAACATAGGCTTCTCCACTATTTATTATTAACTAAACTAATGACACAATTGAACTATTATTGTGAAGGTGTTGCGTATATTGCTTTTTATTTCTGTCATCTTGGATATTTCATCAGGTATATGGTATACCTTGTCAGCTATATTTATGCAAACCCGTGTGTATTGGCAGCCAATTTACCTTATTTTAGTAGTGTAATTATGGGTCAGTTAGGCGAATAAACAATTTCAGGAACGAATTCGAGGAAACCGCTTTAAACTAGTGGATGTCTTCAAACTATCACGTTCAGGATTCTTCAAAGTGTCCGATTTTATAGGTACATCACAACGTCCATTTATCTGGTATTGAAATTGGCAACAATTTCTACCCAACTGCGCTTCCTACGGTGGCTTAGATTCGCCATCACGTTTAATTTACACCCCATTCAGTTTCCACCTCGGTGAGAACCTTCTCACCCCGGTGAGAACCTTCTCACCCCGGTGAATACCTTCTCACCCCGGTGAAAACCTTCTCACCCCGGTGAATACCTTCTCACCCCGGTGAAAACCTTCTCACCCCGGTGAAAACCTTCTCACCGGGGCGGTGAAAACCTTCTCACCGGGGCGGTGAGAACCTTATCACCCCGGTGAGAACCTTATCACCCCGGTGAGAAGGTTTTCACCGGGGTGAGACCTTCTCACCGGGGCGGTGAGAACCTTATCACCCCGGTGAGAACCTTATCACCCCGGTGAGAAGGTTTTCACCGGGGTGAGAAGGTTTTCACCGGGGTGAAAAGGGTTCTCGCCGAGGTGGAAACTGAATGGGGTGTAAATTAAACGTGATGGCGAATCTAAGCCACCGTAGCTTCCTCCTTTTTTTTTTTGAAATTTTGTATCTAGGCCCCTGATCATCGATGTCATCGCGGTCACCAAGGGGTCCCGACTGCCGGATGCGATTGCAACATGTATGTGAAATACCAGGCCCCGTACATCATAGTGTGCCGTTGTTCTTTCTTCTGTCAATCCATTTGCACATGGTTTCGAACACGGCCGGTTCTGGTCCTATACCTTCAGCCGCAAAAAATACACAACAAAACGTGTTACAAGATGATGGAATCGGTAAATAGGAAGACCAAGACCTACATATCCCTGCTTGGCATCATAACACAGATGGCCATTGTCTGTGTTTTTGCTGCCCCGGTGCCTCTGGCCACGGAGTATCAACACTGGCGGACCCGACAGGCGATAATGGATAGCATCATAACGTCATCATCGTCAGCCCACTGGGAGGTATCAGACGAATTTCTGACTTCGTTATCGAAGGTAGGTGGGATTGCTTTTGATACGTACGCGTTGATCTCTTGCTCTGTTTCCATAAGAACTAATGTAAAAATTCTGCAGTTCTATCGTATATCTATCTACAATTTGACCGTATAATATATACCGTATATATCTCGGAAGAAATCCCAAAACCATGTTCGATATTATACCATGTTTGCATTGATTAATAATTCTTTTTATGTCATTCCCATTACATATTCATTACCATTTGTTGTTGACAACAACGAAGCAGTATATGTTTCAGAATATATTAGATCATTTGATATTTTTCATCCATCTGACAGGAGGAGGTGGTGGTGGGTCGTTACCTTGACTACCTGAGGGGTGGGGACTTGAGCACGGACATCCTGACGAGAGGGGTGGAGAAGAGTCTGCCGGACATCTTCCAGTCCCAGCTCTTCCTAGTTCTCAGGAGGCTGCCCAAGGGTGGAAACATGCACGCTCATGAGAGTTAGTAGACGGATAAATTTTGTTTATATATCTATATGTGATATTCAGTGATTCAGGTTCGTGCCAAGGTTAGTAGTATATAAAACATTATTTTTATAATTTGCAATTTTATAATTCTGAATGTGAAATTCATACTTTATACATTTCCATGTTTGATAGGCCCAACGAGATATAGGTCTCAGCCTTGCAATGTAACTACGTCTTTTAGTGACTCTAATCTATAAAATGTGTTGAAAATTTTTTAATTGAAGTATTTTGTAATCGCCATCTTTATCATTGATATTGCAGACCACCTATTGAGCCGGCGTGTGTTGCTGGACCTGATCTGGGAGAGGCCGGAGTTCGAGCACCTGTACATTCTCCCTGATGATCATCCGTCCAGACCACTACACATGGACCTCTTCCTGGAGCCGCCCACGGACGAACCCTGGATCCAAGTCAAAGGTGACCCGGTACACAGTAAAGATTACCTTCTACAGCGTCTGAACCACGTGGATCTATTGAATAGGGACGAGTCCTCGGGGAAGCCTGGGGAATTTGACACGGTTGGACGGTGGAAGTATACACAGTCACTGTGGGGAGGTTTCACGAAGGTGCTAGCCAATGCGAACATCAAGGCTAAGTACATCGAAGCTCTACTGAAAACCAGCCTTGAAGACGGTGTGCAGTACTTGGAAACGAAAAAGTCGTTCAACGAGAATGAGCGGCTATATCGCTTGGATCCTGATCCGAAATACAAGGAAACTCTCGGGAAGAACTACCTGGAGAATGTCAGTGGTACTCAAGAGATCCCACTGGTAAACTATATCATGAAGATGCTACAAGTCACACACAAGGAGATGAAACTCATCGGCATGAAGCGATTAGTACAAAGTGTTCGTCATCTCTCTGTAGAACGAGTCTATGAGGATGTTCAGAGATCGATCCAGCTTCACAAGATGTATCCAGATATGATAGCAGGTTTTGATCTGTCTGGGGAGGAAGATACCTTCAAACTGGACCTTCAAACTATTACCACTTGGACAGCTTCCTCCTAGCTGTGGAGTACTCGAGGAGTACCAACAACTCGTACAGATTGGTTGGCCACGCGGGAGAGACGTCGTACAGCGGTGACGTCAAGTTCCGACCGGGGGAGGACACTGAGACTTTCTCGGGAGTCAACGTCGTGGACCTGATAGCATTAAACGCATCACGCTTGGGCCACGGTTTGAGTATCATCAAGCACCCGTCTCTTATGGAGCTCGTCAAGAGCAGAGGCGTAGCTATCGAGATCTGCCCCGCTTGTAATCAAATGCTCGGGTACGTTCCCGACTTGCGAAACCATCCCGCCATCACCTATCACCGCGCTGGGATACCCCTCGTTCTCGGCTCAGACGCTCACGGGGTCCTCGGCTCCGAGTACTTCACCGTCGACTGGTACCTCGCGTATACCGCGTGGAACCTCGAGGTCAGGGACTTGAAACGTTTGGCTTATAACTCACTGTATTATAGCTCGTTATCGGACGTCGAGAAAGTGGAAGCCATCGATATTTGGAAGAAGGCATGGAACAAATTTATTGATGAGCTCTACCACACTGTCTGTGGCGAGGATATATCGATGGCCATGGGTGTATCCACTAAACCGTCGTCAGTGCCTACGATTCAGATTTCGAGAGTAACCCCGTACAGATTTCCCCGAAAGGCTCTTGATGTGAATACGACATCACACGTTGATATTAACTTCTATGGTGACGATTTCAGTTCTTTGATTTGCGTGAAAGTATTCTGCAAAGCAGGTGGAAATCCGGAGGTATCAGTAGAATACAAGACTTCACAGCAACTTGTCTGTCCTCTACCCCTGGTTGACATCCTCTCGGAGACTGAAGACAATATATCATTCAATGTCACACTATCCACACAAGATCCAGTGTCCGGTGCATTCTTCAGTTATAAAATGTTTGTAGTGTGAGTGTTACAGTTTTGCGTGAAACTTCAACTGCACTCAGGTGTTTGATGCACGAAAACGTGTAATGTAGTTGGCACTGGTGTTCTGGAAACCCCACAGGGCTATCTTCGCCGATTAAATGAATACATAAACTGTATCATTTCGTGAGTATTGAAATTTCACTCGAACTGTAACTGTTGGTTGTCACTTTGTACATGTACTTCGTTCCTCACAGACACGTTATGATGAGTCATGGAGCAGGGCTGTGATTCCATCATGAAGTAATTTTCTCTTGCGTTCTATTGAAATGTTGTAACTATAGCTAATCATTGTGACATTTTTCATAATAAAGATTTTTTCCCCTATGTATCTTAAATATCTATGTAAGTAGACTGCGTGAAACTACCACACATAAAACATCATACATCCAAAGGTGGTGTAAAATTCGTATCCCTCGAACCACTCATGATTTAAGTGTACATGTATAGCAATATTAAGCAAACAAGAAAATGCAGCTAACTGCGGGAGACGACATTAGAGCTCGAGCACATCATCAGCACAACGACAGCTGAATGTATCTTACACAACGTCACCCCCCCCCCGCCCTTCTGCAAAAAAAAGAAAGAAAATTGAACCACATGCCCCCATATAATTCCAATTCATTCCCTATATTATGATGACACACATAGGCGTACTTCAATCATATTCCTAATGAGTAAACATTTATTTTGAACTCAATGAAACAGATACGCCTGATAAAATGATATTGAACCTCAATAGAATATCCTTAAAATATTGGATACTATGATGAATATCTGCATCTGATATCATGATATAAATAACACATACATACTGAGCAAATTAAAAGAACAGTTTAAAATAAAAAGGTTTCGCAACCCAGCATGGAACACGTCTCGAGTGATAAAATATGTCAGATTACGGTAAATGTAGTCGTGGTATCGCAGACGAATCGTTGTGTTTACTTCAAAACGCCAAAGAAGGCCACCCGCAAAGTTACATGTACATGCATGCACAAAATGCTGCACAGAAAATTGTGTGTTCCAAAGTACGCGTCATTGCGGTAAAATTTGCTTTGCATTCTGGGAACGTGAATTTCCATCGGCTCCGCCATTTTGACGTTTTTCAGACGAGCTGACCGTTTTGCGTAAATTTCTCAAACCTAACACATCGATTTATGCATTATATATCTGTGGAATATTCAAAGGTTGCCATCAAATCGAGAGATTTTATGTTAAGAACGAAGAAAATCCTCATTTGAAGTAGGTGAACAAAGGTTTATATCCCAAAACGGGCGTCGATAGGTTGGCATGAAACCTCCATGAAAAAGTCAGCACATAGACATGTAGAGGGTTGGGGGCTTCGCCCCCAACGCTCTAATGTCAAAAATGTTATTCTGTTATTACATAAACCGACTGTGGCGAGGGATGCATTCCCATGATTTCTGATTCCAATGTCCACATTCATCGATAATTGAGATGCACCATTGCCAACATTGACCCATCAGGCGCGTAGCCAGGCATACGCTATAGCGTATTTTAGCGTATATATCGTAAATAAATGAGAAAGTAGCGTTTTTTGTGTAGATTGAAGAACAAATGTGGTAAAATTTTGTGGGTCTACAGTATTGACATAATGACGATTTGTCGAAGATGAGTACTTTCTTCGAAACGTATCATTAACTGTCAGCGAGGACTCTCACTTTAGAATGGGTTTGGCAATACTTGTAGGCTAATAGGCTACACGTGATAGCAAAATGTAACGCTAAATGTATATCTTGAATGAAGTATTGGTACATACTCTTCTTCAATCACACATGAAAGCTTCAAGGCAAATCGTGTGCCACATATAGGGTGGAAAACACAAGTATACATATCAACAGGGCACCGAAATCTAGTTCCACTTGTATAGTCTATCCATAAAAAAAATTTTACGGTGTAATATTGTACTTCCAGCAACTTGCTTGGCCTCGCTGTCAGCTTTACCGATGTTGCTTGAATTCATTTGCGTAAATTTTCTTCACATATATAGAGTAAGAGATACATTTTTTTCTGTGAGTGCATTTTTGAGGCATACATATTTATATTCGTTCATAACAAAAATTATCTCTATGATATTACACTAGAAATATGACTATAATAAATCTCAGCATATGTACTAGTTCGTCAAAATATGGGGAAAAAAATACTAATGAGTAGAAGTTAACTTCAATCACAGCAACAAGTGTAAAAGCGGATCTTTCGGTGTTTATCCAAACACCTTCGTCAGCGAAGTGAGGCTGTTAGTGTCGATTGGTCACGTGATCGTGATGTTGTTTCTGATTACGTGACCTGACAGGGTGTGGCGGCCCTGGTCTTGGTTGAGGGTCGGCTCTTCCCTGATGATGTTGATCGATTCCCCCGGCGGAACCAGTTGGTCTCGTGATGGAGTATGGAGACGTCATCTATGGAGAGGGAGTGGTTGTTGTACTCCAGATGATGTCCTAGTGGAGATGTTGGTTGTTGATGTTCCAAGACCCGTTTCTGTAGTTTCCTCTCCGTCTCTCCTACGTAGTTGGCACTGCAATCTGGGCACTCGATGTGGTATACAACTCCTGAACGTTCCCTTTTTTCCACCTTGTCCTTATAATGCACAAGGTGGTTTCTGATGGTGTTGAAGGGCCGGATGTGTAATGCGACACCCGCCTTCCTGATGTGTCTGGCTATTGCCTCTGTCATCGGGCCGACGTATGGTAAAAACTGTGGGAGGCTTAGGTTTGGTTGCAGTCACCTAAGCTGACTTGGTGTAGCCGGAGATGCTAAGGACTTTTTTGAGGTGTTGGATTTCCGATGGTCTGGCATCCTCATCCGAGCCGATGGTGTGGCATCGGTGGTAGAGTGTCCTTATAACTCCTAGGACACTTTTGTTGGGCTTGGGAGGGGGGGGGGGGGGACTTTTCCAAAATCTTGGTGCATTCTGACCTCAGACTTTCGGCTTGTTTGGTGTACGGTCCGATTTGTCTGCATGCTTCCTCAATGTTTTTGGGCTCTGGTGCATATTACATGTACCACGAAATGTTTTACTGTATGGGAGAAGTGTTTTTTTTTTTTCTTTCTTTAAACGTAATTTATTTATTGAGGATATTTACACGCATATAAAATGCACAAAGGTAATCTCCTCATCCAGGACGTATCATACAAATCATTTTAGCAAATATTTATATTCATAAAAAGCGTTCAGTTTCTGAAATGTATTGATAGAATGCATCAAATAATAATTTATTTTGTCCCAAAGAAAGTTGATTATTTCCTTCAATAAAGCTGTCACATATGATCTTCTTTTGTTGCATGGAAAAACTTTGCAGGTTGAAATTTGTAATAACTTGTGACAGGAGGGGGCTGGAAGCGACAAGCATTCTCTGGCGGGCTGCTCGATAGGTTGGACAATCCAGGATGTAGTGTGATATATTTTCATTATGGAAACCACATGAGGCACATTCAGCAGAATTAATGAAATTATACTTCTTTCTATGACTGTTTAAGCCACTGAGCCCCATGCGCGTACGTGCCTGATGTACTGGAGCACGACCAGTGCCATACGAAAACAACGGATTGCTATCTGGAAATAAGGAGTGTTTTACTCTCCGCTTGAAAATGGGAAAAGTTTGAGAAGATTTCAGAGATGTATTCATTTTGTTCCAAGCATTTGAAGCAGACAAAAAGAAAGATTTCTTAAACGAAACGGTTCGTGCTCGCGGAACTCTTAAATTCCGAGAGTTCCTCACTTCATATTGGTGTATATCAGAAACCAAGTTCGGACAGGCTTCACGGAGGTAAGGCGGAGTAAGGTTGTTCATAATTTTGTAAAACATGGAGAGCTGATAGTAAGTACGTCGTGTTTTTAGTGTGGGCCAACCCAACTCTGATAGTAGAGCAGCGTTACTGACGGAGTTGTATGCACCTGTGCATGTGATAGCCGCAGATCTTTGAATTTTTTCCAAGGCACCCGACAAATGTTCAGGGCAGTTATTATATAACAAGTTACCATATTCTAAAATTGGGCGGATGAAAGTCGTATAAATATTTTGTTTGCATTGTCTTGGTAACATATTTGACATTCTCTTCAACATGTTCAACGATGGCCCAGCTTTGGATATTCTATCTTGGATGTGTTTTTCCCAATTCAAATTATCTGTGAATAATACTCCAAGATGGCGATGTTCACGTACTATCTGAATTTCCTGTCCATTGAACATAATCGGGCTGTTGACAAACGATTGTCTATGTTTTGAAAAAATAATGGCTTTTGATTTTACAGCGCTGAAAGACACAGCCCACTGACTTGCCCAATTATTCAACGTTTCAAGATCAATATTAAGTTCTAGTATACTATGGTTCGGGTCCGTAATCGGCTTCATCAGACATGTGTCATCTGCATATAAAAATATGTCACTATTTATGTCAATTGTTATATCATTTATGAATATCAAAAATAGCAAAGGTCCAAGTATTGAGCCTTGAGGAACTCCTGCATCTATATCCAATAGCGGAGACTGTTGACCCTGAATGACTACCCTTTGCTTTCTATCAAGTAAGTAATTTTTTAACCAATTCAGGAGTGACGTTTCTATGCCCAGAGAATGAAGTTTGTGGATTAGTCCTGTATGCCATACTTTGTCGAATGCCTTGGAAACATCCAGAAATACCATACAAACGTCCACCTTGTCATCAAGATTCTGATATATTTTATGCGTTATCATTAATAACTGATTCATAGCTGAATCCAGCGGTTTAAATCCAGAATTCCTCCAAGTCAACAAATTGTAACTGGAGCAGTAATCGTATAAACGATTAAAAATACTTCTTTCTAGAACTTTCCCGACAACTGAGAGAAGTGACACCGGTCTATAATTGCATTTATTCTGATGGTCACCCTTTTTATATATGGGTGTAATATTTGCGAGTTTCCATAACGTAGGGAATTTTCCTATTCTCAATGACTTGTTAAATAAATCGGTAAGATAAGAACTGACAGGCCCCGCTAAATTTTTCAATAACCTGGCACTTATACCGTCCGGACCGTTGGCTTTTCCTACGTCAAGATTGGATAAAATTCCCAAATTTTAATTGTAAATTTGCCGTTTATTGTTATTACTCACCTCTAAACTACTACATGCCTCTTTTCGATCCTTTGGATCGTTCTGGATAGAAATTCGCGTACTGAAAGCAAGGCACGATCGTCTGCCTGCATGACTCGAGCGCTCCTTTTGCCGCCAAAACCGCCGCGCATATGCGCGCGCAGCTGCGCAGAAGCTTCACTTTTCTGTCCAAAAAACGACAAAAGGAAGCCCCTAGCACACAACTGGCGGGGATGGATGGGAGGGCCTTTACTGTAGTAGTTTAGAGGTGAGTAATAACAATAAACGGCAAATTTACAATTAAAATTTGGGAAGTTTATTTTATACATCACCAATCTAAACTACTACATGCTCCTTAGAATCAAAGGATAGGCGGTGGAGCAGTAGTGCTAGAGAGTCATGAAAACAGACGATAGTCTTGATTTCAAGCGAATCGCTAAAATGCTACATTTTCGATATATCTTTAGTAATAATAAAGATACTCACCTAGCGGTGCGATCGCTTGCCTCCGACATGCACGAATTTCTTCTTCACCCATCGGTGGAAAACGGAACTCTACTTGAGACCGTAACATAAAGAATTCAAACACAAACACAAAGTGTTGCTTATATACACGTGCACGTTAAAACCAAGACTTTTCTGTCCAGCTGGTTCAAACAACAGCTTGCGCTACGACCAGCGGACCCAGTCTAAATCTGGACGACTGGTCCTGAAGTTCGGCAGCATTGGACAGATAGAACCCGATGAATGTCGTAGAATTAGTCCACATTCCAGCCCTCACGATATATTCCAACGGAATATTCGACCTGGCCGCCAAAGACATCGAGATGTGTCGGATTTGGTGGGACGATATTTTGTAAGTGACTCGATCGTCAGCACCTGATTCCGCATAGACAGTCCTCACTACAACCTTCACCCATCGGGATAGTGTAGCTGTGGAGATATCCGTAGCCCTGTTAGGCTGATAGGAAATAAATAATCGCTTGCGATCTTTCCTGATCGATCTGGTACGATCGATGTAGATTTTCAGCGCTCTTACCGGACACAATAGAGCGTCCGGCTCATTCCGTCCTACGTAACCGCCCAGTGACGGAATTACGATAGGGGAGAACGCTTTCCCGCCCTCAACTGCAGCACGTGTTTTAGGCATAAAATCACGTACTGGGTATAAGGAAACGGACCCATCCGCGCCAAATGCGACTCGCGATACGTCGATCGCCGCGACATCTGAGCGTCTTCGACCACTTGCTAGCATAACTAGCAGGAAAGTCTTAAGAGTTAACCTCTGCAAGGAAACTTCCTTGAGAGGCTCCCAAGGTGCTTTAGTAAGACAATATAGCACAAAAGCCATGTCCCAATCCGGTAGAGTAGGAACTCCACGTGGCCTTTGCGTCCTAAAGGACGCCAAGAGATCAGCAAGGATACGATTATTAGTTAAATCGATCCCCCTAGCACGGAATACAGGGCCCAGCATGGACCTGTATCCCTCGATCGTAGTAGGCTTCAAATTAAGCCTATCAAAGAGATAGCAGAGAAAGTCTAGCACTGCATTCAGAGGGGCAGAGAGCGGATCAATGCGCCTTCCGTTACACCAACGTACGAATACTCTCCATTTAGCCTCATACGTTTTAGAGGAGGATCTCCTATTCTTTCTCGCGAGATGTACGGACACCTGCTGAGAAAATCCTGCCTCCTGGAAGGATCGCTCGATAGCCTCCAGACGTGTAATTTGAGCACGTGGACGGAATCGTGAAATATATCCCGCCCCGGTTGCTTCAGCAACCTGTCCTCGATCGGGAGAACCCGTGGTACATCGATCAGGAGGGACAGTAGCAGGGGGAACCACGCCTGCATCGGCCAGCATGGCGCCACCAACAGAATCTCGCACTGAGACCTGGCTACTTTGTGCAGCACTTCTGTTAGGAACCGAGTTGGCGGGTACGCATACCCGAACATCCCGTCCCACGACTGAGACATCGCGTCCACAGCCAGTGCCTCGCTCTCTGGCAGAGGTGAGAAGTAGACCGGGAGCTTGTGATTCCGAGAGGTTGCGAACAGGTCTATGTTCGGTGTCCCGAACGCCTGACAAACGCGCCGAAACACCCCCGGATGCAGACTCCACTCCGTGCCTATGATCTTGTCCGGTCTCGACAGAGCGTCCGCTAGGACATTCCTGTGACCCGGCAGGTGCCTCGCCCTGATAAACAGACGGTACTTGAAGGCAAACCTGATCAGACACTCGGCCTCCAAACAAAGCTGACTCGACCGAGTTCCACCTTGTTTGTTTATGTGCGCCACTACTGTGCTGTTGTCTGTGAAGACCAACCACTTCGTCCCTGGGGGACTCTGAGGCCCCCAGATCTCGAACGCACGTCTCACCGCTCGCAGCTCTAGGACATTGATGTGCAACGCCCTCTCGCTCGTGTTCCACACAGCAGAGAGTTCGTGCTCGTCCATATGAGCTCCCCAAGCCAATTCTGACGCATCGGTGAAGAAGGTCCGATCGGGCAGATACTCCGCGAGTGGCATCCCTCGGAAAAGATTCCGATGGTCCCGCCACCAATGCATTGCTTCCCGAGCACGATCGTCCACCGATACGACTTGGTCTAGTCGATCGGTGAGGATCCGCCATTGCAACGCTAGACACCATTGAATGGGTCTGAGGAAGCACCTGCCGAACGGCACCTGTTTCTCCATCGACGCCAACAGACCGATGATGGACAGAAACTGTCGAGCTGTGATCGACGACTGCGTCAGCGCGACCTCCATCGCCGCAATCGCCTTGAGAACTCTCTTCCGCGGAGGAAGAGCTACTCCTCGCTCTAGATCGTAATCTACCCCGACATACTCGAACCTCTGTGTCGGGGACAGATGAGACTTCGCCCAATTGGGGATCCAGCCGAGGCTGGTCGCCAACCTGAGGACGAACCCGGATTGCTCTATAGCCTGAGACGGGGAGTCGGCTATGATTAACCAATCGTCGATATAATGGTGGAACTGAATTCCAACCGATCGAAACCTGGCTGCCATCGTCTTTACGATACGGGTGAACACGTAAGGGGCGGTGGCTACTCCAAAAGGAAGTACCCTGAACTGATACACCGAACCTTCGAAGGCGAACTTGAGGTATCACCGATCGGCTGGGTGTATTGGCACATGTAAGTACGCGTCCTTGACGTCGATACTGACTGCCCACTTCCCTTTGGACAGAGCTTTCTGGACGGAAAGCGCCGACTCCATCTTGAACCTGGGTATGATCAGGAATTTGTTGAGGTTTGACAGATCGAAAACGGGACGCCACCCGCCTGTCTTTTTCGGCACTAGGAAGATGAGAGAATAGAATCCTCTCTCGTCCTTGACCACCTCGATCGCACGTTTCTCTAGCAACTGCTGCACCTCGTGCTGCAGAAGCTGAAACTTTTCCCGATCGCCGGGCACAGGGAAGAACCACGCTTTGGGTCTGATCGGTGGTTTTCCAGCCTCCCATCTGAAGGTGAGACCGAACTTCACCCATGCCACGACTGAATTGTCTGACGACGCCAGATCGCTCCAGTTCTGGACGAACTGAGCCAGGCGTCCCCCGACTGGACCAGGTTGTGGAAGATCGAATTCCGATAGAACTGAACCTTCCACAGAGCCTACGCTTTCCCGCAACGAGTCACTTCTTACCAGAAGCTTTCCCTTTGCCCTTGAAGCGTCCACCCCCTTTGCCTCCGCGCTTGCCATCCCCCTGGGGAGGGGGAGACTGCGCCCCACGAAAGGGCGGCTGCGTAGAAGCGGGTGCATGTGGTGCCTGAGGTTGGGCAGGCTTCTGACCCTTGGTCTTCTTGCCTGTCCCAGACCCCGCCGACTTCCCAGGCAAAGCCTTGGCCATAGCCTCATCCCGGAGATGTTCCCGCATGACGGAAATATCCGATCGAGAGAGGTTGGCGTAGGTATAGCCTGAGAACAGCGGCCTCCCACGTAGCTCAGCGACGTCCGTAGCGGACACGTCAAGCAGACGGAGATCGGCATCACGCATGGTGAGATCCAATTGTGCGCCCAGGTGCGCACTGTCACGCTCAGCAGCATGGACCACTCCGGCCAAGACGCCGAGTGCTGCATGTATGTTGGCGCGACTCCCCTCCTCCAGATCCGCCTCGTCCACAAACTCCTGAACCAAGGTGGTCAGGTGATCTGTCAACGAGAGCTGCCCCATCAATTGATGAGACAGCGTCTGCCAGTGAGAAAGGCGAGCCTTTTTCACATAAGCTGACCAGACCGTACCCTGCTTCCGGGAAAGCAGATGAAGGTTAGGGTCTTCGACCGGGACGGAAGTCTGATGTCCACCCTCGGACTCTACAGTCCGATAGGTGTCGATCGACTCAGGTCGAACACGGCTAGTCGGGAATGTCGACTCCGTACGAGCCACATCCTTCTTAGCCATAACTCCCTTGTTGATCTTGTCGAAGGACTTGACCAACGCGGGAGCCACAGGGAGCCGGATCGGCCGACGAACTGGCGCCGACGCGAACCTACCGGTTCCCCGTGAGGGCCCTGGAGCATCGATCGGCAAGTCCATTCGCCTTGCGACCGACTCCAAAGCCCACCGGAAGTTAGAACCCCCGGCCTGATCGGAAGTCTCATCCTCCGAGGAGGACGACTCCTGATCAGCTTCCACTCGACCCCCCCGATCGTTGGACCTCACAGGTCCGATCGAAGACCTCGATGACCCCAAGGGTACATCAAAGGACGGGCGAGGGAATGCCTGCTCAGCGATCGCGCCCGTCCGGCGACTTACATCCGTGTACACAGGACTTGAGTGGCCCTGAGGAACGACCCCAGCACCACCCGCCCGATCGTGCCCTGATCGCGGACCAGGAGCACGATCGCCAAGTGAAGACTCCCGATCGCACGAACGATCGAGAGCCTCACCCCCAAACAAAGGGAACTCTCCCCCCTCGAACCTCGAGACCGAGGACCCGAATGAGCCATCCAAGATGCTCCGCCGATCGAAGCCCGAAGCCTGATCGTCGCCCACCGAGAGGTCGGACGAAGCCTGAGCCACATCGAAAATCGATGTGGTCTCAGCACCACGGCGCTTAGAGGAAGCACGCTTCCTCTTCTTGGAAGGCCCCGGGGAAGAGACGACGGACCCCTCCACCTCGATCGGCCCCGACTGAGGGACGACGAAGGTGGAGTGCGGTTCCTTGGCTGCTTTCGCCTTGGCAAGAACTGAAACCTTCTTCTTAGAAGATTTCGACTTCTTGCCAGCAGGGGGAGCAAGCTCTCCCTGCGACGAAGGGGCAGCCGAAGAACCGGCCGGGACTCCCTGTCCAAGCAGGGAAGAGAGACCCGGCAGGAGGGGACCCTGAAGGGACGATAACGACTGTGCAAAGAAAGATTGCACAGCCGCGTTGACCATGTCCTGTGTTAGCCCCAGGGGCTGGCTAACACCGGACGCAATCTGTGCCGTCACAGGCGGAGTCTCCACCTCCATGGGCGACTGGCGGACTTGCGGAGCCGAAGCTTCCGCAAGCCTCAAAGCATCCGACGAGCCAACGAGGCTTCGGAATACTTTGCAGTCGCCTGCACGAAGGAAGAGGGACGCCAGAAACGACACAGATCACACCTCAAATCCTCCATAGATACCGGGCCATGGTCTAAACAGTCGAAACACAAACTGTGTTTCTCCCCTCCTCGGAGGGCATTGACCAGACACTTCGGGCATAGACGTTCGTCCATGGCACCGGTACCAAGGGAGGATTGTGAAGTCATGATCACACAAGGGAACTAACCACACACAGTAACAGGGCGGGCAAAATATGCAAACCTGAGACCGCGCTGAAAAAGAACCCTAAGAGGACTACGAATATATAAACTACAGTATACGTATACACAATATATACAGTAGAAAATCAACGTAGAACTATTGATAGATGTAAACAACAAGTACACTATCAAGTACGACGGATGGACGATAATAGGGTGAACTGGCTATACAAATCGCTGACGATCTAGCAAGTAACAAACTATCGACCAATACTTATCCAAATAGACACAAAACGATGTCTATGAACGTGGCAGGTGAAATTCCGTAAGAGTATATCGCAAAAGTCTAGTTTGCAGACTAAATTCTACGAATTCACCGGGAACCAAAATCCAAAGCTGCCAAGCAAAAATGGCGGTGGACAGAAAAGTGAAGCTTCTGCGCAGCTGCGCGCGCATATGCGCGGCGGTTTTGGCGGCAAAAGGAGCGCTCGAGTCATGCAGGCAGACGATCGTGCCTTGCTTTCAGTACGCGAATTTCTATCCAGAACGATCCAAAGGATCGAAAAGGAGCATGTAGTAGTTTAGATTGGTGATGTATAAAATAAACTGTGTAATACTTCTTCATTTTGGACATGTATATGATGCAACCTTGAGCGCGTCACAATTCTTAGAGGCGGCAATGCACACGGAGGTGCTTGAATGGCACATTGTTCAGCGAAATATTCGTTCAGGAGAATAGCTTTTTCCAAATTCGTGGAGTAGTCAATGTTATTATCGTGTAGCGTGGGAACTCCTGGTTTAGCTTTGCTGCCAAGCAGCTGTTTAGATATTCTCCAGTATTCTTTCTGAGATATGGGATTGTTGAGTTTATTAATCATTTTTTCATCATAAGCCTGTTTCGCGAGCACGCGTACCGTTTTCGCTCTTTTTCTTTTTTCTTTGTAAGTTTCATAATGCTGTGGATTCCCAGAGCGGCGATATCGTCTATGCCAACGATCTCTAACCGCGTCCGCATGGCGACACGCACCAGTAATATACGGTTTGTCGCGTGGTCTTATCGTGATGCACTTATATGGAATAAATTGTTTAGACGTTTCCAAAATGAAGGTAGTAAATCTGTCCGTGCACAGATCAATATCATCAGTGTCAAAAATGAAACCTCGTACTGCTTGGCGTAGACCAGGAAAATTAGCATTGGAGTAATCCCATATCTCTCTAGAGAAAGGTTTGTCTCTGTTGTATGTGAACGCATAGGTGCAGGTCACTATACAATGGTCTAAATTTGCAATGGGAGGATGGACCTGGATATTTTTCATGTAGCCAGGAGAATCCGTAATTAATAGATCGAGTAGACTTGCTGACACCTCAGTAAGTCGTGTGGGTTCCGTTACCATCTGAAATAAGTTGAACGAGTTAACGATATCGACAAGTTTTAAACCAAGTTCACTCGTAGGATGATTATCGTTCCAATCAACGCATCTGTCGTTGAAATCTCCCGTGATTATGACACAATCAAAATTAAAAGATAATGCCGCGTCCATGCTATGTTGGAAAGCTTCAAGGAAATTGTTAACATCACGTGCCAAGTCTGATGTTGATGGTGGGCGATAGAACACCGACACTAGCATGGATTTAATGCCAACCCTCAACTCAATCCATAAGGATTCAACATCACCAAACTCTAGATCATGGCGCCTATTTGAAACAAGATAATCTGACACATATATCAACACCCCTCCCCCATGTCTATTTCGATCCCTGCGGTGGATATAATACCCATCAATGCATATGTCGTCGTTATTAATATTTGCATCGAGCCATGTTTCACAGATGCATAATATATCGATACCTTTGCTCAGAACGAAACTTGAAATTTCGTCGAGTTTCATATTTGTGTTCATTGATTGACTGAAGGTTCCAAGACTACGAGCATTAATATGACATATCTGAATCATTTTCTCCTCTTTGGGTCCGGGGTTAATATGTATATCCCCGGAACACACCAGTAGCAGAGATATACACAACAATGGAAGCAAGAGAATCAATAGTCCATCTGACGAAATCCCAGGCGACTGAACAGGTGTGGACATCTTTACAAACCTTTTCTTCAGTGGCCTCCCATAACAGAAAGAATGCCAGAGACCTATAGCAGCCCGATATTGTCCGAGACATATCATGGTGGATCATAGATGACGATTGTCAACAGCACATGCTTGTCGCCATCACCCCCCTCAAGGTGAGTTTGAATTTGAACGTAGTATATTATATTAGTCGCGTGTAAGAGCTTCACATTTGCACAAAGTAGGTTTGTATGAGCCGTCCCGGTGTACATATAGCACAATATTACATACATATTCATCATCGGTAAGAGAGAGCTTAGAAAGGACCCAGGTGTGGAGACAGTGATAACATACGATATAACATGCCTCATTTTCAGAAACGTTCGTGCGTCCTATTTGATTGCACAATGAAACATGCGAAAACAATACAAAGATGTTACTACCAAGAAAAGTTACAAATATTATCTAAAACGAAGATGAAACAAAATATGAATCCGAACAGAATGCCATGGTATATTTGAACAGTAACTGTGTTATCTATATAATATTCATGTCCACCATATCTTCGAGGGTCACAGTTATAACAGGCACCGTACAATTCGAGTTATTACCGTTCGGTTGAGAATATACAAGTCGGAAAATTGTAGCCGTACCCGAACGTAAGCATCAATGGTGAAAATGAACTCCAGTACTTTGGCAGTATTAACCACGAAGAACTTTATAAATCTTTGAGACCGTGAACGTGAACACATAAGGGCTTCACATGAACTTTGACACGGAATACCAAATATCCCCCCCCCCCCTTTCCGTTGATGTATGAACTCCAAAACAAAAACAACAAACATCAGACCAAATGTTATTAAAATAGGTTACCGGACAATCCTAGTTGCAGGGGTGACCTTAAAATTCTCCAGTCAATGTTATGGACAGGTTCAGCCTCACCAAGAGAGTCACCATTAGCTCAACCATTTTGACTGAAGTGGCTAACGCACAATCTTAGCTGCAACCACTGTAGGGGTGACCTTAAAATTCACCAGCCAAGGTTATGGACAGGTTCAGCCTCGCCAAGAGAGTCACCATTGGCTCAACCATTTTGACTGAAGTGGCTAACGCACAATCTTAGCTGCAACCACTGTAGGGGTGACCTTAAAATTCACCAGTCGAGGTTATGATCACCGAAAGCGTCACCATTGGCTCAACCGTTTCGACTGTAGCGGCTAACGCACGATTAAAACAGGTATACATTCCTCGACAGACAATCAGCACCCAAAGTCATCCAAGGTCAAGTCCAATGTCACCATTGGCTGCTTTACACACGACCTCTCTTATGCTCACAATGCAAACACAAGCTCTATCTACAGGCGCATCGTCCACAAGTCCACAATTTCTTTCAAAGAGTGGAAATAAAAATGAGAATGGTAGGACGGACGGACGAGACACAGACGGCTGCAACGTCATGACAAAAGAGTCAGGCAATTATAGCAGTAACTCTACTAATGCATAAAAAATGCAGTACAGTATTGATACTAGATACGCATTCGTTACTCGATATTAATACCAACACATATCCGAACATTGTTCAGCTATCACCAAATGACATACGATATGTGCGATTGACACATCACATACTTGGCTAGCAATTGTTTACATTTTGTATTTTCACACAAACAACAGTATACTCAAATGTGATACCGCGTACCAAACTAATTTACTGCTGACTGAATATGAAATGAAAAAAGACAAAATATTGAATAAGTCATATATCAATCAATAGATTCAATCGTGCTTCAAAATCATTTGTTGCGGGAGTTTGGTCAGGTGTTATGCCTACTGTCAACGGCGAAATAAAAGACGAAACATTTATGCTTCCGCGTCAAATCAAGTTACAATGAACTCCATATCAACCTTCACTACATTGACATTTATGGCAGAGTTTCGTTCATATACCATACTGATTATCAACAGTGAAATGAAGAACAGAAACATGTGTGCTATCGATCCAAAAGACAATCGAACCCATCGAGTACATTCAGGCTATGTAGACACATAATGGTGACCGGTATAACAATATGACCATAGCACTGTTAAATTATGATGTACACTAGAAAATGGACTATCAGTAAATACACAGCCATGATAAACGACAATTTTCAACCAGCTGATGTCCAATACCACAAGTAAAATCAGTTAGCGCAACGTAGTTCGTCTCGCACAGCCATGAGGATCTCGCCAAGTTTATTCGCGCCAGTCCAAGAAGATTCGTTGAACGGAGGATGTTCCTTACTATCGGCGCTGATACCGATGCCCCAATGTGCGTCATAAGGGTTAGCCTCGGCGAGGGACTGAAAACCGGTGCTCTGGAGGACGGTACGAAGGTGGGACGACTGAGTGAACTTGGCACGAACGGCGGATAACATGACCTCGCGACTTTTGTCAGATTTATTCCAGGCGCTGTCTCCACCAGAGACGGCTTTACCAAGTGATTTTTGTTTCAGAGGATTTGACGTAGCTTTGATCCGGCGAGCAGTTGAGGTGTCACGGAAGTGAAGGCATTTTAGGTAATAATAGCACTGTTCAACGCAGTTAAACTCTATCCCATCAAGTTGGAACTTGGTGGGAAAGAAGTTTGACAGGGGACTCTGTATACCGTAAAACAAAGTTGTCGAGCCGTTGGACGTGGAGCCAGTAGCCACTTGTAGGTCGGCAGGGAGTGAACTTAGGGTAGCAAGCACATATGATTCCCCATTGACAATGAGTTTGTCACCCGATAGGTATACATTTCCTTTGTAGTGGTCAAGTGTTTGCGCATAGTCAACAATACCTTGGAGTACACGACGGCGTCGGCCAATTTCCTCAGGATAGCAGCATTTTATATACTTCCCATGTGAAAGTGTGGATCGTTTCGCGTACACAGCTTCCCTATCCAGGAAGTGATGAAACTTAGCAATGATTGGTCGCACATTGTTTTTTCGGAATTTGCCAGAACGGTGAATTCGAAGGAACATCCGTTTGTCATACGTCATTCCGAGTTCCCGCAACACCTTACCAATCTGATCCCAGCAGTTTTCGTTCGGTTGCTCAGGAATGCCGCAAAACAGTAAACAGTCGCGCCGCTGATAACTTTCGACAGACAAGATGCGTTCGTTAAGCTCATCGTTTATGACCTTTTGAGCTTCACATTCCGTTTTCAAAATTGAATTTTCTGCTTCAAGATTTTTGACTTGATTTTCAAGCGATTTTACCTTGCCCTCCAGGCTTGACTTCACGCTAGTAATATCAGAGTTTGTCTTATCTAGAGATACCTTCAGTTCCGAAACCGACTTCAATATCAGGTCCAGTTTTTCAGAGTCTGACAAAGTTGATGCAGCTTCAGCTAAATCAGAGTTCATTTTTGTGCGTTTTTTATCCGACGATATGACTGGTGAAGTTAAAGCACTCTCAATGCTGCTACTGGAGGAGAGGAAGCGTTTTGGCATAACACAAAGAGGTAAACACAAGTTCGATAATATCCGGCGATCAGTGGACCGTATAGCTAGCCGACCCTGCTTGCAGTGGGCAATAACGACTATACCTTTACAGCAGTGTTCAGTCAGTCCCGTTCAATGGAGCGTAACCAAAATGGCATATTTATCCACTTCAAAAGGTCAATATTCCGTCACAAAAAACAGAGATAAATGGTCGTTCGCACACCATCATAGTATTTTGATATGTTCATTGAGATCCATAACTACTCACAAAGTTGGTATAACAATTCCACTAGCATGCATGATATGTAGGCATAGTAATTTTGAAGAGAAATCGCTCCACACACAGACCTGTCCTGCCTCACTCCATACCTTCCACGTGATCTCCCCAAAAAAGAAGTGTTTTTGGGGACACGGAATGTTTTTCTGGTATGGGAGAAATGTTTTTGGGGACACGGAATGTTTTTAGTGTCTGGGAATAAACACAACAAAAGAAAGGAAAACAACGAACACAATACTTTTTATTAATAGTTTAATGCGATCATGGCATGCATTGGTCCACATCCATTGATTTTACTCTCATTAACATTTTTGGCTGTACTGAGAACATAGCTTTTTCGAACCCTCCAAAAATATCCTTGCAACGATAAATGTATAGGTGAGAGATTGTGTCAGCAATATTGTGATGTGAAATTCCAATGAATTTCTGATTTTTTACGTCTATATGTGAAATTCCTAATTTTGCAGTAAATTTTGGCTGGCCAATTAGTCGTCCCTAAAATGATGAAATAACACACACAAAAAATGACGTCACAAAACCTAGTTTCACTGAAGCTATATGATCGTTGCTGACGGTTTGAATATCGCTTCCGTGTCCTATTTCTGCATTTAGTAGTCCTGGCTAGTTTCGAACAAATGTCAAAACGAGAGGCCATAGGCCACGCACTTGCCGGAATGACCTTGACCTTTGAACTTGACCACTTGTCAGGAGCTCATTGTGAGATAATAATAGACGTCAATGTCTCAAGCATCATTCTACAATATCAGATTCGTTTGAAGTCTCTAGGACGATTAGAGTCCGGAGTTATGGTCACTTATCTGTTCTCATTGTTTTGCATGACCTTGACCTTTGACCTAGAATCATCAACAGTGTGCATTCGCAAGCCATCAATAATGATGAATGATTCGTGTATCTCATATGAACAATCACTGGAAGTATGACGAAATTACGTTTCACGTCATTATGATGTCATATGCTGTCAGATTTCGGAAATAAGAACTTATTTATTACCTTTCAAACAAGCTACTACTCTATATATTCGCAAAAGGTCAAGGTCAAGGTCATTTTGAGGTCAACTTTGACCTTAAGCATCAAGGTCAAAGGTCACACTCAAGGTCAACTAAGAAAGGCCTTTTGATATGCTACAATGTTACTAATTTGAACTCCCTATAACTATTATTACCGAAGTTATGGTCATTTATGTGATTTTGACCTTTTCGTTGACCTTGACCTCTGGCCTTGGGTCACAAAATTTGTGCATTGCCTGTGCATGGAGATATAGAATATACTCAGATAATTTCATCAGAATCGAACAACAATAGTGGACACGCTGGCCTTTTGAAATTTCGAAAAATTGTCGTTTATGACGTCATTGTGACGTAAAAAAAACCTCACTTCGCAAAAGTAATGGAATAGCGTGTATCAGGCAATCAAGACCTTCCATTTGATATACTATTGAATAGGTTTCAGTTAGTTTGAAAATTTGACCTTGAAGTTTTGCTCATGTGACCTCATTTTTTTCGACCAAGTTCAATGTCAATCATGGAAATGACATATAGATCTGACTGCGATACCTCTTCTGAATGGTATGGTTCAAATTTCATGAGCCTATGGCGATTTAAGCATATGGCGATGTTATTACCGAAAACGTGTTTTTTCCGGGATTTTGATGACCTTGACCTTTGTACTTCATTTCCTAGACATCAATGCTGGTAATATGCATATCAAGTTTTCGAGTGTTTCTATACAGTATTGGCGATGTTGGCGAGGCCTTTTGAAATTCTAGAAATTCGATGTTTATGACGTCACTGTGAGGTCAGTGTACGTTATAGCGCCAAAAATAAAAATCATTGGAATCAGAGGCTCAAGGCCTTTCCAACGATATACTACTCGATATGGTGCGCTGATCTTTGTACTTGACCTTGAATTTCACCCTATGCAAGATAGAAGTATCTCCACAGAAGATAGAAGTCGAGTTTATCTACAATATGCACTTGATTTGAAGTCTCTACGACGATTAGAACCGGAGTTATGCTCACCTTGCATGACCTTGACCTTTGTCATTTGTCATCAATTCTATGCTGCAAACATACTGTGAATGGAGTTTTTGAATATGCATGATAACATTCTGTTTATACATGTTATATTATCACCGAACAAAATCATAATATCTTCGAATAATGAGTTTCTTTTGAAATTTCACCGATTTGTTGCCACAAAAACGTCAATTACGTCAAAACGGATATATCGATTGAGCTAAAAATAGAAAGACTATCATAGAAAGAATCCACAACGCTTGCATCTGTTACATCTGCAGTGAATGTTATAACTTTGCACATCTGACACTCAAAAGGCTTAAATGTCAGTCTGAAATCACATTTGACGTCATTATGAAGTCAATCGGAAAATGACAACAGATTTGGAAAGTAATCTCAAAGACCTTTCAAACGAGCTACTATTCGATATTTTTTGCAAAAGGTCAAGGTCAAGGTCACTTTTGAGGTCAAATTCGACCTCAGGCGCTTGCGAAGGCTATCGGTCATACGCCTTAGGTGTAAATACAAAAGTTGTTAGGCTAAGTGAGTGCAATACTGCGGATTTACTTTCGTGTCTCTATTTTGCTTAGTTCATGAGATATAGTGACCTATATGGTTTTCACTTGCAGGTCAATATTGACCTTGACTTTCGACCTTCGACCTTGAAATTTCATTGAACCAAAGAAATCATCCTTGGCTATATACAGGTGTATCTTTAGATTTTTACGCACATTATTGACGCTTTTATCAGCATGGACATGCAATTTTGCTTATAATGGGACCGATTTCGTTGCCATAGAAACATCAATTACGTCATAACGGATGGACCGATTGATATCGACCATAAGGAAACGGTCATACATCGTTTCCAAGCATCAGATCGAAAATCGAAGGAGGTGACCTCTAAGGTCAAATATTCGACCTCGGGCGAACTTCTCAAGGTCAAGGTCAAAGGTCAAGGTCAAGGTCAAGGTTACAAAAGATAGAACTCGAGTATATCTACAATATGCACTTGATTTGAAGTCTCTACGACGATTAGAACCGGAGTTATGGGCACTTACGTGTTTTCAACATTTTGCGTGACCTTGACCTTGACCTTTGACCTAGATTCATCAAAAAAGTGCGGTGCCTGCCCTGTAACCTACAGATATTGAGTATGTAATATAAACCGATTCGACCTAGAACTGTGGACGCTAGAGTGCAAACAATCACACAAACACTCGCTCGCAATTCCCGTTTCAATACTTATTTGGCGTATGCGATTTCAAATCCTGGCTACGCGCCTGCCCATGTTCGAAAACAAGACTAACTGAAGGAAGTTCCTACAACAGTTAGTGTACACATCTGTAATTGACATACCATTGAAAACTGAACAACAGGGCCCATGTAGCGCAGCTTACTACATGTATTTCTTCTAAATTCAATGAAGACTAAAAATGTGCCAGACGGATTAAAGTCAAGTATGGTCTCAGAAGTCGTTTTTAACACACGAAAGAGGACATCGCACTGATCATTGTGGTTTTTACGGCATGTCATTATCATAATTAGTTCCAAAGTTATGAGGATTTTTATTACAGTTTTTAACCAAAAATCAATGCCTAATTAAGGATAATAATGAGCATTCATGACGTCACAACGGGAACACATGTTAATTAGCTACATGAAAGTCTTGAAATCAAATATTTGATTAAAGATATCAGTTTAATCCAATATCTTAAATGTTCAACATGAAATATAAGCAGTATCTAGTTATCTTAATTGGCTACCGTGGTAACCATTCTTTTGATAAAGCCCATAGCAACCTTGGTTGCTAGGGGCCTGCATGGCATTAATATTCTATTATGTGGCTCAAGAAAGTGAAAATATCAATTATTTTCATTTATTTATCTCATACAAAGCTTTTTAAAACCAATTTTGCTTTTAGGCTGTGAATTACGCTCTTAGCAACCATGGTTGCTAGGGGCAGTATCAGAGAAATGGTTGCTATGCTTGTGTACCACTCTACATAAGCATGGTATAAATTTACAATAGCTTCATCTTCCAATAATATACATTTGTGTTACCATGCAAATCAACGTCAGAATGACACTCTGAGTCACTAATTAAAATCAATATCCTGGTGTGACGTCATGAATACTAATTATCATAGCTAATGAGGCTAAATACCGCAGTGAAAATATGGCCGAAATTGCCCACAAAAAGTTTAATATTTCGATAACTAATGAAGATAACACATGTTAATTAGCTACATGAAAGTCTTGAAATCAAATATTTAATTAAAGATATCAGTTTAATCCAATATCTTAAATGTTCAACATGAAATATAAGCAGTATCTAGTTATCTTAATTGGCTACCGTGGTAACCATTCTTTGATAAAGCCCATAGCAACCATGGTTGCTAGGGGCCTGTATGGCATTAATATTCTATTATGTGGCTCAAGAAAGTGAAAATATCAATTATCTTCATTTATTTATCTCATACAAAGCTTTTTAAAATCAATTTTGCTTTTAGGCTGTGAATTACGGTCTTAGCAACCATGGTTGCTAGGGGCAGTATCAGAGAAATGGTTGCTATGCTTGTGTACCACTCTACATAAGCATGGTATAAATTTATATAGCTTCATCTTCCAATAATATACATTTGTGATACCATGCAAATCAACTACAGAATGACACTCTGAGTCACTAATTAAAATCAATATCCTGGTGTGACGTCCTGAATACTAATTATCATAGCTAATGAGGCTGAATACCACAGAGAAAATATGGCTCAAATTTAATATTTCGATAACTAATGAAGATAAATCGATTTTGTAAAAGACAATGTGTTTATTTCAATGTGTTCTTCACCATAAAATATAAATTTCGAAAATCTATCTCGACTTTACTTAGACTTTAAATGTGGTATACATTCAGTGGGTGAGTAGTATTAACGGAGTAGGGTGCGCTACTCGGGCCAACAACAGGATGAAGGCAAAAAGGAATGCAAAGAAATCAAACATAATTGCAGCATGAAATGTATTTTCTGTATAATAATGTTCCTGGGGTAATGATAGGCGAAGAAATACAACGTAGTTGTGCAATACACACTGGACAACATTGAATCATTCACTTACTCATTTAGTTATTATTACAACTACGAAATAGTATCAAAAATAGAATTGGAATCCGTTGACAGAAATCAAGCTGATTCAAGAATCACCAGCATCATATGCGTTATTATCATATCATTATAAACGTGTAAGTATCATATCACCAATATTATAAACGTGTAAGTATCAAATCACCAATATTATAAACGTGTAAGTATCATATCACCAATATTATAAAGGTGTAAGCATCAAATCACCAATATTATAAACGTGTAAGCATCAAATCACCAATATTATAAACGTGTATCATATCATCAATATTATAAACGTGTAAGTATCATTTCAGTAATATTATAAACGTGTAAGTATCAAATCGCCAATATTATAAACGTGTAAGTATCATTTCATCATTACCATAAATGTGTAAGTACCATACCATCAATATTATAAACGTGTAAGTATCAAATCACCAATATTATAAAGGTGTAAGCATCAAATCACCAATATTATAAACGTGTAAGTATCAAATCACCAATATTATAAACGTGTAAGTATCAAATCACCAATATTATAAACGTGTAAGTATCAAATCACCAATATTATAAACGTGTAAGTATCAAACCACCAATATTATAAACGTGTAAGCATCAAATCACCAATATTATAAACGTGTAAGTATCAAATCATCAATATAATAAACGTGTAAGTATCATATCATCAATATTATAAACGTGTAAGTATCATTTCAGTAATATTATAAACGTGTAAGTATCAAATCACTAATATTATAAACGTGTATCATTTCATCATTACCATAAACGTGTATCATATCGCCAATATTATAAACGTGTATCAAATCACCAATATTATAAAAGTGTAAGTATCATTTAATCATTACCATAAACGTGTAAATACCATACCACCAATATTATAAACGTGTATGTATCAAATCATCAATATTATGAACGTGTAAGTATCATATCGCCAATGTTATATTCGTGTGAGTATCGAATGATCAATATGATAAACGTGTAAGTATCAAATCATCAATATTATAAACGTGTAAGTATCATATCGCCAATGTTATATTCGTGTAAGTATCATATCATCAATATTAAACGTGTGAGTATCGAATCATCAATATAATAAACGTGTAAGTATCAAATCATCAATATTATAAACGTGTAAGTATCATTTCATCATTATTATATCATAAACATAAAATATGAGTAACACCTCATCAATATCATATTGATATCATACAGTATATACCGAGCAAGCTGCACTCCAATGTTAAAAAAGCTAATATGTCTGCTCTCCTGTTAATAATTGGTCGTGATTTCCCAAAACCAATAGGGTTGTAAAGAGGACATGTGACATGTGAAATCCTACATGAAATATCCGTCAATACACTATCCTTGGGAGTAGCGCTATCATTGCTAACTTCCTGACGGCGTCAGTAATTGATGAATACATGCACATATATATAAATCAGTACTACGATTGTTAAATGTTCAATAATAGGAAATCGTTTGTGGGTAACTTATGTTGAAGCAAGGCATCCTTACAATTGCCGTTCATTTATCAATGTCCAAAAAAAGTATTCGGTGAATCAGAATACATATATATGGGAGTTGGTTTATTTACAAGAAATCATTTAATTGAATTCAGCCATTATAAAGGATGGAAGGCAACACGTGCTTATCCCCAATGCGAAAAAAATCATGAGAATTTCCCATCGATCGTACTTCAAATTCACTGACATAAAACTATATACACATACTGTACATATAATGATAAATGTATCCGCTAATTGGCCTTTGAAAATTCGAAGTTCTCGTGGAATTGCAACAGGTCATTCAATGATGAACATTATTTGACCTCATACACAATTTTGATCTTGGTGGCTTTCATGTTGTTTTTGTCGAAGAGGAACTGATCCAGACTCTCGCGTTTTAGCGGCCTGTCGAATGGGAAGCCCATTGCACGTCCGTCGGGGTAACGTTTGTCACGCAGTCCGCAATAACTGGCGGCGTTCTTGCAGGGTGTCGTGGGCTCTAGGTCACTACGGAGTGTCAGGGAACGAGAGGGCCGTGGCAAAGACCCGTCAGGACCGTCAGCCTACGGATAGACATTGTCCACAGAATTACTATGTTCAAAAGCCGAAACTGAAGGATAAAAGTAGACAGAGAAAACATTTAATTTAGATAACACTAATTACCACAAGTCTAAGTAACGTTAGTGGCATTCGCGCGTCTATAAATTATACTCCACATACTGACCTTGTCTCTGTTCCAGTCGGTAACCATGGCAATGACGTGGAAGTCTAAACCTCTTGTATTACCCCGAGGTATCTGTAAGT
Organism: Terebella lapidaria; assembly: GCA_949152475.1. Taxonomy (NCBI): domain Eukaryota; kingdom Metazoa; phylum Annelida; class Polychaeta; order Terebellida; family Terebellidae; genus Terebella; species Terebella lapidaria. Next base: position 20,722,444 of record OX424564.1, on the reverse strand, counting down.
GCTCGGGCCAACCACAGCCACAAAAATTCTCGGAGCGAGTCTGATCTGGTGGATTTGCCGTCAGGTTCTCATACAGCACCTCAAACGATTGGTCCCACGGCACCACGACGCTGGATTCCGTCGAGTGCCGCTCCACCTTGTGATTGCCAGGAGGCACTGTAGATATAGACAGAAAGGTGTTCTTATTGCCTCAAGTGTCGTGTATATTTTAATTATGATCAGTGTCGCGTTCATAGTTTCATTATGATCAAAACAGACGAAATATGAAGTCTGTGGTGGGTATGTCCTGAATGACTCACAAGTTCACAACTCACAAATGTAAACAGCACAAATACTAGTACCTAGCACTGTTATCGGGTACTTAGTGTGGCCCTCACTACTTCTGTCTATCTAGGCTCACCTCGCTCCGTGAAGCGGTCCATCTCGATACACTTGGTGTTGAAGTCACTGACCTGATACTCGCGCCCCCTGTGGTCATACCGAGGCACTAGAAATATCCGGATCGTTGCCCACTTCTCGTAAGTCGTGTGATTGGTCAGCCACAGACGGTAACTGAACGGCTCGTGATCCAAGTGGTCCACCAGCACCTGCGATTGACAACGACAAGGGAACAAAGAGATTAAATATATCCCGAGGTCATTGCCTTGTACGAAGTTGTCACTGTATTAACGTAGTCCGCTACAAACATGGAGGTAATAGAGAGTCAAAATTTAAAAGTCATTTCTTGAATATTATCTCTTCAAAATGACATTATTTTATAGAGTAAATGATCAGCACCCTAATACTGAATAGAAAATAGGGGGTCACCGTGCTCGTTTCTTTGACATATTCGATCAAAATCACACATATTTACCTAAAATGACATAAATTCTGGCATTTTTGTACAGTTTTTTGTCCATATTCACATCTTGCTTCGTGTTTTCCATGCGAACGGATACGGTGACCCCACATTTTCTTTTCAGTTTTAGGATGCTGAACATATCATTTTGAAGCTCTAAATTTCGTTGATATAGGTATTTATATTTAAAAACTCTTTGACCCCGTCCGTCACTGTTTGGAGGGGACTACCTCAAGTACTGGTACACGTATAGCTGACCTGTCTGGCGCGCTTGTCGGCTCGGAAATCTCCGCTGTAGGACATGCTGACGAGGCGTGTGCGGTTGTACGTGCGAAGTCTATTTGAGACACTCCGAGCCTCATTCACAACCTCCAGTGTTTTCAGGGTCACCTGCCGCCATATTAGGGTAGATTCCGGGTATGGTTTCAACAGGTTCTTGTACCCACCTATCAGATCGTCTATGAACTTATGCCAACGGAAAAATATCGGATCCCGTACGGCAGTCCTTACGTCGCCCATCACACCTAAATGTTATCGAAGAAATATAAATATTACCTGGTTTTTACAGTATGTGACCTGATATTTGCCCGAGATCCCCATGTATTAGCCCGAGGCCGAGGACAAATGCCCGGATCAAGGGCAAATATCGGGGCACATACTGAAAAAACCCAGGTGATGTTGTATACCGTGGGAATAACGTAAAGGACAACAGGACACGTGCAAGTGTTGTTATGACAACATCATTCGATGCACATGAGCGATCGTTGACAGCGGGCAGGATACCGGCCAGTATTTGCCCACTCACCGTTGTTATCGTACACGGCACAAACAGTGTTATGCGGACGAATAACATCCAGGTATATAATAAGTTTCATTATCTCATGCTAGAGCAACTAATACTTACCCGGGGCTGAGGGAGCCGCAAGCAACATGTGACCCTTGTTGTGTACGCCTAACTCCACCGCCGTACCCAGGGCGTCCAGACTCGTCTTATTATTGTACTGGGGAGTAAAGTCGTGTTTAAGTTCGCATGCCAATGTTTATATAGTTTACATGTATTCAAATTCGTTTTTAAACAACGATGAACCTGATTTTATGATCAATCATAATAATGCACTGAAAAAATTGATTTTCTCTGCACCTTATACTTTTGGTTCAATTGTAGGTTTTCATATGATACAACAAATAAACATAATACTATTAATTGTAGATTGATGCCCGATTTATAATAATAATAATTCAGCTAATGGGAGCGGAATGCAGAAGAATATTAATCGATGCAGAATGCATGAACGAAAAGAACCCACGGATATTTCTTTCTTGAGTTTGGTAAGCTCCTGGACATGTTTTTCAGGCAATCTCACCCCCGGGGGTCGTTTCGGATAGGTCAAACCACCGCGGAAAATATCCGGACCATATAGTCTAGGCACGTTTTCTATAAAGGGCCTTAGAAATGACGATAGGGGGGATGGAATGTTACTGCCTGTCACCCATGCTGAGGTCAAAGTAGGGTCCTTACTGGTTAATATTAGCCCGGATGACATTAAAAATTTTAATTTTTTCATAAAATTCTAACAATTTTATATACGGACGAAGTCGCGGTTATTTTTTTCGTTTTGAAATTCACATAAAAGACTGTTGAATCGTGAATAATGAAGCTAGAGTTATCATTTTGGAGTCAAAATGTCTGGAATTACATGGCTAATCAAGAAAAATAACATCTAGAGCAGTTCATGGTGTAAGTTTTGTATTATAACATGAAAACACATAATAATATATCCGAAATTGCCTTCGATTTCACAATCTGAGACCTGCGAAAATGGGTGTTTCAGCTCACAAATCTATTTTATCTTTACGAAAACTTCACTAAAATTACCCCAGATTATATACCATGCTGCCAAAATAAACCATTCAAAGGTCTTAACCAAGTTTACTGCTAGTAATCAAATGAACCTAACAATACCCCCTAGTGAACTCCATGATCGCATGATATTCTCAAATTTGACAAAACTAGTTATACTCTCACATATAACTCTGCTAGAATAATTATTTTGAAGTCAAATGATACGAATCATCGTTTGAAATATATCATGCAATAATCAGGTCGAGATGTAATTTTTTTCCCATCAAAACAAGAAAAAAAATCCCAAAATTGGACCATAATGATTTACTGGTTGTATACGAAATGTAGGCATCTTAGAAAGTTCACCATTTGTGGTTTAATAAATGTTTATGTGGTTAAGTGATCTACCATTGATACTTGGTAGAATCAGTCACCAAGTGTACCAGCAGTAGTTTGCCAAAATCACCAGAGTGACCAGTGGTATTCTGTCCGAGTCACAGCACAGAGTAACATGCAGACTGCCCAAAGGGGGATTCTATGTTCGGCGATGTTAGGAAACTGTTTTCACACAAGCAGTTGTTACCAAACCATCGAACATACACTATCCTGGACTCTAATTAATCAGGGCGTATAGTTGGCATCAGTCAACCGTGGTGCTGCACAACGTTGGATAATCATAACCCATGACAGAACAATGATCCTGCAGATTTGCGAGAAAAATGACAGGCGTTCATACAAGAAATCCACAGAAAGATGTCAGTTGTACAGTCAATCAGAAGGATGAAGGAGATATACACAAAGTGTTGGGCATCATTGTAGGCTGGGTCTACCCATTGAGTACTCGGAGATGAACATAAGACTCGTCAACACAGCATCTGGAATCACAATCAATGACACATATTACATGATCTACCTACTGCAGGAGACAAATGAGTCAGTTTTATTTACAAACGAAGCTTCATGGTGAATCTTATTTTGTTGAACAAAGACAACTTGATTGCCACACTGCCAAACTATCTTTGAAGACATTCAGCATCATCGTGCGAACAAAGACAACAAAGGTGTTTGCAACATACAATTTACAATAGAAGGTTATACAAGCTGATCGGAGTCTATTTGCAAAAATGCTAGTTATTGCTCGGAATTGTCAACTGAACATGAAAGATGCAGTCCCATAACGGGCACTGCTATGGACATTGGCCAACACAGCTGGAGTTCCTGCTTAAACAACCAAGGTGCCTCTGTTACACATCCTCGAAGACTACCATGAACCAGTTGAAGATGTTCCACAATCGGCAGTTCTCACCGATGGTATGGAAGTACTGTACTTTGTCAAGAATGCTCTCAAGACACTTGGAGTTCAGGCTCAGTACATCTTTCAACTGGTGCCTACATGGCTACATGCTCACTCACAAAAGACTCAACTATGTCATAGATCCTTAATCCGTTGTATACATCAAAAACTCGGAGCATGCAAAGCGTGCCAAACGGGGAAGCTTTCAAGTCACGATCCAGGGAAAATCAAAATTGTCCAACACGGTCGAAGAAATTTATGTGACGTGAGTAACTAGACAAGTCTGTCTCAATTCCGCTTTGAATGGCAGCAGACTGAGTATGTAGTCTTGTACACTTGTTGTAATTACTAACACTTAGTAAAGAGTACTACGTACAACCTCGTTGTTGGGCACAACACCATTCGGACTACTGGTTCGATCAGTTGAGCATCAAACCGGAGGAAGCTGCCAGTCATGCAGCATCAAAAGCAAATAGCTGCTTCATCCTCAGGTCACCAGCACCTAAGTTGCTGTGTTGGTATGTGCGAGAGTTCTATCCTGCCCTGAAAACAAACAATGTACAAGGTACATGTACATCGACACCACAGCCATAGGCATCTCACTTGGCATGGTCGCATGCAGTGATTTTGTTGCCAAAGGAAAGACACGGCCATTTCAGTCGACATTGGCTGATCAAAACATGTGTGATGTCAGGAAAAAGATTGGTAAATCATTCTACAACAGAGAAGAATTTCTCGATGGCTCTGAATGTGTTTCTTACTTCTCCAAGAAACTTCTAAAAAAAACCACGAAGAATATTTCTAAACAGACATAAATTCTGTCAGGTACAAACCATTCTGCAGCAGGAATGAGCAAACATTTCATCTTGTACCAAAAAAGGAAGCTATCAAACACCACGTTGCATGAGTCAGCTATTAGGCTTGCACCTGGAGAACCTCGCTACAGAAGGCTGTCGTGGCTCCAAGCCCAAAGGATCATGGCTCGAGTGTGGTTGCTGAGAGCATCTCGATTCTCCATACAGATCAGATGTTAGCACCAAAAGCCATGCGATTCAAATGTTAGAAGGACCATTGCACAGGAACATGTTCTCCAAAGAATGCAATGTCTTATACTGAAGGTTATGTCTGTACAGACTGATCAAACAATCCCGACTTGAGCAACAATAATACGACCTTGGGCACGCACTACTGTTTGAGAGGAAATGAGAATGATATGGATTACATTTCATTGTCAAATTAATCTGTGTTGAGCTTTCCCATGTCTATGTTTATGCTGGCCATACCCCTTGAATATGCACATGTCATGACATGTACAATTAAAGAGGCTGGAAGATAAATATTTTGTTGATCCGAAGCTTAGAAGAACATGTTGCTAATATTATTTGCAGAAGGTAAAACATGGGTTGGTTTATTGTCATAAATTTTAGACTACATACAAGTTCATACATGTATCAATAGTGTTTTGCTCTGAAGCAAACTCTTCATTTTAGGCCGTATGTTTCAATTAGAACGGGTTTTGTATGATCTCATGATCAAGGAGTCAAGAAGGGGAAAAGATCCAACATAGGAAGTAAAACTGAATGTTGCAACATTTTAGTCAAATGACAAGTGATCTTATGAAGTTTTATGAACTCTTATTAATGGTACGATTTCGGACCACAACTCACATTTTGTAGTGGCATGAATCTCCACCCACATGAACCAATTATACAATGTATACATCGAAATGGTACCGGTAATTAATTTCCCGTTTTGATTGTATATAAAATGTTAAGATTTCTTTGAATACTCGATCACAAAACACTATGAAATACATATATCCCCTCCTCTCAAAACCCTGTAAAAATTGGCGAATATTATGTTGGCAAATATTATGGATTCAAATATGTTAAAATTGTGATGAATTAAGCTACTGGTCACTATGTCGACTAAGTAACACTAGCAGAACACTTGACAACAATAACAGCGAATAACCACAAACGATCAACTTTCTAAGATGCCGACACAGTAAATGAATTATTGTGGTCAAATTTTGGTGTGTTTTTGTAGTTTTCATGAAAAAAAAACACATCTGGACTTGGATTTTATACTTTGGGTTTGAACTAATGATTCCTATCATTTGATATCAAAATAATTTGTCCATCATAGTTATTGGTAAGATTAATCATTAACCAGTCAATGGTTATGGTCAAATTTTGGTGGATATTTCTTATGTTTTGATGAGAAGAAATTTCACATCTCTAACTGATTACTGTATTGTATGTTTGAAATGATGATTCGTATCATTTGACATCAAAATAATCATTCTAGCATAGTAATATGTGAGAGTATAACTAGTTTTGTCAAATTCGAGAATATCATGCGATCACGGAGTCCACTAGGGGGTAGTGTTAGGTTCATTTGATTTCTAGCTATAAATTTGGTTAAGACCTTGGGATGGTATATTTTGGCAGTAAGGTATATAATCTAGGGTAATTTTAGTGAAGTTTTCGTAAAGATAAAATAGATTTGTGAGCTGGAACACCCATTTTCGCAGATCTCAGATTGTGAAATCGAAGGCAATTTCGGACTCATTATTATGTGTTTTCATGTTATAATACAAAACTTACACCATGGACTGCTCTAGATGGTATTTTTCTTGATTAGCCGTGTAATTCCAGACATTTTGATACCAAAATGATAACTCTAGCTTCATTATTCACGATTCAACAGTCTTTTATGTGAATTTCAAAACGAGAAAAATAACCGCGGCTTCGTCCGTATATAAAATTGTTAGAATTTTATGAAAAAATTTAAATTTTGAATGTCATCCGGGCTAATATTGACCAGTAGGGACCCTTCTTTGACCCCAGCATGGGTAACAGGCAGTAACATTCCATCCCCCCTAAAGTGTTATTTTGAGATTTTGTACCTAGTCTAATAGCCCTGCAAACAGAATCACCTGATAAAACGCGATATCAACATTGGGAAATTGAGGTAAATGCATGGGGGTGGTTTGCTTATGTAGACCTCCTATTACTAGTTCTGGAAGTATTTCACCAGTGTCCAATATGTCGAAGGAACTGCCATTTATTGCAGCCAGTATAGGCCTACATGTATCTGTTAGGTCAAGCGTTTTTTTTCCAAATGATTTCTCAGGGTATTTTGTATTATATTATTTTCAATTGCCCCTTCTCCCACACCTGGCCTCCCATGTAACCTCTAGTTTTGCTCTCACAGCAGTGTTATTGTTTGCTATAAGCTATAACATATAAGTTAATCAATCGTGGTGAGGACATGAACACATGAACTTATGCTATTCTGCTGACATCACTAGTGCGTCTTGTACATGTACCTGTTCAATTGGTTCGCTCCACTGCTCAAACGCTGTAACAGGTGGCATTCCGTTGGACAGTCGCTCTGCGTCATAACGTGCGACCATCTGTCTGTGCATGTAATAGAACAACTCGCCTCTCCGATCCAAATGCAGACCTGCAATAAATGGGGAGTGGACCAAAACAGTAACGCTGTACCGAAGTATTGTGGAGAAAATGTGCACTTTTGACAATAAATATACACATAAAAAAATTCTAACTTTTTTTGCAAGGTCGAATCTTTTCAAGGCTCGCAGATTTACCTTTGATCGGGTAGTCTGGGTAGACCACGTGCCAATGCCAATGGTGTGAATTCAGGCAGATATCTTCACGGAAGTAATCAAGTTTTTCCTCGTCGATAACTTCTGGGCCCACGTGAGTGGCGCCATCTGTCTTGCGGGCATATGTTGTCACATGTTCATAACCCAAGTGCGGACCGGTACCCTGACCGTAGCCATCACCTTCGCTCTTGGCGTAGCCCTTGCGCTTGCCGTAGTCATCATTCTCGACGTAGCCATCACTCTTGCGCTTGCCATAACTCTTGCCCCTGCCCTTGCCCTTCCCTTTGCCGGGGCCCTTGCCGTAGTCATCACCCTTGTCCCTGTCGTATCCATCGCCCTTGTCGTAATCCTTGCCATAGTCTTTGTCGTAACCTTTACCCCTGTCATAACCATCGCCCTTGTCGTAATCCTTGCCATAGTCTTTGTCGTAACCTTTACCCCTGTCATAACCATCGCCCTTGTCGTAATCCTTGCCATAGTCTTTGTCGTAACCTTTACCCCTGTCATAACCATCGCCCTTGTCGTAATCCTTGCCCCTGTCGTAACCATCGCCCTTGTCGTAACCTTTACCCCTGTCATAACCATCGCCCTTGTCGTAATCCTTGCCCCTGTCGTAACCATCGCCCTTGTCGTAACCTTTACCCTTGTCGTAACCATCGCCCTTGTCGTAACCCTTGCCATAGTCTTTGTCGTAACCCTTGCTCCTGTCGTAACCCTTGTCGTAGTCATCGTCCTCGTCCTCGACCAGTGCTTCACGCAACTTCTTCCTGCGAAAAAAATATCTCGCGTGCGTTTCGTAGACCCGCGGAAGTCGGAGGTGTTGGGTGTCTTTGTGGTGGAAGGAAGCGACGGAAAGACAGTACTGATAGATGTCGTCGATAACAGCGGCTTGTAGGTTGCCACTCATAGCGTTGAAGTCGCTCATCGATTTCGCGTCCAGGAGCTGCTCGATGACTTTTACGGCCTCTTCTTTGTGGCTGTTGTCAAAGACCGTGAATTCACCTGGCTTCATGCCCCGTAGTTTGTCGCTAATTACCAATTTGGATCGAGATTTTACCGGCGATTCTGCTGTTAATTGCTGTGTCTCTTTGGGTCGGAACAACTTCAGCCAGTTCTCGACATCGTTCCCCTTTTTGTAAGACATGATGTGACAGTGTGGATCCAATTTGAAAATGACAATGAGAAAGATTGCGAATGCGACGTTTTCGTTCCCTCCTCCAGTCTGCAATCTGATAACGCACCGTGGACTACGTATTTATAGGGATACTAAATGCCTTGATGACGCTATAACAGCTAGCAATCCCACAGAAGGACTGTTACACTTGACCGATCATCCATCTATACGTGATCATCCATCCATCTATATAGAACAGAAGGGTGAAATGTGACGACCGGAAAAAACCAAATGAGAAGCTGATGGAGGAAAATTTTGAGAATCTTCAAGTAACTTTATAACGTAGCTACAGAGCCCCTGTGAGGACATGACAGGAATGAAAAGTGAACAAGTGTACACATTATTATAATAATAATTATTCTCATTATTATTATTATTATTATTATTATTGTTATCATTATTATCATAATAATGATGAAATAAATTGGTCGGACATACCCCAAAAATGGGGTAAGTCAGGCGCAGACATACCCCATAATGTGGTATGTCGTGCTTACTTAGTAACACCACTATAATAGCGGGATTCATTTCTATGGGCCTGGGTGTCCTAGTGGTCGGGGTTTGGGACGGCGTGAAGCTGAAATGATAATAAAAAGGAAGCTGGAAGATAAGCTAAAAGCTAAAGCTGAAGCTAAAATGATAATGAAAAGGAAGCTGGAAGATAAGATAAAAGCTAAAGCTGAAGCTAAAATGATAATAAAAAGGAAGCTAGAAGATAAGCCAAAAGTTAAATAGCTATTAAATGGGAGGAAATAATAGCTAAAAGCTAAAATGATAATAAAAAGGAAGGTAGAAGATAAGCTAAAAGCTAAAGCTGAAGCTAAAATGATAATAAAAAGGAAGCTAGAAGATAAGCCAAAAGTTAAATAGCTATTAATTGGGAGGAAATAATAGCTAAAAGCTAAAATGATAATAAAAAGGAAGCTAGAAGATAAGCCAAAAGTTAAATAGCTATTATTTGGGGTATGTCATGCCATTTTAGTAACACCACAAATGTATCTGGATTCATTTCTATGGGCCTGGGTGTCCTAGTAGGGCTGGTGGTCGGGGTTTGAAACGGCGCGCTAAAATGAAGTACTGGCTTTTCCTTATTAAACTATAGTTTAAGGAAATGATGCGAGTCTCACTTATCCCATGGGGGTAAATTATTATTATTACATGTTCGATGGGGACACATTCATGGGGTATGCCATACCAACTTATTGACACCATAAAAGTATCTGGATTCGTTTCTATGAGCCTGGGTGTCCTTGTAGGGTTGGTGGTGGGGGTTTGGGATGGCGTTTACCTAAAATAAAATACTTACTTTTCCTGATTAAAATAGAGTTTAACAAGTAAATGGAGTCGCACTTACCCCATGGGGTAAGTACGACCAAAGTGGGACATACGCCAATCGATGTTGTTATTATTATTATTATTATTATTATTATTATTATTATGTCGGGTGTGCGGTTTATGAAATAGAGAAACACAGAGAAACTGGAGTTTATTCGACGGTGCCGAGGGCGGCTCTCCGAGACCACTTAGCGTGTTCAACGCAGCAAAACGTTCTAGAACATTCCCAGTGGTGATGACTCAGCAAACATTCGCCTAAGAGGCGGTCATGAACACGCTACAGTTGAATACCCCAGTTTTTAGGTTACCGGACCTATGGTCCGTAACCTATTGGCATGGCGATGCGTCCGGCGTCGTCGTCGTCCGTCGTCGTCGTCGTCGTCGTCCGTCAACAATTTTATCTTTAAAGTTTACGATCGAATTTTTCTGAAATTTTGCACAAAAATGCCTAAAAATATTTCGAGAGGGAGATATTTTTTAGTTTTTTGATTTTCGCATTTTTTTCAAAATGGCGGTTGTTTTCGACGAAAAATGCCTGATTTTGGACTTTGGCGGCCATTTTCTCAAAATCTGTTCAGTAACTTTTTTTTTTATTGATGCATAACACTCCTCATATGTACCCCTGTGACATGTATAAATTTCGTTGCGCTTGAATCGCTCGAAGTGGGCCATTTTGGGCCCAAACTCGGCCCAAATGCGACTTTCTCATGTTAAATTTTCCTATGCTTTATAATGGGACACATTAAAGCCTAATATCTCACTTAATATTGAGATTAGAGACTATGAATCAATTGTGGACATATAGGAAATGATATATGCTGAATATTGTCGTGACCTTGAATTTGACCTCTGACCTTGGTTTCAAGGTCAGAGCGGCCGTTTTCGTCGAAAAATTGCCAATTTTGGACTTCGACGGTCGTTTTCTCAAAATCTGTTCAGTAACTTTTTTTTCTTATTGATGGAAAACACTCCTCATATGTACCCCTGTGACATGTATAAATTTCGTTGCGCTTGAATCGCTTGAAGTGGGCCATTTTGGGCCCAAACTCGGCCCAAATGTGACTTTCCCGTGTTAAATTTTCCTATGCTTTATAATGGCACACATTAAGCCTAATATCTCACTTAATATTGAAATTAGAGACTAGGAATGAATTGTGGACATATAGGAAATTATATATGCTGAATATTCTCGTGACCTTGAATTTGACTTTAGACCTCATTTTAAAGATCACAGGACAAAATGGCTAATATATCGCTTATTATAGACTTTGCAGCTTAGGAATCAGTTGTGAACATATTGGAAATGATATATGCTGAATATTCCTGTGACCTTGAATTTGACCTTTGACCTCATTTTCAAGGTCACATGACAAAATGGCTAATATCTCGCTTATTATCGACTTCACAGTTTAGGAATCAATTGTGAACATATAGGAAATGATATATGCTGAATATTTTCGTGACCTTGAATTTGACCTTTGACCTCATTTCCAAGGTCGCAGGACAAAATTGCTAATATCTCGCTTATTATCGACTTTACAGCTTAGGAATCAATTGTGAACATATAGGAAATGATATATGCTGAATATTCTCGTGGCCTTGAATTTGACCTTTGACCTCATTTTCAAGGTCACAGGACAAAATGGCCAATATCTTGCTTATTAGCGACTTTACAGCTTAGGAATCGATTGTGAACATATAGGAAATGATATATGCTGAAAATTCTCGTGACTTTGAATTTGACCTTTGACCTCATTTTCAAGGTCACAGGACAAAACGGCCAATATCTTGCTTATTAGCGACTTTACAGCTTAGGAATCAATTGTGAACATATAGGAAATGATATATGCTGAAAATTCTCATGACCTTGAATTTGACCTTTGACCTCATTTTCAAGGTCACATGACAAAATGGCTAATATCTCGCTTATTATCGACTTTACAGCTTAGGAATCAATTGGGAACATATAGGAAATGATATATGCTGAATATTCTCATGACCTTGAATTTGACCTTTGACCTCATTTCCAAGGTCGCAGGACAAAATTGCTAATATCTCGCTTATTATCGACTTTACAGCTTAGGAATCAATTGTGAACATATAGGAAATGATATATGCTGAATATTCTCATGACCTTGAATTTGACCTTTGACCTCATTTTCAAGGTCACAGGACAAAATGGCCAATATCTTGCTTATTAGCGCCTTTACAGCTTAGAAATCAATTGTGAACATATAGGAAATGATATATGCTGAATATTCTAGTGACCTTGAATTTGACTTTTGACCTCATTTTCAAGGTCAACAGGACAAAATGGCTAATATCTCGCTTATTATCGACTTCACAGCTTAGGAATCAATTGTGAACATATAGGAAATGATATATTCTGAATATTTTAATGGTATTGAATTTGACCTTTGACCTAAATTTCAAGGTCAGTCATTTTATTTTCAAAGTCAGATTACAAAATGGCTTATATCTCGCTTATTATCAAATTTACAGCTTAGGGGTCCATAGTGAACATATAGGAAATGATGTATGCTGAATAGTTTGGTGATCTAGAATTTAACCTTTGATCCCATTTTCAAGGTTAGAGATATGGCGATTTCAGTGGTCCCCTTGAATTTGACCTTCAACTTTCTCGGCCTAACTCTGTATATTTCTCCGGTAACCTTTCTAGCCCATTGGGCTAATTTTTTTCTATTTTTTTGCTATTTTAAATCACATGGGCAATCACTCAGCCGTGACCAGTCGTGGTTGCCGTACTATTGTACTAATGTATAACGAAATGCTAGTTTCATTGTTGGTGAGGCAATTTAGAGGTATGGGCAATGGTTACACCGAATGCAATCGGAATACCCAACGTTGTACTAACTACAGTGCTACCGTTGTACATCGATCGTAATCCTGATCCCATGTGAGTGAAAAATACACCCATTGCACTATTAGAAATTCGGTATTATCGCCCCTTTGTTTTTCCCCAACATGGCCTTGGCATTGCTCAAAGTGTCATTGAGATCACTCTCAACTCTTCTCAGCAACTCATCGAAATTGACTTACCAAACGCATAGCTCACACCGGGGACACCTTTGTTGTGCAAGTCGTTTCTCTTTTCATTGAGGCTTGAAATGCGAGAACACAATTCAATTGAGTCTCGTTAGATGAGTAGTATCAAGGAGCTACAGATCCTATTTGAGTCGATTGGACAGTTAGCAACTTGAGCAATGTCAAGGTCAATTTAGGGGAAAAACAATGGGGCGATAATACCGAATTTCCAATAGTGCAATGTGTGTATTAACAAACGTGTTATTCACGTTTCACTCCCCAAAACCTAACTCCACCCGTACTCAGGCATACATACACATGCCAAACTGCACCGACACGTTACAGACTTATACAACACTCGACACTTTTTAGCCACAGTATATTTCCCCATTCACGCGCTTACCAACCAGCATAGCAACACATGACGAAAGAACATTACAACCAATCACGACTACTCATATGCATCACATGACACCTAGAAACTTGTCCCCTGCAGAGATCTGGATCGACAGCTGATCGAGGAAGGAGCACATGGTTCAAGTTTGTCGCATAAGCAAGATGTCTGAAATGGCCGCCATTGTTGTATAAACATTAACAGGCCAAACTACCAAGAATAGTCAAATAACATCTAGAAGAATCAGGGAATACTATACTCAGGGTGATAATATCGTGGGATAGACTATTCGTTTAGTGGATAGCTGTTCATGTGTGTGACTCATCGACTATTCGCCTATTTCGGATAATAAACGTTATGAAAAAGAACGTTACGACTCGGTTTGTACAAAAATATTGACATTACGATCTGATAAGGGTTAGTATTTCTTCCCGCCGCAAAAATGCGTCGCATTTTATAATGTCTCGTACGGCTTCCGTAATTTTGAAGACCTAACTAATGTCCAAATTATGTCAGTTGGAAAACCCACCGTCATCCCCAACATCATCTACATCACCTGCCTGGGTGGAGTAAATAATGTATATATACATAGTATGTGGTGTCAGCTATGATCATCAATCATCAGAATGTGGAAAATTACTGCGGGCAACGTTTCTTAGCTTTTTTCTTTGGACTTAGATTTTAGCGGTGATGTGTGCTTAACTAATGAGAAAAACAGGTTTGTCACTCACACCTGACACTGTTTGGAAGCTGATTGGCTGTAGTGTGTTCGGCTTGGACACCACGATTATAACATGTTTTATATCGTATTCGTCAGATGCATGTACATGTAGAGTTGGTACATCCTATTCCCCGATATGAATCACTTTTGTTATCCAGACCTATGACATTGAGTTCACATGGTGGAACATTATTATCTACGATATATAATGCTTCATGCATGCCAAGTAGTAATATCCCACAAAAGTTGCCTTTATCCAATCCGGTTCGAATCAAGTCTGACAAATGGACAACACTTGTTGCTGTTGAATCTGGTTTTCTAAAGCCACACTGAAATTGATGAAGTATGTTGTTCTGGGTGACATGGCACTGAGAACAGAAACTTGTCTGTACTTGCCTCTATTTTGTTTGACTTTTGTACCGCGGTACAACTTTTATTTGTATGGAATAATCATGCTCTATATCTTATTTGAGTGTTAATCAGGTTAACAACATGTGCGATTGCACTGGTACCATCCATAATAAATAGCGCTGCGTGGGATTGGTTCAATCCATCAGTTACTTAAGTGCATGACGGTTTGTTTGAGACTCACAGTTTCCAGCTTGCTACAGTTTCAGAATCAACTGGTATCTATATTAGATCTATATTATTTAGTGACCTGACTCCACGATACTTAACACACGTCATGTTCTAAATAAATTTGTGACATACAAGTGTTTTTGAATAACTTTTTTTAAAACTTTGACATAAAATAAACACGCAAAAATTATAGCAATTTGAACTGGATGAATTTGCTCGATGTTTGGGACCTGGATGAATTTGCTCGATGTTTGGGACCTAAAACATAATGACGGAAGAAAATTCCCAAGCGAGGAGCTGATGACGGTAAAATTTGAGAATGATCACCCAATTTTATTACGACCATACGGAGGCCCTAATATGATATGGCATTGCTGAGTTCTATTGAAAAACAATCGAAATGTTCGCTCAACCTGTCAATTAATGGTCCAATTCATCAAATCGGTCACTCAATATACTCAATTCATAATACTGAGTGAACGATTTATTTCATCCATATAATTGCTTCATGAATAGAGCAAACACAGATTTGTGAATCATTCCAATGTAACTTTCGTTAATTCCATAATGTAAATTACAGATCAAAATCAAGTAAATATGTGTTGTTTTTATACCAAATGTCTGTAATTGTCGCTGCCCATGTATACACCCATGATTAGAGAGGGTTGCATCCACATGCGTGCCTTTTGTGTATGTGACCTAACATCAATAAACGATCACAAATAAATAAATCAAAAATAAATAGGTATGGTATTCACTCAATGTACTACTACTTATTGAGTTTCCGAAACTGAACTGAATTAAAGTTTACTCGTACACTCAATTTATTTTTACGTTTTTCAATTGAGCGAACGGTTTATTTTCTCCGTGTTGTATTCCTCCGTACTTTCACACAAAAACGACCTTACAACGGGTGAGAAAAATCAGCTATTCGGGCTTTGAATTCATATGTGATATATATTTTTCTCTCGCCCAACGCTTCAGCGAATCTTTCCTCGTCTAAACATTCCGCCTCACGTTTAGCCATGTTAAAATTAGTATAGTACTTATTCATCAAGTCAATGTGAATTTTCTCAATACTTGGTATCACGTCTTTTATATTCAAGCCATTTGAGTTCCTTTTATCATTATCACGTTCAAATGAAATAATATAGAACAATTTTTATATTGAACTGCCTACTCTTGAATCTGGTAAAAAAAATGTATAGGTTCAATTTGAAAATTCACTTGTAAAATTACAGTCAGTAAAACATTTTTGTCATGTGAAGTGTACCAATAGTTTCTCCCCATTTTGTTACATTTTCTGTGATATAATTGCCCTCGTTGATACCCGTGTATATTATTTCATTATTTAATAACTTCTTGTTGTGGGTCGGAGTGAGTATAGGCCTACTTTCGTTCAAATTTTGGTTTGGAATGGATGTTCTATAAGCCTAGGCTTCCATGTACATGTATGTGCGGGACAAGTGAACATTTTAAATAGATATTAAAAGACAATAGATTGTTTTTTTTAGGAATACAGAGAAGTCGCAATCCTAATTCATTGATTTGTCAACATGGTCAAGGTGACACGAGTTTTGCTTCATTCCCTAATTGTGGAAATTTGGAAATTTGCATTAGCGAAAATGGAAATTTGCATTAGCAGTTTGTAATTGCATATATATAGGCCCAATACACATGCATGAGGAGATCCAACTGGGTCTGTATTTTCTTGAATACGTACTTACATTTGATGGAGAAAAAGTTCAGCAGTCCGAGAGTATTCTATGGCATGGATGTGTTGTAACAATAGCAAACCTTGCGGGTAATTGGCATAGCACCCGCGCTCATTATTGCCAATTCGTGAAGCCAGGATGTCATTAGCGGTCTACCTGCTGGGACCCAGTGCTAGGTGATAGGCCATCTCAGGACATCTCACATCGGCGACCAGAGTAGCTGTTCGGAACTTTTCTCTATTTTCTTTCCAAATCAAGCGCTGTTTATCCTCTTTTAGACTTTTACTACATGTACTTTGGGTGTCGGGAACTATTATCTTGAAAATGGACTATGAACCATATTGTGTGGAAAATGACATATTTGATACATATATGGACAATGCATGGTGTTATGGTTCAATATTCTCACTCTCACTGACGTGCAAACGAATACAACAGACGAAATGCAGTACATTCTAATTTATTTTTCAAACATATTTATTTCCTGATGAAACGAGAGAAAAACTTTATTGGAAATTGCCCTTATATACACACATGAACCCCCTGTAGAGTTTTACACACGTGCAAATAATATGTCTTTACTGTGTTCTAAAAAATCATCCATTCCCTCCTTGTCCACAATAAATTTTTAACAATTGATACGTTATCATCACCCGAAACTTGTTTGAACCCCGGTGTATTCGGAAGCGTCAACCGAATACCATCAACCCAAAAATTATGTAAATACAGACAGAATTGTCCAGCTAATTTAAGATCATGTCGTGAGTTCCCCCGCCCTGAGACCCCAAACCCCATTGCCCCCCATTCCCCCTGCACCCACCCAGACCGTCTGCGATCTTTCAGGACCGCCGTAAGACCGCCCAGACCTCCTGCCCCGTGAGTAGGATCCAGTCAGTCTATGAGCTCTCTCAGAGCCGCCCTAAGACCCGCCCAGACCTCCTGCCCCGTGAGTAGTATCCAGTCAGTCTCTGAGCTCTCTCAGGGCCGCCCGAAGACCCGCCCAGACCTCCTGCCCCGTGAGTAGGATCCGGTCAGTCTATGAGCTCTCTCAGGGCCGCGCTAAGACCCGCCCAGACCTCTTGCCCTGTGGGTAGGATCTGGTCCGGTGGTAACAACCAGCTATACTGTCCTTTGTCTCGTAGTTCTACGGTATAGACGTATTTGATTCCTGCCACTCCACGCGCCCAGTCTCGAGATGTACCTGCCGACTTGTCTGTGGGTATACAAGGTCAGGATTAAGAAATATACAATATATGAAAATAATACGTAGTAACAAAGCACGAAATTAAATTGAACAATTTCATTTCAGAAATTATATCCCTGAAGTTGCTAGACGTGATGCCGTTTTTAATATACTCACATAACACAGAGGAAGCAGCGCCGAATGTGTAATTTTGTCCATGAGCTGAATAAATCCCGTCCTTCATTGCCAGACCAAATTTCTCCTTTTAAAATATGAGATGATATGTGAATGATTTTCTTTATGATCCACAAATCTCATTTGCTTTTGTCAATTTCACATTGCCAATACAATGCCAATCATAGGCTACGGTATTTATTGTGCACCATAAACGAGCAAAGTTACTGACAAGATCGCCGAAGTCTTTTGGACGCCGGTCCGTGTACCCCCAGGGTGCCATGATAAGCTGTCCCTTAGAGTGGAGGCTGAGGTAGAGGAGCCAGTCGCCCTCGCCTGCTGCCAGCATGTACTCCGCAAGGGCCCGGGCCTCGGGCTCAGACAGCGGGGAGGGGCCGCGGTAGTTGTTAGCGCACGGGTCCTGGCTGACGCCCACGTCTGTGGAACGGGGTGGAGGAAAATTTTCAAAGGTTTAAGCTGATTCTGAGAAGAGGTTGCTAAGGAGATTGTTGAGGATGTCTGAATCGCCACTTGATTCTCAGAAGCACTTCGGTCGATTGCTACTTGTAGAAACCCTACGGTCTTAAGCACACAGGGTCTTCCCGATTATGTATCTCGTGTTAATTCAATCTTCAAAATCGCAATAAGCAATCGCCGACTAAATGCCCAAAGAAAACGAATCCACACAGTATCCTCACCGCCCCAGTGGAAGTCAAAGTTCCTGTTGGCGTCAGTTCCCACACAGAACGTATCGGGGTTAGGGCGCCTGGTTTTCCGCCATAGCCGGTCCTATTGTAGGAATCAACAATACTCAGTTCCTCGACATTTGAGGTCGATTAGTCGCTATTGAAAGATAAAATCTTTGCGACCATCAGCTCTGGTTTCGTTTCAGCTCTGAGGACGTTAATGTTGTTAACATTACAATAATTATTTTCGAGTGTATCGATAGCTTGACTGACCGTTTCCCAGGTGAAGTTGTAGCCGTCAGGGTTGAGACAGGGTAAGATGTACCACTCGTAGGTATCTACGATATCTCGTACGGAGTCATCCTTGTCATAATCTTCCACTAGCTGCAAAATCACAACACAACGCATATATTCAAAACGTCACAATAGCGTCACACTTATGTTGTGGTAATTATTTGCTAGTAAAAATCATTGTTTTATCGACTAAGGTTATGTTCAGTTATGTATAAACCTCTAAATTATTCTGTTATGTATGAAGCTCTTCATTGAAACATACATTTAATTATGTAGACGTATACATATTATATATATATTGTGTTATGTATATTGCCTTTCATTGTTGAAAATTATTTTGGATTTCACCATGATGATGAACCAATGCCACAGTCGGGTCAAGAAATTCGAGATATATCAGGTAGAAATTCGACACGACATTTGCAAGACACATCAATTGACACAGTACTTACCCTCTCGATAATATACTGAGCCGTGGCATGAGAGATCCATTCCCGAGCGTGAATACCCGCATCGATCCACACCTTCTTCTTGTCTTTACCACTTGGCGCACCTGTGATCTGTAAACAAAATTCAACAAATATTTGCGCATAATCTAGCTGCCTCGTTGAAAGATATCCCCATCGGTAATCAACAAACATAATTAAACAACCCAATTTATGACGTAATGCTGAGTTCCCTGGAGGTGTTCGGATGAAATTTATCATCATGATCATCGGTTCATGGTATTTTCGTTAGAATATCCCGACGTCAATGTCGTGTCAATCGAAATCTTATCTTCTCGGTGTCATAATTTGAACATATTTTGTCATTATTATATTGACTTAGCCGTGTCATCAAGCTAGAAAACAGGATGTAACCCTCTCCTATACGAGTGTAGGTATCAATCTATTACCACAAATACAGTAGATTTTGATGATGACAATAACAAACGTAAAATACAACATTTTGCAATAGAAACAAAGCCCGACCAAATAGTTTATCCAAACACACACTGGCGTCATCAGGGGCAGACAGTGTGTTAAATGTAGTTGTTTCTACTGTACACCTGATGGAATTAGTATACAACTGCCCAACAGCCTATGAAAATATTTTTAGAAAGCCAAAACAAACCCCATGGAACAGATATATGACAAGTACATAAGTACCCAATCAATAGCCAGAAGGCTACTGAGTTGATGGTATCCTCGGGGACAGATTTAACGTCCGCCAGCAGTGACACCGACTCAGTGGTATGAATGTAGGTATCAATCTATTACCACAAATTATTAATACAGTAGATTTGGATGATGACAATAACAAACGTAAAAAACAACATTTTGCAATAGAAACAAAGCCCGACCAAATAGTTTATCCAAACACACACTGGCGTCATCAGGGGCAGACAGTGTGTTAAATGTAGTTGGTTCTACTGTACACCTGATGGAAGTTTATATTTAGACACGACTCAAACATATTGTCTTTTCAAGCCTATATAAATTGTGGCATCGTGTAGGTTTTATCATGTTTATGAAATTATCTCTATACTCAATTCTAATTGGCAATTTTTTTCATGGAGTTATCACTTCACAGCATTTGGTCAATGTACTGTTTTCCCTGAAGTTGGAGCATGTACTGTTTTTCCTGAAATTGAAGCAGTTAATGATAAATATACATTTAATCATATTTTATTCATTTCTGATGGAGCATAATCCAATTATACAAACAAATATATGCCTCAAGCAGTTGTTTTTTGAGTCGGCATGAAAGAGGAATTATGTAAATCATATTCCGTACGATATGCCTGCCAGAAGTGACCTCAATTTATCATAACAGACGAAACACACAAAGATTCCATCAAAAGAAATCAACTCATACGATGAATTCGCCAAGCATTTGAGGGGCTTGACATGAGCACCATATGCTCTTTCGCAGATAGTATACAACATTGGGCCGACCAGAATGGGAATTGGGAGAAGCCGGGACAAACAAGGGAGACGTTTAGCATATGACTAGGGACCCGTCATTGTTTATTACCACATGCCTTCGGTTGCTTCTACGTGGGACACAGGGGGTGGGGGTGTACGTCGCTATGGACGATCAGAGCACCCACAAGTGTCGACTAAACTGGATTCTACAGCAGAGCAGGCAAGCAGGGGAAGAGATTTCCCAGAAGATAAATTAATACGAGGGAGCGGCGGGGCAGACTGAGGCATGTAAAATGTCAGATTTTGTGGGTTGTCTGTTTTTGAGTTGTTTTTTTTTTCTCCTCTGGCCTGACTTCATTTCGTTCTGACTTTGAATCTGGGAGGTCCGCAAGGAAAAAAAATACGTTTACATGCACTGCCACACAGTGATCTATTTTATAATATCAATTAATTGTGCTATACATATTTTCAGCAAACCCTGCACATCTCAATGTAACTTCATCGCTGTTTAACCATAGTCGATTCCATTATAATTAATTATTTGTCGTACATATTCCAGAAAGCAGTCACTAATGAGTCACGAATTCAATTTGTGTGAAAGGAAATCTCCACTTTGACCCTATAACACCCCAGAGAAACATATATCATTCTCCACAAACGAGGAAAATGGTACCTCCGTTGGACACATTACCGTCAGCGGCGATCATAAATGTTGACATAATTGCAGTATTAATCAGAAGTGTTGAACGGATCTATCAAGAATATTGCGCCCGCTGTGTTTACCTTCATGGCCCTGAGCGGTCGGCCCTCATACGACGCCCCGATATCGACGATAGCGCAGCGTCCACCACATCGGCTTGCCATCAGCTCCAGAAAGGAAAATATCTAAACCGCGGGACGAAAATAAATTGAATTGGATTTTCTTGTATGCAGGTACGTCCTTCAACGGCTATAGATTAATAATTGAAGGTCATTGCCCATTCGTTCGTTGTAATCATTCCGTTGTTGAGAGTTTTTCATGTCAATAATACAATGACAAGGGAGACATGAAAATCATGTCATAATTACCTGGGAATTGGGAATGGACATACGACATGTTCACTTTACGTGACGTCTACAGACCTCATCAAGAGGATGATAGCTCCTAAAGTAGTATTCATCTGCCACTTTGGCTCTGAAGTTCATCTCCATGTGCTGATTGAGATCACTATCATAAAATATGTAGATTTTTGTGTTATTGACATTCATTTCTATGTGGTTCAGAATTCCCAAGTGTAACACAAAAATTAGGCTTGCTTATATAATGTTTTATTTATTTATTTTTCCTTTGAATACTCACTATTTTCAAGCACTTTATTATGTTCCTTTGCTTGTCAGAAAAAGAATCATAATTATTCGTTCACCTTTGTAGATCGTCGGATATAATGTCGTAGGGAAGGTCATGTTGTAGCAGTGACGTCACCAGTTTGCCATAGTAACTATCAGAGCTGATGATATCGACGAGGTATGGCAATATCACATCACGGACTGTGTTAGCCTCCTCATCGTCGTCCCAATACCTCAGCTAAAAGCAGAACCCAGTCGTTTAGATATTTTAGCAAAGTGATAAAAAGTCAAAGTTGCGTTTCCTTGTATTGACGAGTAGAGCAAGAAAAAGGGTTAAGAAACCTAATAAAAATTATGCGTTGAAATCATTTGATGAAAGTTCATTTTGATTCATTAATAATCATACATTATATTTATTCACAAAACAAAGCTGAATGTAACTACATTTATACTGTCAGTAAGTTACCTCCTGGGCCGAACGTTTGGTGATTTCATGGATGTGGTCCAAATGTGCTCCATTGCTTGGGTAAATTCTCAAAAGTTTATGTCTGAAAATATCCGAACAGTTTCAGCAGGCACAATTCCGAAGAAAACAAGACATTGATAATATTTACAACGTAATACAACGTCTTGCAATTTGTAATGAAAAAAATGTTAATAATTTGACATCCCATACATTGTATGCACATAATCATTTATGAAAAACGTAAGCAATCCAATATCATTCTTCAGAATGTAAATGTCCGTGGCGAGATCACATTCAATGTTTTATACTGAACTTATTTCGGAAGAATGAATAATCTTCTTAGTTAAAATTGAAATAGAAACGGAAGAAAACCAAACAATGAAACAAT
The DNA here is from genome assembly GCA_949152475.1 of Terebella lapidaria. Taxonomy (NCBI): domain Eukaryota; kingdom Metazoa; phylum Annelida; class Polychaeta; order Terebellida; family Terebellidae; genus Terebella; species Terebella lapidaria. Next base: position 20,699,448 of record OX424564.1, on the reverse strand, counting down.
CGGAAGAACGATCTTTCAGCAAGTTTCAAATATCTCAGAATCGATTCGGAAAAAAAACCCCACAACTATCATCATATTTCCACATCTGTGACGAATAGAAGTTATACCATCGATACCTTTATTACTCACCCTTTATATAACGCATTGTTCTTGACACAATCCAAACGACCAATTAATCCCAACGACAAAAATACTATCCGCAGTAGCGCTTGGGACATAGTTCCGACCCGCACAGCGCTCTAATCCATTGTGGACTGTCCCTCCCGCTACAGCGCAAGCACCCTGACTCCTTCTATCTCCAACATATGGAACTTGCACTTGCAGCCTAGTAGCGCCCTTGTCGTTAGCTTCCGTGACACCCGAAATCGTTCTACGTCACTACAACACAAGGGCCGTCTCGTTACATGCTTTGCCGACCGCATGCCGCCTCCTCGCCAGTCGGGGAAGACAAATGCATGGACACTCCAATCTTGTCATTTCTGGTGGGTCGTGGGATAAATGGAAAGCCGCCGCTTCCCTTTTGCAAGTCAAGTGCTGTGCCCTAGAATGATGACAATTTTATACGTCTAGCACACTTCGTTATCCACACAAAACATGAGTGATATGCCCGATATTACAGAAGCGGAAGAAGACACTATATTATCTTTAGGTGCACTATATAATTATTAGGTGCACATTGGAATCAATGAAAGTGTTCTGTCATTATTGTTTCTATTTTTTCATAGATGCAGTTCTTGTACCCGGTTGTTCAGTTTCGAATTGTACAAATCGTTTAATGTAGATAAACAGCATTTTATCCAGAATCTCTTACCAAAACGAACCAATAACGAGCACAATGACTGAGCTAACTGAACTAGCCTGGTATGGAATAATCAGCTCAACTTCTCAGGTAAAGAGTCTGCCGTCAGCTAGCAACGAATTCCACTTTTATGGGAAGCGTGATGTAGTCCTATCTACTTGATGTGACAATTGTACATGTATGTATGTAAGTATGTATGTAAGTATCAATCTATTACCACCAATACATCCACATTGATGATATCAATAACAAACGTAAAATGAAACATTTTGCAATAGAAACAAAGCCCAACCAAATACTTTATCAAAAGACACTGGCGTCATCAGGGGCAGACAGTGTGGTTAATGTAGTTGTTTCTACTGTACACCCGATGGAATTTGTATACAACTGCCCAACAATTTCAACAATTTCAAATGGTAATTTGTGTTTGATATTATGTTTGTTTATATCATGTACACTATAAACCTAATCATGTCAGTAGAACATTGTTTACATCCCTGAAAATTAATGTTTCGGGCAGAGTTAGATTTAATATAGTATGCAGTTGGATATTTTCTTTTCTATATGTTTCCCACTTCTTAGGTAGAATAATACCGGTATAAGTGATAGATATCCATGGTCATTTGATAGACATAGACGTGGAATCAATACCCAGTATTAAGTATTCCGAGCAAACAAAACAGGGTCCGTTAACCAATCTCATAGTCCGGGGACAGAAAGTCATATCAGGCATACGAAGTGAGAGAAAACAAAAATGACAGGGAAACTCATGAACCCCCAAAAATGGCCATTAGGAGGTGAAATCAGGTGTTCCGGAAAGAGTGAGCATTTCCTGCCCCACTAGTGGCACCCGTCATGAATTCCCCAAAATTAACATGAAAATAGATCTAGTTGCATGGCAGACATGGATTTGGTGTATTTATCAACCAGATCATGATGACGTCCATAGAATTTCTTAAACGCAGCTGTAAGTCTTGGTATAACATATCCTTGTCGCAGCAGTTTAGAGACTAGCTGGGCACTTCGATAGACAAAGTCCTCATATTGCAACTAGCTCTGGAATAGCGTATAAGTTGAGAAACAAACACACCATATGCCGGTGACATAGGAATGTTGCTGCTTAGAAAAGGGAAATTTACTATGGAAAAATTGAAATCATCACGTTTGTCATATAATCTAGTTGACAGGTTAGAATCATTATCAATCTCCAACCTCCGGTCTAGATAGTTGGAAAAATTAGCGGAGTCTGTAGTATCCTTAATTTCAAGTTCCTTAGGATATATGACATCCAAATAATCACCAAACTTGGGATTATTTAGTGACAATACATCATCTATGTATCGGAAAGTGAAATTAAAATTACATGTTAGTTTCTTAGAACCTCCTCGTTGTAAATGTTGGATAAAATCTGATTCATATGAGTATGAAAATAGGTCTGCCAATAATGGTGCACAGTTTGTACCCATGGGAATACCAATAGTTTGTTGAAATATTCGACCACCAAATTCCACAAAAATATTATCAATCAGAAAATTAACCATATTTACCACATCTATTTCAGTATATTTGTGTGGGGCATCAGAGTCGCCTTTAACAAATTAAGCGGTATTATATTTAACTATAATATAGTGGTACCGACGTTGTCCCTTTTTAGAGAAAAATGAATTATTGATTAGTTTTTTAAGCTGAGATTTCAGTTCAGAATGAGGTATAGTTGTGTACAAAGTGGAGAAATCAAATGTTTTGATAGACGTTACATATTTACCAATAAAGTTTAAAAACCTAATGGAATTACGCAACTGGGTAATTAGCATACCCAGTTTGTTTAATCTTTGTGTATACGTGAAAACAATCCCCGTATGATAAACAACAGTGAGTTCACGACAGTACACTATTCACTCATACGTGTACGTTTTGTCCCATGATTAAAAAGCACCCTGCTCTGTTTACACCTGCAACCAATGATATGGCACACCAGCGCAGTTAGGCAAACAACACAGATGCTTATTTTGCCAATGTAATGACGTCAAGACATTTGTATTCGCCTTCTATTCAGACTGTTGCATATTATGACAGGCAATCATCTAGCAAGGCCTGTTTGTCTCCGACAGCTTATTCCTTACTTGTTTTGTAGTTTCGCTATATACATTATCAAATGTAGATTAAGAAATTTTTTTTTTGGTATCATCTTCCATTCCCAGAAAGAGAAAGACGCCTGAGTGATCGCTAACAATAATTCCTGATATATCTTTTTAACCTCAGTATTTGTGTCAATATATGGTCAATTGGTGCGGCAGAATGATGTGTCTGTAAATTTTGTGCTTGACAAAGTGTTTGAGATATCCGGGCACTGTGATGGCGCGATAACAATGTCCTAGAAATCGCACGTAGGTCTTCGGCTCCTAGTCGCACAGTAGGGTTACGCTTAGAGTCGACTTCAGTGAACCAAATGAATGTAAACCAAAGCAGTATGAGTCATTGGAATACGGTGTGGTGTGGATATCTGTTTTCTAGAACAGGGTCTTGACATTGAATAGGAAATCTAGTTTATGAAATGAAATAATACCAAATAGTGAATATATTTGGACAGTGTTATACTGCACATGCAATTGAGAAGTGTTCCTGGCTACGTGCACATATAATTGTAACTAGCCAAAATTGACAAGATATGTGTATCACCCGCATACTAGTACATCAAGTTGGTAGAGAAGACGCTTTTTGAAAAGTGTTTGATTCACAAAACTGAATAAAAATGATGTAAATTGTGTGGGTTATTACAATTTCTAAATGTTTAGTATGGTGCATCAACCATCATCTCCATTATTATTCAATAGGAAGTTCTCCTGTTGGTCGATAGAACCATCATATGAACCCAGCACGGATCATAGTCCCGGATGTACCGACATCAATTACAGGATGTTCTAGCCATGACATATGACAAGTTCAGTATCACTTGTGTTTGTGGTCGCAATCGAACTTCTTGCACCGTCAGGAATAGGTCTTCACGGGATGTTTGTGGGTAGTGCGTAGGCGAACCGTTAACATAAACGTTCAAGGTCGACACGTTAAACTAGTAGTGAAATGATATATTTAAGATTAGGTAATGATCGTCGTTAAGAAGGGTACACGGTGTTCGATTTCAGTCGGTACATTTGCCACATGGTCGGGTTCATTTGCATAGCGTGGTAAATATGCGTAAAATTCCAAGATGAGAAAGATCCTTGGTATTGCTAAGCCATCACCAGTGTTCAACTTGCATTGACTCATATAAGACAAAATTTTGCATTTTTGGAATCAGGTGCAATATAACCTCCGTTTTTTTATGATAGGGGATAGAATATGGGGTCACGTCAAATGAATATCATGACAATACACAGTGTATAATATATTCGTTTTTGTGTTCGGTATCATGTTTGTTTATATCATGATTTCGAAAGATACGATACAGTTGGATGTGTATATATGAATTATTATGTATGTATGATTTACGAATTGAATTAAATATGATTATTTTACAGGAAATTCAATTCTACATGTATCAAATCGAAAATCGTGTCATCCGTTTTAGATGTGAATGTAATGATAATATCTTATGTTTCGATGGCCATATTGAAAAAAGATTATTGATGAACAAATTGTTCAGAAAAGACAGGTACCTGAAAATATCAGTGATGTGAAGCATTCATTTGAGCTGTTGATGACAACACGACCGGACAAATCAAACAATACCATGGATATAACTCACCAATAATTGTCAGAAGAACAGCGATCTGTCAACAGGTCTGCATTTGTGCATTATTTTGGTCTCATCAGAAAAAACACATATCACCATTGAGGCAGTGTATTGTGGGTTACTGTCATATGGCATAATGTTACATGGATTATGTATTGTGCACGATTCGAAATACAATATTAACAAATTGAGATGATAAATGGGCTACCTGTCACAGCTAACCTACTTTTTTTTATAATATTTACACTGGTATCGGTTCTTCTATCAGGTCATACATGTACATGTGAGCCGAAATGATTAATTAACAGCCTCCTGTCGTTATGAAGGTGATAGGAAATAAAGGGGCAGTTCATCTGCAGACTTGTTGATATTTCTGCCCACAAAAGACAGTTCAGCGTTCTGACGTCTGACATTATCCCATAATGAGATTTTGACCACCCAATCATTATCTTCCGTCCCATATTCTGATAGTTTCTTGCACAAGTGATATTTTTTGTCACCTAGATCTATTTGAATTTAATAGAGACATACATATTGTGGGGTGATTTGCTTAATACATGTATGTTATCGCATTCAGAGATGTTTATTCATACAGAGATTTTCATATCGGAGACGTGGTAATTGATGCAATGCCAAACATATTCACCTCAAACTATTTGAGTGCAAGTCCATACTTAGTCCTGCCATTTTTATTTTTGAAAGATGATATTACCATGCCAATATAGAGTGTACAATTCATAGTCTAACGAATAATACTACCAGTGCCAGACAGAATCAAGCAAACTTTATGGAACTTGATGAGCCTCCACATATGGCTATAAGGAGGTAAAAAAAAGGTGTTTCGGAAAAAGTGGACATTTCCTGTTCCACATGGGGCACCCGTCATGAATTCAAGAAAAAAATGCAATCAAGTCCAGCTGCATACTAGCTTTGTGTACTGATCAAGAAGATCGTAATAACGTCCATATAGTTTTTCAATCACAGCTATTACTATTGCTGTAACACACACACTTGCACAGAAGTTTGAAGACAATTAGATGGAACTCTCGTGAACGACTCCACTGAGTCAGCTGAAGAGTAGTGCCCTGGACCGGCAGACAATAAGTATTTGCTCTGAATTCAATTCACATCTACGGGGAACCAATACCAATTATGCCATACAACTGCGGCGTATGACTTGAATATATGGATTGTACTGCAGTAGTCAATGGAGTTGTTCAAGCAAATAGACTTTTGACACGAAGCCACTGAAGATGTCCTGACACGGAGCTCATTTCTGTTGGAAGGGTCACGCAATATTTACGAGAACGTTTATCGGCCATGTTTCTATTTTTATCTCCACAAACATCTGTACATGGTAATAGTGTTATGAATAACAGAACTTGACAGAAGTTTTATAATGAAAATTACCGCTACATGATAAAGTGCAGAATTTATTTGTGTGTGTGTTTTTTGTGCATGTATTTATGGTGTTCCAAAAGGGCCATCGCTTTGTCGCTTTGGCGGGTATAGGTCGATAGGCCGACATACCGATAAGTCGATACGATAACCCGACAAACCGATAACCCGACAAAGCGACTATCCGACAAAGCAATAGGATAATTCGACAGGTCGAGAATGCGATATCTCAATGCGAGCGTGCGACAACCCGATACGAAAAGCCGACAAGCCAGGGATGTCTTCTATCGGGATATCGATTTTTCGCATCGGCTTTTCGACTCATCGCCTGACCCAATTTATATCGCGCATCAATCTCATCGAACGACATCGGTGTAATATGGAAGATAGAGTCCATGTTTAACAAGATTATTAACTATTTCCACTGAGGGTTATGCTTAACTAATACAGAAATCAGGGGCGTAGCCAAAGATTATTGAAGTGTACCCAAAATCTTCAACAACACGGTCTGGGGGGTTGGGGGGCGCCGGAAGCCCCCAAGAAATTTTTAATTTCAACACTTTCTGGAAGCTATTGTAGGCTATATTAGGGACCGCAATTAACAATTTTTTTTCAATATTCTGGCTACAATTGTTGAGAATTATTTCAAAATTTAAATTTAATTTTTTAGCACTTTCTGGAAGCCATTCGAAGATATATTAGGCAGCACATTCAACAATTTTTATTCAATATTTTAACTTAAAATGTTAGAAATTATTTATACTTTAAAAAGTGAAAATTATATAGTATTTTCGCAATTTAGCGTTTTCTCCCGATATTTTACAAGTATACACATGTAGAAGCGATTCGCAGTCCGTTCAAGTAAAAATATTTCCAAGATTCGTTTGCTGCACTTTCAATAATGCATAAACTGGAGGTATCATGTCATATGAATGCTGGTGGAATATTGTGCTAAAAACTGGCATTCGTTTCCTTCAAGTAGATAAAGAGGATATATGCAGCACAAGGTACTCTTACAATTTTACAAAGTTCGATTTCGGATTTATTACTGGTAAATTATCAAATGAAAGAGGTCGTTCGAGTCTGTATATTGAAACCAATCAAGGCTTTTGTCAAGGGAATTTTCAGGTTTGGCCAATTGGTTCAACACCATTAAAAACAAGTATGGACGACAAATGGGGCGGCCTAGGTTTTTACCTTAGAGAGTACCTATATAGGAGACTTTATATATATAAAACAAAACACCAATGGGCTCAGTCTGAGCATATGTCTAGTCTGGTTAAATTAGTATAGTAATATTGCGTGTAGGTTACTCAGCTCTAAAGTATGTAGTACTGTAGGCCTACTAAACGATCATGGTCAGACCGGCACTGCCGAGGAGGGTCGGGGGGAGGAGGCTGTAGTAGGTAGTAAGTGGTGTAACTTGTGTTTTAGGTAACATTTGAGTCGCTTGTAAAACTGATGATTCATTACCATGTTCCGTTTCTTGATCACACTGCACTCTCCACTCTCACTGACACCAAGGTCCTTATTCAATATTGAATTCCTTAGCATTCGGTTTGGCATTCGATGTCATTTATACATGAACAGGGAACATATAAACAATAATATAGCAAGTTGCGTGATTGTATTGGATTCGTTATTTTTGTGGTGTTTTTTTTATGTCAGCATGAATCAATGTGTACGCAACTGCGTACGTGCGTACGCCAAGCTACGCGCCTGGAAATCATACGTCGCTTGTGGGAACAGAACGTCTTCAGATTTCAACACACTGATTTGTGGATTTCAACACACTGCTTTGTGGAATGAGTGTTTTTGCGCATGCGTGATATAAATTATTTCTAGCGATAAGTCGAAAAGCCGACGCGAAAACTCGATATCCCGATAGAACACAACCTCGACTTGTCGGCATTTCGTATCGGGTTGTCGCACGCTCTTATCGAGATATCGCATTCTCGACCCGTCGGATTATCGTATCGCTTTGTCGGATAATCGCTTTGTCGACTTATCGTGTTGTCGGGTTATCGTATCGACTTATCGGCTTGTCGACTTGTTGACCTATACCCGCCAAGGCTACAAAGCGATGGCCCTTTTGGAACACCATATGTATTTGAACCAGTGCAATCACCGTGTTCACAATTCTGCAGTAACGAGTAAGCAATTATAGAATATGCAACACTAATTCCCAATTTGTTGTATGACATATATATCCATGCGGTATTCCAGTTCTCGATAAAGTCGCACTCTACGATAATTGCTTTCAGGAAAATGGTTAACATTTGTGCAGAGATCGTAAATCAATTCCGCACAGTGGGTAGAGTTGTCAATTTGTTAATTGCAGGATGTCTGACTTGCGGGCAGTGATGCGACTACCTGATGGTAATAATGTTTATTGCTTCGTGTTAATATTTGGTTTTGTTGAAAGTGAACATTGCAATGTTGAATAGAATCAATTATCCGAGCATTGGGACGTAAATTGTAGAGCATGCTATGGAACTTATAGCAATGTTTGCGTGAATTTATATCTTTTATCATATCCCTCTTCATTGCATGACTTATCACGTCACGACCGGCTCTTGTTTCATGTACCGATACTAAAGTATTTTACTTGAAATGTCAAGTAATGGCACACTGAATAAAATAATTTTATGTCAATATGTCATGCGATGTTATGTGTTGTGTCAATTTTCCAGATGTGGGATATTTGAAACGACTGCAATTACAAATCGGATTTCATTTTCCAGTGAATGCAAAATGTATGAAAGCAACATGGACGATTAAATTGGCATCATGGCCAAAACAGAATCATCTCGTCAACACAATTGTTTCATAATTTGGCGGTGGTGGGAAATTCGTGAGTTGCTCGTCTGCAAATTGTCAGATGTTATGCGCCTGTGGATTCTGTCTCCCCACATTTCAGTCATGTTTGCACAAGTGATATTACCTCCGACAATTATATAGTTCATAGCCTCTAAGTCATATATTTTTTTGTGAGTACAGTGTTACCGCGTTCATGTGTTTCAACACTAGTGCCAATAGTCCCGAAGGTGTATATTCATACAGAATTGAGATCTAGATACATATCTGAGATTTGTCATAAAGACACTTCTATCGTATGGAGCAGAATTGGGGCCAAAATTAATGACATGTTATATTTTGCTATATTCAATTTTACCTTGAGATTATAGAATGCTAAATTATCAATTAAAGACATGTAAACTTCAGATTGTAGAAAACACATACAACAATAGGCACATTCTCTGTTTGAAACTTTATCATTTAAACTTTAATGTTTAAACATTTCAAAAATGAACAACCCATATGTGTGAAGAAAGGAAAATAAAATTTATATTTCATTGTTCAATTCAGTAAAATACAAAGAAAACTTTATATATGTTTTCTTCTTCCGTATTTCAACACCTTGCATGTATATAATTCAGGCTTTGTCATTTACCTATTGCTAATTCCGCATTCACAAATCTATCTTTTGTATTTCCAAAGTTCGTGTTTGAAAGTTCATGTTTGAAAGTTCGTATTTGGAAGTCTTGAAGTATGTCACGAAGTATGTCATGAAGTATGTCGCGAAGTATGTTAGAGGAGTGTGAAACTAAATGCTCCCTGATGCTGCCTCCCTGCCGGCGCAAAAGCTCCTGGCTGGCGATGGATTGTCAATAGTGTCTGCACAGCCGACTTCGACGAAACTTTCATGTTGTACCCATCTACCAGCCGTTTTTACTCCGCCAAAATATATTTAATGAAGAGAAAATTAACGGTGAGTTCTCCTTTTCACGTTTTCGAAGTACTCAATCAATTTATTTTGTTGAATTTAATCTCCGAAATGTGGTGTCTGGGCGATAATTAGGGCTTATAGGCTTGTAATCGGCGAAGGCGAAAACGAAGCGAACGTCCATTTTCACGGTGGCTAGGCGTTACGCGTTATTCGGGGAGTGCCGCGTAAAATCATGAGTATTACGCGTTATTCATGAGGAAATGGCAGCCTCTGGTTAACTTCTAGCAGGAAATACATACAATTTCTCTAATTTTACCGTTTTGAAATGTCGGATTTGGTTTTGCACGGAATATTATTCATGATTGTTGTTGAGAGTTTAAATTAAATAAATGAGCCAGTGTAGCGATACCTTCGGCTGCACAATATCTGTCAATGTTGCTTCGACAGCCGCTCTCCTCGGTTTTGGGGTTGAAAAATGTTATATATCGGCATTATTGTGAAAAGAATGAGTGGTCTATAATATTGATATTATGGGCTTCACGTGTGCCTGTCTTGAAAATGTTTCACAATGGTCGCAAGCGCCACTAATCTAGGTTGAATGTGTAAATTGTTTATTTGCTATACTTCACGCGATTTGTGTGAGGGCATTACGCGTATGTGCATGAGTAAATATTTTGTTGAGGTTGGGATATTTCTTTTTTAATGCCAATTTTTCTCCAGTTTTTACTGCTCAATTGACATGATTGATGGAATAAATTCAAGTTCAAGGGATATTGTTTTCACTTAGTGAGCTTTTGTGTAAAAGACACGAAAAGCTCTTAGTATTGTCAATTTCAGATTTATGAAGATTGGGAAGAACATATGGAGGATAACGATAAGTGAGAAGTATCATCATTGGAACATGTACAGCCTCAAATCATACTTAAAAATATTTGTGTATGCATTGCCACCTCGACCATCCCCGACAACATTCACATGTTTCCTCATGCTGTAACGCGTGTGTAGATTTCCGCCCTCAGGCTGATACGCGTAAACCATAAAAAGCTTCTCATTTCATAAAATACTCGATAAAAACAACTGGTTGCATGATGTAACAATAAAAAAAGATTTCTGCGAGCATTCTATGATTTACCAACATGCACTTTGTTGGTTTCACTTGACAGCCGATGATATTTCACAAACAAGTCGCAAGCATGCGGGTGATGTCACAAACTGTGTGTCCATTTTCGTAGATATAACGATGTATGCAAGTAATTCATAGTATCATACGTGATGTTTGCTCATTGGGATGTTCCGTGGATACAGAATTTTAGGAAGTAAATGAACTTTTTCACGAACTCACCTCATTTGAAATGGGGACCTATGTCGTTTCCTGTGCAATTTCCTCACGAATAACGCGTAATACTCGCGATTTTACACGACACTCCCTGAATAACGCGTAACGCCTATCCACTATGATCTTGTGCCCATTATGTTTAAATCCATTCTGTAGATTTTGAAAATAAAATACTACTATTTGTTTATCCATGTACTAGTTGTAACGTTTGACGCCCACAGCACACAGGGTGCACGCGGCGGGCGTCGTAATTACTAGAACTACAACCAGGTAACAGTCCGTCCAGACGAGTCCGGCCGATCATAGATCTACATCACATCATAACACATCATTATCAACATCATCACATACAACATATACATTAGTTGTGGTAATGTTGCCGAATGCAGAGTCTGAGATGCCATGGGAGCGGCACCACAGAACTCGCACACGTGGGCATGTTGCTGGCCGGCCTCGCCGACGGCACTGCCACAGGGCACAGTGCTTACACAGATTAAGGTACCGCGCGGTACCTTAATCAAAGATGGCGGGAGGTAGGTTATGCTTCGACCTTTCATCGGCGATTTCTAGCATATTCATTAGAAATGCGAGTATATTTTTTTGGTTTCTGAGAGGGAGTCACATCATATACATTGTGGATCAGTTACAAGAGATGTTATACTGGCAGTCGTGAGTAATTTGAGGGAGAAGAAATCGGCTTGATTATGGTACCGCGTGAGGTTGATTAAGGTACCACGAACAGCCTTGAATCGTGGATTATGGTACCACAACTACCCAATTTATCCATTTAATGTTTTTTTCTGTTAAAGAGGTGCTATTCCAGTGTTACTTTTTCGACACATAGTCTCCCGAAAATGGCAATATTCACGAGGTTCAGTCTGTTTAAAAGTGTTTAATGTTTAAAAGTGTTTAATGGTGGTTACCAACTTTGTCATAGATGAACATAATATATGAAATAGACATGCTGATACCACCGCCCTCAAGGTAGGGCTCGTTTCCAAGGCAACAGGTCTATTTCCTATAAAATGGCAAAAATATTGAAGATCGGGCTGTCTAAGATACAACCTTGTCTAAGATATAAAACACATGTGGGACAGGGATGGAATGCTACCAGCGTGGCCCCTGTGTGGGACTCGTTGCTATGGCAACAGGCAGTCTTAACCATCCGTGCCAGTTCTATTTTTTTGCACAAACGGGCAAAATAATGAAGATTGGGCTGCTTAAAATTGTTAATGGATAAATAGCCAGGATAATCGGCAAGAATGAAATATATTACATACAGTTGTAAATGACAAGTTTCCGAAGAACAATATTCTACATTCAACGCAATTTTACTGCAATATCTCTCAAATTTTTGTTTCTATTGTGAGCCAGTTTTGTACAGCTAATAGTCAGATTCAATTCATATGACTCAAATGATTACTGAGTACAGGACCTTTTTCACATTTTTAAACGATAAAGTTTACAGAACAAGTAATCATACATACCCCAATAGAACAATTTATGTGCATTTCATAAATACATCACTGCACAGTGCACCATCCTATTGTATGCCAGTTATAAACCTCGCTGTCAATATAGTGTCAGTGGACTCAATTGATATAATCAGTTGATTGACAACGCGGCTTATTTCACATGAACGGTTCTGCTGGCAATTTCTAATATCAAAATCATCTTTCATTTACACCCTGCAGCAGTGCTAGACAAGAAAAAAAGTCTCCAAATTTCCTGACACAGATTCGGAGGCTAAGTTCAGTGATCGTTTTTGAAACGTCTTCAGCGACAAAATTGCCAAGATTATATTAACGTTCTCTGATGATCACCCAGTGCTAAATAGTGACAATCAGATCACATACAAACTCGAGAACTTCAAAAGGCTAACATCAAACGAAGTGTGTAACATCATCAAATCTTCGCCATTGAGATCATCGCGAAGTGACCCCATCCCAATTCCGCTGGTGAAAAAATGTCAGGAGTTTTTGATGAACTCCTTGCTCTGCAGTGGTGTATTTCCGTTTTCAATCAAACAAGCCTTGATCACACCCATTTTGAAAAAAAAACCAACAACATGGGTCTGACACTGAAGAACTGTCAAACTATAGACCGGTATCGAACCTCCCATTGCTATCTAATATTTTTGAAAAGGCCGCCGATCAACAGCTACGACAGTACACAGTGTCTGGTCTCGAGGAAGCACTCCATTCGGCAATATACCAGCGGGACCATAGTACGGAGACTGTATCGGCCAAAGTACACACCGGATTCCAAAAAATTGATTGAATCCCGGCTTTAATACGATAACAGTGTATATATTATGGAGATAGTAATTTTCCAATGTGATGGAAACAGAAAATATATGCTTTTCTTACTCTATTATCCCACCAAGACGAATTTATGTTCGAAAGTGCACACATTTTTCTGATGTGGTACCATAATCTTTTACGCGTGGTACGGTAATCACAGGCCGCTCAGCTCTGTGTGGTACCGAAATCAAGCCGATTTCTTCTCCCTCAAATTACTCGCGACTGCCAGTATAACATCTCTTGTAACTTATCCACAGTGTATATGTTGTAACTCCCTCTCAGAAAACACAAAAATATACGCGCATTTCTCATGTATATGCTAGAAATCGCCGGTAAAAGATTGAAGCATAACCTACCTTCCGCCATCTTTGATTAAGGTACCGCGCGGTACCTTAATCTGTGTAAGCACTGTGAGGGGTGGAACCCTGGACAGCCCGACGGTCTGCCAGAGCCTGTGTCACACCATCCCAGGGCGAGAGACCGGTGATCACAGGGTCCCGAATCATCACGGTCTCCCTCCTGGGCCTCCTATGGGAATAGTCCCAAGGGCCCCCGCGGGCCTTAGCCGGTGAGTACGGACGTAGAGCTCATACCCGAGCCCTCCGTCGTCCTCTCGCCTTGCCAACACTGAGACAACTCCACTGAACAAGACGGCTTCAGAGTATTTATAACCCCTAAAGAAACGAGACACGAGGGATGACGTAAGACCATTGTTACAGTACAATGGAGCGAGAGGATTAGAGGGCGTTGCTATTCGAAGCGGTCAAAACAAGAGTAGTGTTTACAAAGAATCTCCTGCCGTGATCTTTGGGTGAAATCGCCACATAGTAATAGCCTATAAATATACATTTCTACTGGATATTTTTTTTCCACTTTTCAGGTGCAAGTGGGGCGCCATTGGACGGTTTAACTCTGCAATTGATGATTTTTAGGTTACCGGACCTATGGTCCGATAACCTATTGCCGTCACGTTGCGTCCGTCGTCCGTCCGTCGTCCGGCGTCCGTCGTCCGTCGTCCGTCGTCCGTCCACAGCTGTATCTTTAAAGTTTACAGGCGGATTTTTCTGAAATTTTGCACAAAAATGCCTAAAAATATTTCAAGAGGGGGTTTTTTTTTAGTTTTTTGATTTTCGCATTTTTCTCAAAATGGCGGCCATTTTTGACGAAAAATGGCCAATTTTGGACTTTGGCGGCCATTTTCTCAAAAACTGTCTGATCAGTTTTGAGATTTTTGTTTCAAAAGATTCCCCTTATGTACCTCTATGATGTGTATAAGTTTTGTTGCCCTTGAATCGCCGGTCTCCGTGTGGCGGCCATTTTGAATTTTTGACGGGTCGGCGAAAAAAAAATTTTTTTGCCCCAATTCGCATTACTATCCATTTTGGGCCATTTCTAGGCAAAAAAAAAATTTTCACCCTTTGAAAAAAATTTTGGACTTAGAAAATTTTCGGCACTTTTTTCCTTCATAATGGGAGCTGCCCGGACTGTACTCATAGAACGCTTAAAGATAGAGCTTAGATATTGGCACTTTCAAATGGGAAGTCGTATATGGCGACTTGTGTGGTGACCTTGAATTTGACCTTGGATGACCTTGAAAGGTCAAAACAGCCATTTTTGGGTCGAAAAATGCCCAAATTTGCAGCTTTTCTGTCTTTTCTCGAAAACTGTCTGATCAGTTTTGAGATTTTCGTTTCAGAAGATTCCCCTTATGTACCTTTATGATGTGTATAAGTTTTGTTGCCCTTGAATCGCCGGTCTCCGTGTGGCGGCCATTTTGAATTTTTGACGGGTCGGCGAAAAAAAATTTTTTTGCCCCAAATCGCGTTACTGTCCATTTTGGGTCATTTCTAGACAAAAAATTTTTTTTCACCCTTTGAAAAAAATTTTCACCCTTTGAAAAAAATTTTGGACTTAGAAAATTTTCGGCACTTTTTTCCTTCATAATGAGAGCTGCCGGGACTGTACTCATAGAACGCTTGAAGATAGAGCTTAGATATTGGCACTTTCAAATGGAAAGTCATATATGGCGACTTGTGTGGTGACCTTGAATTTGACCTTGGATGACCTTGAAAGGTCAAAACAGCCATTTTTGGGTCGAGAAATGCTCGAATTTGCACCTGGCCTGTCTTTTCTCGAAAACTGTCTGATCAGTTTTGAGATTATTGTTTCAAAATATTCTCCTTATGTACCTTTATGATGTTTATAAGTTTTGTTGCCCTTGAATCGCCGGTCTCCGTGTGGCGGCAATTTTGAATTTTTGAAGGGTCGGCGAAAAAAATTTTGTTTGCCCCAAATCGCGTTACTATTCATTTTGGGTCATTTCTAGACAAAAAAAAAAAATTTTCACCCTTTGAAAAAAATTTCGGACTTGGAAAATTTTCGGCACTTTTTTCCTTCATAATGGGAGCTGCCAGAACTGTACTCATAGTACGCTTGAAGATAGAGCTTAGATATTGGCACTTTCAAATAGGAAGTCATATATAGCGAGTTGGGAGGGGACCTTGAATTTGACCTTTGATGACCTTGAAAGGTCAAAACAGCCATTTTTGAGTGAAAAAATGCCCAAATTTGCCTCTACAGATGAAATGCATTTAGATAGAGCTTCAGTTTGCATTATGAACATATAAGAAGTCATATATGGAACAACTAATGATGACCTTGATTTTGACCTTGGATGACCTTGAGTGCTAAATGTCTGACTTGAAATCTTGAAAGTGGCCTCTGAAGCATAAACTTTTGCACATACAGGTTAGGATTGTGTATAAGCCTGTAAAAAAAGTCATGTATAAATGGCACATTTTTTGGTGACCTTGAACTTGACCTTAACTTTGAAGGGCGAATCTCTAAATCTGAAATTGGCCTATACACACGAAATACTTGTTGATAAAACTTATATGTTTGTATTATAAACATACGAAGTCATATGCAGCATACCTAATGGTGACATTGAGATTCACAAAGATGAATTTGACTGGTAAATCTCAAAATCATATGTCACCTACATTGCTTGAAACCAAAATTGTCCGGTAACCTATCTTAGCCCTTGGGCTAATTATTGACAGGTGAA
The DNA here is from genome assembly GCA_949152475.1 of Terebella lapidaria. Classification (NCBI taxonomy): domain Eukaryota; kingdom Metazoa; phylum Annelida; class Polychaeta; order Terebellida; family Terebellidae; genus Terebella; species Terebella lapidaria. Next base: position 20,683,082 of record OX424564.1, on the reverse strand, counting down.
TTACAAATTGTTAAAGTTTATCATCCAAGATAATTCTGCATTTTTGTTATATAAATATAATAAAATGATCAAGTTATGACCTGATAGTTGCATACATGTGTATTGGAATTCAAAATGTTTCTTTCAAATTTTTGTTAGGTGATGACTGATGTTATGGCCTGAAGTCAAGATAATCGACTGACTGAAATCAGCATCAAGACTCAAGATCACAGGCGAACTGAAGGAGGCATGGCACCTGATCGAAGGCTGACTGAAAGGGGGTGACACTCAAGATGTTGTCTTCAACATCTTGAACTTCGAGCTGATAGTGTGATAAATAATGAGTTTGGTAGTAAAAATGTAAATGCATACCCGGTATGTACTTGGTATGATGAAGTATGTTTTGTTCATGTTCAGAAGCATTCCATATGTAGTATAGGATTTGATGCTCAATGATGGTTTCACAAAGTTTTAAAGTTGAAATTTTCCAAGAACATGTATATACATTGATCACATTCATAACAGACTAATATGTTTGTGATATATGCAGTAATATGTTGGAATGCTATCGTAGAGATAATATACCTGATTCAAACAATATATCTATTACAGACAATGTATTCAGTGCAGAAGCACATTTAAATAGCTATTTTGGACTTCATGAATTTCCAAGCTGTGTTAGCAGCGTGCTTAGACATGTATGTGTGTCAGTCCTGCATGGTCTGTGAAATGTACATGTAGTTTGGTTCAGTTAATAACATAAGCACAGTAATTTATCATTTTCTGATAAACAGTTTTTTACGAATATGTGGACAAGGCATTTATACATGTACTAGAATTTGTAGGATGGACCTAATTTCATTCGTGTTCAGCTATTTACTGTACTTCAGTTCTGCTGGCCTCAGTTGTCTGAAACTTCCCTTGTATGATTCATTTGTGTAGGAGTTAGCTTGTTAATTGATAATATTGAAGTGTAACTGAATTTTTAAAATATATTCTATTTTTATAATGTACTGATATTATTGCTTGTCTTGTTGAGTCTAGCTGTGGAATAAACATCTTTCCACGGTCCATCGCAAGGGTTCTTTGTCATTAATATTGTGGTAAACACACAATTTTTGGTGATTCTATCTCATCACAAAACTTTTAGTATGTTATTGCACATGATATTTTTCCCTGAATTATGATTTTAAAAAAAATAAACCAATCCCAATGAGTGACCATATTTAAATGCCACCTTATCACCATTATGTGCATAGAATCCAGAATAAATATATTTCCGCGAAACTAACAAAAACAACTCGTCGTGAACTTGCGGTTGTTGTTGTTGTTGTTGATATACACTAAATTAGATGTCTCCAAAACTTTTTCTTCCAAATAGTATTGCAAAAATGCAATTAATAAAGGAATGAACATGACATGAATGGACATGACAAAATAGGAAGAAGCACACACGTAACTTGCATAACTTACAATGATATATTAATATTTAAATATAATGTTTTGGATGTAGGAAATATAGGCCTAGTTATTCCCATTCACAAACACTATCATCAGCATGATGCATACCGATAGGCATTCAAGTTTTTCCCCGCGAGTGAACCGTCTTTGTGTGTGGGTGGCATGGCGTGAGGGAGTATTTGGTTTCACATTAACAAAACTCATATCGCTTCACGCGCCCTCTGTTCCACATGCGAGAGTCTTTTGTAGACTTTCCAACGCGAACTTCAAAATGTCAAAATGCAGAAGATAGATTTCTGAATGCCGAATTGTCAATGGATGAATGACAGAACGTGAATCAGAAACATATAAACTATAGAACTACGTAAGGAGAAAACCACTTATATAAAGTGTTGTTTTTAGGAAGAGCAGAGCTCTTCCTCTATGATGTTGGTTTTTTTTGGATTTTTGAAATTTTCCCTTTGTTTACATTCTTGAAAGTGCCACTTGGAACCACAACAGGCCATTCAACTGTGGCTAATTGGGAGGGCCCGGGGCCCCTTGGGAGGAAAATGACGCCCGTATACTTAATCATGGTTAATGTAATAAGTTATTATCGATAATAATCCCAGGAGACGTGTGTTCCGACCGTTTTTTTTTTGTATGTCACCGTTTCATACCCATCACCTATCCCGTTTCGATCTTCACTGAAACAGTGCTTTCTTGAAATCATATGCACTCAAAGTTTTGGATATACGTTCCGCACAATATATAGATACAGTATGCTATTGCAAAAATGAAAATCAAGTTGAAACGGCAACATAATAATTATGTGTTAGTGGTGGTATTCCATATTCCAGTAGGCAGATTCAATTCTCGTGTGGCCCCGATAAGCAGTCACGGCAGTCGGCCCGCAAGCCAGATAGTCACTGAATTGTCCAATCGGGAAGCTGTCTTGACGGACACACCCACATGTTTATGAACTACACGTGGATATAATTATATGCAAATTATCACGTGAGCAAGTCCCGCCAATTAGTGATAAATACTGACGCACTGGGGTCAAGGTCATAAGCTCCCACGAGATCGTGGAATCTACAGGGTGCGGTATTTGTGGAAATACTTGTTACGACCCAAATAAATGTTTTTTTCTATGACTCTTTCCTACTTCACTGGTAATACTTCAGGAAAATATCACCATACAAAGCTTGTTCATGAGGAATTCTGATAAGAAATGCCTACTGAAGTGAAGCGAGATTTCCCGAGATTTGAGTAGGAACCTGTCGGAAGCAACAAAACTTGGCAGATTTGCCGAACTAATACACTTTGTCGGGGGAAAAAACTTAGTTTCCTCCTGAAATAAGCAGAAACGAATGGATACTATATCAGTTATCATGTTTATGATAGTTTTATATTGCCGACGAGAATTGTCAGTGCTGATTTTGAGGGGTACAGGCGATAAGGCCACCAAGCAATCAGGCCGCAATCGAGAATTAGCGAACTGCAGAGCAAGTGATGGATGGAAATGCAAAACATTAGACAAGTTGCTGAAATGTCTCTGTAGTATAAATCGAAACACTGAAAAAAAATCCATGAAAAAGGATTTAGAACTAGCTCGAAATTTTTTTTGCCACCTAAATAAGAAAAAAAAAATATTCAGAACCTTGAAAATCTTACACATTGGTCCAAATAATACTCGGGTGATTTTTATACGGGCTCAACATGGTAAAGCTTCTGACTTGTAGAGATTTCATATATGTATATATCGGAATAATTATAGTTTTACTAATCTTATTGGCCACAATAAAATAGTTATGACAAGAATCATTTATTTTTGGGCTCAATAAGGTATATATTCTGCCCAGTGGGGAATTCATAGCTGTAACCAAATAGGTTAACATTAGTTTTACTAGTTAGATATATAGTTAGCCACAGTAAAAATAATTAAGACATGGCCAAATCAAATACAGTATTCAAGGGTTTTTAAATAGTTCTGTGCAAACATTTTCAAAGCTCTTCCTTTGAGGCCAGTGGCCCTTGTTTATTGTATTTTACTGAATCATAGACTATTAAAATATAAATGTTATTTTTTTTTCTTCACACATATGGTTTGTTGATTTTGACGAAAAAGTTTAAATATTAGAGTTTTAAACAAATAATGTACCTATTGTAGTTCGTGCTTTCTACAATCTGAAGTTCACATGTCTACAATTGATAGTTTAGCTTTCTATAATCTCGAGATAAAAAGTGAATATAGCAAAATATGACATGTCATGAATTTTGGCCCCAATTCTGCTCCATACTATCGTACCGGTAATTATCGTGGAACTCAAATTTTAATCGCCTCTTTCGATATATATTAACGAAGAATATGATGCGTCTACTTCATTCACTACAGCGTGTAATTAGACCTTAATTAGAATTTTGACACGAAGCCACTGAAGATGTCCCGGCAGCCGGAAGGGTCGCGCAATATTTACGAGAATGTTCAGTGCCAACAACATACAAATCTCCCTCAAGAAATAGGCCTACTGACTCTGATAGATCAGATGTGGTCAATGGTTGTATTAGCCTGAATAAACTATTAGATATTTCGAACACCAGTTTTTGTTTCCAGTGATTGTTTGCTCATACTTTATGAAATGAAATGGTCAGAACGATGAATGATTATGTATGTACACGTTAAAGTTGCTGATATTCAAGAATATCCTCATTCCATGCTTAGTTCAGTGTAACAGTTGTGGAACAGTTTGTTTTGTCAACCTGGTGTACAGATAGCTATGACGTCATGCCCCCATAACATGTCACAAGTGACACTCCAAAAAATACAATACGTGGACAAACTGTGTAATTGACATTCCAGAAGAGCACTTGGGGTGCCACATTGACATCCCACAATACCTCGCAAATGTCCCTTAGAGTGTGATAATCGGGCAATATGGTTTATCTCTGAATATATGTATCATAAGGGTTCAGTAATGTTTCAAGACTGGAATTTCATACATCCTTAGTCAATGTGTACATGCATTCATTACGGTGAACAATACACACACAAAAGGCGGTTGTTAAGAGTACAATTTAATCTGGAAAAGATAATAAATTGTTGATCTGCTAAATGTTAAGCTCAGAATTCCTTGACTGCTATTTCATGGCTCATGTGAAAATCCATCCTGTGTCTAATGTTTCCCTATGGCACGGGCTCAGTTTATATGTGTGTTTTATGTTGAAATTCGCTTTCTAATCTTCATGCTCACGAAGCTGCAGCAAGCAAGGTCTATAAAAGATGCAAAGCTCATAATTTGCAATTAGTGTTATGACATATCCATGTGGTAATCCACTTAGTCGCACTATATGATAATTATTTCCAAGAAAATATATGAATGTTGTGCACAGTCTACAAATCGTTTCCTGACAAAGGACAATCAATTTACTAGTTGCAGGGTGCCTAACTGGCAAAGTAAAGAATGAGTGCGAACAACGGCGGAAAGTGATCAACTTAAGGCAGTAGTGTTCATTGCTGCGTGTTAATATTTAATTTTATCAGATTATCGTTTGTGAATTTCTATAGCTTGTGCGAATACCGTGCAAGATGCACTCACAATAATCATGATATTGGGAGCCAAAGTCTAACTTGAATTTGACAGTGACTATACTGGTGACCTACGAGTATTCATCTTGATGACTTTCAACAAACACCCCACTCGTGTATAAGTAAGAAAGATAACTAAGTATGACCGAAAAGATAGGCGCAGAACCTTAAACTTCACGGAATATGTATCGTTTCATGTTGAATGAAGGCCCAGTTTCATGAGAAGTGCATGTCTGGATAATAATGAGATAAATTGTGTGTATTGGTAACATGTTTCACACATGTATGTCAATTGCATTATAAATACTTTCCAGATATAATATGATACGAAGTTTCTGCTGTTAGTGGAGAGATGCACCCACGCGAACCCAGCATGGATCATGAACACGGATATACCAACATCGACACCGGGTGCTTGACATCAAACATGCTCAGTATCACTTAGATGGAGAGTAATCGAACTCCTTTCCTGTGGAAGGATGTTTGTATATACGTAGGTGAGCAACTTTCCAGATTGACCCGTTACTTCGTGAAACTTGATGTGCAACTAAATTGGTGACCGTAAGCATTTTTGTAGTGATCGTAAGCAAAGCCCTCATCTCTCTACATGTCTATGTGCTGGCTTTCTTATGGAGTTTTCATGCTAACCTATCGCCTGCCGTTTTGGCATCTAAACTTTCAGACACCTACTTTAAATGAGAATTTTCTTCGTCCTCGAATAATACTACCAGTGCCAGACAGAATCAAGAAAAAATTATGGAATTTAATGAACCTCCACATATGGCCATAAGGAAGTAAAATAAGGTGTTCTGAAGATAACTAAATTAAATTAAATGTTTATTTCAGGCACAAGGCCCATATACATGACAATAAAAACATTGGCATAGACATATATATATATTATATGACATGTATAAAAGAAAAATAAAACACATAAAATACAGTGCAGTGTTGATTTGGGTAAGCTGTATCATGTTTGAATGTCAATACATCCAGCGGTTTAGTACCTATGTTTTAATGTGAAGAATTTTTCTCCACCAACACCAAATGTCAGAATATAGTGGTATACTAGATTGTACAATACTGGAAATCAATGAGTTATTACTGTCGATCAGTCGATTTATGAACTTGTATGCTACTTTTCTTAATATTTCATCAAATGATTTAACCCCTAAGTGAACAAACATTTCACTGGCACTATGAAGAGAGGGGGCATTTCCTGTTCCACATGGGGCACCCGTCATGAAGTCCAGTTGCATACTAGCTTTGTGTACTGATCAAGAAGATCGTAATGACGTCCATATAGCTTTCAAACACAGCTATTGCTATGTGTAAAACACACCCTTGCACAGAAGTTTGAAGACAAGATAGGAACTCTGGTGAACAACTCCACTGAGTCAGCTGAAGGGTAATGCTCTGGACCGGCAGACAATACATGTATTTGCTCTGAATTCAATTCACGTCTACGGGGAACCAATACCAGTTATGCCATACAACTGCGGCGTATGACTTGAATATATGGATAGTACTGCTGTAGTCAATGGAGTTGTTTAAGCAATTAGAGTTTCGACACGAAGCCACTGAAGAAGTCCTGACGCGGAGCTCATTTCTGTTGGAAGGGTCACATAATATTTACGACAACGTTTATCGGCCATGTTTCCATTTTAGCATCCACAAACATCTGCACATGGTAATAGTGTTATGAATAACAGAACTTGACAGAAGTTTTATATTGAAAATATGAAGAATACAAATGCTCATAAAGCAACTGACACTAGTAAAATTTATTACAAACATATTTATTGGTGGAACTTTACACATCTGTAAGTTCAGAATTATCTGCCTGTTATCTTGATAGCTAAGACGTATTGATGCAATATTGATATTCGACACAGTCCCAGGTATAGATGATACAAGAACTCGAAACATTATCACTGCTATACAATTATTTTGCGTGCATTGTTCAAACCCGCTACGTGCTGAAGTGCAGAATTTATTTGTGTTTTTTTTTTGGCATGCATTCGGCCCAATGCAAACCCTGTATTCATAATTCTGCAGTAACGAGTAAGCAATTGTAGAATATGCAACACTAATTCCCAATTTGTGGTATAATATATCCATGCGGTATTCCAGTTCTCGATAAACTCGCACTCTACGATAATTGCTTTCAGGAAAATGGTTTACATTTGTGCAGGTATCATAAATCATTTCTGCACAGTGGGTAGAGTTGTCAATTTGTTAATTGCAGGATGTCTGACTTGCGGGCAATGATGCAATTAACTGATGGTACACTGAAAATATTACCCAATCAGCGGTTTGTCAAAATATAGTCAAAAACTTGTTTTTCTGACAAGTTTGCTATTGTCGAGTACGTGACTAGTTTTCGAATCACAGCGGCTGGATAGTTTCGTCAAAACCTAATCATGCCTTCGTCAGAAATTGATATTCGGTTAGTCGGAAGTGATGTCACAAGTGATTACAACCATGACAACACGTGCGACAAAATGACAAATGGCTGGTTTGTAATTTTGTTTGAGGAATAGATTTTATATCGTTGAAAATCACTGTACTGGTCGGTAATCTGTACAAGTAGAATAGTGCTTTAGCAAATAGCAACATTATAGGGCATTGTGATGGAGTAATATTAAGCTAAAATGTGTTAGATGGAGCTAGATTGCGATTTTGGATAGGCATTATGGCCTGGTATATAACTGCTGATATTCTACATTGTCTCAGAGCTCATGCTTCGTGGATCATTTCTGGCGCTCATTGTACAGGTCGGAGATAAGGCAGAGGAATTCATCGCACTAGGGAATGACCAGGTAATTCTAAAAGATGGTGCGGTTCCACGTCCACATTGTTAGGTTACCGGACCTATGGTCCGATAACCTTTTGGCATGGCGTTGCGTCCGGCGTCCGTCGTCGTCCGTCGTCGTCGTCCACATTTTTATCTTTTTTGTTTACGGGCGAATTTTTCTGAAATTTTGCGCTAAAATACTTAAAAATAATTCAAGAAGAGGGTATTTTTTAGTTTTTTGATTTTCGCATTTTTTTCAAAATGGCGGCCGTTTTCGTCGAAAAATGCTTGATTTTGGACTTTGGCGGCCATTTTCTCAAAATCTGTTCAGTAACTTTTTTTCTTTTTGATACATAACACTCCTCGTATGTACTCCTATGATGTCTATCAATTTCGTTGCGCTTGAATTGCTCGAAGTGGGCAATTTTGGCCCAAACTCGGCCCAAATAGGACTTTCCCATGTTAAATTCTCCTATGCTTTATAATGGGACATATTATGCCTAAAATCTCACTTAATATTGAGATTAGAGACTAGGAATCAATTGTGGACATATAGGAAATGATTTATGCCGAATATTTTCGTGACCTTGAATTTGACCTCTGACCTCAGTTTCAAGGTCAGAGCACAAAATGGCTTATATCTCACTTATTATCGGCTCTACAGCTTAGGAATCAATTGTGGACATATATAGGAAATGATATATGCTGAATATTTTGATGACCTTGAATTTGACCTTCGACCCCATTTCAAGGTCATAGGACGAAATGGCTAATATCTCGCTTGTTATCGACTTCACAGCTTAGGAATCAGTTATGAACATATAGGAAATGATATATGCAGATTATTGTCATGACCTTGAATTTGACCTTTGACCCCATTTTCAAGGTCATAGGACAGAATGGCTAATATCTCGCTTGTTATCGACTTCACAGCTTAGGAATCAGTTATGAACATATAGGAAATGATATATGCAGATTATTGTCATGACCTTGAATTTGACCTTTGACCCCATTTTCAAGGTCATAGGACAGAATTGCTAATATCTCGCTTGTTATCGACTTCACAGCTTAAGAATCAGTTATGAACATATAGGAAATGATATATGCAGATTATTGTCATGACGTTGAATTTGACCTTTGACCTCATTTTCAAGGTCACAGGACAAAATGGCTAATATCTCACTTATTATCGATTTCACAGCTGAGGGATCAATTGTGGACATATAGGAAATGATATATGCTGAATATTATCGTGACCTTGAATTTGACCTCTGACCTCATTTTCAGCATCACAGGACAAAATTGCTAATATCTCACTTATTATCGACTTTACAGCTTAGCGATCAATAGTGGACATATAGAAAATGATATATTCTGAACACTGTCATGACCTTGAACTTCACCTTCGACCTAATTTTCAAGGTCACAGGACAAAATGGCTAATAGCTTGCTTATTATCGGCTTTACAGCTTAGGAATCAATTATGAACATATTGGAAATGATATATGCTGAATATTGCTATGACCTTGAATTCGACCTTTGACCTCATTTTCAAGGTCACAGGACATAATGGCTAATATCTCGCTTATTATTGACTTTACAGCTTAAGAATCAGTTGTGGACATACTAGAAATAACATATGCCGAATATTATCGTGTCCTTGAATTGACCAATGACCTTATTTTCAAGGTCACGGAACAAAATAATAATATCTAAAATATATATTGTCCGGTAACCTTTTCTAGCCCTTGGGCTAATTTTTTTTAGGTTACCGTACCCTTGGTCCGATAGCCTATATATTGACCTGGCGTTGCGTTCGTTGTCAGTCGTCATCGTCGTCTGTCTACTTTTTCATCTTTAAAGTTTACAGTGGAATCTTTCTGAAATTTTGAACAAAAACAGATCTAGAGGGTCTACCTAAAAATATTTACGAGGGAGATATTTTTAGGTTACCGGACCTATGGTCTGATAACTTATTGGCAAGGCTTGTGTCCGTCGATGTCGTCCACATTTTTTTCTTTTTTATTTAGGGACAAATTTTTCTGAAATTTTGCACAAAAATGCTTGAAAATAATTAAAGAAGGCGGTATTTTTTAGTTTTTTGATTTTCGCGATTTTTAGCTTACCGACCCATGAGGGCCGATAAGCTATTGTCGTGGTTTTTCGTCCGTCGTCGTCGTCGCCCGCCACATCATCTGTTAACATCTTTTATCTTTTTCGGGCTGATGAATTTGTCCATAAATTTGTGTGATTTTTTCTGGCCAGACGTTTTTTTTTCAGTTTTTTTATTGAATCGAATATGCAGTTTTGGCGGCCATTTTCATGCCGAAAATGGCCGTTTTTGCATGTTTTCAAGTTTAAAAATTATTTTCTCAAAACGTTTTGAGATTTTAATTTCAAAATGTTCCCCTCATGTTTCCTTATAATGCGTATAATATTCGATGCTCTTGAATCGCCGGTCTGTGTGTGGCGGTCATTTTGATGTTTTTTATGGAGCCCAAATAGGACTTTCCCATGTTAAATTCTCCTATGCATTATAATGGTCCACAATGTTCTTGATATCTCACTTAATATTGAGATTAGAGACTTGGAATTAATTGTGGACATATAGGAAGTGATATATGCTGAATATTCTTGTGACCTTGAATTTGACCTTTGACCTCATTTTCTAGGTCAGAGCACAAAATGGCTAATATCTCGCATATTATTGACTTTACAGCTTAGAAATCTATTGTGACCATATAGGAAATGATATAAGCCGAATATTCTGATGACCTTGAATTTGACCTTCGACCTCATTTCAAGGTCAGAGCACAAAATCGCTAATATCTCGCTTATTATTCACTTTACAGCTTGGGAATCAATTGTGGACATATAAGAAATGATACTGAATATTCTCGTGACTTTGGATATGACCTTTGACCTCATTTTCAAGGTCAGAGCACGAAATGGCGCATATCTCACTTGTTGTCAACTTTACAGCTTATGAATCAATTGTGGACATATATATGAAATGATATGCTGAATATACTCGTAACCTAGAAGTTACCAGACCATCGGTCCGATCCCCTATTGGCTAGCCGGTAAGCTACAGGTCCCTTGGGCCTATGCTTCAAAAATAGCGGACATTTTCGTCAAAAAAAAACCGGCCAATTTTAAATTTTGGCGGCCATTTTCTCAAAATCCGTTAAGTAACTTTTTTTCTTATTGATGCATAACACTCCTCATATGTATTCCTGTGACGTGTATAAGTTTTGTTCCCCTTTGAAAGAAATTTTGGACTTGGAAAATTTTCGGCACTTTTTTCCTTCATAATGGGAGCTGCCAGAACTGTACTCCTAGAACGCCTGAAGATAGAGCTTAGAAATTAGTACTTTCAAATGGGAAGTCATCAATGGCGACTTTTGTGGTGACCTTGAATTTGACCTTTGATGACCTTGAAATGTCAAAACAGCCATTTTTAGGTCGAAAAATGCTCAAATTTGCACCTGGTAGACCAAAATTGTGCGGAAACCTATCTTAGCCCTTGGGCTATTTTTTTTTTTTTTCCAATGATTTTTTTGCAAATCTAACTACATCAACGTGTCTTGTCTATTCACGGATGAGAATGAGTCGTTGAAGTTCGTGGTCATAGAGCCCCTGAAGACTTTGGTGGATATGGGATCGGAAATATTCCTTGTAGTCTGGCGGATTCACCTTCTACTTACTGGATTGTATGATGAAAGGAGTCATTTCGCATTTGATCAAATATGACCGGTTGAATTGGATATCAGTGACATATATATTGACCAATAACATTATCAATGTATCACACTGCTTTGCAGAATTGTTTTGAAACAAGGGAATAATTTGTGTGCTTGTATATATACAGGCATGTGCCTTTCTATTGTTGTGCACTTGTATTATCATGAAAATAAAATGAAACTAAATAGAGTAGTCAGTCTTGATGATGTTTCAACGATCTTTTGACAAATGTGCGACAAACTTGAATATTTGACGAATAATGGATAAAGTTAATTTATTCAACTAACTATTGACTAACTTTTGACGACGACCAAGTTTTGACAACCCAAAACTTGTTGTTTTCAGCATCGTCAGGTGGACGACCCAAACTTCGTCAGGATGATGACCTTTCGACAAACCGATGATTGGCTAATATTTTCAGTGTAGTAATGTTTATTGCTTCGTGTTAATGTTTATTATTGTTGAAATTGAACGTCACACCTGAAAAGATACTTACAGGTCACATCTGAAAAGATGTTACTTGGAATGTCGAGTAATGGTGCTCTGAATCAAATAATATTTATGTCAATATGTCATTCGATTTTATGTGTTGTGTTTAATTTTTCAGATGTGGGATATTTGAAACGCCCACAATTACAAATCGGATTTCATTTTCCAGTGAATGCAAAATTTATGATAGCAACATGGACGATTAAATTGGCATCATGGCCAAAATAGAATCATCTCGTCAACACAATTGTTTCATAATTTGGCGGTGGTGGGAAATTCGTGAGTTGCTCAGCTGCAAATTGTCAGATGTTATGCGCCTGTGGGTTCTGTCTTCCCATATTTCGGTCATTTTTGCACAAGTGATATTAACTCCGACAATTATATAGTTCATAGCTCACAAGTCATATATATTTTTTGTGAGCACAGTGTTACCATGTTCTTGTGTTTCTACACTAGTGTCATCAGGCCCGAAGATGTGGAATATATTCATACAGAATTGAGATCTAGATATATCTGAGATTATGTGACAACAGAAACTTCTATTGTGTTTATCACGGAACTCAAATAAACACCTTTTAATCACCTCGTTAGATCAATATTATGTAGAAGATTGTGTTTCTACTTAACGATATATTGCGAACATTTTGCATCTCACATATACGTGGATGATCCATCGCAGTATTCCACTCCAGGAAATGTCACAATTCCACCAAAACAGATACGGGTTGATGATGCGGATGTGTAGAAAAAATTTGCTCTGAATTCACTCCATGTCTACATTGAGGCCATATCAAGTATGCCAAAGAAATACGGGATATGACTTGAACAGATAAACAGTTCTACAGCAGTGAATGGAATTGTTCTTGCATTCAGACCTTTGACACGAAGCCACTGGAGATGTCCCGACGCGGAACTCTTTTATTCCCGTGAAAGGGTCGCGCTAATATTTACGAGAATGTTTGTCGAGAAGTCTGGTTAAATATCGGCCATGTCTATATTTTGGTCATTCCCAAAATTGAGTGATAATATTTCAGTGCCAACAACATATAAAAAACTCCCTCAAGGAATACTGACTCTGGTAGATCAGATGTGTTCAATGGCTGAGTTAGCCTGAATAGACTATTAGTTATTTCGAACACCAGTTTTGTTCACAGTGACTGTTTGATCATACTTTATGAATTGGTGGTCCATGCATGATTGTGTATAACACGTTAGTGTATACTTCACATTACATACTAACATTCAAGAATATTCTCATACCATGCATAATTCAGTGTAATGGTTGTGGAACGGTTTCTTTTTTTACCTAATGAAATTACGCAACTTGGTAATTAGTATACCCAGTTTGTTTAATATTTGTGTGTACGTGAAAAAAATATGATGAACAACAGTGATTTAACGACAGTATACTATTCACTCATACATGTACATGTACATTTTGTCCCATGCTTAGCAAGCACCCTGCTCTGTTTACACATGCAACCAATGATACGGCACACCAGCGGAGTTAGGCAAACAACACAGATGATTATTTTGCAAGGCACTGACGTCAAGATATTTGTATTCGCCAACTCTATTCAGACTAGTGCATATTATGACAGGCAATCATCTAGCAAGGCCTGTAGGGTTGTTCAGAAAATAATGTTTTTCACAAATCCATGCCTATTGAAGTTTTTCCCATTATACTATTCATAATATACCTATAGAAACATTCTTTGCAGAATTTTAACAACTCATTCTGAGGTCCTTCAAAGCCTCTGAACATACCTACCATTTTCACGTTTTTCGTGCATTCTGTCGAAATTGAGGGAATTTCATTGTTAGTCTCCTAAGTTTGATAAGACCATTAATGTGCATACTTGACATCTTGATATTTTTGCCCCATGACACTGTGCATCTTATACCAAGAAATATTTTTTGCAGAATTTTACCAACTCATCCTGAGGTCCATCAAAGCCTCTGAACATAACTACCGTTTTCATGTTTTTCGTGCATTTTGTCGAAATTGAGGGAATTTCATTGTGAGTTTCATAAGTATGAGTATACAATTAATTTGCATCACTTGACATCTTGATGTTTCTTCCATTAAACTAGGCATCTTATACTTAGAAACATTTTTCGCATCACCGGCGGTGTGTACCGTCTTCACAACTTGGTTTGAACGCAGCATTACTCTGTTAATACTACTCACCCACTGAATGTATACCATATTTAATCCGTCTGGCACATTTTTAATCTTCACTGAATATAGAAGAAATAGTAAGCTGCGCTACAAGGGCCGCAGGTCCTAACTTTGTCATTTACTAACAGTTTATTTGTTCATTGAAAGTCGTCCATGACACACCAGAGCGAGGCGTCAAAATAATCTCGGACTTCGCTACGATATAGTTGCTACAGAGCCCCAGCAAAAATCTTGGCTGTTGCTGTGTTGAACAGCAAAGAAAGCAGTACCCCTGTTTCAGCAATAAAAGCCTGGTGAAAGGCCAGCTGTGATGTGTGTAGTACCAGTTGTCCATAAAAACTCGATGCTCTCAACTGCGATTAAGTGTTGAGTCATGGACTCATTTGGACTGTGCTGAGTTGAAGTATGAGTGTCATTTATGTCATTTTATGGAGCTGTTTAGTCACTGTTAATAAATTTGGAGTCGCCAACATTTCTCGTCTGTGACCAAACATATTTTGTTGTACATCAGGTGTCTATATTAGGCATTTGATAATAACAATAAAATTTCCTCAATATCGACAAAATGCACAAAAACGTGAAAACGGTTCAGAGGATTTGAGGGAACGCAGGACAAGTTGATAAATTCCGTAAAAACTGTTTATATGTATATTATGAATAGTATAATGGGCAAAATACACCAAGACGTCAATTAATGCAAATTAATTGCATTATCAAACTTACGAGTCCAACAATGAGATTCCCCCAATATCGACGAAATGCACCGAAAACGTGAAAACGGTGGTTATGTTAAGAGGCTTTGAGGGACCTCAAGATGAGTTGTTAAAGTTCTGCAAAAATGTTTCTGGTATAAGATTCACAGTTCAATGGGGAAAAACATCAAGTTCTCAAGTAATGCACATTAATTGTCTTATCAAACTTATGAGACTAACAATGAAATTCCCTAATTTCGACAAAATGCACGAAAAACGTGAAAACGGTAGGTATGTTCAGAGGCATTGACGGACCTAAGGATGAGTTGTTAAAATTCTGCAAAAAATGTTTCTAGGTATATTATGAATAGTATAATGGGAAAAACTTCAATAGGCATGGTTTTGTAAGAAAAATTATTTTCTGAACAACCCTAAAGGTTGTAAGACGCCTGAGTGGTCACTAACAATAGTTCCTGATATGTTTTTTTTAACCTCAGTATTTGTGTAAATATGGTCAATTGGTGCGGCAGAATGATGTGTCTGTAAATTTTGTGCTGGACAAAGTGTTTGAGATATCCGGGCACTGTGATGGCGCAATAACAATGTCCTAGAAATCGCACGTAGGTCTTCGGCTCCTAGTAAGAGGTGATTACTACGGAAGAGGATTAGGGCCACCAAACTAAAAGCTTTTTTTTATATTTGTCGACTTACGTAACTCGATATATCGACTTAAATAACTCGATAAATCGACTTACGTATCTCGATAAATCGACTTATGGCTCAGACATTTAAAGTACAAGTAAAATGAATATACATCGACCGTAATATAGGCAAGCCATATACCATTTCATTGGTTACCTTGGAATGGATAGGATAAAGAATATATACTGATTACTCATATTGAAAATTATCCGGAGTTCAACAGTCATTACACTAATCACTAAAATAATACCAAACTATCCATTGAAGAAGCCGTTCCAGATAATGTTACGAATGTACATCATTCCATGTTTAATAGCTAAATAAATAAAAAAAAAACAATTATACCAATTTCATTCATGAACATATTGCATTGTTTGAAGAGATATGATATAATAACTTCAGTATAGTTTTTATTTCAATAGTTTGTTCTGTATTATTCGATATTTAATATAAGCGTATAAGCGTACTCAATATAGTGTTCAATATAAATAATGTGACTCTAAGCATATTTCCAGTTTACTTGAACTTTAAATGCATAAGACATAAGTCGATTTATCGAGATAATAAGTTGATTTATGGAGATAATAAGTCGATTTATCAACATAATTAACTCGATTTTTCGAGATAAATATCTCGATTTATCGAGATGATAAGTCGATTTATCGAGTTATTAAGTCGATTTATCGAGATAATTAACTCGATTTATCGAGATAATTAACTCGATTTATCGAATAATTAACTCGATTTATCTAGATAAATAAGTCGATTTATCGAGATAAATAAGTCGATTTTTCGAGATAAATATCTCGATATATCGAGATAATAAGTTGATTTATCGAGAGAGTATCTCGATTTATCGAATAATTAACTCGATTATCGAGATAAATAAGTCGATTTATCGAGATAATATCTCGATTTATCGAGATAATAAGTCGATTTATCGATATAAAATCTCGATTTATCGAGATAGTAAGTCGATTTATCGTGATACGTAAGTCGACAAAGCGAGAAAAAAAAATTTAGTTGCTTGGCCCTAATCCTCTTCCGTAGATTACAGTAAGTCGCCAGTAGGGTTACGCTTAGAGTCGACTTCATTGAACCAAATGAGCGTAAACCAATGCAGTAAGAGTAATTGGAATACAGTGTGGTGTGGATATTCGTTTTCTTGAACAGGGTCTTGACATTGAATAGAAAATCTAGTTTATGAAATGAAATAATACCAAATAGTGGATACATTTTGACAGTGTTATACTGCACATGCAAATGAGTGTTTCTGGCTACGTGCACATATAATTGTAACCAGCCAAAACTGACAAGATATGCGTAACACCCGCATACTAGTACATCAAGTTGGGAGAGAAGACGCTTTTTGAAAAGTGTTTGATTCACAAAACTGAATAAAAATGATGTAAATTGTGTGGGTTATTACCATTTCTAAATGTTCAGTATGGTGCATCAACCATCATCTCCATTTTTATTCAATAGGAAGTTCTTCTGTTGGTCGATAGAACTACTCCCATGAACCCAGCACGGATCATAGTCACGGATGTACCGACACCAATTACAGGATGTGCAAGCCATGACATGTGACAAGTTCAGTTTCACTTATAGAGGGAGCGCAATCGAACTTCTTGTACCGTCGGAAAAAGGACGTCACAGGATGTTTGGGGGTAGTGCGTAGGCGAACCGATAACATAAACGTTCAAGGTCGACACGTTAAACTAGTAGTGAAATAATATATTTAAGATTAGGTAATGACCGTCGTTAAGAAGGGTACACAGTGTTCGATTTTAGTACATTTGCCACATGGTCGGGTTCATTTGCATAGCGTGGTAAATATGCGTAAAATTCCAAGATGAGGCCGATCCATCGTATTGTTAAGCCATCACCAGTGTTCAACTTGCATTGACTCATACAAGACAAAATTTGGAATCAGGTGCAATATAACCTCCGTTTCCTTTCTGATAGGTGAATAGAATATGGGGTCAGTTCAAATGAATATCTTGACATTACACAGCCTATTATATTCGTTTTTGTGTTTGGTATTATGTTTGTTTATATCATGATTTCGAAAGATACGATACAGTTGGATGTGTATATATGAATTATTATGTATGTATGATTTACGAATTGAATCAAATATGGTTCCACAGGCAATTCAATTCTACTTATATCAAATCGGAAATCTTGCCGTCCGTTTTAGATGTAAATGTAATGATAATATTTTATGTTTCGATGGCCATATTGAAAAAAGATTATTGATGAACAAATTGATCAGAAAAGACAGGTACCTGAAAATATCAGTGATGTGAAGCATTCATTTGAGCTGTTGATGACAACACGGCCGGACAAATCAAACAATACCATGGATATAACTGACCAATAGTTGTCAGAAGAACAGCGATCTGTCAACTGGACTGCATTCGTTCATTATTTTGGTCTCATTAGAAATAACATATATCAACACTGAGGCAGTGTATTGTGGGTTACTGTTATGTGTCATATGTTACATGGATAATGTATTGTGCACGATTTGAAATGCAGTAATAACAAATTGAGATGATAAATGGATTAATTGTCACAGCTGACCTACTTTTTTTTATAATATTCACACTGATATCGGTTCTCTTTTCAGGCAATACATGTACACGTGAGCCGAAATGATTCATTAAGAGCCTCCTGTCGTTATGTAGGTGATGGGAAATAAAGGGGCTGTTCAGCTGCAGACTTGTTGATATTTCTGCCCACAAAAGGCAGTTCATCGTTCTGACGTCTGACATTATCCCATAATGAGATTTTGACCACCCAATCATTATCTTCCGTCCCATTTTCTGATAGTTTCTTGCACATATAGATCTTGCACAAGATCTATATGAATTTAATAAAGACATACATATTGTGGGGTGATTTGCTTAATACATGTATGTTATTGCATTCAGAGATGTGTATTCATACAGAGATTTTCATATCGGAGACGTGGTAATTGATGCAATGCCAAACATATTTACCTTAAATTATTTGAGTGCAAGTCCATACTTAGTCCTGCCATCTTTATTCTTGAAAGATGATATTACCATGTCAATATAGAGTGTACAATTCATAGTCTAACGAACAATACTACCAGTGCCAGGCAGAATCAAGCAAACTTTCTGGAACTTAATGAGCCTCCACATATGGCCATATGGAGGTAAAATAAGGTGTTTCGGAAAAAGTGAGCATTTCCTGCCCCACGTGTGGCACCCGTCATGAATTCAAGAAAGAAATGCAGTCAAGTCCTGTTGCATACCAGTTTTGTGTACTAATCAAGAAGGTCGTGATGACGTCCATATAGCTTCCAAACACAGCTATTGCTATTGCTGTAAAACACACCCTTGCACAGAAGTTTGAAGACAATTAGATGGAACTCTCATGAACAACTCCAATGAGTCAGCTTAAGGGTAATGCTCTGGACCGGCAGACAATAACTATTTGCTATGAATTCAATTCACGTCTACGGGGAACCCATACCAATTATGCCATACAACTGCGGCGTATGACTTGAATATATGGATTGTACTGCTGTAGTCAATGGAGTTGCTTCAGCAATTAGAATTTTGACACGAAGCCACTGAAGATGTCCTGACACGGAGCTCATTTCTGTTGGAAGGGTCACACAATATTTACGATAACGTTTGCGCAGTGGTCTGGTTAAATATCGACCGTGTTTCTATTTTAGTCTCCACAAACTTCTGCACATGGCAATGGTGTTATGAATAACACAACTTTTATAAAGAGAATATTAATATTGGGAATAAGAATACGAATGCTCTTAAAGCAACCGACACTAGTAAAAATGATTGCAAACATCATTATTGGTGGAACTTTACACAACTGTAAGCTTAGAATTATCCGATTGTTATCTTATAACTGAGACTGAGAGGCATTGATGCAATGTCGATATTCGACACAGTATCAGGTATAGATGATTCAAGAACTCGAAAGCTCATCACTGCTACACGCACTGTATTGTTCAACCCGCTACGTGCTGAAGTGCAGAATTTATTTGTGTTTGTGTTTTTTGCATGCATTTGGCCTAATGCAATCACCGTGTTCTCAATTCTACAGTAAGCAATTGTAGAATATGCTGCACTAATTCCCAATTTGTTGCATGACATATCCATGCGGCACTCCAGTTCTCGATAAAGTCACACTCTACGATAATTGCTTTCAGGAAAATGATTTACATTTGTGCAGAGATCGTAAATCATTTCCCCACAGTGGGTAGAGTTGTTAATTTGTTAATTGCAGGATGTCTGACTTGCGGGCAGTGATGCGACTACCTGATGGTAATAATGTTTATTGCTTCGTGTTAATATTTGGTATTGCTGAAATTGAACAATGCAATGTTTAATAGAATCAATTGTCCGCGCATTGGGAGGAAAATTGTAGAGCATGCTATGGAATTTACAACAATGTTTGCGTGCATTTATATCTTTATCATGTCCCTCTTCATTGCATGAATTATCACGTCACATTGACTCTCAATCCATGTGCTTATACTAACATATGCTACTTGGAATGTCAAGTAATGGCACACCGAATAAAATAATTTTATGTCAATATCTCATGCGATTTTATGTGTTGTGTCAATTTTCCAGATGTGGGATATTTAAAACGCCTGCAATTACAAATCGGATTTCATTTTCCAGTGAATGCAAAATTTATGAAAGCAACATGGACGATTAATTTGGCATCATGGTCAAAACAGAATCGTCTCGTCAACACAATTGTTTCATAATTTGGCGGTGGTGGGAAATTCGTGAGTTGCTCAGCTGCAGATTGTCAGATGTTATGCGCCTGTGGGTTCTGTCTTCCCATATTTCAGTCTTTTTCACAAGTGATATTAACTCCGACAATTATATAGTTCATATATAGCTTCCAAGTCATATATATTTTTGTGAGTACAGTGTTACCATGTTCATGTGTTGCAACACAAATGCCATTGGCCGGGAAGGTGTATATTCATACAGAATTGAGATCTAGATACATATTTGAGATTTGTGATAAAGACACTTTATCGTAATTATCGTGGAACTCAAATAAATACCTTTTAATCGCATTTTTCGATCTATATTAACGTAGAATATGATGCGTCTACTTCATTCCCTACAGCGTGTAACTAGACCTTTGACACGAAGCCACTGAACATGTCCCGACGTGGAACTCCTTTCATCCGGAAGGGTCGCGCAATATTCACGAGAATGTTCAGTGCCAACAACTTACAAAACTCCCTCAAGTATTAGCCTGAATAAACTATTAGATATTCCGAACACCAGTTTTTGTTTACAGTGATTGTTTGCTCATACTTTATGAAATGGTGGTCTATGAATGATTATGTATGTACACGTCAGAGTAGCTGATATTCACGAATATTATCATTCCATGCATAGTTCAGTGTTATGGAATGGTTTCTTTTGTCAACGTGGTGTACGGATAGCTATGACGTCATGCCCCCATAATATGTCACAAGTGACACTCCAAAAAATACAATACGTGGACAGACTGTGCAATTGACATTCCAAAGGAGCACTTGGGGTGACACATTGACATCCCTCCTCCTAATATCCCACAGAATGTGATAATCAGACAATATGGTTTATCTCTTAAAGGGCCATGGACATGATATTTGATGTGGTTATTAAATTGTTCTACATGCAATAGCATTCATATATATATGCATACAGATGGAAATAGAGCCATTCTAAACACTCAGATGAGATCTACAGCGGTCCGAAGACCGACATTCCACGTGAAGAGCGGTCAGCATATTTTTACGTAAAATGACGTTTCTGACGTCACGGGGGAAAAGATTCTCTGTACAGAATCTTTGACGCTGGGGAGCGGTTGCAATTTTGTATGGGGCAAAGCACTGAAGAACGGGGTTAGGGCGGGATGAGGGGGGGGGGGTTTAAGAAGATGTGTTTCAGGCTGAACGGGGGGCGGGGAGGCACAAGATACAAGATTTAATTAGGATCGAATTCACATCAGTTGTACAATGTTTCGCTAGAGCTGAACATGCACACCAGTTAGGCCTACAAATGAAAGACAAAATACAAAGTAGAAATTATGGATATGCTACGGTAAACTATCACACATACGTCCAATACCTCATCCCCCCCCCCCCCCCCACCACCACACACACACACCCTTCTCCCCGGGAGGTGAAAAAGCAGACAGGAAAAACCGTGATGTGATCTTGCGGGAGGGGAGGAGGTGTGGTGGGTGTGGTAAATATATATATTCAAATGAATGTGTCCGATATTATTTTAACACTGGTATAATTACATTATTTTTTCGATGTGCCAGCGATTAGACAAATGATTGACTTGTTTGCTGGTGGAAATATACATGAAATGCTAGGCCTTCTCTGTGATCAGGCATAATGGTTATACTGTAGAATGG
Organism: Terebella lapidaria; assembly: GCA_949152475.1. Lineage (NCBI taxonomy): Eukaryota > Metazoa > Annelida > Polychaeta > Terebellida > Terebellidae > Terebella > Terebella lapidaria. The sequence continues at coordinate 20,661,027 of OX424564.1, read as the reverse complement.
TATGCCATAGAAACTCGTTGTGAGGCCTATAAATTAATTATTTGCTTTCTTCTACATTTATATATTGAAAGCAATACAGTATCAATCAATATTTAGTTATACGCATTACCTATATATAACAGGAACTACCAACCTCCGAATAAGGATATAGGTGTGTTGTATACAACACACCTATATAATGGGGATGATAATGGCAATATTTTCACAAAATCACAGTTTCGACCTCTACTGAAACAAACGCTCAAATATCGATTCTTTTGCATATTAAATCGAATTCATGACAGTAAGAACTCTGATATTGTGCGTTTAGGCCAACGCACCCCCTCCTTCCCCTTCTGGTTCGACCCACTAACCCCTCATTGTGATGTAGGGCCATGTCCGTATTTTCTGGTGTTCGTTTCGATATACACAATACACGTAGGCTACTCATATTGTTGACATTATGTCACACCGTTTTTCTACAACATGTCAGCCAAAAACTGAACGCTCAGGGATCGATTCCCGTTTAGCAGCATACTGTGTACTAGAGCATAAGAAGACGTTGGGTGTAGCCTTTTTCACACAAAAATGCTGCTCTCAAAGGATTGCACCATTTAACCCAAATTAAGCAGAAAATCGAGTGTGGACTCAGGGCCGGTGATTTGGGGCCCACCCAGGGGCCCCAAAAGCAGCTGAAGCCTCATTCGTTAAATGCGCAGGAGCATTCTGTGACGCTCCCGATTTAAATTTTGAACTTCTCAGACAATGCGTTTTTTATGCAAATTATCTTAATTCAAGATGATGTTCCAGATTTAGACACTGTCAACTTGATTTTTAGATCATTCATTTCAAGCTATGATTTCAAGGGATTTCTTCTTAGCTGGCGGCAGCAGAAGTATATCGGCATTTATGTCTAGATATATTTTTGCAATGTTTTTTTAACAGGAAAATCACACTGTTCAATATACTGTAACGTATTGGATACATTTGTTTTACGGCAACAATTGATTTTTTTTTCAAGAATAACCCGCGTTTACCCCCACCCCCATTCCCGTACACGTCCACTGCGCCTGGTTGTGGCGGGCTCATTGGCTTTCATTACGATTCAAGATTTTGGGAGAAAAGGAGGGGGAAATTATTGGCAGAATATCACCGTATGCGTGATCGTATTCCGATTCAACGACAGCGATAATCTGCGTCGAAAAGTTCTCTGAAAAATGGCGCCCGCCTAAAATTTTGCGCCCTAGGCCTGGGCCTAGTTGGCCTGTGCGGTAATAGGCCTACGGCTCTGATAATCCTAGCTTTTTTGAGCTGAAAGAATTGAATCGCCGTTTGCTTCCCAGGTTAAGTAGGCCTGTCAAAAATATGGGCATACGTTTGTCAAGTTTCATCACGATACGTTTCAGTATATCGCTGAACTACAGACAAAACTTATTGAGCGCATGTAGGCCTGTGTAAACTGGCTATGCCATGGATCATTCGGAAAGTAGAAAAGGCTGACACCTTCCCGATATGTAGGACCTTCGCCGACACTACGGTTACCCATGCTGCATATAATTATAAAATTCCCATACCTATTGATATGATATAAATAGTATAGTAGTGATGAATGGAATCCCTCCAAAAACCCGCAATTATAAAACAACCACCTGCAAACGACAAACGTCTTTACCAGCGCGGTCGTTCCCCCGTGACGTCACAGATCACAAAGAACGTAAAATGCCAATCATCTCTCGCAACGGCTTTCAGGTCAATTTCTGGACAACCCGAGCCCTAATTGATACCGTTTCTGTTGTATACATACTCAGTAGGTGCTTAACTTCATTATTAAAACAAGTCACTTTTTCGTGTCCATGGCCCTTTAATACATGTATCACAACAGTCCACTAATGTTTCAGGACTGGAATTTCATACATAGTAAATGTGTACATGTATTCATTACGATGAGCAATACACACACACAAAATGCATTTGTTAAGAGTACAATTTCAAAAATATCTGAAAAATAAGATAACAATTGTTGATCTGCTAAAGGTTAAGCTCAGAATTGCTTGACTTCTTTTTCGTGGCTCATGTGAAGATCTAATGTTTCCCTATGGCACGGGCACAGTTTATATGTGTGTTTTATGTTGAAATTCGCTTTCTAATCTTTATGCTCACGAAGCTGCAGCAAGCAAGGTCTATAAAAGATGCAAAGCTCATAATTCGCAATTAGTTTTATGACACATCCATGTGGCAATCCACTTAGTCGCACTATATGATAATTACTATCAGAAAAAAATATATGAATGTTGTGCACAGTCTACAATTCGTTTCCTGACTTACTAGTAGCGGGGTGCCTAACTGGCAAAGTAAAGAATGAGTGTGGACAACGGCGGAAAGCGATCAACTTAGGACAGTAATGTTCATTGCTACGTGTTAATATTTAATTTTATCAGATTATCGTTTGTGAATTTCTATAGCTTGTGCGAATACCGTGCAAGATGCACTCACAATAATCATGATATTGGGAGCCAAAGTCTAACTTGAATTTGACAGTGACTATACTGGTGACCTACGAGTATTCATCTTCATGACTTTCAACAAACACCCCACTCGTGTATAAGTAAGAAAGATAACTAAGTATGACCGAAAAGACAGGCGTAGAACCTTGAAGCAGCTGCCTTCGAAACCAGTCATAATTTTTTAAAAACTATATTTCATACTAAACATCCTGAACTAACTGAATAAAACATACATCAAATGTAATGAAAATAACCAGTCTTTTGGGAAATATTGCTCATTTTAACAGGCGGTTATCGCGTAAATACAGGAACTGTTTCCATCACACGCAGATGTAAACGAAGCATAGAAGTGCTAGATAGATTGACAATTCCACGCACATCATGGTATATCAGTGATTATTTTCTCACAACTACACTATATATGCACATACGAACTGGAAAATGTACTCGATCTGGACTTTTAGGCGCGATTTGAGCATTTGTTTACATTCGGGTTTGATGGATACAGTTCGTTTGTTTGTTTACAAAACCGGTACAAAATGGGCACTAAAACGGATGAAAGACAACTCGGACGGACTGTAATCGTCGAAATCATTGAGCACAACTTTTGTTAAATTGCATTAGATGTGTTTAACGAAAAATGGTTTTGAAAAAAAATATTGCATACATTCGAAGGCAGCAGCTTCAAACTTCACAGTATATTATCGTTTCATGTTGTAGAGAGGCCCAGTTTAATAAGTGCATGTCTTGTAATAATGAGATAAATTGTGTGTATTAGTAACATGATTCACACATCTCAATTGCATTATAAATACTTTCCAGATATAATGTGATACTAAGTTTCTGCTGTTAGTCGAGAGATGCACCCACGCGAACCCAGCATTCTTTCCTGTGGGAGGATGTTTGTGTACACGTAGGTGAGCAACTTTCCAGATTGACCCGTTACTCGTGAAACTATATGTGCAACTGAATTGGTGACCCTAAGCATTTTTATAGTGATCGTAAGCATTAATCGTAAGCATTAAAATCTTCCCGTCTGTTTCTTACACGCATGCAACATTTCAACGTGGCTCTGCCAATAAATTAATGCCGAGGAGTTGGCTATCTAGAAAAGTGTACGTGGATGACATTATCACAGTATGTGCGATATTTCCTCGGAATTTTTGACATTAGAGCGTTGATGGCAAAGCCCTCATCTCTCTACATGTCTATGTGCTGACTTTCTTATGGAGTTTTCATGCTAACCCATCGACTGCCGTTTTGGCATCTAAACTTTCAGACACCTACTTTAAATGAGAATTTTCTTCGTCCTTGACATAAAATCTCTCGAATTGATGGCAAACTTTAATATTCCGCAGATATATATACAGCATTATTCGATGTGCTAGGTTTGGGGAAATGACGTAAAATACTCAAAACTCTCTGAAAACGTCCAAAATGGCGGAGCCGATTGAGATTGACGTTCCCGGAATGCAAAGCATATTTTACCGCAATGACGCGTATTTTGGAACACACAATTTTTTTTGTGCAGCAACTCGTGCATGCATGTAAGCTCGTGTGTGGCCTTCTTTGGCGTTATGAAGTGACCACAAAGATTCGTCTACAATGTCACGGCTAAATTTATCGTAATTTGACGTATTTCATCGAATGACAACGTGTTCCATGCTGGGTTGCGAAGCATTTTCATTTTGAATTGGTCTTTTAATTTACCCAGTAGGCATGTGTTAGGCCATATTATGATATCAGATGCAGGTATTCCTCATAGTTTTCGACAATTTCAAGGATATTTTATTGAGGTTCAATATTATTCAACAGGCGTATCTGTTTCATTGATTTCAAAATAAATGTTTATTCATCAGGAATATTACCGTTGGAATCAATTTTGAAATCAGCCAAATATAGCATTCTTGTTTGTCATGCAAACTTGAAAGTACATCTCGAGATAGTCGGGAATATGTAGGAAATATGCACAGTTCGACAACAGACAACAGACAGAAAATTGCCGTCAATCGTTCATGAAAATATTGGATAGGGAATGATCGGCCTGCCTACATTGTCGGTTTCCACAGTACCAATGACGTCACCAGACTGTGTATAGAACTCACCCGCAAGGCGGGCCGCTTTGAGGAAAAAATGATGTCGTGGTTTCTGTCATGGTGCTGATGATGTGCTCGAGCTCTAATGTCGACTACCGCAGTTAACTGCATTTTCTTGTTGGTCTCCACTTCTACGGCAGACATCCAATTATTCCATACAACTATGCAATAGATATGAATAGATGAATAGTATTGATATAGTCAATGAAATTTCTATTGCAATTGACTCCTAATCACTGACGATGTCCCGGGGCGGAGATCCTTTCCGTCCTGGGTACTGTCGAGAGCGTCTCGAGAATATTTGCCGAGAAGTCTGGTTAAATATCGGTCATGTGATATTCAAGGTCCGCAAACACTGAATGATAATATCTCAATGCCAACAGGAATCACATCACCATTCAACTCAAAACAGTACGGATTTATGAGAAGCATTTATGTGAAAATTTTTCTGAAACTTTCAATTTGCGATGACGTATTTATACTCACTCCATTTGGGTCATCTCATGAAGGACTAAGTAGCTGATACTCAAAGATAGTATCTTGTAATGTATAAGCGCGCGATAGTATCAGTGCTGTGGTATGCATTCTTTGTCAAGGTACAGATTACTGTGACGTCGTCTTCCCCGTCATTACATGTCGCAAAATGACATTCCAGGCTATATACTGAATTGACAAACTGTCTAATTGACATTCCAAAAGAGTTATCGAAATGCCACATTGACATCACACAATACCTCGCCAATATCCCACAGAGTGTGATGATTAAGCGTCTGGGCTTATATGAAAAAAGAAAATTATGCGGATTACTATCGTGACGGAACTTTCATATCAGAAATGTGATGAACACGATGAACAACACACACAGAAGCGTGAGCTCACTGGTACTAGTACAAATAACTTAGTCTATATATGATGCTAAGCGCCAATCTCATGCATATATTCTGGACTTCTATAGCTCATATGAAACTGCAATTGTACTGACACGAAGATCCACAATTTATGATTTTCGCATTTCAGTGATTATGATCACAAAACTGTACGACCAGCTGGATGAAAGATGCATCACTCCTAATTCCCACTTTGTTGTAGTACATCTCCATGTGGCGTTCCACTTTCTGGCTTCTCAATAAAGGTGCACTATATAACTGCTTTCAGAAAAATTGATTTGCGTATGGTGCAGAGTCCGTAAATCATTTCCTGACAGTGGCTTTATGTCAATTTGCTAATTGTAGTTTGCCTGACTTTTTGATCATTGACGAATGTCAAACTAAAGAACAAGTGTGGGCAACGATGGAAAGCAATTATATGACGGTAATATTGTTTATTGCTGCGTGTTAGTATTGGATTTCGTCAAAATTCATAGTGGAAATAAAACTTGCATATGATTTCAACAGTTCGGTCAACTTCGGTGGGTAGTAAATTATACAACATTATATGGAGCAATCAACCACGTTCGCGCGAACTCTCATTTGTGAATCAGCAAAGTTGTCCGAGGCCAATCCCTTCAACATCCAGTTGCAAATGCATAATTGGATGATCAATAATGATTGGAAATGGTGTGTGCGAAGGCCGTGCAATGCATTTTGAAGTCAACGATATATCTGCAACATATCTGTCCCGATCATGTCACCGAATGATGACGTACATTGCCCACACGGGCACTCCACGTCACGTCCTGACAGATTCTCTCTACATGAGAAGTCAAATACCACAGTTTGTTCTGTCTTTCCAATTAAAAAATAAATTGCACAAATGATATATTGTGTACATCTTGTGTATATATTATATTTATTGTGTACATTTTTACATCTCACAAATACAATGGATGATGCATCGCAGTGTTGCTCGTGACAATGCCACCGATACAAAACAAGAGTAACACGTACTGCAGACAATATTTGCTCTGAATTCACTCCACGTCTACGACAGAGCCATACCAATTGTGCCATACAACTCGGGATAATACTTGGATAGATAAATTATAGTTCTGCTGTAGTCAATGGAGTTGTTTTTGCAGTCAGACTATGGACACCAAGCCAAAGACAGATATCCCGACTCGGGTCTCCTTCCTCGCTTATGTTTATTTGAGTATGTTTGCCGAAAAATTGGTTAAACAACGACCATGTTTATAACGTCCAAACATATTGGAAGAAAATATAACAATCGAAATTCCATTCAACTGAATACAGTACAATGTGAGATATATATGTTTACTTTGTATATAAATATTATGTGAAGCATTATCTATGTGAACATTTTCTTAACACTTTCGACATCAATTTAATTTCCAATGATTAATTTGATTATACTTTATTATGGTTAGTTAATGAATGATTTTAAAACTTTACAGTAGCTGATATCTAACACTTACACCGTACCAGGCATATATGCTCATATTAACAGTGTTATGGAATGCATTCCTTTGTTAGTGTACAAATAGCTAGTGTTCATAATGACGTCGATCCACACCTCCTATTGACATGTCACATTCCATTAGATATATTGCATGGACAAAATGTGTAAATGACATTCCAAAAGAGCAATCGGAATGCCTCACTAACATTCCACAATACCTCACCTAAACCTCACAGAACATAATAATCATAGAGTCTAGTCTATTTATGGATCTTACAAGAGGCTTCTAATATTTCACAGATCACAGAATAATATAACATCAACACCAAAAGTATTATGTGTTATCAGAACGAACATTACACACATAGAAATAGCATTTGAGTCTAATAAAATTCGATATCAGAATAGTAGTTGTTGGCCGTATTATTCTGCTATTTATTACCTCGTATGAAGTTGGAACGTTATCAAACGTAAAAGTCGCACAATATGATGATTGCATCCATGAATATTGATTTACATAATGTTATGTTGTGCAGATTCGTATATCATTTCCTGACACGGGAAGTCCATTTACCAATTTTGGTGTGCACGAGTTTGTTATTGAACACGTGACAAACCTTGAATACACCCAGACAATAACAGAAAGCAATCAACTAATGGAAGTAATGGTTATTGCTAACTGTTATGGCTTGATTTTACATTTAGACGAAATAATCAAATTCCACATACTGAATCGGATTTAATTCCACAGTGACTCTACGTGACGTTCAATCTGTAACAAAACTTGCAAAAGTAGCTTGAGAGAAAACCAGTTGTTCTCGAATTGGGTGGTGGAGTTTGTATATATAAGTATGAATATATAAGTATGATTTTGCAGGATACACAATACAAAAAGTCAGAATTATACAGAGGAAGTGGACATGATGGATACAGCGTGGAATGTTGAAAATACAAGAAATTGTATGTGAAGATGTAACCATGACTAGTTGTCAGCAAAATAAAAGTGTCCATGTGGTCTTTGTATGAATAATTCCATACCCACATACTTTTCTGACGCAGAAAATATATAGTATAAATGCATTCCGCTGTCCATATGTTAGTATAGAAAGTAAAACATACAATATGCACAGTAAAAATCACCAAAATCAATCCATTGAGTTACGATCTTCGTGTCTGCGGCTGATTTCACATAGTTGCGCAAAACACTTCCTACCCGATGACTAGTCACTAGGAAAAAGATTCGTCTATCTCATAAAGTGCGTGATTCTAAATGCGGATAACATACAGTCGAATGCTGGGCAGAAATTCTCTTCATGAAAAAAAACCGTTACGTCTCAAATAACTAGAAAATACATAAAACGGTGGCTATTGAACAGATTACGAATTTTCAGCAAATATCTGGTAATTTTACTGAGATGACATATCAAAATAATTTCAATATAAACATCACTGTTAAGCTAACATCCAAGATATACACTATATATTGTATCTTCGTTGAGGTGCCCACATTAAACCCTCACCATTCTTCATCAAAATGATTAGGTAGGTGTCGAATTTCTTCTACAATAAACAAATCAATATTAACCTATTCAGGGAAATGGATTGCTATTTTACCATCAAAACGGGAGTTTATTTGTAAAAATCCAAGCTATTTTATTACAATAGGAAAACACAACATTTCGCGTCCAAAAAGTTACGTCTCTCAAACAATCGGTATTAGGCAAGCCACAAGGCGTGTTTTTCCTGATAATCATGTTGTTTCCAATGATAATATTTATTATGTTTACCATGTTATTATGAAAGTGGCTGTTTATCTTCAAGGGATTATGTCAACTGTAACATTAAATGTTTTCAAGAGTTCGGAGAAGGTACATGGACCCCGGAAAATATGTAGCACGTTAATAATTTTCATACGATGCAATAGCTGCTGAACTGTGTATATATATTTTTTTTCATTTCAGGTTGTTTATAACAATGACAAAATGTTTACAACAACCTAATATTTCTGGTAATTATGATGGCATAAAGTGCCTTTTTACGTCTTCGGCAATATCAGATTATTTGTTGCATTCCTTTCCAGGCAACTTGAATTAGGTCCGTGATGATAACTATAAAATCCGTGTCACATTTTTTTTATTAAACCAATAACATCATGCTTTTTGTCATAGTTAGCCTACATCTTTTTGTGACATAAAAGGCCTTCGTTAATATATCCACTGTGGCAAACTATCTTATTTTCTCATGTTTTAATTTCCCAGGTATTTGCAATTTTGAGACGTAACGCTTTTCTATGACACGAAATTTTGGACCAAATACGGTTGTATATAACATGGGGTGCGAAAGGCGGCACGATCCATCCTCAACCAAATCCGTCTACCGGGATCCGTCTATACAACATGCCACACATTCCAGTTTCAAGTGAAAGAAAACATAGTTTTTAACAACAAATACGGTGTCAAGTGTGTGTACTGGGACATAAAATCCCTCATTCGACTACTCTTTAAGGATATGTCAAGTTTTGGCAAGATGTGGTTGCTATATTTTGGCCCTGGGGGTGGGGGGGGGGGGCTTACTGTGATAACGACTTGACGTTTACGTGGTTCGCAGAGGAAAGTGGCTGCGTGTGTCAGGGGACTGTTTGTCTGTGATACAGTGAAACAAATCGTAATATGATGATGCAAATCGTGGAGTCCCCAAATGTAGTGTAACGGGTTTGCACCCTTCTGTGACGTCTTGATGAACCGGTTTTCTAGGGAGGTGGGTGAGTTGTTGTTTAACCGGAGCTGAAACGGTAAAACTCCGGGAAACTGCTACTGCTGTACGGTTGAACTCCGGCTAGAAGTCTCTAAGGTTGGTAGCGTGGTCTGGAATGGACCTCTTAACCGTTGTCCGACTGCTAATCTGCAACTGCACCGTCGGGAAACCGCTTTACTGCAACAGCTCCGTCGTTTTCCGTCTTACTGCAAACTGCGACTGCGCCTGGAATAAAGAATCCGGGAACGTTGCCGTTTCCGAATACTGCAACCGCTCTGCCAGGTTCCGCCGCACTGCAATCTGCTTCGGTTGGCTCCGCCTCACCGCAACCTGCGACTGCACCTGAAATGGAGTATCTCGGAAGTGTTCCCACTTCCGGTTACCGCAACCGCTCCGTCAGGTACTGCCTCTACAACTCCGTCGTCCGGTACCGCCTCTGCAACTGCTTCGTCGTTCCCGTCTCTGCAACTGCTCCGTCCGATACCGCCTCCGTAGTTGCTCCGTTGAATTCCACCTCCGTCTCCGTCTCCGTCTCCTTCCTCGGTGATCTGGGTTCTTAGATCACCCTAAGACGTCGTTACAACTTGGTCTTAACCGACTGTAGTCTTATCTCCCTTTACTCCATATAACTGTCTTTTCCGGGAAACTAACTTTATTATAACTTCCAGTTCCCTAACGAACACGGAAAAACAACTCGGTTGAAGTTTTCATGTTTATTTTCCAAGTGCACAGTCGGAAGACTTAACTGCTATCATCTGGATGACTCTATCCGGAACTAGGGAGTACTCTGCTATGGGAGAAGGGATCTGCACAGGTCGACGTCAGGACACCAACTCCGCCGTCCGCTGTGAAGCGGGGGCTTTTATAGACCTGAGACCCACGTCACGTGACCAACCTATTGTGACGTCATAGTCCGCCAAAACACTGATATTTTCCGGATTTCTAAAAACACTCTAGAACCAATCCGTGGCTGACACGTCACCTTTTAAACCGAAAACGAGGCTGATCACATGACCTTCCGGAAATAACGTCATTACGTTTTTGTACTCCATTGTTCCGGCTCCGTCTCCGGTTCCGTCTCCGTCTCCGGATCCGCCTCCGGCTTTACCAACATCATAAATTACTAAGTTCCGAGACGGAAAACCTTTTAAACATTAACAATACGGAACGGCTGTACGGTTGAACTCCGGCTAGAAGTCTCTAAGGTTGGTAGCGTGGTCTGGAATGGACCTCTTAACCGTTGTCCGACTGCTAATCTGCAACTGCACCGTCGGGAAACCGCTTTACTGCAACAGCTCCGTCGTTTTCCGTCTTACTGCAAACTGCGACTGCGCCTGGAATAAAGAATCCGGGAACGTTGCCGTTTCCGAATACTGCAACCGCTCTGCCAGGTTCCGCCGCACTGCAATCTGCTTCGGTTGGCTCCGCCTCACCGCAACCTGCGACTGCACCTGAAATGGAGTATCTCGGAAGTGTTCCCACTTCCGGTTACCGCAACCGCTCCGTCAGGTACTGCCTCTACAACTCCGTCGTCCGGTACCGCCTCTGCAACTGCTTCGTCGTTCCCGTCTCTGCAACTGCTCCGTCCGATACCGCCTCCGTAGTTGCTCCGTTGAATTCCACCTCCGTCTCCGTCTCCGTCTCCTTCCTCGGTGATCTGGGTTCTTAGATCACCCTAAGACGTCGTTACAACTTGGTCTTAACCGACTGTAGTCTTATCTCCCTTTACTCCATATAACTGTCTTTTCCGGGAAACTAACTTTATTATAACTTCCAGTTCCCTAACGAACACGGAAAAACAACTCGGTTGAAGTTTTCATGTTTATTTTCCAAGTGCACAGTCGGAAGACTTAACTGCTATCATCTGGATGACTCTATCCGGAACAAGGGAGTACTCTGCTATGGGAGAAGGGGTCTGCACAGGTCGACGTCAGGACACCAACTCCGCCGTCCGCTGTGAAGCGGGGGCTTTTATAGACCTGAGACCCACGTCACGTGACCAACCTATTGTGACGTCATAGTCCGCCAAAACACTGATATTTTCCGGATTTCTAAAAACACTCTAGAACCAATCCGTGGCTGACACGTCACCTTTTAAACCGAAAACGAGGCTGATCACATGACCTTCCGGAAATAACGTCATTACGTTTTTGTACTCCATTGTTCCGGCTCCGTCTCCGGTTCCGTCTCCGTCTCCGGATCCGCCTCCGGCTTTACCAACATCATAAATTACTAAGTTCCGAGACGGAAAACCTTTTAAACATTAACAATACGGAACCGTATGAACCTTTAAACACATATACACCCTAATAAACGGTTATTTAACCATAATATCACAAAACACTAACAGAATTACCTAGGGGAAACCTTTGGGTACGCCCCAAAACCGTTACACTCCCCCTTCCTTAAACTCTGTTCGTCCCGAACAGATCAATATCACATATATACAAATTGTCAACCGTTAAATTGTCCGTATAATTAAACACAGCTGTTTCCGTGATCCGGGTACTGGTATCTCTTAACTAGTTTACCGTCACTGTACCCGGATATCTTGCTTGTTCCGTTTCCCACTTTTAACTCTTAATTATACTAGAATCCGGGAAACGGTTCTTCTTTCTTCTCCTTGCGCCGACTTGACTTGCGACGACTTGCTTCGACTTGCGACGACTACTGCCCACCAGGATCACGGCGCGAACTGCTCTCCGACGGCGGACGAGGTGGAATGGTATTTGGTACCAACGGTCGTCCGAAGCTTGTTCCTCTGGCATCAACCGGGAGAAGATCGGGATCATGTAAACTCCACTGGGGTGGCACGTAGAACCCATTCCTGAGGCGTTCGTCCCGGATGGACCAATCTGGAATCCGGACGATCTGACGGGTCGGGACGAGACCAAACGGTGACTCTCTCTGCTCCATGGTCTCCACGTAGACGCCGGAGTCTCTCATCTCGGCCGGCCCCCACTGCTCCGGTCCCCATCGTACTGCATAGTATCTGGCGTGCTCCGGGACTGCGGGCGCAAAGACGGAAGCGCTCCGTCCCCCAATATTCACCGGGAAACAATGTGACGGACACGGTTGAGTTGAAGGACCGCCAAACGGGTAGAATGTGTAGGGTGGACTCTGGGTTGGTGCTCGGACTTGGCTCCTTCCGGACCGCTCACTGGAAGACTGTCGAGGCCGGGTCTCCACCGGAGACAGGATTCCGGGTGTAGCTCTGGCTTGGTCTACCAGGATACTCCTCCGGGCTCTCTGCACGTCCGCATGGCTTCGTTCAGACGCGGAAGACTCCATTCCGTCATCCCTAGCCGCGGAACTGGTTCTGCTTCCGGCTACTGCTTGAATGGTTGCCGGCAAAGTTCGCTCCGTGGATCCTCGGGTCTCCGTCTCACTGCCAGCTCTGCTCCGGGTTCCGCCTTCCGTTTTGGTCTCTGGTCTGCCTCCTGATCTGCCAATGGGTCTGCTGTCCGCTCGGCTATCTGCTCTGCTATCTGCTCTGCTATCCGCTCTGCTATCCGCTCTGCTGTCTGCTCTGCTATCGGCTCTGCTATCTGCTCTGCTATCTGCTCGGCCGCTGGATCTGCTTTCTGCTCCGCCTCCGTCGACCGCTACACTGCCTCCGCTTCCGTCTACTGCCACACCGCCTGCGCTTCCGCCACACTGCCATCCGCCTCCGTCGCTCTCGATTCCCTCCGGCTTCGCCCCGTCCGTCACCTTGTCTTCCTAGGAACGCCGATAGGCCATTCCGGAAGGCCGGGAAACTGAAATTGTCGATCTACTGCACCGCTTTTACTGCACCGCTTCTGCACCGCTTCTCCGGACTGGTGGTCTTCCGGGAAACACTTAGTCGTTTTTCACTGCAAAATCTGTCGCTGCCGGAAAATGCTGGACTTGATTCGATTCCGCCAAACTTTGTCTGCGATGTGCACAGCTCGAGGTCTGCTCTCCAACTGCTGTCAGAGCCCGATTTCAAGGCCCTTTTATACCCTTTCTGCTCACGTGACTGGAAAAGCTCCACGCTGATTGGCTGCCTCAGGAGTGACGTCACAATTATGCAAAAACTCAACCGTTAACCGAGAGGTGTCCGTCTCCGGCTCAACCGGCTTCTCCGGGTTTTTCCGGCTCCCTTTCAACTGCTTCTCCGAGCGAAGTATCTGCAATTTTGAAGTATCTCTGCCATCAGGAGGGTTGAATAGAGTCTCAGCCAGTTGAATCTGCCTCTCAGACGAACATCTAGACTGCAAGTTGGGCGTTTCCGCCATCTGTACTGCTTCGTCAACTGCATATCTGCTCATTGGTATTACTGCTTGTCGACACTGGAAACTGCATACATTCTTGTCCAGAAGGAGGGCCCTTCCTATCTGGAATGATGTTTCACCGCTTCTGTCGATCTGCAGCCGGTTTGCTGTCTCTGCTAAGTGGAAACTCCGGTTGGTTGTCTACAGCCGGAAAACTTTTCCGTCTTAATTCTCTGAATACGGAAGACGTGTAGCTGCTTCTCTAGAGATACTAGACCGCTAACCCAGGTTCTTCTGGACCCCTGGCCGCTACCCTGGACTGGTTGACTATGCGCTCAAACCAGTCAGAACCTCTAGGATGTCTCTATCCGGTCTCTGCACCGCTTTCCGCTCTGCTTCTTTTCTCCGCCCTGTTTCCGGAACCAGCACTTGCTCACTGTTCCAACTTCTTGCGGTCGCTCTCTGCCGGAACTCAACGTTTTACCAGGGTCTCAGCTATCTCCTTCTCCTGCTCTACAGCTCACTCCGTCTTCTCATATTTCTGCGTCCTCTGCGGCTTTACTCCGAGTCCGTATCCGACTCAGAGACCGTCGGTTCCGTCTCCGGAACACTACTCTGCTTCGGCGGCTCCGTCTGCCTCCAGGAATCCGCCATTCTCCGCTTCATCCATCTCGGATGCTTGACACCATTATACGGTTTCAGCAAATCGAAGTGAACCACCTTCTGCCGAGTTTCACTCTCTGCAATCTCGTAGGTCACGTCGGTAAATCTGCTCAGCACTAGCTTTGGACCGCTCCACTTCCTCTGCAACTTGGGAGCTTTGCCCTTCTTCCGTGTTTTGACCGCCATCCACACTCGGTCTCCTGGCTGGAACTGATTGTCGACCTTCCTCCGGTCGTACAGCTTCTTCTGCTGTTCCATTTCTCTGCCAGATTTCGCTCGAACCGCCTTGTATACCGCTTCTAGTCGCTCCCGGAGCTGACTGCCATACTCTGTTACTTCTGCTGTTGATTCTCCCGGCGGTCTGCCAATCAGTAACTCTACCGGAGTGTTGACTTCTCTGCCCAGCATCAGCAAGTTGGGACTCTGCCCGGTTGTCTCCTGCGGGGTACTCCGGTAAGCTGCCATCGCCAACGGTACTAGCTGATCCCAGTTGGTCTGCCGCTCGCTTACGTACAGGCTCAGGATCTGCTGCAGCGTCCGGTTGAATTGCTCAATGAAACCGTCCGACTGAGGTCGGAAAGCGGTTGTCCGTGTCTTGTGAATCCCCAGGATTCTGCAAACATTTCTCAGCAAGTCGGACTCGAAATTTCTGCCCTGGTCGGTGTGGATCTCCATCGGGATGCCGTAACGCGCTGCAAACTGGTTGACGAATATGTCCGCAACCGTCACCGCTTCCTGATTCGGCATCGGGTAAGCCTCTACCCACTTGGTGAAGTAATCGCCGATTACTAAGATGTACCGGTTCCCCCGGGTGGATTTAGGTAACGGACCCATCACGTCCATTGCCACTCTCTCCATGGGCGCTCCAACCCGGTATTTCTGCATCGGAGATCGTTTCAAGTTCTGCATACTTCTTGACGCACATTCGTCACAGCTCAGCACCCACTGCTTTATGTCCCGCATCATAGCCGGCCAGAAATACCGCCTCCGAATGCTAGCCGCCATCCTTTTGCTTCCGAGGTGTCCTCCCGTCCGGCTCTGATGGGCCAGACGGAAAATCTCCTGTCTCAGCTCCTTCGGGGTTATTAACTGCATTCGGCTGGTTCCTTCTGCCGTTTTCCATTTCCGGTAGACTACTTCGTCGACTTTCAGCAAGGTCTTCCGCATCCCGTACAGCACTTTCTCCTCGCTGCTCATACTGGAAAAGTCTGCACTGCCAGCTGTACCGCTCCCGTCGATCAGCGACGTCACCAGTGGGTACCAAGGTTCTGCTTGCTGCATTCTCCGCAAATCATCTGGTCGATATTTCTGCCCCAGCACAGTATCCTGGTCCGCATTTTCCGCCAGCCTAATCTGCTCTGCAACCGCATCCGCTTTTCCTGGAACTGCTTTCTCCGTCACCGCAACCGCAACCGGCTTCCGGGACGCTGCTTTCTCCGTCACCGCAACCGCAACCGGCTTCCGGGACGCTGCTTTCTCCGTCACCGCAACCGCAACCGGCTTCCGGGACGCTGCTTTCTCCGTCACCGCAACCGGCTTCCGGGACGCTGCTTTCTCCGTCACCGCAACCGCAACCGGCTTCCGGGACGCTGCTTTCTCCGTCACCGCAACCGCAGCCGGCTTCCGGGATGCTGCTTTCTCCGTCACCTCTGCTTCTCCGCCCGATCCCCTTGACCGCTTCCGGCGTCCCCCCTTCCTTGGCTTGGGCTGAGGAGTTTCTTCACTTCGTATCTGCCGGATCCTTTCTCCGTAGTTCCAGGCGTCTATCTTGGCTTGTTTCCAGTCGATTTTTCCGCATTGGCTGCATGGGGATCTGGACAAGGCATCCGCATTATTATGGATTCGCCCCGGACGATGTTCGATGTCGAAATGAAACTCACTCAGAAGCTCAATCCACCGGGCTACCTGCCCCTGGGGCTCCTTGAAATTCATAAGCCAGGTAAGACTGCCATGATCCGTGCGAAGAAGGAAGTGTCGTCCCAGCAAGTACTGCTTATTCTTCTGTACCGCAAACACAACCGCCAGGAGCTCCTTCCGGGTGACACAGTATCTCCGTTCTTCTTTGGTTAAGCTGCGGCTCAAGTAGGTTATCACCCGCTCCTGGTTGCCCTGCTTCTGTGACAGTACTGCTCCCAGCCCGGTGTCACTGGCGTCCGTGTCCAGGATATATCGGCCTTGCTCCCTTGGGTACCCGAGTATCGGTGCCGATACTAGGCGGTTCTTCAGCTCTGCAAATGCCTGCTCTTGCTCCGTCTGCCACCGGAACGGCACCCCTTTTTCCGTCAAGTGATTCAGCGGCGCTGCAATCTCGGAGAACTTCGGCACGAACTTCCGGTAATAGGAGCAAATGGCTGTGCAGCTCCGTCAGGTTGGTGGGTGTCCGCCACTTCCGTACTGCCTCCGTTTTTGCCGGGTCGGTGCGGATACCGTCTCTGCCGACTATGTGACCTAGGAAAGACACCTCCGGCTGGAAGAACTTGCATTTTGACGGTTTGACTTTTAGGTCTGCCTCTCTCAGCTTGCTGAACACCTCCTGAAGATCACGGATGTGATCCTCCAGGGTCTTGCTGTAGACTATGATGTCGTCCAGATATATGAGGCAGGTCTTCCAGGACAATCCGCTTAGCACCTTCTCCATCAACCGCTCGAACGTACCCGGAGCATTGCACAAGCCGAAACTCATTACTTTGACCTGGTAAAGGCCGCCAGGAACACAGAAGGCCGACTTTTTCCGGGCGTCTTCATCCATCCCGACCTGCCAGTAGCCACTGGTCAGGTCGAGAGTGGAGAACCATTTGGCGTCTGCACAGGCTGCTATGGTGTCGTCTATTCTCGGCAACGGATAAGCATCTTTCTCCGTGACTGCATTTAACCGCCGGTAATCGACGCAGAACCGGGTGGTCCCATCCTTTTTCTTCACGAGGACAATCGGGGAAGCCCACGGACTGCTACTTTCTTCAATGACGTTCTTGTCTTTCATCTCCTGAATCAGACTGCTCACCAGCTCTCTCTTGTCTGGCGGAATTCGTCTGGTTGGCTGCTTAATCGGCCGGTGACTGCCCGTGTTTATCTGATGTTGTACCTCGTTGGTCTGCCCCAGTTCTCCGGCATCATTAATGAAGCTCGGCTTATTCCGAAATAGGAGGTCGGTTACTCTCTCGCGGAAATGACTCGGCACTGCATCCTGGGTCTGCTCTGCTAACTGCCGCAGCTTCTCGTACCCGCTCCAATTTCGCCCGGCCTCCGACTCCGTGGAAATCTGCACCTTCCTGCTCCGCTCCGCCAACGGCACAACACTGCAACCGGCTGCTAAGGTGGTCATCGTCGCCAACTGCGCTCCTTTCTTGTTGATTACCGGCTCTGCCATCACGTTGATCACTCGAACCGGGACTGTTCCTTGCTTTATCCGGGATAAAGTTCTCCCGATCAGCCAAGGTCTTTTCTCAGTAGGCTCCTGCGGCATTTCTAGTACTCCTTCTGCTTCACGGACACTCTCTGCTTGTCCTATAATCAGCTGTTCCGTTTCCGGCGGAATTTGGTAATCTGCTACAGCGTTGATCGGAAACGGCTCCCTGGTCTGCTCGAACATGGTGAGGAACACCTCCTGGCTGCCCATCTGCATGGTCATTCGGTCGAAATTTATGCCGGATAACCGGGAACGGATGAAATCCATTCCCAGTATTCCTTCGTCTTCACAGTCTGCAATCTCGAATGTCACGGTCTCAGCTACTCCTGCGATGTTGAGTGGGAGTTCTTTCCGGCCATGTGTCCGTATGTTACTTCCGTCAACCATTGAAAGACGAATCGGCGACCGCTTCAGCTTCATTCCGGGTTTCCGGATCCGTTCCCAGGTTTGTAGGTTGAGCATTGTGACAGTGCTGCCGGTGTCGATTATCAGCGTTACTGGCTCTCCGCATACTCTGGCTGTCACACACATGCCCACCTCGCCCCGGGGACCGGGTCCGTGAACCACCTGCCGGTTATGGGGGTGTCCTCTCTTCCGGGTCCCGGATTTCCCCTTTTCCGCGACCCGCTCTAGTTTTCCGGCTGCTGCTGCTGCTGTCGTGGCTGCTGCAGTTGTTGCTGCTGCTGCTGCTGCGGCTGCTGCTGCTGCTGCTGTTGTCGCGGCGACTGCTGTTGTTGTGGTTGACGCCGCTGCTGCTGCTGCTTCGGCTGCCTACAGTCTCGGGCAAAATGCCCTTTCCGGCCACAGTTGAAACATTCTAAATCCGCTCGGGAACTGCGCTGCTGCTGCTGCCGGCTAACCGCTTCCTTGACCTGAGTCATCAGATCCGCCAACTGCTGCTGAGTCTGCTCGGCTTGCTTCCGCAATTCGTTCACCTGCTGGCTCCACTCCAGCTCCGTGTTCAGCTGCCTCGTCCGGTGTCGCTCCGCTGGTCTGCTGTTGTCCGTTTTCATGATGCTCTCATACTCGGTAGCGAAAGCCAGGGCCTGCGACAGCGTTTCCGGGTGGCTTTTCAATACCGACAACCGCATATCTCGGTTAGTCAGGCTGTTGCAGAAATGCATCTTCATGAGCACTTCTGTTGTTGCCGGATCTGCTTTTGGGTAAGCTAGCCGCGTCTTGCTCCGTATGTCTCTGGCCAGCTCGGACAGCTCCTCCTCCAGCTGCAATTTCCGTGTCTGCAATTCCGCCTGGAAAACAAATGTTTTCTCCCCCGGACAAAACTGCTGTTTTAATGCCGCCACAACCGTATCAAAGCTGCGTCTCTGCTCCGCGGACAGATCCAGTAGTATGCTGCGGGCGTTACCTCTCAAACTGACACATAAGTTCAGCGCCTTTTCCTCTGCTGTCCAACGGTAGTACCGAGCGTATTCAAGGAGGTGAGCCTCATACTCCGGCCACGGATCAGTTCCGTCATACGTCATTAATCTGGCTACTCCTGCCCTTGGTGCTGGTTGTTGTACTGCTTCTGCCTGCTGCTGCTTTCCGGTTACTGCCAGGTGCTGCTGAAACACCTCCATTTGGGTCGCCAATAATCTGGTCAGGTTGTCGACTAAGTTCTCTCCGCCTTCCGGGTCCGCATCCGGTTCCCGATCGCCAGCCTGGTCCGGAAAGTTAATTTCCGCCTCTGCTAACTGCTCTGCAGGCTGTACTCCTTGAGGAACCCGGAGGGGCTCTTCTGCAATTGCTTTCTGCATTTCCGGCTGCAACACCTTTCGCTCGGCAGGACGAACTGCTTCCTTTTCCGCAACCGGCATCTGCAACGGCTCAGCTCCTACTGCTCCTACAGGCTGCTCCGTGTCCGACACGGCTGCCTTGAGCTGCTGTTCCGCCAATTTGCCCCGTCTAGTAGTCATACTGCAGATGATCCCACCGCTGCCACCAAAAAGTTGTAACGGGTTTGCACCCTTCTGTGACGTCTTGATGAACCGGTTTTCTAGGGAGGTGGGTGAGTTGTTGTTTAACCGGAGCTGAAACGGTAAAACTCCGGGAAACTGCTACTGCTGTACGGTTGAACTCCGGCTAGAAGTCTCTAAGGTTGGTAGCGTGGTCTGGAATGGACCTCTTAACCGTTGTCCGACTGCTAATCTGCAACTGCACCGTCGGGAAACCGCTTTACTGCAACAGCTCCGTCGTTTTCCGTCTTACTGCAAACTGCGACTGCGCCTGGAATAAAGAATCCGGGAACGTTGCCGTTTCCGAATACTGCAACCGCTCTGCCAGGTTCCGCCGCACTGCAATCTGCTTCGGTTGGCTCCGCCTCACCGCAACCTGCGACTGCACCTGAAATGGAGTATCTCGGAAGTGTTCCCACTTCCGGTTACCGCAACCGCTCCGTCAGGTACTGCCTCTACAACTCCGTCGTCCGGTACCGCCTCTGCAACTGCTTCGTCGTTCCCGTCTCTGCAACTGCTCCGTCCGATACCGCCTCCGTAGTTGCTCCGTTGAATTCCACCTCCGTCTCCGTCTCCGTCTCCTTCCTCGGTGATCTGGGTTCTTAGATCACCCTAAGACGTCGTTACAACTTGGTCTTAACCGACTGTAGTCTTATCTCCCTTTACTCCGTATAACTGTCTTTTCCGGGAAACTAACTTTATTATAACTTCCAGTTCCCTAACGAACACGGAAAAACAACTCGGTTGAAATTTTCATGTTTATTTTCCAAGTGCACAGTCGGAAGACTTAACTGCTATCATCTGGATGACTCTATCCGGAACAAGGGAGTACTCTGCTATGGGAGAAGGGGTCTGCACAGGTCGACGTCAGGACACCAACTCCGCCGTCCGCTGTGAAGCGGGGGCTTTTATAGACCTGAGACCCACGTCACGTGACCAACCTATTGTGACGTCATAGTCCGCCAAAACACGGATATTTTCCGGATTTCTAAAAACACTCTAGAACCAATCAGTGGCTGACACGTCACCTTTTAAACCGAAAACGAGGCTGATCACATGACCTTCCGGAAATAACGTCATTACGTTTTTGTACTCCATTGTTCCGGCTCCGTCTCCGGTTCCGTCTCCGTCTCCGGATCCGCCTCCGGCTTTACCAACATCATAAATTACTAAGTTCCGAGACGGAAAACCTTTTAAACATTAACAATACGGAACCGTATGAACCTTTAAACACATATACACCCTAATAAACGGTTATTTAACCATAATATCACAAAACACTAACAGAATTACCCAGGGGAAACCTTTGGGTACGCCCCAAAACCGTTACAGTAGAGTAAAAAGTGGGTTCTCAGTGAAAAGTGGGGTCTAAAAAGCGATGTTTTAAAACTAGTCTCATTGCGAGCCGGTTTACCTCGGCATACGCCGGCATGGAAATCGTGCTCCATTGGGTAATCTGCCGGGTACCTACCCTGATTCACCGAGGCCCCTACCTGTGTCTACAGGGGCGCTAAATTCAGCATGTCAGTCGCATTGAGATCCTGGTAGACCCCGGTAGACACCAGCGCCAATGCCGGAGCCTGAATCCTGACGGCCTCTAACGGGTTGAATACCGTGTCGACACCGGAATGTGCTCGGTGTAACAGGCGCTGCTGGGCCTTTCTGTGTTAGTACCGTGTTGCTGCCATGTGGCTGCCGTGTTCACACCGGGACTGCCATGTTGGTAACATGCTGACACCTGGGCGTGTTGACGTCTTGCGGGACATATTTTCTGAGCACGACAGCAACACGGTACATACCGGTAAATCCCAGCAGAGACAAGGGTCCCGGTGGCGCCACGATTGCCCACAGCAGATTTCGGTAACCATTGCTGTCGTGATGAACCGTGTTGACGCCTGGTGTACCAGCCGCTACCAGGATGTGCCGTGCTAATGAGGTGTTCCCACCATGTTTGTGCCAGGGTTTGTCGTGTTGGCACCGTGTTAATTTCTACCACGTTTACGCCGGGGCATATATCATACTGAGAGGTAGCGACTGCCGACCGTCGAGATGACCGTCAAGGCGATTTTCATCCCGGTACAGGCTGGTATAGATCGATCACCAACATCTTCAGAGCCCTGCCGAGATGTACCGTGTATAGCTATCATGTTTATTGTCACTAAGGTAGTCGGGCATGTACGGGGGGTCCCTTTGCACCCCCCCCCCATGATCCTCCAAAACCAACTTTTTTCTCAAGGTTTTTTAATACTAATAAATATTACATATGTCTCCGGTTGCGCATCCATTGCAAAAATTGGTTTTCGGGCCATTTTTCAAAATGGCCGCCCCGCGAAATATCGAATTTTGAGAATGCTTCACTTTAGGCTGCATAGGTCTACAAAATAAAATCTTTGTTACCTTTTGCTGCTTATTGTAGGGACCTGATACATTGTACATGAGAAAACAGTGGGTAAATAAATATTTATATTATGAATATGTCCATAAATCCAAGATGGCCGCCAAATTTAGATAATTTTTCACTAAAATGTCCATAGGATCATGGGGGGGGGGGTGCAAAGGGACCCCCCGTACATGCCCGACTATCATATTGATTTTATAACGATAATAAATTAAGAAGTACCGTCCCGGTAGACCACGGTATGCCGGGGTTTGATTCTCAACCGACTCTATTATAACTCTGTCGTATTGTGCGGTGTTGACGCTGGGGCTGCCGTTTTGGCACCTTGTAGACACTGGGGTGTAACGGGCACCTGTCATTGAAGTCAATCAATAATTAAAGACCTACGTTGCATTTCATGCCCTCGTCTGAGAAAACATTTCATGCATAGCGAATTAAGTCAAATTTCAGTCGACTTACTGGTCAGCACTGACCATGTCCTGCAAACTGTGAAAATTGGAATATCTTTATGGCAAGGTGGGCCCAAAATACAGAAAGACACAAACAATTTGCACCTCCCGTGATGTACCCATGATTCTCCTGAGACGGTAGCATCTTCAAGTTACACCCCGGTGAACGCCGGTATCGCCACGACAGCAACGGGATGTATCGTGTGGCTACCAGCCGTCCTCTGTCATGTCCACACCGTGTTGGTGCCGTGCTGACGTCGTGATTTGCCGTGCCGAATCCGTGTTTTATACCCGGGTGAGGGTGATCATCGGAAAAAATGTCTACGACCGTCAGCGCTATTCAACCCTGATAGAACGCAATGGAACCACCGGCGTCTACCACCGTCCAATGGATGCAACCCCAGTGCACCGCGAGCTACCGTCCCGCTATGGTGTAGGATGGCGGCTATTTTTAGATTTTGTCTTTTCGCCCATGGTATGGAATTCCGGTCACGACATCAACTTGTGACTCATGAGATGTGACTTGTGAGAAGCTTTTCCATATTAAACTACTGTTTATTATGGGATCCCAAGTCAAAGTCGTAAGTCACAAGTCACATGTTGATGTCGGTGACTTGTGACTTACGACTTGTGACTAGAGATTCCAGACTAAACAGTAGTTTAATATGAAAAAAAACAACTCGCAAGTCGTAAGTCACAAGTTGATGTCGTGACCGGAATTCCATACAAATTAGACGAAACTGCGAGAACACGAAAAGTCGAGAGTACGAAGCGAAAACTCGAAAGTACGAAACGAAAAGTGAAGGTCTGGAGAAAGGGCGAATGCCGGTGCGACATGCGAGAAGTGACATGTGAGAAGCGACATGTGACATGCGATAAATATTGCCTACATGAACATGTGACCTGCGAGTTAGCCTGTAAAACTGCGACATGCGACCTGCGAGCTATAAACTGCGACATGAGAGTTAACTTTACAAACTGCAACTTGCGTGAAACAAAATTCAACTATCCTACACATCTTTTCGTATTAAACCATGGTTTAACACGGAATAAGTCATAGTTTGTAGTTCGCAGGTTGCATGTCGCTTCTCATTTGCAAAGATTTTCTATACCAAGATAGCCCACTCAGGCCAAAACGGAAGCGAACATTTGAATAATGTCGATCCTGGCGGTGAAACGTGAGATTACGACGTATCCCCAATGGTGACGGCGGTGTTCATTTATGAAAAGACGTTTTGGTCACAGATATTCATTCATAAAAACGCAAATGTAAAAATTAGCTCAAGGGCTAAGAAAGGTTACCGGACAATACATATTTTAGATATTAGTATTTTGTCCCGTGACCTTGAAAATAAGGTCATTGGTCAATTCAAGGACACGATTATATTCGGCATATGTCATTTCTAGTATGTTCACAACTGAATCTCAAGCTGTAAAGTCGATAATAAGCGAGATATTAGCCATTATGTCCTCTGACCTTGAAAATGAGGTCAAAGGTCGAATTCAAGGTCATAGCAATATTCAGCAAATATCATTTCCTATACGTTCATAATTGATTCCTAAGCTGTAAAGTCGATAATAAGCGAGCTAATAGCCATTTTGTCCTGTGACCTTGAAAATTAGGTCAAAGGTGAAGTTCAAAGTCATGACAATGTTCAGAATATATCATTTTCTATATGTCCACAATTGATTGCTAAGCATTAAAGTCGACAAAAAGCGAGATATTAGCCATTTCGTTCTCTGACCATGAAAATGAGGTCAAAGGTCAAATTCAAGGTCATAGCAATATTCAGCATATATCATTTCCAATATGTTCATAATTGATTCCTAAGCTGTAAAATCGATAATAAGCGAGATATTAGCCATTTTGTCCTGCGACCTTGAAAATGAGGTCAAAGGTCAAGTTCAAGTTCATGACAATGTTCAGAATATATCATTTTCTATATGTTCACAATTGATTGCTAAGCTGTAAAGTCGATAATAAGTGAGATATTAGCCATTTTGTCCTGTGATCCTGAATATGAGGGCCGGGGTCAAATTCAAGTTCACGAGAATATTCAGTATATTTCATTTCCTATATGTCCACAATTGATCCCTTAGCTGTAAAATCGATAATAAGTGAGATATTAGCCATTTTGTCCTGTGACCTTGAAAATGAGGTCAAAGGTCAAATTCAAAGTCATCAGAATATTCAGCATATATCATTTCCTATATGTCCACAATTGATTCCTAAGCTGTAAAGTCGATAATGAACGAGATATTAACCATTTTGTGCTCTGACCTTGAAACCGAGGTCAGAGGTCAACTTCAAGGTCACAAGAATATTCGGCACATATCATTTCCTATATGTCCACAATTGATTCCTAGTCTCTAATCTCAATATTAAGTGAGATATTAGGCTTAATGTGTCCCATTATAAAGCATAGGAGAATTTAACATGGGAAAGTCTCATTTGGGCCGTGTTTGGGCCCAAAATGGCCCTCTCCGAGTGATTCAAGCGCAACAAAATGCATACATGTCACAGGGGTACATATGAGGAATGTTATGCATCAATAAGAAATAAAGTTACTGAACAGATTTTGAGAAAACGACCATCAAAGTCCAAAATTGGCCATTTTTAGACGAAAACGGCCGCTCTGACCTTGAAACCGAGGTCAGAGGTCAAATTCAAGGTCACGAGAATATTCAGCATATATCATTTCCTATATGTCCACAATTGATTCTTAGTCTCAAATTTCAATTTTAAGTGAGATATAGGCTTAATGTGTCCCATTATAAAGCATAGGAGAATTTAACATGGGAAAGTCCCATTTGGGCCGAATTCGGGCCCAAAATGGCCCACTTCGAGCGAATCAAGGGCAACGAAATTTATACATGTCACAGAGGTTCATTGGAGGAGTGTTATGCATCAATAAGAAAAAAAATTACTGAACAGATTTTGAGAAATCGACAGTCAAAGTCCAAAATTGGCCATTTTACGACGAAAACGGCCGCCATTTTGAAAAAAATGCGAAAATCAAAAAAATGTAAAATACCTCCCTCTCGAAATATTTTTAGGCATTTTTGTGCAAAATTTCAGAAAAATCCGACTGTAAACTTTAAAGATAAAATTGTTGACGGACGACGGACGCCGGACGACGGACGACGGACGCAACGCCACGGCAATAGGTTATCGGACCAAAGGTTTGGTAACCTAATAATTCCTCAGTCTGACCGCCGGGGGGATTGTTCGCTTCCGTTTTGGCCTGAGTAGGCTATCTAGGTATAGAAAATCTTTGTCATTTGTCACTTCTCGCATGTCGCTTGTCACTTCTCGCATGTCGCTTGTCGCATGTCGTTATGAACCACTTCTCAAATGTTAAATCTTTCTAAAAATTTCTAAAAATGTTAAATATCCCCATGGCAACCATTCATGTGAACAATGGGCTATTGTATTTACTTCTACTAATTCTGAGCAGTTATATGTCCAAGAGTCCACTGGTCAACTTTTACTTGAACCAGTTCATATTTAAACCAGTTCCTATGAACCAGCGCTTGTGAAACGCGCTGTTTGATGTACGATGGCGGCCATTTTTAGATTTTGTGTTTTCGCCCATGGAATTCAGGCGAAAACGCGGAAACACGAAGCAAAACGTCGAAATTACGAACGGAAGTCAAGGTCTGGAAAAGGGCGAAGGCGCGGGAATCCCGAAAACATGAAGCGAAAAAAACGAAATCACGAAGCGAAATCACGAAAACACGTAATTTCGCCTTCTTCGCTTCGTACTCTCGAGTTTTCGGTTCGTGATTATGTGTTTTCGCTTTATTTTTAAGGGCGAGAACACGTAATATAAATATGGTCGCCATCCTACACCGTACCTAACTGATTTCTAGGTTGGAAAGAGCAACTGCTGGGGTTAGTAACCGTGACCCATATTACACATCAATTTTTCCATAGTCAATTTCCCTTCTCTAAGCAGCAACATTCCTATGTCACCAGCATATGGTGTGTTTGTTTCTCAACTTATACGCTATTCCAGAGCTAGTTGCAAATATGAGGACTTTGTCTATCGAAGTGCCCAGCTAGTCTCTAAACTGCTGCGACAAGGATATGTTTTACCAAGACTTATAGCTGCGTTCAAGAAATTCTATGGACGTCATCATGATCTGGTGGATAAATACAGCAAATCCATGTCTGCCATGCAACTAGATCTATTTTCATGTTATTTTGGGGAATTCATGACGGGTGCCACTAGTGGGGCAGGATATGCTCACTCTTTCCGGAACACCTGATTTCACTTCCTAATGGCCATTTTTGGGGGTTCATGAGTTTCCCTGTCATTTTTGTTTTCTCTCACTTCGTATTCCTGATATGACTTTCTGTCCCCGGACTATGAGATTGGATAACGGACCCTGTTTTGTTTGCTCGGAATACTTATTACTGGGTATTGATTCCACGTCTATTACAGGCACAGACACGACCTCGGGCCTTAAACACTGTAAACTGTCGATTACCTATAATTACACTGCCGTGTTGAGTCAATACAATCACTACATTCGCTGCATTCAAAGCATGTACAATTACCATCAGATTTGGCACAGACACTACACTGCTATATTTGACAGATGGTGATTAGCTCACATCCAGCTAATCAACATTCACCTTTGCTAGAACAATCTTTTCAATGATGAGAAATGGGTTACGTGCTCACAGCAGCATGCTGTAATCATCAGTAAAATTAACTGGGTGAAAAATTTTAGACATGTCTAGACGAATGTTTTTCATCCCATTTCGACAGTCTTTTTTTAAAAATCATTCGTTCGCATTATATATATTTATTCGGGTCTTTAGTATTAAATCATCGGTGTTAAGTATTGACGGAAGACTGCAATTGACATTCCCCGACCAAAAAAAAAACTTATTCGATCCAGAACTAGTGATGATTGGTTTGGATAATGTGGCTATGGAAATATTTCAGCTCATGGGTGGAGCATGTCCCGCTAGCTCACAACAATAAAATGTGTTATCAAAATACTGATTTGAACAAAGGATTCAATTTCAACATCAAATATTTGTTGCGAACGAATATTATTGGTTCACATCAGGTTGGTCTCGCTCCAGTCCCTTGAGCGAACTGTTAAGCTACAAACTCGCTGGAGTGATGCATCTTGATATTTGAGACAGTAGCACATCTTTTATGGCGGCTCACGAAAGATAATTTTGATTCAATGATTGTACCAATAAATCAGAAAGCTATGTTCTAAACAGCTATGAAGTTGTCAGTATGGAGTTCGTTTCTACATAGCATCATCTCTGTTAATAGGATGAATGTATTTCAATTCGAGTTTTATGCTGTCATACACTCGAATGACTTCTGATAAATTGTATCACAATAAATTGTGAATCAATATTCATTCTGCACTCGACTAAAAATAATTATGTTGCGGTTCTGAATTAACCTATTTCAGAACAAACCAGACAAACAAGGCTTATACATGTACATTGGTATTTCGAACACTGCATCGAAACCCCCATTATAACAGAACTGATTATACCAGAAATTCAGTATTTAACAGGAAACATATTTTACTCACCATGAGTCGACTTCAACTCCCAAAAAGTTAGTCCCACAGTGTTGACAACAACATAAAATGACCCTAAACAAACTGATAATTATTAACAATGTGAAGGCTCGATTTCGAACAATTTAATATGAATCATCAAAACACCATTATGCCTAAATGTTGAGTAGACCTGCGTTTAGAAAAGTCAAGTCCAGTTTAGGAAATTTGAGGAAGAAATTTACACTGCCCGAAATGGTCATGAAAGCTGATTTTCCTTGAGTAACAATGTAAAAACTACAGTGGCTGATAAGTGACATTGTAAAAAAATTATCTATTTCTCGAGGTTATCCCAACTGATACATAATTTATGCGGAAAGAACATTTCTTACGCGGAAATAATTTATTTTACGCGTACAATTTTTTTTTAATGCAAAAAAAACCTTTCTTATGCTTTTACAAAGAAAAAACATTATTACCCTCGCCCCCGTAGGGGGGGGGGGGGCGAGGGTATTGCATTCGGGTCTGTCTCCCTGTTTGTTTGTTTGCCTGTCTCCCTGTCTGTCTGTTTGTCTGTCTGTCCGAGCGCATAACTCGAAAACAGATGGCCCTATCGATGTGAAATTTATAGGCATGAAACGGTTTGTCAGTGGCTCGTTCCTCCTTGAATATTATCAAACTCGAATAAAAACGGTTGCCATGGCAACGGAAAGAGTGAAAATCACATAATTGGCCCTAGCTCCGGTTCTACTTGATATTAATTTTTCCAACTATTTTTTGTATTTTTCTTTGGCCAATTCCCAATCTTATGGAGTACGACCGATGGTCATACGATGAAAACTCTCCATTATCGCCCGATGTCGAAAAATTGGGGGTCACGATTTCGGTAATTTTTTACCAGCGACGTTTCAGTGCAAATGTCTGCGCTCATAACTCAAAGGCGAAAAAATCTGATCAATCTAATGGAGTGCTATGGTAGTGGCTCGGTCCCTTTCAAATTTTGTCACAATCGGATAAAAACGGTCGCGGAAAAAGTGAAAATCACATAGTTGGCTCTAGCTCCGGTTCCACTTGATATTAATTTTTCCAACAATTTTTGTATTTTTCTTTGGTCAATTCCCAATCGTACGGTGTACGACCGATGGTCATACGACAAAAACTCTCCATTATCGCCCGATGTCGAAAACGGTCCGATCGATCTAGAATTTATAGGACTGGAGTGCTATGGTAGTGGCTCTGCTCCTTTTAAATTTTGTCAAAATTGGATAAAAACGGCTGCCATGGCAACGGAAAAAAGAAAATCACATAATTGGCTATAACTCCGGTTCTAATCAATATCAAACTTTCAACTCATTTTTGTACTTTTTTTTTGGCCAATTCCCGATCATATGACTAAAACTCTCAATTATCGCCCAAGGTCGAATATTTGGGGGTCACGTTTGTACGACTTGTGAGTGTTTTGAGATTCGAGACCATATTGTAAAGCCATTTATCAATCTGTTTAAACCGTTTTCGTTCATGAGATGTGCCTTTATAATAGAAACATTATGGTGAAAATTTACAGCTCAATATTGAACGATGAGGTCAAGGTCACAGAAGAGGTCAAAATCGAAAAGTTGCGATAACTCAGTTTATATTCATGATTAATTTTTCCCTAATAATCTTGTAATTTTTCTGTGGTCAATTCTCCATCATTTGCTATATGACCAATGGTCGTGCGTCAAGATTCCCCATTATCGCCCAAAGTCGAGAATGTAAGGGTCATCAGCTGAAATTACCGATTCGTCTTTTTTCAAGTAGTAATAATTCAGAAACCACTGAAGATATTCAAATAGAAAATTTTACGCAGTATAAATTTGAGTGAGCTTGCAAAGTTTGGAAGGTCAGTGTCAAGAATTCAGGCCGTGGTCGAGAATATGGTCAAAATGGAGAAATAGCAGGTACTCTACCTGTTTTAATGATTAATTCTATCATGATTTTTTTTTATTTTTCTATGGCTACTTCCCGACCATTTGATATATGACAATTGTCGTATGACCAAAATCCCCGACTATCGCCCACGTTGAAAATGCAAAGGTTATCAGCTTCAATTTTAGTGACTAAATCTGGAGGGCGAGGGCCTGCAATCTCTGATTGTCTAGTTTATTTCTGCCGTGTGTGAGTGAGATACTAACCAAATACTGCCTGCAGATGCATTTATCTTTCCCTTGGTCGATAGTGGTGAATAACGTTATTTCCACGTAAAAAAACGTATTTATGCAGAAAAAAAGTTATTTTCGCGTAAATCACTTTATTTACACGGAATAAATAAGTACAAATAACGTTATCTACCCATAAATAATATTATTTATGCGAAAATAACATTATTTGCGCCAAAATAACGTTATTTTTTCACAAATTATGTCAATTACGAACACAAATTATGTCATTCATGAACAAGTCAAGATTACTCCGAAAAATAAATAAGTTTTTTTCACATTGTCACTTTGTGACAGCCACTGTAGATAAGTGACATTGTAAATAAAACTTATTCATTTCTCGAAGTAATCCTCACTGATACATAACTAACATAATTTACGTGGAAATAACAGTTCCTACACAGAAATAAGATTTTTACGAGTAAAAAAAATTTTTTATGCCTTAAGTATAATATTAATAATAATAATAATAATAATAATAATAATAATAATATCGATCGGAGTATGTCCGACTTTGGTCGTACTTACCCCATGGGGTAAGTGCGACTCGCATTTACTTGTTAAACCATAGTTTAATATGGAAAAGCCAGTATTCCATTTTAGCTTCACGCCGTCCCAAACCCCGACCACCAGCCCTGCGTTATTTAGGATTTTACGGTAGCTCAATCTTTTAGTCAAAACCGATATTTGTAAAACGAACGCTGCTGTGAGAAAGCAGGAACGCCGTCCATAGCCCATAGCCCCGTCCTTATTGAATATTTGGATGCGACAATAACGGACTCGGATTTGGTCTCTCGAAATATTTGACACTCGGTATTGTATCGATATCTCCTTATAAGCTTATTCAATATTACTATGAAATAGAATTAGGTCTTCTGTCTGCTTGAGACACATACCGCAGAGAAAGATGAGGGCCAGATGTGCAATTTCGCATGTGCGATAAAATTATATGCACCAACTAAAGACTGATTCGAAAACAATCATGTTTCTTATCAGTTTTGATTGCATGAATATATATACGTAATTCTTATTGGTTGAAATGATATGGTTTATCGGATCGCTGACTATAAATACCACTGTGATCTGCGTGTTTCCACCAGAATTCATCTGTTCTCGAAGATCATAATTCCGAGACAACATGCGATTTCTTGTGTTGCTGTTTGCTTTGGGCACGGCCCTGGCTCAAGACTACATTGACGGACAATACTTTATCCGTCTCAACAACAACTTGGTCCAGAGCGAGGCACAAGAAAATGCCTTCATCCAAGTGCTAAAATCTGACTTTAACATTGAGCTGAAGAAATTTTTCCGTCTGGGAGAGGCCAAATCCCTTTTCGTGAAGGGATCCGCAGACGATGTTGCACGCGCTAGTTTGCTCAAGGAAGTCAAGCATGTTGTGCAGGACTCATATGCTTATGCCACACAAGACTGCGGTCCAACATCTGCATCGGGTTGTTGGGGACTGGATCGTATTGACCAGGCAGGTCAGTTGCCCTATAGCGACCCACTGGACTCCTCTGCAACATACATGTATGATGGCTCCAATGGCTTCAATGTTCGAGCCTATATCATGGACACCGGTATCGATACTGCCCACTCTAACTTTGGTGGCCGTGCTGTCTGGGGCTACGTTGGTGAGGGCATCACAAACCCTAACCCAGGAGACAACAATGGTCACGGAACCCACTGCGCTGGTACCATCGGTTCCAACAGCTATGGTGTGGCCAGGGGCAGTACGCTGGTTGCTGTCAAGATCTTGAACGATTCTGGCTCCGGCCCATGGAGTGCAATCATCGATGGCCTTGACTGGGTCAACACCCGTGACCCCGACCGTGGAGACCGAAGCGTTGTCAGCATGTCTGTTGGGGGTGGTGGCCAGAACACCGAAGTGGAGGCTGCTATTGATGCTCTGGTTGCCAATGGTGTCACTTGCGTTGTATCTGCTGGAAACAGCAACACCGATGCTTGCACTCAAACCCCAGCCTTTGTTGAATCTGCCATCACAGTTGGTGCCAGTGATGTTAGCGATGTCACAGCTTCCTTCTCCAACTATGGCTCGTGTGTTGATATCTACGGTCCTGGTGTAGACATTCTGTCTACCACACCTGGTGAGTCCACTGATGTCTACTCTGGTACCTCCATGTCTTGCCCACACGTCGCTGGCGCCGTTGCTCGATACCAGAGCTCCCAGGGCTCTCCCCCATCCCCGGATGCCGTGGTCACCTACCTGACATCTACCGCCACCCAGGATGCCCTGACCTTCTTCCCAGGCCAAGATCCATCCACAGTCAACCTGCTCCTCTTCCTGGCGTGCCCATTGTAAATTCCATGCGCATTTGAAGTGTAAGCAATAAATAAGAGATAAATTTAATTTGTTGTTTTTGTTTCACGGAAGACAGAATCAACTGCTTTTAGTGTTGCAATGGAGACGGCGCAGAATTATGGGATGGTACAAGGCAATGTCAATTGATGAAAATATATAACTGTAAATGCAATTTTACCGCGACCCGGTTTCCTAAGTATTAGCGCTTATGGCGACCGGTCGTAACTAGTTGACAAACAGCTAGACTCAACTTCTGTTATTTTCACAACTGTCGTATGATATACTGATCTTGGCCTAATCTGCTGCTATAGATCGACTAAACTATTAGAATATATCGTGGTCGCACTAATGTCGGAGTTTTATAACTTATTGATTGAATAGCGTTTATTGCGACCGATGAATAATCGTATTTGGCGCGACCTTGATTTGTGCCACTTGCTGCTACCAGTCGAAGCGTATATCATTTTGCTGCACACTAGACTTTGAGATGGGATAATGAACTTGCTCGCTCGGAATAAATTTCACTTGGGCATTGGTTCTATGTTCATCTAAACGCGACAATCGCGGCACGATGTCTTCTAAACGATGGTAGGTATCTGTCATGTATGCGGGACTAGTAACATAGGCCTACACCAAACAGCTAGTCTCTGTATTTCTGTACATATATTTCTGTACATTATTTTTCATATTTGGACCTTTTCCACACTTTTGGTCGAAACATACATGTACGTGTATATTACTCTGCTGCAGTTATTGAACATTTTATTCCACCAAACATATTTTTTTTTAGCCAAAACATATGAGACAAAAAAATCAGGACCATATGGTTATGGATGCAATACAGCACCTATATCCAGTACATCCCGCACCTATTCCGTACATCTTATACCGTTCCTGTAAATGCCGTACCTACACTGTAACTTCCACCTAATCAGAACATCGCACAAGAAGACACCTTTAAAACTTCCACCTGTATACATCGCACATCTACCCTGTACAATCTCCACCCACCTTGTACACATTTGTACGTCCCGCACACACATTATGGTGCCACAGCCCAATCCAATATTGTTTTCATGTTAGGCAAAATAATCTACCAGTAAGGCATCCAGTAGGAAAATGTATCATCGGTCACAATCAGATAGATATTCCGTCTTAGGCCCATATTCTTCCTTCATCAAATGAAAGATTGACAAAATGTTTTAGTTTGGATGCGTACCTCAGAAACGTATAAGTAACTCAGATGCGTACATGTGATGTGCTTTTTGAGCACACCAAAGACAATAGAAGCGCTTTGAACATTGTGTCCAACTTCCCTTTAAATGCACGATTATTTAGGAATTTTGGATACATGTTTACATGATTGGCATACTGAGATATAAGATACTTATAAACTGTATTTTTCATACACATATTATTATTTTTTTTAAATCACGCTTTTTTCCGCTAGAAATGATATTGCTTATAGTTGTATACTCTTCATATCAGTGAGCAACACAACAGTTTGCAATAGTGTTTACAGTCCGTTTCGACTATTACCCCATTTATCATACTTGATTCACGTGTCGTGTTTCGATTCACGCTTGAGTGCTGAATTTGGTTGTGTTCAGTAGCCTATAATATAAAATCAATGATGAAAACACATGAAACGTGCTTTGGAATGTTACGTGCAGGTTTTGCAAGTGGTGAGATTGCGCCTGTGCGATGTCATCGCCATGTAATCATTCGCCTGCATGATTAACATGGATTGCAAAACGGGAACTGTGGCCAACCGACCGCATCGCGGTGAAAAGAGAGTCACGACACACCGCAAGAACGATACATCGATATTATGCCAACATACAGATACTGGATATGCAGACGTGTCAACTACAGTTTGTTCCTCTTCAGCCCTGTATAAACTTTCCAACTCATCTCTCTCACTCCCACCTTACTATTGAATTAAAAGAGTTACAAGAATCATACCAGGTGCAAAGCACCAGATCTCCCAGAAAAAAAGAAGTCAATAGCGCGCTCATTTCTAGCACGTACTGTTTTCAATTCAATTTCGCGCGCACATACGATGTTCATGCAGGACAAACTACAATTGGTAGTTCGTATGAATAGTATAGTTCCTGATCGAGTACGCCCATAAAAAATAGCAAGGTGTTTATAAAATTCAGCACCCTTCTCTATTTGGCTGAAAATTCAATATACTCGTAAAGTTGTTCTTGGTCGATAGGAACACATTGACGAAAATATATGCCTATATGAGAAGTGTATACAAAATTTGGGTACAGTCGGAAAAGTTATAAGCACCGAAATATCAATGTGGGAGTCGGTGGTATTGAACTCGGAACCCATTCAGACTTTTACACATTGCCAACGCTCAGTATCACGGTTCCCAACATTCCGCACTTTCCTAGCGAAAAACAAGCAACAGAATAGTAGGAATGGAAAGTGATAAGAGTATGTCCAGAGGAAAAGTTTTGCTGTTTTTTTTATTTATGAATTAAATTAATATCTCGCCTATTATTCCCCAGTGCTCGAGTCTTCACTCCAGGTTTTTTATGCGCATATGTCTATATCCTATTCTAAGTGTGATTCTAATATGATTCTATTACATCAGCGTTATATCAGCGCGTGCAAAAAATCACTGCCTGGGCAAACAGAGTGACAATATTTGCGACCCCCGCTGTACCACACAAATACTCCTGACATCTGACACGAGAAAACGTGAACTACAGCATAGTAAACAGTGTGGAAGCCCGCACAATAACGCGCAACGTATGTCCACAGTGGAATCACTCCCTGCCCGTCACTGCGGGAGACCTCGCAAAACGGAACCATGTGAAACTAGTGCGTTTTTAGTGTATCCGGGCCCGGGGCCCGGACAGTTAGCTCGTTGTGGGACAGCGAAAAGTAAATGCATATGATTGTTAGAAGTGAAGATGCAGTCAGAAAATGGAACGAAACAAATGGGCTAATTTCATGCCCCGGAACAAGGAGATTTAGGTCATGACAGAAAGTTTAAGCGTGAGAAGTGAGCGATGGTTCGGCAGTAGGGACCAAATTGCACTGTTGACTGAATGCACACCGTATGCATTTATTTTCAAATTCAGCCGAGATGCTAATGTTCACGTAAATCGGGGATAGTGTCGAAAATTTTGCTCCATTCCACGAAAATATTTGTCAGATTATATTAATTAACTGAATTATTTGCGTCGAGCTCTGTAGAACACATGTTCAAAATATTTTCTCTTGGAAACCAGGTTTTTCCCCCAGTCGAAGAATATTTCCCCCATGGGAATCTCAGAGAGCGTTGAAGAAGTCTCCCGAACATGTTCACCGAACTTGCGAGCTTGCAATGTTTGTTGAACAAATGAGGACTGGTTTCTGGAACAAGCTTATTCATCTCGCCATATCACTAGATAGTATTACGCGATCTACGGGCGATACTGGTAACAGAAAAACAAACAAACATGAAAAAGCATATGAATTGCTCATGCCCCTATTCCACACCGACCACGAATCGCCCCGAATTGATAAATTTTAGGATTCGTGAGGAATCGTGGAATTTCGCAAATTTATTGACCGAATCGTG
This sequence comes from Terebella lapidaria, assembly GCA_949152475.1. NCBI lineage: Eukaryota > Metazoa > Annelida > Polychaeta > Terebellida > Terebellidae > Terebella > Terebella lapidaria. The sequence goes on along the minus strand of OX424564.1, from coordinate 20,624,588 downwards.
ACGCTCTACGGTATGATACAGGTACGATAGCATTACGAATATTCGTGGGATTCTGTTTGAGTCCAGAATAGTATTGGTGAGAATCAACTACGATTTACAAGAATCGATTATGAATACTGTATGAGTGTTAGGAATCATTTGAGACGTGTATTCGTGGCAGATTGGTATCTAATTCGTGGTCTAGCCACGAATTCCCGAACCACAAATGACTTAAAGTCTAAGTAAGGTCCAAATAAATACCTTAATTCAGCATGTTAGTCAATAATATAATTAATAAGTATCACGAAGGTGGTGTTATCGGATTTTTCGGACATGCCTAACAATGTGTAATCGATTTCTGAAAATCGATAGAATGATCCCCCTGCACATTCTGGAACCCGCACGGTGACGTCACAGCCGGACATTTTTTTGACAGCTGGCGCGTGTTTTACATTGAAATCGGCTTGTGATTTCGGAGAAAGTAGCAGGGAAAATGCCTATGCGATGTGTCGTGGGAGGTTGTGATGGATTGCGTGAGGCTTCAGTGAGGAGTGTTCACCAGTTTCCATCGGACGTTGAGGGTCCATTGCAATGAGCTAAATCAATTGATTTAGCTCATTGGTCCATTGTACAAACAATGGGTGAAGTTTGTGCAAGTTTGGAGGGCAGGCTGGCAGCCACGCCACCTGTACATCTGCTCCGATCACTTCACTGTTGCGGACGTCACCAACTACAACCAATTTAATGAAGGTATGTGTTATTTCTATGGAAATGAGCCTAGATCTTGGTAAAGCTGATTCGATTCTACCCAGTTCAACTGTATTTTCGACCTTATTCACCTGTTCACATCAGATTCTAAACTAGATCTAGATCTAGTTCCTATGGCTAGATCTGTCAATAAAATACTGTACACGCTGCCCGCCCAGCCGCCGACGCGACACGGCTGCCCAATACCTCTCTTATTATATATCATAACGTGCGCAGCAGTGTCCTTGATTCTCGTTGAACTTATTATGTTTTCATCCACATACCCCCACAGTCTTGACAAACCTATTACATGATCATGATACAATTGATTCTACTACACCTGGTAGACCTATTGTATCAGTTCAACAAATATAAAAAAGTAAGCGTTGTGAAAGATATCATGTACACATGTAATTTTAAATCCTACCAGAGCACGTAATAGTTACCAGTGATATATAGAGGCCACATGAGTCAAATATTAGAGAAACCATGGTGTTTCTGGTACATGTGGTACATCAATAGATGTAGATGTCCATCAATGTCAAATTCAATACATCTAGATCTATCAAAGGATCAATAGATTGACATACTGATAGATATTGACATAAATTTAGACGTATAAAGTACATTGTCATTTCAAAGTGTATTATTAATTAACATGATTAATGCAGTCAAATGAAAAAACATTTGATCATGAAAAAGTAAACCGTCGGCTTTGAAGTAGATTAGTTTAACACTTTACAACTGGTGATCTGACATCTGACGAGCCAACCGTCCTGGATTCGCCACATCCTCGAAGTTCGGCAATCAATATTTAAGAGTGGGACGAGTACGAATTTTCATGCATGGGTATTGGGTACCCACGGAGCGTGTGACAATACTTTAAACTTAGAATGGGCTGGTGAGAAGGACCTACTTGAAAAGTATATATTAGGCCTAAAAAAATTAATTTTCTGTTTCTCGTCCCCACCCGCCCGTGTTCAAAAGCAGCCTCCCGGATATTTTTATTCGCAATTCTCAGCTAAAAAATGTTCCCGCCCCTATTTTGAGGATAGTGAATGATCGAGAAACCGAATCACAGCATGCAACTTAGGCATATATTTAACTTATCTCCTTGTTATCACTCTCCGCCAAATGAGACAAAGACGCTACCAGTTTTCAAACACATATTCTATGTGGTTACGTGTATGTAATAATACATATACAATTGTGATCAAAAATTGATTCACTATATTTTTTATGTTATATTTTGAATGAATATTAATTGATAGAATGGTTTTTAATAATTACTCATAATTGAAATATAGTATCAACTGACTGTTTTTGATAATAATACTACTAGTACACAGAATCATCCTGTCTGTGCTGACTGCTGTAATTATGGCACACCAGTAGTGCCAATGTGCCCGGCCAAGAGGTTTCAAGCCCAAATAAATCAAGCCTCTAGAAATGAAATCATTAAAATCATGTGTTACACATGATTTCAATTCAAAAGGCTTGATTTATTTGGGCTCGAATACGTCTGTGCGCAAGTGTTTTTTTAATCAATCAATAGATCGAATTTATTTTCATATGTGTGAAATGTCGTCCCACCAAAAATAAAAAATAAAAAGTGCCTCCCTACCCAATTTTTTTATACCTTAAAGTGGTATTTATTTCGTCAATCAGTGTTTATGGACACTTAATTCTAGTGACTGCTGAGTCGTCGAAATCTGATTTGTTTTTCCTTTCAACATTTTCCAGCATTTTCTGACAACTTATCTCACAACTTCATATCAAATCGTACACAAGATGAATAAATGTGATATCAAATAATGAATTATTTTCCAGATGCCGGTCTTTCGGCATGCTTGACAGTGTAAATTTACCTGTACAAACGAAAAGGAAAGCAGTCATTTCCTTCTCCAAAATTGTAAAACAATTGGACTTGGGGCTTGAAAATTGTACAGGTTCAGACTTGGACTTGTGGTCTTATGTAGTCTTGTTCAAGTCTCTATCACAGTGTGGAGAGTTGAATAATCATTGCTAACTTAAGGGATTTCGGCAGAAATGCCTTTATGGTTTTAGGAGAATTTTTTTTTCTCTGCTTTTTCTTCTGCTGTTTTCGATTCCGCACAATAACTCAAGAACGCGCCGGATCCGAGGTGGATATGAGCTGGATCCGAGGTCCATGAGGATGAAATCAAGGTTGATTTTGAGACTTGGTTCCTGGACGATTTGAAATATTCATGCACTGGCTGTGCGTCGTACAGCGAAATGGATGTTATTTGGACTCGTCGCCTTAGACAAACATGTCTAAAGGGTATCAGGCATGACCTTTGACCTTGACCTTAAATTTTTTCGCTGAGTCGGCATTTTTCTTTTTCATTGATATCTCAGAAACGGTGCATCATACAGCAAAACAGACGCTATTTTCGACTCGTCGCCCTAGAGAATCATGTCTACGGTGTTTTAGGGATAACCTTTGACCTTGACCTTTTCGCTGAGTCGGCATTTTTTGTTTTCTCCGATAACAAAAACGGTTATCGTTGATGTCTCGGAAACAGTGCATCATAGAATGAAACAGATGTTATTTTCAGATTCGTCACCCTAGACAAGCATGTCTCATGGGTACTGAGGATAAACTTTGGCCTTGACCTGAATTTTTTCTGCTGAGTCACCATTTTTCAATTTCGTGGATATCTCGGAAACTGTGCATCATAGAGTGAAACGGACGATATTTTCAGATACGTCACCCTAGACAAACATGTCTTATGGGTATTGAGGATAAACTTTGACCTTGACCTGAATTTTTTGCTAAGTCACCATTTCTCAATTTTGTAGATATCTGGGAAACCGTGCATTGTGGAGTGAAACAGACACTGACCCGGATTTCTTTTTTGAGTCAGCAATTTGTTCTTTGTTTCATATCTCAGTACGGTGTGTCATAGAGCAAAACAGCTGTCATTCGTGGCAACCATTTCATAAATGTTAGTCTCCGTGCCGAAATGCCTCCAAGGGCATCTTTGGACCTTGACATCTAGTTACTGTGACATAATCATGATAATATCCCATTGATCATTTTGATTATTTTTCCGCATTTTGTTCCATGCAGGCTTTGCACACAAGCTGCTGTTGAAACCTGAGGCAGTGCCCAGCATACAAGCTTCCAATGAGAAGATTGCGGTTCTGCAACAAAAACAGCGTAGTAAAGGTTTGTTCATGGATGCAACTTTCGGCAATGACCTTTCAGTCATGATGCTTGACAGATAAAAATTTGAGTCTTAATCTACACATAAAAAAAGTTTTTAAATCGTGGAATGTAATCCAGCAATTTGAACTCATGAGTCCTCACTATTCTCACAGCTGCTGACAGCGTTACATCATGTCCAGCTTCTTCTGGGTCAACTCCCAGTGTCAGGAAAGCAGCAACCAAACTTGGCTTAGCACGAGTGAGTACATAATCTATTAACACACTCCGGTGTGTCAGTAGAATGAAACTTGGCTGGCCATATAGTTCAACTGGCCTGAATGCATATAGGTGTATTACCACCAATTCATTTCATTCAGTTATCCCATAACCCATTATCAGGATAATGATTTTATGGTTTATTGCAGACTCTCAAATCTCTGGCGGAAGATAATGCCTGCTGTGTGGTCGAGAGTGTGACAGAGTTAGTTGTGGAAGACTTGGAGCCACTACAAGACTTTCTGTCAGATACTTGCGGTAAGCATACATGTGTTATGAATTCATATGTACAAATTTGTGCAAGTAATTGCCAATGTCTGTGCATTTTGAATACTACTTTAGGTAGTACTTGTACATCAATACATGTGTGGTCAAATATGGCAAACCATGTTTCAAGTAAAACACATTTTGTGTTGTTATGAATAATAAACATGTCATAAGGGATATATTTGTTACACGTTTACCCGACAGATCCAGAAGAACCAGCCGAGTGTCCTGGTGTTGCAACACAGTTTAACTACAAGCCACGTGTCAGAGCGAGGGGTATGTTTTGTTTATATATATATATGTTGATTGAGTGTTCTGATCCTGGGTCAACATCAACTTTTACTCAATGCATTGATATTGATCAATACCTGATGTACAAATGTACAAACACACATTGCACTGGGACAATAACACACACTTATAACAGCAATGTTATCCCCGTTAACACATTTAAAGATATCAATATCAATGCATTGAGTAAAAGTTGATGTTGACCCAGGATCAGAACACTCAATCAACATATATATATATAAACAAAACATACCCCTCGCTCTGACACGTGGCTTGTAGTTACACTGTGTTGCAACACCAGAACACTCGGCTGGTTCTTCTGGATCTGTCGGGTAAAGGTGTACCAAATGTATCCCTTATGACATGTTTATTATTCATAACAACACACAATGTGTTTTACTTGAAACATGGTTTGCCATATTTGACCACACATGTATTGATGTACAAGTACTACCTAAAGTAGTATTCAAAATGCACAGACATTGGCAATTACTTGCACAAATTTGTACATATGAATTCATAACACATGTATGCTTACCGCAAGTATCTGACAGAAAGTCTTGTAGTGGCTCCAAGTCTTCCACAACTAACTCTGTCACACTCTCGACCACACAGCAGGCATTATCTTCCGCCAGAGACTTCAGAGTCTGCAATAAACCATAAAATCATTATCCTGATAATGGGTTATGGGATAACTGAATGAAATGAATTGGTGGTAATACACCTATATGCATTCAGGCCAGTTGAACTATATGGCCAGCCAAGTTTCATTCTACTGACACACCGGAGTATGTTAATAGATTATGTACTCACTCATGCTAAGCCAAGTTTGGTTGCTGCTTTCCTGACACTGGGAGTTGACCCAGAAGAAGCTGGACATGATGTAACACTGTCAGCAGCTGTGAGAATAGTGAGGACTCATGACCTCAAATTGCTGGATTACATTCCACGATTTAAAAACCTTTTTTATGTGTAGATTAAGACTCAAATTTTTATCTGTCAAGCATCATGACTGAAAGGTCATTGCCGAATGTTGCATCCATGAACAAACCTTTACTATGCTGTTTTTGTTGCAGAACCGCAATCTTCTCCTTGGAAGCTTGTATGCTGGGCACTGCCTCAGGTTTCAACAGCAGCTTGTGTGCAAAGCCTGCATGGAACAAAATGCGGAAAAATAATCAAAATGATCAATGGGATATTATCATGATTATGTCACAGTAACTAGATGTCAAGGCCCAAAGATGCCCTTGGAGGCATTTCGGCATAGAGACTAACATTTATGAAATGGTTGCCACGAATGACAGCTGTTTTGCTCTATGACACACCGTACTGAGATATGAAACAAAGAACAAATTGCTGACTCAAAAAAGAAATCCGGGTCAGGGTCTGTTTCACTCCACAATGCACGGTTTCCCAGATATCTACAAAATTGAAAAATGGTGACTTAGCAAGAAATTCAGGTCAAGGTCAAAGTTTATCCTCAATACCCATAAGACATGTTTGTCTAGGGTGACGTATCTGAAAATATCGTCCGTTTCACTCTATGATGCACGGTTTCCGAGATATCCACGAAATTGAAAAATGATGACTCAGCAGAAAAAATTCAGGTCAAGGCCAAAGTTTATCCTCAGTACCCATGAGACATGCTTGTCTAGGGTGACGAATCTGAAAATAACATCCGTTTCACTCTACGATGCACTGTTTCCGAGACATCAACGATAACCATTTTTGATATCGGAGAAAACGAAAAATGCCGACTCAGCGAAAAGGTCAAGGTCAAAGGTTATCCCTAAAACACCGTAGACATGATTCTCTAGGGCGACGAGTCGAAAATAGCGTCCGTTTTGCTGTATGATGCACCGTTTCTGAGATATCAACGAAAAAGAAAAATGCCGACTCAGCGAAAAAATTTAAGGTCAAGGTCAAAGGTCATCCCTGATACCCTTTAGACATGTTTGTCTAAGGCGACGAGTCCAAATAACATCCGTTTCGCTGTACGACGCACAGCCAGTGCATGAATATTTCAAATCGTCCAGGAACCAAGTCTCAAAATCAACCTTGATTTCATCCTCATGGACCTCGGATCCAGCTCATATCCACCTCGGATCAGGCGCGTTCTTGAGTTATTGTGCGGAATCGAAAACGGCAGAAGAAAAAGCAGAGAAAAAAATTCTGCTAAACCATAAAGGCATTTCTGCCGAAATCCCTTAAGTTAACAATGATTATTCAACTCTCCACACTGTGATAGAGACTTGAACAAGACTACATAAGACCACAAGTCCAAGTCTGAACCTGTACAATTTTCAAGCCCCAAGTCCAATTGTTTTACAATTTTGGAGAAGGAAATGACTGCTTTCCTTTCCGTTTGTACAGGTAAATTTACACTGTCAAGCATGCCGAAAGACCGGCATCTGGAAAATAATTCATTATTTGATATCACATTTATTCATATTGTGTACGATTTGATATGAAGTTGTGAGATAAGTTGTCAGAAAATGCTGGAAAAATGTTGAAAGGAAAAACAAATCAGCTTTCGACGACTCAGCAGTCACTAGAATTAAGTGTCCATCAACACTAATTGACGAAATAAATACCACTTTAAGGCCTAAAAAAATTTTCTGTTTCTTATTTTGCAAAAAATACCATCCTCAGCTCAAGAGAAAATTGGGTAGGGAGGCACTTTTTATTTTTTATTTTTGGTGGGACGACATTTCACACATATGAAAATAAATCAATTAATATTCCTTCAAAATATAACATAGAAAATATAGTGAATCAATTTTTGATCACAATTGTATATGTATTATTACATACACGTCACCACATAGAATAACTGTGTTTGAAAACTGGTAGCGTCTTTGTCTCATATGGCGGAGAGTGAAAACAAGGAGGTAAGTTAAATATATGCCTAAGTTGCATGCTGTGATTCGGTTTCTCGATCATTCACTATCCTCAAAATAGGGGCGGGAACATTTTTTAGTTGAGAATTGCGAATAAAAATATCCGGGAGGCTGCTTTTGAACACAGGCGGGTGGGGACGAGAAACAGAAAATTAATTTTTTAGGCCTAATACACACTTTTCAAGTAGGTCCTTCTCACCAGCCCATTCTAAGTTTAAAGTATTGTCACACGCTCCGTGGGTACCCAATACCCATGCATGAAAATTCGTACTCGTCCCACTCTTAAATATTGATTGCCGAACTTCGAGGATGTGGCGAATCCAGGACGGTTGGCTCGTCAGATGTCAGATCACCAGTTGTAAAATGTTGAACTAATCTACTTCAAAGCCGACGGTTTACTTTTTCATGGTCAAATGTTTTTCATTTGACTGCATTAATCATGTTAATTAATAATACACTTTGAAATGACAATGTACTTTATACGTCTAAATTTATGTCAATATCTATCAGTATGTCAATCTATTGATCCTTTGATAGATCTAGGTGTATTGAATTTGACATTGATGGACATCTACATCTATTGATGTACCACATGTACCAGAAACACCATGGTTTCTCTAATATTTGACTCATGCGGCCTCTATATATCACTGGTAACTATTACGTGCTCTGGTAGGATTTAAAATTACATGTGTACATGATATCTTTCACAACGCTTACTTTTTTATATTTGTTGAACTGATACAATAGGTCTCCCAGGTGTAGTAGCATCAATTGTATCATGATCATGTGATAGGTTTGTCAAGACTGTGGGGGTATGTGGATGAAAACATAATAAGTTCTACGAGAATCAAGGACACTGCTGCGCATGTTATGATATATAATAAGAGAGGTATTGGGCAGCCGTGTCGCGTCGGCGGCTGGGCGGGCAGCGTGTACAGTATTTTATTGACAGATCTAGCCATAGGAACTAGATCTAGATCTAGTTTAGAATCTGATGTGAATAAGGTCGAAAATACAGTTGAACTGGGTAGAATCGAATCAGCTGTACCAAGATCTAGGCTCATTTCCACAGAAATAACACATACCTTCTTTAAATTGGGTGTAGTTGGTGACGTCCGCAACAATGAAGTGATCGGAGCAGATGTACAGGTGGCGTGGCGAAGTTGATGGCTGCCAGCCTGCCCTCCAAACTTGCACAAACTTCACCCATTGTTTGTGCAATGGACCAATGAGCTAAATCAATTGATTTAGCTCATTGCAATGGACCCTCAACGTCCGATGGAAACTGGTGAACACTCCTCACTGAAGCCTCACGCAATCCATCACAACCTCCCACGACACATCGCATAGGCATTTTCCCTGCTACTTTCTCCGAAATCACAAGCCGATTTCAATGTCAAACACGCGCCAGCTGTCAAAAAAATGTCCGGCTGTGACGTCACCGTGCGGGTTCCAGAATGTGCAGGGGGACCGATCATGCTATCGATTTTCAAAGATCGATTACACATTGGTAGGCATGTCCGAAAAATCCGATAACACCACCTTCGTGATACTTATCAATTATATTATTGACTAACATGCTGAAGTAAGGTATTTATTTGGACCTTACTTAGACTTTAAGTCATCCGTGGTTCGGGAATTCGTGGCTAGACCACGAATTAGATACCAATCTGCCACGAATGCCACGAATACACGTTTTAAATGATTCCTAACACTCATACAGTATTCATAATTGATTCTTGTAAATCGTAGTTGATTCTCACCAATACTATTCTGGACTCCAACAGAATCCCACGAATATTCGTAATGCTATCGTACCTGTATCATACCGTAGAGCGTCACGATTCGGTCAATAAATTTGCGAAATTCCACGATTCCTCACAAATCCTAAAATTTATCAATTCGGGGCGATTCGTGGTCGGTGTGGAATAGGGGCATGAGCAATTCATATGCTTTTTCATGTTTGTTTGTTTTTCTGTTACCAGTATCGCCCGTAGATCGCGTAATACTATCTAGTGATATGGTGAGATGAATAAGCTTGTTCCAGAAACCAGTCCTCATTTGTGCAAGTGTAAAATATCATAACATCCACGTCATAAACAAACATTGCAAGCTCGCAAGCTCGGTGAACATGTCTTTAGCGAGAGGTACATGTGTGTGTGTGTGTGTGTGTGTGTGTGTGTGTGTGTGTGTATGTGTGTGTGTGTGTGTGTGTGTGTGTGTGTGTGTGTGTGTGTGTGTGTGTGTGTGTGTGTGTGTGTGTGTGCAAAAACGGTCTCATTTTTTGCCAGTGTATTGTTGTCTCCCCGCAGGGGAGACTTCTTCAACGCTCTCTGAGATTCCCATGGGGGAAATACTCTTCGAATGGCTGAATTAGCATCTCGGCTGGATTTGAAAATAAATGCATACGGTGTGCATTCAGTCAACAGTGCACTTTTGTCCCTACTGCCGAACCATCGCTCACTTCTGACGCTTAAACTTTCTGTCTTGACCTAAGTCTCCTTGTTCCGGGGTATGAAATTAACCCATTTGTTTCGTTCCATTTTCTGACTGCATCTTTACTTCTAACAATCATATGCGTTTACTTTTCGCTGTCCCACAACGAGCTAACTGTCCAGGCCCCGGGCCCGGGAATACTAAAAACGCACTAGTTTCACCTGGTTCCGTTTTGCGAGGTCTCCCGCAGTGACGGGCAGGGAGTGATTCCACTGTGGACATACGTTGCGCGCTATTGTGCGGGCTTCCCCACTGTTTACTATGCTGTAGTTCACGTTGTCTCGTGTCAGATGTCAGGAGTGTTTGTGTGGTACAGCGGGGGTCGCATTTTTTGCACGCGCTGATATAACGCTGATGTAATAGAATCATATTAGAATCACACTTAGAATAGGATATAGACATATGCGCATAAAAAACCTGGAGTGAAGACTCGAGCACTGGGGAATACTAGGCGAGATATTAACTTAACTCATAAATAAAAAAAACAGCAAAACATTTCCTCCGGACATACTCCTATCACTTTCCATTCCTACTATTCTGTTGCTTGTTTTTCGCTAGGAAAGTGCGGAATGTTGGGAACCGTGGTACTGAGCGTTGGCAATGTGTAAAAGTCTGAATAGGTTCCGAGTTCAATACCACCGACTCCCACATTGATATTTTGGTGCTTATAACTTTTCCGACGGTACTCAAATTTTGTATACACTTCTCATATAGGCATATATTGTCGTCTATGTGTACCTATCGACCAAGAACAACTTTACGAGTATATTAAATTTTCAGCCAAATAGAGAAGGGTTCTGAATTTTATAAACACCTTGCTATTTTTTATGGGCGTACTCGATCAGGAACTATACTATTCATACGAACTACCAATTGTAGTTTGTCCTGCATGAACATCGTATGTGCGCGCGAAATTGAATTGAAAACAGTACGTGCTAGAAATGAGCGCGCTATTGACTTCTTTTTTTCTGGGAGATCTGGTGCTTTGCCCCTGGTATGATTCTTGTAACTCTTAATTCAATAGTAAGGTGGGAGTGAGAGAGATGAGTTGGAAAGTTTATACAGGGCTGAAGAGGAACAAACTGTAGTTGACACGTCTGCATATCCAGTATCTGTATGTTGGCATAATATCGATGTATCGTTCTTGCGGCTTGCGGTGTTGCGGTGTGCCACAGTTCCCGTTTTGCAATCCATGTTAATCATGCAGGCGAATGATTACATGGCGATGACATCGCACAGGCGCAATCTCAACACTTGCAAAACCTGCACGTAACACTCCAAAGCACGTTTCATGTGTTTTCATCATTGATATTATATTATAGGCTATTGAACACAACCAAATTCAGCACTCAAGCGTGAATCGAAAAATCAAGTATGATAAATGGGGTAATAGTCGAAACGGACTGTAAACACTATTGCAAACTGTTGTGTTGCTCACTGATATGAAGAATATACAACTATAAGCAATATCATTTCTAGCGGAAAAAAGCGTAATTGAAAAAAAAAATTAATATGTGTATGAAAAATACAGTTTATAAGTATCTTATATCTCAGTATGCCAATCATGTAAACATGTATCCAAAATTCCTAAATAATCGTGCATTTAAAGGGAAGTTGGACACAATGTTCAAAGCGCTTCTATTGTCTTTGGTGTGCTCAAAAAGCACATCACATGTACGCATCTGAGTTACTTATACGTTTCTGAGGTACGCATCCAAACTAAAACATTTTGTCAATCTTTCATTTGATGAAGGAAGAATATGGGCCTAAGACGGAATATCTATCTGATTGTGACCGATGATACATTTTCCTACTGGATACCTTACTGGTAGATTATTTTGCCTAACATGAAAACAATATTGGATTGGGCTGTGGCACCATAATGTGTGTGCGGGACGTACAAATGTGTACAAGTGGGTGGAGATTGTACAGGGTAGATGTGCGATGTACAGGTGGAAGTTTTACAGGTGTCTTCTTGTGCGATGTTCTGATTAGGTGGAAGTTACAGTGTAGGTACGGCATTTACAGGAACGGTATAAGATGTACGGAATAGGTGCGGGATGTACTGGATATAGGTGCTGTATTGCATCCATAACCATATGGTCCTGATGTTTTTGTCTCATATGTTTTGGCTAAAAAAAAATATGTTTGGTGGAATAAAATGTTCAATAACTGCAGCAGAGTAATATACACGTACATGTATGTTTCGATCAAAAGTGTGGAAAAGGTCCAAATATGAAAAACAATGTACAGAAATATATGTACAGAAATACAGAGACTAGCTGTTTGGTGTAGGCCTATGTTACTAGTCCCGCATACATGACACTGATGACAGATACCTACCAGCGTTTAGAAGACATCGTGCCGCGATTGTCGCGTTTAGATGAACATAGAACCAATGCCCAAGTGAAATTTATTCCGAGCGAGCAAGTTCATTATCCCATCTCAAAGTTTAGTGTCCAGCAAAATGATATACGCTTCGACTGGTAGCAGCAAGTGGCACAAATCAAGGTCGCGCCAAATACGATTATTCATCGGTCGCAATAAACGCTATTCAATCAATAAGATATAAAACTCCGACATTAGTGCGACCACGATATATTCTAATAGTTTAGTCGATCTATAGCAGCAGATTAGGCCAAGCTCAGTATATCATACGACAGTTGTGAAAATAACAGAAGTTGAGTCTAGCTGTTTGTCAACTAGTTACGACCGGTCGCCATAAGCGCTAATACTTAGGAAACCGGGTCGCGGTAAAATTGCATTTACAGTTATATATTTTCATCAATTGACATTGCTTGTACCATCCCATAATTCTGCGCCGTCTCCATTGCAACACTAAAAGCAGTTGATTCTGTCTTCCGTGAAACAAAAACAACAAATTAAATTTATCTCTTATTTATTGCTTACACTTCAAATGCGCATGGAATTTACAATGGGCACGCCAGGAAGAGGAGCAGGTTGACAGTGGATGGATCTTGGCCTGGGAAGAAGGTCAGGGCATCCTGGGTGGCGGTAGATGTCAGGTAGGTGACCACGGCATCCGGGGATGGGGGAGAGCCTTGGGAGCTCTGGTATCGAGCAACGGCGCCAGAGACGTGTGGGCAAGACATGGAGGTACCAGAGTAGACATCAGTGGACTCACCAGGTGTGGTAGACAGAATGTCTACACCAGGACCGTAGATATCAACACACGAGCCATAGTTGGAGAAGGAAGCTGTGACATCGCTAACATCACTGGCACCAACTGTGATGGCAGATTCAACAAAGGCTGGGGTTTGAGTGCAAGCATCGGTGTTGCTGTTTCCAGCAGATACAACGCAAGTGACACCATTGGCAACCAGAGCATCAATAGCAGCCTCCACTTCGGTGTTCTGGCCACCACCTCCCACAGACATGCTGACAACGCTTCGGTCTCCACGGTCTGGGTCACGGGTGTTCACCCAGTCAAGGCCATCGATGATTGCACTCCATGGACCAGAGCCAGAGTCGTTCAAGATCTTGACAGCAACCAGCGTACTGCCCCTGGCCACACCATAGCTGTTGGAACCGATGGTACCAGCGCAGTGGGTTCCGTGACCATTGTTGTCTCCTGGGTTAGGGTTTGTGATGCCCTCACCAACGTAGCCCCAGACGGCACGGCCACCAAAGTTAGAGTGAGCAGTATCGATACCGGTGTCCATGATATAGGCTCGAACATTGAAGCCATTGGAGCCATCATACATGAATGTTGCAGAGGAGTCCAGTGGGTCGCTATAGGGCAACTGACCTGCCTGGTCAATACGATCCAGTCCCCAACAACCCGATGCAGATGTTGGACCGCAGTCTTGTGTGGCATAAGCATATGAGTCCTGCACAACATGCTTGACTTCCTTGAGCAAACTAGCGCGTGCAACATCGTCTGCGGATCCCTTCACGAAAAGGGATTTGGCCTCTCCCAGACGGAAAAATTTCTTCAGCTCAATGTTAAAGTCAGATTTTAGCACTTGGATGAAGGCATTTTCTTGTGCCTCGCTCTGGACCAAGTTGTTGTTGAGACGGATAAAATATTGTCCGTCAATGTAGTCTTGAGCCAGGGCCGTGCCCAAAGCAAACAGCAACACAAGAAATCGCATGTTGTCTCGGAATTATAATCTTCGAGAACAGATGAATTCTGGTGGAAACACGCAGATCACAGTGGTATTTATAGTCAGCGATCTGATAAACCATATCATTTCAACCAATAAGAATGACGTATATATACAAAATGTATTCATGCAATCAAAACTGATAAGAAACATGATTGTTTTCGAATCAGTCTTTAGTTGATGCATATAATTTTATCGCACATGCGAAATTGCACATCTGGTCCTCATCTTTCTCTGCGGTATGTGTCTCAAGCAGACCTAATTCTACTTCATAGTAATATTGAATAAGGTTAAGGAGATATCGATACAATACCAAGTGTCAAATATTTCGAGAGACCAAATCCGAGTCCGTTATTGTCGCATCCAAATATACAATAAGAACGGGGCTATGGCCTATGGACGGCGGTCCTGCTTTCTCACAGCAGCGTTCGTTTTACAAATATTGGTTTTGACTAAAAGATTGAGCTACTGTAAAATTCTAAATAACGCAGGGCCTCCAATAAACGCAGGGGGTTTGAATGCGCTGAAATCAATAAACGCGGGCCTCTAAAACATGTAGGGTATATAAGATAAGTAAAATCAAACGCCCCTGCATGTATTAGAAGTATCACGGTAGTTTATCAGAATAATATTCATTCTTTTGAGGAGTAATTTACGCCGTGGCATTGCTTGAACACTATTCCAAAAGATACCGTTCCTAGACAAGAATGTTTTGCCTATCATAGTTAGGGCTATGCGATGCTGTGCCAATGTTCATGCCATCGCGTAAATGTTCTGGCTGGTGCACCAAATGTCCAGACCATCACCTATACGTTCACTCCACAGAAGCTTGCTATCTGTTAGCATGTTTCTCCTAGCAGCAGTTCGAAGATCAGCTGTCATGGAAAGGTTTGCGATTCCAGGCAAGATTCTCATGAGGCAGTGGTAATGTTTGCGAGACAGCAGCAATTATACTTCACAGCAGAAATCATGCAGTATACAGTGTACTCTGTATAAACCGGATCTCCAGGGGACCGGGGGAAAAATCCGCTATAGACAGAGCGCCGGTTTATCAAGAGTCTGAAGAGAGAGAACATCGATCGTCCCAACCGATATGCAGATACCGGCCGACTTCGTCTTTCATTGTTGGACAACATAACACAACTAAATACCGGCCAGCTATTTTAAGTACATGTAGTTACTAGTATGAAATTTATGGACATCGGCGTAGTTAATATTATGCTATTGGTAATAGGGCGGATCTGTATAGGTTTATTGCAGAACATTCAAGAAAGTAATTTGAGTCAATCGATTATTAATTGTAGGTTTTCTATTGACATCATTATAATCTTTTGGCTATTAGCACATCCTAAAACCATCTGCATAATATACATAGTGAGACAAGATTGCATGATGTCATCGAATTGTTGTCTGCGTTTACAGCATGTGCTGATTAATAATCACTTTGAACAATGCGTGTCACCCCAGTGATGAGCTAGCAGTGATTTACTCGAGAAATCATGTCAGGTAAATCATGCATTCTTCAAACGACCCCTAACTGACGAAGTTTAGTTGTTGTTAATTACAGTTTGTGAGCGCCGTGTTTCTGATGCTTTTGTGTTCACAAACACGTGTGACTAAAGTGCAGCCTTTGACATCGGTCTGTGATCCGATGAAGTATGACTGATTGCAATTCAGACGCCACAGTTTTGAATTATTGGGGGTACGCCGGTTTGGACAATATGATATGGCCGGTTGGGTCATAGGAATAGGGCCGGTTTTCAGAATGGACAACATCTGGTATATCGAGAGTTGCTTACTGTACAAACAAAGGGGAAGAAATTGGGACCTAAGAGGAACGCCGGTATGGACAAAATTCCGGTATATACAAGAGCCGGTTTTGACAAAGTACACTGTACATGTATTCCACCCAAATACTTCAACGTGAAGCTGTAAATCACAAGCCTCTCGCTCCCCACAATACATGTATTATTAATATAAGTATAATAATACAATTATTATTATTATTATTATTATTATTATTATTATTATTATAATAAGGATCGTACCCATAAAAGGCGACCTCTCCTAAAAATTGTTATAACTCCCTCAGATTGTTAAATTTGTCAACAAATATGACATATATTATTGTTCTTGCATAGTTTTAGATGGCTACTGGTTCAAACTTGTTTTCATTTTTGGAGTTTCTGAGATAACTCTCAAAAAGTCTTACGAAACGGGGCATGTCATGCATTGTGATGAAATACCTTTGTGATGTGCGGGTTTCAAATATATTTCAGCATAGAAGCATTATTTGGGTGTCAATAATTTTCATTAACAGCATTTCTCATTAACTACAGCAAGAAAAAAGTTGAAATTTCCGAATTTGAGAACATGCGGTTCCGGGGTAGTATTCGAATCACACTCGAAAGCTCCCGTTGACACGCAAATGTTGTTTAGAACAAAGACATCCTTGACCGATTCAATTTTCATGCAAATGAGTTAGTATATACATATGTTCCATACCTAGAGAAGCGGTAATGATGATCATAGGCACTTGGGTGCATTAACATCATTAAAATCTGCATGTTTGGAAAATGGGTACAGGATTCCAGTCGCAGGCGGGGTATGTAAACCAGCCTCGGAAGGGGTATGTAAGCCCGCCTGAGGAGGGATATTGGCATGTATGACATGAAACAAGGTGGGAAGATCGACATTTCGTGCACGTAAATTAATATATACATACAACACATGCCAAGACAAGCAGATTTAATGACCCTAGACCCTTGCATTTAATATCATGCCCCCTCGGCAGGGGTATGTAAGCCAGCCCAAGGAAGTGTATAGCTGCTAAGGAGGGTAGTTGACCCATGCCAGGAGGCCTAAGTATTGGAGTTGACCCATGCCTAAGGAGGCCTAAGGTGGGGAGGTGACCCATGCCTAAGGAGGCCTAAGGCGTGGAGGTGACCCATGCCTAAGGAGGCCTAAGGTGGGGAGGTGACCCATGCCTAAGGAGGCCTAAGGAGGGGAGGTGACACATGCCTAAGGAGGCCTAAGGTGCGGGTGACCAATGCTCAAGGAGGCCTAAGGTGGGGAGGCGACCCATGCCGTAGTACGTAGATTAGTGAGAGAAAGATAAATAAAATGTTTTGTATTCGGTTCGACTCCAGGTGGGCTGAACAGTTTGTTTTCAATACGAACCACCAAACAAACAAATTCATTGGAAAAGTAGATGAACATGACAATGTTTTGAAATGGATAAAGAAAGTGCAAGGTACAGTACTGTAAAAAGTCATATTTTGCTAGACGATGTTTTTGGCAGCGAGGAAAAAAAACACCAAAATAAATCTCGTATGGAATTCCTGAAGGGACATTGAGACTTACTACTTACTGAATGAACATTATATATATATAACGGTTTACCACTTGCTACTTTGCTGTAACTTACCACTTACTACTCACTCATTACTACTTACCATTTATTACAGTAACTTACCACTTACTACTTTCCACTTATGACTAGACTAGTAGTAGAGTATACTAGTACACTACCTGTCAAAAGTAGGACACTTTGGTAATGTGCGAATCAGTAATTACGTGAGTATATCATATATGCAAATAGTTTCAGCACTTTATAGCCAAAGGTTAATCATCCTTCATCTGGTCCTTGCTTTCTTGTACCCAGATGTGACATTCCTAAGCACAGCATGCCACTTTCATTGAGACTTAAAACATGTGGTTTCACTAGCGTCATAATACTTTTGTCAGGTAGTGTAAGTGGTAAGTAGTACGTTGTAAGTCGTAAGTGGCAAGTAGTACGTAGTAAGTCGTAAGTGGTAAGTAGTACATAGTAAGTCGTAAGTGGTAAGTAGTACATAGTAAGTCGTAAGTGGTAAGTACAGTCGTGGCCATAAGTTTAAGACCATCCTGAAAATTGTATTTTATTTAGAGTTCTGCCATATGAAACTATACTTGAACGTATACCATATGTATATTGAATTCAAAGAAGATATCGAGGTAGGACATTGATGAAATTATCGATCGAAGAAGATATTTTGTGAACACAACTTGCCAGTATTTTCACCACGAACACAATGTTTCGTTATATTTTCATAATATATGACAATTTCTTTGCAATAACCATTCCGACGGCTTTTCGCTTGAAAATGCTTTTCCAATTGCCATTGAGACAGCAAGCACTTACTGAATATTAACTTTGGTTATTGAGCTTTGTTGGTCACTGAAAATACAATGTTTCCTCTATTCACTACAGTATATACACACTGTTCCGAGAAGTTTTCTTAATATATGTAGGTACAAAAGGGGGAAATTCTGAAAAAATCCTAAAATGATAATGTTGTTTATTATTTTACAAATCATGATAATTATTTAACACATATATGCAATAAATAGTAGTTAAGAAGTAAGTAATTTACATAAAACGATTGGAATAAAGTTTTTACACTGCTAAGACACTGTTTCGTTGGAATAATAAAAATAATATTTTATGGACTGATATGGTAGCTTATAACAACATTCTTGTGCTTGGAGGTTGCTTTGTAGTCAGGTGGGTTTATCTTTTTGAGTAGCATACTCATATTGCTTGTGGGTCACCCAGACATATTAAATGGAACACCAATAGTGGCATCATCAGAGAAAAGCAGTTTAGGATCACTCTGCAGCAGTCCAATCTAAATAATTTTGCAGGAACAATGGACGTCCGACCTTCTTGGCTGACATGAGGCATGACTTCCTTCGTTGATGACTTTGATTCTGGTTATTGCAGCACAAACTGAACTTGCACTTGGCTATCTACAAATTCTGCCACATCTTCATGCGGGATGACATGCGTTGTCATAAATCAGAGATTGCCAAGAAGTTCTTGATGGACAACAACGTCAAGGTTATTGACTGGCCTGGGAACAATCCAGTCCTAAACCCATGTGAAGATGTGTCGTTGTCGCACGGGTAACAATAGCAGATGTGCAGCCCAGTATCACAAACTAGCTGGACACAACCATCAAACGATTATTTCCTCAACAGATTTCAGCTTAGGAACTAGTCGAATGCATTCCGAAGTGCTAGATGCTGGGGATAAAGTGCAAAAAAGACACACAAAATATTGGAATGTTAGCCTTATGATAATGATTTTTCGACGAAACCTTGTCTTTGCAGTGCCAGAATGGAATTCTAAGCTAAAATGGATTAGTGTGAATTAATTTCTTACCTATTAGCTATTATTCATTGTGCATATTTTCATCAGTTATCAAGTTATATATAATATTGACGTGATCATAATCATAGTTAGGAGGGTTTTTACTTAAGTCATGCAAATTTAGCGAAACACTGTGGATATGGTGAAAATAGAACGCATTATATGTGTCAGTGTAGTACCTACCAACAAAGTTTAATACCACAATTAATATTGATATTTGTTGTTTCAATGAAAAATAAATATTAAAAATAATAGTTTCATAAGAAAAACAATTTAAATGAGTTTTGCAAAGAAATTGTCATATATTATGAAAATATAATGAAACACCTTGTCGGGGTGAAAAGGCTGACAAGTTTTGTACAAAAAAAGAACCCTTGAATTGACCAATACATCAATATCCTATCTTGATATCTTCCAAGCACTGAATATACCATATGTTACACTCAAGTTAAATTTTAAATGACTGAATACTAAATAAAACATAATTTCCAGGGTGGTATTAAACTTATGGCCATGACTGTAGTAGGTGGTAAGTTAACAGTAAGTGGTAAATCGTTAGGCCATATAACGCCTATTCAGTAAGTAGTAAGTGGTAAGTCGAAATGTCCCTTTATTCTGCATCATTCATTCACCGTAATACGGAAGAGAATTAGGGACATGACACAAATTAGTATCTTTCCAGTATGCCTAACCAGTACATACAACTAGTAATGTGGTTAGAGTTGGTTTGTATGTTAATCGTAGCCTGCGATTCGAGCTCAGTTGGTTTGCTTTGATCTTCCCAAATAAGTATATCAGTCCCTTTTGATGGGTAAGTAGTACCCTCAGTAGGGGTATGTTGCACCCTCCGATGGGTATGTCAGGCTTTCAAAGGGGGTATGTATCTCCTTGTATGGGGTATCTCTAACTTTCGAAGGGGTATGTCGGGCCCTGAAATGGGCATGTCATGCCTTCAATGGGGGTATGTCTGTCTTGAGAAGGGTATGTCTGACCCTCCGATGGGGTATATCCTGCCTTGCCAGGGGTATATACGACTTTCGTGTGGGGCATGCCCGACCTTCATGTACCCTCATGGGTGGGGTATGTGCGGCCCTTACTTGGAGACCATGGGGTAGTTCAAGATAATCTGTCGTACATACCCCCACAATTATTGTTATTATTATTATTATTATTATTATTATTACAATATCGATGGGGAGACACACCCCATTTATGCCATCTTAGTAACACCACAAATGTATCTGGATTCATTCCTATGGGCCTGGGTGTCCTAGTAGGGGTGGTGTTCGGGGTTTGGGACGGCGTGAAGCTAAAATGGAATACTGGCTTTTCCTTATTAAACTATGGTTTTAACAAGTAAATGCGAGTCGCACTTACCCCATGCCTAAAATGGAATACTGGCTTTTCCTTATTACCCTCGCCCCCGTAGGGGAGGCGAGGGTATTGCATTTGGGTATGTCTGTCTGTTTGTCTGTCTTTCCTTCCACGCGCATAACTCGGAAACAAATGGTCCGATCGATGTGAAATTTGATGAAGCGGTATTTCAGTGACTCGATCCTCCTCAAAGTTGATCAAAATCAGATGAAAACGATTGCCATGGCAACGAAAAAAGTGAAAATCACATAATTGGTTCTAACTCCGGTTCTACTTGATATTAATTTTTCCAACTATTTTTTGCATTTTCCTTTGGCCAATTCCCGATCGAATGGTGTACGGCCGATGGTCTTACGACAAAAACTCTCCATTATCGCCCAATGTCGAAAAGTTGGGGGTCACGATTTCGGTTATTTTTGGCCAGTGACGTTTCAGTGCAAATGTCTGCGCTCATAACTAGGAGGCAAGCGGTCCGATCGATCTGAAATTTATAGGGCTGGAGTGTTATGGTAGTGGCTCAGTCCCTTTCAAATTTTGCCAAAATCAGATGAAAACGGTCGCCATGGCAACGGAAAAAAGAAAATCCCATACTTGGCTATAACTCCGATTCTAATCAATATTAAATTTTTAACCTATTTTTGTATTTTTCTTCAGCCAATTCCCGATCGTATGCTGTACAAGCGAAGGTCTTAAGATCAAAACTCTCAATAATCGCCCGAGGTCGAAAATTTGGGGGTCACGATTTTATGACTTGTAAGTGTTCTGAGATTCGAGACCATATTGTGAAGCCAGTTATCAATCTGTTTAAACCGTTTTCGTTCATGAAATGTGCCTTGATAATAGAAACATTACGTAGCGGTGAAATTTTACAGCTCAATATTGAACTACGAGGTCAAGGTCACAGAAGAGGTCAAAATCGAAAAGTTGCAATAACTCCGTTTATATTCATGATTAATTTTCCCTGATAATTTTGTATTTTTCTGTGGTCAATTCTCCATCATTTGCTATATGACCAATTGTTGTACGACCAAATTCCCCATTATCACCAAGGTCGAGAATGTAAAGGTCATCAGCTGAAATTACCGATTCATAATATCACAAGTAGTAATAATTAAGAAACCACTGAAGATATTCAATAGATTTTTTTACGCGGTAGGCCTACAAATCTGGGTGAGCCTGCAAAGTTTGGAAGGTCGGTGTCAAGAATTCATGCCGTGGTCGAGAATGTGGTCAAAACAGAGAAATTGCAGGAACTCTTTTATTAATGATTAATTCCCCCATGATTTTTGTATTTTTCTATGGCTAATTACCGACCACTTGATATATGACCAATTGTCGTATGACCAAAATCCCCGACTACCGCCGACGTTGAATATACAAAGGTTATCAGGTTTAATTTTAGTGACTAAATCTGAAGGGCGAGGGTCTGCAATCTCTGATTGTCTCGTTAAACTATGGTTTAACAAGTAAATGCGAGTCGCACTTATCCCATGGGGTAAGTGCACATAATATGCGCATGAAAAACCTGGAGACTCGAGCACTGGGGAATAATAGGCGAGATATTAACTTAATTCATAAATAAAAAAAAACAGCAAAACATTTCCTCCGGACATACTCTTATCACTTTCCATTCCTACTTTTCTGTTGCTTGTTTTTCGCTAGGAAAGTGCGGAATGTTGGGAACCGTGGTACTGAGCGTTGGCAATGTGTAAAAGTCTGAATAGGTTCCGAGTTCAATACCACCGACTCCCACATTGATATTTCGGTGCTTATAACTTTTCCGACGGTACTCAAATTTTGTATACACTTCTCATATAGGCATATATTGTCGTCTATGTGTACCTATCGACCAAGAACGACTTTAGGAGTATATTGAATTTTCAGCCAAATAGAGAAGGGTGCTGAATTTTATAAACACCTTGCTATTTTTTATGGGCGTACTCGATCAGGAACTATATTATTCATACGAACTACCAATTGTAGTTTGTCCTGCATGAACATCGTATGTGCGCGCGAAATTGAATTGAAAACAGTACGTGCTAGAAATGAGCGCGCTATTGACTTCTTTTTTTCTGGGAGATCTGGTGCTTTGCACCTGGTATGATTCTTGTAACTCTTTTAATTCAATAGTAAGGTGGGAGTGAGAGAGATGAGTTGGAAAGTTTATACATGGCTGAAGAGGAACAAACTGTAGTTGACACGTCTGCATATCCAGTATCTGTATGTTGGCATAATATCGATGTATCGTTCTTGCGGTGTGTCGCGACTCTCTTTTCACCGCGATGCGGTCGGTTGGTCACAGTTCCCGTTTTGCAATCCATGTTAATCATGCAGGCGAATGATTACATGGCGATGACATCGCACAGGCGCAATCTCAACACTTGCAAAACCTGCACGTAACATTCCAAAGCACGTTTCATGTGTTTTCATCATTGATTTTATATTACAGGCTATTGAACACAACCAAATTCAGCACTCAAGCGTGAATCGAAAAATCAAGTATGATAAATGGGGTAATAGTCGAAACGGACTGTAAACACTATTGCAAACTGTTGTGTTGCTCACTGATATGAAGAATATACAACTATAAGCAATATCATTTCTAGCGGAAAAAAGCGTGATTGAAAAAAAAAATTAATATGTGTATGAAAAATACAGTTTATAAGTATCTTATATCTCAGTATGCCAATCATGTAAACATGTATCCAAAATTCCTAACTAATCGTGCATTTAAGGGGAAGTTGGACACAATGTTCAAAGCGCTTCTATTGTCTTTGGTGTGCTCAAAAAGCACATCACATGTACGCATCTGAGTTACTTATACGTTTCTGAGGTACGCATCCAAACTAAAACATTTTGTCAATCTTTCATTTGATGAAGGAAGAATATGGGCCTAAGACGGAATATCTATCTGATTGTGACCGATGATACATTTTCCTACTGGATGCCTTACTGGTAGATTATTTTGCCTAACATGAAAACAATATTGGATTGGGCTGTGGCACCATAATGTGTGTGCGGGACGTACAAATGTGTACAAGGTGGGTGGAGATTGTACAGGGTAGATGTGCGATGTACAGGTGGAAGTTTTACAGGTGTCTTCTTGTGCGATGTTCTGATTAGGTGGAAGTTACAGTGTAGGTACGGCATTTACAGGAACGGTATAAGATGTACGGAATAGGTGCGGGATGTACTGGATATAGGTGCTATATTGCATCCATAACCATATGGTCCTGATTTTTTTGTCTCATATGTTTTGGCTAAAAAAAATATGTTTGGTGGAATAAAATGTTCAATATCTGCAGCAGAGTAATATACACGTACATGTATGTTTCGACCAAAAGTGTGGAAAAGGTCCAAATATGAAAAATAATGTACAGAAATATATGTACAGAAATACCGAGACTAGCTGTTTGGTGTAGGCCTATGTTACCAGTCCCGCATACATGACAGATACCTACCAGCGTTTAGAAGACATCGTGCCGCGATTGTCGCGTTTAAATGAACATAGAACCAATGCCCAAGTGAAATTTATTCCGAGCGAGCAAGTTCATTATCCCATCTCAAAGTCTAGTGTCCAGCAAAATGATATACGCTTCGACTGGTAGCAGCAAGTGGCACAAATCAAGGTCGCTCCAAATACGATTATTCATCGGTCGGAATAAACGCTATTCAATCAATAAGTTATAAAACTCCGACATTAGTGTGACCACGATATATTCTAATAGTTTAGTCGATCTATAGCAGCAGATTAGGCCAAGCTCAGTATATCATACGACAGTTGTGAAAATAACAGAAGTTGAGTCTAGCTGTTTGTCAACTAGTTACGACCGGTCGCCATAAGCGCTAATACTTAGGAAACCGGGTCGCGGTAAAATTGCATTTACAGTTATATATTTTCATCAATTGACATTGCCTTGTACCATCCCATAATTCTGCGCCGTCTCCATTGCAACACTAAAAGCAGTTGATTCTGTCTTCCGTGAAACAAAAACAACAAATTAAATTTATCTCTTATTTATTGCTTACACTTCAAATGCACATGGAATTTACAATGGGCACGCCAGGAAGAGGAGCAGGTTGACAGTGGATGGATCTTGGCCTGGGAAGAAGGTCAGGGCATCCTGGGTGGCGGTAGATGTCAGGTAGGTGACCACGGCATCCGGGGATGGGGGAGAGCCCTGGGAGCTCTGGTATCGAGCAACGGCGCCAGAGACGTGTGGGCAAGACATGGAGGTACCAGAGTAGACATCAGTGGACTCACCAGGTGTGGTAGACAGAATGTCTACACCAGGACCGTAGATATCAACGCACGAGCCATAGTTGGAGAAGGAAGCTGTGACATCGCTAACATCACTGGCACCAACTGTGATGGCAGATTCAACAAAGGCTGGGGTTTGAGTGCAAGCATCGGTGTTGCTGTTTCCAGCAGATACAACGCAAGTGACACCATTGGCAACCAGAGCATCAATAGCAGCCTCCACTTCGGTGTTCTGGCCACCACCTCCCACAGACATGCTGACAACGCTTCGGTCTCCACGGTCGGGGTCACGGGTGTTGACCCAGTCAAGGCCATCGATGATTGCACTCCATGGACCAGAGCCAGAGTCGTTCAAGATCTTGACAGCAACCAGCGTACTGCCCCTGGCCACACCATAGCTGTTGGAACCGATGGTACCAGCGCAGTGGGTTCCGTGACCATTGTTGTCTCCTGGGTTAGGGTTTGTGATGCCCTCACCAACGTAGCCCCAGACGGCACGGCCACCAAAGTTAGAGTGAGCAGTATCGATACCGGTGTCCATGATATAGGCTCGAACATTGAAGCCATTGGAGCCATCATACATGTATGTTGCAGAGGAGTCCAGTGGGTCGCTATAGGGCAACTGACCTGCCTGGTCAATACGATCCAGTCCCCAACAACCCGATGCAGATGTTGGACCGCAGTCTTGTGTGGCATAAGCATATGAGTCCTGCACAACATGCTTGACTTCCTTGAGCAAACTAGCGCGTGCAACATCGTCTGCGGATCCCTTCACGAAAAGGGATTTGGCCTCTCCCAGACGGAAAAATTTCTTCAGCTCAATGTTAAAGTCAGATTTTAGCACTTGGATGAAGGCATTTTCTTGTGCCTCGCTCTGGACCAAGTTGTTGTTGAGACGGATAAAGTATTGTCCGTCAATGTAGTCTTGAGCCAGGGCCGTGCCCAAAGCAAACAGCAACACAAGAAATCGCATGTTGTCTCGGAATTATAATCTTCGAGAACAGATGAATTCTGGTGAAAACACGCAGATCACAGTGGTATTTATAGTCAGCGATCTGATAAACCATATCATTTCAACCAATAAGAATGACGTATATATACAAAATGTATTCATGCAATCAAAACTGATAAGAAACATGATTGTTTTCGAATCAGTCTTTAGTTGGTGCATATAATTTTATCGCACATGCGAAATTGCACATCTGGTCCTCATCTTTCTCTGCGGTATGTGTCTCAAGCAGACCTAATTCTACTTCATAGTAATATTGAATAAGGTTATGAGGAGATATCGATACAATACCAAGTGTCAAATATTTCGAGAGACCAAATCCGAGTCCGTTATTGTCGCATCCAAATATACAATAAGGACGGGGCTATGGCCTATGGACGGCGGTCCTGCTTTCTCACAGCAGCGTTCGTTTTACAAATATCGGTTTTGACTAAAAGACTGAGCTACTGTAAAATTCTAAATAACGCAGGGCCTCCAATAAACGCAGGGGGTTTGAATGCGCTGAAATCAATAAACGCGGGCCTCTAAAACATGTAGGGTATATATATAAGTGATATCAAACGCCCCTGCATGTATTAGAAGTATCACGGTAGTTTATCAGAATAATATTCATTCTTTTGAGGAGTAATTTACGCCGTGGCATTGCTTGAACACTATTCCAAAAGATACCGTTCCTAGACAAGAATGTTTTGCCTATCATAGTTAGGGCTATGCGATGCTGTGCCAATGTTCATGCCATCGCGTAAATGTTCTGGCTGGTGCACCAAATGTCCAGACCATCACCTATACGTTCACTCCACAGAAGCTTGCTATCTGTTAGCATGTTTCTCCTAGCAGCAGTTCGAAGATCAGCTGTCATGGAAAGGTTTGCGATTCCAGGCAAGATTCTCATGAGGCGGTGGTAATGTTTGCGAGACAGCAGCAATTATACTTCACAGCAGAAATCATGCAGTATACATGTATTCCACCCAAATACTTCAACGTGAAGCTGTAAATCACAAGCCTTTTGCTCCCCATAATACATGTATTATTAATATAAGTATAGTAATACAATTATTATTATTATTATTATTACAATATCGATGGGGAGACACACAATTATGCCATCTTAGTAACACCACAAATGTATCTGGATTCATTCCTATGGGCCTGGGTGTCCTAGTAGGGGTGGTGTTCGGGGTTTGGGACGGCGTGAAACTAAAATGGAATACTGGCTTTTCCTTATTAAACTATGGTTTTAACAAGTAAATGCGAGTCGCACTTACCCCACGCCTAAAATGGAATACTGGCTTTTCCCTAATATTACCCTCGCCCCCGTAGGGGAGGCGAGGGTATTGCATTCGGGCCTGTCTGTCTGTTTGTCTGTCTTTCCTTCCGCGCGCATAACTCGGAAACAAATGGTCCGATCGATGTGAAATTTGATGAAGCGGTATTTCAGTGACTCGGTCCTCCTCAAAGTTGATCAAAATCAGATGAAAACGGTTGCCATGGCAACGAAAAAAGTGAAAATCACATAATTGGTTCTAACTCCGGTTCTACTTGATATTAATTTTTCCAACTATTTTTGTATTTTCCTTTGGCCAATTCCCGATCGAATGGTGTACGGCCGATGGTCTTACGACAAAAACTCTCCATTATCGCCCGATGTCGAAAAAGTTGGGGGTCACGATTTCGGTTATTTTTGGCCAGTGACGTTTCAGTGCAAATGTCTGCGCTCATAACTAGGAGGCAAGCGGTCCGATCGATATGAAATTTATAGGGCTGGAGTGTTATGGTAGTGGCTCAGTCCCTATCAAATTTTGCCAAAATCGGATGAAAACGGTTGCCATGGCAACGGAAAAAAGAAAATCTCATAATTGGCTATAACTCCGATTCTAATCAATATTAAATTTTCAACCTATTTTTGTATTTTTCTTTAGCCAATTCCCGATCGTATGCTGTACAAGCGAAGGTCTTAAGATCAAAACTCTCAATAATCGCCTGAGGTCGAAAATTTGGGGGTCACGATTTTATGACTTGTGAGTGTTCTGAGATTCGAGAACATATTGTGAAGCCAGTTATCAATCTGTTTAAACCGTTTTCGTTCATGGAATGTGCCTTGATAATAGAAACATTACGTAGCGGTGAAATTTTACAACTCAATATTGAACTACGAGGTCAAGGTCACAGAAGAGGTCAAAATCGAAAAGTTGCAATAACTCCGTTTATATTCATGATTAATTTTCCCTGATAATTTTGTATTTTTCTGTGGTCAATTCTCCATCATTTGCTATATGACCAATTGTCGTACGATCAAAATTCCCCATTATCTCCAAGGTCGAGAATGTAAAGGTCATCAGCTGAAATTACCGATTCATAATATCACCAGTAGTAATAATTAAGAAACCACTGAAGATATTCAATTGTTTTTTTTTTCACGCGGTAGGCCTACAAATCTGGGTGAGCCTGCAAAGTTTGGAAGGTCGGTGTCAAGAATTCATGCCGTGGTCGAGAATGTGGTCAAAACAGAGAAATTGCAGGAACTCTTTTATTAATGATTAATTCTCCCATGATTTTTGTATTTTTCTATGGCTAATTACCGACCACTTGATATATGACCAATTGTCGTATGACCAAATCCCCGGTTATCGCCCACGTTGAATATACAAAGGTTATCAGGTTTAATTTTAGTGACTAAATCTGAAGGGCGAGGGTCTGCAATCTCTGATTGTCTCGTTAAACTATGGTTTAACAAGTAAATGCGAGTCGCACTTATCCCATGGGGTAAGTACGACCAAAGTCGGGCATACCCCGATCGATATTGTTATTATTATTATTATTATTATTATTATTATTATTATTATATTTAAGGCAGCACACTGGCGAATCCGGCCAATATCGTGGCATCTCAGGAGTTAACGCTGAGCCCTGCTAAGAAACATTACAGAGAAGTAGTTTGCTCTAATACTGCGTTTTTCACAGTGGCTGATAAGTGACACTGAGAAAAAAAAACTATTTTTTTAGTAATCTTGACTTGTTCAAAAAATGACATAATTTGTAAAGAAATAAGGTTATTTCCGCATAAATAATGTTTTTCCATGTAAATAATGTTATTTATGCGTAAATGAAGTTATTTATGTATAAGTAATGTTTTTTTTTTCACGTAAATGAAGTTTTATATGTGGAAATAACGTTATTCATGCGGGAATAACGTTTTTTACGCATTATTGTGAATAACGTCACTCACCCCCATCGAACAAGGGAAAGATAAAAGCATGTGTAGGCAGTATTTTGTTAGTATCTCATATACAGCAAAAGTAAATAATGTAACGTTATTTCTGTGGAAATAATGTTATTAACGCATAAAAAAGGGTTATTTCTGAATAAAAAAACTTATTTTCACATAAAAATACTTTCTATGTGTAAAAAAAACTTATTATTGTGTAGAGACTGTTATTTCTGTGTGAATCATATTAGTTATGTATCATTCAGGATTTCTTCGAGAAATGAATAAGTTTTTTTTACAATGTCACTTATCTACAGTGGCTGATATGTGACAATGTGAAAAAAAAAACTTATTTAGTTTTTTAGTAATGTTGACTCGTTCATCATTGACATAGTTTGTAAGAAACAATGTAATTTCAGCATAAATAATGTTATTTCCATGCAAATAATGTTATTAAAAAAAAAACTTATTTAGTTTTTTAGTAATGTTGACTCGTTCATCATTGACATAGTTTGTAAGAAACAATGTAGTTTCAGCATAAATAATGTTATTTCCATGCAAAAAATGTTATTAACATGTAAATAAAGTTATTTATGCCTATTTATTCCGAGGACGTTCTGACAGTTTTCAACGACGAATTGAAGAACTTCTGTCGCGGCTTTCCCAGAGATCTCCGGTTCTGGCCTCATAAAAACTTGCACAGAGACTGGAAGTTATATTTAACCGACGATGGAGTTCATCTAAACACAGACGGCCTCAGGCGCTACTCGCGGTCAATAAGAGGCGCTGTTCTCTGTGCCGGGCGTCGGGTATCCACGCACGGCTCGGCTGCGGGTCAAAGTTCATCTGTCAATCCTGACAGCCTTGCAGGCCCGTGATCTACTCTGTGCGGCCTATATACAAGATGCCGAAGGTGAAACCCACGAAGCGTCGAGTGTCTCCCAGGGCTGGACGACCGAGTAGAAGTCGGGTAGGGTCCCTCAGTATGGATCTACCACATGATGCGACACAGGGTGTTGCCAATGCGGCACAGGGTGTCGCTAACTCGACTCAGGGTGACTCTACACGGGGGGTCCATAACGCGACACAGGGTGTCGTCAATGTGACCAATGCAACACCCGATGCTGCCCTGATCGCCGCCATTACGACACAAGTGGTCGAGCAACTCCGAGCTTCAGCCACTACAATAATACCATCTACATCGTCTGCTTCCGCTTCTCGTGTGACACCACCAACGCAGGTGCCTGACGCGCACTCATCTTCCTCGGAGGACGAATTGTCCATGGATGGTCACCAGGATCTGCCACCGGCCAACGCTGTAGTTGGCGCAATTAATGAAATCCTGGAGGGTGAGTCAAAACAGAGTCAATCTACCGAGCCCAGCTTCACCTCCGCCAGTAATCCTCTAGGTTCTGCATGCCCACTTAAAATAAAAAAGGCTATTTGGGCGGGAGAGTTTGTAGAGCTCAATACCCTCCTCAGGGATCATCCGGACCAGCAAATGTCCTTCACACTAACGCAAAAGAATGGAAAACCATCCATTGCTGTGAATTCAGCAGCCTCCTCCTCCAAGCAGCTGGAGGACATACAGGAGTGGACCAACGCTATTCTAGTCCTGGGGGCCATCTACACTGAAAGGTTTCCAGAGCAAGGTCCAGCTTTTTTCAAGTACATTCGTACCGTACGGGATCTCCACGAAAAGTCACAGGGCGCAGCATGGAAGTATTACGATACTCAGTTTCGTAAGCTGAAACCAAAAATGGGCTGGTCCTGGGATTATATCAATTGGGAGCTCTACTTTGCAGCGTTGACCTTGCCGGCCTCATCCACTATCGGCCGCCACCATCAACAACGAAAACGTGCCGACAATAGCAGTCAGTCCTTTCGAGTCCCTAGGGGTTTCTGTTTCCTGTTCCACAACAAAAACAGTTGCCTCGACAAAAACTGTCAATATAAGCACCTCTGCTTCTTGTGCAAGAAATCCAGTCACTCGGCCAGAAAGTGCAATACCCGTCAATCTGGACAGACCTCGGGTGACAACTCCAATAAAAACTAAACAGTTAGCCTTTATTCTTCGAGGCTATGATCGGGATGAAACCACTTTTCTAGTAAATGGTTTCACGCATGGATTCCGAATTCCTTCAAATCCCACCCAGGGTCCAGTCCAGTCGGAGAATCATCGTCGTCACAAGTTCACTCTAAAGAAATTGACCAGTACATACAGAAGGAACTTTCATTATCCAGAATACAAGGACCTTATTCATCTCCTCCTTATGAAAAATTGTTTGTTTCACCCATAGGTGTCGTTCCCAAGAAGGAACCGGGAAAATTTAGACTTATCCATGACTTAAGTTACCCACGGGATATTTCTGTTAACGACTCTATAGCTAGAGAGGATGCTGCTGTACAATATGAAACTCTGGACCATGTTATAGACTTGGTTTTGAATGCTGGTTCAGGCTGTTTTATTGCTAAGACTGATGTGGAATCGGCTTTTCGTATAATACCTATCCACCCTTCATGTTATAACCTACTGGGTTTCAAATGGAACGATTTATTTTATGTGGACAAATGCTTGCCCATGGGCTGTCGTGCATCATGTCAGCTGTTCGAGCGCTTCAGCTCGGCCATACAGTGGTCACTGATTCATAACTATTCAGTCCGTTCCATGTCACATATATTGGATGACTTTATTTTCATAGCGTCTGATCGACGGACATGCAGATCATACTTGGATAAATTCATGGTGGTTGCTAACATGATTGGCCTGCCCATCAAGGAGGAAAAAACAGTTCTCCCTACCACTGTGGCTATAGTCCATGGCATTGAAGTTGATACAATACGAATGGAAGCCAGGCTCCCTACTGACAAACTGGTTAAAATCAGGGAGCTTCTTCGTCTCCTTCGCAAGTCTAAGAAAACTACCCTTCGACAATTACAATCTGTTATTGGCCTTCTCAATTTTGCCTGTCGTGTTATTACGCCACGTCGGGCCTTCTTGAGGAGACTAATTGCACTTACAAAAGGAGTGACCCAGCCCAATCACCACATACGACTTAACTATGAAGCGCGCGCTGATCTGGAGGCTTGGTTTGTGTTTCTATCAGAGCACAATGGTAAAACCCTCCTTCTCCAGAGGCGTTGGCAGAATTCTTCAAAACTGTCTTTCTACACAGATTCTGCTGGATCTCTGGGCTTTTCGGCAGTGTTTGGATCCAACTGGTTCAACGGCAGGTGGCCGGAAGAATGGAAAACGCTATCGATTGCCTTCTTGGAACTGTTTCCCATTGTTACAGCCTTAGAACTATGGGCTTATGACCTCAATAACAAGTGTATAATTTTCTACACTGATAACAGCTCTATCGTGGACGTTATTGCAAAGCAATCTTCTAAAGACTCCGACATTATGTACTTAGTCCGTAGGCTGGTCATCACTTGTTTGAAGCATAATATTATGTTCTCTGCGACACATATCCCAGGCAAAACTAACGTTATTTGTGATCTACTTTCTCGATTGCAGGTCCAACGTGCCAAAGAGCTAGCTCCGTGGCTGAACAACCAGCCCGTGGTCCTGCCATCACATCTACTACCTCAAAATATTCAATTACGCAGCTCCTCGTTGCGTCGCTTGCCCCAAGTTCTCGGAAATCCTACGCCAGAGCCATCAAATCCGTCTACACGTACTTGAAGTTGATTTCATCATTTCCACTGTTCCCGACTTCTTCACTCCAGATGATGGAGTACATATCCCATGCGGTATCATCTGGACTAGCTTCATCTACAGTGACTTCCCAGCTGTCAGCGGTTTCATTTCTGCATAAACTATCCAATCAACCGGACCCAACTCAATCATTCATCATCAAGAAGTTGTTAATTGGGGCACAACACCTACATCCCTCAAAGGATGTGCGCATGCCATTGCAATTGGATTCTCTGCATGGTCTGGTTCGGTCTTTGCCGCACACGACATCATCGACTCAGCATGCAGTTCTCCTGAAGGCTATGTATCTATTGGCCTATGCAGCCTTCCTCCGAGTCGGTGAATTTACCGTTTCTCCAGGTCAGAGCCATACAATTCAGTTATCGGACATAAAATTCAGGGCCAAATCCAATCGCTGTGTCTCGGTCCATGTCACCATTCGCACTTTCAAACATAGTACTCCAGCACGCCCGATCACCCTCCGGATCACAGCCCAGGAGTCGGAGATGTGTCCAGTACAATCACTTCGTACTTACCTCAGGAATCGAGGCAAAACCCCAGGGCCCCTATTTCTATTCCCAGACGGCTCCCCTGTACGAAGAAGCTACTTCATGTCTCAGTTTCGGTCATCACTCGCCTGGGTTGGACTTGATCCTCGGGTATACAAAGGTCATTCGTTTCGAATTGGCGCTGCCACAACGGCAGCTCTCCGTGGTGCTTCAGAATCCCAGATCGCAGCCATGGGCAGATGGAGATCGAAGGCGTACAAACGTTATATCCGAATACCGATGATCAATGCATGAAATCTGGTCTTTCCCAACAGGGTTGGATAAATCTTCTGGTATGGTCAGTGGTTTCAGGTGGGAGGGTCTGTCGACGGTGGCCTTTCCCCCCACCTTTGTACTAGTTAGTAGTCATGTATATATCTTGTATTACTTGTCTCCAGTATTGTTATGGTTGAGATAACCATTATCATGTTATACATATTTTATCATATTCCAGATTTATCATATCCGTTCTTATTCATGTCATTGATATCTGTGTTTCGTCAATTTAATAAATTGACCTTTATCATCATATTATCTACTGTTTCTGTATTCAGCTGTCATCAATGTTAGAAACATTACTGCTCACATAAAGGAAACTTATTGCCCAACTATAAGTAATTTTATGGGAGAGTAATTTTCCCGCTGTGCACATTATTTCGATGTGGTGTGTATGTACCTCCTGTATCATTATATCAATAACGATTCGCGACGGTTCAATGCGGTGTGTGTATCCAGCCTCGTTTTGATTTCCTTTGTTCTTCAATCAGTGTTCCGCCATTAAGTTGTGTCTATCGTCATTGTTTACCGGTTCAATATCGTCGATAACTTGTCATATGTAACATTTTCCCACCTACCAGCCCCCATTCACCACCGTTTGTAATTACCATGTGTATTATTAGGTTTCCTATTATTAATCCATTCATATATTTTGTATCACATGTTTTCAGTATTCTCGCGTACCTTTGTACTAGTTAGTAGTCATGTTTATATCTTGGGCCTTTCCCCCCACCTTTGTACTAGTTAGTAGTCATGTATATATCTTGTATTACTTGTCTCCAGTATTGTTATGGTTGAGATAACCATTATCATGTTATACATATTTTATCATATTCCAGATTTATCATATCCGTTCTTATTCATGTCATTGATATCTGTGTTTCGTCAATTTAATAAATTGACCTTTATCATCATATTATCTTCTGTTTCTGTATTCAGCTGTCATCAATGTTAGAAACATTACTGCTCACATAAAAACTTATTATTGTGTAGAGACTGTTATTTCTGTGTGAATCATATTAGTTATGTATCATTCAGGATTTCTTCGAGAAATGAATAAGTTTTTTTTACAATGTCACTTATCTACAGTGGCTGATATGTGACAATGTGAAAAAAAAAACTTATTTAGTTTTTTAGTAATGTTGACTCGTTCATCATTGACATAGTTTGTAAGAAACAATGTAATTTCAGCATAAATAATGTTATTTCCATGCAAATAATGTTATTAACATGTAAATAAAGTTATTTATGCCTATTTATTCCGTGTTACGCATAATTAACGTTTTTTTCGCATAAACGTTATTTACCCCCATCGACCGAGGGAAAGATAATGCACGTGCAGGCGGTATTAGTATATCGCACATGGCAGGAGTAAATAAAGTTATTTCAGCGTAAATAACAATATTCTCACCTAAAAAAATTATTTAAGAGCAAAAAACCTTACTTACATGTAAATAAATTTATTTATGCAGAAATAACATTATTTACATGGAAATAACGTTATTTACCCTCAGTAACCAAGAGAAAGATAAAAGCATGTGTAGGCAGTATTTGGTTATTATTATATACCTGCGATGTTATTCGTCCGCATAACACTGTTTGTGACCTGTACGATAACAACGCTCAGAGGGCAAATACAAGGGCAAATATCAGGGCAAATACTGGCCGGTATCCTGCCCGCTGTCAAAGATCGCTCATGTGCATCGAATGATGTCGTCATAACAACACATGCCCGTTCCTATTGTCGATCACGTCACTTTTTTCACGGTATATAATAAACACAACATCACCTGGTTTTTTCAGCATGTGCCCCAATATTTGCCCATAATCCTGGCATTTGCCCTCGACCTTCGGCCTCGGGCTAATACTCGGGCAAATATCAGGTCACATACTGGAAAAACCAGGTAATATTGTCTATGTATCTCACACACACGGCAGAAGTAAATACTTTTTTTTCTGCATAAATAACGTTATTTCTGAGTGAATAACGTTATTTTCACAAAAATAATGTTATTTATACATAGAAAGGTTATTTCCGCATAAAATACTTTTTAACATGTAAACAAATTTATTTCTGTGTGAGAAATGTTGTTTCCGCATAAATTGTGTTGATTATGTATCAGTAAGGATTACTTCGAGAAATAAATAAATTTTTTTTATAATGTCACTTATCAGCCATTGTACTTATCAGCCACTGTAGTTTTTACATCGTTACTCATGGAAAATCAGCTTTCAAGTCCATTTCAGTCAGTACAAATTTCTTCCTCAATTTTCCTAAACTGGACTTGACTTTTCTAAGCACGGGTCTACTCAACATTTAGGCATAATGGTGGTTTGATGTTGAATATTAAATTTTATTAAATTGTTCCAAATGGAGCTTTCACATTGTCAATAATCACAACTTTTATCAGTTTGTTTAGGGTCATTTTATGTTGTTGTCAACACTGTGGTGCTAACTTTTTGGATGTTGAAGTCGACTCATGGTGAGTTTTGTTTTCTGTTTTTCTGTTAAATACTGAATTTCTGGTATATTAATCTATGTTATAAGGGGGATTTTGGTTTGTCTGGTTTGTTCAGAAATAGGCCTTCGTCCACGAATGTAGGTAACTGCATCTTAATCATTTTTAGTCGAGTGCAGAATAAATATTGATTCATAATTTAATGTGATACAATTTATTAGAAATCAGTGAGTGTATAACAGCATAAAACTCGAATTGAATTCCATTCATCCTATTAACAGAGATGATGCTATCTAGAAACGAACTCCATACTAACAACTTCATAGCTGTTTAGAACATAGCTTTCTGATTTAACGGTACAATCATTGAATCAAAACTATGTTTCGAGAGCCGCCATAAAAGATGTGCCACTGTCTCAGATATCAAGATGCATCACTCCAGCGAGTTAGTAGCTTACCAGTTCGCTCAAGGGACTGGAGCGACCAACCTGTAGCCATAACAATGACTGGCTTATTCTCTATGAGCGCCGAAGGCGCGAATAGCCAGTCATAAATCTAATGCTCCCTCCGCATGCTAGTTCAACTTCGCCTCTGATAATATCCAAAACGATCGCTTGATAACATCAATTTATCCACAATCCTTACCCCTAAAAACACCAATTAACTAAAGATTTCGCCTTCCATGAGGTACATTTTTGGAATCACCAAAATTCAACACTCAGATGCGGCCATCTTTCGTTCGTTGCAACGGATATAACTGGATGTTTGCTGACGCGTGTGACCATCTTGGCCACTTACGGCATGTTCGCGTATATTTCATACGTGCGTCTTCATTGCACACATCGGCACACCTGCACACGTGTTTTTTCACCCACAAAGTTAATGAATACTAGAATAACATGTATTCGTGAATGACAATAGTAAAATGTTTGAACGTAATATTATAAAAAAAACTGTGGCAAACTTGAGCTGCTGTGTGGCTTTGCAAAAAATTGGCGAAATTGTGGTAACAG
This sequence comes from Terebella lapidaria, assembly GCA_949152475.1. Lineage (NCBI taxonomy): Eukaryota > Metazoa > Annelida > Polychaeta > Terebellida > Terebellidae > Terebella > Terebella lapidaria. Next base: position 20,587,292 of record OX424564.1, on the reverse strand, counting down.
TCTAAAGGCAACACGCGTCAGCAAACATCCAGATATATCCGTTGCAACGAACGAAAGATGGCCGCGTCTGAGTGTTGAATGTCACTAGTTGATGTCACTAGTTGATGTCACTAGTAGATGTCACTAGTTGATGTTGTCAAGCGATCGTTTTGGATATTATCAGAGGCGAAGTTGAATTAGCATGCGGAGGGAGCACTAGATTTAGACTATGACTGGCTATTCGCGCCTTCGGCGCTCATATAGAATAAGCCAGTCATTGTTATGGCTACCAACCTGATGCGAACCAATAATATTTGTTCGCAACAAATATTTGTTGTCGAAATTGAATCCTTTGTTCAAATCAGTATTTTAATGACACATTTTATTGTTGTGAGCTAGCGGGACATGATCCGCCCATAAACTGAAATATTTCCATAACCACAATATCCAAACCAATCATCACTGGTTCTGGATCAAATAAGATTTTTTTGGTCGGGGAGTGTCAATTGCAGTCTTCCATCAATGCTACATAGCAAACGCGACATTGTGATAAATCCGACATGTGTCGGTTTTTCCACGCGTTTTTCCACGCGGAAAAACCGACATATGTTGGTATTTCTACAGCAAGAAAATCCCCAGTGGAAAAAGCAACATGCGTGGCAAAAGCGACATATTGCTGCGGGACTGTTATAGAGAAACAGACATATCGACCATACACGTGAAATAAGCAACACAATACAGCGAGGCTGCAGCATTACACAATAATCTAAGCCTATAGCAAAACCGACATGATGAGACATCGCATACAGAAAAAAACGATCAGAGCAGATGACTGACAATACGGTGGCTAATAAATTTATTACGAGTAGTCTAGAATATATCGTTTTCATCATTATGACCCACTTGCGCAGACATCTAGAAACGTGACATATAGGGCATAGTACGGTAACTCGCTCAGCCATTCAGCGAGCGTTCACCTCACTTAGGCAATTTAAAGGGAAACTATTGTGTGACATCACTAGATCCAGAGTACCCCACTCTCGAGCGCGAAGCGCGCTTCGCGCTCGAGAGTGGGGTACTCTGGATCTATGACATCACCTCATATACTTTTTTATGCCAGATTTATGGACGAGTGTATATTCTTCTGAAAGAACACACTGCTGGGAAATAATAACCCGATTTTCAAGGCAGTATCTTGTTATCGTTTTTCTCAGGAAATGAGGAAGCAAAGGGGTTTTGAATGACCGTCAGCACCCACAATTTCGGGTATTTTCACCACGGGTCCATTCAAGGCAGAATAGCAAAAAATCCCATTTGTCGTCAAATATATTCATGCTTATGCCCACGCGATGCCCAATACGTCAATTGACAAAAATAGCATAGTGGTTAGGCTGGGATTTATTTTTAGGAAGGTGTTTTGGACCGTCAAAGTAAGATCATTTAACATTGAGTTGAATGGCCAATATAGTTAATATAATGTAGCCTTTAGCAGACTTGTGGATATACGGAAAGCCAGTGGGGACATGGAAATTAGGAAATCCGCAGTATTAAACCATGGTTTACTACGGAATACATATAGATCATATACTACGATGGTAACGTGGGAATTTTGGTACTGGGAATTTCAGAATATTAAATCATGGTTTACTACTACGGAATTACCAATTCCCGTGTCCCCACTGGCTCGCCGTTATATGTGTTATGTTGATTTATTTATTCATAGTGAGAACTTCAATATATTTAAAAGTTCAATCATAATAATTAAAATATAATATATTTTGCTAATTTCAAATGTATGATGTACTAGCTAGTAACAATAATTAATTCTAACTTCATGTACATATTTTTAAACATATACCAGATATTATACAGTGCATACTGATGTATGAAGTCTTTATTTGTGACTTGTAGATGTAGAAGCGAATATAGGAAATGAAAGATGAATTAAAAAATTTAATCACCATTCATATACTCACTATCATTCTGTTGTAACATGAATTTCACCATTTAACAATCGAACATCAGTTTGGTATTTTTAGTATAATCTCTATTATTATTTGAGATTCCATTTGTAATATTAAATACAAAACAATTCCACTTTCTCAACAAAATATTTCTGACCAGTCAAATTGGTTCGCGAAATGACAGTAGCCATGAAATAACCGAATGGGCGATAAAGGGTGGTGCATGTCGAGTTTTCCACGGCCGTGGCAAAGGCGATCACTGCTGTTCGGTTTTCGCCATGTCGGTTTTCTATGCTACATCAATACCATATACAGAGGATTTAATACTAAAGACCCGAATAAATATATATAATGCAAACGAATCGATCAAAAAAATACTGTCGTCAACTGGGATGAAAAATATTTGTCTAGACATGGCTAAAAATTTTCACCAAGTTAATTTTACTGAGATGATAACATAGATCTGTGAGCACGTAGCAAATTTCTCATCATTGAAAAAGATTGTTCTAGCAAAGGTGAAGGTTGATTAGCTGGATGTGAGCTAATCACCATCTGTCAAATATAGCAGTGTATGTATAAGGTCTACATAATATATCCTATCTGTGCTATTTCTGATGGCAACTGTACATGCTTTGAATGCAGCGAATGTAGTGATTGTGTGGCGGAGTAGCGTCTCTACCGGCAGCTATTATGCCGACTTGATCGAATAGTACGATGGATGTCGTGCGTATAACACCAACACAGGAAGTCCGACGTAGAACACAATAATCCGATGTTTATTAGATGATAAGTTCGATGACGATCACTCTCTCACTCACACGTGATCCTACAGCAAATAGTCCGAAGTATAATAAGTACGATATATTTGATTCCTTCTGGATTTACAATGTTCTTTAATTGTACCTCTCTATATTAAAAACTTATTTACTCTTCAACTCTCAAAAACACAACTTCAACTGACCTCGTGGCCAGGGGAAAGCGCGGGGCTAAGTACAGTATGTCTGGTTTTTCCCGCGTCGTGAGGCAGGGGTTCATGTGATTTGTCGAATGTGATGTAATGTCTGGGTGGGCGTGGTTATGTGTCTGGAAATGTTGCGATTAGTGAGAATGAGGGGTGTGGCATCGTGAGCAGAGTTGTTTACATGTAGGTGCAGTACGAGGACGGTGCGTGCTGGTGACGTACGGTAAGTATGAAGTCATGTGCTGAATCTGTGTAGTGTATGTCGAGTGGGAGAATGTGTCAGGGAGGGGTTTCGGGCCGATAACAGTCATAAATATTCTACAATTGTATTGACTCAATACGGCAGTGTAATTATAGGTAATCGACAGGATACAGTGCTTGAGGCTCGAGGTCGTGTCTGTGCCTGTAATATGGGTCACGGTTGTCCCCAACATTTGCTCTTTCCAACCAAGAAATCAGTTAGGTATGGTGTAGGATGGCGGCCATATTTAGAATATGTGTTGTCGCCCTAAAAAATGAAGCAAAAACACAAAATCACTAAGCGAAAACTCGAGAGTACGAAGCAAAAAAGGCGAAATTATGAAGCCAAATAACGAAATATAATTTCGAATTTTCACTTCGTGTTTTCGTGATTTTGCTTCGTGATTTCCATTGTTCCTTTCGTGTTTTCGGTATTCCGCCTTCTCCCTTTTTCAGACCTCGATAGCGATTTTCCGACTCGTTCTCAGGGCATCCCAGGCTCACCTAAAGGCTCGCCTTGGATTCGCACTGACGATTCGTCGGGAAATCTCTATCCCACACAAAAACGACATGGGATTCTCTTAATCCCTGTAGATAAGTGACAAATAAAAAAAACTAGATAAAAAAACTTATTCATTTCTCGAAGAAATCCTGAATGAAAAGTAACTAACATAATTTACACAGAAATAACAATTTCTACGCAATAATAAGTTTTTTACACGTAAAAAGTTTTTTATGTGAAAATAAGATTTTTTATGCGGAAATAACCTTTATTAGGCGCTATTAACCTTTTCGTCCGCAAAAATAATGTTACATTATTTATTTCTGTTGTGTATGAGATACTAACCAAATACTGCCTACACGTGCTTTCATCTTTCCTTTGTTCGATGGGGGTAAGTAACGTTATTCACAATGATGTGTAAATAACGTTATTTCCGCGTGAAAAACGTTATTTCCCCATAAAAAACTTTATTTACGTAAAAAAAACGTTACTTATACATAAATAACTTTATTTACGCATAAATTACATTATTTACATGGAAATAACATTATTTATGCGGAAATAACGTTATTTCTTTACAAATTATGTCAATTATGAACAAGTCAAGATTACGAAAAAAAAGTTTGTTTTCTCAGTGTCACTTATCAGCCACTGTGAAAAACGCAGTATTAGAGCAGATTACTTCTCGGTAACGTATGGTGTATGACGGCGGCCATTTATGGATCTGGTGTTTTCGCCTTAAAAACTAGGGCGAGAACGCGAAAGTACGAAGCGAAAAGACGGAACTACGAAGCGAAAACACGAAAACATGAAGCGAAAACTCGAAACTGAATCTCGTCTTTTCGTTTCGTGTTTTTGTCTTTTTGCTTCGTGATTTCGTGTTTTCGCTTCGTGAGGGGTGTACAGGGGTACTGATAGACGAATTAAAATTAGATTATTTTTATTATACATGATTTTATAGGGCGTCAAACATATTTACTGGCCTGACATCAATGATTAGAGGGCCGTGACAGCCGCTCGACATGGATGGAGGGAGACTAAAATGTAATGTATAATACTCAATGATTCATGCATAATATACATAATAACAATATCAGTTCAGTCTCTCTCAAAAGCGCAAAACAAATATTGCTATTATTATTAGTAGCATGTCATTCAATAAAGACATTTCAGACATTTGTTCATTATCAATCAGCCATGTCTGGCGGATAATCATTGCCGACTCGTCAGGTCAGATATACAGCATTCAGTGCACACGACGGCGGCCATTTTGGGATCTCGGGTTTTCGCCTATAAAAATTGGGGGAGAACGCGAAAACATGAAGCGAAATCACGAAGCGAAAACACGAGATTCAGTTTCGAGTTTCGATCGCTTCGTGTTTTCGGGTTTTCGCTTCGTAGTTTCGTCTTTTCACTTCGTATCGGAGACGCGAACCCAGATCTGTGTTACTTCCTCTCACATACCTTTTAAAATGAACAAGTGCAGAAATAAAACAATACAACAATTTCGTCTGAACAATTAGATCACAATCAAACTTGTTTTGGATCTTGCAGAACTTTCAATGGTGTGATTCTCAAAGATATTTGTCAGATGTAACAGGACGCAGGGTAAGCGAGATTGTCAAATTGCGCACAAAATAGGCCTACGTTGCTTTGCCGAGTTGCGCACAAGAAATACCGAGTTGCGCACAGGAAATGCCGATGCGCGCCCAAATCAGGCTGTGAGCCCCACGCTTCGTGCGAAAAGTAAGCAAATATGGGTGTTTATCTCAACAATATTGGATAAAATTCATGTCTATCCGGATCTCCTTATATGTCAAGTGCATACACAGTTGGATGTAGAACGATCTGTAAAGAAATGATGGAGCACGATGTGTAAAACTTTGTCGCTACTTGCCCGATTCACCTATTATCGCCCAGTGCACGTTTCACAAGCTTATGGTGCCTCTTAGATAATTAAACGGACATGTAATATTGTTTAATTGCTTTTTTATAAATATATTAGAGCTATTCTTGTTATATATACAATCATAATGTGGCGATTTTGCCCAAAGATCGCGGCAGGCGTCTTTGTTAAACACTTTCTAGTTTTACGGCCTATTTTTGGATGCTTCTGTTCGAAGCATGCGTTGCCACGGCAACGCTTTCTAATCCTCTCTCGCCCAGTAAACTATAACTAATGGTTTGACCTAGTTTCCCTTCGTGGCTCGTGTTCTGGGGTTTTATATACTCTGGAACCGGCTTGTTCTGGGAGATTGTCCCAGAGCAGGTCGAGAGGCAGGACGGGAAGCTCGCCATGAGCTTCACGTCTCCACTCCTTGGCTAGAGCCCTAGTGGGCTCCTGGGGACGATTTCCATAGGGGGTCCGGGCTGGGGGAGACCGTTGCTGACTCGGGGGCGCAAGCCCTGTGGATCACCGGTCTTTTCCCACCCGGGATGGTGCGATACAGGCTCTGGCAGACCGTCGGGCTGATACAGAGTTCTATCTCTGCGTCAGTGCCGTCGGCGAGGCCGGCCAGCAACATGCCCACGTATACGGGTTCCGTGGTGCCGCTCCCATGGCATCTCGGGCTCTACACACGGCTACATTACCATAACTATGTACTATGCATGTTGTATGTGATGTTGATGATGTTGATGATGATGATATGATGTGTTATGATGTGATTATGACGGCCGAACTCGCTCCGGACGGACTGTTACCTGGTTGTGGTACTGGTAGGTACCCGGCGCCCTACGTGCGGGCGTCGAACTTTACAATATTTTGACTTATACCAACAATATATTGGTTTTCAAAAATAACTCCGTGACCCCTGCCGAGTAGCGCACGGCAATGTGTTGGTGACTGCTGGGTTGCGCTCTGATGATGCCCACAAATGAGGAAATATACGAACTTGCTCAGATGAAAGTATGAAACGTCCATTTTATTTTGATTATGTTTATAGTAAGATATGTATTCGGACAAGTGAAAACCAGATCGCCTGCTAAGCCTAGGGCCTAGTTAGCCTATAGAGAGATGGACCTCGTGTGTATCTGCGACAGTGACATCCCAAACACACAGCAATTTCATTGATCGTGTCTATAGTTATACCAGTGATATCAGTCACTCCATGCTCTTTTCCCAGACAATTTAAGTCTAGCTCTTTTTTACAAGACAATAGGGCCTAATGTGACTTTATTCAAATGTATTCAGGACTGGTATACAACCACCTAACTGGGTTGCCATGATATACATTTTACCAGAAAAATGCAGTATGAATCCAGTTTTTACACTAACCGCCCTCCCCATGCACGGTCTGGGCCACGACCCAGTCAATGTACTGATCATTGGAGCCCATAAAATATGGAATGCATTGAATTGTTCGAAATCACGCCTAATGTGAAATGTGTACATTCAAATGCTTTTAGCCTTGTGTACCAGTCACATCAAGGCCCTGGCGTCCACGGACCAAATGCCAAGTTCTTACTGGGTCCGTGATGATCTTTGGTGATCCTGGGTAGTACGGGACTATTTTTCAATCCTAGGCAGTCCGCTAAGGTCCATTTTAGGTCCGGGACAATCCGGGAAAATCTGTTGACAACGTGTTGGATTTATATGGCCTATACATTGGATCCTGCGCCCAAAACGCTTGTACAGACATAAAATATATATATGATTTACTCAGGATTGTAATATAAGCATTACCCATACTATATCTGGTGCATCGTTTGGCGATCTTGAACATGACTTGAGGTTATCTTGACGACTAAATATGGAGGTTACGTCTGACATAATTTGTGTAAATTGGCCTCTTGAAATTGTAAATGCTCGTAGATAGAGCGTATAGGGTATTATGAGCATATAGGAAGTCATACATGTATGTCATCATTGTATGTGGCACACCTAATAGTGAGCTCGAACTTAACCTCGGGTTAACTTGTTTGCTGAACCCCAGTTTCATGGCTTGCGTGAAATATGTAAATAGTTATTTGCAGACAAAGCAATTATTTTATATTTGGGATGCACAACCGTGCAGTTGCCAGTGAGCGTGCCCGAGCAGTTGCCTATCGGAATCTGCCACTTCACACAAACACACATAAATAACTTCTCAAAATACCATCAACATGATGTTGACAATAATTACTAATGATTAGTCGCATTTGATGAGTGAGTTCCATCGCAGTCAGCGATCAAAATGACCGGCGTTGTGTCTTAAGGTGTGATTGCACGTAACTTACCGGTGACTGCACTGAGGCACTTTTCCATTGACTTATAATGTGAAAGTGAAGGTAACAAAATCACCAAAACAATACAATCCCCTGACCTAAAACTTGGCTTGCACACACACAAATACTCATGGATGATGAACCGAGACATGGTTTCATAAATGATATCACGAAAGCTGTGCAATTTGATGATTAGATAAATCATTTTATACGTTTCACCAAAACGAAGATTCGAGTGTTCTGCTTGACAAGCACTGGCTGTTGCATATATTTATTCCTTGTTGTCGTCAAAATAATGAGAATATCTAGGGCTATACTTTCTGTGAGATGAATACAATGAGCTGAACATTCATAATCCCAAACGACTCGGTGCACCTGAATGCATATCACATGTGAGTTTTACTGGCCTCACTAGCTAATTGCTGCACAGCATAATCCTTTCGCTCGCATTGTTGTGAGTGTATTTTGTAGACTGAGAAATAGGTCGGAAAATGACATATGAAAACGATGAATTTAACAAATTTAACATTGCTTAGCAGGAAACAGAGTCTCGGTTAGTAATCCTTTACGGCTAACAATCAGAAAGGCAAAGTTTCACGTTGGTTGGAAGTGTGTAAATTCATGAATTTGTTACCTTTATATTTACATTATAAGTGAATGGACAGCTGGTCACTGCCAGGTTCATGACGATCACACGCAATCAATCCTTAATGCTTAGTTCTACCCCCATCACACCAGGGCCCGATCTCACTACGCCCGCTCTGCGCTCGTCGAGCGTGGTTGAATCGTATAGCACGCAGGACGATCGCAGTTTGGTCTTCTATGGACGAATAACGAGCGCCATCAATCTTGTGGCGGTCACCATGACCGTGGAGAGCGTGGCGAAATTTTGAACATGTTGAAAAAAATCGTAGTACCAGCGTGGTGAAAAGTGAGCGCAGTGGGGGCGCACTTTCAGCGTAGTGAAAACTGGGTGGGCGCCGTGTGCTCGCAAATTGATCGTGATACGAATTTGATGAATACAGGGTGAGCGTGTTGGGATCACGAACATTGGGTGGTCCGTGAAAGCACGATATCTGTACGATTGCAATACGTTCTTACAATGCCCTTCCTGCGCCCCCGGAGGTGCGTCTGCGATGCTATCCTGCTCTCGCCAAGACCATGATGCGTCGCTGATATGCTTAGCACTTTCGAACAACGATTATTATACGCCCACCATGCCCTGACCATGGTCAAACTACGCTCTAACACGCTGGGGGTAATCTCAAACAAATTGCGGGTATAAAAATTGAAGATGCACTCCTGTCAAATTGTTTATGTCAACGTGCAACATGAAGGAGGCCACACTATTAAGAGACATATTAGTACAGAGCCAAATCGAACTCGATTACCAAGCCCTCATACTAATGAGGAGGATGAGGAGGGGAAACAGAAAACGAAGGTCTTGCTGGGTGCGTCCGTGGCTTTCCGCAGAAAGACGACTTCTCTATGGTCATTATGATCACCTTCTTGCCGAACTTCGCATGGAAGATCAGCCGTCTTCGTTCAACTACTTGAGGATGCCTGCTGAAATGTTTGATGAGCTGCTGAACCGGGTTGGGCCCAGAATCCAGAAGCAAGACACCTCGATACTGGAAAGCACTTGAACCGGGACTGAAACCTGCAGTAACGATAAGACACCTCGCTTCTGGTGACGAATATCCATCACTTCAATTTGACTTCAGAGTGGCCCGTAACACAATATGCCTGTTTATTCCAGAAGTATGTCAGGCTCTTGTAGAAGAACTGAAAGACGAGGTCATTTCGTGTCCTACAACATCAGAAGAATGGCGGGTAATTTCCGAAGATTTCCTGAGAAAGTGGAATGTGCCACATGCCTGTGGGGCCATCGACGGAAAACACATGGCAATTAGATGTCCTCCGAACTCTGGAACATTGTATCATAACTACAAAGGCTTCTTTTCATTGGTGCTCATGGCCTTGGTGGACGCTAACTACAGTTTTTGTGGATAGACGTGGGTGGACACGGTTCTCAGTCTGATGCTCACTGCTCGGAGCTAAAAGACTGTCTGGAAGATGGATCCATTGGCTTCCCAGATCCTGTCCCCATGCCGAACGATGACAGGAACATGCCGTACTTCATCCTAGGGGACGACGCATTCGGACTGAGAACATATCTCATGAAACCCTTTGCTCAGCGCGGCAGGACAAGGCAAGAAATGATCGCTAACTACAGGTTTTCTAGAGGGAGACGCGTGGTGGAGAATGCATTCGGCATGTTGGTGCAAAGGTTACAGCTCCTGCTGACAACCATGCAGCGAACTCCCGAGATAGCGAAACTCATCATCGAAGCATGTGTCTGCCTTCATAATCTGATGAGGAAAAGGTACCCCGGCCTCCAGAATGCACAGCTTGACACGGAAGACGAGCATCATGACATCGTACCCGGACACTGGAGAGAAAACGCGAACATGTACGATGTCAATGAAGTGAATGGGCCAAACCGTGACACCGTCGTCGCAAAGAAGCAGAGGCAGTATCTGAAGCTCTACTTCAATAGTTCCGCAGGATCAGTGCCATGGCAGGATCGTATGATACAGTGAAGCTGGATTGATCACCTATACGAATAGACTTTGCTACTGTAAATAACGTTGAAATATTTTTGGTGTTGCTCTGCGTGACATTTGGTACTACTGTAAATAACACTGGACTATTGGTGTGTTTCTTCATGAGACATTTAATGCTACAACGATGGACTATTGGTGTGTTTCTATATGTGAGATGTAGAGCCTGCCATGTGTTCAATAAAAAATTCTTCAAACATAGTTAATGTCGAATGAACATGTCATTTCAGTAGCAGTAAATCAGGACTATATCATCAGGAACATGAACCGTATGAATTTGTCGATGATATGGTAATATAATGTAGTAAACTTATAAGCACCATAATTTTGATTATTACTTGACTGGCATTTTTTTTATTAATTGCTATTGGTCAACTCGGGTCACGTGTCCAGCCATATTAGGGCGCATTGCATTCCACCTTCTGGAAACTTATATGGCTCAACCATGAAAAGTTGTATGGTTGCGAGCCAATCAGCGTGCACGAACCTGGGACTGTACGGATTCCAAACATTCGCATACTGTAATCTTTTTATTTTAAAAAACTTTCAAAACTGGGCGTCAAACTACAACAAAAATATTCTGTTGTCTGGGAATGACATTTTCAATTTAACTTCAAATCCATTTCTCACCAATTGTTGCAGAGCAACACATTCTTATGCAAATATTTTTATTTGAACGCAATTTTCATGCACACGAAGGCAAATCACATATTCATTTGTGCAACTAATTAACCGTCTTTCGACGCGTGTATCAGTCGCACTACGAGCTTGCTCGGCGCGTGGTTGTGAGGAGCGTTGTTTGATCATATTACCATCAGCACGGTCGCAATAAAGACGTGGTGAGCACACTGTAAGCGTGATGCAGGCGTGCTGTTGGTCGTAGCATACAGCGTGATAAAAGCTTGTTGTCATGAGATCGGGATAAAGACGTCATGGGTCGCACTATTGGCGTGGGAGCTCCTAAAATAAACAATTAACCCCGCTCCCACCACGATCGATCCTTATCTTTGAGCGTAGTGCGACCGCAGTGAGATCGGGCTCTGGTGTGATGGGGGCTTAGTTCAGTGAGCAATAGATGAAGGCTTCCACTGAAAACAACGATGGTCAGTCAAGTTTAACAGGCTTTATGAACTGCTCGGTGGTCAATTGAAATTTCCGCGATCACCAATATTACTTAGGATGTTCACATATCCGGATGATACATTTAATGTATACACACCTGTCTTCCATTCTTCTCAAAATCTTAAAAACTGAAAGACGAGAGTCCAAGAACAAAAAACTTCGGCGCGCCTCGGCATTTCCTGTGCGCGACTCGGTATTTCTTGTGTGCAACTCGGCAAAGCAACGTATTTTGTGCGCAACTCGGCATTCTCGCTTACCCTGCGTGATACTTTCGCGTTTTCGTTTCGTGTTTTCGCGTTCTCGCCCTACTTTTCAAGGCGAAAACAAGAGATCCAAAAATGGCCGCCGTCGTACACCATATAGTAACGTGTCTTAGCAGGGCTCAACACTCTACCAAATGGCATAGAGCGTTGTCCGGCCTAGTTCTTTTGTTTAGGATTCAGGTCATGTTGTTGTCAACGCTGTAATGCTAACTTTTTGGCAGCTGATGCCGACACATGGGGAGTAAAATAATTTTTCTGTGAAATACTGACCATATTAACTTAGATCGGGGATTCGATGCAGTGTAAAAGATACCAATGGACAAGTCTGTACTGTTCAATTATCCACAGGAGACTGATTTGTTCCGAAATGGCCCTCGCCCATAGATCTGGTCCACAAATATGTAGTGTCCAAACATTGATCACAATGTTTTCACAACTTATGTCCCATGTACAGCAACACTGTATGAACTGGAGGTTTCAAATACTTCAAACTTCAATTGTGAGCAATATAAAGTTTCAACGTCATCTGAATATTGCTCGAATAATTTATTAGTGAATTGCTTCTGGCATGTCAACGCTCTAAGGACATGGTGTACGCTCTAAAGCTGCCTGGTCGAAATTAACAGTCTGGATTTGCTTACAGTACTGGGTGGAATATCCAAAATGGGTTCATGGAAACTTCACATAAAACGCTTCAGAAAATGGTTATTGTTCATCAAAACACCCACAAGACATTCTCAATAACGGTTTATACTTCCTGAAGAAGGTCTATGTAACTTTGACCAGGCAGCGTTAGAGCGTAGACCATGTCCTTAGAGCGTTGACACGCCACAAGCATCACAAATATAAATTATTAGAGCCCTATTCAGATGACGCTGTGCCTTTATATTGCTCACAATTGAAGTTTAGAGCATTAGAAACCTCTAGTTCATACAGTGTTGCTGTATGTGGGCCGTAAGTATCGAATACATTGTGATCTATCTTTGGAAACTACATATTTGTGGACCACATTCGTGGGCGAGGGCCTATTTCTTGACTATTCAGACTACAATGAATAATTGGACAGCACAGGACTGTACATTGGTGTCTCGCACACTGCATCGCAAACTCGTTCTAAAGTAATATGGTCAGTATTTTACGGAAAAGATATTTTAATCACTATGTGTCGTAATCAGTTCAGAAAAAGTTAGCTTTACAGCGTTGACAATAACATGACCTGACCCCTAAACAAAAGAACTAGGTCGGTCAACGCTCTATGCCATTTTGCAGGGTGTGAATGGCCTTTTGTGGTTCCAAGTGGTACTTTCAAGAATGTAAACAAAGGGAAAATTTCAAAAATCCAAAAAAAAAAATCATAGAGGAAGAGCTCTGTTCTTCCTAATAAAAAAACAGCAAAACATTTCCTCCGGACCTATTTCCATTTCTACTATTCTGTATCTTGTGTACATATATACGCGCGTGATCTGTGTCAGTGTGCAAGTACAGAATGTGTTTGAACATGTGCAGTGTATGTAGGGCCAAAGTACATGTTGGGGAGGGTTTCAAGCCGACTGTCCTAAAATACGTGAGTTGCAAATATACAGATACTTCTAATCCCTTATTTGTTGAACGGCTATGGAAGCCCATAGGTGACATGTGCGGGGGAAAAAATTGGTGTTTTTTCTATTAAAAACCTTGCACGTTCGAACGTAGAAAGTTCAAAACTACCACGTTCGCACGTGGAAGCATTTAGCGCTATCACGTTCGCACGTGGTAACTTTAAAACTTATCACGTTCGCACGTAGAAAGGTTTTAGGCTTCCACGTACACACGTAGAAAGTCCAAAGCTACCAAGTTCACACGTGGAAACATTATTTATTTTCACGTTCGCACGTAGAAACTTTAAAACCTATCACAGTCGAACGTAGAAAGTTTCAAAGCTACCACGTTCACACGTGGAAACATTTATACCTTTCCACGTTCGCACGTAGAAAGATTTAGGTTTGTACGTTCACACGTAGAAAGATTCAAACCTACCACGTTCACACGTGGAAGCATTTGATGCTACCACACTCAAATCTTTGCATGTGCGAACGTGGTAGCTCCTGAAGTTCCCACGTGCGAACGTGGAAACATTAAATGCTTCCACGTGTGAACGTGGTAACCTCGGACTTTCCACGTGTGAACGCAATAGCCTTAACTGTTTCCACGTGCGAACGTGATAGTGTTAAATGCTTCCACGTTCGAACGTGCTAGCTTTTTGCTGGAAAAGAAAATTTTTACGTGCATGTCACCTATGGGCTTCCGTAGACGGCATCTCGCTGCGGCTTTTCACTCACTGGCTCTTCGATAAAGTCGCACTATTTACTGGTATTGTTACCTGTTACGACTTTGTTTTGTTATAATTGCACATTGCAATATAATCTACTGGTACATGTGTAAAGTTCGACGCCCGCACGTGGGGCGCCGGGTGGTACTCTACTAGTACTACAACCAGGTTACAGTCCGTCCGGAGCGAGTCCGGCCGTCATACATCACATCATAGCACATCACCTTATTTACAACATGCATATTACACAGTTATGGCAATGTAGCCGTGTGTAGAGCCCGAGATGCCATGGGAGCGGCACCACGGAACCCATACACGTGGGCATGTTGCTGGCCGGCCTCGCCGACGGCACTGACGCAGAGATAGAACTCTGGATCAGCCCGACAGTCTGCCAGAGCCTGTGTCGCACCATCCCGGGTGGGGAAGGGACCGGTGCTAGGGCTTGCGCCCCTGAGTCAACACGGTCTCCCCCAACCCGGGCCCCCTAAGGAAGTCATCCCTGAGGCATGACTGGCCTTTACGTGAACAGAGACAAGGAGTACATGGCTGCGCTCACCTGTCGTGCTCAGTCTCTCACACACAACTCCGGCCACACAGAATGTGACCACGATATTTATGCTAAAGGCGAGAGCACGAGAGATGACATCAGCCGCCAGTGTTCAGTACAGTGGATAAGAGGATTAGAGGGCGTTGCCGGGGCAACGCATGCTTCGAGCTGAAGCAATCAAAACAAAGGCCGTAAAACTAGAATGTTTAAGAAAGACACCTGCCGCGATCGTTGGGCATAATCGCCACATTACCCCCTTCTTACAATGTTGGTCCCCAACATATTCCGCCCACGCCCAAAATGCTAGAAACCCGACGAAGGCTTCGCATGGCGGGGTCCGGAAGAAGGCAAGATGGCAACACCCGAAAGTCACGGTGCAAAAGACTAGGACCTTAAGGGTCCCTTTTGGAAGAATGGGGAACGACCCCCGGACTTACGGACTATACTGAATGCGCTCCTAAATTTTGAATAAACCCTAATAAACAAGCTAAAATTTTGACCGAGGTGGTCCAAAAAGGTGTGGTGACCTTGGAAGGTCATCCGCCGAAAGGGACGGTGTGTCGAGTCTTTGGAATATCTTTATGGTTAAACTTTAAATTTGGAAATTTTGTAAAACGACACACCGAGTGATCAAAAGTGATAGTACCTCAAAAAAGGTGTTGCCGGCCGCCCTGCCGGCCGGCGCCTCAGGTCCGCAGGACGGATCTGAGGCAGGGCGGAGCCGCAGAAGCAGCTCCGGCCAGTCCGCACTGACATACATACATCTGACAGACATACATACACCTGCGGACAGCTGTCTCGGACAGCTATCAACGCCAACGCAGCAAGCCGCGCTGACTGCCAGTATCGGTATACTGCTACCTGGGCAGGCCAGTGCAGAGGCGCACAGATAGACAGACGTCCGCACCTAAATGCGGAAACCCAACCACCCGCACATCCATGAACACAGCCCGCCTAGGGAATACACCACTGGCATAAACACTCACATCTCAAACACCGGCCACGCGGACCCCTCGGGATCCAGCGCTGCAGCAGCAGACGAAATGCGAGTGGCACAAAATAGATGCGCCAAACATCTGGAGATTCATAAAAATAAATCCGGGTAAGACATTTTTACATATATATGTATGCAACAAATGTTGACAGCTATTTTACGCGCGCAGCAGTGCACGCGGCGTCGCTGAAAACTTCTGTCCCCGGTCATAACGACACACCAACCAGGCTAAAATACCAGCACTATTAACTCATGTGGGTGCAATCATTTCCCTCCGGTGACTCCAAATCAAACCGTGTATACCGGTAGAAAATAAATCTCTATCCCGGGGGACCTTGCAAATAACATACAGTAATTAACATCAGCCATTAGCTTTTGCTTCCGCACTGGCGGTCAATGACGTGAAATTAATCACCTCCGCAAGGTAGAAATTGGGCTAAAAATTGACAGTAACCACTAACTTGTGGCTGGTACGAATATGTCAGACGAAAACGACAATAAATTGTCATTCTCCAGTCTTTTCGAATATCACATCACACCGTCACTGTCAAAATTAGCGCAATTCCTTACACCCCTCTATTGCACCGGAAAGGAAATTTCACAAACTTGTCTCACTTGTGTCATTAAATGAGCAAGAACAGAATTCTCCAGAGACTGCATACTTGTGGTTTAAATAATCCACTCAGTAAATAATAGCATGAGATGGATAAATATACAAAAACACTCCCCATAGCCGCTGGTATGCTTACAGAGCGATCGAACAAGCCCATGACAGGCGGACAGACAATTGGGCGCCCTGTGGGCGTTCATGACGCGCCCACTAGCATCCCCAACGTACAGCCCGGCCGCGGAGCAAGCCCGGTCAAACCCAGAGCCCAAACAAACGACTACCGGAGCGCGGAACCAATAGATTAGACGCGGGGCCGGCATGGGCCATAACCGCAATGGTTAGGGGGCGAACCCTTCATGCCGGCGCCCAATCCAGAGGATCCCAAACATGATGAAATCAATAGCCGGTGCTCGTCCGGAACTGCCTGCGAACAGAGTCCAGATCCGGAGAAGTGCCATACAATCATATTGACCTTATCCAATGATAATGACAGGGGGAAAAAAAACACAAAGTATGCTGTGCATGTAAAATACGACCCCCTTCTTAGAAGGAGGCCGGGGATCTGGTCATTATGGCTGGACCGCATATTGTAAGGTCTGATCCGGACGAAAATGAGCCCCGGAGAGTCGATTCCAGCACAGTACGCAATCATCTGAGCAGCCTCGCCGAAAGTCACTGGTCCCACCGGCAGACACTGCATCACTCGGAGAGCCTTACCTTCCAAGCTCCCCGAGAGGATATGCCAAGCCTCATGCTGGGTCCATCCTTCATACACTGCCATCCGCCATACCTGGAGTAAATAGTCCTCCAAGTCGGCGTCATCCCCGTTGAACCTCTTCTGCCAGGAAGACTGGTCGGGCCCCTTATCGTACGAGGAGCGGGCTCGACGGGCGGAACCGGCTCCGAGGTCAGCAGTGTAAGACGGCAAGGTCCGTCGGCAGTGTAAGACGGCAAGACATCAACGCCGTTGCCATGGGGGCAGGGAAGCTCACGCTTGCTGCTGGGTACATTCCCGCAGTTAGCCCATCCTGTCTTGGTGCAGTCGGGACTCCCGTCGAACCCACTAGGTAGGCTCCAGACGGGGCGGCATAGCTAACGTAGCTAGGGGCCGGAGCCACCAGTTGCCACTGCATGCCCGACGCACCCTGACTGCCAGGATAAGCTGATCACGCGGCGGCCAATCCGGAAGTAGGAACGGTCGAAGCAGCTGCCAGCGTGGTGCCTCCAAGCCGCGGAGCAGGCGCGGATCCCATTGCTGATACCACTGGCGCCTGCGGACTTGGCAGGACTTGAGGAGGGGCCATGGGCCCAGTCATCCCCAGACTGTAGGGGACCGTCGGATCGACGATCCAAGCAGGCTGACTTCGCTTGTATTGGTCAAGCGCACTTGAAATCAGCCGCTGTTCCCTCTCCGACAAGGGCCCCGAAAGGCTCCGTGACTGCGGAGAGGGGGAACGGTTTCTCCGGTCTGGTCGTCCCTGATGGGGCGACCGGGCGCGGCCGTAGCGCCCTAGAGGAGCCAACTCACTCAGTGTGTTGGTGAGTTGGTCCACTACACCTGGTGCGGACCGGCCGGCATCCAACTCGGGGACTCTGGAGGGAGTGAACCCAAATGGATTAGGCAGCCGGTACTGAGGGTCCGCATGTCCGGAGCTGGTCATGGCGACTGGCACTCGATTCCGGATGTCCGGACCTCCGGATGTCCAGATGTCCAGATCTCCGGGTGTCCGGATGTCCGGATGTCCGGACGTACGAAAACATCCCCTGGAAGAGTGCCACCTGCCATGAACGTCGTCCGGACAAGGGCAGGCGCGGTGTAGAGCCGTTGCCAGCTCCGCCGACCGCGCCTAACACATCGAGGCTAAGCCTCGACGGCAACACATGTTGCAGCCCCGCAGGGCTCGACTCTACGTCCGGAGACGGAACCGCGGACGCCAGAGTCGACTCCGCAGACTGGGTACTGTCTGTGGAGGGCTCCGAGCGCTCCGCACTTCCGCCGGAGCCACTATGGAGCGGCTTCTGGCCGGTCTTCGACCGGGTATGGTCGGAGACCTTATCTTTCTCTTTATCCGCACTTTCTTTACTTCTTTCACTCATTTCTCACGTGCGGAAAGTGTCCCGGAGGAGCGGACAGACCCCAGGGACAAGGGAGCAAGACACTGCGACCTTAGGCTGCGATGGAACGCCGTCGGGCTGTCGCGATCGTTGGGCAAAATCGCCACACATGTATTATCGAAACTTTCAGATGGCTGATCCTGGTCACGTCACCAATGTAGAGTTCGGCGCCCGCACGTGGGGCGCCGGGTGGTACTCTACTAGTACTACAACCAGGTAACAGTCCGTCCGGAGCGAGTCCGGCCGTCATACATCACATCATAACACATCACCTTATCTACAACATACATATTACACAGTTATGGCAATGTAGCCGTGTGTAGAGCCCGAGATGTCATGGGAGCGGCACCACGGAACCCATTCACGTGGGCATGTTGCTGGCCGGCCTCGCCGACGGCACTGACGCAGAGATAGAACTCTGGATCAGCCCGACAGTCTGCCAAAGCCTGTGTCGCACCATCCCGGGTGGGGAAGGGACCGGTGCGAGGGCTTGCGCCCCCGAGTCAACACGGTCTCCCCCAACCCGGGCCCTCTAAAAAAAGTCGTCCCTGAGGCCTGACTGGCCTTTACGTGAACAGAGACAAGGAGTACATGGCTGCGCTCACCTGTCGTGCTCAGTCTCTCACACACAACTCCGGCCACACAGAATGTAACCTCGGTATTTATGCTAAAGGCAAGAGCATGAGAGATGACATCAGCCGCCAGTATTCAGTACAGTGGATAAGAGGATTAGAGGGCGTTATCGGGGCAACGCACGCTTCGAGCTGAAGCAATCAAAACAAAGGCCATAAAACTAGAATGTTTAAGAAAGACACCTGCCGCGATCGTTGGGCAAAATCGCCACACATGTATTATCGAAACTTTCAGATGGGTGGTAAATTGTACACCATGATATAACATTTGCAATGACGTGAGTGCTTCTATATTTTGGCTGCTCTATTGCGTGAATTATCGATGTCACGCCACTCTTTGCATAGATTCTTAGATTCATTTGATATAGCACCCTAACTAGCAATGCCATCCAAATGTTCTTAACATATAAACGAGATAATACAGGGAATAATATACAAAATATACTACTAATTAAGACAAGAATAGACACAGTATATAGATAGAAAGTAAAAAATAAAAAAGTAAAAATAAAATAGAGCTAAGTAAATAAAGTAAAATTAGTAAAATAAATAAGGAAATAAATTCTTGACTAGGATGAATTGACAAGAGATAGTAAGTGGATGACTAGAATGCTTCATGAAATAGGTGAGTTTTAAGAAACACACAAAATCCGTTTTTGAGACCATTGTTGGTTAACCAGGACTTTCTTTATGCATGATTCTAGTGTCAAAAGTGCATTACGTGTATCCGAGTCACTGGTTGGGTCAAATGTCTTTACAGCTGGGTGTCATCGGCATATAGGTGAAACGCAACACCATGTTTCCTAGCAATATGTCCAATCGGTCGAGTATACATGGTAAACAGAATGGGTCCGAGGACAGATCATTGTGGGACTCCGTGAGATAATCGAACGGAATCGGATTTAGTACCCTGAACTGACACGCATTGAGATTGATATTGGAGACAGGACCGGAACCAGCCAAGAACAGTACCGCACAGTCCAAATTATTTCTCAAGGCGTGATAGCAAAATTTCATGACTGACGATATCAAATGCGGCAGATAGATCCAACAAAACCAGGAACACTGTTTTCTTGTTGTCCAGTGCCATAGTTATGTCATTTTTCAATCGGACCAATTAAGCAGTTTCTCTGCTGTGACATGCACGGTAGGCCGATTGGAATATCTCCATGAGGTTGTTGTCACATGTGTATGTGGTCAGTCTATGTGCAACCGCACGCTCGATAAGTTTTGATATGTACATTAGATAGGAAACAGGACGGAAATTCTTCGACATTTCTTTGTCCAGTCCTTGCTTTTTTCAGGAGTGGCTTGACAATTGCAAATTTCATGGCACTTGGGAATTCACAACGCTCTAATGATGTGTTGATAATTCGTGTTACTGGAACAAGGAGGACGTTTTGTACCCGTTTGAACAACCATTTTGGCATAGGGTCCAGTTCACAAAAGGCATTTGATGAACGGCGAATCAGTCCGCACACATCCTGCTCCGAAAACAGCTCAAATAAAGCCATGGATGAAGTACGACTGTCCTCGATGTCGTCAATCCAAGGATCAGATGATGAGTCCAGTTTGTCTAGGATTGATTTGAATCCGTTGAATTTTCCAGCCAGAAGGAAGGGGCATTTGATTTTGATGGAGTATGTTTTTTTGCGACGCTGAAAACCGCCCTTTGATCATTTCTGCAATCACATATCTTACTGTTATAGTAATCAGATTTTGCAGTAGCTGTCTCACATAAAGCCTAGCTTGTTTGAACATCTCGTGATGGATAACAAGATGAGTTCGTCGCCAGAGACGCTCACAGTAACGCCGGTATCGCTTAGCCGCTTGGATTTCCTTGGTAAACCACGGATTTTGAGGCCGAATTGTAAAAGTTTTTGTGTGTAGAGGGGCGTGTTTACCGGTACCGCATCCCTTAAAGTACAGTCATACAGATCAAGATCCTTGGGTAGTTCACCATGAAGAGCAGATTTATTAAGATCCTAAGCAAACATCACAGGGTCAATCGCACGGTATTTTCTGTATGTAACAGTTTTTGCAGAGACCGTGGGTTTCGTAAGGGAAAGTTTGACGGTCAACTGTGCATGATCAGACACGAATGACGATACGGAAACATCCTGTACCATGTCATCATCAGCCCTGGCAACGACCAGGTCAATGATGTGACCTCGGTGATGAGTTGGCTGATCAACGTGCTGAATAAGACTAGCAGCTCGGAGCGTGTCTGACAGGCGTCTTGTATCAGGCTCATTTGGGCAGTCCCAGTGGATATTGAAGTCACCCAGAATGAGTAAATGGCCTGTATTGAGGGCTAGAGAATCCACTAGCTCCGCGAATTCTGTGGTCAAACAAGTAGATGACAGGTTATTCTTCCTGGTGGGAATAAAACTATATAAGACAACAACACGGACAGTCTGCCACCATGACAAAACGTAAAATTGTAGCACTCGAAATATCTAGGGTTACAGTCATTATGAGATACGACTGAGATCGTGTCTCTGAAGAGAATTCCGACTCCTCCGCCCCAGGCTAGGGAACAAGGTACGTGTCTCAAGGTGTACCCATCAGGCGTGACACTTCCAATGACGTGCTGGTCCTCTGGTTTTCCACTGAGCCAGGCTTCTGTCACTGCAAGCATGTCAAGGGAATCATCTATGACACGCTGAACGATATCATCATATTTGTTTGCAATAGACTGTGCATTCGAGAGGCTAAAGCCTAAAGATTTTTGTTCCACACGCCTGATGAACTAGTGGGATTGATTTAATATTGTTTCTGTTAGACCCAGACTGACCAAAATGGATGTTGGATCTCTTGTTTGTAATTCGAGGTTTTATGCGTTTTTGTCCGCGCCTGCACCCTCTTCTAGTTGACTGAAGGTGAGCACAGCCGAATGGCCTTCATAGCATGCCATGGTAGACGACCACCACGTTTTGAACTTTCTAATCCAATGCTAAGTAATTGATCTCTGCTGTAAGTCAAAGCTACATTGTTCATATGGCCATGGTATGGATAACTAGCCGTTAGAACACAGGTGAACAAGAAAATCAATATCCAACAGCCGAACATTGTGTACCGTGTGCAATGGAGGTTGTGGCAGAATGAATACTAGTAGTAGTCCAATTTGGAAAGAATATCCAGCAATGTCAGAATACTAGTATGAGCACAAACTAATATATATCCTTTCGAGTCACTGTATCATCACTTATTTACTGTTCAATTTTGAATGAAAATTTCTGAAGTAATCCGTGAGAAAAGCACGATTTTGTAAGAGCATGAAAACAACTTGTAGCTGCTGCTTTAAACTGTTACGTTCACAAAACTGTAGCGAGTCAAGTTCTGTACAAAATGTAACACTCATAATTCCCAATTTGTTGTTTGACATATCCATGCGCGATAATTGCTTGCAGGAGTCTGTAAATCATTTCCTTACGGCGGACAAACTTGTCAATTTGTTAATTGTTGGTGGCAAACTGGGGAACAAGTGCGGACAACGATAGAAAGCAATAAAGTTCTGGTAATAATTTTTATTGTTCCTTTTTATCTCACCGACTCAAAGCCGTGCAGCTATTGGGATGGATTGACACGGTGTCTGTGTCTGTCGCCTCTAGTTTTCCTGACTCAAATCTTCCAGAATATTCTCCACTAAAAGTACTATTCCTATGGTACCCAAACTTGGAATACAGCTCGTTGTGTGTTCTCAAATTTTTTTTTTTCATGATTTGCAGAAATTTCGATGCTTTCTAATAAAATTTGACGATTGAACATCAACTTTATTATACTAAGTACATGTGCTTGTGTTTGTACGGGTTGCGGCCGGTAATCAATATTACGTTAGGGTTGATATGACCAATTATTGGCTGCATTCAAATCAATGTTAAATTGGGTAACTTCGGATGTGCGTTTCACCTTTCCAAAAAAAAAAATTAGGGCTTAACGGTTGACAGGGTGTGATAGTATAATCATAGTACTTCAATTAAATCTAGGTCACTATAGAGCATGATAGTACCAATTTTTCATAAAATGACGTTGAACAGGACCCCTGTCAATTAAGCTCGTTTTCAGATCACAATTGCCGACATAGCATACATTCAGCAAAACCTTTCTCTACTCCAAATCCCGGGAAATACCATCGGAATTTTTGCTTTTCCCAAAACCAGACTTCCACACGCGCAAAATAAACCAGCACGTGGATCAATATTGCTTCGCGTTGTCTCCCTAGGCAACAATACATCTGGCGAAATGACGTCACTTAAACCGGAATCCTCAACGTGTGAGGCATCCCCAGGTCTATTCCTGGCTTCTACCCGTTAGCGCATGCGCAGACGATACACTGCGATTGCAAATGGCAATTGTTTACTGGTTACCTTAGCATATCGATCAAGAAACGCGATTTTATCCCATCATACAATTTTTGATAGCATAAAATACCTGGATTCCGCCACTTAATGGTTGTTAATGGTTTTGTAAATGCACTGTAGTATGTTTATCGAGTGATAAATATCTTGGTAATGGCAGGATATACAGCGAAGGCACCGGCAACAGGGCAGAGATCTATTTATAGCACTGTTCATTCATTGGTGGAGGAGGGGACTTCTGCCGCTCGAAGTGGCGGAAACACCCGAGAGTTTCCCGAGTAACTTCCGAGTATTTCATAATAATGGGGCATCAGCCATTGGGCAAGATTGAACGCTAAAACGTGAAAATGAATCGGCTGATCAGCGGCGAAAAAGACATATTTAGCAAACGAATTCACGCGACTGACAGCTAGGGATATTGCAATGCACGCATGCATGATCACTTACGGACATATATCACGAACGCTGCCCTGTCAATGAATGCGTGCGTACATATATCATGTTTGATTTGCAGTGTCACTTCTAGAGTGTCAGATATATGTCCGATTCCAACTCCAATGGTGCATGGCGAAGCAGGGGCTCGATGTTTGAATCAACGAAATTGTCGAAATGTCTTGTTGCAGATAGCAAAGTGTGCCATATCTGCTCGAATGCGATTACAACCATTTTCACGAAAGGCGGCGCTCCAGCACCCGTCTTTCACACAATTCGTCCTTTGCATTCTGGGATACCGAAAATAGTTCCAACATGGATGCCTCTATGACTCGAAGTAAGTTTGAATGTTTGTGATATTTTGCTACAGACAGGACATATTGTCGAAAACTATACAATATTTTTAAAGAGATTGTGATAGAATAACTCCAGTAGCGGTGTCCGTGGCAATCTTTAGTGCCTCTGAAAATCCATGGCTGAGGCATGACTGCCTGGTCAATCCGTGCAAAACAAGAAAACACGTGCTCGTGTTTAAAAAACGCGCATTAATACGGACTATTTGTTGCCGCGCATTGACACTGTCCCCGCATCGGAGTGCCGTCTGGTGGACAAAATGGATAATTACAAATAATAATTCGGTTGGTTCGTCTGTATGATTCACGACGGCCGTGGAACGTCGCTCACGAGTACGTTATGACAATACAGTGGCAGAATAATATTACAGATTGATAAATCTATGGGTTTTTTCTTTTTCAAATGAAGGAAAAAAATAATACCCCTAACATAACACGTCGTGATTTGCATTGATAGACTTTGCCATGAAAGTTTACATTTTTTAAATGACTATTAATGTGTTAATAGATGTTAACACGATAATTATGGTTACGGCCCCTGCATGGTCTAGAGCCGTGTTGTCTCCAAAAAATATTACTCACTCGGCTGTGTGAGCTGAGTTGGCCTACGCGCACGCTTGAGTCTATGTATCGGTCAGTCTGAACTTTTGTCTCCCTCCCGATTTCCCACCCTATATGTTGTTGTTTTGTCATTGCTTATTTAGTATCTCGCATTTACAATAACGTTCATTCTCTTTTGTATTATGTGTTTACTCTATAATGTTGATGTTTCGGGCGTTTCTTGTCGGCCCTGTAATAAGTATATGTATATGTTGTATGTTATGTGTCATATTTGTGTTGTAATAAATATCGATGGCCCAACTTTATGTGTAATGTATGTGTTAACTTTGATATAATTATGAACTTGTCACTGGCATCGATGGATACTTTGGCACAGTACATGAAGTACACAACACACTGTTCATCATTATACTAACAGTTCTAATAGATTCTATTAAAATCCCTTGTGAAACATTGGTGGCAAGAAAGCTATTGCGTTAGCAATTTTTTCTTTGAAATTTCGTATTTTAACGATATTGATACTGTATGGTAATCGTTGTAAACTACTCGTTGTAGAATTTTTATGTTTTTTGTGAATATTTTTTTCTTCGAAGAATCGCCATTTATTCATGACAGGAGAGAACAGATAATGTTCAATTGTGGACATATAAGAAATGATATATGCTAATAATTCTTGTGACCTTGAGTATGACCTTTGACCTCATTTTCAAGGTCAGAGCACAAAATGGCTAATATCTCGCTTATTATCGACTTTACAGCTTATGAATCAATTGTGGACATATAGGGAATGATATATGCCGAAAATTCTGATGACCTTGAATTTGACCTCATTTTCAAGTTCAGAGCACAAAATGGCTAATATCTCGCTTATTATTTACTTCACAGCTTGGGAATCAATTATGGACATATAAGAAATGATATATACTGAGTATTCTCGTGACCTTGAATATGACCTTTGAGCTAATTTTCAAGGTCAGAGCACTAAATGGCGCATATCTCACTTGTTTTCATCTTTACAGCTTAAGAATCAATTGTGGACATATAGGAAATGATTATGCTGTCTTTGTAGTTACCGGACTATCGGTCCGATCACTTATTGGCTAGCCGGTAAGCTACAGGTCCCTTGGGCCTATGTTTGATTATATTAAAATGGCACAATGCATATAGAATCAACAGGCATTTGGGTAGTAATTTAGTAAAAACGTTTAGACGGGTAGTAATGTATACAATATGGTATATAATTTACAACCACATTGTAACGAATTCGCATAAATTGGTAGTATGCTTCTCTGTATTGTATGGGTAATCAATGCCCCTTCATTCCATATGCTGGTACTAACTCGTGCTACTTGAGTTGTCAACGACTATGTCTACGTCAAAAAAATTATAACTGAATTAAATCAAGAACATTGTTATTTATGCTAAAGTGTCAAGCAAGTTGATGTGTCCTGTCCATTTCTCGGGATGCGGGATACTTTAAATCAGGCAAACTACCTCTTCAATGAAAGTGCACGGCTCTCAAATCCATGACAGAATTTGCTAAAGCAACATGGAAGACCGAACGAAGGTGAGTATGTTCACACTAAGTTGGTATATATTCCACTTTCCAGTAGAATAGATGAATTCTGGAATATACTTCATCGCTGAAGCAGCTCAATGAATCGTGTGAATTTGTATCTTTATTTCAAATAGATCATATTTTTTCAGTACATATTGTTTCTTCACAACAGAACTCCCTCCCATCAGAAGAACTTGATGAACATGGCCTATTGAAGTTGCACGTGATAAACCACCGTTACCAGCCCATTGCAATAATTGGAATAGGTTCGTGCAGATGCTGTGAAAACTGACACAAAGCCAAATGTATCTTCTAGTGTTGCAAAAATATTCTCTAGGTTTCACAACTATTCTGTATACATCAAATAATAAGGAGTTCAGTATGGTTAAACCAAGGCCAAAGGCATGTCTATGTGGAGTGTCAGATTTTGAACCATTACATCGACAGGTTTACGTATGCCTGAGGCAGATACTTTGGCAGAATTTGAAAATGTCCTACTCAATCGAAAAAGTGCCATTCAACAAGTCCCTGAAGACAGATGGCGACACGACGATTTCTATCACCCAGCCCCCAACACCAAGGGGCATTACGTCATCCCAAAGATGGGGTTTTGCGAGAGGTACTACCACTTCGACCCTGGCTACTTCAATATGTCTCCGAGAGAGACCCTCTTCACCGATCCACAACAGAGACAGGTGCTCCAAGTCACTGCACAGGCGCTCCAAGATGCAGGGTACACTGCTGATACGATCGACAAGGACACAGGCGTGTACATCGGAATGGGTATCATAGATTTTCCGGGAGCACTTGTGGAGAACAGGTTTCTATACAATGGTCACACATTGACAGGGTTCTCTCACTCGTGTGCAGCGAACCGAGTGTCCCATTTCTATGGGTTGAGAGGTCCAAGCATTGCTGTAGATACGGCCTGTGCTGCCTCACTGACGGCACTACACGTGGCATGCATGTCCATCTGGAATGGGGAGAACAGAGTAGCGATCGCTGGTGCTACCAGTAATCTCTATTCACCTGAGACAACCATAGCCTTCAGCCACCTTGGAGTCCTTTCACCATCCGGAAAGAGTGCACCATTCGACATCACAAATGATGGTTATGTTCGAGCGGAAGGCACAGGCATTGTAGTGCTAAAATACCTAGCAGACGCCTTGAGAGATGGCGACCATGTGTATAATGTCATCAGAGCCACGACATCCGCTCACAATGGCAACAGCAATAGCCTGACGTTGCCATCTGCAGAAGCACAAGAAGAACTCATTCGAAGATGCTATGAACAGTTCGAAATTCCCATGGGGAAAGTATCGTTTGTTGAGGCCCATGGTACTGGAACACCTGTCGGAGATCCTTTGGAGACTAAAGCTCTGGGGAACACTCTAGGTGCAGCACATGTTGAGCCCCTCCCAATACAATCTGCAAAGAGCAACTTTGGCCATTTGGAAGTCGCAGCAGGAATGGTACAAGTTGTGAAGGCAGCACTCATGCTTGAGAAACGTATGTTTTATCCGCAAATCAACTGGACAAGTCCCAACTCAGACATCAACCTCGATGAATTGAATTTGAAGATTCAGTTGGACTCTGAGAAATATAACCGACAGGAGAAATTTTTAATTGGTATCAACACCTTTGGATTTGGGGGTTCTTTGGTACACATGGTTTTCGAAGAATATTGTTTGAAACAAAATAACAGCGACGCCGCTGATGAAGTTTCTTCATGGAAATTCGGCACCTCACACCAAGAAGGGAGACTGCTAGCAATACCGTTTTCGGCAAAGACGAAAACCGCTTTGAGAAACACACTGGAGAAATGGCTGGGATGGTCAAGCGAACAAGATGCACAATCCATTATTGGCTGGTTGGCAACTCGTCGCGAGCACTACAGAGAAAACAGACTGGTTATCTTGGCGAATTCTGGAGTGAGCTTACACACATCAATCCACAATTATCTCAATGGGACAGAGTCCATCAATATCATACAAGGGAGAAAACCACCATCATACGAGAAGCCTCACGTTTGTTTCCTTTTTCCAGAAGACGATGCAGGCTTTTTTTCTAATTTCAAATCTCTGTACGAAAACTCTAAAACGTTCAGAGAAAGTGTACACCGATTTGACTCTGAATTCCAGGATTGTCATGGCTATTCAGCTATCAGCTCTTACCTTACTCCAGAAACAGAAGAGCAGAACAGTGAAGAACAACCCCCACACTACATGCCGCATTTTCAAATCGGACTTGCAGGCTTATTCGCCAGTTGGGGAATACAGGCAGACTTTTATATTGCACAAGGCATGGCCACAAATATCGCCAATTATCTTTACGAGCATCCATGTCCTCGGAATTTTACGTGGAGCGTGAAAGATAACAATAAAACCCTTTCCATGAATATCGTGTCAGGCGAGACGTTAGTGTGTACAAATTTAAAACAAAAGAATGACCCTCACCTCATCATGAGCGAGGACAACTCTCCGAATGTGGACAGATCACTTAAGTCCACAATCAAATGTATTTTAGGAGACCACCCCAGCACTATTTTCATCGAGTTGTCAGCTATGCCCAGAGTACATCACTCCATAAAAACCCTAGCACCGAAGAACACAGTTTACACGTTGGATTCACAACAGCGAGATGGCTGGAGCTCTGTCTTGGAAATGATGGGAAGACTCCACGTCTCAGGTTTTCCAGTGGATTGGGATGCAGTAACCAACCACTCAGCACAGTATGCTCCTATCCCACTTTATGGATGGGATGAAAGAGTTTATCGTCTGGAGAGTGATGAATATTATGCAAGACGTCTAGGACTGCATGAGAGAACGTATCGCAAATGTCATGGAAGAATCAATTTTGAATTCTTTCCATACCTCAACGACTACACAATATATGAACAACATGTGTTTCCAGCTGCTGCTTTTATTGAATACTTTGCAGAATATTCTGGAAGTACCACGATGTTGATGAAGAACGTGACTATCCACACAAATACTGAGCTTCCGATGTTCACAGCAGATGGACACATTCAGACCTTAGTACTGAAAATAAGAAAAGACTCCACAAAACTGTTGGCTGTCACTGAAACAGATGAAATTCAGGCTGAAGGAGATGTCTGTCTACAGGAATCTAGCTGTGCTAATGCACTAATTCTTCATGAAGAAATACTATCTCGCTGTTCAGTGAAGAAAGATAAGAAGGAAGTTTATGGGAAACTCTCTCAGATGGGATTTGAGTATGGCTGGTTCTTTCAGCTTCTTTCATACATGAAGATTGGAGACAGAGAAGCTATATCCAAGTGCACTGGGTTGAACATGCAACTACGACACGAGTCAATTGGTACACCATTGATTGATTCAGCTTTCCAAACAGCACTCGTCGCATTCACAAGAGGATTTGTCCTTTACGTACCAAAATACATTGACCAGGTGAAGGTATATGACAATAGAATTTTGTGTGGGACACCCTTCTTCGTCCATACAACATTAGTTGAATACAGTCTGAAACATATAGTATGTGACATATCAGTTGCAAGTGAAGATGGGCATGTGTATTTGACAATTGAGGGATTCAAAGCTGAAAACCAAGATATCTTTGACTCAATGATCAACCCCAATGACATCTGCTACTCTGAAGTATGGCAGCTAGCTGAAGGTGCCTCGATTGATGTGCGAGAAATGAAAGCAGTGACATCAATAGCAAATTCCAAGGAAAACATCAAGAAGTTAGGTATGATTGGACGTCTGGTCCAAGCAATGAGTAGAGACATTCAACAGGATTCTGAAGACTCAGCAGTCCCAGAAAATCTGTCGGAGTTGGCTAATCTGTTCGATAACACTTCATCGGACTGTATAACACAGGAAACTATGTTTGAGCTCCCAGATTTGCTTCCCGAAGTGAAGATACTCGAGAATTTGACTGCAGCCATTAAACAGTCATATTATGATGGTACAGCGAGGCAAATAATACAACACTTCTTCAGACATTCAAGCCTCATAGATGAATCATTGGAGCCAGTTAAAAGTCTCATAAACTTCTATGTGAAAGAGTCTCTGAAACACAAGGATACTATTACCATTTGTGAAGTAGGTGATGGAATTGGTATCCTTACGACAGATATACATGAACTGCTAAAAGACTTGATCCTTGATGGGAAAGTTGAATATGTTTGCCTCAGAAGAAGAGATAGCAACATTCAGCAATTTGTTGGAAATGAACCAGCAGTGAAGATCGTTGACTACGATGATGGGTATCAGTTCACTCCCCAGTTCGACTTGATTGTCATAATAGACACAGCAGGAAAGTGCTCATGCCCACTGACAGGCATACACAAACTCCTTCTGGACAATGGACAGATGATTGGTGTTCAGCCCCAACCAAGCCAAGAATTATTTGGCTTCTTTTTCCCCAAGAAACGTGATCCACAACATCTTTGCACAGTATTGAAAGATACGAACTTTATTGATATCGACCATACGACACAATGTAGTGATGAGTTTTGGGTAACTATATTCGCAAGAAAGAAAACTCCATCAGTATTGGATGAAGGTACATATAATCCACTTGTATTGACCCATATAAATGCTTATGATATCATGGAAGGTATCATGTCAAACATGACATCAAAAGTACTCGTGTACGATATGGAAGACGTACAACGAGAGTCCGGGCCAACTGACCAAACACTTGATGTTTTGTGCATCATGAAACAGATTCCAGGAATCATCGATAAAATGCAGAAACTCATGTCAGCAATGCATGATATGGCAAAAATAAACAAAATTTGTTGTGTGTTCGTGAATTCTGAAAAGCACCAGATATCAGATGCCCGATTGTCCATGGAAATCTTACGATCACAATTTCCCGATAGCACAGTAACTTTCATCGATGGCAGTGGTATGCCAAGTGACCAGCTTGCTTCTATGGTTCTGGATGTTATACGTTCCCAGAGCCAACCAGAGAGATTACTGTTGAAGAGTTCGTCCAACTGCAAGGTTCCAAGAATAATCAGGCTGACATTTCCAGAAGCACGTGGTTATGATAATAATAAGATCGGTAGTGCAACTGATGATTCAACTTCTTGGAAGATCTCCGTTCAATCGTCAGGCTGTTACGTGGTCATCGACGGAGGTCAGTGTCTTGGCTTGGAAGTAGCAAGGTGGTTGTCAGAAACAGGAGCTCAGAAGATTTTCTTGCTGACTGCATCTTCAAGTGACTGCTTCATCACATCAACTGTGAAATATATGACGTCCAAAGGTACGGATGTTAGGGTCATCTACTCCAGTCTCTCGGCCATGGCAGAAGATTTCACAAAGTTTCTGCAAGCAAATGAATCACTGGTTATCAAAGGCCTGTTTTTCATCAATGAAACATTACACAGTCAAACAGAGACCAACCGAGATGTTGCTCATGCACAGTATATAATTGACTATGTGAAGAAGCTTAATGATACATTGAAGGGCCAACACCTGGATTACTTCGTCTTGTTCTCGTCTTTGGAAAGCTTCTTGATGAGTGGGCAGAACTGGTATGCTTCAGCAGCTGGTGCAGCCTTTGACGACATCTGCTTGCACCGCAGGACACTGAATCTGAAATCACTGTCGGTACATCTCGGCAGAATCCGTGGATCTGGGATAAAGGTGAAGAATGGACAAGACAGAGATGGAAACCTCTCACTGCACATTCACGAGTACCTGGCTATACTTGGAAACATACTGCAACGTGATGAATATCCTCCTGTGATCGCCATAGCAAATCAGGTCAGTGTATATACTCGTGATACACACAGTCGTAAAACATTATTGTCCTGTTAATGTATCAGATTAGAACCTTAACCTTTTGTATTCAGGACTGGGCTAAGACATACGACTCGAACAGCAGATCGAGGAGACTGTTCCAGCATTTAGTGCCAGGATCCAGTGGACAAACCAGAACAGGTTGGTCTTTTTGTATATGGTAACTGACCATCACAAATTCAAGTAATCACCTGGATATATATCAAAACTCTTTCATGAACACAGAGAGCACGGACGCCACTGACATCGAGGAGAGATGCAAGGACTACCTGGCCGCCCTGACTGGGACCCCCAAGGACCTGATAGACACTAGCCATCCAGTCATGGAGTATGGGGTGGACTCCCTCATGTCCCACGACATAGTGACCTGGGCACAGAGGACACTCGAAGTCACTGTCACTCAGACGGATGTCTTCACTGGGCTGTCCCTTGGCCAGCTGATAAAGAAGAGCGTACAGGGTGTTGTGTAAAATGTATGTTGTGGAAATTAATGTAAGTATAGTGTTGTTCATGATCCTGAGAAAATTGCATATTACGTGTAGTGTTACAGGCGTTGTATACGAATGATGTACAACCGACAATAACCACGACACAAGTTCAAACTTTTGATGGGAGTTTTAAATGTATTCGAACCATAATACACATTCCCTTTAATACAATTTTTAACAAGCATGACATTGGATCCCGTTTGTACATGTAGCTCCGAATCAACTCCGATGAATGAAGCCTTACTGTATAGCACGTTAAATTTATTATCATTCGAGGTAAGACTTTCAGTATCCCAAGATTTTGATGGAACTTAATCTGATTTATTTTTATTGAGTGCGCATATGTGAATATCATAATATGTGAATATCATAATTGTCTCACACTCTGTATAATAAATCTCTGAATGGTAAGTGAGATTGGAATGTGGTTGTCTTCTTCTCCACAAGATTATTTCCATATATATATCAAAAAGCTCAAAAAGCTTGATACACATCAATACAAAAACATGTCAACAATAACTATATCGATCAGAATTCTGATCAGAATTCTTTTACAATTGCACGATCAGAAATATCTGTAAACCAGGGGAAGACACCGTTCACAATAGTCAACTGTTTTAATAACAACTGTTACATCTTGACTATCAGTAATATTCATGATATAAAAGTTTGCTATGACTATGTACATGCAATGGTCATTTAGTGCTACTACTGTGAGAAACACATGTACACGTTGGCTGTGAATATTCTTCTATCAAAAGCTTTCAAAGCATCAGCAGAATTCATAGAAGAAGAATGCATTGTTTGACATCCAGATGTAGAAACCAGCTGAGACCAAACGCTATGAAAGCATGTAATAGCTCAACAATATCACATACTGTTCATATCACAATTTTGCAGACAAAAATACACAGCAATAAGCATATGGCAAGTACAATCATAATACAGTAGGCCACCCTATACATGGTATTCACCAAACTTGACACATATTTCAATTTACCGGGTACATGTATAATTGCAGGTCCTTTAATATTTAAAGTGTACTGTGTTCAGTAGTCCCTGTGAGGTAAAACAAAATTCCGTAATAAGTCTACCTCGTCTATGAAGACTTCTTTTGTATTCCCCAAAGATCAATTTAGTATGTGAATAAACCTGCGACACTTCCCGTCAATTAAGACGCTCAAGTGTTACCTTACGGGGACCATTGAACATTACAGTATTCCAGGTCGCCTCCAACAAATGTTTCAACAAGTTGGCAGAAGGTTTATGTTTACAAGTTATCATAATGTTCAGAAAGTTGAATAAAAATTGTCTATCGATGATTGTTACTACATGTATAACGACAAACACAACACGCTACACATTCTATGTTTGATCACAGTAGGACTTTTCATCAAGCTCAAATTTTTAGTTACTGACTTGCAAAGTAGAATCATTAACAAGCCTTCATTGTCACCATATCTTCCCTGTATTTTAATATCAGTGTATCAAAAAATGTGAACCTTGCACATGAAAACATGATACATAGGAAGTAAATCTCCTCAGTTTAAAGTGGCTTGTTCTGAATGAAGCTACTGAACATCTCGAAGGCGGGAACTGGCTTGTCTGTGGGGACCATGTGTCCTGCACCCTGAAAGTAGAATGGAGCATATTTACACGCCAATAATTGTGTCAAATGAAGTATTTATACCCATACTTATACCTAACACAGAGTTTAAATCTATGCTTTGTGGAAGACACGAGAAATACTCTTTTATTGCTACTGTAAACGTATAAAATTTCACGTGTTCACGTTTTCAAAATCTCAACATTTTCGCGTGGATTTAAGTTCGTGACTGTTGTGAATGGTTGGCCCCCCGGATTGACTAACCGTGTATTTGCTTGTATTTATTCGCGAAATTATTACATCGCGAAATTTTATACGTTTACAGTATTTCAATTTATGACATCAATTTCATCTGTAAATATCCCAATACTACCAGTAACAATAATCAACAAGATTCCACACTTGTTTCCAATCATTGCGAGGTGTGTTTTATGCTCTGGTACATTACCTTGATAGTGACAAACTGTATGTTGTTGTAGATCTTGCTGAAGCCAGCGACCTGCTGAGATTTGTCGGACAGACTTTCGTAGAACCATGGGTGCCACTCTTTCACAATCTGGGTGTGTGTGTGTGGGGGGGGGGGGGGGGGGGTGGTGGAAGTCAGTGTGGAATCAAAACGAGTATAAATGTATAAGACGAATATTAATTTTGTTGCATATATATCACCGTATTCACTCGAAACGAGCCATAATTATAATCTTTAGAGAATATGACATTTTTTGACATTTCTTTGACACATAGAAATTTTTTGTTGATAACACATCAAAACAAGACACAACAAGCTGCAAGACACATACCTTCTGTTTGAGTGAGTCGACAAACCACTGGTCACCAAGGAAGTTACACGCCATGTCGATATCTCCGTTGTACACAAGGATTCGGTACTTCCCGGAACTCAGGATCTCGTTGTACTGGTTACGCAGGGTGGTGTACTGTCGATTGTACCCAGCAATCACCTCATCACTGTCGAGAGTACAAACTACATGTAAATGTAAGTTATAAAACAAATGTTATAGTACAGTGGTCTCTATACGATAAGACTCAACTTTTGGCAGAGAAAGTGAGGTCTAATTGAATATGGTGTCTTGTTGCACAGGTTCATTTACATGCTAAATTGATATTTAGGGAAAAATAAAAAGTATTTACAGACATGGAAGATTTATATTACAGGAAGCGCACAGAACACACATATATCTAGGTAACATGTACGTACAAGTTAGGCCAAGAATGAAATGAACAGATTTTAGCAGCACTCCTTAACATGATAACATATTACATACTAACCTGCAGATTACCCAGGTAGGTAGGTCCGAGGGAATGTGTAGAGCGGTGCGCACACTAGCAGAGTTCAGGTACTTTGTGACTGCTGTCACGTTGATACAAGGAGGAACATCCCTAAGATTTGTTGCGTGTCCAGGACTGCTCTGTACATGTAAAGCAATTGAATGCAAAAGGGTGAGAAAGCTGACTGATGAAGTAAGAAAAATTACAGGAGTTTCAGTAAAACTTTCGTAGAGGAATGATTTAAAATTTTCATCATAAATACACCTGCCACGATATCAGTTAGCATTCTGACAGAACAAACCTACGAATTATCTTCATATTGAACATACAATGTACATGCATGTATAATATATAAGTGATACATATGGAGTATCGAGATCTCCATTGTGGCCTATGTCATTCATTACACCACAAAAATACCTTCAAAGACTTGGCACCAAAGATCCACCTCTCCGGGAACAGGAACTGTACACGACTGTGGACGGACGATCCGAAGGAATTCTTCACGACACCGGCTCCGTCAGTGTGACACTCGTCGTAAATGTTGTAGATGTTGATAGTCTGTGGCACGACTTGTTGTACTTCACCAATCTGGAGTGGAGCAATGGCAGTGATAAAAAGTATTTTCAAAGTAAATCATGATGAATTGACACTTTTTCTGCAAATGTCACGTTGTATACAATGCACACTTCTGATTTAAAATCAGAAAAAAGGACCAGTAATGTAACTTTCCTTTCTGACTTGTATAGCACATGAACATTGCTGGGTGAGGTTTGCTAAAAATTCAACAGCTCTGCATAAAACTGGAAATGAGTTTGATGTGGAAAACAAACATAACAACCAGACTTACAGCATTGGCACAGTCAGGGTCAGTAGACTTGGTGAAGTCACAGGGGCTTGTGGTCTGATCTTTACAACAAGCATTGTTCAGCAGTGTCCACAGGCTGCGGCCAAAAGTTGTACACTAAATTAGAATTCACTTTGTACATGTGCATATCTATTACAGTTCAACAATAAATGGTACGTATGATACAGTGTTCATTCATAAGTATTATGTAGTTCAAGTATGTAGCTCGAATATTGTTGAAACCAAACATTAAAATCATACTGGTACATGTATATAAAATCATACATACTCAACAGGGAATAGTCCATGATAGTACATGAAATACAAGACAGAGTTCGCATTCATGGCAACATCCGAAAGACCGTTACCCACAGCGAAACCCTGGTTAGCAAGAAAAAACCATCAATGTTGCATTCTAAATGATTTGCATGTGATAATTTAGGAAAACAAAATGAAAACAACAAAGAGTGATTTATACCTGAAGAAAAGTAATTCACATCATCATGATCATTAACATGATTAAGATGGATTATCATGCTTGGATACATAAACAAATTTTATGGCTAGTGTACACGAACCTTGAAGTTGAAGTTGAGGTCCTGAGCGATCCTGACAGACAATGTTGGCACGTATACCCCTCCGTAACTCTCTCCTGTCACATAGAACTCGTTGTCGCTAAACTCTTCATAATTCGCAAAGAAATATTTCAGAGCTTGGTAATTATCCATGGAAACCTGCAAATGATGTTAATATTTGGTGTTAATATTTCATCATGTTAATTTTTGTCATATGTACCTTTTTCATTCAACATGTTCGCATATAGCATGAACAAAATGTCAGGAGTGATTTGTATCAACATTTGCAGATACAATACAAATGAACATGCTGTAAAAGTATATGAATATTAAATCATCGTTATACCAGGTGTCAATCTGTGTACGAAAAAATTGCATCACTTGTTCTTGGGAACTTCACCATGTTTGCCGTACACACCTGATCGTCACTGGTGTTGTACTGTTTGTCTGCGGAGTACGAGTAGC
The DNA here is from genome assembly GCA_949152475.1 of Terebella lapidaria. Taxonomy (NCBI): domain Eukaryota; kingdom Metazoa; phylum Annelida; class Polychaeta; order Terebellida; family Terebellidae; genus Terebella; species Terebella lapidaria. The sequence continues at coordinate 20,549,900 of OX424564.1, read as the reverse complement.
CGACTCCCGCCGGGGCCTCCAGGTACAGCATGTTTGCCACCTGGGGAACACGGGGTAAAGTATTAATGGAAAGAGAGAATGATATATACACATACATAGTAAGTTAGTAAGAACTGGCGGAATATCCGCAACAATCTCTGTAATTTCTCTACTAATGTAATCTCAAAAGTAAAAAGCATAATAATGCATTTCCAAAACTGAACAATATGATAACTCGCCTTGTTCCAGCTGTAAGGGTTTTCTCTCAAGTTTACTCCATCATCTGACATCTGAAGTTACATGTACATGAACATGATGAACATTATATAATTGAGTAGAAACAACTCAAATGTTTACAGCACAACACTTGAATTTCAAACAAAAGATTTTTTTGACACTGTAGGAGAAATTCTATTGTTTGCTATATAAATTTTAAACTGGAATATGTGTACCAAATAACAATACCTTTATCATGTTTATAGACACCCAGTATTTGAACAGAGTGTGTGTGTGTTTATTCACAATACAATAGGCACTCTTGTTTCAATTATTTTGCTCCATTCACCATGATCACCATACCAGGAATGGCCCATGCTCTGAGAGAAGTCCATCCATAGAGCTACAACCGGGGCCGCCATTGAGCCACAAGACCACCGGGCTGCTTTGGGGGTTACTCTGGGCCTCCAGAAACCTGTAGTTATGGAAACAAGAGTCGCGCATACAATGTAGAGGTGGCCAATCGAAACAAATTGAATTGGATGTTGAATTTAATGTTTATTATATGTACTCGATGTCACGTTAATGTCTGACTGACTAAAATACAACAATCAGAGTATACCTGAAAGAATTGTTTTTCACTTTCAATGTACAATCATGTTCATGCAAGATAATTTCCACCTATCATGATTTATCAAAATATAACATAGCATCTGCTTTAGCAATAACTGAACAGATTTAGTTACAGTGTACCCGATATTATTTCAACAAAAAGCTTGAACAGGCATGTCCATCGGGCTATGTAATATGTATCATTATGAACATGCATTGTACAATTAGAATTAGCCAATGACAACACTGACCAGTAGTGAAGCTGTCTGGATCCTGTGGCCTTCAGGTATCCGGAGTAGTGTTTGAAGGACGGCGTCCATGACAACCCAGGCAGACTTGTGACCTCATCCTTGTCAATGGCCGCAAATGAGCAACCAATGAAAGCAAGCAGCAATAGAGGGGGTAGTGTAGACATCATACTGTGTTGACGGGTCCTAATTCCTGAAACATTCAAAATAGATTCTAGTATTTGTGTACATGTACGGTAAAAAGGAAAATATTTGTTTTCGATTTATTTTTGGCAGATTTCGAGGTTTTTTTCAACCGCGAAGTTAAATCCACCACATATATTTGTTCTCTATATACAGGGTTGATATACATGATTAGTAAAATTCCACAAACGTCTATCTTTGCAAATTTGTCTGGACATAAAAACCACCAATATTTTCAGCCACAAATATTTGCCTTTTTACAGTATATCCAGGACTCTGCGACTTGGGGTTAAGATTGGCTACAAGAAATTGCAACCTTGGCAATTTGGTAATGTATACCTTGATACTCTAGTCTACTCATGAACCACCAAGTTCGACTGGCTTGATGACTGGAGTACCCAGGTAATTCCAGCCTAATATATCACGCTTATTAATGGGATGAACTAGAGGAATTAATAATTCTAATATCATTGGAGCACATGTAGGATACAGCGATCACCAGATTATGACATAGAAAAATCATGAACCATGTCAGTCGCATCACTAGTTTGCATGCTCGAAATAAAGATGAATATCAAATTCTTTTGTGAAGTAATTGTTCAACCATCGACAGCTTATATAGTCCGTTCGTACTACCTGAAAAATTCTTAAATAAAAGAAGTTGATACTTATCACTGTTTATCTTTTATTCGAGCAGGTAAACTAGCGATGTAGTCCCACGGTCCGAAAACAACGAATTGACAATCTGACATTTATCATGTGTTTTTCAGAAAACAACATGAAAAGTATCAGGTTGTCAATTCGTTGTTTTCGGGCCGTGGGTCTATATAGCGATGTGCCTTTGAATTCACCACAGGCATTTATCTCAGGGGAGGGCGCGGGGTGGCGTGGGGGTAATATACCCACCCCTTGCCCCACCGCAAGCCCTCTCCTGAGAAAGATGCCTGTGGCATTGATATGGTATCAAATCATAATGCAATAGGGCCCGGACGAGTCGACGGATACCCGAGATTGGGACGGGTCATACAATTTCATTACCCGTACCCGAGAATGAATAAAGATATAGCTTCTGTCTTGAATATTTGCGAATAACACTAGTAAAATCACAAGAATGACAAGAAAATCATCGGATAAATCGAAGTAGTTTTATGAGGTCATATGATCTCTTTCAAACTTGATAATAAACACCGACGAAACACAAATAATATGTGTCAGAAATCGATGACTGGTGTTTACGTCTAACAAATTGCGCCACCAGTTTCCCCATGCATCCTCTCCCCCCCCCCCCTCCATCATTGTGGGCTATCCCCCCACCCCCAGCCCAAGCGACGCAGAGCGTCCAAGCGGGATCGCATTATCGCTCGGGACGAGCAGAAACAAGTCAAGACAGGGAAATGTCTCCGTGGAAAATGGGCCTTTTCTTGTAGTAAACTACCATTATGAGAGAGGACCAAGGGGACCTGAAGAAATAAGTACCACACCTGCAATTGTTCATCCAATCCTGCGATAATTCTTCACCAAAAAATATCCACATTACGGGCCCCGGTCCGCGTCGCTTGGGCTGCCCCACCCCAGCATTGTGAGGATGACCCCCCCCCCCCATCCCCCGCGTTAACGCTAGGCTAGTCAAATCCTGGATTCGCCCCTGCATACGCTCATCATCGAACGTCGAAGGGACGTTGCTGACAATTCATAAAATATACTTCACGTTGCATCATTCGCCGTTAAGTGAGGAAATGTCACCACTGCACTGTTACCTGCACACTTCACAGAAAAAAAAACCTCAAAACTGACGAACTTCCACTCATTCCCTGACCACATGACAGTTGTCACATGACCACACACTTACCGTAATAATAAAATGCGAACTGGCAATACATGCGAATGCGCTCTGAAGGGCAAAGTATAGTAATTAAATTGGCCATTCAACTCAATGCTAAATAGTCTCATTTTGGTGATCCATAACACCTTTCCAAAAAAAATCCCAGCCTAACCACTATCCTATACTCTGATTTTTCTAACTTGTTTACACTGGTTTTTGGCGATATTTTTAAGATGCTAAATATTATGGTTCCATAACTTGGCATGCTTCCCCTGGGAGCCAAACTACAATTTGCTACCAAATTTCAGACTCCTATCGTAAAAATTTAAGAAATTGGCCATCTGACCCAATGTTAAATGTCAGCCCGAAACGGAATCGCGAGAATCTGAGCATATTACAGTATTTGGTCTTGCTTATATTAATCGGGATTTGAAATGTAATTGTATTTTTGGACAAGAAGACACAATGGAGGTGTACTCTAGACAAACATGTTGATTTCGAAAGATTGCACAGCTACAAAGCCGAATAAAAGCACACAATTGTGTGCGGACCCAGAAATTGAATGACAGGGTCGATATATTCGACGACACATGGGATTTTTCGCTATTCTGCCTCGAATGGACCCGGGGTAAAAATACCCGAAATTATGGGTGATGATGGCTATGCAAAACCCCTTCGCTTCCCCAGCTCCTGAGAAGAACGACAACAAGATATTGCCTTGAAAACAGGATCATTATTTCCCAGCAGTGTATTCTTTCAGGTGAATATACACTCGTCTAGAAATCTGGCATAAAAAATATACGAGGTGATGTTTCACAAAGGTTTCCCGTTAACATGTTACCGTTATGTGGCCTGAACACACAGCGATAAAATAGGGTCTGCACCATTATAGACATATCTAATTTCACTAAGAAATTCTAGCGATAAATTAGGCCCGCAATATTATGTATCAATTAATTTTTAGGTTACCGGACCTTTGGTCCGATAACCTATTGGCATGGCGTTGCGTCCGTCGTCCGTCCGTCCGTCCGGCCGTCCGTCCGGCGTTAACATTTTTATCTTTAAAGTTAACGATCGAATCTTTCTGAAATTTTGCACAAAAATGCCTAAAAATATTTTGAGAAGGAAGTATTTTTTTGTTTTTTGATTTTCGCATTTTTTAAAGTAAGATAGTGTAACGTTCGACGCCCACGGCGCACATTACACTACTAGCACTACAACCAGGTAACAGCCCGCCCGGACGAGTACGGCCGTCATACATCATATCATAACACATCACCATCACCATCATCATCACCAACATCAACAACATCATATACAACATAGTACATAGTACATAGTTATGGTAATGTAGCCGTGTGTGGAGCCTGAGATGCCATGGGAGCGGCACCACAGAACTCGCGCGCGTGGGCATGTTGTTGGCCAGCCTCGCCGACGGCACTGCCGCAGGAATAGAACCCTGGACAGCCCGACGGTCTGCCAGAGCCTGTGTCGCACCATCCCAGGTGGGAGACCGGTGATCCAGAGGGCGTACACCCCCGAGTCATCAAGGTCTTCCCCACCTGGGCCCCCTATGGAAGTCGTCCCTGAGGCCTCACTGGCCTTTACCCGAAGAGAGACAAGGAGCTCATGGCGTGAGCTCATCTGTCGTGCTCAGTCTCTTTACAACTCCGGCCACACAAAATGTGGCCACAGTATTTATGCTAGAGGCGAGAGCACGAGAGATGACGTAAACAGCCAGTGTTCAGTACAGTAGATCGATAAAAGACAATACGTCACTAGGCGACGCACGTGCTTCGAATCAGAAGCGTCCAAAACAAGGCCGAGAAACAAGCGTGTTTAACAAAGAATCACCTGCCGCGATCTTTGGGCAAAATCGCCACATTAGGCCTACGTTATTTTGTTATGGAAAGATCATAATTCAGAAGTTATTGAAGACGAATTCGATTCTATATTCGTGTGTCCTTGCTCAGTTTGTTGAGGAAAACTTTCTCATAGGTATGAGATATCTCATATGTATGACTTATTATCTCATATGTATGACTTAGTATCTCAAATGTATGACTTTTTATCTCATACGTATGACTTATTATCTCATATGTATGACTTAGTATCTCAAACGTATGACTTTTTATCTCATACGTATGACTTTTTATTTCATACGTATGACTTAGTAACTCATACGTTTGTCATATGTAACTCATAAAAAACTGAAGAATAAGCTCTAGTCAGGCACTGCTTGATTTTTCTCGGTAGAGGTATCCATATTATTGAAAGATTATGTGCCGGAAGACAAAAACCCCAGGAAGACAAAAAAAAGGAGACAAACACTTTTGTTATTCCAAAATAAATCCTATGATCCTTCCCAGTGATTTCAATGAAGCTCATCAAATTTTTTTTCCCTTCAGAAAAATATTTATATCATCTTTCAAACCAAACATTAGAAATTGATTTTTTTTTTTGTTATTTGTGGGGAGAAAATCACTTATAAATTCCACACCGTATATAACATGCAGTAAGTGTTGAAATAATGAAAACAATTTTAAAAATTCAGTCGGGCCCATCACTATGCATGTCTCTAATATACGGATAATCTTCAGCTACTATTGCCCGATATATTGTGCAGAAATAAATTTAGATCTATTCCACACAATCCACGGTAATTCGGCATAATACATGTGCCACCGCTATGTTTCACTGTTGTTCTATACTGTACGTATCTCTCTATTTCTTGGTTATTGTTGAAAAATGGGGAATGAAAAATCACATAAGACCACTAATTATAAGGTAATTTAATCATTTGAATCAAATCTATTTCAGATTCCCAGGCCGGCGAAGAGGAGAAACATTTGACGGCGCACGGCCTAACCAAAATACATGTAGGCCTAATTACCATGATTACCAAACAACTGTAGGCCTATATACATTTAGGAATTGAATGGGATATTTTACGAATGGTATTTCAGAATTCCATCAAAATATTTTATTGATGGACTGTTATACATTTACGGTACAACTCTACAGGCACACATCAATCAGACTACATGTAAATCACCAGTCCGCGATTTACTTTTGTGAATTTATTGTCAAAACGAAAACAACTCTGCTGCGCGTTTGAGAAGTTCAGCTGTGAAAAAGTATTGTCATCAGGTAAATAGGTGAGTAAGTGAGTAATCGACAGACAGAGCACCTACACTGATGTGGATTGAGTGGGGACAATTTGTATTGCTCTTGTCATGCCAAATAAAGAGGAGCTTGATCAGGTCTGGCCCTTACTGTGTACAGCGCTGTATAATACATAGCGCTGTACACAGTAAGTCTGGCCCTAGATTTTCATTGGTCAGCACAAGTATTAGGTCGTCCCCCTAAAGCAAAAATGGCGTAACTCGTTTTTGGTGGTTCTGAGATAATCAGTTTAGGGCTGCACACCTGGGTTAGAAGGCCCTATATAAATCAATGTAAATTTTCCCACTTCGGACCCTCTTATCTCTATCAAAGGGGAAGAAAATGAACTTATTGTTCATTTTTTCTGACAGCTACATCACTGGGCTGTAATAAAAATGTCATTTCGTCATTTGGTCACACGCTCATTTTTTCGCTAAATCTAAATGAAAAAAATCACCAGTTTCCGCCCGTTTTGCCGACAAGCGTCTGACAGCCGAGGTCCCCTCGAAACATGTGTGTTCGGCGTAGGAATACCAGACATTTAATGTTTTGTCAAAACGACATGTAGTGCAATGTTCGAAGCTTTTTAGCTGCAAAACACCACTAGTTATATATTCAATATCCACAAAGACTGCATACATGCCTGAAATCCAAGGTTTTTTTAGGCACTATTTGATTGGGTACACGGATGTTCATCGGAGGAATCCCAGGTGTGATACCTTAGAAGGTTTCTTGCCTTTAAATTCCAAGTAAAAGCTTCCAAATTCAGAGACCTGTTGTATAAAGTATTATACCACTGTAGTTCAATTACTATCAATGTTATTCTTACTTTTAAAAAAATGACTAATTATCTAAGATTAGCATGACTTACGCCAAAGATGCTCTCATTGACAACTAGCCCTGAAAACAAGGCAAAAGCAGGGTGTATTTTAAGATTTTTTTTTTTTGGGTGACCGAAAAAAAAAAAAATCTTAAAATACACCCTGCTTTTGCCTTGTTTTCAGGGCTAATTGACAACTTACTGGACAAAATCACTAATGCAATTTTGGCGTATCTCCCGAAGGTCCTAAAGCACAAATGGCGTAACTCAACAGCTAAATGCAATTTTGGCGTAAGTCAATACCCACTAGTGACGTTTTTGGCGTAAGTCACCACAAACACTAGAACAGTTTTGGCATAACTCAAGATCAAAATGGCGTAAGTCAAGCCTCAAGATACGCCAATATGTTATAGGCTTCTAGTTATTTTATGGTGCTGAATACAACTAGGAGTGATATACGAGCAGGTAGTGGACATGTCTAGCATTACTTTGGTACATGTATGTCTCATTGAGTTACGCCAAAAAACGAGTTATGCCATTTTTGCTTTAGGGGGACGAGGTGTAGTAGATCTAGATCTAAAGTCGAATTCATCCATCAGTGAAACACGCTTTTTGGCCGTAGTTTTATTTTGGATATTCGGATCAACTTGAAATTTTGTGTCTGAATCGGGTATCATGCGGTGATTTCCCACCAAATTTCAGAATTCTATGTCATAAAATAAAAAAGTTGGGAATCTACCGCAATGTTTCAATGTTACATTTCAGTCCCAAATGTGATCAAATAAATTCCAACATTGCAACAAATTCAGGGCTTTAATCTAGATCCAGGTATCCAGCTCTCGAGGGCGATTAGGCTTTAATCGTGTTTATGCCCGTATACATGGTATAGAATGAACCTACATGTATTGTGCTTATTTCGGAGTCTGAAGGCATTATGATGATAGTCGATGTATATTAAATAAATATGTTTATTTTGAAGCATTATTCAACTCGTACATCGAAAAAAAGTTGTTTTTTTGTGCAGACTCTGGAATTCCACGTTGGGGCTGAAATTTAACACTGGGTTAGATTGATAAATTCTTAAATTTTTTAGATAGAAATGATTCTGAAATTTGGTGGAAAATTGTGGCATGATACATAATTAAAACATACAATACTTCCACTTGATACGATGATCCAGAAGAAAACTATGGCCAAAAAGCATATTTCACTGATAGATGAAGTTGACTTTAGTTCCTGGCAGTTACTCCGTACGGTCCGATGCGGTGATGTCCCTCCCTCCGTTCCTGAGCCATCAATGATAACGGCCTTCGTAACAGTTTCAACTCGGATTTACTAAGAAATAGGCCTATATCTTCTATCCAAAGATATATGTGTGTGGTGTCTGCTTGAGGAGAAAGCACAAATAAACCCCACCTAATCGACAGCCCCCAAGTTTTTTCTTCCCAAACCTACAGTATTCTGTGGAAAAACTCTGAAGACATGCGGAATGTCACGCGCTATATTTGAACCGTTTGATTGTAGTGGACGTGGTGGTTTCACAACGTTTACAGCTAAATATGAGTAAAAATGGCTTTAATTCCATAATCCTTACGCTTTATTGCTAATAAAGTATTGTTTGTGCAAATATCCTACCTAATATCTTGAATTAGGCTATTAGTCTAGGCAATATACTAATGTATTTCTATGTATAATCTCGATGTGAAGCACCTTAGATAACTTTGATGTTCATAATTGCGCTATATCAAGTAATAAATTATTATTATTAATATTATTATGAGGCGCGATAGTCTGCCTGCATGACTCGAGCGCTCCTTTTGCGCCAAAAACCGCCGCGCATATGCGCGCACAGCTGCTCTTCACTTTTCTGTCCACCGCCACTTTTCACCTGCCACATTCATAGACATTGATTTGTGTATTTGGATAAGTATTGGTCGATATTTTGTAACTTACTAGATCATCAGCGATTCGTATACATGTAGCTAGTTCACCCTATTATCGTCCACCCGTCGCACTTTGGATAGTGTAGCTGTTGTTACATCTATCGTTATATCTATGTAATTGTATCCCCCGAACGAAGTTCGGCGGATACTATGGATTTGTCTTCGTCGCGCCGCCGCGTCCGCACCCGCGTCCGCGTCCGCAGACACTTTCTTGTGAACGTGCTACAGGTTGCAAATCTTAACCGATTCTAATAATTTTTTATACAGACACATCTTATGGTAAGATCCCGACACCAATCGATTTTGGTTGCCAAATTGGCCGATTGGCAACACATTTTGTGCTCAAATTAGCCTGTTTAACACACATGGCTTGTGAACGCTCCACGAATGGGAGTTTTCAATGAATGATGATGAAATTGCACAGACTCAGAGAGAAAGACCCTCACACGAAACCTATCGTTTTTCAGAATGATCGAATAAATATTAATTAGTTAATGGACTAACTTATTAGGACCATTAAAATACCTACTTTGACATGTGTGATCACTCCAATAACCTGTACTATGAGAGCAAATGGCACTGGGTTCTTGTTCAGAATAGAGAACTGATGTTTTTGGTGAAAACAGATCGATATTATTCAATAAGTTAACCTTAATTTTACTAGTTAAGTCTATTATTGACCACAATTAAAATAGTTAAGATGAGAAACATTTATTATTAAGCTCAACAAGGTTAAGGTTTTGTCCAGTACAGATTTCATGAGTGTAACCGAATAGGTTAACCTTATTATTACTAGTTAAGTCTATTATTGACCACAATAAAAATAGTTAAGACAAGAAATATTTATTATTGGGCTCAACAAGATAAAGGTTTCGTCCAGTAGAGATTTTACGGCTGTAACCAAATAATTTAATATTATTTTTGCTAGTTAAATCTATCATTGACCTCAATAATAATAGTTAAGACGAGAAACATTTATTATTGAGCTCAACAAGGTAAATGTTTTGTCCAGTAGAGATATCTGGGTGTAACTGAATAAGTTAACATTATTTTCACTAAAACATTGATCTGGCTCGAATTTCATCATTTTGTGGCCTAAGATTTGACATTTTTCTGGTAATCTTCTCTATCCCTTGTTCTAGTTTTTCACACTTATTAGTAATATATTTGGGGCAAAAGGAATGAGAGTGCTACGGGGGATACACCCAAGCGGTCGTAGGCGACCGGATGCGTCTATAGTTTATTTTATACATCACCAATCTAAACTACTACATGCTCCTTTTCGATCCTTTGGATCATTCTGGATAGAAATTCGCGTACTGAAAGCAAGGCACGATCGTCTGCCTGCATGACTCGAGCGCTCCTTTTGCCGCCAAAACCGCCGCGCATATGCGCGCGCAGCTGCGCAGAAGCTTCACTTTTCTGTCCACTGCCATTTTAGCTTGGCAGCTTTGGATTTTGGTTCCCGGTGAATTCGTAGAATTTAGTCTGCAAACTAGACTTTTGCGATATATTCTTACGGAATTTCACCTGCCACGTTCATAGACATCGTTTTGTGTCTATTTGGATAAGTATTGGTCGATAGTTTGTTACTTGCTAGATCGTCAGCGATTTGTATAGCCAGTTCACCCTATTATCGTCCATCCATCGTACTTGATAGTGTACTTGTTGTTTACATCTATCAATAGTTCTACGTTAATTTTCTACTGTATATATTTTGTCGTATACTGTAGTTTATATATTCGTAGTCCTCTTAGGGTTCTTTTTCAGCGCAGTCTCAGGTTTGCTTATTTTGCCCGCCCTGTTACTGTGTGTGGTTAGTTCCCTTTCGTGATCATGACTTCACAATCCTCCCTTGGTACGGTGCCATGGACGAACGTCCATGCCCGAAGTGTCTGGTCAATACCCTCCGAGGAGGGGAGGAACACAGTTTGTGTTTCGACTGTTTGGACCATGGCCCGGTATCTATGGAGGATTTGAGGTGTGATCTGTGCCGTTTCTGGCGTCCCTCTTCCTTCGTGCAGGCGACTGCAAAGTATTCTGAAGCCTCGTTGGCTCGTCAGGATGCTTTGAGGCTTGCGGAAGCTTCGGCTCCGCAAGTCCGCCAGTCGCCCATGGAGGTGGAGACTCCGCCTGTGACGGCGCAGATTGCGTCCGGTGTTAGCCAGCCCCTGGGGCTAACACAGGACATGGTCAACGCGGCTGTGCAATCCTTCTTTGCACAGTCGCTGTCGTCCCTTCAGGTTCCCCTCCTGCCGGGTCTCTCTTCCCTGCTTGGACAGGGAGTCCCGGCCGGTTCTTCGGCTGCCCCTTCGTCGCAGGGAGAGCTTGCTCCCCCTGCTGGCAAGAAGTCGAAATCTTCTAAGAAGAAGGTTTCAGTTCTTGCCAAGGCGAAAGCAGCCAAGGAACCACACTCCACTTCGTCGTCCCTCAGTCGGGGCCGATCGAGGTGGAGGGGTCCGTCGTCTCTTCCCCTGGACCTTCCAAGAAGAGGAAGCGTGCTTCCTCTAAGCGCCGTGGTGCTGAGACCACATCGATTTTCGATGTGGCTCAGGCTTCGTCCGACCTCTCGGTGGGCGATGATCAGGCTTCGGGCTTCGATCGGCGGAGCATCTTGGATGGCTCATTCGGGTCCTCGGTCTCGAGGTTCGAGGGGGAAGAGTTCCCTTTGTTTGGGGGTGAGGCTCTCGATCGTTCGTGCGATAGGGAGTATTCACTTGGCGGTCGTGCTCCTGGTCCTCGATCAGGGCACGATCGGGCGGGTGGTGCTGGGGTCGTTCCTCAGGACCACTCAAGTCCTGTGTACGCGGATGTAAGTCGCCGGACGGGCGCGATCGCTGAGCAGGCATTCCCTCGCCCGTCCTTTGATGTACCCTTGGGGTCATCGAGGTCTTCGATCGGACCTGTGAGGTCCAACGATCGGGGGGGTCGAGTGGAAGCTGATCAGGAGTCGTCCTCCTCGGAGGATGAGACTTCCGATCAGGCCGGGGGTTCTAACTTCCGGTGGGCTTTGGAGTCGGTCGCAAGGCGTATGGACTTGCCGATCGATGCTCCAGGGCCCTCACGGGGAACCGGTAGGTTCGCGTCGGCGCCAGTTCGTAGGCCGATCCGGCTCCCTGTGGCTCCCGCGTTGGTCAAGTCCTTCGACAAGATCAACAAGGGAGTTACGGCTAAGAAGGATGTGGCTCGTACGGAGTCGACATTCCCGACTAGCCGTGTTCGATCTGAGTCGATCGACACCTATCGGACTGTAGAGTCCGAGGGTGGACATCAGACTTCCGTCCCGGTCGAAGACCCTAACCTTCACCTGCTTTCCCGGAAGCAGGGTACGGTCTGGTCAGCTTATGTGAAAAAGGCTCGCCTTTCTCACTGGCAGACGCTGTCTCATCAATTGATGGGGCAGCTCTCGTTGACGGATCACCTGACCACTTTGGTTCAGGAGTTTGTGGACGAGGCGGATCTGGAGGAGGGGAGTCGCGCCAACATTCATGCAGCACTCGGCGTCTTGGCCGGAGTGGTCCATGCTGCTGAGCGTGACAGTGCGCACCTGGGCGCACAATTGGATCTCACCATGCGTGATGCCGATCTCCGTCTGCTTGACGTTTCCGCTACGGACGTCGCTGAGCTACGTGGGAGGCCGCTTTTCTCAGGCTATACCTACGCCAACCTCTCTCGATCGGATATTTCCGTCATGCGGGAACATCTCTGGGATGAGGCTATGGCCAAGGCTTTGCTTGGGAAGTCGGCGGGGTCTGGGACAGGCAAGAAGACCAAGGGTCAGAAGCCTGCCCAACCTCAGGCACCGCATGCACCCGCTTCTGCGCAGCCGCCCTTTCGGGGGGCGCAGCCTCCCCCTCATCAGGGGGATGGCAAGCGTGGAGGCAAAGGGGGTGGACGCTTCAAGGTCAAAGGGAAATCTTCTGCTAAGAAGTGACTCGTTGCGGGAAAGCGTAGGCTCTGTGGAAGGTTCAGTTCTGTCGGAATTCGATCTTCCACAACCTGGTCCAGTCGGCGGACGCCTGGCTCAGTTCGTCCAGAACTGGAGCAATCTGGCGTCGTCAGACAATTCAGTCGTGGCATGGGTGAAGTTCGGTCTCACCTTCAGATGGGAGGCTGGAAAACCACCGATCAGACCCAAAGCGTGGTTCTTCCCTGTGCCCGGCGATCGGGAAAAGTTTCAGCTTCTGCAGCACGAGGTGCAGCAGTTGCTAGAGAAACGTGCGATCGAGGTGGTCAAGGACGAGAGAGGATTCTATTCTCTCATCTTCCTAGTGCCGAAAAAGACAGGCGGGTGGCGTCCCGTTTTCGATCTGTCAAACCTCAACAAATTCCTGATCATACCCAGGTTCAAGATGGAGTCGGCGCTTTCCGTTCAGAAAGCTCTGTCCAAGGGGAAGTGGGCAGTCAGTATCGACGTCAAGGACGCGTACTTACATGTGCCCATACACCCAGCCGATCGGCGATACCTCAAGTTCGCCTTCGAGGGTTCGGTGTATCAGTTCAGGGTACTTCCTTTTGGAGTAGCCACCGCCCCTTGCGTGTTCACCCGTATCGTAAGGACGATGGCAGCCAGGTTTCGATCGGTTGGAATTCAATTCCACCATTATATCGACGATTGGTTAATCATAGCCGACTCCCCGTCTCAGGCTATAGAGCAATCCGGGTTCGTCCTCAGGTTGGCGACCAGCCTTGGCTGGATCCCCAATTGGGCGAAGTCTCATCTGTCCCCGACACAGAGGTTCGAGTATGTCGGGGTAGATTACGATCTAGATCGAGGAGTAGCTCTTCCTCCGCGGAAGAGAGTTCTCAAGGCGAGTGCGGCGATGGATGTCGCGCTGACGCAGTCGTCGATCACAGCTCGACAGTTCTGTCCATCATCGGTCTATTGGCGTCGATGGAGAAACAGGTGCCGTTCGGCAGGTGCTTCCTCAGACCCATTCAATGGTGTCTAGCATTGCAATGGCGGATCCTCACCGATCGACTAGACCAAGTCGTATCGTTGGACGATCGTGCTCGGGAAGCAATGCATTGGTGGCGGGACCATCGGAATCTTTTCCGAGGGATGCCACTGGCGGAGTATCTGCCCGATCGGACCTTCTTCACCGATGCGTCAGAATTGGCTTGGGGAGCTCATATGGACGAGCACGAACTCTCTGCTGTGTGGAACACGAGCGAGAGGGCGTTGCACATCAATGTCCTAGAGCTGCGAGCGGTGAGACGTGCGTTCGAGATCTGGGGGCCTCAGAGTCCCCCAGGGACGAAATGGCTGGTCTTCACAGACAACAGCACAGTAGTGGCGCACATAAACAAACAAGGTGGAACTCGGTCGAGTCAGCTTTGTTTGGAGGCCGAGTGTCTGATCAGGTTTGCCTTCAAGTCCCGTCTGTTTATCAGGGCGAGGCACCTGCCGGGTCACAGGAATGTCCTGGTCCTAGCGGACGCTCTGTCGAGACCGGACAAGATCATAGGCACGGAGTGGAGTATGCATCCGGGGGTGTTTCGGCGCGTTTGTCAGGCGTTCGGGACACCGAACATAGACCTGTTCGCAACCTCTCGGAATCACAAGCTCCCGGTCTACTTCTCACCTCTGCCAGAGAGCGAGGCACTGGCTGTGGACGCGATGTCTCAGTCGTGGGACGGGATGTTCGGGTATGCGTACCCGCCAACCCGGTTCCTAACAGAAGTGCTGCACAAAGTAGCCAGGTCTCAGTGCGAGATTCTGTTGGTGGCGCCATGCTGGCCGATGCAGGCGTGGTTCCCGCTGCTACTGTCCCTCCTGATCGATGTACCACGGGTTCTCCCGATCGAGGACAGGTTGCTGAAGCAACTGGGGCGGGATATATTTCACGATTCCGTCCACGTGCTCAAATTACACGTGTGGAGGCTATCGAGCGATCCTTCCAGGAGGCAGGATTTTCTCAGCAGGTGTCCGTACATCTCGCGAGAAAGAATAGGAGATCCTCCTCTAAAACGTATGAGGCTAAATGGAGAGTATTCGTACATTGGTGTAACGGAAGGCGCATTGATCCGCTCTCTGCCCCTCTGAATGCAGTGCTAGACTTTCTCTGCTATCTCTTTGATAGGCTTAATTGGAAGCCTACTACGATCGAGGGATACAGGTCCATGCTGGGCCCTGTATTCCGTGCTAGGGGGATCGATTTAACTAATAATCGTATCCTTGCTGATCTCTTGGCGTCCTTTAGGACGCAAAGGCCACGGGGAGTTCCTACTCTACCGGATTGGGATATGGCTTTTGTGCTATATTGTCTTACTAAAGCACCTTGGGAGCCTCTCAAAAGAAGTTTCCTTGCAGAGGTTAACTCTTAAGACTTTCTTGCTAGTTATGCTAGCAAGTGGTCGAAGACGCTCAGATGTCGCTTCGATCGACGTATCGCGAGTCGCTTTTGGCGCGGATGGGTCCGTTTCCTTATACCCAGTACGTGATTTTATGCCGAAAACACGTGCTGCGGTTGAGGGCGGGAAAGCGTTCTCCCCTATCGTAATTCCGTCACTGGGCGATTACGTAGGACGGAATGAGCCGGACGCTCTATTGTGCCCGGTAAGAGCGCTGAAAATCTACATCGATCGTACCAGATCGATCAGGAAAGATCGCAAGCGGTTATTTATTTCCTATCAGCCTAATAGGGCTACGGATATCTCCACAGCTACACTATCCCGATGGGTGAAGGTTGTAGTGAGGACTGTCTATGCGGAGTCAGGTGCTGACGATCGAGTCACTTACAAAATATCGTCCCACCAAATCCGACACATCTCGATGTCTTTGGCGGCCAGGTCGAATATTCCGTTGGAATATATCGTGAGGGCTGGAATGTGGACTAATTCTACGACATTCATCGGGTTCTATCTGTCCAATGCTGCCGAACTTCAGGACCAGTCGTCCAGATTTAGACTGGGTCCGCTGGTCGTAGCGCAAGCTGTTGTTTGAACCAGCTGGACAGAAAAGTCTTGGTTTTAACGTGAACGTGTATATAAGCAACACTTTGTGTTTGTGTTTGACTTATTTATGTTACGGTCTCAAGTAGAGTTCCGTTTTCCACCGATGGGTGAAGAAGAAATTCGTGCATGTCGGAGGCAAGCGATCGCACCGCTAGGTGAGTATCTTTATTATATTACTAAAGATATATCGAAAATGTAGCATTTTAGCGATTCGCTTGAAATCAAGACTATCGTCTGTTTTCATGACCATCTAGCACTACTGCTCCACCGCCTATCCTTTGATTCTAAGGAGCATGTAGTAGTTTAGATTGGTGATGTATAAAATAAACTTCCCAAATTTTATTTGTAAATTTGCCGTTTATTGTTATTACTCACCTCTAAACTACTACAGTAAAGGCCCTCCCATCCATCCCCGCCAGTTATGTGCTAGGGGCTTCCTTTTGTCGTTTTTTGGACAGAAAAGTGAAGCTTCTGCGCAGCTGCGCGCGCATATGCGCGGCGGTTTTGGCGGCAAAAGGAGCGCTCGAGTCATGCAGGCAGACGATCGTGCCTTGCTTTCAGTACGCGAATTTCTATCCAGAACGATCCAAAGGATCGAAAAGGAGCATGTAGTAGTTTAGAGGTGAGTAATAACAATAAACGGCAAATTTACAAATAAAATTTGGGAAGTTTTTGTGTATAATATTCATAGGCCTGTTAAGGTTCTTTTTCAGTGAGTCACAGATTTGCATTTTTGGTGCCCTCCTTGTTACTGTTAGTTGTTAGCACACGTTCGTGACCATGATCTCACAATCCTCCCTTGGTCATGTTGGTGCCAGTGCCATGGAAGAACGTCCTTCCCGAAGTGCTTGGTCAACACCCTTCCTAGAGCGGAGAAACACAGCTTGTGTTTCAGTTGTCTAGACCATCGACCGGCATCTATGGAGGATTTGAGGTGTGATCTGCGTCATTCCTGGCATTCCTCTTCCTTTGTGCAAGTGACTGCAAAGTATTCTGAGGCCTCGTTGGCTCGTCAGGATGCTTTGAGGCTTGCGGAGGCTTCTGGTCCTCCGCCAGTCCGCCAGTCGCCCATGGAGGTGGAGACACCGCCGGTGACCTCACAGACCACGCCCAGTGTTAGTCAGACCCTGGGGCTAACTCAGGACATGTTCAACGCGGTTGTGCAGTCCTTCTTTGCACAGTCGCTGTCGTCCCTTCAGGGTCCCCTGTTGCCGGGACTTTCGGCCCTCTTGGGTCAGGGAGTTCCGGCTGGTTCCTTGAGTGCCCCTTCGTCGCAGGGAGAGCTTGCTCCCCCTGTTGGCAAGAAGGTGAAGTCTTCTAAGAAGAAGGCTTCGATTCTTGCTAAGGCGAAAGCGTTGCAGCAACCGCACGCTTCCTCCTTCGTCCCTCTGTTGGGGCCGATCGAGGGGGAGAGTTCCATTACCTCATCTCCTGGGCCTTTCAAGAAGAGGGAACGTGCTTCTTCCAAGCGCTTTGGTGCTGAGCCTACATTGATTTCTGATGGGGTTCAGTCCTCGACCGACCTCTTGGTGATCAGGCCTCGGACTTCGGTCGGCAGAGCATCTTGGATGGCTTGTTTGAGTCCTCAGTTTCAAGGATCAAGGGAGAGGAGTTCCTTAGGTTTGGGAGTGGGGCTCTCGATCATTACTGTGATCGGGAGTCCTCACTTGGCAGTCATGTCATCGGTCATTGATCGGGGTACGATCGGGCGGGTGGTTCTGAGGTCGTTCCGCAGGACCACTCAAGTCCTCTGTATGCTGATGTTAGTCGTCGGACGGGTGCGTTCACTGAGCAGGCATTCCCTCGTCCGTCCCTTGATGCACCCATGGGGTTATCGAGGTCCTTGTTCAGACCTGTGAGGTCCAGCGATCGTGTGTGTGTGTGGGGGGGGGGGGGGGGGGGGCTGGTGGCGAGAGGAGGGCGATCATGAGTCGTCCAGATCCATGAGATGGATTACTGTATTACTGCTTTGGATTACTGTAAACGTATGAAATTTTTCGATGTATTAATTTCGCGAATTTCTCGTTTGAAAAAAAAACACGAAAATATATATACGCGAATACATGTACCCGTTTATTCAATCAGAAGGACGACCATTCACAGCAGTCACGAACTTAAATCCACGCGAACATGTTGAGATGTTGAAAACGCGAACATTGATACTCACGAAATTTTATACATTTACAGTATATTATTATTACATGTATTTTGAGTCGGTGGCGAGGCGTATGGACTTGGGCCCTCACTGGGTAATGGTAGGTTTGCGTCGGCGCCTGTTCGTGAACTGATCCGGCTCCCTGCGGCTCCTGTGTTGGTCAAGTCTTTCGACAGGATCAACAAGGGAGTTACGGCTAAGAAGGATGTGGCTCGTGCGGAGTCGACATTCCCGACTAGCCGTGTTCGACCTGAGTCGATCGACACCTATCGGACTTTGGATTCCGAAGGGGGACTCCTTTCCGGTCAAAGACCCTAACCTTCACCTGCTTCCCCAGAAGCAGGAAACGATCTGTTCCACTTAAATGTACTTCCAGTTCTGCCTCAACTAACATCACCCACCACGTGACTCATATTACTGAAATCGTGATCAAAATCTTCGGCCATTTACGAAGGGAGTGCCTATTTGATTCAATATCTCGAAACCCATTGAATGTATTTTGTAAAATTTGTTTGAATTCACTGGAAACATTCATACACGTAATAGACTAAATGAAAGCACTTTCATCAGTATGCTACTACCTGTACATGTAGGTCTTTAAATAGATTGTCAATCCACTATGTACATGTATTGTAATATCAGATTGTCAATTGGTTGTTTTCGGGCCGTGGGGCTACACTGGGCTGCCAGTTGAATGCTGAATTGATGAGTGGGGGTGTTCAGAAGGTGAAATCTTTTGTTATAAAAATGGTAAAGCAGTACAGGGTTAAATATCGTTGCGCAGGGATGGGTACATGTACCACATCTACATGATGTACTTGTAAGGCTACATGTACATGTAGGCTAGGCTAGGCGACGCAGAACGTTACATGTACATGTACATGTAGATAGCTTTCATTCACCCTCAGGACATAAGTCCTTCGAACATGTTTTCAACAAATCAATCAAAATCTTCCACAACTGTTCCCTCTAGGACTCTTCTGTATACTGAGGGGACAAAGGGGATACACGTACCTAGATGATAAATGATCGATGACTTCATCACTGAAAGTACATGTACAATGTATACATGTACAATAAAATAGAAACTTAGAATTGTGTGTCCAGCTGTTTGATCTGGATGTGAACTTGTGAAAGGGAATTTAAAGTACACATGATACATTTAGCCTATGAAAGACCTGACATGTATCCAAAGTCACCAGATGTATCGTATACAGTGGGTATTTTATAGTTCAAAGAATGGAGAATTTGTAGTAGGATTAATGATATCTGAGGCCGTATACTCACAGATTCAATAGCCTGCTTGACTTACATGTATCAGGGGGGGGGGGGGGGGGTTAAATGGACTGGGCGCTGAAATGTATCATAAGTGAGTGGGATACATTTACGTGTACACGTACATGTTGTAGTTAAAAATAACCAATGATAACAAGTACCCAGAAAGAACTAGACGTCAAGGCCTAAAGATGCCTTGGAGGCATTTCGGTGTGATGAATAATTTATAATACTAGATATCGACGAAAATGAAAAATGTCGACAAATTTCGGGTCAAGGTCAAAGTTCATCCATAATACCGGTAGACATGTTTGTCTAGGGGGACGAGTCCGAAAATACTATCCGTTTCGCTCTACGACGCACCGTTTCCGAGATATCGACGAAAACAAAAACTGCCGACTCGGCAAAAAAATTTCGGGTCAAGGTCAAAGTTAATCCATAATACCCCTTAGACATGTTTGTCTAGGGCGACGAGTCCGAAAATAACGTCCGTTTCGCCCTACGACGCACCGTTTCCGAGATATTGACGAAAACGAAAAATGCCGACTCGGCAAAAAAATTTCGGGTCAAGGTCAAAGTTCATAATAATTCCCCTTAGACATGTTTGTCTAGTGGGACGAGTCCGAAAATAACGTCCGTTTCGCTCTACGACGCACCGTTTCCGAGATATCGACGAAAACGAAAAATGAAGACTCGGCAAAAATATTTCGGGTCAAGGTCAAAGTTCATCAATAATTCCCCCCTTAGACATGTTCGTCTAGTGCGACGAGTCCGAAAATAACGTCCGTTTCGCTCTACGACGCACCGTTTCCGAGATATCGACGAAAACGAAAAATGCCGACTCGGCAAAAAAATTTCGGGTCAAGGTCAAAGTTCATCCATAATACCCCTTAGACATGTTTGTCTAATGCGACGAGTCCGAAAATAACGTCCGTTTCGCTCTACGACGCACCGTTTCCGAGATATCGACGAAAACGAAAAATGCCGACTCGGCAAAAAAATTTCAGGTCAAGGTCAAAGTTCATCCATAATACCCCTTAGACATGTTCGTCTAGTGCGACGAGTCCGAAAATAGCGTCCGTTTCGCTCTACGACGCACCGTTTCCGAGATATCGACGAAAACGAAAAATGCCGACTCGGCAAAAAAATTTCGGGTCAAGGTCAAAGTTCATCCATAATACCCCTTAGACATGTTCGTCTAGTGCGACGAGTCCGAAAATAACGTCCGTTTTGCTCTACGACGCACCGTTTCCGAGATATCGACGAAAACGAAAAATGCCGACTCGGCAAAAAAATTTCGGGTCAAGGTCAAAGTTCATCCATAATACCCCTTAGACATGTTCGTCTAGGGCGACGAGTCCGAAAATAACGTCCGTTTCGCTCTACGACGCACCGTTTCCGAGATATGCAGGATGAATCAAGGATGACTCAGCAAAAAATTATTTCGACCTCTAGGTCAAAGGTCGTTTGAGGTATCGATCCCAAAATCAATAGGGTTCTTCCCTGGTGATATATAAACCTCCGTGCAAAATTCTGCAACTTTTGCCTGAATATTTTTTGAGTTATCGTCCGGAAACCAAGTTCCTCGATTTCATCCTCACGGACCTCACGGACCTCGGAGCCGGATCAAAAAAAAAAGTACACCCTAGAGATGTTTGTCTAGGGTGACGAGTCCGAAAATAACGTCCGTTTCGCTCTACGATGCACGGTTTCTGAGATATGCAGGAAGCCTCAAGGATGAATCAGCAAAAAATTATTTTGACCTCTAGGTCAAAGGTCGTTTGACGGATCGATCCCAAAATCAATAGGGTTCTTCCCTGGTGGCATATGAACCTCCATGCAGAGTTCTGCAACTATTGCATAAATATTTTTCCAGTTATCGTCCGGAAACCAAGTCTCAAAATTAGCCTTGATTTCATCCTCACGGACCTCACGGACCTCGGATCCGGCTCAAAAAGAATAGGGTTCTTCCACATATCATTTCTGACTTGTGGTGAAAATTTGACAAGGATCCGTCAAGGCAATCTAAAGTTATCGTCCGGAAACCAAAAGTGGCGGAAGAAGAAAAAAAAGAAAAAAAAAAAAGAAAAAAAAAAAAAAAAAAAAAAAAAAAATTCTGCTAAAACCATAAAGGCATTTCTGCCGAAATGCCTTAATAATATAAAATTGCTTGGCTGTCATGTATTCACATAGGAACACGGAATGTACCCTGTTTTGTGAGCCAATACTTTGGTCACATTTTGGTGACTGTTATCACGTTATAAGATAAGACACGTGTTCTGCAGGTGGGTGAGTTATTTCTCAAGTGTGTGAATTATGTGTTTGTGTAGTGTCCCAGAGATCTAGATGCAGGTGTCGGCCAGGTGTGTTAGCCTACAGTCTGTCCACTGTCTGCAGATACATGTACATGTGATAAAACATCAAGTGATTATGTGGAGATATCATGAATATTGTACCTGCAGTTGATGAACTTGTGATCTACATGTATTTGTTTATCATACGGTAGATTACAAGTTGATGCTCCATTTTCATTTCCCAACATTTTTTTTCAAGAAAAAATCTATTACCAGTAATCTAATAATAAATGTCTACCAATTAAAACTACACCCCCCATCATTCTTCTGGTTCCATTGTTGTGTCCCTGTTTCAGATCACCTTTAAACTAAATCAATACCATAAATATTGATTAACATGATTAAGGACAGATGAATTGACAAAAAATGTAATTGATGAAAAAATAAATTCATGAGTATTGAATACATGTAAATGGATAGTATATGTACAGATACTAGAAACTTTGATGCAGGATTTTAACTGTACATGTGATTTTATAATCAAAATTTCACTGAAAAAAGCATTTGAATTTATGTGAAACTGAAAATATCATGTACATAATTTACAAGATCTGCTTGTATACTCATAACTTCCTTTCATCATGTGCATGAAGTAGAGAGCTACAATGTACCGTACCAATGGAGGCTGCCTCACAGCTTTTCTCGTCTTGTTCAAGGTGGTCCAGCCCTGAGATACAAGTGTTTATTTAGGCATGAATAAGGTGTCTAGGTATTCTTTCTGTGGTGATACTCACCGTGATAGAACATGATTTCACAGGTGATGTCTGTAACTTTATAGTGGGACTTGAGTTGTGATTTTTGGGGCAGGGGGGTGGTGGGGATGGTGGGGGGGGGGGGGGGGGAGTGTGATATGGTACATGTACCTACTTGTATAGGAGTTGGAAAGCTGATGATCTAAAATGGGGTATCATGAGGACAATATCTGTAGGTAGGAACTAGTATACATTAAAAATATATATGTGGAATAGAGCAATTACTTTGTGTGGTGTGTTACGATAACACTGGGGGCGGTATCGAGCCAGTTCATGGAGTTACATGTTGTTATAACTTATAAATGCGAAGAACTCTCACAGAGGCAAAACAAAAAAGCACGGGTTCGCTTGATAGCTGAAACATGGTGATAGTTTTTATCAGGTATCCTATTTCCTGGTAGGGCGTGGATATATAGGTACCTGTAGTCGCTGGTACATACCGGACCGGTATATTGTATGTTCTGGTACATGATGGGCATGTGGATAGATCAGAATGGGAGTACGGAAGTTAACATGTAGACTCATTGATGTAAATGTGCATATTTCATGTACAAGTAGATACCAGGTATACATGTTATGTTCAAAAGGGCAAGGAAAAAAATTTGTTAGAGGTAACAGTAACTTCATTTTAACAAAATGTGCAATGTAAAAGGATACATGTATATTAAAAATATTGCATTTCCTGTGGATATTCTGTTTGACCTACAACGTGTGCCAAACAAAATAAAAATAACCTAAACACCAGTGTAAATGTCTTTATTTACCGTTTTATTGGGACACTCTGTACATGTTTAGATGTATGCTGTATTGATAAAAATAATGCTGCACCTTCGATAACTGCCAAATGGAGAACGTCAGGAAATACACTCGAATCAAACTACATGTATGCCGGATTCAAGCAGCTGAGGAAAAAACTATTCACTTCCAGCTTGATTTGCATTGCCTTTCGGACTACTGAATGTGATAGATGGGGATCTGGAAAGCTTGATACATGTAACAGTGGCCATGATAGCAAATGGTGTTTACAATGTTTACATAGTGTTTACTTGTAAAGAATTTTGTGGCTGTTGAGTGGATCAGAGAATGGATACCTTGCTGGTTTTACAGCCAAAGCAGCTGTTCATACATGTACATAGATCTATCAGAGCTTTCTTCTACATGTAATGTACACGTGCTTTACTTTTCTTTTACAGGGTAAACGTGATGGTGATTCACGGAAGATACATGTAAGTGCCAGACCATGTTTGAGATTCGCCCCTGACACGTGAGACAGGGGGACATGCAGGGATAATCTACCAGCAATCCTGCGTAATCAGACTAGGAATACAAATCAAATGGTAACCATGGCAGATACTGGTACCATCAGGCAGCAGCTCCATGGCAACATCTCCTTGTTGCTAATGGCGACGGTCTCCATCATCCTCGTCCTCCCGTTGCTACCGACTACGGAGTCGTGCGAGGAAGTGCTCTGTGCGTCGCTGGTCAGCAAGTGTCTCTTACTGAAGTCGTGTGAGTGTAACATGGTGGACCAGGCAAACTGTACGTGCTGCAAGGACTGCCACCGATGTCTGTCCAAACTCTACACCGAGTGCTGCGACTGTGTCGGTCAGTGTTTTTTGTAGTAATACATATATTTAATATTCATGCACATGATAATGCAATGTACATGTAGATAAAATTATCAATCACCTTGATATCCTTATAAAAATCATGTTTCGTGTACATGTACTTATCTTGATATGAATTTATGGCTTAAATGTATCTGTGTACAAGTTACATTTGTATAGACATGTGCATGGAGGAAAAATTACAGTCAGAAGTAGAGATGACATTGTGTTGCTGCATTTCTTGTCATTGTCAATTGCAAATCTTGAAACCATTTATTACCTACATGTATACATGTACCCCCCCCCCCCCCCATCCCCTCCTAACCCCCTGACCCCCCACGGACCCTCCCAGGAATGTGCCCATCACGGAGCCAGAACTCGTACAAGGAGACGCTGGAGACTGCGAGCTCTATCGAGGAGCTGCCGGACCCGATCCCGGCGCTGTTCTCGGCCCTGACGGACGAGGAGGACCCCGAGGGGCGCTGGTCCATCTACACGTACCCAGCCCACCTCGACCTGCTCTACTTCAAACCCCGTGGGTCCCCGGACAGCACGCTCGACCTCAACGCAGATCTCGGTATGTACCGTTACCACAGCATGCACAGGGACATACAGTGTACAAGTATGTGCTCTTCGCTGGTGGTGTTCACAGATCGCCTCAGGGTTTTCAACTTGTATACAACATTCTACTGAATTCCACAAATTTCACGGCAATTTGCTTCCTTCAACTTTTCAGTGTGCGTACATTTGTACATTTGTGATTTAGTGCTAAGAGAAAGCTATGACTAAGCTATTCAGTATCCGCACGTCATGTACTGCCTCTCACCTGGTGTGAAAATGATGTGTTTTCAATAATATTCAATTCCATTCATATGTATATTTGTTAAACCAGCCTAATCATTCAAAATTTTCTCTCTCAATCTACATGTAGAAGCTACGAACCCGCACCCAATCCGCCACGGTTCCCACCATCTCCACCCGGACCCCACAGCGACTCCCTCCACGGCCATGAACTGTACCGTCGCTTACCACGCGTCCTGTATGTCCATCAACAAGTGCAAGGCGTCTTGTCAGTCGATGGGGGCTGCTCGCTACCGATGGTTCCACCAGTATGGCTGCTGCGAATGCATTGGCAGCACATGTCTTCACTTTGGAAAGGGCGAGGCGCTTTGTACGAAATGCCCGCAGCCGGAGGATGAAGTCGAGGAAGAGGGTGGCTACTATTACAGCGATTATTATTCGGAAAGCGAAGGGGCGGACTTTTACGCGGAAGGTGTGTACAAGGAGGAGAATAATTATGGATTTGGTGGCGGCGGCGGCCCACAGGAAGGGACGGAAGGAGTGAAGCAAGCACTGGAGGGTACGCATAAAAGTCGCCATCATAACACCGGGAACAAAGGTGGAGTGTGACCTCCAAATGATAGGATATGTGCCTTTTGTCATGTTTGTGTTGTGCCTGAATAGACCAGGTGGACTGAATCCAAGAAATTTTTTGAACTGTTCGCCATTTTGGATCAGTGTTTAGTGATGAAATATGTACTTTTGATCATGTTGATGGCATTTTGACCCGTGTGAATTTTGACCTGTGGATTCTTGGTGTGCATTTAAAGAATGTGAGGCAAGAAATATTCTGTTTTTACAGTTATTGTTGGTGCATGTACATTTTTGGTAAAATGTGACGAAGTCACTGCTGTACAATTTTTTGTCGAGTTTTCCCATGATGCTTTTGTTTATCAGTGAGCTTCAATACATGTACATGTGATTTTATCACAGCAGCAGAACCCCCCGATCTCATTTTGGTCCTGTACAAGTCTGTTCTTCTGTGTATCGTTGACTGTTAAACTTCAGAATATACAGGATAATACAGTTACTCCTATCAAAGATTTTCTATACCAAGATAGTCCATTCAGGCCAAAACGGAAGTGAACATTTGGGTAATGTCAATCCTGGTGGTGAGACTAAAAGCTTGATGTATCCCCTATGGTGATGGTGGTTTCCATTCATAATTTCATCCATAAAAAAACACAATTGTAGTAATTCCTCAGTCCAATCACCAGGGGGATTGTTCGCTCCCTTTTTGGACGGAGTGGGCTATCTTTGTATAGAAAATCTTTGCTGGTACTTAGCATTTGAGGAAAAATCTGCTTTGGAAAGGTCAGATTTTAACATAACCCAGCATATTGTATTCATGGATGAGTTAAAGCGTGGCTGCACACATGTAAAGCCATACCTGTCAAGAAAATCACGCACTGGTAAATGGAGAAATGTTTAGTTTTTGCACATCAAGACATTGAACATAGTGTTGTTGATATTCTAAAAGTACATTTCAAATCTGTGACTCACCTACAGCTGACCTCTACTAAAATTTACAGTATAGAATTAGTTTGGATTATGTATGTAACTAATGCAAGAGAAACCAAAACTGTGGAGTAATTCTTTAGTGCAGATGATCTTACTTTTTGAAGTACATAGGTATGGCACATGTATCTTGGGTAAAATATACAGTGGTCCCTGTAAGATAAGACCTCACCTTTTGCAGAGAAAATGAGGTCTTATCTTACAGGAAGTCTTATTTTACAGGTTTGTTTACATGTTAAATTGATCTTTGGGGAATACAAAAAAGTCTTTACAGACAGGGAAGTTTTATTTCGGAGGTGTCTTATCTTACAGGGACCACTGTATCTGCATATAACCTCGAATGATCAACTGTTGCAAATCTTGTACAATGTGATCCTATAATTTTAATTTCCGTCTTCAACAGACACCATACAGTCATGTTAAAGCTAGGATGCAAAATTGATATATGTAAAGAAAATAATACATGTATCCATGCATCTGCAACATTTGTTTTGGTAAATTTATGGATCATGTAGAAACTAGTTCATTGTGCTGTAGGTTTTAAACATACTGCTAAGCCTTAAAGTTTCTGTATTTATTGCTGAAAATGTATAGAACCTTACTTGTACATGTAAATGTACATGTTTCGTAAAAAAAAATTGTAAAAATGTCCAAGTGTCCACCATTTGTGCTTGTGTCTTACTTTTGATAAATATCATTGTCAAATCGCATTTCTGTTGTACGTCTATTTCCATGGGTGATTGAACTTAACATATTTGCAAACACATAGGATGGATTCATCTAGAGCTAAACTTGATGCTGTATTGGCAGTATCAAAAACAGCAATATAATTCAAAATATTTTATTTTCGCACTCCACACAACCATGTATATACATGTACACTGCGCATTGTCTGGTTCAACATGTCACGATACTGTATATTCTACACAAACGTGCACACAGGCAAATTTACAATTAACACCGGTAATCACAAATAATGACTATAAAACATGCAGAATGAGACCAATATCACACATTGTGCTGTTGCATTTGTATCATAACCGTGTAATATGGGAACTGAGAGAAATCTTACTTGGATTTTTTTAAAAAGTAAACCCGGTTCATTATGACGGTGACATTATGACAGGAATTGACATACCTACATGTGGCTTTGCACCAAGGTATTATTAGTGATGAAATATGCATGGATATTGGTATAACATATCACAAGACCACCTCAAGCTTTAGTAATAATAATATCCTTATACAGCATGTAATAATCATTGAACAATCTACAGGTGATACATGTCCATGTTCCACAAGAACATTCTCATGACACAAACACACTCATTTTGTGATCAAAAACAGCAGTTGCAACCAACATGTTATAGTGTGTATTCTCCAAAGAAATAAATGAAGTACAGTGCGCTTATAGCCCTGATAAACGGGACGCAGCATACGGTATGTGTACGGTATGTTTATACAGGGTGCATAATTTGATAGCAATTGCAACATTACCTGAATGTAAAATGTGTGGTTCGATACAGTAACACAGTAGTACAACCGGTTGTATACATATACATATAGGTACCTGGGTATCAGCCACACTGTTGAATCATTCCAAACTCGATATATACACATGAAATACTATGAATACTGCCATAAACTAAAAATTATAACACAGAAAATGTTAGGAGCCTTTCTTGTATTGTTCTAGCCAATCGTTCAGTTTCTTCCACATCTCCGTCGGTTCATCCACACGCGGAATCTGAAAAAAAGTTATTTTAACAAAGAAAATGAAATTTCCATACCATGATTTTTCTACAAAATCACAGTGAAGAGAAAGAATAGTAGAAGAATGCAACTTTTTTTTTTGAGTAGACTGCCTACCTTGTAGTTTTGATCAGCATAGATGCCCGCATACAGTCCAGCACCAAACAGCAACACCTGAAAAACAATTTTCAACATGAACAAACAGATCACGACAAAATCATAATATATATATAGATATATTCTGCATGAATTGTGCCACTACAGACACACAAATCTAGAGCTAGTGTTTTGATGTGACATGTTACATGTTCGTTGTTGGACATAACTGGGGCTTCAAATTAGGCCATATCGTCATATAAGTCACGCTTATTTTGGACGTTATGATTTTGGTGTGTGACTATGTTCGCCGCCACCACCTCCCTCCAGGATTCTCCAAGATATATAGAAGTTGACTCAAAACATTAAAATGGTGTTATTATTTTAACTGAATAAGCCTCATCATAATGTAGGGGGACTTATTTCACGAGAATGCCCAAAATTAGACAAAGTCCTGGCGAGTTTTTAACTCGTTTTGAGCGGTTACCAAGTGATAAGGCCGCCAAAGCGATCAGGCCGCATATTATCATACCGTTATGCACGAGTGTCATAACACTCGTCATCCATCACTTAACCTGTAGTTTGATAGTTTTTCAATGGCGGCCTGATCACTTGGGTGGCCTTATCACCTGTACCCCGTTTTGAGCTGTCAAACAGCGAATGGATTTCATTCGAATCGAGGGACACTTTTTGTAATGCATGGAACTTCCGTCTTTCGGACCTGCGGTCCTCGGGACACCCGAAAACGAGTTTCAAGTTCCGAGTTTCAATTTCCGAGTTTCAAGTTCCGAGTTCCAAGTTCCAAGTTCCGAGTTCCAAGTTCCACATTTAAAGTCCCATGAAAGTGCAGTTATCGTTCTTATATTTCTGCATCAGGTCTCTCCAACTCATAAAATCACTTTCTTGTGCCACCTTTCAATATCACAAAGTCGAAAATTAACCTTCCAAGCTAATGCCTGGTACGCGCGGACCTCAGAGTGCCACGCGGGAATGATTTGAAATTTCGGATAGTTTGCGGATTTGGGTGTTATTCGTTCGATTCTATTTAGTTCAAATGTATTTTTTATATCATTTCTATATCTTACATTCACAACATTAAATACAAATGATGGGAAAATTGAAAAAAATTTGGCCAAGGGCCAAAGATAGGTTACCGGACAATGTTTAATATTTTAGATGTTAGCCAGGTCACTGGTTGAATTCAAGGTCAAGAGAATATTCAGCATATATAACATTAAGCATATATCATGTTGACAGTTGATTGCTAAGCTGTAAATTCAATAATCAGCGAGATATTAGCAATTTTGTGCTGTGGCCTTGAAAATGAAGGGGCAAAGGTCAAATTCAAGGTCATCAAAATATTCAGTGTACAGTGGTCCCCCTCAGATAAGACCTACCCTTCTGCCACAAAATTAAGGTCTTATCTAAGGGGATGTCTTATGAGAAGGGTTCATTTACATGTTAAAGTCATCCTAGCGCCACAAGAAAAAGTCTTTACAGAGGGGGAAGTCTTTATTGAGGGGGGTCTTATCTGAGGGGGACCACTGTATATCATTTTCTATATCATGTCCACAATTGATTCCCAAGCCATACAGTCAATAGAGGAGCAAGATATGAGCCAGTTTGTCCTTGGACCTTGAGAATGAGGTCAGAGGTCAAATTCAAGGTCCGAGAATATTCAGCATATATCATTTCCTACATGTCCACAATTGATTCCTAAGCTGTAAAATCGATAATACGTGAGATATTAGCCATTTTGTCCTGTGACCTTGAAAATGAGGTGAAAGGTCAAATTCAAGGTCATGACAATAATCTGCATATATCATTTCCTATATGTTCATAACTGATTCCTAAGCTGTGAAGTCGATAACAAGCGAGATATTAGCCATTTTGTCCTATGACCTTGAAAATGCCGTCAAAGGTCAAATTCAAGGTCATCAGAATATTCAGCATATGTCATTTCCTATATGTCCACAATTGATTCCTAAGCTGTAGAGTCGATAATAAGTGAGATATTAGCCATTTTGTCCTGTGACCTTGAAAATGAGGTCAAAGGTCAAATTCAAGGTCATGACAATAATCTGCATATATCATTTCCTATATGTTGATAACTGATTCCTAAGCTGTAAAGTCGATAACAAGCGAGGTATTAGTCATTTTGTCCTATGACCTTGAAAATGGGGTCAAAGGTCAAATTCAAGGTCATCAGAATATTCAGCATATATCATTTCCTAAATGTCCACAATTGATTCCTAAGCTGTAGAGTCGATAATAAGTGAGATATTAGCCATTTTGTCCTGTGACCTCGAAAATGAGGTCAAAGGTCAAATTCAAGTTCATGACAATAATCTGCATATATCATTTCCTATATGTTGATAACTGATTCCTAAGCTGTAAAGTTGATAACAAGCGAGATATTAGTCATTTTGTCCTATGACCTTGAAACAGTCAGGAACAGATACAAATTTGGTAATTGTTATGAATTACCAAAATATGAAATTTTGACATCATTTGGAAATAACACAAAACGGAAATGGCAAATATACATGACCATTTCGTGATATTTTAGCAATTACCTATTTTGGTAACTTCAGTCCAATTTTCTTGTTCGGATGCCTGCTGTGAATTGCCTGCTGTGTACGGATTGCTACAAATCTATTGAGAGTACACCACATGGTGTAAGCTCTCTTTTGTCAAGTTTATAGCAATCCGTACACAGCAGGCAATTCACAGCAGGCATCTGAACAAGAAAGTTACACTGAAGTTACCAAAAGAGGTAATTGTTAAAATATCACAAAATGGTCATGTATATTTGCCATTTCCGTTTTGTGTAATTTCCAAACGATGTTAAAACTTCATATTTTGGTAATTCATAACAATTACCAAATTTGTATCTGTTCCTGACTGTGAAAATGGGGTCAAAGGTCAAATTCAAGGTCATCAGAATATTCAGCATATATCATTTCCTATATGTCCACAATTGATTCCTAAGCTGTAGAGTCGATAATAAGCGAGAAATCAGCCATTTTGTGCTTTGACCTTGAAATTGAGGTCAGAGGTCAAATTCAAGGTCACGAGAATATTCAGCATATATCATTTCCTTTATGTCCACAATTGATTCCTAGTCTCTAATCTCAATATTAAGTGAGATATTAGGCATAATGTGTCCCATTATAAAGCATAGGAGAATTTAACATGGGAAAGTCCCATTTGGGCCGAGTTTGGGCCAAAATGGTCCACTTCGAGGGATTCAAGCGCAACGAAATTTATAGTCATCATAGGAGTACATATCAGGAGTGTTATGTATCAAAAAGAAAAAAAGTTACTGAACAGATTTTGAGAAAATGGCCACCAAAGTCCAAAATCAGGCATTTTTCGTCGAAAACGGCCGCCATTTTGAAAAAAATGCAAAAATAAAAAAACTAAAAAATACCTCCTTCTTGAATTATTCTTAAGTAGTTTTGTGCAAAATTTCAGAAGAATTCGCCCGTAAACAAAAAAGATAAAAATGTGGACGACGACGGACGCAACGCCATGCCAATAGGTTATCGGACCATAGGTCCGGTAACCTAATGAAAATAATACTTATTGCATTATGACAGAATAAATTCGGATCTTGTCAATTTCTTTCATTGAATAATTGTTCAGGCATCACCAACGAACTATGCTGTGGATGACTGAACAAATATTTAATAGAAGAAGTTGATACTTATAATTTATTCGAACGTGTAACATATAGTGGTGCTGAGCCTTCAAACTGACGCCATATGATCCCTCGTCTCTGCAACTTTTAGACTCAATGTTCAAAGAACTCCTGAAAAAGCGTGGCATGTGTAGAAATACCGTAAAACTTCTACATGTTCTAATAGACGCTGGATTCCTAATAGACGCCGGGGGTTCAGGTATACTGAAATTTATAGACGCCGGGTTCTGATAGACGCCGGGTCTATACGTACATTGTGTAACATAGCAACGTATAGATATTAATATCGACAACGTCAACGCGTCCCAGTCGGGAATTTCCAGCTTTTAATATCTAAACTGTCGTCCGATTTGTCATATCGTAACACAGGCCTCACTAATTCCAATAAACGCCGGGTCCAGACAACGACTGAAATCAAGAAACGCCGGGTTCTTATAAACGACGGGTTCTAATAGACGCCGAGTCTAGAGTGTAACTGAAATCAATAGACGCCCGGGCGTTTATTAGAAGTTTTAGGGTACTGACTGAACACCGACGACACCTTTTTCTTAAACGCGGAACTTGGAACTTGGAGCTTGGAACTCGCTTTCGGGTGTCCCGCGGTCCTCAGCAGGTATCCACGAAACTGAACTTCTTTGTCTAGGCCCAAATGACCAACCAATTCAATCAATCTCATTGATTCAAACACAGTCACTGAGTCAGTGGTTCACGGACATTGCAACGATCATATACATGTACTACATGTATATGATCGTTGCAATGTCCGTGAACCATCTACATGATGTAGATATAGATCTAGTCAATACAATACAGCGCGTGCACAGCAGGTGCACCAGAGGAGCACAGTGTCAGTGACAATCAGGCATAATCGTGATATAATCCCCAGCGGGGAGGGGTATTTGTAACTGACAGAAACGTTGTTTTTGTGTGCCTTTTTTGTTTTCGTTTTCCCAAAATGTCCCGGAAGTGATTATGAGAACATGAGAAAACACCGACGACAATAATGTTGTCGGCCCTATATATACTCGTGAAATAGTCCCCGGTCAATACATATACAACACTTTTAACCTTAGTGCGGGGACTATATCACGAGTATATATCAGGGGCTAACTCCACTTTAGAAGCTGAAGAGGGCGACGGATATGATGGGGTTAGAGTAAAAAATGGGGAGATGTTTTTTTGGGGGGAATATCTACGTCGGATTGGTCGGGTGTGTAATTTGAAGGGCTGTGGAAATAGTCCCCGGGGACTGTTTTCACACTATGTATATCGTAGGTATTACAGTATTGC
Source organism: Terebella lapidaria (assembly GCA_949152475.1). Classification (NCBI taxonomy): domain Eukaryota; kingdom Metazoa; phylum Annelida; class Polychaeta; order Terebellida; family Terebellidae; genus Terebella; species Terebella lapidaria. The sequence goes on along the minus strand of OX424564.1, from coordinate 20,516,613 downwards.
GGGGACTATATCACGAGTATATATAAGGGGCTAACTCCACTTTACAAGCTGAAGAGGGCGACGGATATGATGGGGTTAGAGTAAAAAATGGGGAGATGTTTTTTTGGGGGGAATATCTACGTCGGATTGGTCGTGTGTGTAATTTGAAGGGCTGTGGAAATAGTCCCCGGGGACTGTTTCCACACTATGTATATTGTAGGTATTACAGTATTGCGGGGACTATATCACGAGTATATATAAGGGGCTAACTCCACTTTAGAAGCTGAAGAGGGCGACGGATATGATGGGGTTAGAGTAAAAAATGGGGAGATGTTTTTTTTGGGGGGAAATATCTACGTCAGATTGGTCGTGTGTGTATTTTGAAGGGCTGTGGAAATAGTCCCCGGGGACTGTTTCCACACTATGTATATTGTAGGTATTACAGTATTGCGGGGACTATATCATGAGTATATATGAGGGGATAACTCCACTTTAGAAGCTGAAGAGGGCGACGAATATAATGGGGGTAGAGAAAAAAATGGGGAGATGTTTTTTGGGGGGAATATCTACGTCGAATTGGTCGTGTGTGTATTTTGAAGGGCTGTGGAAATAATCCCTGGGGGCTGTTTCCACACTATGTATATTGTACGTGTTACGTTATTGCGGGGACTATATCACGAGAATATATAAGGGGCTAAGTCCACTTTACAAGCTGAAGAGGGCGACGCATATATATATTGTACTTTATTCCGTAAAAATATCAAACGGAATAAGCAGCAAGTTTACATATATTGGTGTATATAAATGAATTGCATGAAATCAATATATCAATATATTGTGCGCTTTATTCCGTAAAGAAATCAAACGGAATAAGCAGCATGTATAAATATATTGGTTATAAATGAACTAGATCTACTGATATTTTTAGAATCGGTGTTTAGGTACAAATCTGCCATATTAGGCCTACAGGGGACGTAAATGATCGTAAACGCAATTTGCGGTTGGTAAATGGACTTGAAGTTATTGTCATGAAAAAAAGAAAGAAAACTGCATAAACAAGAAGTGTTTGGCAAATAGTCACCGGCGGGACTAAAAACAAAGGAGAATTAGATCTACATAAAAAAAAGTGTATGGGAAATAGTCCCCGGCGGGGACTATATCACGATATCGCCGACAATCATGATCTGATGATGGACACTGATCATGGACACAATAAATTACTCACTCCTTTTATGAGACCCATAGCGAGGAAAAATTGAGATGAGCACTGGAAAAGTTCAATGACAAAACTGACAACTTTTGTTTACAAAATTTTCCTGTCAAAATTTCACTCGCCAGGGGGGCGGGTCAATTATTCGCTAGGTGGCGCCTTGCATACTGTTGCTCGCATTCGGTAGATGTCGCCGTAGGGCGGCGAAAATTTGCAGAAAAGGGCCATGAAAAGAAATAAAAATATATCAGGCACAGTGATTGTTCAATTATCCTTTTCGAATTTAGGGCGTGGCGCCTATTCAGTTTGGCACTATACGATAATATGATGTATGTTCTATGAAATCGAAGAATATCTATGGTCCCTATTTCCTATAATTGCAATATATTGCTATATTTTCCATTGCTTTCGAGAAAAATATTCTCAGTTTGATCAAATAAAATAGTTGTCTCCAGGATCCTAAAGTCAAGTTCAACACAAAACCTCACATTTTTGGCACAAGTTCGTTTAGGATGGTCGGATCAATTAAAAATTTAGTTTGTTTCCAGGTGGCATTAAACCATATTTTTTGGACCAAATTTCAGACTCCTATCTGAAAATTGAAAAAGTTGGCAATCTATACTGCCCAGGAAACATGTCAGTACCGGCCCAGTACCCTATTTCTGACGGTATAGTCATGTTCATACCTCACATCGGCAACCATTATTTAGCCAATACTGGCCTTGTATCGGTTGTCATTATCAGCTGCTAATATGTTATTATGCAGAGCATAGAGACGCAGCGAGCGGAAATGCAGATTTCTTGTGTAGGCCTATATTCCTCTAAACACGTATTATAGTCGTATTAATTATTATCATGTTAATGGGCATATGTATGCCGGTGTATTACTGTATGTATATGATATAAATACACTGCAATGATGCTGATAGATCTAGGCCTAGAAGATTGCCAAAAAATATTGGCGAATACTTGCAAGCGGTTGAATAAAAAAACTGTTTGAATCAGGCTCATGGACAGTCAGTGGGCCTAGATCTATGTGTGTAACAATAAAACTAAAAAAAAAGCTTTCATCATAACCAACTGTTGTTATTGTATCTACATATTCAGAAGGCTCCTCTTCCACTAGCTGCGTCCCTATGGTCTGCATAATAACATATTAATATGAAGGTGTGTTATAATGCTACATCCCGAAATGTTGACGAATTTAGGACATTTGGCTCGCATGCAGATAATCAACTCACTGATTCAGCAGCACTGTAACCTCAATTAAGACGCGGTGAGAACGAACGGGAAGATAGCTGTAACCTCAAGATGCAACAGTTACTATAGGAGATTAAATGGGAGTCAAATTACTCAAGACTTCTGACATGAGGTTTGATAGGTAAGAAAGGTGACCCATTATGGGCGATATTTGTCCCTCTAGATAATCAATATAATGATTGAGTTTATGAGTAACACAAAATCATAAATGCAGCAAATTCATCATGACCACTATTATTTCTGAACTTGACAACTTACTATAAGAAACTACCTGGGAATACATATTGCCCAAGACTAACTGCATGAGATTCAATGGATATTATGTGATTAGAATTTCATGAGCGAAATACACTTAAAAACGTTAATTACAGCTGTATCACATAATGAAGTTCTTTAGTTGAATTTTAAAAAAAAAAAACACACACATTTTTTTCATAACCGTTTTGATAGGAAACTAACTTCTGTGAACTGTGATAATCAACGATAAGAATATATCAGTAACACAAAGTGATAAAGGCAGATACAGACAACCCCATACTTGTTGTGTTGTGAATAAACTTTCCAACAAAAAACTTTCTTTCATAACCAATTGTCATATTTATATCCAACCAGTGCAACCACTAACTATAGAGGAATAACTGAGATCAAAATTGCCTGGGAGATTCATCTGATGACCTGCCAATTCAAGAAAACAGATCAAGACAATATTTCTATTTGAGCCAACAATATGCCTATGTAGTGTCAAGCATCACATACACGCACAGGAAAATTAAAAACGAATGAAATTATGAGCGATGGCAGTGCTGCGGATCACATCAAACATTGATTTTACTGCGCAATATTGTGGAAACAACGCCTACTGGATGACTATTCAATTTGAAGGTGTGAAAGTGTGGGTCACACTGAACATACCTCTGCATAACATTGTATCTGTAAAATCGTGGTTGTAGCATATTATTATTTCATTAATATCATGTATACAATGGACACATTTTATCGTCATTATTATTTGTGACTATTACATATTGCATGTACCAAACAGAATAATTTCACTCTGATATATTCATCACTCGTCAATATCAGAGTGGTTGACTGAATGTGTAGAGATACACAATTATGTCAGTATAATTTTGACAGCGCATATCTTTTTGTTGTTATCCATGTTATTGGTCTGGCTTCCTATTGTGAAAATAAAATTGAGTGAAATACTGACCGAAGTATTTTTTATTTGATCAGCAAAGAACACGGTTTCATGTACAATAACCTATACTGAACAAAATAATATAAACGAGAAAATGAGCCTATTTGACATGGGGAGGTTATATTTTGTCCAGCATGTTCACTATACAACTCGGCATGAATGGAATTACTTATAAAGTAATGGGTGTTTAATTCTCTTCCCTATACTAGAATAACTGTGTGTATCGCCAAGTGTATGTCAGGCTCCAGTCTTTTGTGGATATCAAAATGTTTCTGATGAATTCAAATAAATCTGTTAACATGTGGAAAATACCTATAGCCGTGGTAAGGAAAAAATTATGTTCTTGTATAAATGTTCAACAAGTGAATTCATTAATAAGCAGAGATATATCATTGTACCACTTCAATATTTGGAAGAAAATAATGTTGGGCAATATTTAAAGAGAATTTTTTTCTGTGCTTGCAAGCATCAATTTGAGCGAAAATTGCATAATTTGAACTATTCACCATCCAGCATCAGGCATTCAAAAGCCCTTTGCGTTTTGAACAGAAGGCGCTAAAGTTCTATAATACGCACGAATACGGCATAACTCACTATCATATACTCGTATACAGTAGTAGGCATACTGATTCATGTATGCATGCATGTTCGCGTGACGCTATACAGAAATCTACTTTTCTGCTTGCGTGAAATTACGGTACCGGGCGGCCGTTGTCATGGAGTCGCGTTGTGATGTCTCGCAGATGCAGTCTCGTTGTTTGTCCACGACCATACACGACACACAAAAAAGACTGATAAATGTCATCTAGATGCCGTGTTCATGTTATATACTCGACTAAAAATTGCAATAACCGATTGAGGAACGCTCGTGAAACCATATTGCGAAACGGTGCTTCGCAAAAAAAAAAAATCACTGAGCGGTGAAAATTGCTCCCAGATCGCTAGGGGTTTCCTGTCTAAAAAAAACTTCCGGTCAAATCTCGCAGAGATGAAAATTGTGATCATAGTAGTTGGGACTATCTTTAGTTTCTGCTGCTTTGGTCACAGTTTGGTGTTAATTTCTCGGACATGCAATACCATTAGACGCAGTTCGGCGCGCTTCGCGCGCCTCGCTGCGTTATTATCGCCGATACTGAAATCGTGCAATCACTGGGCCATGATATCGAGCGGCTGTTGTTATTGTCGATACTTCTGAATGGCCATGAATGCAGTCACTGGGCAGCGATCATGAATGGAGATGGGTCTAAATCTATAATGGCAATCACTGGGCCGGTAGTGGCTTGATATCGGCTTCTGACTCTATAATGGTCATGCAGTCACTTGGCCAGTAGTTGCTTGATACTAGCTCTCATTATTGTCGAAACTATATGTAATGGTCTTGCAGTTAATGGGCCGGTAGTGGCTTGATATCGGCTTCTGACTCTATAATGGTCATGCAGTAACTGGGCCAGTAGTGGCTTGATACGGGCTCTCATTATTGTCAATACTTCTGACTCTATAATAGTCATGCAGTCACTTGGCCAGTAGTTGCTTGATATCAGCTCGCGCTATTGTCCATACTTCTGACTCTATAATGGTCATGCAGTCACTGGGCCAGTAGTGGCGTGATATCGATTGTCATTAATGGTAGCCCACCGGGCCAGTAATTGTAATACTCCTGCTGATGTGGAACCAACTTCATTAGATCAACGTCACATCGCTAAATTTATGGTCAGATGGCCGCCATGTTGGACTTGATATTTTGATAATCACCAATTGGTGAAGGGCACCTATTGTATGTCGGCAGAATGGCAAATCAGGAATGAGTCCATATTTTTCTCCAAAGTTTGTGTCTTTATTCACGGAGGAAATGAGTGCTGATTTATTCATAATTGCACACATTATGGACCATAAATAAAAGTTGAATAAAGGCTAAAGAATACCCCACCAATGCAGAGCCATGAGTGGATCAATTGCGAAGGGCCAATTGCATTGGACAGTGCAATACTTTACCAGGACCCTTACGGAAATGGTCTTGTGATGGTCCGTTATATTGTCCGATATAATGGCCCACTATTGGAAGTTGATCGAACCAATATCGGTCATCGGTATTGTCCCAATATCGTACCTCTGTGGAAACGTTGCTGGCCATTCGTTGGGCCCGTTACTGATTGTGTTTTCAGGATTTGCCAACGTATATTGAGCCCATAATGGACTAGTACTGGACCGACTTTAACAAAAAATACTGACCGGATGCTGGATTGTTACTGAACCAATATTATTGTCTCCGGTATTGGTCCAATAATGTGTCTCTGTGCAAAAGTTGCTGGCCCAATATAGGATCATTCCTCGTGGTAGCTGACTGTGTTTTCCCAGATCCTACTACCACTGCCAGCAACACTACACAGTGTACACTATCATTCCCGATGATAGCTGGCAGTGTTTTCCCAGATCCTACTGCCATCCTTATGGTAGGTAGCGGTGTTTTCCCAGATCCCATTGCCACTGCCACTACCAGCAACACCACAGTCTGCATTAATATAACTTGCTAGCTGGCAGTGATATACCAGTCCAGCAAGAATACAGTGTCATCCGAGACACTGGGTGACAGTGATATACCTGACCCCACGGCCACTGCCGGCAAGAACGTATATCATTCATATTGCTAGGTGGCAGTTATTTTAGCCATTCTTGGGTCTGTTTTAAAATTATGTTTGTTTTAAAATTATGTTTTTCGAAAGAAATTGGCTATAACTATTATATTTCTATCTACCATTTCCTGTCTAAAATGTGTTTTGTTCATCTTCGTCATGTTTGTGTCGAATAATACAACAATGAAGAGAACTTACCAGCAATTAACAAATAGTTAAATTTTAGGCACCAACATGCTGACTTGCAGACGGCATTTCAGGATATGGCGGGAAATATGTTCACCAGATGGCGCACTATTGAACCTTGAGCGGGCCGGTTCCGGGCCGGTTGTCGGATGTTTAGTATAATTATTGCTCTCCAGACGACATTCATTGTGTGTGAACTGGGACGTCACAGGCCCGGATTTCACATTGTTGAAAATCTTGCCATTACCGTGCCATATGACATTCTAATAGTTTCTGCTTTGCCGCGTGAGTGTTGAGAGTGCAGACGGCTGGAAGATCGTTTGGGTCAGTGAAACGTTCAAGCTTTTCATCTTGTGTTTTGATACGACCCCTTATTTCATTGCGTGGACCACTATTGCATGGGCCAATCACGAAAGGGACAGGACATGACCAATGTAGTTATTGCATAGTCAATATAGAGAGCTGACCAGATCAGCAAATATGGGAGACCCATTTCGGTAATTTCGGTAATTTTCTTCATTGACTTGACTTGTATACGTTGTTCAACGCTACGATGACACGGGCAAAACCATGTTAAATATCCATTTGAATTATTATCCTAAGCCCCAGTCCCATCCACTACTGGCTCGTCCGTATTTTGGTCGCGGGTTATCCATGGGTACTCCTGGGGCCGTCCGTGGCTCATCTTGAGGTCCGGGTGTCATTCAAGGCTCGTCATGGTAGTCCTTGTCCTTAACTAGTCCGCTTGAATGGGACTGCAAAACTTGCAAAAACGGTTGCATATTATATCCTGATACTTCCGAATATTCGTTAAAACAGAGAGCTATAGTTTTTTTTAGTACACTCTAGCAGGGTAAGATGCAATTGTGAGAAATTACCGAATATTTTTTCTCCTCACGCAGGTGTCATCCAGCCCCAGCAGCTCAACCGGAACACCCAGTCACAAACAAGCAAGGACAGTCGGCTTGGTTATCAACATGTTATACGTGACTCGGCTTCCGACTTTAATGGTTTTGGCAATAACATACCTCCTCCCCGACTGGGAAATAACCTTTACCAGTGCCGTGATCCTCAGGGGTTTCACTGAGTTGTTAAACCTGATACTGTACTGCAACTCTTTCATCAACCCTATGATCTACCACCGCACGTCTCCGACCTTCAGACGTGCTTTCCTGATGCTGGTTACCCCAGCCAAGGAACGAGAGGAGAGACGACAACAGATCGCCAGGGATCTCTCCTTGACAGACATGAGGCGAACCAAGCCTGTCATGGGTGTAGACTCATCCGCGTAATTCCTGTACCACTCTATATCTCTGTAAACACGTAGATGGTAGCAGATTCAGCATGATTGCAACGTCCGGAATGTAAAATCCGCAAGGTTACTGGAATGTGTCCTTGTCTGGAAATCGTGTTCAATACTTTTTTATTGGTAGTTCGATGTAATTTGGTATTCTGGCACCTAATTGAGTTGTACTCGATTGTGAGATTGGTCCCTCGATTTTTTATCCTTTTGTTAGTTGGTCTTATTGACGTAGCGCGAGGTGTATGGCTTCCAGTTCAATTATACATCACATCATTTATTCTATTGATCACAAAATAACTACTAGCCTTTTTCATAATTTGTGGATTTGGTGATATTAATATATTAATATTTCAGCCTGCAATATATTTGAAGTATAGGAAATATTTGCAGGCATGATGATCAATCACTGCAGAATTGTCACGAGAAGTAGGGAGAAGAATCTTTCCCAGATGCCAGTTTTCCTGAAACAGAAGATACATGTACAATGAAAGTTTCCACAAAGGAGGTAAGCAGCGCAAACAGGCGCATGAACAGGCCGATCAATTTTGTCATCACACTAGAAGTCAGTAGTCCGACGATTCTACCCATCTACAATCATGTATTTCGAAGTAAAATAGTTTTTAATTTTAATTCTGAAAACACAGTATAGATTTTTAATAGCTTTGTTCTGCCGAATCTGAATTACTGTTGTGAAATTCAGGGTAATTCGTATTTAACCTTCAAAGTACTTTTTAATTTTAATTAGAAAAAAAGGACGGCATACTTAGCATCAGTGTTATGTTTTTCGAAGTAGAAGGGCTTGAAATTGATAGATTCAGTAAAATTCAAACGTAGTCACGAACGAAAGTCATATTTGACGATGCATAACTATCTTATAATCTCACAAAAACAGATAACTATTCGAAGGTGTTATACCAAATTCAAGTCAATGTGTTGTTTATTGTAAGTACAAAACTTGTGGATGATCCAATTATCACAACTCTCACTGCTAAGACTATCATTAACATTGCTATGATGAAAGATTTACAAATCATCTATACAGATGGTTAATGAGTTCTCGTAGTGTTGTAAGAAATTATCTTGAGTTCTCGTAGTGTTGTAAGAAATTATCTGTCATTTACTAAAATATCAGTATTATTACTAAAATATCAGTATGAATACTAACATATCAGTATCGATCCTAAAATATCTGTATTAATACTATTTTCTAAAAAAAATGTCTCAATTTTATCACTCTTTGTGTTGTTTTACTTTGATAATATAAATGATTACATGTGAATTTTCGTACGTTATATGTGATGTAAAAATGTGAAGGATGAGTAAATGTCTTTGAACTGATCTGAATTGAATTGAATATAGCACCGCTTGTCATTGATACTTTCTATACCAGATGTGGTCACAGTGGACGTGGTAAGAGTTGAAGTCATGAAGTCTGCAAAACTTTTACTGATCACATTGGGTGTCGCATGCGGGGCGAAAAATGTTCATTCTTCCGGAGCACCTGATGATCTCCAACTCGGCTGGCTAGGTGTCTGTGTATAGTGTGTTACTCACATGTCTTTGACTTTGATAGTAATTGTAAAGTTTGACGCCGTCCACTATACCGGATCCTCGCGGATAAGCCGCTCACCGTGGGTCACGGCGGATGCACGCCCGCTGTCCCGGATCCTCGCGAATAGTCTGCTCACCGAGGGTCACTGCGGGCGCATTTTTCACTTCAGAACGTTAACCAGGTAGCAGCCCACCCAGCAAGCCCAGACATATGGACACCACTCAGGTACCGGATCATCACCGTGGTGTTAACTGTCGCCGGCTCGCCGACGGTCCGCCGCGGGGATAGAACCCCGGACAAACCGACGGCCTGCCAGAGCCTGTGTCGCACCATCCCAGGGCGAGGGACTGGTGATCACAGGGACGAGCCCCGAATCAGCACGGGCCCCCTCCTGGGCCCCCTATGAGAGTTGTCCCCAGGGCCTTCACGGGCCTTAGCCGGTGTGATGGGAGAGATCATGGCCGAGCCCTCCGTCGTCCTCTCGCCTTGCCAGCACTGAGAAAATTCCGCTGAACAATATGGCGTCAGAATATTTATAACCCCCAATGCACGAGTCACGAGGGATGACGTAAGACCATCCTTTGTTACAGTACAATGGAGCGAGAGGACGTCCACTCTCATCAAATTTCACTACAGAATAACGGGGCAAATGTGAGCACTTTTGGTATTATCCCGCCTTAAGTTGCGGTGTTGTGTCTGATTGGTAAATTGTGACGTCATGTCATGTTCTGCACGTGATGGAGGTGGGTGTGAGCCTCTTGGTATCTATATGCGCAAGGGCTTGTAGTGTGTCCGAATAAACCGTGTATTGATGATGTGTCATGTATGTAGGGCATGAGCACGTGTGTGTGTGGGTGTGGGGGGAGTGTTGTCACGGACCGTTACAGTCATACATATTCTACAAATAGTGGCTGAAATATATTGACTATTTGAAAGGATATGATCAAGAAGATTCGTGAACAATTGTCGTATGGTTCACAAGGTGGATTACATTTGTCAGACTTAGGGGCCATGATCGATGGTAAGCGAGGACCTTGAAATTCAAGAGTGCCTGTGAATAAAAGTTCTTTGCCGAGGACCAGCGTTGTTCATTACACAACGCTTCACGCCACACTATACGTGGTGGCCAGAACACACCAATTCCCGTTTAATCCACTCCCCATGTTAAACCTACTTTGCGTTGAACAATTCTCCGCGATACTTGGGGCTCAGCGGTAAAATCCCACAAATGCAACCACCAGTGTGCCTAACAAAAAATGTACATTCAATTTTTTATACAGTTTGTTGAAAATTATTAATATATTGGCCCACCACTACCCCGTGTGTCAGTTCTCACAGGAGATTTTCCCAAGTGCTGTGCGAATTATATCACTCGCATTTCATTATCACATCGTCCATTCACACACATACTCATTACTCACTGATTGTGGCGAAGCATATCCTCACCGTGACCATGCAGAAGCCACGTGTTTTGTAAGTTACATATTATTATTAATATAATCGTGTCTCTGCTGCGGGGGAACTTTTCCGTGGACAAAATTTAATCGAGTTATGCCCACGATGGCATTACTCGGGGCTGTAAACGGTCCACGGAAGTACTTTGACTGATGCTATTTTGTCAGGCCGCTCAAGATGCTGAGAATTAAGAATACAGTAAAATCTCCCCAAGGCGACAACCAATGGTCTATTTGAGGAAAGTGTGTTGGAGTGATTGCCGCGTGTGTTTTTTAAAATAAAATTATGCACAATCACGTGTGGCATAGACATTAATCTGAACAATCATTTTTACCGATAATGGGGAGAAGGTATAAAGCAAACCAAACAAATCATATTATGAGCTCATGCAATATATTTTTTTGTTGTGCATATTATATAGGTGTACACACCAAGCAGAGAAAGAAGTTGGATTCATGTTTATCAGATATGTATCACTCTGGTTTCCAGTCGGGGAATTGGTGAAATTTTACAAACGTGATGATTTCAATTTTTCCTACGTCGCCAGGACAAGGTTATGTTTTACCAAGGTTATGTTTTATCAAGAAATTATATGGATGTCATCCTGATCCCGTTGATAAGTACGCCAAATCTGTCACTTATATGCAGCAATACCTGCTCGCATGTTAGTTTTCTAATTCATGACGAGTGATACAATCATGTGGGCCAGGACATGATCACTCTTTCCGGAACATCTGATTCAGCCCCTTGTGGACATATATATGGGAGTCATATAATTATTTCTTGCAGCAACCAGCATTGTTCAGAACGTAAATTTAACTTCACCAATAGGTCATACTGGCTTACCAATCCAAATTATATTATACTTGAACCACTATTTTCACCTGGTCCAACCTATGGCCACACATGAATTAATCTTATGGCGCCTTTGTGGCCACACCCTAGCTGCCTATTGGCCGGTTGGCCCTAATGGGGTTCAGGTGGATGACTCGTGTAGCAAGGGATATATGTTTCTTGGATTTATGTCTTGTTCTTATTCCTTATTCTTAGCGTGACCTTTCTCACTTAAGGCCGTGCAGGATGACAACCTATTGTGGCTATGTACGGCCTCAACGACCACTTATTTTTTGTTGTTGTAAATAAACATTATTATATGGGGGCTCATGAAGTTCCATGTAGTATTCTAGATTTTGCCCAACACTGATCAGGCGAAAAAAAATCGATGGGGGTCTGGTATCACTATGCGCTTCGCAAGAAAAAAATCCAACTAATATATTGATAATTGCACGCTTCCGTTCCTGACTGCCTGGTCCGGAGACATGCAGCATTACACGATGCCTGTTGTATGGAGATAATTGCGGGTAAAAGGTGATGTGTAAAACCAGTCAGTGTTGGAATGATATAATACATGAATCACCAGTGTGATGTTGTGTACACATGGACCGGATGACGTACTGAAGGTCATTTAATTTGTGCCCGAGTATATATGCGTACTTTTGCTCTGATTCCCATACCGAACGCAACGTCAGTGAAATCATGAAAAACTAAGACAAATTTTGCTACAGACGGGATTAGTGTACTGAAAATGTATTTCATGATGTGCTTTCTAACTTCTACGGGGCTATTAACATCGAGTATTGCAAGGTAAGATATTCATATTAGTGAGTGAGTGAGTGAGTGAGTGAGGCGATAATGCAGATACATTAATAATGAGGTTCACAGCTCCGTATTATAAGGGTTTATTCTGGTGTGAATAAATGCTGTTGAACTAAAGTTTGGTGGAAACAAATACTTATTATCAGTGTATGAAGCAAGTCAACAATATAGATTCAGTTTTTGCTTTTATTGAAGAACATGCACGAATACATCCAATATGTACGTTCAATTTGTTCATACGTCCTAACATTAGGTGAAGTATACACATAATCAATTGTATTTAGCTTTATTCCATTGTTATCTACCGACTGGAGAACACACAAACTTAGTAGCAAAGACAGTAGTATTGATAAGAAGCTATAACAAATATAGACGTTATGTTGCAAGTCATGAACATGTAACCAAGGATCTTGTATAGGATCCTTGATGTAACACAATATCAGAGTGGAATCCTGTGACGGACTTGTTTTCAGACAGTGTACCGATCCATAGCTTTTAGTGACAAAGGGTGCTTTCATCCAACCAATATGCGGCAACCAATGCTTTTGTTCTTGATTGTCTATGTTAAAAATCGGGAAAATTACTATACATTAGCTATGAATACAAGCCTTTTGCGGGTAGAAGGTAAAGATGAATGAAAATCACTGCTTGCTGAAAGGGTGAATACAACATGTGATCCGCCAGTGTTATTGTTGTGTACACATGAACCGGATGACTGGTGGTCAGATAAACACATTTATCGATTGGTTCCATACCTTAGTTTTATGTGCATTATGTGTGTGTGTTCTTTTATGAAAGGCTACGATTTACACCACGACGCCATTGAGCAAGGAACAACACCAGTGGGAACGAAAAATATCGGACAAACCTCAACACAGACGGGATTATTATACTAGAAATATATTTCAACTTCGCCATCTGCTTTATCAATTTCCTGAGCCTATTCGTGTCATGGTAAGTTGAGCTAATCAGATCGCAGACATATCGAACTTGTCACTGGTGCATGAAACGCAACATAATTCATTATTGTATTAAAGCAATTAGGATATTAAACCAAGCACACGAGACCACTAATTCATCAAACTGAACGTGTAAGAGCACTGTGATCAAACTCAACATATAAGACCAAAAAATGCATGGAACTTATCACATGGATGCACGAATTACTATGATTGTGTGAGAGAATTGATGCATGAACAGAACACGTGAGACCACCAATGTGGTGAAGATAGCAGTAATGACATGTGAAGAATATGCTTTTCGAAGCTATATCAACCCCCTTTGTTCGTACAGTGTACTGTATCGCTGTGGGGATCCCACTCCGACACCCTGCAGCTTCTCCGCCGAACGTTAGCTGACCCAATTGTATTCAGGTGGGGTCAGGTCATGTTTATGTTAACGTTCTGATGCCCTCAAAAGTCCGATATATTGTGCAAACAAGTGAAAAATAACAATTTCCAAGTAAGTACACCTCTATACTCTATCCGATTCCATGTCCGAGAGTGTTATTAAAAGTTGTGCATTGAGATTGCTACACTGAGACTAAGAGTTCAGAGGGAAAGTGTCTTGCACTACTACGATTTAGCACTAAAGTCAGGAAAGGATGTAAACTTCCCTCAATTTGGACATGAAAAATTAGCATTTTCGAGAAAAATATATCATATAGTTACAAAAGTTGTTGAGTTTGAAGTTTATATACAATGCATTGTCGTATCTGTCCGATATTTTGTGTTGTCAATTTATCCGTGACATGATAACGTTCTGTGGCTCGGGTTAACATTCAATTGATGCTTGAAAGGTTGTGGTACATTCCTCCTTCCGCCGTCTGGAAACAACATTGATGAGGTTGAGATTCTCGAGCTTTCAGGTTCATTTTTCGGTACATATGTATAGGACGAATTAGATTGAACATCACTCACATATATATTCAAGACTGACTATTATTCGACCCACTGAACGTTAACCACGGTAACAAAACGTCATTCTAACGATAAAACAACGATCATTCGTGTATTACACCTATTCATGCCCTATTGTCACATACGTACTGTACAATCTGTGCATTCAATGTTACATGAGACATGTCACAATATTGTTTCATACCTAAAATTAGATACAAAAATATATTGATTAGTGAACGATGTTCATGAAAATGAGCAAAGTGTCAACAATACATGACACTTTTCTCTCAATATTGGGCTAAACAATTAAGACTCAGAGCAATACATACAATTTTAGGGTATTCGGAACATGGAATCCAACAATATAATAAACAAATATATATTTGTTCCCATATATCGGCATATCTAGTGCAACAGAACGTCAACAGAAACATGACCTGACTCCAACACAATAGAATTGAGTCGGATAACGTTCGGTGGCTAGCTGCGGGGTGCCAACGCTCGACATAATATTTTTATGGGCACGACAATCTTTCAGCACATATGAAACGGGAGTCACGCTGACGTTCACTCACACACGGCTAATTATTGTCCTACTAGTGTATAACCCCGAGTCCGTTGAGTATAGTCCATTTTAAATGCAATGTCTTCACATGTTTCACTATCAAATCTCAAGATATCTGAAACACGTTTTCACTGGTCAAAGCATCTTCTAGGCTTCTAGGCTAAAATGGCGGGGACCAGTCCGTGTCTGTAGGTTTTCCCGCCTAGTGAGGTGGAAGTCGTGTCTCATTGGCTGTGTGTGGTGACATGTTTGCACACGTGATGAATGCGTGTCTCTGAGTTTCCTTTTACCTGCATAAGTGCGCACGTATTAGTAGTGTGGTTATATGTATGTCAGCGTGCGCACGTGATGAATGCGTGTCTCTGAGTTTCCTTTTACCTGCATAAGTGCGCACGTATTAGTAGTGTGGTTATATGTATGTCAGCGTGCGCACGTGATGAATGCGTGTCTCTGAGTTTCCTTTTACCTGCATAAGTGCGCACGTATTAGTAGTGTGGTTATATTATGTTGTACTGATGTGAGACTCAAATAAACGTCTATATGTCTATCTATCTCCTATATAGAAAAAATAACTATGACCTTCATTTTTATTTATTACCATATACACTCCTCAAAAAAAGTTAAGGAGTTTTGTTAAATATTGTATAAAATATCATAATATGTACAAATTTTGCTAAAATTGTTTTGATTTTGTGATCTTCAATTTTCCGTAGTGACAACTACTCAGTTCACAATGTTTTCAACCCGACACACTACTCTTTCATGCTTGATTGACGCTGAAACAAAGTTTGCTCTTTTGCTTGTACAAACGTTGTTCCTTCAACACTTTTTTGTGTCACCAACGGCTGCTGATTTCCAGTGTTTCATGATGGTATCAAATGGGATTCTTGTCTTCTTGGTGATTTTATGCTGTGTCCAACCTGTAAACAGTGTGAGGCGACGTCTGGATGAACATGAGGTGGCTAGAGCTGTGCAACTCCTGGAGGATGGTGCCAAGCAGTCTGAGGTCGCCAGGAGGTTCAATGTCAGTCCCAGTGTAGTGTGTAGACTTTGGCATCGTTATCAGGAAACAGGTTTATATGGACAGAGACCCAGATCCGGACGACCACGTGTACTGTCAGGCAGACAAGACCAATACCTCAGAAATTTCGCCCGCAGACATCGTGACCAGTCTGCAGTTTCTCTTGGCCTCCGAAATGCAACGGGAGTGCGAGTTAGTGACCAAACCTTACGGAATAGACTCCATGCTGATGGTTTACGTGCCCGACGAGCAGCGGTGGTGCCTACACTCACTCGTGCACACCGTCGAGCGCGACTGCTCTTTGCCACAGAACACGTGGGTTGGGATCTGGATCAGTGGGGCCACGTTCTCTTCACAGATGAATCCAGATTTTGTGTGTCAACCAATGACAGACGTCAACGCATCTGGAGAGAGCGTGGCACTCGCTATGCTGAGGGCATGTTCCGAGAACACGACCGATTTGGTGGAGCGTCTGTGATGGTCTCGGCAGGAGTAAGCGTAGGCGGTCGTACAGATCTCCGTGTGTTTGACCGAGGGTCAGTGAACGCTGAAATCTACCGGGACACAATCCTTCGTGACATTGTCAGACCATATGCAGGCGCAGTGGGTCCAAATTTCATTTTCATGGACGACAATGCACCGATCCACCGTGCCAGAATCGTGCAGCAGTACCTGGTAGCAGAGAGTATCACTCGTATTGACTGGCCTGCTCGCTCTCCGGACCTGAATCCGATTGAGCATCTTTGGGGCCTCATTGGCAGAGTTGTTCGACGTCGAGAACGACCACCGACATCGCGTGTGGAGCTGTCAGCTGCCCTCGTTGAGGAGTGGACGGCGTTGGACCAAGCACTCGTTGTACGCCTCATTTCCAGCATGTCCCGCCGTTGTCAGGCATGCATAGCAGCACGAGGAGGCCACACAAGATATTGACGCAGAAAATAGACTGATGACATGTAAAATTATCGTTTAAATTTGTTTTGTGAACCATATGCAGAATAGAGACATTTGATGGCACCATGTTTTCATGCCAATAAATGAGTTATTTTCGACATTTTGAACAACATGTTCCTAAATATGTTATTGCAGAATTGATCTGCACAGTTGGTACAATTTTGCACAGTTTTTGTATGCATAACTAAAATATATGGAAAAATTGAAAAATTCCTTAACTTTTTTTGAGGAGTGTATATTTTCATTTCATTTTCATTATTATATTTTCATTTCTATTGATTTATAAGTCAATAGAAAATATTTCTGAAAATTTGCAAATAAAGGTATTAATACTATTACCTCGCCGATGTCTTACATCAAGCATGTACCAAGTGAGTTCGGCATTCAAACACATCCTTGGTTCAGTCTTGAAGGTAATAAATCTTACTATACACACAAAATCAATTCATGGAAATCTTAAATTCAACTGATAATTACTTTCAACATCTAGTACAATTATGCTCATATTTTTTCCATACAATATAACTGTATGAAAATATCACAATTTACTTTTTACAAAGCCAGAGGTTATGAGCCATTGCGAGAAAGACCCAAAAG
Source organism: Terebella lapidaria (assembly GCA_949152475.1). NCBI lineage: Eukaryota > Metazoa > Annelida > Polychaeta > Terebellida > Terebellidae > Terebella > Terebella lapidaria. The sequence goes on along the minus strand of OX424564.1, from coordinate 20,499,146 downwards.
CCATAGTAACAGGCCATTTTCTATGTCTTCGCAACACTAGTTTTCACCACATCCATATTTTTTTACATTAGAGCGTTGGGGGCGAAGCCCCCAACCCTCTACATGTCTATGTGCTGACTTTTTCATGGAGGTTTCATGCCAACCTATCGACCCACGTTTTGACATGTAAACGTTTAGATACCTACTTCAAATGAGGATTTTCTTTGTCCTTGACATAAAATCTCTCGAATTGATGGGAAACTTTGACTATTCCACAGATATATGAGGCATGAATCGATGTGCTAGGTTTGAGAAAATAACGTAAATGTTCAAATTATCTAGAAACGTCCCAAAATGGCGGAGCCGATGGAAATTGACGTTCCCAGAATGCAAAGCAAATTTTACCACAATGACGCATATTTTGAAACACAATTTCTGTTCAGCAATTCGTGTATGCATACATGCATGGGCATCTGCGTGTGGACTTTTTTTGGCGTTATGAAGTAAACACAGCGATTCGTCTGCGATGCCACGGCTACATTTACCGTAATTTGACGTATTTTATAACATGACAATTAAGCTGGTGTTCTGTGCTGGATTGCGAAGTCTTTTTATTCTTAACTGGTATTTTAATTTGCCCAGTGAAGGCATGTGTTAGGCTATATCTGATGTTATCAGATGCAGATATTCCTCATAGTTTCCAATGTTTTGAGGATATTTTAATGAGGTTCCATATCATTTTAGCAGGCATATCTGTTCCATTGATCGATTTTAAAATAAATGTTTACTTATTAGTAATATGAATGAAGTAGGCCATGTTTTTCATCCTAGTATACGGAAATGAATTGGAATCACATAGGGGATGAAATTATGGCTTCTTCTTTCATTTTTTTGGGGGGGGGGGGGGGGGTGGTACGCCTAACGTTGTGTAAGATATATTCAGCTGTCGTGGTGCTGATGATGTGCTCGAGCTCTAATGTCGTCTTCCGCAGTTTGCTGCATTTTCTTGTCTTCTACCTGCCTATATATTATGAAAAAAACTAGGTCCCGCTTTGTTCTACCTCCGGTTGGGGTTACGGTTATTTTTAGCTGCCTTATTTCTCAAAATGCTTCTAGGCTACATGTATATGCAAAAATCATCTGATAGTCTGGTTGGACGTAAAATAACATCCAATAGACACTTTGGCCAAATTCAATCTCCTGTCATACAAACAAATGAAATGTATATTCATAGCCTTCTCACAAACTTAAGATCGAATTGCACACACACAGTGAATTCGTAAGACCAATTAAATACAAGCCATTGTAATAATTTAACTGTAAAAGTCAAGTTCATCTGTCAGTGAAACACGCTTTTTGACCGTATTTTTGTTTTGGATCATCGTATCAACTTCTGTGTGTCTTGATTGGGTATCATGCCGCAATTTTTCACCAAGTTTCAAAATTCTATCTCAAAAAAATAAAAAAAGTTGGCAACTACCCCAATGTTAAATTTCAGTCCCAACATGGATATTTCAGAGTCGATACCAAAACAGCAACTTTTATTCGATGTTTGAGTTATGTAGACATATTTACTCAATATCGACTGTGCCTTGCGACTCCAAATGCGACGGGAGCGAACCGCAATTGTCGGCCAAATTTCATGCTTTTATCGCAAAAATTGAAGAAGTTGGCTACCTACCTCAATGTTAAATTCCAGCCCAGAACGGGATCTCAGGAATCTGAGCATATTCGAGGATTCGGTCCTGTTTATATCCATCAGGATTCGAAATTTTATTGTGGCCTCGGAGCACAAGACACATTGGGGTGTATTCTACACAAACATGTTGATTTTGAAAGATTGCTCCGCTACAAAACCGAGCAAGCGCACAAAATTGTGTGCGATCCCAGAACTCAAATGACATGGCTAAGTTTAACATGGGGATAGATAGCCAACTTTTTCAATTTTCGCGATAGAAGTCTGAAATTCAGTTGATGAGTGCCCTATCACTCCCAGGTGAAATATGCCAAGTAATAGAACGATACTATTTAGCATCACAAAAATATCAGCGAAGAACAGTATAAACTGGTTAGAAAAATCAGAGTATAATATGTTCATTCTGTACGGTCATAAAAACCTTGAATTCGATGGAATTTATCTGATCCCGTTTTGTACTGAAATTTAGCAATGAGCAAGTGGTGACTTGCTAACTTTTTCTCTTTTTTTCAGATAGAATATGAAATTTGGTGAAAAGTTGCAGCATGATCCTCAATTAAGACACACAAAATTTAAAATTGATCCGATTATTCAATACAAAACTATGGCCAAAAAGCGTGTTTCACTGACAGATGAACTTGACTTGAGCATTGAATATCAGAGAGATCGTGCCACAATCACAGCCAGATCCACATTATTGAATGTCGTTCAAAAATCGTCTTCGAATACAGAGTTACAGTAAGTTTCCCAGAACATTGCCATGGTGTTTTGGTACCACACAGGCTGCATGTGGACACCGTCCTTGTTCCATGAGCCCCTAGATCTGGACATCTCCCACAGGTCGACAAACCCGTATGTGCGACCGTCTGGATCAGAAATATCCTCTTCCAAGATCTCGTAGAGTAGGTGGTTCATCAGGCGGATTTTCTCAGCGGCTAGAACACCATCGAACTTTTTATTGAAGTATTTTTTCTTCCTTTTCCTCGGCTCTTCAAACTCGCTGAATGTTGGTATGTAGAATATCTTCGTCGTACGAGGCACATAAAATTCGATAAGTGACCTGAACTGTTCGATGTCGAGGCGAAGCCTTCTAAGGTTGATGTTTTTATCATGATTGAATGGAAGCGTGATGACCATGAAATTTGGATAGCGGTCTTTGAGGAAGTATCGCAGTACAAACTCCTGGGTGGTCAGTGCCCATTTCTGGTTCATATGGTCCCCGTAGTACATTTTCCGAGGAATGAACAATTGAACACTATCGTCTATTGTCTGAGTAGTGGCGACTTGCTCGATGAGTGTCTCCTGTGAGCTATTCACGTCGCGCTGGCAGAACCACTCCTTGCTCGCACACACGCTTGCACAGAACCTGTTACCGGTCCGCACGAACTGCTCCAGAGATTTATCGTAGTAGGAGTAGTACTTGGCGTTGGGATTGAATCCCCCACCGTCACTGCGGCCTTTGCGACATTTGAGCGGTGCCAACAGTTTGACCAGCGCCTCTGAGTTAAATCCTCCATTCGAGTCTCCAGTGGTGACCACGTGGGTCACGTTGGCCTTGGTCAGGCATCTGGACATACGTCGGTCTTTGTGTAGTTTGTACTTGTACTTACACAAATTAGGCTGGTATCGTAACACTCCGCTAGATGTTGTCCAATCACCACCGCTTGGTATGTATCCGTGACTCTTGAAGTACCTTCGGAAAAGCCCAAACGTACATGACCTGTTGCCATATTCCATGTGTACCAGCTGATTCGATGTGTTCACATGCACCCGAACTTGTTCATGTGCATGTATAACTCCATAATGTTGTAGTGTTCTTGTATTGCTGCTATCCAGATACTCAGCTCTAAGAAACGCTGGAACATTCTCGGTCAGGTAGAAATAATATCCGATGCAAGTAGAAATCACGCCAAATAATATCATAGCAGCTGTTCTCGCACGACAAGCCGAATCGTTAGCCATGATGTGCTACACAAACATTTCCTAAGCGTTGTTCATGTCACAGTGAATGTGTATGTCAGCGTGCGCACGTGATGAATGCGTGTCTCTGAGTTTCCTTTTACCTGCATAAGTGCGCACGTATTAGTTTAAGGTGCGGTACGAGCACATTAGTGAGCTATAGTATATTTGAGTTGGTGCTAGGGGCCTCTCTAGCCAATGAGGGGGGTTAGATCACCATGGCGAAAGTCAAACACTCACGTATTAGTAGTGTGGTTATATGTATGTCAGCGTGCCATGATCATGCGTGGCTATAGTGTGAGTCCGAGGAGGTGAGTTGCTTGGTGCGTAACGATCACAAAAATATTTTACATGGCATAAACACCTGTATTCGCGCAAATATAATTTATATTATGCATGAGCAAGACTACAAACTAGAAAATGACCGTAGATAGATAATAATGTATACAAAGTGCCTAATTTATGGAGTAACAACTTTATTACATTGTTCCTTCGAACCCATTTCAGTGACACTGACAATTCATCAGACCACACAGTAGCCATATTGAATCACGTGACAAGCTGGTATAGATCACGTGGCCAGTTCAGTAAGTACAGTCGCCCAACGCCTGACGATGGACCAACCATTGTGGAGTATAGATTAGGGATGGTACAGTTGCTGGAGCTGGATGTCAAAGGTCAACTACTCACTGCACAATTCTGGGAAACTCATGTACGTAGTCAATAATAAATATGTTATTTGGTCATGAAAAAATTAATGGTCTTTTAAAACACGTTACTTGGTCTTTTGAAATACATCTACATGTTTACTTAGATTACTGAATGCATGTGTTTGTTTTTATTTTCTGAAAGCATTCGTGAAAGCAATCAAAATTATGATGATCATTTTATTATACCTTTGTATTTCAGACGTGGACGGACCACAGAATGCAATGGAATCCTGATCATTTTGGAGGCAAACAATCTGTGACAATATTCTACAATGAAGACATATGGAAACCAGACATACTCTTATACAACAAGTAAGTTGTAGAAACACGTACTGCCAATGTGTATGTTTCCATGATCCAACTTTCTCGCATATTCGTGAGACTATCCCCGCGACCCTCATATGTTTATTACTATAGTAAAATGGGCTGAATAATGTTTTTCCACAAATGACACAATGTAAAATGAACAAGCATTCAGCTTAAACAAGCTATCATACAGACAGAATACCTTGATAGTAACCTGCTGCAAGTTATCTGCTATTATCTACCAATGTCAAATGTACTCACTACAGATTGAGCACAACGCGAGATGAGCAAGTTTCAAGTTTGGTCATCGATAGCAATGGCAGTGTGGTTTGGGTGCCGTCCACCATATACAGTGTGCCCTGTGAGATGGACATAACCTATTTTCCCTGGGACTCACACACATGCACTCTGACGTTTGGGTCGTGGACCATGTCCATAAAAGATATTGTCATGAGGCCAATTGAACATGGAATGGATGCCCTCGTGAAGAACAACGAATGGGAGGTACGCTGAATAAATTATGAAAAAATATATAACCAACTTCTCACTGAATAACTGTGCATTGTTTGAAGAGCAGTTCACAAAATCTATGAATTTTATTAGGTAATACAGCAACCACATGAAATGCAGGAAACGGAGTTCCCACCATATGGACTATACAGTCAATATGTTTACAAGGTCTCATTCAAAAGACGACTGGCCTTCTTCACTTTCGCTATTGTCCTTCCCTCTGTGCTCATGTCCTTCACGACTCTCGTCTTGTTCTGTCTCCCACCAGACTTTGAGGATAAGCTGAGTATTGGTAAGTAAACGAGGTCGTTAGTTCTGTCAGTACTGGTACAGGATACGGCATGGACATGTGGTAATGGACAATGCTTAAGTTATCCATAAACATTGCACAGACAAAATACATTTACTTATTATTATGTCTGCACTGCCGTTCTTCTATGATATGTAAATCTACACTATCAACAGCCCTGAGTCTGTTGTTGAGCTACTTCGTGTTGCTGATGATTGTGGTAGATTCGACCCCTCGAGCAGGTCTGGCTATACCCCTGATCGGTGAGTTCATATGTCATATTAATGACTACATTTATGATTCTTTTTGTCCAGTTGTATTTGTTACGATTTAAATCATGTTTTCATTTCCATTCAACACTGACGAGCATTGGTGACATTTTCAGGCCAGTACTTGTTTGTATGCATTGGACTTCTTGGACTCTCTATTGTGGCTTGTACAATAACCTATAATCTGGCAGTCCGAAATGATACAAAGCAGTCTCACAAACGTACCAAGGTAAATTTCACATGAACCCAACATTTATATATTGACATCCATTGTGTTATAGATATAAACAACTATATTATCAAACTACAGGGTGTCATCAGTGCACTGGCCAAGGCTCTGTGGCTGCCTACAGAATCCGAAGACAGGTATCCTCTTGCTGGTGGAGGGAATGACGTCACACCTGATACAGAAACAACGTCCTGTGGGAAATGTTCGAATAACTCCTCCATTATCCACAGTCGCCAACAGGACTGGAATCTCATTGCTCAGATAGTCCAGCGATTGTTTCTGATAGTTTTCTTCTTCGTGAATATTGTCACTTTGCTGTATGTAGTTGTTAGTTTCATGTGTAGGTAAACACGTTCAGGAGCAAGATTTGTGTCATTTGCACCAATACATCTTTTCATGGTGTATGTATCATTGATAGGTGATGATGAAATGATACAAGATATCCATTCACCATTCGTTTTACACATAGAATACAAATTGTTTTCCTGTGAAATGCCTTTGTTTTGTTGTGAAATGTATAGTTTCGAGACATGGGGTATTTGTATTCAGTGTTCGTATTTGAATATACATGAATAAATTTTCTGAAGTATTTGTATTGGTGTTCAAATACTTCTATAGAATCCATGGTATACTCGTATATATGGACAAATTATCCATAATTCCTATCTCACAAATACCGAACATTCAAGATTATTCAATCAAAAGATAATGTTTAATGCAAAACGGACTCATTTATCAATACCCAATAAAAACTAATATTGATTTCAGATCTTTGCTTATATTCGTTTTATATCTTTTATTGTCATCATCATGATCTCGCGGCAAATATGCATGGTGTGGGAGAACACCTGTAGGTCGATCGATACATGATGTTATCATGATCATATCCTTAAACTTTTATCAATTGTACAACATATGAAGACAAAAGGTCATCACGATATTATGTCATGTTTTGATCGACTTTTTCCTTTACTTTCATGAATACTGTTGAATATATTATATAGAGGCTAATTTTCCACTCTGGTGGCAGTCCAATTCACACCGCCAGTCCTATTGCGAACACATACACTGACGTTTTACAGACTGTGTGTGATCTCATCTGGAACGGAAAATGCTGCCTGTGTTAGATTACTTCCTGACAAAGTCTTGTGTTATGATTATGTCATCTTTGATCTTCAGACTCGGATTGATATTTGTGCGTTGATCTCTCGAGTGAATCTCTGCACTAGAAGTCATGTTTTGAAAAATTACCTAGTGAAAAAATTATAACATAGATCAAACACTATTTCCACATTTTCTTTTCACTGGTTCTATGTACAATTTATATTTGGAATATTGCGGAGTATAAAGCTGAGCAATCAGCATTTATCGCTTTGCAGTGAATGTTGTAATACATATTCTCAATATGCGTCTTATGTGTACGTACATATATGAATGTAAACATGTGTGCTTCCCACGAAAGAAACTCGCAACTAAAATACCTAAAAATTTTGGTTTTGTGCCAACATGTGTTTTTTTTAAATGTACGAGTCCGGACAAATTCGAACCACGATTACTAGGCAGTTGACAGCTGAGACAACTGTGGATGTCAGCAGATTCCACCAAGTAGTCTTGTTCCAGACGTTCGTTCGTATAGTTGATGCCTGTCGTGTTCCAGGCGACTGAGTCATTAGACCACTGGGAATGTTGGACGCTGTATGATGAGGATGTTATATTCTCCATTATGAGTGACTGTTGGCGCTCAAACTGTCAAGTTGTTGGGAGTGTTGTGGGGCTGTCATTCCTAGTTCGGATCGCACAATCACAGGTGTGTTTGTACGTCGCACCCGCACCGGATGTAATGAATATCCTACTTCCATGAAATTGTGGGACACAGAACATTTTTATGAACGTATCAGCCTCTAAGCACAAATTAGACAGACGTATGATTCATTATAGAGGTAATGACAGGCATGAAATAGGCGAACCAGAAATATATCAGTTAGAATTATTATATAATTGGCACCAAATGTAAGTGATATGGTGTCTGTATGCGAGCAGTCATAGCCACTAGCCAAAGATAAAGGTATAATTTTTGGCACAATTGGTACGACTGTAGACCTCTTCCCACAATTTGATTAAGTAATTATCGTAATATGATATATTACTGTTGTAATATAAGAAAACTCTTTGATCAGCATTATCATTTCCTCATTTTAAGCATCCAAACCAGAAGGTATAGCGTGTACCAGGGACATATTAGTCCATTCCTTGTTTGCTCATCTCAGTACAGGAAGAAACAGGCTGAGTCAGATTGTACAGCAGACAAGGTAGAAGATTATAAATGTAAACTCTGGGATTAGTTGAGAGGTATATTATCTCAATGTAAACTATACTCTGATTTTTCTAACTCGTTTACATCGTTTTTTGCTGATATTTTTGCGTTGTTAAATCGTATTGTGTTATAACTTGGCATAGCTCACATTGGGGCCAAACGGCAATTTTCTGCAAACTTTCAGATTTCTACCCATGAAACTGATTAAGTTAGTAATCTACTGCAATGATAAATACCTCCTGAAAACTTTTCGTCTGCATGTCAATTGACATTGTTTACTTTGAGCGCGTGACGGAAGAGTCTATTCGGATGATTTATTCGGATGAGTCTATTCATATGGGTAGGAATGGGACCGTCCAAACATGCAATTGGTACATATACTGCAGCACACCCCCCAAAGTACCTAACTTGAACATGTCCACTTGAATTATGTAATGAACAAGGCAATATGGCAGCGCCCTACAGCAGTGAAAACCATCGCTTAAATCGAAAGCGTGTGTTCTGAAAGAAACATGTAGGGTTTCGGGAGCCAGGTTTGTGAAAATCTATTGCCGTTTGCATCATAGACATGTAATATTCAGATAGATATTTCGCTTGAAGTAACTTGACTGACACAAAGACAAAAAACGGTGTAAACGAGTTAGAAAAATCAGAGTTTATAGTTCTGAAATAATTGAAAAGGAATTGAATGTGAACGGTACTGTTTGTTTTGACAATGTCACCGTATCGGATAATTGAACGAATTCTGCACTATACTGCAGCCTCAAACTGGTTTACAATCTTCAAACAGATTTTGACGAATACGAGAAAACGCATGTATGTAGAAAAACTCGACCAGTTGAGCTAGCAGTTAGGCTACGGGCTCAGATTTAACTGAACTCTCAGTATTATTTTCTCCCAGTCTCCCAGTATTATCATTTATGCTACTATGGCCTCATCGGCAACTCACCCCGGTTGTGCATTTGCCTTTGGCGTACGGTAATATGAACAGACCTCAAATCCGCAAAGGTTACTCCACTTCACATGAAACCCGAGTCGGCAACTGCAGACATATAAATATCTAGAACAAAGTATCTAAATTATTTGTAAGAATCCTATGACCAACAAGACAAATACATCAGAGCCCTAAGACACAAATCTAATCCACCAAACCGGCTACATCAGGCAGGAACAAAACCACTATAAAAGCTTTAGTACTTATAAAATTCCATAAAGCCTTCCACACTCAAGACCACAAGATCACACTAGTAGGATTGAAGCTATTTGATTGCGGCAATCAGCCATGAACTGGTTCCAGTCTATATACTGTACTGAAAACAGATGATTGTGGTGTACTGCAAGAGGTTTTCCCGGACTCTTGTTATTTCTGATATACATGAACGAGATTCCGCCATCAGTCCAATGCAAGATGCAGATGTATACAGATTGGGTGATGTTCACCAAACTATACCTCCATTTGGAAAGAAATAGAATCATACTTATTTGATTAAAAGCGGAACTGTGGGGCAACACTTCCATAAAGGTGAATTCACACTATAGCGTTTGGGTCAACTATTGCCAGCGTTTAGAAAAGTTACCACAATGAGACCAAACGTTGGTGAAAATACGTTCAGAGGAAGAAAAAATTTGGTTCACATAGCGTTTGGAGTACAGCGTTGGCGAGCGTTGGTGAAGGCTTGGTAACGTTAGCGAGCGTATGGCAGCGTAGCATTGAACTTTACATGAACGAATGCGAACTTTTGCTAACTTAGGCTAACGTTGGTGGAGCGTTGTCCAGCGTAGGCCATCTGAGCAGAACTTAAATCAACACATGCTGAGCGCATCTCAACGGAGCTCAACGTTATACAATGATCATATAAAATGAGAGCCTTTTCGGGCAGATAGCCATCAATCGAGCAGCTTTTCCGAGTGCAACATAGTGACGCTCTGATCCAGAACTCTACGACATGCCTGCAAAAGGTCGAAAATGTAAGATTGCTGAAAAAAGTGGGGGCCAACCTTTGATCTGCCCTGTCACCGTCGGCAAACGTTATAGAACATTTTCAGTTCGTTCGCAAAAGTTCATAAAAGTTCGATAACGTTGTGCAAAGTTGGCCTCCATGATTGTGCTAAGTTGGCAAGAGTTCAGCTAAGTTGGTGGCACGTCTGTAAAAGTTTGTCTAAGCAGCCCTTACGTTACAATCACATTCATGAACGATAAGCTCCGTTGGACATACGTTCACCATCGACAGTTCTATCACCAGCGTTCTTCAACGCGGGCCAACTTAGGCGAACTTAGTGTAAAAGTAGAAATGGATACCGACAAACAGACAAATTCATATTTCAAGACCGAATCCATGGACGAATTTTACAAGATCAGTGTGAGTAGTCAAATCCGAGAGATACTAAGGTATCAAAGTCAAAGCCATGTGAAAATCACAGACACCCAGCCAGCTGTGAGCATCTCCTGAAGAGTGAGCATCTCCTGCCCCGAGATGCTTAGCACAACCTACGTGAGCGTTTCATAACGCAGCCTAACTTTCAATAACGTATTTTTCCAAACGTCGAGAATTTTTCAACTAGTTCAAAATTTCCGACGAACTTTAATTTCCCAAGCGTTCACCAGCGCACAATGACTTTCACCAACTTTCAACAACTTTTAGCAACGTTTATCAACGATTGTCAATACGTCGGTAAACGTCGGCCCAAACGCTTTAGTGTGAATCCACATCATAGTACAATGTGCTGGGAACATCATGACATGCTGTCCTCAAGCTATATCTGATATATACCGGACAGCAAGTAAAAGCATTGGTCGTTCATTTGCAAAACTCGAGTTTTTGTTTGAAACTAAAGATTCCTGATATCCGCAATCATCCAGTGCCATTTTGATTACGCCATTACTTCCTGGTACACAAGCCTCATATAGTAGCATAAACACCACCATCAGTGTACCCAACAGTCGATATCTTTTGAATACACTGGTCAGAAGGCATATTAATTTATACACATATTTTATTCAATTCTGGCATCCCCTTGGTAGGCAGCATACCGCGGCTGAACTTGGGTCTGCTAGTGTCATATTTGTAGTCACAAATCGTTTATATCTTACATTTGTTTTCACCTACTATATACAATTTCGTGTAATGTTCATGTTCCATTCTATATTCTACATTTTATGTCTGTTATTACTGTACTGTTTTTATGTCACATGTAAAGCGATTAGATAGAATGTTGGTGCTCTATTGACCTGCTTTCTCCATATTGAACCACAGGTTATCAGTACCCTAGGTATAGTTTCATTTTATTACACCTCAATATAATTGTGGAATCAGTTACTAAACGATATCCAAGGTATTCAGAGCAAGATCCAATTTAAAGTTTTACTTAGAACATTTTCATCGGACTGTGTTCGTGGTAAGGAACCTAAAACTCATTTTCTATTAGCCAGTGCAATTACTACCTGGTGTTTGATTGGGATCTCAGCTCTCAATACCAAGCGAAGCACAAACATGAACGATGATTTTGGAACTGAGATTTGGGATTGCTTCCTATAGACATTAATCTGGACAAACATTTAAAATGAGAATGTCATCGATGATAAGGTACACGAGAAACCAAAAGAATAACAGGAGCCCATACCATGCAGCGATGGGAATTGGATCCATGTTTATCAGATAATTATCACTCCGCATCCTGGTCGGGGAATTGATGAAACCTTACAAACGTGATGATTTCAATTTGTCCATGGTCAATGGGGTACATAATCGATAGGTACAAATTGTTTGTGTCTTTGTTTTAAAGATATTCCAATTCGCACAGTCTAATCATGTATGACTAAATTTAATCAATACTCATAGGACATGGTCGGTGAGGAACAGTAAGGCGACTGGAATTTGTCAACAATACTGGCTTCACCATGCATGAAAGATTTTCCCAGAAGAGGGCCTGAAATACCAGGTGGGTCTTTACCGAATGACTTCAATGAATTTGCTATTGGCGCAGGTAAACTTTTTCCTTTTCTGAGCAGCGACATTCCCATGCAGCCAACATAATGTTGTGTTTGTCTCACAACTCATACGATATTCCAAAGCTAGTTGCAGATATGACGATTTTTTCACCCAAGTTTCCAACAAGTCTCTAGCTATTGAGACAGGGTTATGTTCTTCCAAGGCTAATTCAAGAAATTTTATGGACGTCATCCCGATCTCGATGATAAGTACACCAATATATTGTCACTATTATGCAGCAAGACCTGTTTGCATGTTTTTTGTTTCGCATTCACAGGTTCCAGGAAATGCTCAATCTTTCTGAGCACCTGATATCATCCCCTTGTGGCCATAATGGGTGTTCAAAAAATTCCATAACAATTTTCTAGATTTTGCCCATACTGGACTTTGATGTTTTGTTTGCTCACCGTACTCTGTACTTGGGTATTGGTTTCATATTTTTTTGCTGATATTTTGTATGAGTATGAATATACATGTATGTACCTATGCATATTTTGTTCAATTGTGTGTTAAATTGCAGTGTTGTGATATCTTATAATCTGTATTCCTTGTTGAATAGAATTAAATAGGATGATTACTGGAATCCAGCACTCCGCCTGAGGGATGAATCGGAACATATTCGTTTATTGAAACATCATTGATGATCCAGTTGTAGTCATTCAAATCGATTCGGAGGCTTGTGTGTTTCAGGATATATGGTTCTTGGAAACACTATCGAGGGGAGCCTGGTATCTACGACGACGTAATAGGGCCAGGTTGTATGTAAAAAATATATTGTGTCTAATACGTGATCTCCAATTACAAAGTCGTGATCACGAATACCATTGTCGTGATCTCGAATGACAAAGTCGTGATCTCGAATTATATTCCACTGTAGTCCGTGATACTTAAAATTATTGCACGTATTAGGGCCATGTTATATGTGAAACAAATGTGGAACTTGAGTCGTGATCATGACTTTGTACAAATTCGAGATCACCAATTCACTTATCAATAACTTAAAGTACAATTAAAATGAAAATATAATGTGCATTCGATAATTTCAATAGGTAAATGCACTTAAATGCACTGTTGTATTGGTTACAAGTCAATTTAGTCCTCTCGAAGAACCCTGATTACCAACAGCTGTCATGAACACTAACTTGCAAATAAGACAATAAAGTTATATATATTTTGATATTTTTAAATTGAATTATGCAAGTTGTTATTCACGGTTTTCAAATCGTTTTAAGTTCGAACTATTGAAGATATTGATGCAAGATTGAACAAATGTGTTCAGCTGAGTTCCACTTCACTTGTATTTTCATACCATTTACAGCTCGAGATCACGACTTTGTAATTCGAGATCACGATTTGTAATTCGAGATCACGACTTTGTAATTCAAGATCACGACTTTGTAATTCGAGATCATGACTTTGTAATTCGTGATCACGACTTTGTAATTCGAGATCACGACTTTGTAATTCGAGATCATGACTTTGTAATTCGTGATCACGACTTTGTAAGTTGAGATCACGACATTGCAATTCGAGATCACGACTTTGTAATTCGAGATCACGAATTAGACACCATAAATTTTTGACATACATTCTGGCCCTATCACGCTTTTGTAGGTATCACTATGCGCTCCGCAAGAAAAAATCCGACTAAACTACCGATGATTGCACACTTATGATTGCCTGGCCAGTTAGAGGCAGCATAATGCTGCCTGCTGTATAGGACCAATTTATGGTAAACTGTATTAATGACCGACAATCACTGGGTGAGGGAATAGAATACACACCACCAATGTGATGTTATGCGCACATGGACCGGATGACTGAAGGTCATAGAATACATTTGTAAAGCGGGTCAATACATTTTTGTGCCGGAGTATATGAGCCTTTGCTCTGATTTGCATACCTAACGCAATATCAGCGATATGGAGAAACGCTAGGATATATGTTTCCCATAGACCTGATTACTATATTGAAAATGTATTTCATGATGTGCCTTCTAATTTGTACCGCGCTATTAACCTCGGGTGTTTCATGGTAAGTTGGTCACATTCAGTTGTGAGTGAGTGAGTGAGTGAGTGAGTGAGTGAGTGAGTGAGTGAGTGAACGATATAGTAGTGAGTGAGTGAATGATTGAGTGAGCAAGTGAGTGAGCAAGGAAATGAGTCATACATACGTATACTTAAGATATTTGACTAATGAGTTTCAAAGCTCTGAAGTATAAGGGCTTACGCTTATATTCATGTGTGATTAATTTTTGTTGAGCTGAACATTTGTTGGAAAACAATCACTTATTACTAGTGTATGATTACTAGTGTAGCAAAATATACACAAGGAAATCCAAAATGTGTGTTTGATTTTGGTCAAGCATCATAACGCTAGGTAAAGTGTACATTATGATCAATTGTATGTGGCTATATTCTTTTGTTACCACTGACTGGAAAATCTACAAGCTTAGTAAATATAACCGTTTTTAGTATTGATGATAAGGTATAGAAATGTAAATATTATATTGGGAAACTTTAACACAATATCAAATTGGAATGCGGTGATGGACAGCATAACGATCCATGTATTTTATGACAAACCATTTCATCCAGACGATACGCCATGCTTGCATGCTTTTGTTCGTGATTGCCTCTGTGAAAATTAAAAAAGCTACGAGCACGGGCTATTCGAGGGTAAATGCTAGGATGAATGAAAATCACTGGGTGTTGAAATGGTGAATGCAACGTGTGATTCGCCAGTGTTATGTTTGTGTACACATGGACCGGATGACTGGTGGTCAGATAAACACATTTATCGATTGGTTCCATACCTTAGTTTCATGGTGTGTGTTCTTTTATGGAAGGCTCAGATTTTCACCACGACGCCACTGAGCAAGGAACAACGTCAGCAGGATAAAAAAATATGGGATAAACCTCACTACAGACGGGGTTATCATACTAAAAATGTATTTCGAATTCGCTATCTGCTTCGTCACTTTCTTTAGCCTATTGGTGTCATGGTAAGTCAATCTAATCAAATCACAGACATATAACTTATAGCTACTGGTGCATGAAACTTAACATGATCTATAACTGGGTTGAAGCAATCAATGTATTAAACCAAGCGCACGAGATCAATAATTCATTAACCTGAACGTGTAAGAACACTGATAATAATGCTTGACATATAAGTACAAAAATGCATTGAACATAGCAAATGAAGACACGAATGTATGAGAATCTATGAATGTGTGAGGCAACTAATATGAAACAGAACATGTGAGATCAGCAATTCGCCAAATTGTGACCACCCTTGCATAAACGTCACAACTCGAATAGTGTAAAGTGATGAAATGACAGAAACACATATATTCGTACAAGTATAATAGACGTGGACTCAATACCCAGTATTAAGTATTCCGAGCAAACAAAACAGGGTCCGTTATCCAATCTCATAGTCCGGGGACAGAAAGTCATATCAGGCATACGAAGTGAGAGAAAACAAAAATGACAGGGAAACTCATGAACCCCCAAAAATGGCCATTAGGATTTATACTATGCACGAGTAAAGACTCTACATTAGAGAATGACTTATGAATGATCATATATAGATTACTGAGCCTATACATAATTTGTTGAGTAACAATTTAGTTTCAAGATTTGTATGGCATGAAAATTTGATACCATTTTATATACATTTCTAATTTACGAGCATAGTATTCAGTGTATGTTCCGTTGAACCCATTTCAGTGACACTGACAATTCATCAGACCACACAGTAGCCATTTTGAATCACGTGACTAGCTGGTATAGATCACGTGGGCACTTAAGTAAGTACAGTCGCCCAACGCCGATGGACGATGGACCAACCATTGTGGAGTATAGATTAGGGATGGTGCAGTTATTGGAGCTAGATGTCAAAGGTCAACTACTCACTGCACAATTCTGGGAAACTCATGTACGTAGCCGACAATCCTATTGATTCAAATATGTTAATTGGTCATGAAACAATCTAGTGGACAATACATCATCTTTCAAAACACATCTACATGTTTACTTTGATAACTGAATGTATGTTTTTGTGTTAATTTTCTGAAAGCATACTTTTGTATTTCAGAAGTGGACGGACCACAGAATGCAGTGGAATCCTGACCATTTTGGAGGCAAACAATCAGTGACAATATTCTACGATGAAGAAATATGGAAACCAGACATATTCCTATACAACCAGTAAGTTGTGTAAATACACCTACTAGTAATGTGAATGATCCCACTTTTACATGCAATGGTGAGACTATAATCGAGACCCTCATATGTCTATTACTGTATCAAATGGTTCGGGTAATTCCTTCACAAATGCGGCCATGGAATTCAATGTAGAATGGACGAACATCAGTTTAACCAGACTATCATACAGTCAATATACCTTGATAATAACATGCTGCAAATTACCTGCTATTATCTACGAATGTCGATTGTACTCAACGGCCGCAGATTGAGCACAACGCGAGATGAGCAAGTGTCTAGTTTGGTCATCGAGAGCAATGGCAGTGTGGTTTGGGTTCCGTCCACCATATACAGTGTGCCCTGTGAGATGGACATAACCTATTTCCCCTGGGACTCACACACATGCACTCTGACGTTTGGGTCGTGGACCATGTCCATAAAAGATATTGTCATGAGGCCAATTGAACATGGAATGGATGCCCTCATGAAGAACAACGAATGGGAGGTACGCTGAATAAATTATGAAAAAATATATAACCAACTTCTCACTGAATAACTGTGCATTGTTTGAAGAGCAGTTCACAAAATCTATGAATTTTATTAGGTAATACAGCACCCACATGAAACGCAGGAAACGGAGTTCCCACCATATGGACTATACAGTCAATATGTTTACAAGGTCACATTCAAAAGACGACTGGCCTTCTTCACTTTCGCTATTGTCCTTCCTTCTGTGCTCATGTCCTTCACGACTCTCCTTCTGTTCTGTCTCCCACCGGGCTTTGAGGATAAGCTGAGTATTGGTAAGTGAATGATGTTGTTAGTTCTTAAGTTATCCATAAACATGTCCCAGACAAAATAAACTCCCTTATTATCATGCTTGCACTGCCGTTCTTCTATGATATGTAAATCTGCATTGTCGACAGCCCTGAGTCTGTTGTTGAGCTACTTCGTCTTGCTGATGATTGTGGTAGATTCGACCCCTCGAGCAGGTCTGGCTATACCCCTGATCGGTGAGTTCATATGTCATATTAATGACTACATTTCTGATTCTCTTTGTCCAGTTGTATTTGTTACAATTTAAATCATGTTTTCATTTCCATTCAACACTGACGAGCATTGGTGACATTTTCAGGCCAGTACTTGTTTGTATGCATTGGACTTCTTGGACTCTCTATTGTGGCTTGTACAATAACCTATAATCTGGCAGTCCGAAATGATACAAAACAGTCTCACAAACGTACCAAGGTAAACTACACATGAACCCAACATTTATATATTGACATCCATTGTGTTATAGATATAAACAACTATATTATCAAACTACAGGGTGTCATCAGTGCACTGGCCAAGGCTCTGTGGCTGCCTACAGAACCCGAAGACAGGTATCCTCTTGCTGGTGGAGGTAATGACGTCACCCTTGATACAGACACAACGTCCTGTGAGAAATGTTCGAAAAACTCCTCCATTATCCAAAGTGCCCAACAGGACTGGAATCTCATTGCTCAGATAGTCCAGCGATTGTTTTTGATAGTTTTCTTTTTCGTGAATATTGTAACTTTGCTGTATGTAGTCGTTAGTTTCATGTGTAGGTAAACACAATCAGGAGCAAGATTTTTGTCATTTGCACCAATACATCTTTTTATGGTGTATGTATCATTGATAGGTAATGATGAAATGAAGCAAGATATCCATTCACCATTCGTTTTACACATAGAATACAAATTGTTTTCGTGTAAAATGCGTTTGTTTTGTTGTGAAATGTATAGTTTCGAGAAATGGGGTATTTGTATTCAGTGTTCGTATTTGAATATACAGGAATGAAAGTATTTGTATTGGTATTCAAATATTTCTATAGAATGCATGGTATATTCGTATTCGTATATATGGACAAATTATCCATAAATCATAACTCACAAATACCGAACATTCAAGATCATCCAATCAAAAGATAATGTTTAATGCAAAACGGAATCATTTATCAATACCCAATAAAAACTAATATTGATTTCAGATCTTTGCTTATATCTGTTTTAGATCTTTTATTGTCATCATCATGATCTCGCGGCAAATGTGCATGTTGTGGGAGGACCTGTAAGTCGATCGATACATGGTGTTATCATGTGATCATATCCTTAAACTTTTATCAAGTGTACAACATATGGAGACAAAAGGTCATCACGATATTATGTCATGTTTTGATCGACTAAGAGATGTTTTCCTTTACTTTCATGAATACTGTTGAATATATTATATACAGGCTAATTTTGCACTCTGTTGGCAGTCCAATTCACACCGCCAGCCCTTTTCGGAACACATACACTGAAGTTTTACAGACTGTGTGTATGTGTGTGATCTTATCTGAAACGGAAAATGCTGCCTGTGTTAGATTACTTCCTGACATGGTCTTGTGTTATGATTATGTCATCTTTGATCGTCAGGCTCGGACTGATATTTGTGCGTTAATCTATCGAGTGAATCTCTGCACTAGAAGTCATGTTTTGAAAAATTACCAAATGATAAATTTATAACATAGATCAAGCACTATCTCCCCATTTTCTTTTCACTGGTTTTATGTACAATTTATGTTTGTTGAACACGATTGTAATTATATTTCGAATAATGGGAAGTTTAAAGCTGAACAATCAGCATTTATCACTTTGCAGTGAATGTTGTGATAAATATTCTCAATATGTTTCTTTTGCAGATGATATCGCACCACTAATTATTCTAAAAGTGTTCGTGATTGCATTCATAAAGACTTCCATAAGTATTTGTAGTCTTTTTCGAATATATTCGAAAAATATGTATGCATATTCGTATTCATGCGAAAATGAAATATTCATATTCGAATACAAAGTATTCGCCCCATGTTTGGTGACGTGGTCTGAATATCGTTCCTACTGATCATCAGTAAGTATCTGACAAGTAAGTATACTGTAAGTATGTATCACTAAGTATTAAGTATTAGTAAGTATTACTGATGTATAAGTAAGTATAGTATAATGCTGATGTATACTATATGTATACTGATGTATACTATACTGATGTATACTATACATGTACTCATACTGATGTATAAGTAAATGTATAAGTAAGTATTACTGATGATCAGTACCAATCATCAGTAAGTATCTGATGATACTTATTTGAGGTTCCAGTGTGAAATTACATATACGCAATATTCAGCCATTACAAAGGTCAAGCTTACGTGATCACGTAATATTCCAGGAATCGTAATATAAAACAACTATTCTACTCGTAGTTGCTACATATTCAACCAATAATCAAATAGACACTCAAGGCGCTAACAACGACAAGGTTGTATACAATGTAGGCTCGTATGTACACCTTAGGCCCACACCAATTTTCTGTATGAATTGAGCTCAAAATATATAATGCTAATTGTGAGCTCATTGTGAGATATAAGAATGATCGTTCATAAGAATGTTAATACAGGCATTTATAAGCTTTATATATATATATATATATAAAATATACATATATGTACCAATAAAAATCAGGTCTCAATGGAAAGGTCTCCTGAACTATCGGGTCAAGTTATTGTACAAAATCACAGAACACTCCATACATACAACCGATGAAAACTATGTGTAATGAATTGCATGATGTGTAGTAATGCACTCAATTTGCAGGGGAAGAGAACATCCTTTATTCAAAAGCTAGCGTATTATATAGACATGCGGAGTGTACAGTAACCGAGTTCTACTAATTGATACGTGACCGTGACTGGGCTCTGGCTAAAGCCAATGCAAATTCATTGCTGTTTCACTATGTTCAACAACCCTGAAGACATGACCGTTTCCCCTTTTGATTATTTTAAAGAACTGAACTTTACTTCAAAACACATATCAAATATTTACATCAAGTCACATAATCCTGAAGATACCTCGGTGGATGCCTTACTCGTCATTTCTCCTCAACACAGGTTCGGTAACAGGCTCAGGCTGTCGTACATGCGGATGATTTATAAGATCGTCATTGTCATCCACAAACGTTAACTCATCATCATTATCATTCACATCCGACCGATAACACTTAACAAGCTTGCTGACATTCCATGACGTTCCATCAGACAATACATACGTTCGATTACTGAACTTCCGAATTACTTGCATAGGATCACTGAATGACTTCTTCTCTTTCGTCACGAAACCTGGTTTTCTCACTCGCACCCAATCTCCAACCTCAAAACCTACACTTTCACACACTTTTTAGCATCATAGTGTGTCTCCTGTTTGAACTGTTCACTTTGTACCTTATACTGAACATCATTGTCAAATTTATCATTATGTACATCCAAATCGACAACATTTAACTTGATTCTCATTTGCCTATTGTGTAACATCATTGTAGATGTACCAGTCGTAGCATGTGGCGTTACTCTATACACAGCTAAATACTCTAGTACAGACTATTTCCAGGACTAGCCTGTGTGGACAGCATTTTGAACAACACCTTTCAACACATTGTTGAATCTCTCGATAGCACCGTTTGCTCGAGGGTAGTATACAGATGAAAACCCATTTAATTCCTCTCTCACTCAGAAATGTTGTACACACATGGGACGTAAACTGGATACGTATGATCAGTAACTAATTTTGAAGGAAATCCTTCCCTAGAAAACACACTCTTCAAGAATTTGATCACAGTAGTAGACGTAATATCCGAAACAAATGCGACTTCAGGCCATTTGCTATGATAATCAAGCAATGTTATAGCTTATTTACAATCATATGAAACGACTTCGAATGGACCGAGGTTCAGACCATGGTTTGTCTGGAAACGGTTTCATTGGCGAACATGACAACCTTGCTGTTTTATCATTAGACTGACATAAAACACAGTGTTTGACTAACATTTCCACCTATGATGCCATAAGAGGCCACCAGTACAGCCCATGGAGTCTCTGTTTAGTACGAGTCATGCCCTGGTGCGATTCATGAGCTACATTAAGAAATCTACCGGTAAGTTCGTCTGGAACAACAATCTTGTCATCACGCATCACGACATCATTACACACAGATAACTCATCTCTGACACGATAGTAACACATCAGTTGTGGTGGAATGTCACGAACAACCGTGTGCTAATATATCTCGTCATCTCGAGTTTCACTCTGTAGCTCCTGTAAACTCACAGATTTGCACAGGTCGGTAAGTGTAACATTACATATCACTTCGTCATCTACATCATATGCATCTTCTGACGCATGTGGTGGTAACCTTGACAAAGTATCAGAAATTGTGTTATCAACACCTCTTTTGTACTTTACATCGAAATTGTAGTTCATTAATTCACATGACCATCTTGTAATTCTCATCGAAGATATGTCAGTACCTTTGCGTAACAAGGTTACAGGCGATTGATGATATGTACATAAGGTGAACTTACGGCCCCAAACATAGGTATGCCATTTAGTACAGGCCCAGACACATGCTAAAGCCTCCTTTTCTCCAACTGAGAAATGTTTGGACAATGTTCTTGAAACACACTCTACAATCACCTCTTTACCGTTTTTAATTTGACACAGTACGGCCCCTAGTCCATAACCTGAAGCATCAGTTGTAATGATAACATCGAGATCGGGGTCGAACATAGCCAGTGTCAAATTTTCACGCACAAAACTTGACTTGCTCAAAGCATTTTTGAGCTTTCTCAGACCATTTGAATGCATGCTCCTTTCGTAACAGCTCACGTAACGGTTCGACAACATCAGCGAAATTCGGGAATGATGTGTCTTGCAAAGTATCCCGCTAAACCATGATACGATTTCAGTGCTTTTGCGTCTTGTGGAACCGATACATCACAAAAATACTACTAGTAGTAGTAGTAGTAGTACTAGTAGTAGTTTATTTACAACTTCAATATACAAAAAAAAACATTAATCACATTCATTCATCTCAACATCAAAACTATTGGTATATCTATTAGTAAATAAAATGATTTGTACATGTTAAATGATTTGAATGACAAAATATTACATTAATGCTTGAGATAGAACAATATATTGAGGTCGTGGGATTGAATTAGCTGTAGCTGTCTTCCATTCAACCCCAAAATAGATGTAATATTTTGATACATAATATAGGATAAGTTATAAATAATAAAGGAATTTGCGATGCTGCATAACGACAGATGCCACAAGAGACCCCAAGCCACACCACGAGACGCCACGGGAGATGGAAGGCTAAGTGTATGGAGAATGAACACTGGACCGAGTCGACTTTCAAATAAATGGTGGAATATTTGAAGAAGAAGAAAACAGATTCAATTCATACTGTTAGTTATTTTTAGGTTACTTCATGGCAGTCAGTGCAGAATATGTTTGTACAAGTTACGGATCTGTTATATGAAGCGAACAGTAGAGATTTTATTTTCCTTTTGGCTTGTTGTTTGGGAATAATGTTTTGGAGATTCAAAGCAGTTTGATTCCATACAGTTGGGAAATTGAATAACGGAAGTCTCCCTGCGAACCGAGAATCGCAGCGCTTGATGTGCAATAAATTTGACTGCCTTGTATGATATTTGTCACTCACCTGGTGGTTGTATTTAAATAATTCGTTGAAAGAAGCTGGTAGTTTGTTCCTGACATAATCATGCATGAAAAGTATTATTTCATATCTGTGTTGATCGAGGATATTTAAAATATTAGATTTGATAAACAATGGATCGGTGTGACTATTGTATGATGCATTATGTATGGTCCTTATTGCCCGTTTTTGCCGAATTATAGATCTTTTCATTGTAGAGGGGTTTGCATTGCCCCAAGCCAGAATTCCATACAGTATATATGGGTGTATTAGAGCATAATACAGTGTTTTCAGACTGTCAGGAGGCAGGATCTTCTTGACTTGTTTGATTTGGAAAAGCCCTCTGGAAATTTTGCTATTAATGTGAGATATATGATACTTCCAGGACAAATGTTCATCGATGTGTAATCCTAAGAATTTAGTACTGTGTTCTTGATAATTTTCACCAATTTGTTGCAACGATGTGCCATTTATTTGCAGTGACAGGTTATCAGAATTATATTTCGTGTGTTGACTTCTAAAAATAACAAATTTGGTTTTTGTTGCATTCAGAGACAGTTTGTTGGCACAAAACCATATGTACAGTTTATTTATTTCTGCATTTGCGCGTTCAAAGAGGTTAGTTATGCTAATATCAGAGATAAATAGGGATGTGTCATCGGCGAATGATAATATGCTGGCATTAGTCGAGTTGGCTATGTCGTTTACGTAAATTAAATATAAGAGTGGTCCTAGTATTGATCCCTGAGGGACACCACAAGTGATGTCTTGCATATCAGATTTTTCATTGTCAAATTGGACATACTGCTTACGATTTGATAAATAGTTGATGAGCCATACTTTTGCGATCCCTCGAATGCCATAGTGATCTA
Source organism: Terebella lapidaria (assembly GCA_949152475.1). Lineage (NCBI taxonomy): Eukaryota > Metazoa > Annelida > Polychaeta > Terebellida > Terebellidae > Terebella > Terebella lapidaria. Next base: position 20,475,259 of record OX424564.1, on the reverse strand, counting down.
GTTTTTCAAATAAAATATCATGATTGATAACATCAAATGCTTTAGAGAGATCGCAGAAGACTGACATCGTCAAATATTTAGAGGATAAGTTAATGTTGCTGGCTATGTCATTTAATAAATGTATTATTGGGTGGATTGTTGAGTGGTTAGGGCGAAACCCATATTGATGATTGTAGAATAAATTTTGACTATTCATAAATGATAGTATCTTATTGAACATGTCTTTTTCAAGTATTTTAGAGATTGCCGGAAGTAAACTGACTGGTCTGTAATTGTTAAGTAATCCAGAGTTAGAAGCTTTATAGATTGGAATAACCTTTGCAATTTTCAGTTCATCTGGTACTACACCATTTGCAAGGGAAATGTTAATTATGTGCGATATTGGTTCAACTATTAAGCTTATTGTCTCTTTCAAAATAATTGTGGAGATTTCGTCATGCCCCGAACTTGACTTTGATTTAAGTTTCCCTACCAGCTCAATGATAAGGGATGCTTGAATAGGTTCTAGGAATATGCTGTTCGGATTGGGATCTTTGAGATATTGTGTGAAATGTTTGTCCACTGTGGGAACATTCTCACTAGTGTTTTTACCGATAGTAGAGAAGTAGTTATTGAATGCTTTGGCTATTTCAACTTTATCAGAGACTTGCGCATTATTAATGCTGAAATAATTAGGGAACTGTGATTGTTTGGAATGTTTACCAATTACCGACTGCAAAATCTTCCAGGTCTGTTTCATACTTGAACTTATCACTAATCTGGATATCATTTTCCGTGACCCTTTGTCCTAGAAACTTGAGCATAGTTTGACCAAATTTACATTTGTCATTGAGATGAACACATCAAGATAATTTTGCACACCATTTAATCCACTCAGAACAGTAGCAAGCATCTTTTGAAATGCCGACGGAGCAAAAGATAATCCAAAACATACTCTTTTGTACTGATACACACCATCGTGTGTTATGAATGTTGTTAACCATCTGGAATCAGGATGGAGCAGAATTTGGTGATACGCACTCGCCAAATCAAGTTGAGGAAACAAAATTTAGCATTTCTCAGTTCAGACAACACCTCGTCGATTTTTGGTAACGGGAACTTGTCAGGGATTACACACTTATTCACCTCCTTAAGATCTACATAAATGCGTACTTTACCATCTTTCTTCCAGGATACAACACTTAGGGAGACCCACTCAGATGAGTCTATCTTCTCAATTTACCCCGAGATTCTCTAATCTTTTCAGTTCATCAGATACCTTTGATCTCACAGAGAACGAAACTTCGTAGTTTCTGGTGTACAGGCTCAACCTTCTCATTGACTTTCACTTTATGAACAGAACCTTTGACTGTGTTCAATTCACCACCATCAGCAACTTTAAACATGTGGCTAAATTCCTTAACACACTCAGGTAATACATCACTTGTCTCAGGTATATTTACACATTCTGCGGTTCCATCTAGCGACTTTACATCATCTTCAGATTCGATTGAGTTACAGGTCAGGGTTTTACCTTCAAAATTCAACTTCAACGCTGTAATCAGATCTCTACCAAGAATGTTGGTTTTGCTTTCAACAACATACAGGTTAGATACTACAACCAGTGGGGCACAGGTGCTACTTTGACAACGTTGGCTAAGTAGACCATGGGAGGCTAACTTGTACACGGTCAATACCCGTGTTTATCATGTGTTTCCCTTAAAAAAAATTGTGCGCGCGCAGTTCGGTATCACACGAATCAATAGCAGTGTCTCTGTATCGACCAGTTGCAGCACTAATTTTTGACGCTGACAGACATGGACACTTCCACGGTAAACATGGTATTATGAATTATTAATAACTCGCATAACTTCACACTCACCTGTATCCTACGGAATACACTTCGTTTCCTCCTTTATGGCAATAACTGTGGATTTCACAAAAATTGCACATTTCAACTTCAAGCTCGGTGCCTTTTTCCCATTGAGTACGCATCCGTACGGTGTCTCAGTAATATTTAAAGGGCCACTGTATGGGATTCGGTTTTTAGGGGATTTCCAAGATTTTTCTCCCGACGCTTCTATTTATAGAACAAAACGTCAGATGACGTTTTTGGCCTAGGATCTCTGCCGAGCCAATTGTCAGATCAGCCCAGGTTTGGCTCGGCAGAGATTCTGGGTCAAAAACGTAATCTGACCTTTTGTTCTATAAATAGAAGCGTCGGGAGGAAAATCTTGGAAATCCCCTAAAAGCCGAATCCCATACAGTGGCCCTTTAACATAATTATTTCTATTTATTTCTCACCAAAATCACGTATTTTTGTGGTATGGAATGGAATTTGTAACATCAGGCACCAACCGTGTTTCTAGCACGTGATTTGACACAATAGCTATAGCGAAGTTAGGGGCGGCATGCAATTGAATATCGATTCTTTTTTAACAGTACATGAACCAGAAGGTTTGGAAAGACAATCACACCCCCCCCCCCCCCCCCTCCATTCCCCAGAAAAAAAGTCTGAATGAGCAAATCAACATCATTCAATGAATATGTGCAAATTCAATGCGTCATTCGTCATATGTATTTTAGATTCTGTCCATTCCATGCAAAGTAATATGCTGCTTCCAACTTTCTCCCAAGACAAATTATAAAAGAATTCTAAAATGCACAACGAATTTACTTATCGACTGTGAATAGGCTTCCACGAGCAGCGAGGATGGACGCCGCCCGCGCAAGCATCCGCACCATACAGGACCACAGGGTCTACAGTTCATTGACGACCATGATAAAAGATGGCATGGAATTCATGACCGGAAATATTCTTTGGTGAAGAAGGTATCAGATCTAGTGATAGCAACACCTTAAAATCACAACTGCTAACATTAAGACAATACCTAATCTGCCTCACCGGAGGTAACATCAACATCGGCGGTGGTGACCTCAACACGGAGCTCCACAAGGAAGTCTGCTAGGAGTTGCTTGTCGCCTTTGATAGAGTTGTGCTGTCTCCTTCAGGAGCATAACAAATGTAGGTATATAACTCGCAAGTTAGGTAAATCATAATGACACTTAAGTGACTGCTACTTGTTGTGCGTGTACCTAGACATGACTTAACATACGTGAAGTGCTCCTGTATGTCTATGCATTGGTCCTGGCCTATTGACGTTAACAGCTGTCGAGCCTCTGTCTGCATGGACCTCACTGTCTGGCCTTGCCTGATATTTGGAGGACTCGGATTATGTGTCCATCGCACATTTTATTCATTAATGCCTTGCTAGTTGGTTCATTGTAATGTTATGGTTCAACTAATAAAGGTTGATATATAAACTTGCCCTGGCTGCCGGATGGTATGAACTTGTATCATCCTGGTACCAATGCCTTTGTCGAAATACATCGCCATGTTGTCCATGAACACTGTGACGATGTTTATGAACGACAGATCCAGTTGATCTCCATCTGTAGAGGACAAGGGTGGTGCCTGAGTGTCCTTCAAACGGGCAGCCAGTAAAGGTAACTCGACGTCGTGGTGAACATGCCTCCTTCGGCTGACGACTACCTCTTTTCGTGACAATCTCAACTAAAATGAAACATCTAGTTATTGATGTGTGTTTGTCAACGAAATACATGATATAAGTTCGTCTATGGATTCGGTCTTGGATTATAAATTTGTTCGTTTGTCGGTATCCATTTCTACACCGAAGACTCCAGTATTAATTACTCAAATGGCATTTTTGAATGCACATAAATATCATACGTTTTACACCTTTGCGAAAATGTATTAACAGTTTGTCACATTGAGAGATAATAAATGAGTGATATTTGCAGTTGAAAATCCACAACACACTTCGTAAATTATATAAGCAATATCTCTTACCCTTTGCTAATTTTATCCACTATGTAAATTACTTACATTGTTTTGGCATTACTGTCCATGTTGATAACTTAATAGTATACAATACCCCCTTACCATTGCAAAATACAGATTATGGTGAAATGAAGAGCAAAAAAACATTAACCTATAATAATTTTTATGGAAACGGTATTATAATCCTTATTATTCATGTAATGTAGGATTCTTGGTCTTTGAGTAATAAGTAAACATAGCCACTGTGTTATATAGGCATGATCACGTATCGTTGCACATAGCAGAGAAACACATTTCCTGAAACTAATTGGCGGTTATTGACGAGCAGGCGATTGAAATTAGGAGGACGGCCCATGTCGAGTTTTTTTGTGCTATGAAGACTGTCTCAGGCCAAAACGTCACGTACGGCAGTCCATACATGCTTCAGAAGTACAAAGAGGGCATCAACCTGGATGACGGCATCCGTAGGCGCTTATCGAAGGATAACGTTGAACTGCTCAAGGCATGTTATAGCTACAGCGTCATGACAACCCTGATTATTTTACAAGCTATATTTCTTACTCGTATACAAAATTGAATAACACTAAGTATATCTTATGGCAGCAATCGTACCATGTTCGCATGTAATAACAGAGTCCCACATAAATGGTAAAACTGCCATGGAATTGAAAGCAATTGTTTAGAAAATTTTGAGCACACCAGGCCCCGCATATCATTATGTGTGTCAGGAAACCCTCTGAAGTAAGGGATGTGCACAATTTTGCCTCAGATATTTCAGGTATACGGTTCAATGTTTGTCATTCGAAATTTGAGGAGCCTCTAGCGCCACCGTTGGAGACCATCCCAGAGGAGGAGGAGGAGGATGTTGTTGCCCCAGTTGCTGATACCACACTTACCAAGGACGTGGCTTTACGGTATGAGGATGTACAGGCCGACTATCAGCCACTGGTGGACAACAACAAATGTCGGATCTGTCAAACTGGGGGAGGGGGGGGGGGGGGATCTGTAGAGTGGGTGGGATGTGAAAAGAAAATTGATGGGAGGGAATGTGAATGATGGGTTCACCTGTGTTGTCTCGGCATAAAGGCGGTCAAATCGACTAAATCATTCATGGAAACTTTCACGTTCACGTGCCCACAGCACACTGCATCGAATGAGAACTGATAATAAAAATTGTTGGAAATAATTCTCTTATTTTCATATGCCTCCTTTTGACGTACATACACTGAAGTGTGATCACGAAGCATGATGAAACATCATGTTGTTAAAAAGTGCTGTACATATTACATCACTAAATGGTGTTCAAGACTCATGATGTCGGACTCCATTATAATGTTTGCAAATGTTGGCTTGGTGTTGCACAATTGATCTGGAGAAATTTAATGTTTTGTTGAGAATTTCCTTCTACGGAAGTGCTGTCTTGAGTGAATGATGTCTGTCCCTGAGCTATCATTCTTCACGTAGTTTATGATAACATGCAACCTAAAATACTCCTTCCTATTCAATATTCCCTACCTATTGATTCATATTATAAGCTACCTTTTCCAAGAGGTCCAGAGTGCGACATGTTCGTATCCACTGCTCTGAGGTGGGGACTCCCGGAGGTGCCCAGGTTTTTATCCTCTTATTTTTGTTCTCCAGAACAAAATCTCGGCCCTCGTGGCGGTCATCTTGTCCACTGGACGAAAATGACTCCCGTGCAGTCATGTACTGCTGAACGGAGGGTGGAGCCTTCAGTCTTGTTGTGACATCACGGTAATGGACTTCCATGTAGGTCGTCATATTAGCGGAGTAAAACAGAGGGCTGAAGGCTATGAGTCCTGCCATGGCATCAACTGAGACATTGTGGCGGATGCCATAACGGTACATCATAGCAGACATAATAAAGATTATGTTCAGATCACGAACCATGGCATATACCGTGTTCTTGAAGGAGTTGGACCACTGGTAGTATCCATGAGGAGTGGGCAACAGACCTTGCTCACGACACCATTCCACGTACGGCTAGAGCAAGTACCGCATGCATACCTGGTGGTAAACCACTAGGAACTCCCAGGCTTTGTGGTGGTCAGAGCAGGTCTGTACTGCGTCTTGTGATTTCTTGGACTTATACCCCATAACTCCAGTGGCAGGATCGCCTGCACAGTGGCATACGAATTACGGTTGACCATGATGGGATCCCCAACAATGACCTGTTTGTTACATTCGGCAGCACAAGGCTGGCCAGGTTTGTAATCCTCCTTCTACGGTGGCTGATGAATGCCATATTTTTATTTTTCAGAATTCATTTATTATTTTTTCCAGAAGGACATTCTAGAGAAAATGAAATAATTAAATGCACGTACTTAATGTTAAATACGCGTACTTAATATTAAATACACGTACTTAATATTAAATACACGTATATAATATTAAATACGTGTATTTAATATTAAATACGCATACTTAATGTTAAATATGCGTACTTAATGTTAAATACGCGTACTTAATGTTAAATTAGCGAAAAAATGGATGTGGTTATGTTGCTGTCTATGTCTTGTGAAACATGGCGCTGCAAAAAATCTAACTGTCTGATATTCAATATCAAGTACATGTATTTAACATTAAATACACGTATTTAATATTATGTACGCGTATTTATTATTAAGTATGCGTATTTAATATTAAGTGCGCGTATTTAATATTAAGTACACGTATTTAATATTAAGTACACGTATTTAATATTATATACCATATTTTTTATTATGTACGCGTATTTAATATTAAGTACGCGTATTTAATATTAAATACGCTTACTTAATAATAAGTACGCATATTTAAACAATAAGTACGCGTATTGAATATTAAGTACGTGTATTACAACCGTCTGGAAAATAACGTAAATAAATGAAAACTAAAGAATAAAACTATGGCATATATCAGCCACTGTATCCTTCCGAAGATTCTTTTGCATTTCCTGGTTCCTCCATTGGCTGGCAAGAAAATCAGTTTGAATTTGACTCAGTTGATCTCATTTATGACAGGTTTCGAAATCAGTTTGAATTTGACTCAGTTGAGCTCATTTATGACATATTATCTGGAATGTACTAATTGTTGAATGTCATACATACAGTGTCTAATATCGCGTTCAATATTGTTTGAAGATTCGGGTTAGTTTCTTGGCCTCATACAATGATTCCCTGGAGATAAACTATTTACTGCTGGATGTCATTACGTGGTATAATGCCAGGTACAAGTGGTACCGGTACGTAAGAAACGTTTACAGTAAGGAAATTGATTCTCAAAGCTGGAAAAATTACCGTGACAGAGGATTTGGGTACAAGAGACAGCAGAAATGTTTTCGAGCAAACACAACTTTTGTCAGCATTAGCAATATTTTGGTAGTACGATACATCGACATCATTCGCCGGCATAATATTTGTTAGAAAGTTAAATTGTGACTACGCTGCAAACTACGGAAGCGTAGAAGGGCCACTATGTAGTTTTTTATTTTTTAATTTCCCGAGTTATAACTCGATAATATCGACTTATATCTCGATAATATCGACTTATATCTCGATAATATCGACTTATATCTCGATACTATCGACTTACTAACTCGATATTATCGAGTTACTAACTCGATATTATCGACTTACTATCTCGGGAATTTGAAAAAAATAAATCTCCCTGTGCCTGATCCACTCTTAAGTCGATATTATCGAGGTATAAGTCGATATTATCGACATATAAGTCGATATTATCGAGACATAAGTCGATATTATCGAGATATAAGTCGATATTATCGAGTTATAAGTCGATATTATCGAGTTATAAGTCGATATTATCGAGATATAAGTCGATATTATCGAGTTATAAGTCGATATTATCGAGTTATAAGTCGATATTATCGACATATAAGTCGATATTATCGAGTTATAAGTCGATATTATCGACATATAAGTCGATATTATCGAGATATAAGTCGATATTATCGAGATATAAGTCGATATTATCGAGTTATAACTCGGGAAATTAAAAAATAAAAAACTACATAGTGGCCCTTCTACGCTTCCGTAGCAAACAGTTCATCAGTCTGTAACTTTTTATCATGAATTTGTTTCTATTGCAAAATGTTGTATCTTACGTTTCTTATTGGCATCATCAAAATCTGATTGTATTGGTGGTAATAGATTGATACTTACATTCATTCTCTTTATCTCGTACGTCTGATGCAGTTGCCAATCATGCATGATTGATGAATGAGAATGGCCAATGTATTACGCATACATGTAAATGCGAGTGGCCCTAAAATTTTGCAAATTTGTTATCTCCAAAAATACCTAGTATATGACTAATATATACGGTTGGCATTAAATGATATACACCTGAGCCGTGAATTGGCATCCTGCAACATGCGCTGGTAGTTGGTCCTGTCCATGTCCGTCAGCTGCCAATCTTGCAGCCATTTACTTGGGCTCAGGTCTCCGTCCATCTGCAGCTCACTCGAGGGGTCGGGCAGGTGTATTATGCTTGTCATGACGGACTGGGGGACTTTATTGTTAAAACTGATGTGGTAGGTTTTGTCAACCACCTGATTGTTATCAAAGAAGGTGATAGTGTCCTGTTTTGGTATTTGTGGGGGATCCTTTCCCTGTTTCTGGATCCAGTATTGCACGATGATTTGCTTTTGGAAATGAAATAGACGAGGAGGTTTTGTGTAAAAGATGATGGGTCTACAAAGCAAAGATTTTTTCACATGCAGAAACTGTTCCAACAGCTGAATGTAGGACTTATACTTTTTCCCAGTCTCTTTGACGATATCATTGATGTCAGCTTTCAGACCAAGGCAGTTGATACAAAATATTCGGATGACACGTGGTGTGTTCAGTTCTAGTTTTGTAAAGGTTTCGTCATCACTTATGTGCTCATACAAATTCAAAGTGTTTTCTCTGGACAAGGAAGTTGCCGCTTTCTGCTGTCGAGCTATAATTTGAGTGAGACGGTTCAGTTGTTGGTGATCTAAGCTTCCAGAAGCCATGCGCTTTTCCACTTCATCAACTAGCTCTGTATCTGACAAACCCTGGCTGTAGCGTGTTTTTTTTTTGGGGGGGGGGGGGGGGCATCATCCAGATGGTCTCGTGCATAATTTGAGCATAGATTACAGAGAAAAGTGGATTGTCCAGTCAAAAAACCATTAATTTTCAATCTGTTCACACACAGTGCTGGTAATTTTCGCGAGGGAATCCTGCTCGTTGTGCAGACCTGCTCTGCAAACATTTCCTCGTGTAGCGAGAATGAGCATTTTTTGTTGGGATCCATGTCTGCAAAAAAGTACAGGTTTGGTACACACGAGATACAGTATTTACTTGACTTGGAAGGACCTGGTTATTATTGACCAATGTTCATACATCACTCAGATATTACATCATTATATTAATGTAGCCCGGTGTGTGGAGCCCGACACACCAGCACGCGGTCCACCACGGGGATAGAACCACGGATAGCCCGATAGTTTGCCAGAGCCTCTACGCACCATCCCAGGGCGAAGGACTCCTGTCCCAGGGGGTGTGAGCCCCCGGATCAGATAATCCCCCCCCCCGGGCTACCTATGGTCCGATAACCTATTGGCATGACGTTGCGTCCGTCGTCCGTCGTCGTCCGTCGTCGTCGTCCACATTTTTATCTTTTTTGTTTACAAGCGAATTTTTCTGAAATTTTGCACAAAAATACTTAAAAATAATTCAAGAAGGAGGTAGTTTTTATTTTTTTTATTTTCGCATTTTTTTCAAAATGGCGGCCGTTTTTGACGAAAAATGCCTGATTTTGGACTTTGGCGGCCATTTTCTCAAAATCTGTTCAGTAACTTTTTTTCTTTTTGATAAATAACACTCCTCATATGTACTCCTATGATGTCTATAAATTTCGTTGCGCTTGAATCGCTCGAAGTGGGCCATTTTGGCCCAAACCCGGCTCAAATGGGACTTTCCCATGTTAAATTCTCCTATGCTTTATAATGGGACACATTATGCCTAATATCTCACTTGATATTGAGATTAGAGACTAGGAATCAATTGTGGACCTATAGGAAATGATATATGCTGAATATTCTCGTGACCTTGAATTTGACCTCTGACCTCACTTTCAAGGTCAGAGCACAAAATGGCTTATATCTCGCTTATTATCGACTCTACAGCTTAGGAATCAATTGTGGACATATAGGAAATGATATATTCTGAATATTTTCGTGACCTTGAATTTGACCTCTGACCTCAGTTTCAAGGTCAGAGCACAAAATGGCTTATATATCGCTTATTATCGACTCTACAGCTTAGGAATCAATTGTGGACATATAGGAAATGATATATGCTGAATATTCTGATGACCTTGAATTTGACCTTCGACCTCATTTTCAAGGTCACAGGACAAAATGGCTAATATCTTGCTTGTTATCGACTTTACAGCTTAGCAATCAATTATGAACATATAGGAAATGATATATGCAGATTATTGTCATGACCTTGAATTTGACCTTTGACCTCATTTTCAAGGTCACAGGACAAAATGGCTAATATCTCACTTATTATCGATTTTACAGCTTAGGAATCAATTGTGGACATATCGGAAATGATATATGCTGAATATTCTCGTGGCCTTGAATTTGACCTCTGACCTTATTTCCAAGGTCCAAGGACAAACTGGCTCATATCTTGCTCCTCTATTGACTGTATGGCTTGGGAATCAATTGTGGACATGATATGCATGATATAGAAAATGATATACACTGAATATTTTGATGACCTTGAATTTGACCTTTGCCCCTTCATTTTCAAGGCTACAGCATAAAATTGCTAATATCTCTCTGATTATTGAACTTACAGTTTAGCAATCAACTGTGGACATGATATATGCTTAATGTTATATATGCTGAATATTCTCTTGACCTTGAATTCAACCAGTGACCTGGCTAACACCTAAAATATTAAACATTGTCCGGTAACCTATCTTTGGCCCTTGGCCTAATTTTTTCAGTATAAAGGAGTGTACAATTTACGTGCCGTCGCTAGGCGATGGCACGAGCTTCGAAGATGAAGCAGCCAAAACAGGTATGGGAATAGGATGTGATAAAAACTCCCATCGCAATCTCTGAACAAAATCGCAACATACTATTTATTCAAAACACACTACAAATGTGCTTGATTTTTGTGACCATTGACTGTCCAAAATGTTAATGTGACATTTTATTCATGGAGGTATCGATGTATGTCCTACATTGTATTGATCACTTCATACCCAGACGAGTATGTATGTATAATTCCCCATTGAAAAGGGGATGGAGAGAATATTCTCCCGACTCCACAGCATGAAGGCTTCAGAACCGGGGATATAATAATTATTTCTCGTTGAGAACCACCAAAGATGGGAATTTTCTAATTTGTATATGGCGTGTGTACTTATTACTGCATCACATAATAAATCGAGCGCCCGAAATGCATGTAGGTGCGGGAAATAATGGAAGTACTGGACACAGCCTGTAAATATTTGTATTCATATGTGCTAAATACGCCACCGTACATGATACTTATATCTTTGCACCCTATACGCTACTAATGTGATATTCGAGCCCGTTATTCGCGTGGGAGTTAATGATTTCACAATCATTGCTACAGATCCTGTGCACCAGTTAAGGCATTTGACTTTTGTCAATTTTTCCGTTCCATACAGAAAATCACCAAATAACGGTGTGATAACGTTTTCATGAAGAATATTAGGTGATACGCGGCATTTCATTGCAAATGGCGCACACGAGAAAATCGCTCTAATGTTGCTTTAAATTTGGGCAAGAGTTGGAGCCGCTTGTTCGTCGCTGACCTATTGTTCAGATGATATTTCGACTAGGAGTGAACTTATTGTCTAATTACCACTTGATAAATAACCCAGCTGGCGCTAGAGATACAACGTTGAAAAGGTTCGTGCACGTCGTCCGAAAATCCAACAGATACATGTGTCCACACAGGAAACGGAGTGAAGTGCGCAAGGTATTATTATCGGTGGTAAAGAGGTATTCCGACGCATTTGAGATTAAAATGGCATTGACCGTGTACAAGTTAGCCTCCCATGGTCTACTTAGCCAACGTTGTCAAAGTGGCACCTGTGCCCCAATGACAACAACACGATCTTTGAACATGACAGATGCCCTTAGGTGCCCTAATACATTAAAGGTGTGGTCGGTGTATGAATACAATCGTTCATCCGGATCCGGTTCTTGCAACGCCTCAGGAACGAAGAACTGCTCGTAGACATCACCCGACAGTAACGTCACACTGGACCCTGTGTCGACAAGCATGCGGAGCGGAACGTGGTTCACGCGTACGGTGCAGTAGATCGGACGATGTCTCTCTGCAGACTGTCTGGCAGTGATCACTTGCATATCACCAAACAGTGCGTCATCTCGCGCGACGGCGTTCCGGTCATCAGAGAACACCTGATTCACACCAGCAGGAGCACGAGGTTTGGATAAACGTCGAAAGTAGCAAAGGGAAAAGTGACCAATTTTCTTGCAGTATGAGCTTCATATTCTGGGTTGTTCGATATGTGGTCGGGAGAACCACATCTGAAGCACTTGCGCTGACGTTGTTTTGAGACAGCACCACCCGCACCAGTACTGTTGGTTTGACTGGCGGGAACGTTGAACGGAACACTGGTAGAGCCACTGGCACCACGGCCTCTACCTCTCGAGAACTTGGACCTGTTCGTCGATTTCACACGATTAACGGACGAGTTGTGACGACTGGACAGCGTCTTGGAGTCCTTAAGAGCATCTTCTACAAAACGTTCTAACGTAAGGGCTTGAGCTAGCGTTAAATCACGCTTCATTAAAGTACTTTGGGTAAGTTGGTCTTTTCGATAAGCTGGTCTCTAATCATCTCATCTACTTCATCCGTGAAGTCACAAGTTGTACAGAGTTCACGCAAAGCAGCAATGTAACACCACATTAACATGCAGCTGGAAATGAGCAGCGAGCACATGTTTCACGTTGTCGTATGCTGTAGCGGTGTCTGGAGGGTCATCTCGTGCTGACAACGTTCGTTGACCTTCCATGCCAAGACAATGCAATAGAAGTGCTTTTTTCCTTTCTGCGGGAAAGTCTGTTCCTTCAATTGCCAAGACATAATTCTCAAATGCAGAAATCCATTGTGTCCAAGGTAGTAAAACTTCTCCAGGCTCTGGTAGAAATGCCCGCGGAGGATTCAAAGATATTCTGGTCGCCATATTTTAATGTATTGCATGATGTGTAGTAATGCACTCGATTTGCAGGGGAAGAGAACAACCTTTATTCAACGCTAGCGCATTATATAGACATGCAGAGTGTACAGTACCCGAGTTCTACTAATTGATGCGTGACCGTGACTGGGCTCAGGCTAAGGCCAATACAAATACATTGCTGTTTCACTATGTTCAACAACCCTGAAGACATGCCACTATGAATAAACACACAGTGCATTATAAGGTCATTCCTGTGAAATTTCTGTTTCTTGTCCTTCGGAAAATGAAAAGCTAGGAGGGCAGGCGGAAAAAAAACAAACGAACCCTCAATTAAAAAACATATATCTTGCAACGAATCTCTCAATATAAACGATGTTGGAGTATGCATTTGAGCATCTAATAATGTCCCACAAAGTTATATATTATTTTTAGAATTCTATATGAATAAATAAACGAATGATACTTTATTCACAAAGGGCCTTCGGCCCATATACTGAACAGACATGACCAATTTCACTAGTGAACACCACAAACGCTGGATACATGAATAAATTATGCAACATACATGTATCAAATCAGTACTTACACCCATACCATGGGACACATACGCCGCCAGTCGTTCAACAATATATGATTGTCACTGGACATTATTGCTATTGAAATTTTCAATCGGAATCATAACATTTTTTTATATTTACTCAAATACATGTGTCTAAATTCAGAATATAAAGGGCACACCAACCAAAGTGAAACTCATCTTCTACAAATTCAGAACTGTTAACTTCAAAAAGTTAACATAAACGCTGCGATCAGTCAGATTTCGACTATCGGAGACGGTCTACAGATAACGTAGTATTCTCACAACGAAATCTTGACACTGCTACAAGGTGCTTCCAATATATATTAGTAAACATAGGCCCAAGGGACCTGTAGCTTACCGGCTAGCCAATAGGTGATCGGACCGATGGTCTGGTAACTTCAAGGTTACAACTATATTTAGCATTATATCATTTTTTATATGTCCACATTTGATTTCTAAGCTGTAAAGTCCATAATGAGCGAGATAATAGCCAGTTTGTGCTTTGACCTTGGAAATTAGGTCGAAGGTCAATTTCAAGGTCATCAGACTACCCGACATATATCATTTACCATATGTCCGCAATTAATTCCTAAGCTGTAAAGTCAATGATAAGCTAGATATTAGCCATTTTATGGTCTGACCTTGAAAATGAGGTCAAAGGTTCAAGGTCATGAGAATATTCAGCTTATATCATTTCTCATATGTCCACAATTGATTCCCAAGCTGTAGTGAATAATAAGCGAGATATTAGCGATTTTGTGCTCTGACCTTGAAAATGAGGTCAAAGGTCAAATTCAAGGTCACGGGTATATTCGGCATATATCACTTCCTATATGTCCACAATTGATTCCTGAGCTGTAACGTCAAAAATAAGCGAGATATTGGTCATTTTGTGCTTTGACCTTGAAAATGAGGTTAAAGCTCAAATTCAAGGTCACGAGAATATTCAGCATATATCACTTCCTATATGTCCACAATTGATTCCTAAGCTATAAAGTCAAAAATAAGCGAGATATTGACACATCACCGAATCCATGTATGTACAGGGAATATTTTACATCAGATACCCAGTTTTTACTTTCATTATCTGAGAAAGTCTTCAAAACATTATACAGAGAGTTTTTTTTATCCTAACGTTGTTGTCATGGACTGCTTGCAGCCAACGTTTCCCAAACCTATCAGATAAAAGCAATTTTCCCAGCTCACCAAGGTTATGGTTAGTGCTGTGATTCCACGATGAATCAGCGTGGCAGAGATTGGCGGATTTTCCCATGTCAAAACCGCATACTTATTCTGTTTTTTTTTTCTCAGAATTTCGACGAAAGCTAGGCGCGCGGGGACGAGAAACAGAAAATTAAACAGGAATGGCCTAAGTATATATGGAGAGAAACTGTAGCCAGCGCAAGTTCACCCTCATGGCACAACTCAAGTTTGAAATGTTAAAATATCTCTCGCAAGTAGAATAGTTTGAGAACCTGAACACATGGATATTATTAGAACCAAAACATCACAACGATGTACACAATTGCAGTTGCATCCACTGTTGGCAAAAAACAAGGAACATGCGTTGAACTGACAGTACAACGAATACCCATTCCTCTTGTGCTCGCCGTTGGATCTCATCCACACATCGAACGTTTTTCGAGAAGAACTCTGCACGACGGGTCTCATTCAGCTCAGCAGCAGCCATACCATCAGCAGTCACAGTTTTTATTTCTGTATGTAGCAACGACATGCACAGCATCCTTGCAAGGCACCAAACAACCTTCTATAGATTAGCACACTGATACTTTCAACTGCTGCTGTAATATGTATGCAATTGTATTGAAGATAGATTAGTATTTGTGAGATAGAATGTAAAATTATTGTGACTGTAAATGGAACAGTCATAATATCTATATATTTATTTCGTGTCCAGTAAGTCTACCTTGGTTTTATCAGATAGAGATGTGACATTCTCTCTGACAGAGAGATTGTAGGTTATAGTACAAGCCAATTTTGATAATGCCAGGAGCCCAATACACACAAATGAATACTCTCTCGGAGAGATATAAATAGACATTCATACATTTTGATGCTAATATTGAAAACTAATAATATTGAGTATCTATCAGGAACAACATACTTCAACTAGACGCTTCCGGTCGCCTACGGCCGCTTGGGTGTATCCCCCGTAGCCCTATCATCTCTGTTGCCCCAAATATATCACTGTCAAGTGTGAAAAACTAGAGCAAAAAAAAAAAGATTACCAGAGAAATGTTAAATCTCAAGTCACAACTGTTTTCTTTTCCCCACCAAAATTGCTGCACTGATTTTCCGAGGTTATTGAAGGTCGAATTCAAAATCACCACTGAAATCTCTTCATACGAATTTCCATTTCGACATGTTTGATAAAATAACACAAATACAGATAGATCAATCTTTTCACCTATTTATATTTCAACTCAGAGTATTTTACAAACTTGGTTCCAAGTTGAAATTCAAAGTAAAATTTGACCAAAAATGCATTTCAAGATGACGAAATTGTAGCCAGATCGAACTTCTCACCATACGTTATATTTCGACTCATAATACATGTATGTGCCAAACATGGTTTCAAGTTGAAATTCAAAGTAAAAGTTAATCAAAACTGCATTTCAAGATGACAAAATTGGAGCCAGATCAAACTTTTCGTCATAAGTTATATTTCAACTCATAATACCTGCCCAACTTGGTTTCAAGTTGAAATTCAAAGTAAAAGTTGACCAAAACTGCATTTCAAGATGACGAAATTGGAGCCAGATCAAACTTTTCGCCATGAGTTATATTTCAACTCATAATATGTGCCAAACTTGGTACTAAGTTGAAATTCAATGTAAAAGTTGACCAAAACTGCATTTCAAGATGACGAAATTGGAGCCAGATAGAACTTTTCGTCATAAGTTATATTTTAACTCATATGTGCCAAACTTGGTTTCAAGTTGAAATTCAAACTAAAAATTGACCAAAACTGCATTTCAAGATGACGAAAATGGAGCCAGATCGAACTTTTCACCATAAGTTATATTTCGACTTATAATATGTGCCAAACATGCTTTCAAGTTGAAATTCAAAGTAAAAGTTGACCAAAACTGCATTTCAAGATGACGAAATTGGAGCCAGATCGAATTTTCCACCATAAGTTATATTTTAACTCATAATTTGTGCAAAACATGGTCTCAAGTTTAAATTCAAAGTAAAAGTTGATCAATGTTTTCATAAAAAGCTATTGTGATCAATAATAGACTTAACTAGCAAGGAATTATGTTAACCTATTTGGTCACAGCCATTAAATCTCTACTGGACAAAGCCTTCACCTTGTTGAGCCCAATAATAAATATTTCTTGTCTTAACTATTTTCATTATGGTCAATAATAGACTTTACATGTAAAAATAATGGTAACTTATTTGGTTACACCCAGAAATATCTACCGGACAAAACCTTAACCTTGTTGAGCTTACCTTGTTGAGCCCAATAATAAATATTTCTTGTCTTAACTATTTTCATTGTGGTCAATAATAGACTTAACATGTAAAAATAATGTTAACTTATTCGGTTACACCCAGAAAGTTCTACCGGACAAAACCTTAACCTTATTGAGCTCAATAATAATTGTTTCTCATCTTAACTATTTTTATTGAGGTCAATAATAGACTTAACTAGCAAAACAAAATGTTAACTTATTTGGTTACAGACATAAAATGTCTACTGGACAGAATCTTTACCTTGTTGAGCCCAATAATAAATATTTCTTGTCTTAACTATTTTTATTGTGGTCAATAATAGACTAAACTAGTAAAAAATAATGTTAACTTATTCAGTACACCCATGAAATCTGTACTGGACATACTTTCACCTTGTTGAGCTTAATAATAAATATTTCTCATCTTAACTATTTTCATTGTGGTCAATAATAGACTTAACTATTTTTATTGTGGTCAATCATAGACTTAACTAGTGAAAATAATGTTAACTTATTCGGTTACACCAATGAAATTTGTACTGGACAAAATATTTACCTTGTTGAGGTTAATAATAAATATTTCTTGTCTTAACTATTTTTATTATGGTCAATAATAGACTTAACTATTAAAAATAATGTTAACTTATTCAGTTACACCCATGAAATCTGTACTGGACAAAACATTTATCTTGTTGAGCTCAATAATAAACGTTTCTCGTCTTAACTATTTTTTATTGTGGACAATAATAGACGTAACTAGTAAAACTAATGTTAACTTATTCAGTAATATTGTCCTGTTTTCACTGAAAACATCAGTTCTCCATTCTGAAAAAGAAACCAGTGTCATTACCTTCCATTGTACAGGCTATTGGAATGATCGTACATGTCAAAATGGATATTTCAAAATTCTGTAATAAGTTAGGCTGTTAACATATTAATATTTATATGATCATTCCAAAAAACGATTGGTTTCGTGTGACAGCCCTTCCCAACAACACTTCCAAATATTATCGAGATTCCCCAAAAATTGCCATCTGTAGAGCGTTCACAAGCCATGTGTCTCAAACAGGCTATTTTCAATGCAAAATGTGTCCCCAAACGACCAATTCAGTTGCCACGGCAACCAAAATCGATTGGTGTCGGGATCTTACCATAATATATGTGCCTGCAAAAAATAATGGTGATCGGGTGAGAATTGCGGCCTGTAGCGCATTCACAAGCCATGTGTCTCAAACAGGCTGTTTTCAATGCAAAATGTGTCCCCAAACGACCAATTCAGTTGCCACGGCAACCAAAATCGATTGGTGTCGGGATCTTACCATTATATATGTGCCTGCAAAAAATAATGGTGATCGGGTGAGAATTGCGGCCTGTAGCGCGTTCACAAGAAAATCTCTGCGGACGCGGACGTGGACACGGACGCGGACGCGGACGCGGGCGCGGACGCGGACGACGAAGCCAAATCCATAGTATCCGCCGAACTTTGTTCGGGGTATACAATTAGTGGCAAGTGAGATCTAAGAATAAATTCACGGTGATTGATGCATTTTTATAGCTTTGAATAGCATGAATAGTATCAATTCATGAAACATGTGTACCAATGAGTGGTATGGCAGGTCCAGAGCGAGGTGTGGAATCAACCACTATCATCAACAATACAACATAGCTCAGCATCAAACTCATGGCTGCAGGGTGAAAAAAAACGCGGCTCTATCATTTGATACCGCCTTCACAACTTATGTTGTAGTTTATACCTCACTTATACCGAGATCACGTTGTGACCACAGGGTTTGACCTCAACACTATTCTCACTAATGCTGAGCTTGTCCTTTGATCCAAAATGGCAATCGTGGGATCAGTCGAATGTAAGTATCAATCTATTTATTACCACCGATACAGCCAAATTTTGATGATTCCAATAACAAACGTAAAATACAACATTTTGCAATAGAAACAAAGCCCGACCGAATACTTTATCAAAAGACAAACTGGAGTCATCAGGGGCAGACAGTGTGGTAAATGTAGTTGTTTCTACTGTACACCTGATGGAATTAGTATACAACTCAGCATTGCTGGTGAGAAAGGCAAACATATGACAAACATGTACAATTGTTTTTAGACATTTCATATTGTGAAAGAGGTATACTTTGATTTCACATTATATGAGAGTAAGACGCTTACCATAGAAAGAATAACATCACACCTCCCAAAAGTAAAGTCCTAAGGCACATGATAGAAACCATATCTTGGCTTGAAAAGTGGTATTAGAGTACCATGCCATGTCCTCTTCTTGGTCTTATCGCGAAATTCCGTACAGATTTGTACAAATACACACCCAACTATCGTCCAGAATCTGCCGGTCGCTAGCAGATGGTAAGGAGGATATGGTCTTTGCATTGTGGGCAGATGTGTATATGTGTGGATCGGTGTTACAATGGGGCTCACAAATGTTATCGATTCTGAATTGCTATTGCACAGTTGGTTACGGGACGAAGCTATTATGACGAAAGTAGTTATACAGGTTCATGATACAATGGAATCATGCATCGCGCAAATTAATAATTTAATTGAGAAGCAACACGAGTGTAGAATATTTATGACTGTTTTTGCCCAAAACCCCCTCCTTTACACGTTCTCTCACTCCACATACATGTCACAGATTCACCGCTCACGCACAGTCTTACCGTACGTCATCGAACACACACCGTCCTAGCCACCGCACCACATGTAAACAACTCTGCTCACGACGTCACTCCTCATATTCCCTCCAATCACAACATTTCCATGACATCACATTCAACCTATCACAACACTACTTCCGCCCCACGAGCGGGAAAATCCCAGACACTCACCACATGGCCCCGCGCTTTCCCAAACTTGTGTATAGTGACCTGATATGGAAGACTTGTGTTCTTTTGTATTAGATTCCAATGAATGAAGACGTTTGAAAATAGACATTCAACGAGGGAAATATAGAAGTCAATCAGCAGAATTACAGTGTGAATTGAATTATATCGGACTTAGCAGAATATCGGACTATAATTGGAATCACGTGTGTGTGAATGCCGTGATCGTTTCATCGAACTTTAATCACCCCAATAAACACCGGATTTTATTGAAGAACGTCGGACTATCTGTTTTTGTTTTTGCACAACATACATCGTACTATATGGTCGAGTCGGCGTAATAGCCGCCGGTAGTAACGCTATTTCGTCACACGAGTATCAATACATCATAATTGTGTTGGGGCTTCTATCAGATCGTATACACCCATTGTAAAAATGTGGCTCACAAGAGATGTCATATCAAATAATTGGTATTGATAAATGACAATATAAAATCATACCGAGTATAAAGCTACTCGGGCAAGTGTCCAAATGTAATGCAATACATGTGTAAGTTAAAGACCAAACATATCTCTATTCTTTGAAACATATCTTTATCCTTTAAAGCGTGTTTCTTATGGTCACTTTCTCTCGTACCCATGGAGCCGTGCAATACAATTCTGTCACGCTTTCCTAGCAGGTATACTTACAACACCAGTTCGACTGTTAGACGGCTGAAGAAACTCGTGAACACACATCTCCTTTATTTAATTCTACTAGAATTCTTCATCCTATTGGCCTGTATACATACCAAGCCTGTATTTTAGTACTTGACATTCTCCAGGGGAAATTGCCATCTTCAAAAACAGTTTTTACTAAACAATTCATTTTACACTTATAATGCTAGACAATCTAATTTCTTACAATCAAGTAATCATCGTTTATTTCAAGCTCCTGAATTACTGAGTAGGTTCAATTTACCTCATTTATGGAACTCACTATCAACCACTATCAGAAATATGAAACCAAACCACAGTTTTAAAACTAAACTAAAACAACACTCATTGAATCAGTTAAATTTTCCTATGCTTTACAATGGGACACATTGTGCTTGATATCTTACTTGATATTGAGATTAGACACTAGGAATCAATTGTGGACATATAGGAATTGATATATGCTGAATATTCTCGAGACCTTGAATTCGACCTTTGAACTCATTTTCAATGTCACATGACAAAATGGCTAATATCTTGCTTATTATCGACTTTGCAGCTTACGAATCATTTCTGAACATATAGGAAATTATATATTCTGAATATTGTCATGACCTTGAATTTGACCTTTGACCTAATTTTCAAGGTAACAGGACCGAATGTCTAATATTATGCTTATTATCGAGTTTACAGCTTAGAAATCAATTGTGAACATATAGGATATGATATATGCTGAATATTGTCGTGACTTTGAATTTGACCATTGACCTAATTTTCAAGGTCGCAGGACAAAATGAATATCTCACTTAATATTGAGATTTGAGACAAGGAATCAATTGTGGACATATAGGAAATGATATATGCTCAATATTCTCATGACATTGAATTTAACTTCTACCCTAATTTTCAAGGTCACAGGACAAAATGTCTAATATCTCGCTTCTGATCGACTTTACAGCTTAGGAGTCAATTATCAACATATAGGAAACTGTATACTGAATATTTGTGTGATTTTGAATTTGACCTTGGACCTTTTTTTTCAAGGTCAGAGCACAAAATGGCTTATATCTTCTTGCATATTATCTACTTTACAGCTTAGGAGTCAATCGTGGATATATAAGGAATGATATGAGCCGAATATTCTGATGTCCTTGAATTTGATCTTGGACTCATATTCTAGGTCAGAGCACAAATTGTTACTTATTACTTATTACCTTATTAATCTCACTTATTACCGACTTTACAGCTTAGGAATCAATTGTGTACATATAGCAAATGATGTATGCCGAATATTTTGATGACCTTGAATTTGACCTCATTTTCAAGGTGAGAGCACAAAATGACTAATCTCTCACTTATTATCGACTTTACATCTTAGGAATCAGTTGCGAACATGAAGTGATATATCCTGAATATTGAATTCGACCTTTGACCTCGTTTTCAAGGTCACAGAACAAAACGGCTATTACCTAAAACATAAAAAAAAATGTCCAGTAACCTTTTTTAGCCCTTGGGCTAATTTTTGTTGTTTTAGTTTATCCTGTTTGTCTTACTTTTATTTTATATACAGTTTTAACCAATTTTGAGTACAATATTTTCTGTTTTACTCTATGACATTCCACAGAAAATTATTTTATGTTATATCATGTTATTTTTCCTGTATGTGATATTTTTTGTAATATTAAATGTTTTGAAAATTTTCTGTAATAAACATGTTGTATTGTATCGCATAGAATAAAAATAAGATTCAGTTTTTGACACTTTTTATCATTTGAAAACCTCCACAGAAGACATGTGAACATGTGAATGTCCATATTTTGGGAATCATTTTGCATCTGTTTATCATGTAAGTGTCATAACATCTTTCGACCATGATAACAATAATGCTGCGCACAACTCAATCCAAGCCAGGACATATTGGACATAATGGACCGGTACAGAAGGGAGTAACTGATGGCGGCTCCGGCAGATTTGGAGTCGACGAAGGCATGATGATTTTTCCACACCAGTACGTTTCGGTGTATGTCACCCACTTCACTTTGCATACCAACCTGTAGGCTTTGCAGCTAGAAGAAGAAATGACTTTTTTAGTAATAAAAAACATGCATTCAATTTGTAGTCGCTGATATGTGTATGTGTATATACACACTATGCATATATATACATTAGAAAAGGAATACAATTTTTAACTATTCCGTTTTCTTTTTTATTTTGCTACATTTACCAATTCAAAGCATACAAGACATCCCAGGTGATAAAAAATATCAAAGAAAATTCATGAAGTGTGGTAGTGAATCAAAATGTCCCAAAAGAGTGCTCAGTTCTCCCCAAAAGCACAATGCAGGGATATCTCGTCATAGATTATATAGATTTTGTTTCCCTAGGTTTGTTGTGTTTGAACAACAAAGTTTCGTCGCCCTTAAAATGCCGGTCTGCTTGTGGCGGCCATTTTGATTCTGTGACGGGTTGAATAATTTTGTCTCAGATCAAGTCGCTAATCTGTGTGAGCCATTTCCATAAAAAACAATCCCTATTGAAGTTTCGGGACTCTTTGTTGATAAACAATGATTTTTAAATTTGGTGACCATTTTCTCGAAAGCTGTCTGATCAGTTTTGAGAGTTTTGTTTCAAACGATTCCCCTTATGGACCTTCACTATGACTAAAGTTTTCGTTGCTCTTGAGTCGTCGATCTGTGTGTGATGCTGGTGGCCATTTTTATTTTAGTGCCCAAAAAATTCAAGTCACTTATTAGTTCTGAGCAATTTCAAGCCATTTTGGGGGGAATTTGATGTTTTTTGCACCTAGAACATTTCATCCAAGTGTTACTTTATAATGGAAGCTGTATGGAGTAAACTCCCAGAACACTTCTTAATATTGGCAAACCCAAAATGGGAAGTCATGTATGGTGAATTTACAGATGACATTGAATTTGACGTTTAATGGCCTGAAAGGTCAAAACGGCAATTTTGTTGAAAAAAAATTGTGATGTAACACTACACATTTCTCCGGTAACCTTTCTTAGCCTTTAGGTTAAATTTTAAACTTACGCTGATATACTTACACACATTTCCATATGTTGCAATATCTAACACATTCAGTCGCAGTATAGTATACTTGTCTTCTGGCCAGCCTGGTGCACACAAAGTAATCTGAAATACAGGAACATATATAAATTTGGACAGCTGTTTGTTGATAAAAATGAGAAATTTATTCACAGGTTTTCATTGAATACTGATTTAGTAAAAACGGTAAAAAATGACCCATTATGCTGGTATTTCGAGGGGAAAATTACCCATCATTCCACATCAAACAAAATCTTTCATTTGGAATTTCTGTTTTGGGATGCACAATATCATATTGATGATTGTTTAAAAGTCTGAAAATTGAAAAAGTTGGCAATCTACCCCATTTTAAATTTAGGTCGGTCGTTGAATTTCTGGGTCCACGCACAATTTTGTGCATTTGCTCGGTATTGTAGCGGTGCAATGTCAACATGTTTGTCTAAAATACACCCCCAATGTGCCTTCTGGTCCAAAATTACATTAATACTTCGAATCCTGATGGATGGAAACACGTCCAAATCCTCGAATATGCTGAGATTCTCGAGATACCGTTTAGGGCTGAAATTTAGCATTGGGGTAGATTGCCATATCCATCAATTTTTTTCGATAGAAGTCTGAAATTCGGTAGAAAATTACCGTTTGCCTCCCAGGTGAAGTATACCTGGGAGGCAAAGTATATAAGTTATAGAATGATATCATTTAACATCGCAAAAACACGTTATAAAAATCAGAGTATACATGGGAAGCAGTCATCTCCATATCTTAGTTATCTCTGTCTGTTCAGCCGTCCGGTCTGGTTGTGAACGCGGGAACTTAAATGCGGTACAAAGCAAGTACACAGCATACGTGTGTTCAATTGTTTATTATGTTCAATTCATTTAAAATGGTCAAAACGGTGTCATTTGTTATATATCCTACAGAAAATAGGTGTACCACAGTTCGAATAAGACAAGTTCAGTATTAGGCGAGTAACTATTGACGACAAAACTGGGCAGAAGTATTGGCAATCAGTATACTTCCTGGGGTGGGCCCATGATTTTGTTTAGGAGGCCCGGGAGGGCGTAAATATTTGGTAAAGATATAAGGAAGGGGACACCGTAAAACCCCTTCATGGGGAACTTTGTCAACCCATCTCATGATGTACACCAGAGCAGGAATATACGATATCCGAGATATATCAGATTGGTATTTTGTGAAAATATTCGCGCAGACAAGTTACATTATTGAAATTACAAGATGAGCATGGCCAATCTTAGGGGTTGAGCGAAAGAAAATATGCAAGATGGATGTCTCTCAGGTCACTTCTGAAGTTTACAATCCTGATGCGTTTTTGTTGAGTACAGACGTATCAAAATTAGGGGCATATGCTAGCTGCGTCTGTTCCTATACCTGCATATAGATGTAGTTGATAGTGTTATTGTTTGGGAAGAGAACGAAACGTATGTGAAATTTATGTGCGTATTTCAAAAACATGTCATTTGCAGACACCTGATAGAATTGCAAAATAAATACTAGTGAATGAACAAGAGTACTTACCATGAAACATAGCCATGAATATTATAAAGTAAATCTAGGAACACACATGGCATCGTTTCATCATCTTATTAGCTTGGTTGGAGCCATATTTTTTTTAGTAAATGCTATGACCATAAGCTGGCTTGCCATTGGTCAGGAGCGGTCACATGGTTGAAATATAGAAATGGCTATGACCTACCTGCTTGTTCTGCCGGGCAATATACCGATGATTCAGCACCCGGGCAACAGAACGTAGGACTAGTGACCGGTCAACATACCGATGATTCAGCACCGGGCAATATAACGTAGGACTAGTGACCGCTCCCTATATGAAGTTGGCAAATGACGTTAGTTTCGAAATTAAGATTATCACTTGTAGTTCCTTATATTTACAAGCCACATATTGCCTTGAGCCGTAAATGTACCTGAGACATGCTATTATAAAATTTACTAAAACAAATATTGACTGGTGCCCCGTGTAACAGACAAAACAATTTGACCCTCGGGAGGGAGTGTTCAGATGATCTATTGCCCGCGGGCTTCGGCCTTGGGCAATAGATCATCTGAACACTCCCTTCCTCGGGTCAAATAGTTTTGTTTGTTACACGGGGCATCAGTCAATATCTGAATAATGTGCTATACAATGAGAAGATTTAAAACACGAAGAAATCATTGTCATTATTCCCCCTTTTGAAATTCCTCATCGGTAGGGTTATACGCGCTGATTGTCAGGGTTATAGCTCTGCCGGAGAGCTGTGTCGTTAGGATTTTAAATACGCATACTTTCTAATGCCCATTACCCACCACTGACAGATTTAAATCATAACCCGGCCAAGCATTATCCATCAATGAACATCGCGGAACTTCGACACGACACTGGTTATGTGAATGCCAACGCCAACGCCGACGGACGCAACGCCATGCCAATAGGTTATCGGACCATAGGGTCGGTAACCTAAAAACCTGTTGAAACCATAAAGTAATACAATTTTGTATTAATGCCCTAATAATGTATCATACCAACAATATACCAACCGTGAGGATAATCAATGTGTTCGCGGATATCTTCTTCGGCTGAGGTCAGAACCAGCATCATGTTCACGGCCATGAGAATTGACACCGTAAGCGCGAAACTCGCCATCTTCCCTTTGGGTGGTGCGTAGTCACGGATATGTTTGCGATCTTGTGTCCAATCGAGATCTTATATAACCAGCGCGACAAAACCTGCTTATAGCGGGCACGCACGGGTCGAGGATCATAAATTACTGTATGAGACAGTGTCAATAGTTTTATTCAAAAGAAACAAACAACAAGGTAACATACACACATCCACACACAGATTTATATTCCCCTAGCTACCAGGCACGGATTGATGTCACAGACCTGTGCACAAAAATACTCCATTATTTGCTTTCGCTTTTTGGTGATGTCGAAGATGTTGACGTCAAAATGAATAAAAACATGCACAGCGTTTTGTTTGATTTATATAGATATATATTTCCACTGTCAAAATATTTTTAGATGCATGTGTAAAAATGATGAATAAATTAGGCGCTGGATGGCGCAAACGGCAACCAATGAATTTTCAAACGACGCCTACATTTTTATGAATATTTTTCCTTCTGTTCATCTCATTCGCTTTTTTCGTATTTCGTTATCGGATCTGAACACTATTTAGGGTTCAAATTCTTGGTTCTCGGACAGAAAAACGTTTCAAAGGTGGACACAAGTGTAGGAGTTCCAACCGAAAGTTTTTACTTCAGGAACTTATATAAAATTATCATCATAGTATGTATCATACCATAGTATGTAACAGACAGAATATTCATACAAATTTGGACCCATCCCCCCCCCCCATCACCCCACCCCGGTGGGTAAATTTCCCAGTCTTAGTTAAAGTATACTCTTTTCCTTGTAATGCAGAAAGTTGTTTCATAATCTTGAGACATAATATTGTGCATTTATGTGAATGTGCGTCTTATTTGTACGTACATGTAAACATGTGCGCTTCCCACGAAAGAAACTCGCAACTAAGAAAACTTTAAAAATTTTGGTTTTGTGCCAACATGTTTTTTTTTTTCAAATATACGAGTGTCACGAATTTGCCTATGCACTTGTGATTCGAATGAACTAGTTTCAGAACAAGTCGAAAAAGTTCTTGCTGTTTTGTTACTGGAGTAATATAGTCGTCCGCGTTGTCAAATAGTCCGTTCCGTTCAGGAAAAACTGAAAGTAGAATAGTCACGTTTTACTGATGCTCTTGCCAATATATCGTCACCATATATTATGAAAAAAATACATCCTCAAAAAGTTAAACTTTTTATAATCGATGTCGACAGGCCATTGTTGGCCGTAGTTCAATTTCAGTCCGTTTGAGTGTAAATCTCAGCTTCACTTAAATTTTTTCGAGCTACTTACGATGTAGACGTCATATATCTTCCAAAATTGTCTTCTAAAAAATATTGCCTGGCCCCTAAACACAATGATATTTGATGCAATTTGTAATTCTACCAAATGCCTATGAAAAGAGTTTGTCATTTTTAATGGCAAAGATCCGCAAAAAATAGGCCCGTTACGTCAGAACAGTGTAGAAGTCTAGAGCACACATATCACAGAAATTTCATAATAGCCGTGGCGTTCGAATCTGTTGAACTTTCAACACATTTCGAAATATCGATAATTTCATAGCTCATTATGAATTTATCAACATGCTAGTAATTCAAGTTTCCAATGCCATTCCCGCCTTGTTAGAACAATATAAACTATTGGTATCGAGAAATATCCAATCCAGATTGTTGAAACAACTCAGTATACGAAAGCAATGGGTCATTTCGCGATTTGCAAATAAAACTATTTTATACACTAATCATTTTCGTAATTTATTTCGGCAAATTGAGCTGCAGTAGAATTGCAGTAGAGGGCTAGGTTTGTCAGCATTTGCATTAGAGGGCCAGGATCACAGCTTTTGTAAAGTTCCCAGTTGGGAAGAGGGAACATCATGGCCACAACAGCCACAATAGGGAGGCAGGTCAGGTACATCATAACGACAGTCAAAGCCGACTGTAATCGCCGGTTTGTGACTGGGTGTTATGGATGACCTGCTGGATAACACTTGTATTAGGGTAAAACTGTTCGGTTTTTTCTCACAATTTGATCCTACATTGCTAGTCACTCTAGCAGTCCAAGATTCATATATTTTAAATAAAACTCATTTCTGAGAATTGTCATATACAGACATATTCAGAAACTTAACTTTTGCTGATAGGACAGTTCAAATACATGTATTTTGCAAACCACTGATGAGGCAGTCATTATCACCCGTTTGCCTCGTGATCACAATCACGAAATCATATGTGTAAACTTTGTTCGATGCTGCCTATAGGTCTAGAATACAGTTTCTCGATAGAAAACATACTTCCAGTCATTGCGATTACACTTTTGCCGGGTTCCTGCATCGTTCGCTCCCGGATTTGATGAATATACAAATAAATTTTCATGTTTTTCTACACATTTAATAGAAAGGGATGAAGACTGATCTATATATGTCCCAGAAACCTACAGGGATTTACAGGGTTTTATTTATAGGGATGAAGATGTTACAAATTGGTTAGTTTTCTTGTTCCTTAAAACATGTCAGACAACAAGATGTATGTTCCAGATTTTTTTTTGCATAGCTACCTGATAAAATTATGCGCATGCTTTATGGACATACCAAGATTCACAGTTTTAGAATCGCTTACCTGTGTAAATACCTGTCTGTATTTCTTTCTGATGCCGTCTGACCGAGCATGGCTAGTAAACATGGAAGTGTGAATATTAATGTATCATCGGAACTATGAATAGAGAAAGTGGTCAATTTGAAAAAGCGAACGGGACGCACCTTTTTCCAGACTTGCGAAGACACCAACCTGCCAGAAAACAAGTTTGTCACGATGATGATGTTTACGTTTCATTGGGAGAGTACTACTCCGCTCCTCAAGGGGTATCTGATGGAGATCCAGCGGTCGATGGTCACCATCAACACACTCCAAATCTGAGTGCGAAGGAGTGAGCCATCATGACAGCGGTGATCAGACAAGTGTATATAATGACCATGGAGTCTGGGATTTGGTTCATGATGTGAGCCGACATGATGGGTAGCGCAGTCGGTCAGAGATGGACAGGCTTAGGAGGTAGAAATTCTACGATTACTAGGCAGTTGGCAGCTAAGACAACTGTGGATGTCAGCAGATTGATTCCACCAAAGAGTCTTGTACACAATGCCAGGAACCATTCCAGACGTTCGTTCGTATAGTAGAGGCATGTCGCGTTCCAGACGACTGAGTCTTTAGACCACTGGGAATGTTGGTCGCTGTACAATGATGATGTTACATTCTCTATTTTGAGTGACTGTTGGCAATGTATAAAACCGGACAATGTATAATTTAGATACAAGCCTTCTGTCCCATGACCTTGAAAATAAGGTCATTCGTCAATTCAAGGTCACGAGAACATTCAGCCCATAGCATTTCTAGCATGTCCACAATTAATTCCTAAGGTGCAAAGTCGATACTAAGTGAGATATTATACTCTGATTTTTCTAACTTGTTTACACCGGTTTTTGACGATATCTTTGCGGTGCTGAATTGTATCGTTCTATAACTTGGCATACTTCATCTGGGAGTCAAACGGCAAATTTCCACCGAATTTCAGACTTTTATCGCAATAATTTTCCAATTTTCGTGATAGAAGTCTGAAATTCGGTGTATAATTGCCGTTTGACTTCCAGGTGAAGTATGCCAAGTTATAGAACGAAAGCATTTAGCATCGCAAAAATATCAGCTAAAAACAGTGTAAACGGGTTAGAAAAATCAGAGTATAGCGATATTGTGATCTGACCTTGAAAATGAGGTCAAACTTCAAGGTCATGAGAATATTTAGCATATATCATTTCCAATATGTTCTCAATTGACTCCTATGCTGTAAATTCGATAACAAGTGAGATATTAACTTTTTTGTTGTCTGACCTTGAAAATGAGGTCAAGGTCAAATTCAAGGTCACCAAAATATTCAGGATATACCATTCCCTATATGTCCACAATTGATTGCTAAGCTGTAAAGTTGATAATGAACGAGATATTACACATTTTGTTCTCTGACCTTGAAAGTGAGATCAAAGGTCGAATTTAAGGTCATGACAATATTCAGTATTATATCATTTCCTCTAGGTCCACAATTGATTCCTAGGCTGTAAGTCGATAATAAGCAAGATAAGCAACGCCATGCCAATAGGTTATCAGACCAAAGGTCCGGTAACCTAATAATACAAGCAAAACATACAGCTCATTTATACACCTTGCTGGGGGTGTGGCGGGGCTGTGGTCATTTATCGTTCGGATCGGACCATCACAGGTGTGTTTGTACGTCGCACCTGCACCGGACGTAATGAATATCCTCCTACCATGTGAGACACAGCATATACTCATGTAAGTATCAGCCTATAAGCACAAAAACGGATTTGATGATACGTATAAAGGTAATGACATGCATGAAATAGGCAAACCAAAAATATATCAATTAGCGTTACTATACAATTGGCATCAGGTGTAAGTGATATGGTGTCTCTATGTGAGCAGTCATGGCCACTAGCCAAAGATAGAGAATGTTGGAAAACGTTGAAGAGCGCTGTATGAAAACCAATAATTAATTATTAATTTATTATTTGCTTATCTCAGTACACGAAGAAATAGGCTAAGTCAGATTATACAGCAAAGAAGGTAGAAGAATATAAATCTAAATACTGGGAATAGTCGAAAGGTAAATTATCTCACTGTAAACTCACGGTGGCTAGGCGTTACGCGTTATTCAGGGAGTGCCGCGTAAAATCGTGAGTATTACGCGTTATTCGTGAGGGAATGGCAGCCTGTGGTTGATCCTTAGCAGGAAAAACATACAATTTCGCTAACTATACCGTTTTGAAATGTCGGATTTGGGTTTGCACGGAACATTACACATATTCATGATTGTTGTTGAGAATTTAAATCAAAGAAATAGGCCAGTGTAGCGAGACCTTCGGCTGCACAATATCTGTCAATGTTGCTTCGACAGCCGCTCTCCCCGGTTTTGGGGTTGAAAATGTTATGTATCGGCATTAATGTAGATAGAATGACAGGTCTATGATATTGAAAGCATGGGCTTCACATGTGCCTATCTTCAAAATGTTTCACAATGGTCGCAAGCGGCACGAATCTAGGTTGAATGTATCATTTGTTTAGTTGCTATACTTTACGCGATTTGCGTGAGGGCATTACGCGTATTTGCATGAGTAAATATTTTTTTGAGGCTGAGATATGTCTGTTTTTTAAGGCGAATTTTTCTCCAGTTTTACTGCTCAATTGATGGAATAAATTCAAGTTCAAAAGATAATCTTTTCACTTGGTGAGCTTCTGTGTAAAAGACACGAAAAACTCTTAGTATTGCCATATTCAGATTTATGAAGATTGGGAGGAACATATGGAGTATAATGATAAGTGAGAAGTATCGTCAGTACTGGACATTGTGCAGCCTCAAATCATACTTTAAAAATCTCTATGCATGCATTATCAGCTCTACTATCCCCGACAACGCTCACATGTTTCCTCATGCTGTAACGCGTGTGCAGATTTTCTCCCTCAGGCTGATACGCGTAAACCATAAAAAGCTTCTCAGTTAATAGAATACTCGATTAAAACAACTGGTTGCGTTGTGTAACAATAAAGAAAGATTTCTCCGAGCATTCTATGATTTACAAACATGCGCTTTGTTGGTTTCAATTGATAGCCGATGATATTTCACAAACTAGTCGCAAGCGTGCGGGTGTTGTCACGAACTGTGTGTCCGTTTTCGTAAATATAACGATGTATACAAGTAATTCATAGTAGCATACGCAATGTTTACTCATTGGGGTGTTCCGTGGAAACAAAATTTTAGGAAGAAACTGAACTTTTTCATTGATTTTCCTCATTTGAAGTGGGGCCCTATGTCGTTTCCTGTGTCATTTCCTCACGAATAACGCGTAATACTCACGATTTTACGCGGCACTCCCTGAATAACGCGTAACGCCTAGCCACCGTGAAACTAATTTCTGAAATCATTAGAACGAACTGAGTGAATGGTGCAGTTTGTTTTGAAAATGTCACCGTATCGGATGATTGAACGAATTCTTCACTATAATGCAGCCTCAAACTGGTTTGCAATCTTCAAACAGATTTCAATGAATACGAAAAAAACCCCCACATATTATGTAGGAAAAAACGACCAGTGTACTGATAACGTCCTCCAGTTGGGCTACTGGTTCGGATTAACTTAACCGCCCAGTATTCTCATTTCTCCCAGTATTATCATTCATGATAATATGACCATATCGGCAACCTCACCCCGGTTGTGCATTTGTCTTCTGGGTACGGTAATATACACAGACCTCAAATCCGCAGAGGTTACTTCACTTCACATGAAACCCGAATCGGCAACTGCAGACATAAATATCTTGATCACAGTATCTAAATTATTTGTGAAAATTCTATGACCAACTAGACAAATACATCAGAGCCATAAGATACAAATCTAATTCAAAACTGGCTACATCAGGCAGGAACAAAACCACTGTATAAGCTTTAGTACTTTTAGTAAAATTCCATAAGGCCTTCCACACTCAAGACCACAAGATCACACTAGGTAGGTTTGAAGCCATTGGATGAAGGCAATCAGCCATGAATACTGTAGATAGATACTGTACTGATAACAGATGATTGTGGTGTACTGCAAGAGGTTTTCCCGGACTCTTGTTATTTCTGATATACATGAACGAGATTCCGCCATCAGTTAAATGCAAGATGCAGATGTATACAGATTGGGTGATGTTCACCAAACTATACCTCCATTTGGAAACATATAGAATCATAATTTTTTGGTTATAAGCGGAAACTGTGGGACAACTCTTCCATGACGGTACAATGTGCTGGGAACCTCATGACATGCTGTCCCCATCTATATCTGATATATACGGGACAGCAAGTAAAATCATTGGTCGGTCATTTACAAAACTCGAGTTTTTGTTTGAAACTAAAAATTCTTGATATCCGCAATCATCCAGCGCCTTTTTGATCACGCCATTACTTCCTGGTACACAAGCCTCATATAGTAGCATAAACACCACCATCAGTATACCCAACAGTCGATATCTTTTGAATACACTGGTCAGAAGGCATATTAATTTATACACATATTTTATTCATTTCTGGCATCCCCTTGGTAGGCAGCATACCGCGGCTGACCTTGGGTCTGCCAGTGTCATATCTGTAGTCACAAATCGTTTATATCTTTTGTTTTCATCTACTGTATAAAATTTCATGTAATTTATATGTTCTATCCTATATTCTACATTCGATTACTGTACTATTTTATAGATTATTATATTGGGATCAATAATTTTTGCCGGTTCAGATGTTGTCATTAGAGTGTCTGGATCGAGTGAAATCTTTCTCCATTGACCTGCTCTCTCCATATTGAACCACAGGTTATCAGTACCCTAGGTATATTTTCATTTTATTACACCTCAATCTAATTGTGGAATCAGTTACTAAACGATATCCAGGGTATTCAGAGCAAGATCCAATTTAAAGTTTCACTTAGAACATTTTCATTGGACTGTGCTCGAGTTAAGGAACCTAACACTTTTATTTGCAGGAACTAGTGCAATTATTACCTGGTGTTTCATTGGGATCTCAGCTCTCAATACCAAGCGAAGCACAAACATGATGGGTGATTTTGGAACTGAGGCATGCGATTGCTTCCTATGGACATCAGTCTGAACAAACATTCATAATGAAAATGTCATCGATGATAAGGTACATGAAAAACCAAAAGAATAACAGGAGCCTATACCATGCAGCGATGGGAATTGGATTCATGTTTATCAGATAATTATCACTCCGCATCCTGGTCGGGGAATTGATGAAACCTTACAACGTGATGAATTCAACTTGTCCATAGTCAATGGGGGTACATTATCGAAAGGTACGAATTGGCTGTGTTTTTCTGTATATAGACCCACTTTGCCATATAAAGGCATTCCAGTTCTCACAGTTTAATCATGCATAACTAAACTTAATCAATATTCATAGGGTATGGTCGCTGCTGACCAGTAAGGCGACTGAAATTTGTCAACAATACTGACTTCACTATGCATGAACGATTTTCCCAGAAGAGGGCATGAAATGCAACATTGGTCTTTACCTAATGACTTCAATGAATTTGCTATTGGCGCAGGTAACCTTTTTCCATTCCTGAGCAGCAACATTCTTATGCAGCCAACATAACATATGGTGTGTTTGTCTCACAATTCATACGATATTCCAGAGCTAGCTGCAGATATGACGATTTTTGCACCCAAGTTCCCAACAAGACTCTAGCTGTTGAGACAAGGTTATGTTCTTCCATGGCTAATTCAAGAAATTCTATGGACGTCATCCCAATCTCGATGAGAAGTACACCAATATATTGCAACTGTTATGCAGCAGGACCCATTTGCAAGAAATGCTCACTCGTTCTGAACACCTGCTATCATCCCCTTGTGGCCGTGATGGGTGTTCGTGAAGTTTCGTACGTTTTTTTAGATTTTGCCTGATACTGGACTTTGACGTTTTGCTCGCTCACCGTACTCTGTACTTGGGTATTGGTTTCCATGGTTTTTTTTGCTGGTATTTTATATGAGTATGAATATACATGTATGTACCAACACATATTTCGTTCAATTGTGTGTTAAATTGCACATGTGTTAACAAAGGTTGGTGTTGTGACATCTTATCATCTGTGCTCCTTGTTAAATAGAATTAAATTGGATGGTTACTGGAATCCAGCACTCCGTCTGATGGATGAAACGGAACATGTTCATTTATTGAAACATAGTTGATGATCCAGTTGTAGTCATTCAAATCGATTGGAGGCTTGTGTTTTCAGGACATATGGTTCAGAGAAACACAATCGAGGGGGTCTGGTATCACTATGCGTTTGGCAAGAAAAAACTCCAACTAAACAACCGATGATTTCAGGCTTCCGTTTCTGATTACCCGGCCAGATAGAGACAGCATAATGCTGCCCGCTGTATAGGAGCCAATCGTGGGTAAAAGTTATTAATGACCGATAATCACTGGGTGAGGGAATAGTATATACACCACCAATGTGATGTTGTGCGCACATGGACCGGATGACTGAAGGTCATAGAATACATTTGTAAAGGGGGTCAATACATTTTTTTGCCGGAATGTATGTGCTTTTTCTCTGATTTTCATACCTAACGCAATATCAGCGAAATCGAGAAACGCTAGGATAAATGTTTCCCATAGACCTGATTACTATATTGAAAATGTATTTCATGATGTGCCTTCTAACTTGTACGGGGCTATTAACCTCGGGTGTGTCATGGTAAGTTGGTCACATTCAGTTGTGAGTGAGTGAATGAGTGAGTGAGTGAACGATATAGTAGTGAGTGAGTGAATGATTGAGTGAGCAAGTGAGTGAGTAAGGAAATGAGTCGAGCATACATATACTTAAGATATTTGACTAATGAGTTTCAAAGCTCTGACGTATAAGGGCTTACGATTATATTCATGTGTGAATAATTTTTGTTGAACTGAACATTTGTTGGAAAACAATCACTTATTACTAGTGTATGATTACTAGTGTAGCAGAATATACACAAGGAAATCCAAAATGTGTGTTTGATTTTGGTCAAGCATCATAACGCTAGGTAAAGTGTACATTATGATCAATTGTATGTGGCTATATTCTTTTGTTACCACTGACTGGAAAATCTACAAGCTTAGTAAATATAACCGTTTTTAGTATTGATGATAAGGTATAGAAATATAAATATTATATTGGGAAACTTTAACACAATATCAAATTGGAATGCGGTGATGGACAGCATAACGATCCATGTATTTTATGACAAACCATTTCATCCAAACGATACGCCATGCTTGCACGTTTTTGTTCGTGATTGCCTCTGTGAAAATTAAAAAAGCTACGAGCACGGGCTATTTGAGGGTAAATGCTAGGATGAATGAAAATCACTGGGTGTTGAAATGGTGAATGCAACGTGTGATTCGCCAGTGTTATGTTTGTGTACACATGGACCGGATGACTGGTGGTCAGATAAACACATTTATCGATTGGTTCCATACCTTAGTTTTATGGTGTGTGTTCTTTTATGGAAGGCTCAGATTTTCACCACGACGCCACTGAGCAAGGAACAACGTCAGCAGGATAAAAAATGTATTTCGAATTCGCTATCTGCTTCGTCACTTTCTTTAGCCTATTGGTGTCATGGTGAGTCAATCTAATCAAATCACAGACATATAACTTATAGCTACTGGTGCATGAAACTCAACATGATCTATAACTGTGTTGAAGCAATCAATATATTAAACCAAGCGCACGAGATCAATAATTCATTAACCTGAACGTGTAAGAACACTGATGATAATGCTTGACATATAAGTACAAAAATTAGGCCAAGGGCCGAAGATAGGTTACCGGACAATGTTTAATATTTTAGATGTTAGCCAGGTCACTGGTTGAATTCAAGGTCAAGAGAATATTCAGCATATATAACATTAAGTATATATCATGTCCACAGTTGATTGCTAAGCTGTAAATTCAATAATCAGAGAGATATTAGCAATTTTGTGCTGTGGCCTTGAAAATGAAGGGGCAAAGGTCAAATTCAAGGTCATCAAAATACATGTATTCAATGTATATCATTTGCTATATCATGTCCACAATTGATTCCCAAGCCATACAGTCTATAGTGGAGCAAGATATGAGCCAGTTTGTCCTTGGACCTTGAAAATGAGGTCAGAGGTCAAATTCAAGGTCACGAGAATATTCAGCATATATCATTTCCTATATGTCCACAATTGATTCCTAAGCTGTAAAATCGATAATAAGTGAGATATTAGCCTGTTTGTCCTGTGACCTTGAAAATGAGGTCAAAGGTCAAATTCAAGGTCATGACAATAATCTGCATATATCATTTCTTATATGTTCATAATTGATTGCTAAGCTGTAAAGTCGATAACAAGCGAGATATTAGCCATTTTGTCCTGTGACCTTGAAAATGAGGTCTAAGGTCAAATTCAAGGTCATCAGAATATTCAGCATATATCATTTCCTATATGTCCACAATTGATTCCTAAGCTGTAGAGTCGATAATAAGCGATATATAAGCCATTTTGTACTCTGACCTTGAAACCGAGGTCAGAGGTCAGATTCAAGGTCACGAGAATATTCAGCAAATATTATTTTCTATATGTCCACAATCGATTCCTAAGCTGTAGAGTCGATAATAAGCGAGATATAAGCCATTTTGTGCTCTGACCTTGAAACTGAGGTCAGAGGTCAACTTCAAGGTCCCAAGAATATTCGGCATATATCATTTCCTATATGTCCACAATTGATTCCTAGTCTCTAATCTCAATATCAAGTGAGATATTAGGCATAATGTGTCCCATTATAAAGCATAGGAGAATTTAACATGGGAAAGTCCCATTTAGGCTGAGTTTGGGCCAAAATGGCCCACTTCGCGCGATTCAAGCGCAACAAAATTTATAGACATCATAGGAGTACATATGTGGAGTCTTATGTATCAAAAGAAAAAAAAATTACTGAACAGATTTTGATAAAATGACCGCCAAAGTCCAAAATCAGGCATTTTTCATCCAAAACGGCCGCCATTTTGAAAAAAAAATCGAAAATACAAAAACTAAAAAATTCCTCCTTCTTGAACATGTTGAATTAATTTTAAGTATTTTTGTGCAAAATTTCAGAAAAAATCGCCCGTAAACAAAAAAGATAAAAATGTGGACGACGACGGCGACTGACGACGGATGACGACGGATGACGGACGCAACGCCATGCCGATAGGTTATCGGACCATAGGTCCGGTAACCAAAAAATGCATTGAACATAGCAAATGAAGATACGAATGTATGAGAATGTATGATTGTGTGAGAAACTAGTATGATACAGAACATGTGAGTCCTCCAATGCGCCGAATCGAAAAAGTGTATACCACCCTTGCGTAAACGTCTCAATTCGAATGGTGTAAAGTGGTGAAATGACATTAGAGAATGACTTGTGTATGATCATAGATAGATTACAGAGCCTATACATAATTTGTTGAGTAACAATTTAGTTTCAAGTTTTGTATGGCATGAACATTTTGATATCATTTTATATACATTTCTAATTCACTAGCATAGTATTGAGTGTATGTTTCGTTCAACCCATTTCAGTGACACTGACAATTCATCAGACCACACAGTAGCCATTTTGAATCACGTGACTAGCTGGTATAGATCACGTGGGCACTTCAGTAAGTACAGTCGCCCAACGCCTGGTGATGTACCAACCATTGTGGAGTATAGATTAGGGATGGTGCAGTTATTGGAGCTAGATGTCAAAGGTCAACTACTCACTGCACAATTCTGGGAAACTCATGTACGTAGCCGACAATCCTATTGATTTAAATATGTTAATTGGTCATGAAACAATCTAGTGGACAATACATGGTCTTTCAAAACGCGTCTAAATGTTTAGTTTGATAACTGAATGCATGCTTTTGTTTTAATTTTCTGAAAGCAAACTTTTGTATTTCAGATGTGGACGGACCACAGAATGCAGTGGAATCCTGACCATTTTGGAGGCAAACAATCAGTGACAATATTCTACAATGAAGAACTATGGAAACCAGACATATTCCTATACAACCAGTGAGTTGTGTAAATACACCTATAATGATGTGTATGATCCCACTTTTACATGCAATCGTGAGACTATAATGGTTTGGGTAATTCCTTCACAAATGCTGCCATAGAATGTAGAATGGACGAACATTCACTTTAACCAGACTATCATACAGCCAATATACCTTGATAGTAATATACTGCAAATTACCTGCATATCATCTACCAATGTCAAATGTACTCACTGCAGATTGAGCACAACACGAGATGAGCAAGTTTCAAGTTTGGTCATCGAGAGCAATGGTAGTGTGGTTTGGGTGCCGTCCACCATATACAGTGTGCCCTGTGAGATAGACATAACCTATTTTCCCTGGGACTCACACACATGCACTCTAACTTTTTGGTCGTGGACCATGTCCATAAAAGATATTGTCATGAGGCCAATTGAAGATGGAATGGATGCTCTTATGAAGAACAACGAATGGGAGGTACGCTGAATAAATTATGAAAAAATATATAACCAATTTCTCATTGAATAACTGTGCATTGTTTGAAGAGCAGTTCACAAAATCTATGAATTTTATTAGGTAATACAGCACCCACATGAAACGCAGGAAACGGAGTTCCCACCATATGGACTATACAGTCAATATGTTTACAAGGTCACATTCAAAAGACGACTGGCCTTCTTCACTTTCGCTATTGTCCTTCCTTCTGTGCTCATGTCCTTCACGACTCTTGTTTTGTTCTGTCTCCCACCGGACTTTGAGGATAAGCTGAGTATTGGTAAGTGAATGATGTTGTTAGTTCTGTCAGTACTAGTACAATACGGTATGGACATGTGGTAGCGGACAATGCTTAACTTATCCAAACATGGCACAGACGAAATAAACTTCTTTATTATCATGTTTGCACTGCCGTTATTCTATGATATGTAAATCTGCATTGTCGACAGCCCTGAGTCTGTTGTTGAGCTACTTCGTGTTGCTGATGATTGTGGTAGATTCGACCCCTCGAGCAGGTCTGGCTATACCCCTGATCGGTGAGTTCATATGTCATATTAATGACTACATTTCTGATTCTCTTTGTCCAGTTGTATTTGTTTACAATTTAAATCATGTTTTCATTTCCATTCAACACTGACGAGCAATGGTGACATTTTCAGGCCAGTACTTGTTTGTGTGCATTGGACTTCTTGGACTCTCTATTGTGGCTTGTACAATAACCTATAATCTGGCAGTCCGAAATGATACAAAGCAGTCTCACAAACGTACCAAGGTAAATTTCACATGAACCCAACATTTATATATTGACATCCATTGTGTTATAGATATAAACAACTATATTATCAAACTACAGGGTGTCATCAGTGCACTGGCCAAGGCTCTGTGGCTGCCTACAGAATCCGAAGACAGGTATCCTCTTGCTGGTGGAGGGAATGACGTCACACCTGATACAGAAACAACGTCCTGTGGGAAATGTTCGAATAACTCCTCCATTATCCACAGTCGCCAACAGGACTGGAATCTCATTGCTCAGATAGTCCAGCGATTGTTTCTGATAGTTTTCTTCTTCGTGAATATTGTCACTTTGCTGTATGTAGTCGTTAGTTTCATGTGTAGGTAAAAACGTTCAGGAGCAAGATTTGTGTCATTTGCACCAATACATCTTTTCATGGTGTATGTATCATTGATAGGTGATGATGAAATGATACAAGATATCCATTCACCATTCGTTTTACACATAGAATACAAATTGTTTTCCTGTGAAATGCCTTTGTTTTGTTGTGAAATGTATAGTTTCGAGACATGGGGTATTTGTATTCAGTGTTCGTATTTGAATATACATGAATAAATTTTCTGAAGTATTTGTATTGGTGTTCAAATACTCCTATAGAATCCATGGTATACTCGTATATATGGACAAATTATCCATAATTCCTATCTCACAAATACCGAACATTCAAGATTATCCAATCAAAAGATAATGTTTAATGCAAAACGGACTCATTTATCAATACCCAATAAAAACTAATATTGATTTCAGATCTTTGCTTATATTCGTTTTATATCTTTTATTGTCATCATCATGATCTCGCGGCAAATATGCATGGTGTGGGAGAACACCTGTAGGTCGATCGATACATGATGTTATCATGATCATATCCTTAAACTTTTATCAATTGTACAACATATGAAGACAAAAGGTCATCACGATATTATGTCATGTTTTGATTGACTTTTTCCTTTACTTTCATGAATAATGTTGAATATATTATATAGAGGCTAATTTTGCACTCTGTTGGCAGTCCAATTCACACCGCCAGGCCTATTCCGAACACATACACTGACGTTTTACAGACTGTGTGTGATCTCATCTGGAAGGGAAAATGCTGCCTGTGTTAGATTACTTCCTGACATGGTCTTGTGTTATGGTTATGTCATCTTTGATCTTCAGGCTTGGACTGATATTTGTGCGTTGATCTCTCGAGTGAATCTCTGCACTACAAGTCATGTTTTGAAAAATTACCAAGCGAAAAAATTTATAACATAGATCAAACACTATTTCCCCATTTTCTTTTCACTGGTTTTATGTACAATTTATATTTGGAATATTGCGAAGTATAAAGCTGAGCAATCAGCATTTATCACTTTGCATTGAATGTTGTAATAAATATCCTCAGTATGCGTCTTATTTGTACGTACATACACTGTATATGTATGTAAACAAGTGTGCTTCCCACGAAAGAAACTCGCAACTAAAACACTTGAAAATTTCGGTTTTGTGCCAACATGTTTTTTTTTGTTGAATATACGAGTCCGGACAAATTCGAAGCACGATTACTAGGCAGTTGACAGCTAAGACAACTGTGGATGTCAGCAGATTCCACGAAGTAGTCTTGTTCCAGACGTTCGTTCGTATAGTAGATGCCTGTCGTGTTCCAGGTGGCTGATCACTGCTGATCACCATTATCACTGTGGTGATACTGGATGCACTAACGATCGTTAGTGCATCCCGCAATGGCCGACAGTAAACACGATCAGTTGGGTTTCTAACCGTATTCTATCAAATGACAGGTCCATTTGTGATGAATGGACACTCTGAAGGTAGCTTAGTGTTTTGGTCAAAGACATGCGTAGTTATTTCAAGCAGATCACGATTCTTTGTTTAGATATATTGAGGAAAAGAATTAGCGATAAGATTCACCAACGACAAAAGAGATTCCCTAACGATATAGGCCTAATACGTGTATATTGTAATACGTCCATATCATACACCATTGTGAATTCGTTGATTTATGGGACATAAAATAGCGAAATCTGTATTAGAAGATCATCTATATACATCAATACGTGTCAATTGGTACTTTATTTCACGTTTAATATTTAAATAACGTAGATTTGAATTAATAAAGAAAAAATCGTTAGGGAATCTTCACATGTTTGTTAGGGAATCTTCGATTTTACAAAAACAATCGTTGGGGAATCTTTCGGCTTTTTTCAGACGAGTTTTTCATGCTCAAACCAACATAAACCGCCATGTATTTGCAACGAACGGTTGTTTTGTGCGCGTAAGAATCAACAGATGCATGTATTAGACGTGGAATCAATACCCAGTATCAAGTATTCCGAGCAATGCTGCTGCTGGGTGAAGATCAATAACTCATTCTCATGCAGCATCATATTTTGGTGGTATTACTTGAATAATTTAACAAGGTTTGTGTCTCGCAATTTTGGTGACGAGAGAAAGATGGTTTGAAAGCAAATTTACAATGAAATGTAGGCCTGTAGCACGAAAATTTGTGCAAATGCGTTAGCTTCATAGGCCAGGGACGGACGTGACATTAAAACAGTAATGCGCTCACAGACCAGCAATGACTGGGAAGTTACATTCCAATTGATTCTAATTTATTGACTATGATCTTTGAAATGTTTTAAAGTATATTCTGTGGCACTGAGGACAGGTCAAGAAGCCCACCAGGGGACGGACGTGACATGAACATTCCAATACTTCTTAACAGAAAACTGAAATAGATTTAGTATATCTAATGTTTAATTTGTAGGATGTCCATCCCCCATTATTATGATGTGAGACAATGATTGTCAGCCAAA
Organism: Terebella lapidaria; assembly: GCA_949152475.1. Lineage (NCBI taxonomy): Eukaryota > Metazoa > Annelida > Polychaeta > Terebellida > Terebellidae > Terebella > Terebella lapidaria. Next base: position 20,432,116 of record OX424564.1, on the reverse strand, counting down.
AGATACCAAGTATACAACAGCCTATCCCTATGGGGACGGACGTGACACGCAAGAGTATTACGGAATCCCGTATCACATTCCTGTCCACGTTGAAACATGTGCACATGTGAAACATGAGCACATGTGATACTGAAATTGATGTATTCAATTAATGTATAGATATATTTGCTTATTTTAAAACCCAAGTTCTTCATATTTGATCATGTATAAAATTATTGGGAAATTATAATCATGAAAAACTACACCCAAAACATTACATAATACACAATTTCATGTTTTTTGGGAGAAAAAACGAAATGCTTAGAATATTTTGACAAGTTAATGAAATATGAACAATGAAGTGCTCAAAAAGATATAATTCGCATTAAACAACCCCATATCTTATTTATTAATTCTCAGTAATAGTAGAATTAGTTATAATGTTTTCATGATGCTAACGCATTAAGGCCATTTTTGCCCATTTTTTACCTAAAAATGTAGAAACTTTAATTTTAATGATAATCAATTTCTGTAAAAAATGTATATGTATTTTCTCAAGCTTCCACACACTCCAGCTGTTTTGGGGAAAAATACAATTAATTTTTTTTAAAATTACATGCATTACAAGAAAAAATCCCATTTGCACAAATTTTCATGCTACAGGCCTGTACAAAGTATTTATTCCCTCATAAAATAGCCGATATGAATTGCGTAATCATTCAAGAACAGTTCGCAGGTACTTGACTATCAAAGCTTATGATATTCTGGATTATTTGGAGGCGATTGCTGAATTTGTGAATGATTAGTATGCGCCCCACTAGCCAAAGATAGAGGTATAATTTATGGCATAATTGGTACGACTGTAGACCTCTTCCCACAATTTGATTAAGTAATTATCGTAGTGTGATATATTACTGTTGTAATATAAGAAAACTCTTTGATCAGCATTATCATTTCCTCATTTTACGCATCCAAACCAGAAGGTATATAGCAAGTACCAGGGACATATTAGTCCATTCCTTATTTGCTTATCTCAGTACAGGAAGAAACAGGCTGAAACAGATTGTACAGCAGACAAGGTAGAAGATTATAAATGTAAACTCTGGGATTAGTTGAAAGGTATATTATCTCAATGTAAACTATACTCTCATTTTTCTAACTCGTTTACATCGTTTTTTGCTGATATGTTTGCGATGCTAATTCGTATCGTGTTATAACTTGGCATAACTCACCTTGGGGCCAAACGGCAATTTTCTGCAAACTTTCAGATTTCTACCCATGAAACTGATAAAGTTAGTAATCTACTGCAATGATAAATTCCTCCTGAAAACTTTTCGTCTGCATGTCAATTGACATTGTTCATTTTGAGCTTGTGCCGGAAGAGTCTATTCAGATGATTTACGCAGGGAGCTAGGGGTAGGAATGGGACCGTCCCAACATGTAATTGGTACATATACTGCAGCACACGCCCCATAGTACCTAACTTGAACATGTCCACTTGAATTACGTAATGAACAAGGCAATATGGCAGCGCCCTACAGCAGTGAAAACCATCGCTTAAATCGAAATTGTGTGTTTTGAAAGAAACATGTAGCGTTTCGGAAGCCAGGTTCGCGAAAATCTATTGCCCTTTGCAGCATAGACATGTAATATTCAGTTAAATAGTTCGCTTGAAGTAACTTGACTGAAACAAAGACAAAAGAAAACGGTGTAAACGAGTTAGAAAAATCAGAGTTTATAGTTCTGAAATAACTGGAAAGGAATTGAATGTGAACGGTACTGTTTGTTTTGACAATGTCACCGTATCGGATAATTGAACGAACTCTTCACTATACTGCAGCCTTTTCTACATATGCATGTATGTAGAACAACTCGACCAGTTAAGCTAGCAGTTAAGCTACGGGTTCAGATTTAACTGAACTCTCAGTATTATTTTCTCCCAGTCTCCCAGTATTTTCATTTATGATATATGGCCTCATCGGCAACTCACCCCGGTTGTGCATTTGCATTTGGCGTATGATAATATGAACAGACCTCAAATCCGCAAAGGGTACTTCACTTCACATGAAACCCGAGTCGGCAACTGCAGACATATAAATATCTAGAACAAAGTATCTAAATTATTTGTAAGAATCCTATAACCAACAAGACAAATACATCAGAGCCCTAAGACACAAATCTAATCCACCAAACCGGCTACATCAGGCAGGAACAAAACCACTATAAAAGCTTATAAAATTCCATAAAGCCTTCCACACTCAAGACCACAAGATCACACTAGTAGGTTTGAAGCCATTGGATTGCGGCAATCAGCCATGAACTGGTTCCAGTTTATATACTGTACTGATAACAGATGATTGTGGTGTACTGCAAGAGGTTTTCCCGGACTCTTGTTATTTCTGATATACATGAACGAGATTCCGCCATCAGTCAAATGCAAGATGCAGATGTATACAGATTGGGTGATGTTCACCAAACTATACCTCCATTTGGAAAGAAATAGAATCATACTTATTTGGTTAAAAGCGGAACTGTGGGGCAATACTTCCATAAAGGTGGATTCACACTATAGCGTTTGGGTCAACTATTGCCAGCGTTTAGAAAAGTTACCACAATGAGACCAAACGTTGGTGAAAATACGTTCAGAGGAAGAAAAAATTTGGTTCACATAGCGTTTGGAGTACAGCGTTGGCGAGCGTTGGTGAAGGCTTGGTAACGTTAGCGAGCGTATGGCAGCGTAGCATGAACTTTACATGAACGAATGCGAACTTTTGCTAACTTAGGCTAGCGCTGGTGGAGCGTTGTCCAGCGTAGGCCATCTGAGCAGAACTTAAATCAGCACATGCTGAGCGCATATCAACGGAGCTCAACGTTATACAATGATCATATAAATGAGAGCCTTTTCGGGCGGATAGCCATCAATCGAGCAGCTTTTCCGAGTGCAACATAGTGATGCTCTGATCCAGAACTCTACGACATGCCTGCAAAAGGTCGAAAATGTGAGATTGCTGAAAAAAGTGGGGGCCAACCTTTGATCTGCCCTGTCACCGTCGGCAAACGTTATAGAACTTTTTCAGTTCGTTCGCAAAAGTTCATAAAAGTTCGATAACGTTGTGCAAAGTTGGCCTCCATGATTGTGCTGAGTTGGCAAGAGTTCAGCTAAGTTGGTGGCACGTCTGTAAAAGTTTGTCTAAGCCAGCCCTTACGTTACAATCACACTCATGAACAATAAGCTCCGTTGGACATACGTTCACCATCGACAGTTCTATCACCAGCGTTCTTCAACGCGGGCCAACTTAGGCGAACTTAGTGTAAAAGTAGAAATGGATACCGACAAACAGACAAATTCATATTCCAAGACCGAATCCATGGACGAATTTTACAAGATCAGTGTGAGTAGTCAAATCCGAGAGATACTAAGGTATCAAAGTCAAAGCCATGTGAAAATCACAGACACCCAGCCAGCTGAGTGTGAGATCAGGTGCTCCGGAAGAGTGAGCATCTCCTGCCCCGAGATGCTTAGCACAACCTACGTGAGCGTTTCATAACGCAGCCTAACTTTCAATAACGTATTTTTCCAAACGTCGAGAATTTTTCAACTAGTTCAAAATTTCCGACGAACTTTAATTTCCCAAGCGTTCACCAGCGCACAATGACTTTCACCAACTTTCAACAACTTTTAGCAACGTTTACCAACGATTGCCAATACGTCGGTAAACGTCGGCCCAAACGCTTTAGTGTGAATCCACATCATAGTACAATGTGCTGGGAACGTCATGACATGCTGTCCTCAAGCTATATCTGATATATACCTGACAGCAAGTAAAAGCATTGGTCGTTCATTTGCAAAACTCGAGTTTTTGTTTGAAACTAAAAATTCCTGATATCCGCAATCATCCAGTGCAATTTTGATTACGCCATTACTTCCTGGTACACAAGCCTCATATAGTAGCATAAACACCACCATCAGTGTACCCAACAGTCGATATCTTTTGAATACACTGGTCAGAAGGCATATTAATTTATACACATATTTTATTCAATTCTGGCATCCCCTTGGTAGGCAGCATACCGCGGCTGAACTTGGGTCTGCTAGTGTCATATTTGTAGTCACAAATCGTTTATATCTTACATTTGTTTTCACCTACTATATACAATTTCGTGTAATTTTCATGTTCCATTCTATATTCTACATTTTATGTCTGTTATTACTGTACTGGTTTTAATTTTATTCAATTCTGGCATCCCCTTGGTAGGCAGCATACCGCGGCTGAACTTGGGTCTGCTAGTGTCATATTTGTAGTCACAAATCGTTTATATCTTACATTTGTTTTCACCTACTATATACAATTTCGTGTAATTTTCATGTTCCATTCTATATTCTACATTTTATGTCTGTTATTACTGTACTGGTTTTATGTCACATGTAAAGCGATTAGATAGAATGTTGGTGCTATATTGACCTGCTTTCTCCATATTGAACCACAGGTTATCAGTACCCTGGGCATAGTTTCATTTTATTACACCTCAATCTAATTGTGGAATCAGTTACTAAACGATATCCAAGGTATTCAGAGCAAGATCCAATATAAAGTTTTACTTAGAACATTTTCATCGGACTGTGTTCGAGGTAAGTAACCTAAAACTCATTTTCTATTAGCCAGTGCAATTACTACCTAGTGTTTGATTGGGATCTCAGCTCTCAATACCAAGCGAAGAACAAACATGAACGATGATTTTGGAACTGAGATTTGGGATTGCTTCCTATAGACATTAATCTGGGCAAACATTTAAAATGAGAATGTCATCGATGATAAGGTACATGAGAAACCAAAAGAATAACAGGAGCCCATACCATGCAGCAATGGGAATTGGATCCATGTTTATCAGATAATTATCACTCCGCATCCTGGTCGGGGAATTGATGAAACCTTACAAACGTGATGATTTCAATTTGTCCATGGTCAATGGGGTACATAATCGATAGGTACAAATTGTTTGTGTCTTTGTTTTAAAGATATTCCAATTCGCACAGTCTAATCATGTATGACTAAATTTAATCAATACTCATAGGACTTGTCGGTGAGGAACAGTAAGGCGACTGGAATTTGTCAACAATACTGGCTTCACCATGCATGAAAGATTTTCCCAGAAGAGGGCCTGAAATACCAGGTGGGTCTTTACCGAATGACTTCAATGAATTTGCTATTGGCGCAGGTAACCTTTTTCCTTTTCTGAGCAGCGACATTCCTATGCAGCCAACATAATGTTGTTTTTGTCTCACAACGCATACGATATTCCAAAGCTAGTTGCAGATATGACGATTTTTTCACCCAAGTTTCCAACAAGTCTCTAGCTGTTGAGACAAGGTTATGTTCTTCCAAGGCTAATTCAAGAAATTCTATGGACGTCATCCCGATCTCGATGATAAGTACACCAATATATTGTCACTATTATGCAGCAAGACCTGTTTGCATGTTTTTTGTTTCGCATTCACAGGTTCCAGGGAATGCTCACTCTTTCTGAGCACCTGATATCATCCCCTTGTGGCCGTAATGGGTGTTGGTGAAGTTCCATACAATTTTCTAGATTTTGCCTGATACTGGACTTTGATGTTTTGTTCGCTCACCGTACTCTGTACTTGGGTATTGGTTTCATGTTTTTTCTGCTGGTATTTTGTATGAGTATGAATATACATGTATGTGCATATACATATTTCGTTCAATTGTGTGTTAAATTGTACATGTGTTAACAAAGGTTGGTGTTGTGATATCTTATCATCTGTGCTCCTTGTTGAATAGAATTAAATTGGATGATTACTGGAATCCAGCACTCCGCCTGAGGGATGAATCGGAACATATTCGTTTATTGAAACATCATTGATGATCCAGCTGTAGTCATTCAAATCGATTCGGAGGCTTGTGTGTTTCAGGATATATGGTTCTGGGAAACACTATCGAGGGGAGCCTGGTATCTACGACGACGTAATAGGGCCAGGTTGTATGTCAAAAAAATATTGTGTCTAATTCGTGATCTCCAATTACAAAGTCGTGATCACGAATACCATTGTCGTGATCTCGAATGACAAAGTCGTGATCTCGAATTATATTCCACTGTAGTCCGTGATACTTAAAAGTATTGCACGTATTAGGGCCATGTTATATGTGAAACGAATGTGGAACTTAAGTCGTGATCAGGACTTTGTAAGTCGTGATCTCTAATTACAAATTCGAGATCACCAATTTACTTATCAATAACTTAAAGTACAATTAAAATGAAAATATAATGTGCATTCGATAATTTCAATAGGTAAATGCACTTAAATGCACTGTTGTATTGGTTACAAGTCAATTTAGTCCTCCCGAAGAACCCTGATTACTAACAGCTGTCATGAACACTAACTTGCAAATAAGACAATAAAGTTATGCATGATATATTTTGATATTTTTTAATTGAATTATGCAAGTTGTTATTCACGGTTTTCAAATCGTTTTAAGTTCGAACTATTGAAGATATTGATGCAAGATTGAACAAATGTGTTCAGCTGAGTTCCACTTCACTTGTATTTTCATACCATTTACAGCTCGAGATCACGACTTTGTAATTCAAGATCACGACTTTGTAATTCGAGATCATGACTTTGTAATTCGTGATCACGACTTTGTAATTCGAGATCACGACTTTGTAATTCGAGATCATGACTTTGTAATTCGTGATCACGACTTTGTAAGTAGAGATCACGACATTGCAATTCGAGATCACGACTTTGTAATTCGAGATCACGAATTAGACACCATAAATTTTTGACATACATTCTGGCCCTATCACGCTTTTGTAGGTATCACTATGCGCTCCGCAAGAAATTTTTTAATTGAAAAAAATTTTTTAATTGAATTATGCAAGTTGTTATTCACGGTTTTCAAATCGTTTTAAGTTCGAACTATTGAAGATATTGATGCAAGATTGAACAAATGTGTTCAGCTGAGTTCCACTTCACTTGTATTTTCATACCATTTACAGCTCGAGATCACGACTTTGTAATTCAAGATCACGACTTTGTAATTCGAGATCATGACTTTGTAATTCGTGATCACGACTTTGTAATTCGAGATCACGACTTTGTAATTCGAGATCATGACTTTGTAATTCGTGATCACGACTTTGTAAGTCGAGATCACGACATTGCAATTCGAGATCACGACTTTGTAATTCGAGATCACGAATTAGACACCATAAATTTTTGACATACATTCTGGCCCTATCACGCTTTTGTAGGTATCACTATGCGCTCCGCAAGAAAAAATCCGACTAAACTACCGATGATTGCACACTTATGATTGCCTGGCCAGTTAGAGGCAGCATAATGCTGCCTGCTGTATAGGACCAATTCATGGTAAACTGTATTAATGACCGACAATCACTGGGTGAGGGAATAGAATACACACCACCAATGTGATGTTATGCGCACATGGACCGGATGACTGAAGGTCATAGAATACATTTGTAAAGCGGGTCAATACATTTTTGTGCCGGAGTATATGAGCCTTTGCTCTGATTTGCATACCTAACGCAATATCAGCGATATCGAGAAACGCTAGGATATATGTTTCCCATAGACCTGATTACTATATTGAAAATGTATTTCATGATGTGCCTTCTAATTTGTACCACGCTATTAACCTCGGGTGTTTCATGGTAAGTTGGTCACATTCAGTTGTGAGTGAGTGAGTGAGTGAGTGAGTGAGTGAGTGAGTGAGTGAGTAAGGAAATGAGTCAAGCATACATATACTTAAGATATTTGACTAATGAGTTTCAAAGCTCTGAAGTATAAGGGCTTACGCTTATATTCATGTGTGTGATTAATTTTTGTTGAGCTGAACATTTGTTGGAAAACAATCACTTATTACTAGTGTATGATTACTAGTGTAGCAGAATATACACAAGGAAATCCAAAATGTGTGTTTGATTTTGGTCAAGCATCATAACGCTAGGTAAAGTGTACATTATGATCAATTGTATGTGGCTATATTCTTTTGTTACCACTGACTGGAAAATCTACAAGCTTAGTAAATATAACCGTTTTTAGTATTGATGATAAGGTATAGAAATATAAATATTATATTGGGAAACTTTAACACAATATCAAATTGGAATGCGGTGATGAAAATCCATGTATTTTATGACAAACCATTTCATCCAAACGATACGCCATGCTTGCACGTTTTTGTTCGTGATTGCCTCTGTGAAAATTAAAAAGGCTACGAGCACGGGCTATTTGAGGGTAAATGCTAGGATGAATGAAAATCACTGGGTGTTGAAATGGTGAATGCAACGTGTGATTCGCCAGTGTTATGTTTGTGTACACATGGACCAGATGACTGGTGGTCAGATAAACACATTTATCGATTGGTTCCATACCTTAGTTTCATGGTGTGTGTTCTTTTATGGAAGGCTCAGATTTTCACCACGACGCCACTGAGCAAGGAACAACGTCAGCAGGATAAAAAAATATGGGATAAACCTCACTACAGACGGGGTTATCATACTAAAAATGTATTTCGAATTCGCTATCTGCTTCGTCACTTTCTTTAGCCTATTGGTGTCATGGTGAGTCAATCTAATCAAATCACAGACATATAACTTATAGCTACTGGTGCATGAAACTCAACATGATCTATAACTGTGTTGAAGCAATCAATGTATTAAACCAAGCGCACGAGATCAATAATTCATTAACCTGAACGTGTAAGAACACTGATAATAATGCTTGACATATAAGTACAAAAATGCATTGAACATAGCAAATGAAGACACGAATGTATGAGAATCTATGAATGTGTGAGGCAACTAATATGAAACAGAACATGTGAGATCAGCAATTCGCCAAATTGTGACCACCCTTGCATAAACGTCACAACTCGAATAGTGTAAAGTGATGAAATGACAGAAACACATATATTCGTACAAGTATAATAGACGTGGACTCAATACCCAGTATTAAGTATTCCGAGCAAACAAAACAGGGTACGTTATCCAATCTCATAGTCCGGGGACAGAAAGTCATATCAGGCATACGAAGTGAGAGAAAACAAAAATGACAGGGAAACTCATGAACCCCCAAAAATGGCCATTAGGATTTATACTATGCACGAGTAAAGACTCTACATTAGAGAATGACTTATGAATGATCATATATAGATTACTGAGCCTATACATAATTTGTTGAGTAACAATTTAGTTTCAAGATTTGTATGGCATGAAAATTTGATACCATTTTATATACATTTCTAATTTACGAGCATAGTATTCAGTGTATGTTCCGTTGAACCCATTTCAGTGACACTGACAATTCATCAGACCACACAGTAGCCATTTTGAATCACGTGACTAGCTGGTATAGATCACGTGGGCACTTAAGTAAGTACAGTCGCCCAACGCCTGACGATGGACCAACCATTGTGGAGTATAGATTAGGGATGGTGCAGTTATTGGAGCTAGATGTCAAAGGTCAACTACTCACTGCACAATTCTGGGAAACTCATGTACGTAGCCGACAATCCTATTGATTCAAATATGTTAATTGGTCATGAAACAATCTAGTGGACAATACATCATCTTTCAAAACACATCTACATGTTTACTTTGACAACTGAATGTATGTTTTTGTGTTAATTTTCTGAAAGCATACTTTTGTATTTCAGAAGTGGACGGACCACAGAATGCAGTGGAATCCTGACCATTTTGGAGGCAAACAATCAGTGACAATATTCTACGATGAAGAAATATGGAAACCAGACATATTCCTATACAACCAGTAAGTTGTGTAAATACACCTACTAGTAATGTGAATGATCCCACTTTTACATGCAATGGTGAGACTATAATCGAGACCCTCATATGTCTATTACTGTATCAAATGGTTCGGGTAATTCCTTCACAAATGCGGCCATGGAATTCAATGTAGAATGGACGAACATCAGTTTAACCAGACTATCATACAGTCAATATACCTTGATAATAACATGCTGCAAATTACCTGCTGTTATCTACGAATGTCGATTGTACTCAACGGCCGCAGATTGAGCACAACGCGAGATGAGCAAGTGTCTAGTTTGGTCATCGATAGCAATGGCAGTGTGGTTTGGGTGCCGTCCACCATATACAGTGTGCCCTGTGAGATGGACATAACCTATTTTCCCTGGGACTCACACACATGCACTCTGACGTTTGGGTCGTGGACCATGTCCATAAAAGATATTGTCATGAGGCCAATTGAACATGGAATGGATGCCCTCATGAAGAACAACGAATGGGAGGTACGCTGAATAAATTATGAAAAAATATATAACCAACTTCTCACTGAATAACTGTGCATTGGTTGAAGAGCAGTTCACAAAATCTATGAATTTTATTAGGTAATACAGCACCCACATGAAACGCAGGAAACGGAGTTCCCACCATATGGACTATACAGTCAATATGTTTACAAGGTCACATTCAAAAGACGACTGGCCTTCTTCACTTTCGCTATTGTCCTTCCTTCTGTGCTCATGTCCTTCACGATTCTCCTTCTGTTCTGTCTCCCACCGGGCTTTGAGGATAAGCTGAGTATTGGTAAGTGAATGATGTTGTTAGTTCTTAAGTTATCCATAAACATGGCCCAGACAAAATAAACTCCCTTATTATCATGCTTGCACTGCCGTTCTTCTATGATATGTAAATCTGCATTGTCGACAGCCCTGAGTCTGTTGTTGAGCTACTTCGTCTTGCTGATGATTGTGGTAGATTCGACCCCTCGAGCAGGTCTGGCTATACCCCTGATCGGTGAGTTCATATGTCATATTAATGACTACATTTCTGATTCTCTTTGTCCAGTTGTATTTGTTACGATTTAAATCATGTTTTCATTTCCATTCAACACTGACGAGCATTGGTGACATTTTCAGGCCAGTACTTGTTTGTATGCATTGGACTTCTTGGACTCTCTATTGTTTCTTGTACAATAACCTATAATCTGGCAGTCCGAAATGATACAAAACAGTCTCACAAACGTACCAAGGTAAATCACCACATGAACCCAACATTTATATATTGACATCCATTGTGTTATAGATATAAACAACTATATTATCAAACTACAGGGCGTCATCAGTGCACTGGCCAAGGCTCTGTGGCTGCCTACAGAATCCGAAGACAGGTATCCTCTTGCTGGTGGAGGGAATGACGTCACACCTGATACAGAAACAACGTCCTGTGGGAAATGTTCGAATAACTCCTCCATTATCCACAGTCGCCAACAGGACTGGAATCTCATTGCTCAGATAGTCCAGCGATTGTTTCTGATAGTTTTCTTCTTCGTGAATATTGTCACTTTGCTGTATGTAGTCGTTAGTTTCATGTGTAGGTAAACACGTTCAGGAGCAAGATTTGTGTCATTTGCACCAATACATCTTTTCATGGTGTATGTATCATTGTTAGGTGATGATGAAATGATACAAGATATCCATTCACCATTCGTTTTACACATAGAATACAAATTGTTTTCCTGTGAAATGCCTTTGTTTTCTTGAGAAATGTATAGTTTCGAGACATGGGGTATTTGTATTCAGTGTTCGTATTTGAATATACATGAATAAATTTTCTGAAGTATTTGTATTGATGTTCAAATACTTCTATAGAATCCATGGTATACTCGTATATATGGACAAATTATCCATAATTCCTATCTCACAAATACCGAACATTCAAGATCATCCAATCAAAAGATAATGTTTAATGCAAAACGGACTCATTTATCAATACCCAATAAAAACTAATATTGATTTCAGATCTTTGCTTATATTTGTTTTAGATATTTTATTGTCATCATCATGATCTCGCGGCAAATATGCATGGTGTGGAAGAACACCTGTAGGTCGATCGATACATGGTGTTATCATGATCATATCCTTAAACTTTTATCAATTGTACAACATATGAAGACAAAAGATCATCACGATATTATGTCATGTTTTGATCGACTTTTTCCTTTACTTTCATGAATACTGTTGAATATATTATATAGAGGCTAATTTTCCACTCTGGTGGCAGTCCAATTCACACCGCCAGTCCTATTCCGAACACATACACTGACGTTTTACAGACTGTGTGTGATCTCATCTGGAACGGAAAATGCTGCCTGTGTTAGATTACTTCCTGACAAAGTCTTGTGTTATGAATATGTCATCTTTGATCTTCAGGCTCGGACTGATATTTGTGCGTTGATCTCTCGAGTGAATCTCTGCACTAGAAGTCATGTTTTGAAAAATTACCTAATGAAAAAATTATAACATAGATCAAACACTATTTCCCCATTTTCTTTTCACTGGTTCTATGTACAATTTATATTTGGAATATTGCGGAGTATAAAGCGGAGCAATCAGCATTTATCACTTTGCAGTGAATGTTGTAATACATATTCTCAATATGCGTCTTATGTGTACGTACATATATGTATGTAAACATGTGTGCTTCCCACGAAAGAAACTCGCAACTAAAATACCTAAATATTTTGGTTTTGTGCCAACATGTGTTTTTTTTAAATGTACGAGTCCGGACAAATTCGAACCACGATTACTAGGCAGTTGACAGCTGAGACAACTGTGGATGTCAGCAGATACCACCAAGTAGTCTTGTTCCAGACGTTCGTTCGTATAGTTGATGCCTGTCGTGTTCCAGGCGACTGAGTCATTAGACCACTGGGAATGTTGGACGCTGTATGATGAGGATGTTATATTCTCCATTATGAGTGACTGTTGGCGCTCAAACTGTCAAGTTGTTGGGAGTGTTGCGGGGCTGTCATTCCTAGTTCGGATCGCACAATCACAGGTGTGTTTGTACGTCGCACCCGCACCGGACGTAATGAATATCCTTCTACCATGAAATTTTGGGACACAGAATATTTTTATGTAAGTACCAGCCTCTAACTGCACCAATCAGAACGGATGTATGATACATTATACACCCCCTGTAAGCGGTGCAGCGGTGAAGTGGTTTTGTCCGGGCATGCGGTGGGTTTTGCTCGGGCAGGTCATGGGTTTTGCTCGGGCAACACTGCTGATGCTGAGTGAAGATCAATAACTCATTCGTTATTTTGTTGCAGCATCATATTTTGGTGGTATTACTTGAATTATTTAACAAGGTTTGTGTCTCGCAATTTTGGTGACGAGAGAAAGATGTTTTGAAAGCAAATTAACAATGAAATGTACAAAGTATTTATTCCCTCTTAAAATAGCCGATATGAATTGCGTAATCACTTAAAAACAGTTCGCAGGTACTTGACTATCAAAGCTTATGATATTTTGGATTATTTGGAGGCGATTGCTGAACTTGTGAATGAGTAGTACACCCAAAACAATGGGTGTTGTACATACCGTCCGTGTGACCGAGCGAAACCCAGCATCAGCAGTGTTGCCCGAGCAAAACCCATGACCTGCCCGAGCAAAACCCACCACATGCCCGGACAAAACCACTTCACCGCCGCTCACAGGGGGTGTTATAGAGGCAATGACAGGCATGAAATAGGCGAACCAGAAATATATCAGTTAGAAATATTTTATAGTTGGCAACAAATGTAAGTGATATGGTGTCTGTATGTGAGCAGTCATGGCCACTAGCCAAAGATAAAGGTATAATCTTTGGCATAATTGGTACGACTAGTATAAGTAATTATCGTAGTATAAGTAATTATCGTAGTATGATATATTACTGTTATAATATAAGAAAACTCTTTTATCAGCATTATCATTTCCTCATTTTAAGCATCCAAACCAGAAGGTATAGCGTGTACCAGGGACATATTAGTCCATTCCTTGTTTGCTCATCTCAGTACAGGAAGAAACAGGCTGAGTCAGATTGTACAGCAGACAAGGTAGAAGATTATAAATGTAAACTCTGGGATTAGTTGAGAGGTATATTATCTCAATGTAAACTATACTCTGACTTTTCTAACTCGTTTACATCGTTTTTTGCTGATATTTTTGCGATGCTAAATCGTATCGTGTTATAACTTGGCATAGTTCACCTTGGGGCCAAACGGCAATTTTTTGCAAACCTTCAGATTTCTACCCATGAAACTGATAAAGTTAGTAATCTACTGCAATGATAAACTCCTCCTGAAAACTTTTCGTCTGCATGTCAATTGACATTGTTTATTTTGAGCGCGTGACCGAAGAGTCTATTGGGATGATTTACGCAGGGAGTGCGGGGTAGGAATGGGACCGTCCCAACATGTAATTGGTACATATACTGCAGCACACGCCCCCATAGCACCTAACTTGAACATGTCCACTGAATTCGTAATGAACAAGGGAATATGGCAGCGCCCTACAGCAGTGAAAACCATCGCCTAAATCGAAATTGTGTGTTTTGAAAGAAACATGTAGCTGTCGGAAGCCAGGTTTGCGAAAATCTATTGCCGTTTGCATCATAGACATGTAATATTCAGTTAAATAGTTCGCTTGGAGTAACTTGACTGAAACAAAGACAAAAAAGGGTGTAAACGAGTTAGAAAAATCAGAGTATAGTTCTGAAATAATTGGAAAGGAATTGAAAGTGAACGGTACTGTTTGTTTTGACAATGTCACCGTATCGAATAATTAAACGAATTCTTCACTACACTGCAGCCTCAAACTGATTTACAATCTTCAAACAGATTTTGACGAATACGAGAAAATGCATGTATGTAGAAAAACTCGACCAGTTTAGCTAGCAGTTAAGCTACGGGTTCAGATTTAACTGAACTCTCAGTATTATTTTCTCCCAGTCTCCCAGTATTATCATTTATGATACTATGGCCTCATCGGCAACTCACCCCGGTTGTGCATTTGCTTTTGGCGTACGGTAATATGAACAGACCTCAAATCCGCAAAGGTTACTCCACTTCACATGAAACCCGAGTCGGCAACTGCAGACATATAAATATCTAGAACAAAGTATCTAAATTATTTGTAAGAATCCTATAACCAACAAGACAAATACATCAGAGCCCTAAGACACAAATCTAATCCACCAAACCGGCTACATCAGGCAGGAACAAAACCACTATAAAAGCTTTAGTACTTATAAAATTCCATAAAGCCTTCCACACTCAAGACCACAAGATCACACTAGTAGGTTTGAAGCCATTGGATTGCGGCAATCAGCCATGAACTGGTTCCAGTCTATATACTGTACTGAAAACAGATGATTGTGGTGTACTGCAAGAGGTTTTCTCGGACTCTTGTTATTTCTGATATACATGAACGAGATTCCGCCATCAGTCCAATGCAAGATGCAGATGTATACAGATTGGGTGATGTTCACCAAACTATACCTCCATTTGGAAAGAAATAGAATCATACTTATTTGATTAAAAGCGGAACTGTGGGGCAACACTTCCATAAAGGTGAATTCACACTATAGCGTTTGGGTCAACTATTGCCAGCGTTTAGAAAAGTTACCACAATGAGACCAAACGTTGGT
The DNA here is from genome assembly GCA_949152475.1 of Terebella lapidaria. Taxonomy (NCBI): domain Eukaryota; kingdom Metazoa; phylum Annelida; class Polychaeta; order Terebellida; family Terebellidae; genus Terebella; species Terebella lapidaria. Next base: position 20,416,636 of record OX424564.1, on the reverse strand, counting down.
GAAAATACGTTCAGAGGAAGAAAAAATTTGGTTCACATAGCGTTTGGAGTACAGCGTTGGCGAGCGTTAGTGAAGGCTTGGTAACGTTAGCGAGCGTATGGCAGCGTAGCATGAACTTTACATGAACGAATGCGAACTTTTGCTAACTTAGGCTAACGTTGGTGGAGCGTTGTCCAGCGTAGGCCATCTGAGCAGAACTTAATTCAACACATGCTGAGCGCATCTCAACGGAGCTCAACGTTATACAATGATCATATAAAATGAGAGCCTTTTCGGGCAGATAGCCATCAATCGAGCAGCTTTTCCGAGTGCAACATAGTGACGCTCTGATCCAGAACTCTACGACATGCCTGCTAAAGGTCGAAAATGTAAGATTGCTGAAAAAAGTGGGGGCCAACCTTTGATCTGCCTTTGATCTGCTCTGTCACCGTCGGCAAACGTTATAGAACGTTTTCAGTTCGTTCGCAAAAGTTCATAAAAGTTCGATAACGTTGTGCAAAGTTGGCCTCCATGATTGTGCTAAGTTGGCAAGAGTTCAGCTAAGTTGGTGGCACGTCTGTAAAAGTTTGTCTAAGCAGCCCTTACGTTTCAATCACATTCATGAACGATAAGCTCCGTTGGACATACGTTCACCATCGACAGTTCTATCACCAGCGTTCTTCAACGCGGGCCAACTTAGGCGAACTTAGTGTAAAAGTAGAAATGGATACCGACAAACAGACAAATTCATATTCCAAGACCGAATCCATGGACGAATTTTACAAGATCAGTGTGAGTAGTCAAATCCGAGAGATACTAAGGTATCAAAGTCAAAGCCATGTGAAAATCACAGACACCCAGCCAGCTGTGAGCATCTCCTGAAGAGTGAGCATCTCCTGCCCCGAGATGCTTAGCACAACCTACGTGAGCGTTTCATAACGCAGCCTAACTTTCAATAACGTATTTTTCCAAACGTCGAGAATTTTTCAACTAGTTCAAAATTTCCGACGAACTTTAATTTCCCAAGCGTTCACCAGCGCACAATGACTTTCACCAACTTTCATCAACTTTCAACAACTTTTAGCAACGTTTATCAACGATTGTCAATACGTCGGTAAAGGTCGGCCCAAACGCTTTAGTGGGAATCCACATCATAGTAAAATGTGCTGGGAACATCATGACATGCTGTCCTCAAGCTATATCTGATATATACCGGACAGCAAGTAAAAGCATTGGTCGTTCATTTGCAAAACTCGAGTTTTTGTTTGAAACTAAAAATTCCTGATATCCGCAATCATCCAGTGCCATTTTGATTACGCCATTACTTCCTGGTACACAAGCCTCATATAGTAGCATAAACACCACCATCAGTGTACCCAACAGTCGATATCTTTTGAATACACTGGTCAGAAGGCATATTAATTTATACACATATTTTATTCAATTCTGGCATCCCCTTGGTAGGCAGCATACCGCGGCTGAACTTGGGTCTGCTAGTGTCATATTTGTAGTCACAAATCGTTTATATCTTACATTTGTTTTCACCTACTATATACAATTTCGTGTAATGTTCATGTTCCATTCTATATTCTACATTTTATGTCTGTTATTACTGTACTGGTTTTATGTCACATGTAAAGCGATTAGATAGAATGTTGGTGCTCTATTGACCTGCTTTCTCCATATTGAACCACAGGTTATCAGTACCCTGGGCATAGTTTCATTTTATTACACCTCAATATAATTGTGGAATCAGTTACTAAACGATATCCAAGGTATTCAGAGCAGGATCCAATTTAAAGTTTTACTTAGAACATTTTCATCGGACTGTGTTCGTGGTAAGGAACCTAAAACTCATTTTCTATTAGCCAGTGCAATTACTACCTGGTGTTTGATTGGGATCTCAGCTCTCAATACCAAGCAAAGCACAAACATGAACGATGATTTTGGAACTGAGATTTGGGATTGCTTCCTATAGACATTAATCTGGACAAACATTTAAAATGAGAATGTCATCGATGATAAGGTACATGAGAAACCAAAAGAATAACAGGAGCCCATACCATGCAGCGATGGGAATTGGATCCATGTTTATCAGATAATTATCACTCCGCATCCTGGTCGGGGAATTGATGAAACCTTACAAACGTGATGATTTCAATTTGTCCATGGTCAATGGGGTACATAATCGATAGGTACAAATTGTTTGTGTCTTTGTTTTAAAGATATTCCAATTCGCACAGTCTAATCATGTATGACTAAATTTAATCAATACTCATAGGACATGGTCAGTGAGGAACAGTAAGGCGACTGGAATTTGTCAACAATACTGGCTTCACCATGCATGAAAGATTTTCCCAGAAGAGGGCCTGAAATACCAGGTGGGTCTTTACCGAATGACTTCAATGAATTTGCTATTGGCGCAGGTAACCTTTTTCCTTTTCTGAGCAGCGACATTCCCATGCAGCCAACATAATGTTGTGTTTGTCTCACAACTCATACGATATTCCAAAGCTAGTTGCAGATATGACGATTTTTTCACCCAAGTTTCCAACAAGTCTCTAGCTATTGAGACAGGGTTATGTTCTTCCAAGGCTAATTCAAGAAATTTTATGGCGTCATCCCGATCTCGATGATAAGTACACCAATATATTGTCACTATTATGCAGCAAGACCTGTTTGCATGTTTTTTGTTTCGCATTCACAGGTTCCAGGAAATGCTCAATCTTTCTGAGCACCTGATATCATCCCCTTGTGGCCATAATGGGTGTTCAAAAAATTCCATAACAATTTTCTAGATTTTGCCCATACTGGACTTTGATGTTTTGTTTGCTCACCGTACTCTGTACTTGGATATTGGTTTCATATTTTTTTGCTGATATTTTGTATGAGTATGAATATACATGTATGTACCTATGCATATTTTGTTCAATTGTGTGTTAAATTGCAGTGTTGTGATATCTTATAATCTGTATTCCTTGTTGAATAGAATTAAATAGGATGATTACTGGAATCCAGCACTCCGCCTGAGGGATGAATCGGAACATATTCATTTATTGAAACATCGTTGATGATCCAGTTGTAGTCATTCAAATCGATTCGGAGGCTTGTGTGTTTCAGGATATATGGTTCTGGGAAACACAATCGAGGGGAGCCTGGTATCTACGACGACGTATTAGGGCCAGGTTGTATGTCAAAAAATATAGTGTGTCTAATACGTGATCTCCAATTACAAAGTCGTGATCACGAATACCATTGTCGTGATCTCGAATGACAAAGTCGTGATCTCGAATTATATTCCACTGTAGTCCGTGATACTTAAAAGTATTGCACGTATTAGGGCCATGTTATATGTGAAACGAATGTGGAACTTAATGTGGAACTTACAAAGTCCTGATCTCTAATTACAAATTCGAGATCACCAATTTACTTATCAATAACTTAAAGTACAATTAAAATGAAAATATAATGTGCATTCGATAATTTCAATAGGTAAATGCACTTAAATGCACTGTTGTATTGGTTACAAGTCAATTTAGTCATCCCAAAGAACCCTGATTACCAACAGCTGTCATGAACACTAACTTGCAAATAAGACAATAAAGTTATGCATGATATATTTTGATATTTTTTAATTGAATTACGCAAGTTGTTATTCACGGTTTTCAAATCGTTTTAAGTTCGAACTATTGAAGATATTGATGCAAGATTGAACAAATGTGTTCAGCTGAGTTCCACTTCACTTGTATTTTAATACCATTTACAGCTCGAGATCACGACTTTGTAATTCGAGATCACGACTTTGTAATTCGAGATCACGATTTGTAATTCGAGATCACGACTTTGTAATTCAAGATCACGACTTTGTAATTCGAGATCATGACTTTGTAATTCGTGATCACGACTTTGTAATTCGAGATCACGACTTTGTAATTCGTGATCACGACTTTGTAAGTCGAGATCACGACATTGCAATTCGAGATCTCGACTTTGTAATTCGATATCACGAATTAGACACCATAAATTTTTGACATACATTCTGGCCCTATCACGCTTTTGTAGGTATCACTATGCGCTCCGCAAGAAAAAATCCGACTAAACTACCGATGATTGCACACTTATGATTGCCTGGCCAGTTAGAGGCAGCATAATGCTGCCTGCTGTATAGGACCAATTCATGGTAAACTGTATTAATGACCGACAATCACTGGCTGAGGGAATAGAATACACACCACCAATGTGATGTTATGCGCACATGGACCGGATGACTGAAGGTCATAGAATACATTTGTAAAGCGGGTCAATACATTTTTGTGCCGGAGTATATGAGCCTTTGCTCTGATTTGCATACCTAACGCAATATCAGCGATATCGAGAAACGCTAGGATATATGTTTCCCATAGACCTGATTACTATATTGAAAATGTATTTCATGATGTGCCTTCTAATTTGTACCGCGCTATTAACCTCGGGTGTTTCATGGTAAGTTGGTCACATTCAGTTGTGAGTGAGTGAGTGAGTGAGTGAGTGAACGATGTAGTAGTGAGTGAGTGAATGATTGAGTGAGCAAGTGAGTGAGTAAGGAAATGAGTCAAGCATACATATACTTAAGATATTTGACTAATGAGTTTCAAAGCTCTGACGTATAAGGGCTTACGCTTATATTCATGTGTGTGATTAATTTTTGTTGAACTGAACATTTGTTGGAAAACAATCACTTATTACTAGTGTATGATTACTAGTGTAGCAGAATATACACAAGGAAATCCAAAATGTGTGTTTGATTTTGGTCAAGCATCATAACGCTAGGTAAAGTGTACATTATGATCAATTGTATGTGGCTATATTCTTTTGTTACCACTGACTGGAAAATCTACAAGCTTAGTAAATATAACCGTTTTTAGTATTGATGATAAGGTATAGAAATATAAATATTATATTGGGAAACTTTAACACAATATCAAATTGGAATGCGGTGATGGACAGCATAACGATCCATGTATTTTATGACAAACCATTTCATCCAAACGATACGCCATGCTTGCACGTTTTTGTTCGTGATTGCCTCTGTGAAAATTAAAAAGGCTACGAGCACGGGCTATTTGAGGGTAAATGCTAGGATGAATGAAAATCACTGGGTGTTGAAATGGTGAATGCAACGTGTGATTCGCCAGTGTTATGTTTGTGTACACATGGACCGGATGACTGGTGGTCAGATAAACACATTTATCGATTGGTTCTATACCTTAGTTTTATGGTGTGTGTTCTTTTATGGAAGGCTCAGATTTTCACCACGACGCCACTGAGCAAGGAACAACGTCAGCAGGATAAAAAATATGGGATAAACCTCACTACAGACGGGGTTATCATACTAAAAATGTATTTCGAATTCGCTATCTGCTTCGTCACTTTCTTTAGCCTATTGGTGTCATGGTGAGTCAATCTAATCAAATCACAGACATATAACTTATAGCTACTGGTGCATGAAACTCAACATGATCTATAACTGGGTTGAAGCAATCAATGTATTAAACCAAGCGCACGAGATCAATAATTCATTAACCTGAACGTGTAAGAACACTGATGATAATGTTTGACATATAAGTACAAAAATTAGGCCAAGGGCCGAAGATAGGTTACCGGACAATGTTTAATATTTTAGATGTTAGCCAGGTCACTGGTTGAATTCAAGGTCAAGAGAATATTCAGCATATATAACATTAAGCATATATCATGTCCACAGTTGATTGCTAAGCTGTAAATTCAATAATCAGAGAGATATTAGCAATTTTGTGCTGTGCCTTGAAAATGAAGGGGCAAAGGTCAAATTCAAGGTCATCAAAATACATGTATTCAATGTATATCATTTGCTATATCATGTCCACAATTTATTCCCAAGCCATACAGTCTATAGTGGAGCAAGATATGAGCCAGTTTGTCCTTGGACCTTGAAAATGAGGTTGGAGGTCAAATTCAAGGTCACGAGAATATTCAGCATATATCATTTCCTATATGTCCACAATTGATTCCTAAGCTGTAAAATCGATAATAAGTGAGATATTAGCCTGTTTGTCCTGTGACCTTGAAAATGAGGTCAAAGGTCAAATTCAAGGTCATGACAATAATCTGCATATATCATTTCTTATATGTTCATAATTGATTGCTAAGCTGTATAGTCGATAACAAGCGAGATATTAGCCATTTTGTCCTGTGACCTTGAAAATGAGGTCGAAGGTCAAATTCAAGGTCATCAGAATATTCAGCATATATCATTTCCTATATGTCCACAATTGATTCCTAAGCTGTAGAGTCGATAATAAGCGAGATATAAGCCATTTTGTGCTCTGACCTTGAAACCGAGGTCAGAGGTCAGATTCAAGGTCACGAGAATATTCAGCAAATATTATTTTCTATATGTCCACAATCGATTCCTAAGCTGTAGAGTCGATAATAAGCGAAATATAAGCCATTTTGTGCTCTGACCTTGAAACTGAGGTCAGAGGTCAACTTCAAGGTCACAAGAATATTCGGCATATATCATTTCCTATATGTCCACAATTGATTCCTAGTCTCTAATCTCAATATCAAGTGAGATATTAGGCATAATGTGTCCCATTATAAAGCATAGGAGAATTTAACATGGGAAAGTCCCATTTGGGCCGAGTTTGGGCCAAAATGGCCCACTTCGAGCTATTCAAGCGCAACGAAATTTATAGACATCATAGGAGTACATATGTGGAGTCTTATGTATCAAAAAGAAAAAAAAGTTACTGAACAGATTTTGATAAAAAAATTTTTTTCAGAAAAATTCGCCCGTAAACAAAAAAGATAAAAATGTGGACGACGACGACGACGACGACGACGACGACGGACGACGGACGCAATGCAATGCCATGTGCCATGTACCATAGGTCCGGTAGCCAAAAAATGCATTGAACATAGCAAATGAAGATACGAATGTATGAGAATGTATGATTGTGTGAGAAACTAATATGATACAGAACATGTGAGTCCTCCAATGCGCCGAATCGAACAATTGTGACCACCCTTGCATAAACGTCACAATTCCAATGGTGTAAAGTGGTGAAATGACATTAGAGAATGACTTGTGTATGATCATAGATAGATTACAGAGCCTATACATAACTTGTTGAGTAATAATTTAGTTTCAAGTTTTGTATGGCATGAAAAATTTGATATCATTTTATATACATTTCTAATTCACTAGCATAGTATTGAGTGTATGTTCCGTCAGACCACACAGTAGCCATTTTGAATCACGTGACTAGCTGGTATAGATCACGTGGGCACTTCAGTAAGTACAGTCGCCCAACGCCTGGTGATGTACCAACCATTGTGGAGTATAGATTAGGGATGGTGCAGTTATTGGAGCTAGATGTCAAAGGTCAACTACTCACTGCACAATTCTGGGAAACTCATGTACGTAGCCGAAAATCCATTGATTTAAATATGTTAATTGGTCATGAAACAATCTAGTGGACAATACATGGTCTTTCAAAACACGTCTAAATGTTTAGTTTGATAACTGAATGCATGCTTTTGTGAAAGCATACCTTTGTATTTCAGATGTGGACGGACCACAGAATGCAGTGGAATCCTGACCATTTTGGAGGCAAACAATCAGTGACAATATTCTACAATGAAGAAATATGGAAACCAGACATATTCCTATACAACCAGTGAGTTGTGTAAATACACCTATAATGATGTGTATGATCCCACTTTTACATGCAATCGTGGGACTATAATCGAGACCCTCATATGTCTATTACTATCTCAAAATGGTTTGGGTAATTCCTTCACAAATGCTGCCATAGAATGTAGAATGGACGAACATTCACTTTAACCAGACTATCATACAGCCAATATACCTTGATAGTAACATACTGCAAATTACCTGCATATCATCTACCAATGTCAAATGTACTCACTGCAGATTGAGCACAACACGAGATGAGCAAGTTTCAAGTTTGGTCATCGAGAGCAATGGTAGTGTGGTTTGGGTGCCGTCCACCATATACAGTGTGCCCTGTGAGATGGACATAACCTATTTCCCCTGGGACTCACACACATGCACTCTGACGTTTGGGTCGTGGACCATGTCCATAAAAGATATTGTCATGAGGCCAATTGAACATGGAATGGATGCCCTCATGAAGAACAACGAATGGGAGGTACGCTGAATAAATTATGAAAAAATATATAACCAACTTCTCACTGAATAACTGTGCATTGTTTGAAGAGCAGTTCACAAAATATATGTGTTTTATTAGGTAATACAGCACCCACATGAAACGCAGGAAACGGAGTTCCCACCATATGGACTATACAGTCAATATGTTTACAAGGTCACATTCAAAAGACGACTGGCCTTCTTCACTTTTGCTATCGTCCTTCCCTCTGTGCTCATGTCCTTCACGACTCTCCTTTTGTTCTGTCTCCCGCCGGGCTTTGAGGATAAGCTGAGTATTGGTAAGTGAATGATGTTGTTAGTTCTGTAAGTACTGGTACAGAATACGGCATGGACATGTGGTAACGGACAATGCTCAAGTTATCCATAAACATCGCACAGACAAAATAAACTTCCTTATTATCATGCTTGCACTGCCGTTCTTCTATGATATGTAAATCTACACTATCAACAGCCCTGAGTCTGTTGTTGAGCTACTTCGTATTGCTGATGATTGTGGTAGATTCGACCCCTCGAGCAGGTCTTGCTATACCATTGATTGGTGAGTTTATATGACATATTAGTGACTACATTTATGATTTTTTTTTCTCAAGTGTATATTTGTTACAATTTAAATCGTGTTTTCATTCCGATTCAACACTGACAAACACTGGTGGAATTTTCAGGACAATATTTGTTTGTATGCATTGGACTTCTTGGACTCTCTATTGTGGCTTGTACAGTAACCTATAATCTGGCAGTCCGAAATGATACAAAGCGGTCTCACAGACGCACCACGGTAAATTACACATGAACCCAACATTTTCACGTTAACATCCATTGTGTTGTAGAAATGAATATATATATGTTATCAATCTACAGGGTGTCATCAGTGCACTGGCCAAGGCTCTGTGGTTGCCTACAGAACCCGAAGACAGATATCCTCTTGCTGGTGGAGAAAATGACGTCACACTTGATGCAGAAACGATGTCCTGTAGGAAATGCTCGAACAACTCCTCCATTATCCACAGTGGCCAACAGGACTGGAATCTTATTGCTCAGATTGTCCAGCGATTGTTTCTGATAGTTTTCTTTTTCGTGAATGTTGTGACTTTGCTGTATGTAGTCGTTAGTTTTATGTGTATGTAAACACATTCTTCAAAATTCTATTGTTCATTTCATATTTTGATGTAGGGTTTTCAACTAAAATCAGCTGAATGACGCCTATTGCCCCTCCTGAAGTCATTCAGTGTCATATTCAATGTCCCCGATTCGGATATACGCCCTCCCCCGCCCAACTTTCTGTAAGAATGTAAGCTCGTCTGTACACTTTAGGCCCCCACAGCAATTTTCTGAATGAAATGAGCTTAAAATAAATGTGAGCTCACAGAACTATACTTTATATGATTTGATTTCAATCGTTTATTAGAGTGATCAGAGTACATGCAAAACAAATAACATCATATAAAATACAAACAAGGTACTCCCAGCCTCACAGGGCTTATTAGTCACTACAAAACTGAAAACAAGAACAACAAATACGTGACACGGCAATAGATTATCTTATCTGTCAAATATGATATTATTCCTATGCTGAATAAATTCACATAAATATACGGACAAGTGCTTCTGACATAAAGATGCAAGACTTACAAATTTTTCTTCATCACTAATATTTTTGAAATCGTGTATTTTTTTTTTACATTATTAAACAACTTTGTTCTATATGAAGTATATGTTGGACATGGCATTACGAAATGAAACTCATCCTTAATTTCTGATAGATCACATAGCTTACCTACACGCTCATTTAATGCTTTATTAGTATATCTTCCTGTTTCAATTTCAAGTGGTAAAATACCAAGCCTAAACTGTGCCAACAAAGAACGATTTCGCTTATTCATATAACGTCTTTCATCAAATATTTTGATTAAATTAAGATAATTCAAAATTGTTTTCACATCGCTGCACCAGTTTTTACAACACAATGTATAATCAATATTAAAAATCTGTTTAACCAACTTAGCATCACACATATTTATCATTCTATTCCAAAATAGTAACATACAAAGATACTTTCTATATTTAGTCGACAACCAACCAAAATCACCCAGCATACCAGCTATAGGGGCAAATTCGTGAACTCCAAGATAGTAACGCATCGTTCTATTTTGAACATTATTATCAAAATTAAAGTTGCTAAAACCCTATATTCCAGCACCGTGATCATTGATGGAAGTCACAGCTGCGAGATACATTTTTTTCAAAGGTCCTAAAACCAACATCTTTAAGATTGCGATATTTATGTATAATACCCCCTAAATCTACCTGCAGACTCCGATAAAATTTTTGCACAAAACTCAAAAGTGAGAAACTCATCAAGGAATACACCTAGGTATTTATATTTGATAACTACGTCTATAACATCACCAACATAATTAAAGGTAAAGGCAGTCTTAGCTCTCCTTTTATGTACAGATAAAATAGAGTAGGAGATAGATTGTCACCTTGCCTTACACCAGATGTTGTGTTAACCAGTTACTGCATTCATTATTCAATCGTACACACGACATTGTGTTACAATATAAAGACTTTACAGATTCGTAACATCTTCCATCGATATTGTACAATAATAATCTATATAAAAGTAAGGTACGGTCCAAACAGTCAAATGCTTTTTCCATATCGATAAATGCACAAAATGTATTCAAGTTGGCCTTCTGTCGATTTCTTATAATACTTGTTAAAACAAAAATATGATCAGAACAGGACCGTCCCTTCCGAAAGCTATTTTGCTCACCAGCCAAAACATCATTTTCCTCACAGTAATTTACAATACGATTATTCAAAATGGATGTATAAACTTTTGATACACAGGATAAAAGAGATATTCCTCTATAATTCAAAGGTACATATGGGTCCTTATTCGACCCCTTAGGAATTGGGTTAATCATTGCACGTAACCATACTGATGGGACAACACTGGTTTCAAACACTAATTTAAACAGTTCGTACATTGCATAATGAATAGCAGGACATTTTATAGCTTCATTAGGAATACAATCAATACCAGTTGTATTTTTACTTTTAAGTCTAGAGACCGTGTTAACAAATTCATCATATGTAATATCTGAATTAATATTGTCATTATTCTCACATACATGATATTCATCAGAATTATATGAGTGTTTAATACTGACATTAGCCATTTGCGCATATATGTGTGATTTGTACAATGGAAATCAATAGGTCTCCAGGACTGTCCCGTCAAATTTTTGTACAAATAACGGAACAGTTCATACATACAAACGATCAAAAGTATGACCCACACACAGCTCATATAAAGTATATATATAGAGAAACTGTAGCTACTGAAAACTCACCCTTTGGCACAACAGACAACTCAAGCCAGTTTTGGATGGAGATTGAAACGTTGAAATATCTCTCACAAGTAGAATAGTCCGACTACATGATTACATGAATATTACTATAACCAGAACATCACAGTGATGTACAGAATTGCAGCTGCATTCACCGTAGCAAACAAAACAAGGAATATGCGTTGAACTACCAGTACAATGAATACCCATTCCTCATGCGCTTGCCGCTTGATCTCATCCACACATTGAACGTCTCTCGAGGCATTGGAATCTGCACTGGTCCCATTCTGTTCGGCAGCAGCCACACCATCAGCAGCCGCAGTTTCTGTTCCATCATGAGGCACCGACAGGCACAGGATCCTTGCAAGGCACCAAACAACTGTCTGTGAGAATATACTGATACCTTTAACCACTGCTTCAATAATGTACTAATATGTAATTGTATTGGTGATAGAGTAGTATTTGTGAGATGGGGTGTAAAATCTTTGTAAAAAATAAATGGAACAGTCATATTTTGTGTCCTGTGAATTACCTTGGTTTTATCAGACAGAGATGTGACATTCTTTCTGACAGAGAGATTGTAGGTTATAGTACAAGCCACTACTGATGATGCCAGGAGTCCAATACACACGAATAAATACTGTCCTGAAGAGATATATTTGGACATCCATGAAATTTGATACTTCTATTGAATAATAACAACACTGAGTACCTATTAGGAAAATTGACCCACTTCAATTAGTGGCAAATGATATCTCAGAATAAATTCACGATGAATCTTGCATTTATATAGTTTTGAATAGCATGAATATTATTGATTGATGAAGTTACTGTACCAATGAGTGGTATGGCAGGTCCAGAGCGAGGTGTGAAGTCGACTACTATCATCAGTAACACAACATAGCTTAGCATCAGACTCAGCGCTGCAGTTTGAATAAACATCTGACTATATAATTTGGTGCAAGTTTCTTTGTAGTTCATACCTTACTTGAGCCATAAGCATTATTCTCACCGATGCTGAGCTTGTCTTGGAAGTCCGGCGGAAGACAGAAGAGGACGAGCGTCAGGAAGGACAAGAGCAAGGAGGGCAGGACAAGAACGAAGGAAAAGAAAGCCAAACGTCTCTGGAACGTCACGCGATACACATATCTAGTGTACGACCCGAAACCTGGGTAGGTTGTGTTGATGATGTTGTATGTTTCATCGACAACCTACAACAGATGGCTCATCAGTAACAAATGAACACTGAGGGCAATGCGTATCATTAGGAAGTATTCATATCGGTGATATTAAAATCTGTTGAACCAGCTGTTGCGTTGAATATGCAATTTTGTCTTGTGGGCAGATATATATTCGAGGACAAACCTCCCATTCGTTGTTTTCAATGAAGTCAGTTACATTCATGTCAAGGTGTTGGATTTCAAGCTCTCTTGTGGTCATGGTCCAGGACGCAAAAATCATCTCACAAGTGTGGGAGTCCCAAGGGAACTTGGTAATGTCCATTTTACAGGGAACTTTGTATATGGTAGAAAGCACCCGGTGAATTTCTCCACTGCTCATGAAGGTGAACCCAATTTGTTTGGAATCCTTATCAGCATCCCTTCTGATTGAGAACAAACATGAAGTGATAACTAATTTGCAAGCTGTACATAGTCTGTTGTTACATTTTTGAGTATCAGCATAGGAGGAAGTAATATTATATCTGTGAGACTGAGGTATGAGGTCTCTATACCTAGCACGGGGTTTATTTTGCTATGAAATCCCTTCACATGTGAAGTTTCTTTGGCTCAACTCACTGGTTGTAAAGGATGATGTCTGGTGTCCACAAGGATAGGTCATCAAACAGACCTGTAATCCTCTCCATACCATCAAATTCTGCAGGATTCCATCGCGTCCTGTGATCCTGCCATCTCTAAAACAAGACACACTAAATTAATCATACAAGTACCACTACCCATCATATGTAACACTGCTATACTAGTAACACTTCGTTCAATATAATGCAATGTGTGTTATGCATAGCAAGAAAAACATGAAAGTTACTTACAAACTGTTCATAGAATTGGCCAGTGATGAGTTGCCCTTTGACATCAAGCTCCACCAGTTGTACCATATAAACATGATAGAGAACTATTGTTGGTTCATCATTTCCAGGAACTGGACGACTGAATCTACTGAAATCACCACGTGACCTGTACCAGCACGTCACATGATCCAAAATGGCAATCGTGGGATCGGACGAGTTTTCAGCATTACTGGTGGGAAAGGGTGATTCGTTCATGTAAATATGATGAATTATTCCTGCACTCGACAGTAAATTGCACATTGTTGTTTAGGTATACTTCGAATTCACATTACATGTATATGAGAGCGAGAAACTTACCATAGAGAGAAAAATATTTGACCTCCCAGAAGTAAAGTCCTGAGGCACATCATAAAAACCATATCTGGGCTTCAAAATTTTTATCATAGCAAGTTCTCTTCTTGGTCTTATCGCAAATTCCGTGCAGATTTTTGCGAACACAAATGCATCTATCTGCAACCAAACGGAGCCTGCTGGTCGCTAGCAGAGGACTGAAGATGAATAAATGATCGTCGCACTGGGCAAACGTGTCTATATACGAGACTGTGTTACAATGGGGCTCGCGATTGCTATTGATTCTGTCTGCTATTGCACAGTTCACTAGGGGATAAGACTATTATGACAAAAGTAGTTATACAGGTTCATGGTATAATGGAGTGATGCATTGAGCGAATCAATCATTTAGTTGTGAAACAACACGAGCACAATACTTCCCTGTTAAATTGAAAAGCAGTAAATGCATGAAGCTAAGACTTGAGGAAAAACACACTAACTTCAAGTTTGTCTATGAACATGTCTTTGGTGTATATATGTACGAGACAAACAGAATTGCATTTTCGCTCAATATCAAGTTACCTCTATGTCAGTTACTGCGTTTCAACCTAACTTATTTTAATTTGCAACCAGGATTGCAGTATCTGTATAAACTGCTATTAAGCTTGTTAATCGGAGAATTCAACATGAATATTCGCCGTTACTCTCCTTATCATTATTATTTTTTAGGTTACTGAACCAAGGACCCGAAATATCAGGTTACCAAGCCACAGCCCCATGATATTAGGTTACCAACAAAAAGGTCCGATATCATCATGGCATTGCATTCGTCTGTATTCGGCCATCCAACTGGTTGTTATATTGTCCAATCATCATTATATTTGATTGGAAATAGTCATCATATATCATTTATTAGGTTATCGACCCAAGAACCCGAAATATTAGGTTACCGGACCACAGCCCATATTAATGAACCGACCGTAATTACCATGGTATTGTATCCATCCAAATGCGGTATTCCAACTAGTTTTATATTTTGATAAGAGAAACCAACATTATATCTTGCACAAAAATATTCATTATTTATCATTTTTCAGGTTACTGAACCAAGGGCCCAATATATTGAGTTATTAGGTCACTAATTCAAAGGTCTCATATTACCGTATATTACCGGATTTGCCCAGCATGCGGTCATCCAACTAGTTTCATATTATTCTTATAAGTCGAGTCATCATTATATTTTGCCCAAAATAATCTTTATTATCCTTTTGGGGACCATCTCATTTACCTAACATATTAGATTGCCAGACAAAATCTTTATATTAAGTCACCGACTCAAAGGTCCGATCTTTATGTTACGCTTATATTGATTATCACATGTTAGCTGTTCCCGACGCTTGGGTTGTTTTGTATCTACTGCTACTTGAAATTATATGAATCAATGGTTTCAGCTGATGACCATTACATTTTCGGCCTTGGGCGATAATGGAAAATTTTAACCATATGACCATCGGTCATTCAGCAAAAGAATGAGGAATTGACCATAGAAAACTACAAAATTGATAGGAAAAATGAATCCCAGATATAAGCAGAATTAATGCTTTTAAAAGAATTAAAACTTTTCGATTTGTTTCTTTTCTTTGACCTTGTCATTCACCATTGAGCTGTGAAATTACAGTATTATTTCCATTTTCAAGGCACGTCTTCTGGACAAAAACGACTTTCAAAAATTGAACACAGGCTCCACATATGGTCTTGAATCTTAGAACACTCAAAAAGTCGTAAAACACTGACCCGCAAATTTTCGACCTTGGGTGGTAATGGGGAGTTTTTATCTTAGGAACATCAGTTGTACATCATATGGTCAGGAATTGGCAAAAAAAAAATACTTTGAAGAAAAAAATATTGATTAGAATCTGAGTTATAGCCGATAATGTGATTTTCACTTTTTCAGTTGTCACGGCAAGTATTTTGTGTTTGTTTTACCGAAGGTAATGAAGGCTGATCCAAAGTCATGGTGCTTCATCTCTATACCTTTCAAGTCGATCGGACCATTTGGAGTTGATAAACAGACAGACTCAAATGCAACACCTTCTCCCCCTATCAGGGCGAGGGTAATCAGTGGGGTGATTGAGAGAGCCACATGTCAGATTTTGTCTCAAATCCGGTACCGCACTCGCCTCTTGCTTCATTTTAGTGCAAATAAATTACCAAGTGAAATTGCAGAGGCTAGGCATCAAGAGCAATAACCGGGGACCATGATTAATATTCGCATTTGAAAAGCATACGTGACTATTTCGATTAAATGATGTTGAGAATAGTAGGCCTAGATCTAGTCTGTGCGCTCTTTTATACTAGCGTATGATATAATCTACACCAAATAAATATTATTATTGACAAAAAAGTGAAATGAATTGGCATCAGTGACACAGTTACTATAATCAACTCTATATAGACTGGATAGTTATGAACCAAATCAATCTATAACAAATCAATCTTCCTACTTTTCAATTTGAGTAAATTGATGCCTTGAAATCGGGTGTATTTATATAACAAAAAGCAATATATGGTGACCCCCTATCGAATGTTGGTTACAGTGCAATATCAAATGTTGAACCAATTATCAACTGTAAAATTTGACATGCATGATTTTTCCCTGTACAGGTCCGCATCTATCAAAAGGTGGTAGGAGTGCTGGCACTTGCAGCAAGAAAAAAACGTATGGGTTCAAATAGACCCATTGAACTTTCGGTCGATAATACCAGTTTCCGCCTAAACTTTTGAAGTAACTTCAAAATACCGGACCACAGCCCATGACAAGATCTGTAACTGCTCCATAACTAACTCCATGACTCCATAACTGCTCCATCTGCCTTCTGATTAGGTACTTATGTACTTGTCATGTATCTGTTCCATGGGTTTTTTTCGGATTTCTAAATTTCTAAAGAGATAAATAATGACCAAAAAATGATATTGGGATGTCATCGAAAACAAAATACTGAGACTGATCTGCCGTGTTAAATTGAAATACAGTAACTGAACTTTTTTTGTTGATTTGTTTTCTTCTTAGAAAGATTACATACATGTTTTGTATAAAAATGACCTTTGCAGGAATTTACATTTCGCTATAATCCTCACCAGCTGAGTTTTCATTGTGTTTTGTGCATTGAACCCAGAATCCAGTATGTAGGAAGGCTTGATTCAACACAACGTAGCATGGAGAGGTGTGGGTTTAATGTTGCTGAAAAGAGCACAAAAATACATGTAGTTGATAGTGAACAATGACCAATACAAGGTTTGCAATTGCTTTCAAGGTTTGCAATTGTTTTTTGGTGCACAATAATGCACCAAACAAGTTAATTCAGAGACATATGTTTACTGTCGTTCGATTTCTGGCTTTGACATTGTGTCAGGTGTGAGTTTTTTAACACATGCCTCCCTCACAGACAACGGAAAACACAGATCAACACATGTGAACATTGCGTAGTTTCATTGGAAAGGAAATACAGCCGTAATATCATCATTTTGAAAGGTACTTGGCCATTTTAATTGGCCATTAAAATGGCCAAGTACTTGGCCATGTACAAAGGTACTTGGCCAAGTACAAAGGTACTTGGCCATTTTAATTGGTACTTGGCCATTTTAATGTAAAATGGAATTGGCCATTTTACATTTTCACTGACTAACATGTAATTTTAATTTCACTTTCCGATACATAGATGATGTATTGTCGCTGAATAATCCCAAGTTTGGTGATTATTTGGATGTCATATATCCTAAGGAACTTGAAATTAAGGATACTACAGAATCCGCTAATTCTTCCAACTATCTAGACCTGAGGTTGGAGATTGATAATGATTCTAACCTGTCAACTAGATTATATGACAAACGTGACGATTTCAATTTTTCCATAGTCAATTTCCCTTTTCTAAGCAGCAACATTCCTATGTCGCCGGCATATGGTGTGTTTGTTTCTCAACTTATACGCTATTCCAGAGCTAGTTGCAAATATGAGGACTTTGTCTATCGAAGTGCCCAGCTAGTCTCTAAACTGCTACGACAAGGATATGTTTTACCAAGACTTATAGCTGCGTTTAAGAAATTCTATGGACGTCATCATGATCTGGTTGATAAATACAGCAAATCCATGTCTGCCATGCAACTAGATGTATTTTCAGGTTAATTTTGGGGAATTCATGACGGGTGCCACTTGTGGGGCAGGAAATGCTCACTCTTTCCGGAACACCTGATTTCACCTCCTAATGGCCATTTATGGGGGTTCATGAGTTTCCCTGTCATTTTTGTTTTCTCTCACTTCGTATGCCTGATATGACTTTCTGTCCCCGGACTATGAGATTGGATAACGGACCCTGTTTTGTTTGCTCGGAATACTTAATACTGGGTATTGATTCCACGTCTATCATTGTATATTAATGATATATTATATTGTCAGTCCGCACGATAATTGAGAATACTTCTTGTATCATATGGGCACAACACACTACTAGGAGTTTCCAATCTATATTTCAATCTTTCATTTTCCGACTTCGTCAATACTCAGTGTCGATTAATCGAGCTTCCATAGCAATGTATGCATCAACTCAATATGACCAATAAATATTGATGATATCATCGAAAAAGCCAGAATGAATAACTTTATAATACAAACAAATTTTTGACCAGAAATGTAAATGTATATCCGAGGACAAATGGTTATAATTAGACATCTAATAAACTTTCCTTTCAAATATATGAGAACTGTATTTTCTATGTGTCGTGACCTTACTGGGAAATGATAAACCTGCACTGTTGGTGAATCAGACTAGCGTTTGAAACTAATTGTTCAATATGAAACTGTGGTCATGTTCTTTCTCCTATATGATATCAAATTGGTAATTAATCTAACTGTCATGAAAGTCACAACAGACGTAAATGGTATTCACAGATTTCATACCTTTTCTATTTTTATTATAGTGCTGGCTCAAAAATATTCAGGTAACATTCATATTACTTTACAATTAGCAGGCCTATATACATAGTGATTCCCTAATCATTATATATCGCTCATTCATCACTGATAAAGTTTATAATATTATTATTGTTTATATAAGACATGTTCGCTTTGTTTGTAATGTTTGAAATACAAACACACACAATTACGTTCGTTATACCATGTATACTGTTGCACCTTATTTATGAATGAATCGCCGTTATCACCGACAATCATCAGTAATAACTGTGCTGTATCTCAAAGTATTGTGAGCCCACTACTGAGACATCAGATATATGCACCTGGTGAAACTCCCACCGATGTCCTGAGAAAACTCATCACCAACGAGACAATCAGAGATTGCAGACCCTCGCCCTTCAGATTTAGTCACTAAAATTAAGCGATAATTGAGAGTTTTGGTCTTAAGACCATCGGTTGTACGCCATACGATTGGGAATTGGCCAAAGAAAAATACAAAAATAGGTTGAAGATTTAATATTGATTAGAACTTGAGTTATAGCCAATTATGTGATTTTCTTTTTTCCATTGCCATGGCAACCGTTTTCTGAGCCACTACCATAGCACTCCAGCCCTATAAATTTCAAATCGATCGGACCGTTTGCCTTTGAGTTATGAGCGCAGACATTTGCACTGAAACGTCGCTGGCCAAAAATAACCGAAATCGTGACCCCCAATTTTTCGACATCGGGCGATAATATAGAGTTTTGGTCGTACGACCACGAGCCATATATCAGCTGATCAGGAATTGGCCATAGAAAAATACAAAATTAGTTAGAAAAATTATCTTGATTAGAACCGAAGTTATGGTCAAATATTGATTTTTACATTTTCTGTTGCCATGGCAACAGTTTTTGTCCGATTTTGACCAGATTCGAGGAGGACCGAGCCACTGAGATACCGCTTTATCACGATCAGTTTCATGTTGATCGGACCATTCTCCTTTGAGATATGCGCGCGGACAAACAGACAGACAGACAGACAGACAAACAAACAAACAGACATACAAACGGACAGACCCAATTGCAATACCCTCGCCCCCCTACGGGGCGAGGGTAATAATAGTCAAAACAGGAAGTACGTTTCCAAATAAGACCATTACTAAAGGACATGTTTCCATTCGTTCAGGAATTAGAGGAAGTACACTCTCAGGTGATTATACAGCATCCTGGTGGCTGCATGTTCAATTGAGTAGGCTATATATACTAACTGCTCTCCCGTGATTATAGTTCCCACACATGCTCATAAAAGTAGAATATAGTGGGGAACGAACGGTTGTGCATCTAACGAAAATTCCCAACATATAACATAATTTTATATTATAGTTTTATAGGAACTGGAGCTCTTGTTACTGATCCGTTACAATCGTCATTGTCTACAATACAAAGGCCATGGTTTATTCTCAGGTTATGGGATCTCTGATACATCAAACCAATCGCATGATATTTCATTCATTGCCCTTCTGTCGCCCACATATATATTGGCAAATCCATTTCCTGAATAGCCAAGTAATTTTTTTTCATACAAGTCATTAAAAAAATCATTTCCACGCAACGAAGCTATCCAGTAACTCAAGGTTTTGACTTTGTTTCTTCATGTTCACCATACCAATGAAAAAGCCTAAAATCATCTGATACGCACAGCATCCATTATGCAACAAAACTTTTGGTCCAAATTTCCAGTTTCTCTATGCCCTCAAATCGCGTTAGGAAAGGTTGATTCATGAACACACCTCATACTTATTATTTCGTGATGGTTTAATTTTCGCGAATCTGTCCATTTGACAGGGTTTCAATTTCGCCCAACAGTAATTTCTGTTCTTTACTAGCAAAATATTTGCAGGATTCTATTTTCACAAACAATCCCCTTTTACAGTAACTAAACCATTGAACGTCCGATCCCGGATATACCCCAGCCCAGGAAAATCATTTTTGAGTAAACCAGTAAACTGGTTTAATTTTTGCCTTTTTTTCAAAAACAGGGAATTATGGGGAACGGACAGGGGATTGAATAGCTTAGTGCCCACAATGTATATACAGTATCAGATCGCTCACAGGGTTACCATGGCCTCAAACTGGGATCGTAGTATAGATCGAAACCGAAAAAAGGTCCATGCAAACTGTTCAGTCCATATTATGATCGAACGCATGAAAACTTCAGATTTCCACTTGTTTTATACAATTGATATTGATGAGCTATGGTGTGTACATATTATATGTCCACCTATAGATGTAGTATTCGTATTACTCTTCAACAAGATTCTCGATTGATTAAAGGTAGTGTTTCGTCCATTCTTGTAAAACTTTTTTTCCATGGCGCTTGTAATCTGTGTTTGGATAAACGATTTCGACAAACAGGAATATCCTGAAACATTTATTGTCGAAATGAGGTGTATGTTGCAAGTAAATAGTCAATTTTCAATTACCTACACTGATATTTAATTACTTTGCACCTGAAGTGTCATTACAGTCATTATTCCTTAAATAGTATCCCCAATGCCGTGTGTCCCATTGCGGTGGGATTGAATAGCTAATTCCACAATACACCTCAATAACAAGCAATAAAATTGATTATTATATATCTATGTGACACTTTCCTCTGTTTTCAATGTAAAGCAATTGTTCCGAAAAGCTACCATACTGGAACACCTCTGTGTTGCACGTATTGGATTGCGTGTCCATAGTAACGGTGACTCAAAATGCTCCAAATCTTGTTTTCAAACAGGATTACTAGCGTTGAGAACGCCCTAAATATCCCCCGATTGGCCTGAATTCAGAAAAATAACCATTATTTTAAAATAAAATAACCAAACTCGTTATCACATCAATAACCTTATATAATTTGAAGCATTGTTTTATCAGGAACTTATTCGACGTCCATCAGCAAAAGATCAAATTAATTATCTTATGTGCGCTGGTAAAGTTTTTAGTCCATTACCAATCAAAATGATTTCGTGTTTTGTATGATATAGTACATGCTTCAGAGAGAGATTATCCTTTCATGTGATAATTCTTCATCAATCAATCACCTTGATAATGTTTTGAATGGTGCAACATTTTGCATATAATTCAAAGAAGGAACTATTGGAACCAAACGACATTATATAATGTCGAAACTGGGATCTATTATGATTCATATTGTTTGTTCATAGAAATTATAGTTGAGGTTCCTTCCAAGTCGCCAGCTCCGACGAATGAAAGTACAACATTACTGATGCAGCATACTTCCATGCTCCATTTCAATTAACATATTAACACCTTCCCCTCTGTAAAGCCATATATTAGTGTGTTTTTCCACAAATAATACCGGTCCCTATATCGCATGGCAATAGATACATTCTCTTGTGTTTTACTGTAATTTGTTGCAACCCCACCGGTGGACACCGGAGAGGAGCGTGCCCATGAGTAGACCGATTGTTTCCATGATATCATTATTCATGATGTTACTGCTCATGTATTATGTCACGAGTTCAAAATGCATTACAATAGCAAATATTGCATAAGGAAAGAACTGCCATTTAGTCATTTGTGGTAATTACAGTGGGGTCTTAGATCACCTTGAGAGTGTCATCATAATTGGCGTCCAATAGAAGACTATGTTTATTACATGCGGGCTCTAAAGCTGAATCTTCTGTCTGTATTTATAAATATGTATCTCAAAATGATACCAGATCATTTATTTCGGTAAAATCAACAAATTTTACCAAAAAACCTAAATAAATATAGAAATGTAACATATTATTTATATGTCACAAACTTAAATTTGTTAAACACATTAAGATAACTGTTTGCAATGGAACTGGTGTTGACCAACACACAAGCACCAACCACGTTGCACCCTAATCCTGTTATTATTCGCATTCCATCATTTTTCCCGAGCAAATTTAAAAACATTCAAATTTAGTGTTTTTGCCCCAAAATTAATCAAATATTATTTTGTTGCACAATCAGACTTTCTAAATATCTGATGTTAATTGTGCTTACATACATGGAAGTGACTTAAGGTTGTTCGCTCCTTTTGGACCCAAGCAGAGGGGCTAAAGTTCGAAATTTGTTTAATGTATTTCAGACTTTCAAACAATCATCAATATGATATCGTGCATTCCAAAACAGCAAATTCGGGTTAAATATTTTGTTTAGTGTGGAATTATGGGTAATATTACCTCCAAAATACCAGGAAAATGGGTCATTTTGGGCTATTTTCACTATATTCAATATTTAATGAAAACCTGAAAATAGATTTCTCTGAGATTGTGTCTGTTTATGAACGAACCGCTGTGCATGTTTTTGATAGAAAAAAATATGGGGACCACCATGCTAATTTTCCCTCTACAGGCATCCATATGAGTCCAGAACAGAAAAATTTACCTAAATTTGTTGAAATTTTGATAAAATTCACTGACATTCACAAATATGACAACCTGTAACAGAAAAAATAGCATGGTGACCCCCATATTTTTTTCTATCAAAAACATGCATATCGGTTTGTTGATAAACAAGCAAAAATTTAGAGAAATCTATTTTCAGGTTTTCATTAAATATTGATTTTAGTGAAAATGGCCAAAAATTACCCATTTTGTTGGTAATTTGGGGGTAAAATTACCCATAATTCCACACTGAAGAGAATATTTGATCCACATATTCTGTTTTCGAATGCACAATATCATATTGATGATTGTTTAAAAGTATGAAAATCATCAAACGAATTTCAAATTTTAGCCCCTCTGCTTGGGTCCAAAGGGAGCGAACATCCTTAAAGAACAAATGACAGATAACTTGGATGAAAAAAAAATTTTTTTAATGATGGGTTTTAGAAAAGGTGATATTTTTAGGGTGGTCTAAGACTACAGGACCCCACTGTATGGTAGATATACGCATGTTTGTCCCAAACATTATCAGGTGAAATATTTATATTTGATCGGTGCATATATGAACGTCAAGCACAGATCATACTTCCTGGGGCTTCACTTGGCACAAATAACAATGACCGTGGTTCTTATATTCACCCGTCTTCAACCAATTTGCGTATTCAACCCCCCCCCCCCCCCCCCCCCGGCCGCACACCAAACTTTTTACTGTTGTGATGTTTGCTCTATTTAACACTAACCTGATTTAAATCAAATAGCACACACGGAATATATATTACCAGTAACAGTGAATATTTGACTGCAGGTCGACCTTCTTTCTTCTCGAGTGGTTGAGTGTCAATTACACATATATCAAGTATCTAGTTTGTCAAAATCAATGCTCTAGGACTTAACTCTTTCATTCGTCGCCTTATATTTGCTCGCTATCATCCGTGAATATAATGTAAATCAAATCTGCATTCCTTGAATTATATGCGAGTAGTAGTATGCATACTGGTAGTTAGTTAGACATAGTATTATGTCTAAAAGTTACGGAAGCCCGTAGAGGCCAGAAAATGAAAGGTGTGAAAATATATTTATCTGGCGGCCGCCACTTAATTATCTGGCGGCCGCCACTTAAATATCTGGCGGCCGCCACATAATTATCTGGCGGCCGCCACATAATTATCTGGCGGCCGCGACTTAATTATCTGGCGGCCGCCACTTAATTATCTGGCGGCCGCCACATAATTGTCTGTAGTACGTGGCTTGAAATATGAGGAGATTCTTGTAAAGCAATATACATTATAGCTAATTAGGCCCTAGTATCTAAATAAAAAGTCGTGACACACTGTTATATTGACAATACTGCTTTTAACGAGACAATGATATATGGGGTATTGTGGGGAGGGGAGGGGGGGTTGTTGGCATGCAAAGATTCTACAAAACTTAACTTCCTCACTTAGCATTATATAGGGATCATCAATGAATTCATGTTATTTGTTGTGGCCATGGCAACTTGGCCCTCTGCAATTAGGGTTGCTACCATCGATATATAGGTTAAAGGAAACAAATAAAAACAGTGCATATTCTATGGTGGTGACAAATATTCGTCAAATCATCTGATTAATATTGTGTGTTCCTTTTTTTCTTAGTTCTTTTCCCCTATGGATTATGTATTGAAAGCTGCCCTATGGTCCATAATACCAATCAATGACATGAAAATATGTACATTTCATCCCCCAAACAAATATTCGTTAATTTTATTGAGGCATTCTTGGGCCATATATGTTACAATATAAATCGGCATTGACCGATCAGAGTCACTTTGCATGTGACTAACGCGCACCACTCCTAAGGGATGCTGGTATTCGAAGAGGGAGGGGGGGGGGGGGGGGGAGAAGATTTTTTTTTTAAATCCCGTGTTAGTAACTTGATAATATCGACTTAGTATATCGATAATGTATCTCAAATAAAATGTAAATTTTATTTTTGTTTCAAAATGAATTTCTATGGATAGACCAAAATGCTGTGTTAAAGCACTGAATCAGTGGAGGCCGCCAGATAATTATGTGGCGGCCTCCAGATCATTAAGTGGTGGCCGCCAGATAATTAAGTGGCGGCCGCCAGATAATTAAGTGGCGGCCGCCAGATAATCATGTGGCGGCCGCCAGATAATTAAGTGGCGGCCGCCAGATAATTATCTGGCGGCCGCCACTTAAATATCTTTTCACACCTGGCACTAACGGTCTTCCGTAAAAAGTCCCTTCTGTATGCATTATAGACATCGCACTCAAGCTAATCTACCTAAATTCCTCAAATAAATGTGCCAGTGTTCTTGTCACGAGATCAGATCTTCAACCCGTCTCAACACTGTTCAAGAAGACCAAGATGCATTGTACAGTTGTGAAATCTGGAGGACTGGAGAAAGAACATTGATTGCCCGTCGTATTGAAATGTAGATAAGATACCTCAATAAGTAGATAACGGACGATTGCTGGAGATGTCTTTGAGTACCATGTTTACTGTCATAATGATGTTCTCAGATCTTATTGGATCCGATCTCCGAACTTCAGTGACATCACTCATTCTGACTGTCAAGGTAATATTTTGTAGTGGCGTACAACTGAATAGTTACTCAAAATCTTATTTTTACTCCTGAGAGTCCAGTCAGTATATGTCAGAAATTGGACAAGCCCACCACAAATTGCAAAGGAATTTATTTTCACGCCATTTGAACCAGAAAGGCCTCTAGAATAACGTATACAAAGTCCTCCTGAATCCAATATGTGGAAGGGTGTCTAATGTGCATGAATCCAACAGAAAAATCAAATGTTTTGACGGAGTTTGCCATCCAATCGTACACTTGAAAGGACTGATTCATGTCTTAAGTGTTGTATAAGTCAGATTTCTTAAATATTCACTTTATATAACATGATAACAGTGACAAATAATGATGCATCCCAAACGAAGCATGGTGAATAGTGGACACATTCTGCTGCAAGTGTTTAATCGGGCAATGTTCATTCAGAACAAAATGACACTGGACTTGGGATGATCTGATTGATTGTGTTGTGTGATTTTTATTTTTGGTGTCACAGGCTCTGCCAGATTATGTCAAGATGCATTAGGAAAAAATTATTCACTCATCTACTACAGAATGAAATGAACATGTAACAATGGACGGGCCTCAGTGTGCATCATGTCACGGACTAATATCGCCAGGACAATCATGCTCCACACTCACACTGAAAGGTTGTGATGGAATCAATCATGCAAGTGAAGCCAGAGGATTAGACCTGAGCACGATTCCAGGTCAATAGGTTCATATTGTCGACGAACACACGTACAGGAAAAATAAGTTTCTTGCTTACTCATTTTGAGAATATATACTATAGTAATAAGATTTTTTTTCTGAAACTTAGAATTGTGTTTGTCTTATAGGAATTGGCTTGGTTCACCTAAAACACTCCTTTCTTGTTTCAGGAACATGGAGTTGGCTATGCTGGCTCAAATATCAACTCTCGGCTACAGTTCAAGGTTTATCGACGAATCATACAGTTGGTTGAATTTGTTGTACATTCATCTAAAGATGACATTCTTCGATAGCTTCCGCTCTTCGGCCCTTTGATATCAGTTTGGCTGTACCACGATGTGAACAGACTGGTGTCCCAGACTCGAAAGGCGCTGACTCCCATGAGTCGGCAGCATTTATACATTTTGGGGCGAAGCCGAATTTTTTTTATCAGGAACCGCCACGTAACAATGTGCATTGTTCCAAATCCGTTTCTGAACATTTTTAAGTAATCACGTATTTTGACCACCAAGGTCTGAGTTCAGCCGAAGAGCAGCCGAAGCCACCGAAAAATATCGGAACTTTCAACAAACGCATATATTGTAAACACCCAATAACATCAGTTAACCACATATGCTTCTAGTAAACCTTCACTAAACCTAGACGAATACAATTTCTCGGCTTGAAATTGCAGCAATATATACACGATCCAACAGTGTTTTATTGTGTACATAAGGACCGGATGATTGGAGACACATTTGTATACTGGATCAACACATTTTGTATCGTAGTGTAATGCATTGCTTCGCTCTGATGTTCATAGCCAACGCAGAATCAGCAAAATCAAGAAACACTAGCATATATTTTGCTTAAAATGTATTTCATGGTGTGTCTTCCAACTGATACGGGGTTATTAACCTCGGGTATTGCATGGTAAGTTGGTCATATTCAGGTTCGAGTGAGTTAGTGAGTGAGTGAGTGCGTGAGGGGGTCAGTGAGTGCATAGAGTGCGTGAGTGAGTTAGTTAGTGAATGAATGATGGAGTCAGTAAGTACGTGGACTAGGTGAGTTAGTGAGTGAGTGGGTGAGTGATGGGGTCAGTGAGTGAATGGAGTGGGGAGTGCATGGAGTGGGTGAGTGAATGAATGAGTGAGTGAGTGAGTGAGTGAGTGAGTGAGTGACACTATCATACATATACATGCCAAAAGTAGCCTATCGGCTGATTAGTTACCTATGTATTTGTCGTTTATCTATTCCATGAGCTTTGTTTAGAATTTCTAAATAGTTTCTTAGGTTGTTGGGCAGTTGTATGCCAATTCCATCAGGAGTACATTAGGAACAACAAGATTTCACACACTCTCTGCCCTCATGACGCCAGTGTGTCTTTGGAGAAGCTAAGTGGTCAGTGGCCAGGCCTTGTTTTGTATTGCAAAATGTTGTATTTGACGTTTGCTATTGACATCGTCAAAATCTAGCTCTATTGGTGGTAGTAGATTGATACTTACTTTTAATGACATAAGACATTTTGATAACGAGGCTCACAAGTCTGAACTATAAGGGCACACAAATATATTTTTGTGTGAATAATTTCTGTTGAACTGAAGTTTGGTGGAAATCAAATACTTATTACCAGTGTATGAAGCACGTCAACAATTAAAATTTTGCTATAATTATAGAAGATCATGCACAAATAGATCCAAATATCATGAATATGTGTGTTCGATTTTGGTCATACACCTAACAGTAGGTAACGTGTATATAGAATCAATGGTATTTACCTATATTCCATTGTTTACACTGACTGGAAAATAGACGGACTTAGTAACCAAGGGAGTAGTATTGGTGATAGGTATAAAAATAAATATTATATTCGGATTCATGAAAATGTAAACCAATATCGGAGTGGAATCCTGTGACGGACAGTGTAATGATAAATGTTTTTAATGACAAAACCCTAAACTGGTTGGCTTGTTTCACTGTATCCTAAAAAAGGTATCATCCAAACAATGTGCCATGTTTGGATGCTCTTATTCGTCATTACCTGTTTGAAAGTATAACAAAAGGTTACAATTATACATTCGCTAAAAACACTAGCTCTTTTAGGGTAAATGACAAAGATGAGTAAAAATCGCTGGGTGTTGGAAAGTTTGTGTGATCCACCAGTGTTATGTTTGTGTACACATGGACCGGATGACTTTTGGTCAGATAAACACATTTATCCATTGATTCCATAGTTTAGTTTCATGTGCATTATATATTTGCGTGCTATTTTATGGAATGCTCTGACTTTCACCACAACGCCACTGAGCTAAAGTCGGCGCATAATTTTTTGGTGATTTTTTTAATTTATTTTCGTGAACATATCTCATGAAATCTCGGAACTTACTGTCTTGTATTATATGAAATTCAGGCAACGTTTGAACAAGACTGTGACCAAACTTGCTGACGTGAATTTGAAGTTTGTTTTTCACACAGAAAATAATTATTTCAATAAATACGATTTTAAATGGGATTTTACCATTGTAAAAATGAGCGGGAAAGCGTAACGTTGAAACAGTGGTGAATGCCAATGCAACAGCTCATTCATGCGAAGAAAATTCATTGGTCTGACCAGTGGTGTGCAACGGTCTGAAAAGTAACATGTGATGACTCATGCTGTTCAAAAACTGATAGTTGTCATATTTTGATGTCCCGTAGGCTGAGAATGTTGATTTATTTTTGGGTGTGAAACTGAATGTCAGGCCGAACAGAACAAAAATTATACATGATTGCAGTACATAGTTATCTCGATAAAAAGACGAACATATTCCGTTTTCATCAACATATGGATTGAGGATTTAGGGTGTCTAATTTTTCAACAGCTTTGTATCGTGCCCGGCTATGCTCACGTTGCTCTGGCCTTTGAGTCCAATTAAAATCCTCTGAGCTCAGCTCAGTTCTGGTTAAGGGACTGTCTCAAAGAAGCCATGGAACATATTTTAGAAAAATGACAAAATGTTGGTGCTCGACTGCGCTGTTGATCATTCAAGCAAAATTTTGAATTACCATGGATATTGTGTGATTGTCATTCCTTTAATGCGAAATATATTCAAGCACGAGTAATATAATGAAGTTTTATCATTGTATTTTCCTTGAGAAGGTCCCTATTCAAATCGGCTATTCCATTAACTTGTCTCAATCCCATACAACATCAAAATGGCAAGCTAGTATTCCCATGTTAAAACCCCATAAGGATATATATTTTCCTAGATATACCGACGCGAAACGCACACGACAGAAAAACGGCCATTGTTTCACAATGGTCATGGTGCCGTTTTCACTTTATATAAATTTCAAATAATACAAGTCAGTATGTTCCGATATATGACGAGACAGGTTCGCGCCAATTATTTATGCGCTGACTTCAGAACAACATCAATGGGATCAAAAATATTAGATAAATTCCAAGACAGACGAGCTTATCATACTAGGGATGTATTTCAAGTTTGCGATCTACTTCGTCACTTTCATGAATCTATCGGTGTTATGGTTAGTTAATCTAATTAATTCGCAGACATATCGAATTGATCACTTGTGCATGAAACTCATCATAATGTATTATTGAATTCAAGCAATTAATATATTAAAACCAGCACATCAGATCACTAATAATTTAAACTGAACGTGTGATACCACTTGTGATAAAATAGAACATATAAGACCAGAAATTTAATGCATGGAATGCAACACATGAATGCATGAGTTAATGAAAATGTATGATTGTGTGAGGCAACTAATGCATGAAACAAAACACGAGAGACCACCAATGTGCCTGACTGAACACTTGGGACAACTGGTGAATAAACGTCACAATTAAAATGGTGCAAACAGGTGAGTAATGACATAGCAGTAATGACATAAAGACATGTATCCGTACAAATATAAAGTATATTATAATGCATGAGTGAAATACGATATACTAGAGAATGAAGTATAAATGACCAGATATAGATTTACAGTGTCGATAGATAATTTATTGAGTAACAATTTAGTTTCACGATTTGTATTGCATGAGAATTTGATGTCATTTTATATGAACTGAGTTCGCCTCTAATAAACCATCATAGTATTCAGTGTGTTTTCCGTTGAAACCATTTCAGTGACACTGACAATTCATCAGACCACACTGTAGCCATATTGAGTCACGTGACAAGCTGGTATAGATTACGTGGGCACTTGAGTAAGTACAGTCGCCCAAGGCCTGACGACCAATCACACTGGAGTATAGCTTTTTGATGGTGCAGTTATTGGACCTAGATGTCCAAGGCCAACTACTTACTGCACAATTCTGTGACCCCTCCAGCAGGTCTGGCTATACCACTGATTGGTGAGTTTATATGTCATATTAGTGACTACATTTATGTTTCTTTTTTTCATCAGATGTATATTTGTTATGATAGAAATCATGTTTTCATTCCGTTTCAACACTAACAAACACTGGTGGAATTTTCAGGACAATATTTGTTTGTATGCATTGGACTTCTTGGACTCTCTATTGTGGCTTGTACAATAACCTATTATATGGCAGTCCGAAATGATACAAAGCAGTCTCACAAACGTACCAAGGTAAATTACACATGAACCCAACATTTATATATTGAATTCCATTGTGTTATAGATATAAACAACTAAGTTATCAAACTGCACTGGCCAATGTTCTGTGGCTGCCTACGAAACCCAAAGACAAGTATCCTCTTGCTGATGGCGAGAATGACGTCACACTTGTTACAGACACAACGTCCTGTGGGAAATGTTTGAACAACTCCTCAATTATCCACAATAAGTATTCCCAATATTATTCTGCACATGATATCACAGACCAATGTTATGGCGAAAGTTTTCGCGAATGTATTTGTAGTCCTATTCGAATGCATTTGAAAGATATTTATTCATGTTCGAATTCATGTAAATGTGAAGTATTCATATTCAAATATATTTCAAGCTTTCGCGCCATGTCTGGTGGCATGATCTGAATATCGTGCACACTGGTGATTCTTTTTTGAGGTTCCAATGTGAAATTGCATATGCAATCACAAAAGTTTACAATGGTATATCTGAAATTGTATAAGACAGCTGTTCTGCTTGTATTTTGCTATTTTTCAACCAATAAACAAAAAGACACTCAGACGCTAGTAATGACAAGGACAAAGGCGTACTTTTTATTTGTGCCTCTTCCAATATTCTACTTGTCAAAACATCTGATAGATTGAACAGGAGATAAGGAGCCACAATGGCTCGTGACCATTATGTGAGTGGTAGTCAATCAAAATAAATATACAGATGAGGACACAGATTTTGACAAGTTCTGGCCACAGAGTCCCGACGTGCATGACACACAATTGACACAAAACCAAAGCTATATATGGATCACAGATTCTGTCTTGAATTTTTACTTTCAGTGAGTTTGTTCGTACCGGAAGTTACTTGCTGTAAGTGGGTATGAAACAACTATGGATTTCGGATGTACTTTTTGAGACCCGGCTCAGGCCAGGGTATGTGGGCCAACTTCTCACCACAGCAGTCGGTTTATGCAGGATCGATCCCCGGCCTCGGCAGAAGCCTATGTGAGGTCGTTTTCTCGGTTTCAAGGTCAGAGCAGCCGTTTTCGTCTAAAAATGGCCAATTTTGGACTTCGATGGTCGTTTTATCAAAATCTGTTCAGTAACTTTTTTTCTCATGGATGCATTACACTCCTCATATGTACCCCTGTGACATGTATAAATTTCGTTGCACTTTAATCGCTCGAAGTGGGCCATTTTGGGCCCAAACTCGGCCCAAATGGGACTTTCCCATGTTGAATTCTCCCATGCTTTATAATGGGACACATTAAGCCTAATATCTCACTTAAAATTGAAATTAGAGACTAAGAATCAATTGTGGACATATAGGAAATGATATATGCTGAATATTCTCGTGACCTTGAATTTGACCTCTGGCCACGGTTTCAAGGTCAGAGCGGCCATTTTAGTTTAAAAAAATGGCCAATTTTGGACTTTGACGGTCATTCTCTCAAAATCTGTTCAGTAACTTTTTTTCTTATTGATGCATAACACTCCTCATATGCACCCCTGTGACATGTATAAATTTCAGTGCTTTTGAATCATTCGGAAAGGGTCATTTTGGGCCCAAACACGACCCAAACAGGACTTTCCCATGTTAAATTCTCCTATGCTTTATAATGGGAAACATTAAGCCTATTATCTCACTTAATATTGAGATTAGAGACTAGGAATCAATTGTGGACATATAGGAAATGATATATGATATATGGACATATAGGAAATGATATATGATATATTCTTGTGACCTTGAAGTTGACCTCTGACCTCGGTTTCAAGGTCAGAGCACAAAATGGCTAATATCTAGTTCATTATCGACTTTACAGCTTAGGATTCAATTGTGGACATATAAGAAATGATATATGCTGATTATTCTGATAACCTTGAATTTGACCTTTGACCTCATTTTCAAGGTCACAGGACAAAATGGCTAATATATCACTTATTATCAATTTTACAGCTTAGGGATCAATTGTGAACATATAGGAGATGATATATGCTGAATATTCTCATGATCTCAGAGCACAAAATGGTTAATATCTCGCTTATTATCGACTTTACAGCTTAGGGATCAATTGTGGACATAAAGGAAATGATATATGCTGAATATTCTTGTGACCTTGAATTTGACCTCTGACCTCGGTTTCAAGGTCAGAGTACAAAATGTCTAATATTGCGCCTATTATCGACTTTACAGCTTAGGAATCAATTGTGGACATATAGAAAACGATATATGCCAAACATTCTGATGATGTTGATTTTGACCTTTGACCTCATTTTTAAGGTCAGAGGACAAAATGGCCAATATCTCACTTATTATCGATTTTACAGCTAAGGGATGAATTGTAAACATATAGAAAATGATATATTCTGAACATTGTAATGACCTTGAACTTCACCTTTGACCTAATTTTCAAGGTCACAGGACAAAATGGCTATTAGCTCGCATATTATCGACTTCAGAGCTTAGGAATCAATTATGAACGTATAGGAAATGATATAAGCTGAAATTTGCTATGACCTTGGAATCAACCTTTGACCTCATTTTCAAGGTGGCAGGACATGATGGCTAATATCTCGCTTATTATTGACTTTACAGCTTAAAAATCAGTTGTGGACATACTAGAAATGACATATGCCGAATATTATTGTGTCCTTGAATTGACCAATGACCTTATTTTCAAGGTCACGGGACAAACTACTTATATCTAAAATATGTATTGTCCGGTAACCTTTCTTAGCCCTTGGGCTAATTTTTTCTATTGCAAATGATTTTCAATGTGACGTTTACTAATTGTATGCCACATAAATCATTGAATTTACAAGGATGTAAAATCTCGACATATTATATTATATTATTTAGAGTTTATCTCTAAGTGGTACGCATTACTAATAAATAAGACATGATTTTCATTTATTGTAACTGTTCCACCATCACACGCTTTAATTATTCAACGTGGCAAATTATAGATCAGTTTGGGTAGGGGCATACAAGTGTAGATCTATATACAATATACATGCTCTATCGCAGTTGATAATATTAATATCAGCGAGCTGCAACCTCACAGGGGTTACGAACCCAGTGTTACGTTAGTAAAAAAATAATTGGTATGAAAGTCTGGAAATTGAAAGAAATACTTCAGTGTAAATCATAAAACTATCGTTAGGGCATCTCACTCATATCTCTAGGTAATCTCATTATTAATTCTTTTCCTCAACATATCTCAACAAAAGCGTCATCTGCTTGAAATAACTATGCATGTCTTTGACCAAAATGCTAAGCTACCTTTGAAATATTTATTCATCACGAATTGACCTGTCAATTGATGAAATATGGTTAAAAACCAAACTGACCCTATTTACTGTCTGCCATTGCAGGATGCACTAATGATCATAGGGCATCCAGTCTCGCCAAAGTGTTTATTATAATTGACTACCGCTCACATATGGTCAAGAGCCACTGTGTAACTCTCCAGGTATCAGTCATTCTATATTTTGATGTAGGGTTTGCAACTAAAATCAGGTGAATGACCGCTATTTCCCCTCCTGTATGGAGCAGAATTGGGGCCAAAATTAATGACATGTCATATTTTGCTATATTCAATTTTTATCTCGAGATTATAGAAAGCTAAACTATCAATTGTAGACATGTGAACTTCAGATTGTAGAAATCACGAACTACAATAGGTACATTATTTGTTTAAAACTCTAATATTTAAACTTTTTCGTCAAAATCAACAAACCATATGTGTGAAGAAAGGAAAATAAAATTTATATTTTAATAGTCTATGATTAAGTAAAATACAATAAAAAAACAACACTTTAAATAAGTGGTTTTCTCCTTACGTAGTTCTATAGTTTATATGTTTTTGATTCACGTTCTGTCATTCGTCCATTGACAATTCGGCATTCAGAAATCTATCTTCTGCATTTTGACATTTTGAAGTTCGTGTTGGAAAGTCTACAAATGACTCTCGCATGTGGAACAGAGGGCGCGTGAAGCGATATGAGTTTTGTTAATGTGAAACCGAATACTCCCTCACGCCATGCCACCCACACACCCGTGCAAGATGGTTCACTCGCGGGGGGGAACTTGAACGCCTATCGGTATGCATCATGCTGATGATAGTGTTTGTGAATGGGAATAACTAGGCATATATTTCCTACATCCAAAACATTATATTTAAAAATTATTATATCATTGTAAGTTATGCAAGTTACGTGTGTGTTTCTTCCTATTTTGTCATGTCCATTCATGTCATGTCCATTCCTTTATTCATTTCATTTTTGCAATACTGTTTGAAAAAAGCTTTGGAGACATCTAATTTTATTGTATATCAGCAACAACAACAACCACAAGTACACGACAAGTTGTTTTTGTTAGTTTCGCGGAAATATATATATTCTGGATTCTATGCACATAATGGTGATAAGATGGCACATAAATATGGTCACTCATTGGGATTGGTTTATTTTTTTTCAAAATCATAATTTAGGGAAAAATATCATACTAAAAAGAACATACTAAAAGTTTTGTGATGATTTTATCACCAAAAATTGTGTGTTTACCACAACAAAGACAATATTTATGACAAAGAACCCTTGCGATGGACCGTGTAAAGATGTTTATTCCACAGTTAGACTCAACAAGACGAGCAATAATATCAGTACATTATAAAAATAGAATATATTTTCATAATTCAGTTACACTTCAATATTATCAATTAACAAGCTAACTCCTACACAAATAAATCATACAAGGGAGGTTACAGACAACTGAGGCCAGCAGAACTGAAGTACAGTAAATAGCTGAACACGAATGAAATTATATTCATCCTACAAATACTAGTACATGTATAAATGCCTTGACCACATATTCGTAAAAATTGTTTATCAGAAAATTATAAATTACTGTGCTCATGTTATTAAATGAACCAAACTAGAAATAAATTTCACAGATCATGCAGGACTGACACACATACATGTCTAAGCACGCTGCTAACACAGCTTGGAAATTCAGGAAGTCCAAAATAGCAATTTAAATGTGCTTCTGCACTGAATACATTGTCTGTAATAGATATATTGTTTGAATCAGGTATATCACAAACATATTAGTCTGTTATGAATGTGATCAATGTGTATACAAGTTCTTGGAAAATTTCAACTTTAAAACTTTGTGAAACCATCATTGAGCATCAAATCCTATACATGTACTACATAGGGAATGCTTCTGAACATGAACAAAACATACTTCATCATACCAAGTACATACCGGGTATGCATTTACATTTTTACTACCAAACTCATTATTTATCACACTATCAGCTCAAAGTTCAAGATGTTGTCTTCAACATCTTGAGTGTCACCCCCTTTCAGTCAGCTTTCGATCAGGAGCCATGCCTTCTTCAGTTCACCTGTGACCTTGAGTCTTGATGCTGATTTCAGTCAGTCGATTATCTTGACTTCAGGCCATAACATCAGTCATCACCTAACAAAAATTTGAAAGAAACATGTTGAATTCCAATACACATGTATGCAACTATCAGGTCATAACTTGATCATTTTATTATATTTATATAACAAAAATGCAGAATATCTTGGATGATAAACTTTAACAATTTGTAATTCACCTGTCAAAAATCATCAATTGCAGTTAAACCATCCAATGGCGCCCCCACTTGCACCTGAAAAGTGGAAGAAATATCCAGTAGAAATGTATATTTATAGGCTATTACGATGTGGCGATTTCACCCAAAGATCACGGCCAAAGGAGATTTTTGTAAACACTACTCTTGTTTTGGCCGCTTCGTATTCGAAGCACGTGCACTACATAGCAACGCCCTCTAATCCTCTCGCTCCATTGTACTGTAACAATGGCCTTACGTCATCACTCGTGTCTCGTTTATTTAAGAGTTATAAATACTCTGAAGCCGTCTTGTTCAGTGGAGTTGTCTCAGTGCTGGCAAGGCGAGAGGACGACGGAGGGCTTGGGCATGAGCTCTATGTCCGTACTCACCGGCTAAGGCCCGCGGGGGCCCTTGGGACGATTCCCATAGGGGGCCCAGGAGGGAGACCGTGATGATTCGGGACCCTGTGATCACCGGTCTCTCGCCCTGGGATGGTGTGACACAGGCTCTGGCAGACCGTCGGGCTGTCCAGGGTTCCAACCGTGTGGCAGTGCCGTCGGCGAGGCCGGCCAGCAACATGCCCACGTGTGCGAGTTCTGTGGTGCCGCTCCCATGGCATCTGAGGCTCTGCATACGGCAACATTAATGTATATGTTGTATGTGATGATGTTGATAATGATGTGTTATGATGTGATGTAGATCTATGATCGGCCGGACTTGTCTGGACAGACTGTTACCTGGTTGTAGTTCTAGTAATTACGACACCGGCCACGTGCACCCTGTGTGCTGTGAGCGTCAAACGTTACAACTAGTACATGGATAAACGAATAGTAGTATTTTATTTTCAAAATCTACAGAATGGATCTGTACATAATGGGCACAAGATCACGGTGGCTAGGCGTTACGCGTTATTCAGGGAGTACCGCGTAAAATCGTGAGTATTACGCGTTATTCGTGAGGAAATTGCACAGGAAACGACATAGGTCCCCATTTCAAATGAGGTGACTTCGTGAAAATGTTCATTTACTTCCTAAAATTTCGTATCCACGGAACATCCCAATAAGCAAACATCACGTATGATACTATGAATTACTTGCATACATCGATATATCTACGAAAATGGACACACAGTTCGTGACATCACCCGCACGCTTGCGACTTGTTAGTGAAATATCATCGGCTGTCAATTGAAACCAACAAAGTGCATGTTGGTAAATCATGGAATGCTCGCAGAAATCTTTCTTTATTGTTACATCATGCAATCAGTTGTTTTTATCGAGTATTTTATGAAATGAGAAGCTTTTTATGGTTTACGCGTATCAGCCTGAGGGCGAAAATCTAAACACGCGTTACAGCATGAGGAAACATGTGAGCGTTGTCGGGGATGGTCGAGGTGGCAGTGCATACACAAATATTTTTAAGTATGATTTGAGGCTGTACATGTTCCAAAGATGATACTTCTCACTTATCGTTATCCTCCATATGTTCCTCCCAATTTTCATAAATCTGAAATTGACAATACTGAGAGCTTTTCGTGTCTTTTACACAAAATCTCACCAAGTGAAAACATTATCCCTTGAACTTGAATTTATCCCATCAATTGAGCAGTAAAAACTGGAGAAAAATTCACATTAAAAAAAGAAATATCCCAACCTCAACAAAATATTTACTCATTCACATATGCGTAATGCCCTCACACAAATCGCGTAAAGTATAGCAAATAAACAAATGACACATTCAACCTAGATTCGTGGCGCTTTCGACCATTCTGAAACATTTTCAAGACAGGCACACGTGAAGCCCATAATATCAATATTATAGAACTCTCATTCTATTCACTTCACAATAATGCCGAATTTTGCCGATATGTAACATTTTTCAACCCCAAAACCGAGGAGAGTGGCTGTCGAAGCAACATTGTCAGATATTGTACAGCCGAAGGTATCGCTACACTGGCTCATTTATTTAATTTAAACTCTCAACAACAATCATGAATAATGTTCCGTGCAAAACCAAATCCGACATTTCAAAACGGTAAAATTAGAGAAATTGTATGTATTTCCTGCTAGAAGTCAACCAGAGGCTGCCATTTCCTCACGAATAACGCGTAATACTCATGATTTTACGCGGCACTCCCTGAATAACGCGTAACGCCTAGCCACCGTGAAGACGGGCGTTTGCTTCGTTTTCGTACTCGCCGATTACAAGCCTATGAGCCCTAATTATCGCCCAGACACCACATTTCGGAGATTAAATTCAACAAAATAAATTGATTGTGTACTTCGAAAACTTGAAAAGGAGAACTCACCGTTACTTTTCTCTTCATTAAAATTCTTTTGGCGGAGTAAAAACGGCTGGTAGATGGGTACAACATGAAAGTTTTGTCGAAGTCGGCTGTGCAGACACCAGCCAGGAGTCTTTGCGCCGGCAGGGAGGCCGCATCAGGGGGGCATTTAGTTTCACACTCCTCTAACATACTTCGCGACATACTTCATGACATACTTCGTGACATACTTCAAGACTTCCAAATACGAACTTTCAAATATGAACTTTCAAACACGAACTTTTGAAATACAAAAGATAGATTTGTGAATGCGGAATTAGCAATGGGTAAATGACAAAACCTGAATTATATACATGTAAGGTGTTGAAATACGGAAGAAGAAAACAAGTTATATAAAGTTTTCTTTGCATTTTACTGAATTGAACAATGAAATATAAATTTTATTTTCCTTTCTTCACACATATGGGTAGTTCATTTTTGAAATGTTTAAACATTAAAGTTTAAATGATACAGTTTTAAACAGAGAATGTGCCTATTGTTGTATGTGTTTTCTACAATCTGAAGTTTACATGTCTTTAATTGATAGTTTAGCAATCTATGATCTCAAGGTAAAATTGAATATAGCAAAATATAACATGTCGTTAATTTTGGCCCCAATTCTGCTCCATACTCCTGTAGTCATTCAATGTCATATGCAATGTTCCCCGTTCGAAGATACGCCCAACCCCACGCAAATATTCTATGAGAATGTAACATCATCTGTACACCTTAGGCCCCAACAGCAATTTTCTAGATGAATTCAACTCAAAATAACGGAGCTAATTGTGAGCTCATAGGAATGTAATTTATTTCATACTATATGAAAGTGTTTCTTTCTGACCTAAGCCCTTTACGCATATGTGTGATCTGTACAATGGAGATCAATAGGTCTCCTGAACTCTCCCATCAAGTTTTTGTACAAAATCACAGGACATTTCATACATACAAATGGTCAAAATTATCAACACACACAGTGCATATAAAGTATATATATGGGATGAACTGTAGCCAGTGCAAATTCACCCACTTGGCACAACAGATAACCAGTTATGAAGGGAATTTGAAACATTTAAAATATATCTCAAAAGTAGAATAGTCCGACAACATGATTGCATGAATGGTACTAAAACCAGAACATCACAGTGATGTACAGAATTGCAGCTGCATTCACCGTAGCAAACAAAACAAGGAATATGCGCTGAACTACCAGTACAACGAATACCCATTCCTCATGCGCCTGCCCTTGGATCTCGTCCACACATTGAACGTCTTTAGAGGTGTTGGACTCTGCACTGGTCCCATTCTGTTCCGCAGCAGCCACACCATCAGCAGCAACAGTTTGTGTTCTGCCATGACACAGTGCTTACACAGATTAAGGTACCGCGCGGTACCTTAATCAAAGATGGCGGAAGGTAGGTTATGCTTCGACCTTTCATCGGCGATTTCTAGCATGTACATGAGAACTGCGTTTTTATTTTTGTGGTTTCTGAGGGGGAGTTACAACATATACACTGTGGATAAGTTACAAGAGATAGTATAGTGGCAGTCGCGAGTAATTTGAGAGAGAAGAAATCGGCTTGATTACGGTACCACGCAGAGCTGTGCCGCCTGTGATTACCGTACCACGTGTAAAAGATTATGGTACCACATCTGAAAAATGTGTGTACTTTCGAACATAAATTCATCTTGGTGGGATAATAGAGTAAGAAGAGCATATATTTTCTGTTCCCATCACATTGAAAAATTACTACCTGGATTATATATACACTGTTATCGCATCAAAGCCGGGATTCAATCAATTTTTTGGAATCTGCTGATATTGGCTAGGGGATTCTTGTGAGGCGACGAGACGTTTCCTGCATGGACGCCTATATTCATTATCCAGCCATGCACTGTAAACACGATCAACATTATCATATCGTAGCTGCACCCTCGGGACACATAGCAACGATTTTTTGGTTGCAAACGAGACAGCAATACAATGTTGTCACATATACATGTATGTCATTCTGCCAGATTCATGCAAGTATTTGATTATCGAAACATGCTTTCTCAGTCGATGTAACCCATATTCTGAACAACTAAGTGGATAAGGTTGGGCCTATTTGAATTGTTTTTGACTATCTTTATCAAAACTAGATGAAAATCGTTAGTTCAGGAAATTGCCACTACGTTTATCATAGACATAACCAATGTATTTGGTATAACTATTGGAAATATAGTCGATATACTTTAAAATTTCATTTTCGAGGAACACCTGGAAGACCAGTTATGTGCCAATCAATATTTAAAACAGTGCATCGAAAATGTGTAAACTTGTGATACATCGATTATAACCGACTGTGTGATTGTGTATGTTTGCGATTCACATAATATTCAAAGTAATACTTGTTTTCTAATTCCTGTCATACATGTGTATGAATTACCCAATTTTATTCCGAAATTCTGGTTGTACCAATCTCTAGCCCAGAATGCCGGCGGTGATATGTTAGTTAATGTGTTCATCATGCTTTGTTACATCCCAGATATGTTGTGAATAAATAAGATTTTCTTATTTACAGCCCGGTTATGAATAGATAAGTATTTGTTATCTTTTCCCCCCTAAACATCCGGGAAACCAAGGACCAGAAGTCAAATATCACATCACTGTATCTGATGCTATTCAAAGTCTCAGCCAACAAGAAATTTCCTATATCCAATAAGATATGTACAAAAATGTGTTGGGAATCTAGGGTTCCATCGGCGATGGCCTGCAGTAGTGAAAGGAAGTCATTCCCCCGTTTGTGGCCCTGTTTAAGTCGATCATTTATACACTTGATTGTATAAATATCAAAATGCACAGACTTGCATAGTAGTTCTCCTGTTTGGTCACACAGAATACGCCGCCGAA
This sequence comes from Terebella lapidaria, assembly GCA_949152475.1. NCBI lineage: Eukaryota > Metazoa > Annelida > Polychaeta > Terebellida > Terebellidae > Terebella > Terebella lapidaria. The sequence continues at coordinate 20,374,644 of OX424564.1, read as the reverse complement.
CGCTGAATTTCTGGTCTTGATGCTCCACAGCACAGTGGTCGAATAATTTCGTTACTCTATATAACTGTGTGTCACAAAAGTAACACTGGAATAGAACCTCTGTGACGAAAAAAAACACATTAAATGGATAAATTGTGTAGTTGTGGTACCGTAATCAGCGATACAGGGGCTGTTCGTGGTACCGTAATCAACCTCACGCGGTACCGTATCAAGCCGATTTCTTCTCCCTCAAATTACTCGCGACTGCCACTATAACATCTCTTGTAGCTTATCCACAGTGTATATGTTGTAACTCCCTCTCAGAAACCACACAAATAAACACGCAGTTATCATGTATATGCTAGAAATCGCCGATGAAAGGTCGAAGCATAACCTACCTTCCGCCATCTTTGATTAAGGTACCGCGCGGTACCTTAATCTGTGTAAGCACTGTGCATGAGGCACCGACAGGCACAGGATCCTTGCAAGGCACCAAACAACTCTCTGTGAGAACATACTGATACCTTTAACCGCTGCTTCAATTATGTACTAATATGTAATTGTATTGGTGATAGAGTAGTATTTGTGAGATGGAGTGTAACATGTTTGTGAAAATAAATGGAACAGTCATATTTTGTTTCCAGTGAATTTACCTTGGTTTTATCAGACACAGATGTGACATTCTTTCTGACAGAGAAATTGTAGGTTATAGTACAAGCCACTATTGATAATGCCAGGAGTCCAATACACACGAATAAATACTGTCCTAAAAAGATATAAATGGACATTCATGAAATTTGATACTTCTATTGAATATCAACAACATTGAGTACCTATTAGGAAAATTGACCCACTTCAATTAGTGGCAAATGATATCTCAGAATAAATTCACGATGAATCTTGCATTTATATAGTTTTGAATAGCATGAGTATTATTGATTTAAGAAGTTACTGTACCAATGAGTGGTATGGTAGGTCCAGAGCGAGGTGTGAAGTCAACTACAATCATCAGTAACACAACATAGCTTAGCATCAGACTCAGCGCTGCAGTTTGAAGAAACATCTGACTACATAATTTGGTATATTCAGTTTCTCTGTATTTTATACCTTGCTTGAGCCACAAGCATATTGTCAACACGAGGCTTGATCTCAAGAGTATTCTCACCAATGCTGAGCTTGTCTTGGAAGTCCGGTGGAAGACAGAAGAGGATGAGCGTCAGGAAGGACAAAAGCAAGGACGGCAGGATGAGAACGAAGGAAAAGAAAGCCAAACGTCTCTGGAACGTCACGCGATACACATATCTAGTGTATGATCCAAAGTCTGGGTAGAACGTGTTGATGATGTTGTATGTTTCATCGACAACCTACAACAGATGGCTCATCAGTAACAAATGAACACTGAGGGCAATGCGTATCATTAGGAAGTATTCATATCGGTGATATTAAAATCTGTTGAACCAGCTGTTGCGTTGAATATGCAATTTTGTCTTGTGGGTAGATATATATTCGAGGACAAACCTCCCATTCGTTGTTTTCAATGAAGTCAGTTACATTCATGTCAAGGTGTTGGATTTCAAGTTCTCTCGTGGTCATGGTCCAGGACGCAAAAATCATCTCACAAGTGTGGGAGTCCCAAGGGAACTTGGTAATGTCCATCTTACAGGGAACTTTGTATATGGTAGAAAGCACCCGATGAATCTCTCCACTTCTCATGAAGGTGAACCCAATTTGTCTGGAATCCTTATCAGCATCCCTTCTGATTGAGAACAAACATGAAGAGATTAACTTGCAATCTCGACGTAGTCTGTTGTTACATTTTTGAGTATCAGCACAGGAAGGATTAATATTATATATGTGAGACTGAGGTATGAAGTCTCTAAAATGTACCTAGCACGGGGTTTATTTTGCTATGAAATCTCTTTACTTGTGAAGTTTCTTTGGCTCAACTCACTGGTTGTAGAGGATGATGTCTGGTGTCCACAATGATAGGTCATCAAACAGACCTGTAATCCTCTGCATACCATCAAATTCTACAGGATTCCATCGTGTCCTGTGATCCTGCCATCTCTAAAACAAGACACACTAAATTAATCATACAAGTACCACTACCCATCATATGTACACTGCTATACTAGTAACACTTCGTTCAATACAATGCAATGTGTGTTATGCATAGCAAGAAAAACATGAAAGTTACTTACAAACTGTTCATAGAATTGGCCAGTGATGAGTTGCCCTTTGACATCAAGCTCCACCAGTTGTACCATATAAACATGATAGAGAACTATTGTTGGTTCATCATTTCCAGGAACTGGACGACTGAATCTACTGAAATCACCACGTGACCTGTACCAGCACGTCACATGATCCAAAATGGCAATCGTGGGATCGGACGAGTTTTCAGCATTACTGGTGGGAAAGGGTGATTTGTTCATGTAAATATGATGAATTATTCCTGCACTCGACAGTAAATTGCACATTGTTGTTTAGGTATACTTCGAATTCACATTACATGTATATGAGAGCAAGAAACTTACCATAGAGAGAAAAATATTTGACCTCCCAGAAGTAAAGTCCTGAGGCACATCATAAAAACCATATCTGGGCTTCGAAATTTTTATCATAGCAAGTTCTCTTCTTGGTCTTATCGCAAATTCCGTGCAGATTTTTGCGAACACAAATGCATCTATCTGCAACCAAACGGAGCCTGCTGGTCGCTAGCAGATGACTGAAGATGAATAAATGATCGTCGCACTGGGCAAACGTGTCTATATACGAGACTGTGTTACAATGGGGCTCGCGATTGCTATTGATTCTGTCTGCTATTGCACAGTTCGCTAGGGGATAAGACTATTATGACAAAAGTAGTTATACAGGCTCATGGTATAATGGAGTGATGCATCGAGCGAATCAATCATTTAATTGTGAAACAACACGAGCACAATACTTCCCTGTTAAATTGAAAAGCAGTAAATGCATGAAGCTAAAACTTGAGGAAAAACACACTAACTTCAAGTTTGTCTATGAACATGTCTTTGGTGTATATATGTACGAGACAAACAGAATTGCATTTTCGCTCAATATCAAGTTACCTCTATGTCAGTTACTGCGTTTCAACCTAATTTATTTTAATTTGCAACCAGGATTGCAGTATCTGTATAAACTGCTATTAAGCTTGTTGTTAAACGGAGAATTCAACAAGAATATTCGCCGTTACTCTCCTTATCATTATTATTTTTTAGGTTACTGAACCAAGGACCCGAAATATCAGGTTACCAAGCCACAGCCCCATGATATTAGGTTACCAACAAAAAGGTCCGATATCATCATGGCATTGCATTCGTCTGTATACGGCCATCCAACTGTTTGTTATATTGTCCAATCATCATTATATTTGATTGGAAATAGTCATCATATATCATTTATTAGGTTATCGACCCAAGAACCCGAAATATTAGGTTACCGGATCACAGCCCATATCAATGGACCGACCGTAATTACCATGGCATTGTATCCATCCAAATGCGGTATTCCAACTAGTTTTATATTTTGATAAGAGAAACCATCATTATATCTTGCACAAAAATATCCATTATTTATCATTTTTCAGGTTACTGAACCAAGGGCTCAATATATTGAGTTATTAGGTCACTAATTCAAAGGTCTCATATTACCGTATATTACCGGATTTGTCCAGCATGCGGTCATCCAACTAGTTTCATATTATTCTTATAAGTCGAGTCATCATTATATTTTGCCCAAAATAATCTTTATTATCCTTTAGGGGACCATCTCATTTACCTAACATATTAGATTACCAGACAAAATCTTTATATTAGGTCACCGACTCAAAGGTCCGATCTTTATGTTACGCTTATATTGATTATCACATGTTAGCTGTTCCCGACGCTTGGGTTGTTTTGTATCTACTGCTACTTGAAATTATATGAATCAATGGTTTCAGCTGATGACCATTACATTTTCGGCCTTGGGCGATAATGGGAAATTTTAACCATATGACCATCGGTCATTTAGCAAAAGAATGAGGAATTGACCATAGAAAACTACAAAATTGATAGGAAAAATGAATCCCCGATATAAGCAGAATTAATGCTTTTAAAAGAATTAAAACTTTTCGATTTGTTTCTTTCTTTGACCTCGTCATTCACCATTGAGCTGTGAAATTACAGTATTATTTCCATTTTCAAGGCACGTCTTCTGGACAAAAACGACTTTCAAAAATTGAACACAGGCTCCACATATGGTCTTGAATCTTAGAACACTCAAAAAGTCGTAAAACACTGACCCGCAAATTTTCGACCTTGGGTGGTAATGGGGAGTTTTTATCTTAGGAACAGCAGTTGTACATCATATGGTCAGGAATTGGCAAAAAAAAATACTTTGAAGAAAAAAATATTGATTAGAATCTGAGTTATAGCCAATAATGTGATTTTCACTTTTTCAGTTGTCACGGCAAGTATTTTGTGTTTGTTTTACCGAAGGTAATGAAGGCTGATCCAAAGTCATGGTGCTTCATCTCTATACCTTTCAAGTCGATCGGACCATTTGGAGTTGATAAACAGACAGACTCAAATGCAACACCTTCTCCCCCTATCAGGGCGAGGGTAATCAGTGGGGTGATTGAGAGAGCCACATGTCAGATTTTGTCTCAAATCCGGTACCGCACTCGCCTCTTGCTTCATTTTAGTGCAAATAAATTACCAAGTGAAATTGCAGAGGCTAGGCATCAAGAGCAATAACCGGGGACCATGATTAATATTCGCGTTTGAAAAGCCTACGTGACTATTTCGATTAAATGATGTTGAGAATAGTAGGCCTAGATCTAGTCTGTGCGCTCTTTTATACTAGCGTATGATATAATCTACACCAAATAAATATTATTATTGACAAAAAAGTGAAATGAATTGGCATCAGTGACACAGTTACTATAATCAACTCTATATAGACTGGATAGTTATGAACCAAATCAATCTATAACAAATCAATCTTCCTACTTTTCAATTTGAGTGAATTGATGCCTTGAAATCGGGTGTATTTATATAACAAAAAGCAATATATGGTGACCCCCTATCGAATGTTGGTTACAGTGCAATATCAAATGTTGAACCAATTATCAACTGTAAAATTTGACATGCATGATTTTTCCCTGTACAGTGTCCGCATCTATCAAAAGGTGGTAGGAGTGCTGGCACTTGCAGCAAGAAAAAAACGTATGGGTTCAAATAGACCCATTGAACTTTCGGTCGATAATACCAGTTTCCGCCTAAACTTTTGAAGTAACTTCAAAATACCGGACCACAGCCCATGACAAGATCTGTAACTGCTCCATAACTAACTCCATGACTCCATAACTGCTCCATCTGCCTTCTGGTTAGGTACTTATGTACTTGTCATGTATCTGTTCCATGGGTTTTTTTCGGATTTCTAAATTTCTAAAGAGATAAATAATGACCAAAAAATGATATTGGGATGTCATCGAAAACAAAATACTGAGACTGATCTGCCGTGTTAAATTGAAATACAGTAACTGAACTTTTTTTGTTTATTTGTTTTCTTCTTAGAAAGATTACATACACGTTTTGTATAAAAATGACCTTTGCAGGAATTTACATTTCGCTATAATTCTCACCAGCTGAGTTTTCATTGTGTTTTGTGCATTGAACCCAGAATCCAGTATGTAGGAAGGCTTGATTCAACACAACGTAGCATGGAGAGGTGTGGGTTTAATGTTGCTGAAAAGAGCTCAAAAATTCACGTAGTTGATAGTGAACAATGACCAATACAAGGTTTGCAATTGCTTTCAAGGTTTGCAATTGTTTTTTGGTGCACAATAATGCACCAAACAAGTTAATTCAGAGACATATGTTTACTGTCGTTCGATTTCTGGCTTTGACATTGTGTCAGGTGTGAGTTTTTTAACACATGCCTCCCTCACAGACAACGGAAAACACAGATCAACACATGTGAACATTGCGTAGTTTCATTGGAAAGGAAATACAGCCGTAATATCATTGTATATTAATGATATATTATATTGTCAGTCCGCACGATAATTGAGAATACTTCTTGTATCATATGGGCACAACACACTACTAGGAGTTTCCAATCTATATTTCAATCTTTCATTTTCCGACTTCGTCAATACTCAGTGTCGATTAATCGAGCTTCCATAGCAATGTATGCATCAACTCAATATGACCAATAAATATTGATGATATCATCGAAAAAGCCAGAATGAATAACTTTATAATACAAACAAATTTTGACCAGAAATGTAAATGTATATCCGAGGACAAATGGTTATAATTAGACATCTAATAAACTTTCCTTTCAAATATATGAGAACTGTTTTTTCTATGTGTCGTGACCTTACTGGGAAATGATAAACCTGCACTGTTGGTGAATCAGACTAGCGTTTGAAACTAATTGTTCAATATGAAACTGTGGTCATGTTCTTTCTCCTATATTATATCAAATTGGTAATTAATCTAACTGTCATGAAAGTCACAACAGACGTAAATGGTATTCACAGATTTCATACCTTTTCTATTTTTATTATAGTGCTGGCTCAAAAATATTCAGGTAACATTCATATTACTTTACAATTAGCAGGCCTATATACATAGTGATTCCCTAATCATTATATATCGCTCATTCATCACGGATAAAGTTTGTAATATTATTATTGTTTATATAAGACATGTTCGCTTTGTTTGTAATGTTTGAAATACAAACACACACAATTACGTTCGTTATACCATGTATACTGTTGCACCTTATTTATGAATGAATCGCCGTTATCACCGACAATCATCAGTAATAACTGTGCTGTATCTCAAAGTATTGTGAGCCCACTACTGAGACATCAGATATATGCACCTGGTGAAACTCCCACCGATGTCCTGAGAAAACTCATCACCAACGAGACAATCAGAGATTGCAGACCCTCGCCCTTCAGATTTAGTCACTAAAATTAAGCGATAATTGAGAGTTTTGGTCTTAAGACCATCGGTTGTACGCCATACGATTGGGAATTGGCCAAAGAAAAATACAAAAATAGGTTGAAGATTTAATATTGATTAGAACCGGAGTTATAGCCAATTATGTGATTTTCTTTTTTCCATTGCCATGGCAACCGTTTTCTGAGCCACTACCATAGCACTCCAGCCCTATAAATTTCAAATCGATCGGACCGTTTGCCTTTGAGTTATGAGCGCAGACATTTGCACTGAAACGTCGCTGGCCAAAAATAACCGAAATCGTGACCCCCAATTTTTCGACATCGGGCGATAATATAGAGTTTTGGTCGTACGACCACGCGCCATATATCAGCTGATCAGGAATTGGCCATAGAAAAATACAAAATTAGTTAGAAAAAATTATCTTGATTAGAACCGAAGTTATGGTCAAATATTGATTTTTACATTTTCTGTTGCCATGGCAACAGTTTGTTGTCCGATTTTGACCAGATTCGAGGAGAACCGAGCCACTGAGATACCGCTTTATCACGATCAGTTTCATGTTGATCGGACCATTCTCCTTTGAGATATGCGCGCGGACAGACAGACAGACAGACAGATAAACAAACAAACAAACAAACAGACATACAAACGGACAGACCCAATTGCAAAACCCTCGCCCCCCTACGGGGCGAGGGTAATAATAGTCAAAACAGGAAGTACGTTTCCAAATAAGACCATTACTAAAGGACATGTTTCCATTCGTTCAGGAATTAGAGGAAGTACACTCTCAGGTGATTATACAGCATCCTGGTGGCTGCATGTTCAATTGAGTAGGCTATATATACTAACTGCTCTCCCGTGATTATAGTTCCCACACATGCTCATAAAAGTAGAATATAGTGGGGAACGAACGGTTGTGCATCTAACGAAAATTCCCAACATATAACATAATTTTATATTATAGTTTTATAGGAACTGGAGCTCTTGTTACTGATCCGTTACAATCGTCATTGTCTACAATACAAAGGCCATGGTTTATTCTCAGGTTATGGGATCTCTGATACATCAAACCAATCGCATGATATTTCATTCATTGCCCTTCTGTCGCCCACATATATATTGGCAAATCCATTTCCTGAATAGCCAAGTAATTTTTTTTCATACAAGTCATTAAAAAAATCATTTCCACGCAACGAAGCTATCCAGTAACTCAAGGTTTTGACTTTGTTTCTTCATGTTCACCATACCAATGAAAAAGCCTAAAATCATCTGATACGCACAGCATCCATTATGCAACAAAACTTCTGGTCCAAATTTCCGGTTTCTCTATGCCCTCAAATCGCGTTAGGAAAGGTTGATTCATGAACACACCTCATACTTATTATTTCGTGATGGTTTAATTTTCGCGAATTTGAATATCTGTCCATTTGACAGGGTTTCAATTTCGCCCAACAGTAATTTCTGTTCTTTACTAGCAAAATATTCGCAGGATTCTATTTTCACAAACAATCCCCTTTTACAGTAACTAAACCATTGAACGTCCGATCCCGGATATACCCCAGCCCAGGAAAATCATTTTTGAGTAAACCAGTAAACTGGTTTAATTTTTGCCTTTTTTTCAAAAACAGGGAATTATGGGGAACGGACAGGGGATTGAATAGCTTAGTGCCCCCAATGTATATACAGTATCAGATCGCTCACAGGGTTACCATGGCCTCAAACTGGGATCGTAGTATAGATCGAAACCGAAAAAAGGTCCATGCAAACTGTTCAGTCCATATTATGATCGAACGCATGAAAACTTCAGAGTTCCACTTGTTTTATACAATTGATATTGATGAGCTATGGTGTGTACATATTATATGTCCACCTATAGATGTAGTATTCGTATTACTCTTCAACAAGATTCTCGATTGAATAAAGGTAGTGTTTCGTCCATTCTTGTAAAACTTTTTTTCCATGGCGCTTGTAATCTGTGTTTGGATAAACGGTTTCGACAAACAGGAATATCCTGAAACATTTATTGTCGAAATGAGGTGTATGTTGCAAGTAAATAGTCAATTTTCAATTACCTACACTGATATTTAATTACTTTGCACCTGAAGTGTCATTACAGTCATTATTCCTTAAATAGTATCCCCAATGCCGTGTGTCCCATTGCGGTGGGATTGAATAGCTAATTCCACAATACACCTCAATAACAAGCAATAAAATTGATTATTATATATCTATGTGACACTTCCCTCTGTTTTCAATGTAAAGCAATTGTTCCGAAAAGCTACAATACTGGAACACCTCTGTGTTGCACGTATTGGATTGCGTGTCCATAGTAACGGTGACTCAAAATGCTCCAAATCTTGTTTTTCAAACAGGATTACTAGCGTTGAGAACGCCCTAAATATCCCCCGATTGGCCTGAATTCAGACAAATAACCATTATTTTATTAAAATCAATAAGTATTTATATGGGGGTATGTAATAATAAGGTAACAGGTTTGAGGCACTCGTTCTTGTCGCGCAAACTCACTCCCAAGCTCGTGAATATTGTTATGTTGCGCGAAAAGAACTTGTTTTACAAACTCGTTATCACATCAATAACCTTATATAATTTGAAGCATTGTTTTATCAGGAACTTATTCGACGTCCATCAGCAAAAGATCAAATTAATTATCTTATGTGCGCTGGTAAAGTTTTTAGTCCATTACCAATCAAAATGATTTCGTGTTTTGTATGATATAGTACATGCTTCAGAGAGAGATTATCCTTTCATGTGATAATTCTTCATCAATCAATCACCTTGATAATGTTTTGAATGGTGCAACATTTTGCATAATTCAAAGAAGGAACTATTGGAACCAAACGACATTATATAATGTCGAAACTGGGATCTATTATGATTCATATTGTTTGTTCATAGAAATTATAGTTGAGGTTCCTTCCAAGTCGCCAGCTCCGACGAATGAAAGTACAACATTACTGATGCAGCATACTTCCATGCTCCAATTCAATTAACATATTAACACCTTCCCTTCTGTAAAGCCATATATTAGTGTGTTTTTCCACAAATAATACCGGTCCCTATATCGCATGGCAATAGATACATTCTCTTGTGTTTTACTGTAATTTGTTGCAACCCCACCGGTGGACACCGGAGAGGAGCGTGCCCATGAGTAGACCGATTGTTTCCATGATATCATTATTCATGATGTTACTGCTCATGTATTATGTCACGAGTTCAAAATGCAATACAATAGCAAATATTGCATAAGGAAAGAACTGCCATTTAGTCATTTGTGGTAATTACAGTGGGGTCTTAGATCACCTTGAGAGTGTCATCATAATTGGCGTCCAATAGAAGACTATGTTTATTACATGCGGGCTCTAAAGCTGAATCTTCTGTCTGTATTTATAAATATGTATCTCAAAATGATACCAGATCATTTATTTCGGTAAAATCAACAAATTTTACCAAAAAACTTAAATAAATATAGAAATGTAACATATTATTTATATGTCACAAACTTAAATTTGTTAAACACATTAAGATAACTGTTTGCAATGGAACTGGTGTTGACCAACACACAAGCACCAACCACGTTGCACCCTAATCCTGTTATTATTCGCATTCCATCATTTTTCCCGAGCAAATTTAAAAACATTCAAATTTAGTGTTTTTGCCCCAAAATTAATCAAATATTATTTTGTTGCACAATCAGACTTTCTAAATATCTGATGTTAATTGTGCTTACATACATGGAAGTGACTTAAGGTTGTTCGCTCCTTTTGGACCCAAGCAGAGGGGCTAAAATTCGAAATTTGTTTAATGTATTTCAGACTTTCAAACAATCATCAATATGATATCGTGCATTCCAAAACAGCAAATTCGGGTTAAATATTTTGTTTAGTGTGGAATTATGGGTAATATTACCTCCAAAATACCAGGAAAATGGGTCATTTTGGGCTATTTTCACTATATTCAATATTTAATGAAAACCTGAAAATAGATTTCTCTGAGATTGTGTCTGTTTATGAACGAACCGCTGTGCATGTTTTTGATAGAAAAAAATATGGGGATCACCATGCTAATTTTCCCTCTACAGGCATCCATATGAGTCCAGAACAGAAAAATTTACCTAAATTTGTTGAAATTTTGATAAAATTCACTGACATTCACAAATATGACAACCTGTAACAGAAAAAATAGCATGGTGACCCCCATATTTTTTTCTATCAAAAACATGCATATCGGTTTGTTGATAAACAAGCAAAAATTTAGAGAAATCTATTTTCAGGTTTTCATTAAATATTGATTTTAGTGAAAATGGCCAAAAATTACCCATTTTGTTGGTAATTTGGGGGTAAAATTACCCATAATTCCACACTGAAGAGAATATTTGATCCACATATTCTGTTTTCGAATGCACAATATCATATTGATGATTGTTTAAAAGTATGAAAATCATCAAACGAATTTCAAATTTTAGCCCCTCTGCTTGGGTCCAAAGGGAGCGAACATCCTTAAAGAACAAATGACAGATAACTTGGATGAAAAAAAATATTTTTTAATGATGGGTTTTAGAAAAGGTGATATTTTTAGGGTGGTCTAAGACTAAAGGACCCCACTGTATGGTAGATATACGCATGTTTGTCCCAAACATTATCAGGTGAAATATTTATATTTGATCGGTGCATATATGAACGTCAAGCACAGATCATACTTCCTGGGGCTTCACTTGGCACCAATAACAATGACCGTGGTTCTTATATTCACCCGTCTTCAACCAATTCGCGTATTCAACCCCCCCCCCGGCCGCACACCAAACTTTTTACTGTTGTGATGTTTGCTCTATTTAACACTAACCTGATTTAAATCAAATAGCACACACGGAATATATATTACCAGTAACAGTGAATATTTGACTGCAGGTCGACCTTCTTTCTTCTCGAATGGATGAGTGTCAATTACACATATATCAAGTATCTAGTTTGTCAATATCAATGCTCTAGGACATTCGTGGCCATATATTTGCTCGCTATCATCCGTGAATATAATGTAAATCAAATCTGCATTCCTTGAATTATATTCGTAGTAATATGCTTGAGTAGTAATATGCATACTGGTAGTTATATTATTATGTCTAAAAGTCCCTTCTGTATGCATTATATACATCGCACTCAAGCTATTCTACCTAACTTCCTCAAATAAATGTGCCATTGTTCTTGTCACGAGATCAGTTCTTCAACCCGTCTCAACACTGTTCAAGAAGACCAAGATGCATTGGACGGTTGTGAAGGACTGGAGAAAGAACATTGATTGCCCGTCGTATTGAAATGTAGATAAGATACCTCAATAAGTAGATAATGGACGATTGCTGGAGACGTCTTTGAGTACCATGGTTACTATCATAATGATGTTCTCAGCTCTTATTGGATCTGAACTCCGAACTTTAGTGACATCACTCATTCTGACTGTCAAGGTAATATTTTGTAGTGGCGTACAACTGAATAGTTACTAAAAATCTTATTTTTACTCCTGAGAGTCCAGTCAGTATATGTCAGAAATTGGACAAGCCCACCACAAATTGCAAAAGAATTTGTTTTCACGACATTTGAACCAGAAAGGCCTCTAGAATAACGTATACAAAGTTCTCCTGAATCCAATATGTGGAAGGGTGTCTAATGTGCATAAATCCAACAGAAAAATCAAATTTTTTGACGGAGTTTGCCATCCAATCGTACACTTGAAAGGACTGGTTCATGTTTTAAGTGTTGTATAAGTCAGATTTCTTAAATATTCACTTTATATAACATGATAACAGTGACATATAATGATGCATCCCAAACGAAACTTGGTGAATAGTGGACACATTCTGTTGCAAGTGTTTTTTCGGGCAATGTTCATTCAGAACAAAATGACACTGGACTTGGGATGATCTGAAAGATTGGGTTGTGTGATTTTTATTTTTGGTGTCACAGGCTCTGCCAGATTATGTCAAGATGCATTAGGAAAAAATTATTCACTCATCCACTACAGAATGAAATGAACATGTAACAATGGACGGGCATCAGTGTGCATCATGTCACGGACTAATATCGCCAGGACAATCATGCTCCACACTCACACTGAAAGGTTGTGATGGAATCAATCATGCAAGTGAAGCCAGAGGATTAGACCTGAGCACGATTCCAGGTCAATAGGTTCATATTGTCGACGAACACACGTACAGGAAAAATAAGTTTCTTGCTTACTCATTTTGAGAATATATACTATAGTAATAAGATTTTTTTTCTGAAACTTAGAATTGTGTTTGTCTTATAGGAATTGGCTTGGTTCACCTAAAACACTCCTTTCTTGTTTCAGGAACATGGAGTTGGCTATGCTGGCTCAAATATCAACTCTCGGCTACAGCTCAAGGTTTATCGACGAATCATACAGTTGGTTGAATTTGTTGTACATTCATCTAAAGATGACATTCTTCGATAGCTTCCGCTCTTCGGCCCTTTGATATCAGTTTGGCTGTACCACGATGTGGAAAGACTGGTGTCCCTGACTCGAAAGGCGCTGACTCCCATGAGTCGGCAGCATTTATACATTTTGGGGTAGGTAAAAACTGATGTTTTTACCGAATTTTTTTTATCAGGAACCGCCACGTAACAATGTGCATTGTTCCAAATCCTTTTCTGAACATTTTTAAGTAATCACGTATTTTGACCACCAAGGTCTGAGTTCAGCCGAAGAGCAGCCGAAGCCACCGAAAAATATCGGAACTTTCAACAAACGCATATATTGTAAACACCCAATAACATCAGTTAACCACATATGCTTCTAGTAAACCTTCACTAAACCTAGACGAATACAATTTCTCGGCTTGAAATTGCAACAATATATACACGATCCAACAGTGTTTTATTGTGTACATAAGGACCGGATGATTAGAGACACATTTGTATACTGGATCAACACATTTTGTATCGTAGTGTAATGCATTGCTTCGCTCTGATGTTCATAGCCAACGCAGAATCAGCAAAATCAAGAAACACTAGGATATATTTTGCTTAAAATGTATTTCATGGTGTGTCTTCCAACTGATACGGGGTTATTAACCTCGGGTATTGCATGGTAAGTTGGTCATATTCAGGTTCGAGTGAGTTAGTGAGTGAGTGGGTGCGTGAGGGGGTCAGTGAGTGAATGGAGTGGGGAGTGCATGGAGTGGGTGAGTGAATGAGTTAATGAATCTCTCTGCCCTCATGACTCTCTGCCCTCATGACGCCAGTGTGTCTTTGGAGAAGCTAAGTGGTCAGTGGCCAGGCCTTGTTTTGTATTGCAAAATGTTATATTTGACGTTTGCTATTGACATCGTCAAAATCTAGCTCTATTGGTGGTAGTAGATTGATACTTACTTTTAATGACATAAGACATTTTGATAACGAGGCTCACAAGTCTGAACTATAAGGGCACACAAATATATTTTTGTGTGAATAATTTCTGTTGAACTGAAGTTTGGTGGAAATCAAATACTTATTACCAGTGTATGAAGCACGTCAACAATTAAAATTTTGCTATTATAGAAGATCATGCACAAATAGATCCAAATATCATGAACATGTGTGTTCGATTTTGGTCATACACCTAACAGTAGGTAACGTGTATATAGAATCAATGGTATTTACCTATATTCCATTGTTTACACTGACTGGAAAATAGACAGACTTAGTAACCAAGAGAGTAGTATTGGTGATAGGTATAAAAATAAATATTATATTCGGATTCATGAAAATGTAAATCAATATCGGAGTGAAATCCTGTGACGGACAGTGTAATGATAAATGTTTTTAATGACAAAACCCTAAACTGGTTGGCTTGTTTCACTGTATCCTAAAAAAGGTATCATCCAAACAATGTGCCATGTTTGGATGCTTTTATTCGTCATTACCTGTTTGAAAGTATAACAAAAGGTTACAATTATACATTCGCTAAAAACACTAGCTCTTTTAGGGTAAATGACAAAGATGAGTAAAAATCGCTGGGTGTTGGAAAGTTTGTGTGATCCACCAGTGTTATGTTTGTGTACACATGGACCGGATGACTTTTGGTCAGATAAACACATTTATCCATTGATTCCATAGTTTAGTTTCATGTGCATTATATATTTGCGTGCTATTTTATGGAATGCTCTGACTTTCACCACAACTCCACTGAGCTAAAGTCGGCGCATAATTTTTTGGTGATTTTTTAAATTTATTTTCGTGAATATATCTCATGAAATCTCGGAACTTACTGTCTTGTATTATATGAAATTCAGGCAACGTTCGAACAAGACTGTGACCAAACTTGCTGACGTGAATTTGAAGTTTGTTTTTCACACAGAAAATAATTATTTCAATAAATACGATTTTAAATGGGATTTTACCATTGTAAAAATGAGCGGGAAAGCGTAACGTTGAAACAGTGGTGAATGCCAATGCAACAGCTCATTCATGCGAAGAAAATTCATTGGTCTGACCAGTGGTGTGCAACGGTCTGAAAAGTAACATGTGATGACTCATGCTGTTCAAAAACTGATAGTTGTCATATTTTGATGTCCCGTAGGCTGAGAATGTTGATTTATTTTTGGGTGTGAAACTGAATGTCAGGCCGAACAGAACAAAAATTATACATGATTGCAGTACATAGTTATCTCGATAAACAGACGAACATATTCCGTTTTCATCAACATATGGATTGAGGATTTAGGGTGTCTAATTTTTCAACAGCTTTGTATCGTGCCCGGCTATGCTCACGTTGCTCTGGCCTTTGAGTCCAATTAAAATCCTCTGAGCTCAGCTCAGTTCTGGTTAAGGGACTGTCTCAAAGAAGCCATGGAACATATTTTAGAAAAATGACAAAATGTTGGTGCTCGACTGCGCTGTTGATCATTCAAGCAAAATTTTGAATTACCATGGATATTGTGTGATTGTGATTCCTTTAATGCGAACTATATTCAAGCACGAGTAATATAATGAAGTTTTATCATTGTATTTTCCTTGAAAAGGTCCCTATTCAAATCGGCTATTCCATTAACTTGTCTCAATCCCATACAACATCAAAATGGCAAGCTAGTATTCCCATGTTAAAACCCCATAAGGATATATATTTTCCTAGATATACCGACGCGAAACGCACACGACAGAAAAACGGCCATTGTTTCACAATGGTCATGGTGCCGTTTTCACTTTATATAAATTTCAAATAATACAAGTCAGTATGTTCCGAGATATGACGAGACAGGTTCGCGCCAATTATTTATGCGCTGACTTCAGAACAACATCAATGGGATCAAAAATATTAGATAAATTCCAAGACAGACGAGCTTATCATACTAGGGATGTATTTCAAGTTTGCGATCTACTTCGTCACTTTCATGAATCTATCGGTGTTATGGTTAGTTAATCTAATTAATTCGCAGACATATCGAATTGATCACTTGTGCATGAAACTCATCATAATGTATTATTGAATTCAAGCAATTAATATATTAAAACCAGCACATCAGATCACTAATAATTTAAACTGAACGTGTGATACCACTTGTGATAAAATAGAACATATAAGACCAGAAATTTAATGCATGGAATGCAACACATGAATGCATGAGTTAATGAAAATGTATGATTGTGTGAGGCAACTAATGCATGAAACAAAACACGTGAGACCACCAATGTGCCTGACTGAACACTTGGGACAACTGGTGAATAAACGTCACAATTAAAATGGTGCAAACAGGTGAGTAATGACATAGCAGTAATGACATAAAGACATGTATCCGTACAAATATAAAGTATATTATAATGCATGATTGAAATACGATATACTAGAGAATGAAGTATAAATGACCAGATATAGATTTACAGTGTCGATAGATAATTTATTGAGTAACAATTTAGTTTCACGATTTGTATTGCATGAGAATTTGATGTCATTTTATATGAACTGAATTCGCCTCTAATAAACCATCATAGTATTCAGTGTGTTTTCCGTTGAAACCATTTCAGTGACACTGACAATTCATCAGACCACACTGTAGCCATATTGAGTCACGTGACAAGCTGGTATAGATTACGTGGGCACTTGAGTAAGTACAGTCGCCCAAGGCCTGACGACCAATCACACTGGAGTATAGCTTTTTGATGGTGCAGTTATTGGACCTAGATGTCCAAGGCCAACTACTTACTGCACAATTCTGTGACCCCTCCAGCAGGTCTGGCTATAGCACTGATTGGTGAGTTTATATGTCATATTAGTGACTACATTTATGTTTCTTTTTTTCATCAGATGTATATTTGTTATGATAGAAATCATGTTTTCATTCCGTTTCAACACTAACAAACACTGGTGGAATTTTCAGGACAATATTTGTTTGTATGCATTGGACTTCTTGGACTCTCTATTGTGGCTTGTACAATAACCTATTATATGGCAGTCCGAAATGATACAAAGCAGTCTCACAAACGTACCAAGGTAAATTACACATGAACCCAACATTTATATATTGAATTCCATTGTGTTATAGATATAAACAACTAAGTTATCAAACTACAGGGGGTCATCAGTGCACTGGCCAATGTTCTGTGGCTGCCTACGAAACCCAAAGACAAGTATCCTCTTGCTGATGGCGAGAATGACGTCACACTTGTTACAGACACAACGTCCTGTGGGAAATGTTTGAACAACTCCTCAATTATCCACAATAAGTATTCCCAATATTATTCTGCACATGATATCACAGAGCAATGTTATGGCGAAAGTTTTCGCGAATGTATTTGTAGTCCTATTCGAATGCATTTGAAAGATATTTATTCATGTTCGAATTCATGTAAATGTGAAGTATTCATATTCAAATATATTTCAAGCTTTCGCGCCATGTCTGGTGGCATGATCTGAATATCGTGCACACTGGTGATTCTTTTTTGAGGTTCCAATGTGAAATTGCATATGCAATCACAAAAGTTTACAATGGTATATCTGAAATTGTATAAGACAGCTGTTCTGCTTGTATTTTGCTATTTTTCAACCAATAAACAAAAAGACACTCAGACGCTAGTAATGACAAGGACAAAGGCGTACTTTTTATTTGTGCCTCTTCCAATATTCTACTTGTCAAAACATCTGATAGATTGAACAGGAGATAAGGAGCCACAATGGCTCGTGACCATTATGTGAGTGGTAGTCAATCAAAATAAATATACAGATGAGGACACAGATTTTGACAAGTTCTGGCCACAGAGTCCCGACGTGCATGACACACAATTGACACAAAACCAAAGCTATATATGGATCACAGATTCTGTCTTGAATTTTTACTTTCAGTGAGTTTGTTCGTACCGGAAGTTACTTGCTGTA
Source organism: Terebella lapidaria (assembly GCA_949152475.1). NCBI lineage: Eukaryota > Metazoa > Annelida > Polychaeta > Terebellida > Terebellidae > Terebella > Terebella lapidaria. The sequence continues at coordinate 20,356,303 of OX424564.1, read as the reverse complement.
AGTGGGTATGAAACAACTATGGATTTCGGATGTACTTTTTGAGACCCGGCTCAGGCCAGGGTATGTGGGCCAACTTCTCACCACAGCAGTCGGTTTATGCAGGATCGATCCCCGGCCTCGGCAGAAGCCTATGTGAGGTCGTTTTCTCGGTTTCAAGGTCAGAGCGGCCGTTTTCGTCTAAAAATGGCCAATTTTGGACTTCGATGGTCGTTTTCTCAAAATCTGTTCAGTAACTTTTTTTCTCATGGATGCATTACACTCCTCATATGTACCCCTGTGACATGTATAAATTTCGTTGCACTTTAATCGCTCGAAGTGGGCCATTTTGGGCCCAAACTCGGCCCAAATGGGACTTTCCCATGTTGAATTCTCCCATGCTTTATAATGGGACACATTAAGCCTAATATCTCACTTAAAATTGAAATTAGAGACTAAGAATCAATTGTGGACATATAGGAAATGATATATGCTGAATATTCTCGTGACCTTGAATTTGACCTCTGGCCACGGTTTCAAGGTCAGAGCGGCCATTTTAGTTTAAAAAAATGGCCAATTTTGGACTTTGACGGTCGTTCTCTCAAAATCTGTTCAGTAACTTTTTTTCTTATTGATGCATAACACTCCTCATATGCACCCCTGTGACATGTATAAATTTCAGTGCTTTTGAATCATTCGGAAAGGGTCATTTTGGGCCCAAACACGACCCAAACAGGACTTTCCCATGTTAAATTCTCCTATGCTTTATAATGGGAAACATTAAGCCTAATATCTCACTTAATATTGAGATTAGAGACTAGGAATCAATTGTGGACATATAGGAAATGATATATGGACATATAGGAAATGATATATGATATATTCTTGTGACCTTGAAGTTGACCTCTGACCTCGGTTTCAAGGTCAGAGCACAAAATGGCTAATATCTACTTCATTATCGACTTTACAGCTTAGGATTCAATTGTGGACATATAAGAAATGATATATGCTGATTATTCTGATAACCTTGAATTTGACCTTTGACCTCATTTTCAAGGTCACAGGACAAAATGGCTAATATATCACTTATTATCAATTTTACAGCTTAGGGATCAATTGTGAACATATAGGAGATGATATATGCTGAATATTCTCATGATCTCAGAGCACAAAATGGTTAATATCTCGCGTATTATCGACTTTACAGCTTAGGGATCAATTGTGGACATAAAGGAAATGATATATGCTGAATATTCTTGTGACCTTGAATTTGACCTCTGACCTCGGTTTCAAGGTCAGAGTACAAAATGTCTAATATTGCGCCTATTATCGACTTTACAGCTTAGGAATCAATTGTGGACATATAGAAAACGATATATGCCAATTATTCTGATGATGTTGATTTTGACCTTTGACCTCATTTTTAAGGTCAGAGGACAAAATGGCCAATATCTCACTTATTATCGATTTTACAGCTAAGGGATGAATTGTAAACATATAGAAAATGATATATTCTGAACATTGTAATGACCTTGAACTTCACCTTTGACCTAATTTTCAAGGTCACAGGACAAAATGGCTATTAGCTCGCATATTATCGACTTCAGAGCTTAGGAATCAATTATGAACGTATAGGAAATGATATAAGCTGAAATTTGCTATGACCTTGGAATCAACCTTTGACCTCATTTTCAAGGTGGCAGGACATGATGGCTAATATCTCGCTTATTATTGACTTTACAGCTTAAAAATCAGTTGTGGACATACTAGAAATGACATATGCCGAATATTATTGTGTCCTTGAATTGACCAATGACCTTATTTTCAAGGTCACGGGACAAACTACTTATATCTAAATTATGTATTGTCCGGTAACCTTTCTTAGCCCTTGGGCTAATTTTTTCTATTGCAAATGATTTTCAATGTGACGTTTACTAATTGTATGCCACATAAATCATTGAATTTACAAGGATGTATAATCTCGACATATTATATTATATTATTTAGAGTTTATCTCTAAGTGGTACGCATTACTAATAAATAAGACATGATTTTCATTTATTGTAACTGTTCCACCATCACACGCTTTAATTATTCAACGTGGCAAATTATAGATCAGTTTGGGTAGGGGCATACAAGTGTAGATCTATATACAATATACATGCTCTATCGCAGTTGATAATATTAATATCAGCGAGCTGCAACCTCACAGGGGTTACGAACCCAGTGTTACGTTAGTAAAAAAATAATTGGTATGAAAGTCTGGAAATTGAAAGAAATACTTCAGTGTAAATCATAAAACTATCGTTAGGGCATCTCACTCATATCTCTAGGTAATCTCATTATTAATTCTTTTCCTCAACATATCTCAACAAAAGCGTCATCTGCTTGAAATAACTATGCATGTCTTTGACCAAAATGCTAAGCTACCTTTGAAATATTTATTCATCACGAATTGACCTGTCAATTGATGAAATATGGTTAAAAACCAAACTGACCCTATTTACTGTCTGCCATTGCAGGATGCACTAATGATCATAGGGCATCCAGTCTCGCCAAAGTGTTTATTATAATTGACTACCGCTCACATATGGTCAAGAGCCACTGTGTAACTCTCCAGGTATCAGTCATTCTATATTTTGATGTAGGGTTTGCAACTAAAATCAGGTGAATGACCGCTATTTCCCCTCCTGTAGTCATTCAATGTCATATGCAATGTTCCCCGTTCGAAGATACGCCCAACCCCACGCAAATATTCTATGAGAATGTAACATCATCTGTACACCTTAGGCCCCAACAGCAATTTTCTAGATGAATTCAACTCAAAATAACGGAGCTAATTGTGAGCTCATAGGAATGTAATTTATTTCATACTATATGAAAGTGTTTCTTTCTGACCTAAGCCCTTTACGCATATGTGTGATCTGTACAATGGAGATCAATAGGTCTCCTGAACTCTCCCATCAAGTTTTTGTACAAAATCACAGGACATTTCATACATACAAATGGTCAAAATTATCAACACACACAGTGCATATAAAGTATATATATGGGATGAACTGTAGCCAGTGCAAATTCACCCACTTGGCACAACAGATAACCAGTTATGAATGGAATTTGAAACATTTAAAATATATCTCAAAAGTAGAATAGTCCGACAACATGATTGCATGAATGGTACTAAAACCAGAACATCACAGTGATGTACAGAATTGCAGCTGCATTCACCGTAGCAAACAAAACAAGGAATATGCGCTGAACTACCAGTACAACGAATACCCATTCCTCATGCGCCTGCCCTTGGATCTCGTCCACACATTGAACGTCTTTAGAGGTGTTGGACTCTGCACTGGTCCCATTCTGTTCCGCAGCAGCCACACCATCAGCAGCAACAGTTTGTGTTCTGCCATGAGGCACCGACAGGCACAGGATCCTTGCAAGGCACCAAACAACTCTCTGTGAGAACATACTGATACCTTTAACCGCTGCTTCAATTATGTACTAATATGTAATTGTATTGGTGATAGAGTAGTATTTGTGAGATGGAGTGTAACATGTTTGTGAAAATAAATGGAACAGTCATATTTTGTTTCCAGTGAATTTACCTTGGTTTTATCAGACACAGATGTGACATTCTTTCTGACAGAGAAATTGTAGGTTATAGTACAAGCCACTATTGATAATGCCAGGAGTCCAATACACACGAATAAATACTGTCCTAAAAAGATATAAATGGACATTCATGAAATACTTCTATTGAATATCAACAACATTGAGTACCTATTAGGAAAATTGACCCACTTCAATTAGTGGCAAATGATATCTCAGAATAAATTCACGATGAATCTTGCATTTATATAGTTTTGAATAGCATGAGTATTATTGATTTAAGAAGTTACTGTACCAATGAGTGGTATGGTAGGTCCAGAGCGAGGTGTGAAGTCAACTACAATCATCAGTAACACAACATAGCTTAGCATCAGACTCAGCGCTGCAGTTTGAAGAAACGTCTGACTACATAATTTGGTATATTCAGTTTCTCTGTATTTTATACCTTGCTTGAGCCACAAGCATATTGTCAACACGAGGCTTGATCTCAAGAGTATTCTCACCAATGCTGAGCTTGTCTTGGAAGTCCGGTGGAAGACAGAAGAGGATGAGCGTCAGGAAGGACAAAAGCAAGGACGGCAGGATGAGAACGAAGGAAAAGAAAGCCAAACGTCTCTGGAACGTCACGCGATACACATATCTAGTGTATGATCCAAAGTCTGGGTAGAACGTGTTGATGATGTTGTATGTTTCATCCACGACCTACAACAGATGGTTCATCAGTAACAAATGAACACAATGCATATTATTGGGAAGTATACATTTAGGTGAAATTAAACTCTGCTGAACCAGTTGTTGCATTGAATGTGTAATTTTGTCTTGTGGGTAGATATATATTCGAGGGCAAACCTCCCATTCGTTGCTTTCAATGAAGTCAGTTACATTCATGTCAAGGTGGTGGATTTCAAGTTCTTTTGTGGACATGGTCCAGGACGCAAAAACCATCTCACAAGTGTGGGAGTCCCAAGGGAACTTTGTAATGTCCATCTTACAGGGAACTTTGTATATGGTAGAGAGCACCCGATGAATCTCTCCACTACTCATGAAGGCGACCCCAATTGGTCTGGAATCCTTATCAGCATCCCGTCTGATTGAGAACGAATATTAGGAGATAACTAATTTGATAAGAAAAAACAGGCAGAGGTTTATTCTCAATTTCCACGGCAGAAAACAGTCCTTGAACCAGGTATATAGAAGATATTTACAACGACATGGATATTGAGGAACAACATAGCGATTTGCTGGCTTCCTTTTGACCCTTCGAAAAACAAAATGACAAAGAATTCAGTGAAATCTTGCAAATCACTTCAACCGACATAAAAAAGCAGCAAATTTAAAAGGTTCACGACAACAACTGAACAGAACAGACGGGCAATGATTTCTATCAGATTTTAAAAAAAATATCAGATTGTGGCTATGTACAATCTGGACATAATGTGTTGTTACACTGTTGAGTATCAGCATAGGAAAGGTAATATTATTTATGTGTGACTGTTTGAGGTCTCTATAATAAACCTAACATGGGTTGATTTTGATATGAAATCCTTTACATGTGAAAGTTCTTTCGCTCAACTCACTGGTTGTACAGGATGATGTATGGTGTCCACAAGGATAGGTCATCAAACAGACCTGTAATCCTCTCCATACCATTAAATTTTTCAGGATTCCATTGCGTCCTGTGATCCTGCCATCTCTGAAACCCGACACAATAATTATAGTAATCAATCCAGTACCACTACCCAGTATACGTTACACTGCTTTACTAGTAATACTAGTATGCCAGTATACTAGCATAACAAGAAAACATCATAGTAACTTACAAACTGTTCATAGAATTGGACAGTGATGAATTGCCCTTTGACATCAAGCTCCAGCAGTTGTACCATATAAACATGATAGAGAACTATAGTTGGTCCATCATTTCCAGGAACTGGACGACTGAATCTACTGAAATCACCACGTGACCTGTACCAGCGCGTCACATGATCCAAAATGTTAATCGTGGGATCGGACAAGTTTTCAGCATTACTGGTGGGAAAGAGTGATTTGTTCATGTAAATATGACAAATTATTCCTGCACTCGACAGTGAATTGCACATTGTTGTTTAGGTATACTTTGCATTCACGTTACATGTATATGAGAGTGCAAAACTTACCATGGAAAGAAGAATATTAGACCTCCCAGAAGTACAGTCCCGAGGCACATCATAAAAAACATATCTTGGCTTGAAAATTTGTATCATAGCAAGTTCTCTTCTTGGTCCTATCGCAAATTCCGTGCAAATTTTTGCGAACATAAATGCATCTATCTGCAACCAAACGGATCCTGCTGGTCGCTAGCAGATGATGAAGATGAATAAATGATCATGGCATTGGGCAAACGTGTCTATTTGCGAGACTGTGTTACCATGGGGCTCGCGATTGCTATTGATTCTGTCTTGCTATTGCACAGTCCGTTAGGGGACGAAGCTATCATGAGAAAAGTAGTAATACAGGTTTATGGTATAATGGAGTGATGCATCGAGCGTATCAATCATTACCCTCGCCCCGTAGGGGGGCGAGGGTATTGCAATTGGGTCTGTCCGTTTGTATGTCTGTTTGTTTGTTTGTTTGTTTGTTTGTTTGCTTGTTTGTTTGTTTGTTTGTCTGTCTGTCTGTCTGTCCGCGCGCATATCTCAAAGGAGAATGGTTTGATCAACATGAAACTGATAGGGATGAAGCGGTATCTCAGTGGCTCGGTCCTCCTCGAATCTGGTCAAAATCGGACAAAAACTGTTGCCATGGCAACGGAAAATGTAAAAATCAATAATTGACCATAACTTCGGTTCTAATCAAGATAATTTTTTCTAACTAATTTTGTATTTTTCTATGGCCAATTCCTGATCATCTGATATATGGCCCGTGGTCGTATGACCAAAACTCTCTATTATCGCTCGATGTCGAAAAATTGGGGGTCACGGTTTCGAATTTTTTTGGCCAGCGACGTTTCAGTGCAAATGTCCGCGCTCATAACTCAGAGGCAAACCGTCCAATCGATTTGAAACTTATAGGGCAAGAGTGCTATGGTGGTGGCTCAGTCTCGTCAGAATTTTACCAAAATCGAATGGAAACGGTTGCCATGGCAACGGAAAAAAAGAAAATCACATCATTGGCTCTAACTCCGGTTCTACTTGATATTAATTTTTCCAACTATTTTTGTATTTTTCTTTGGCCAATTCCCGATCGTTTGGTGTACGACCGATGGTTGTACGACGGAAACTCTCTATTATCGCCCGATGTCGAAAAATTGGGGGTCACGATTTCGGTTATTTTTGGCCAGCGACGTTTCAGTGCAAATGTCCGCGCTCATAACTCAAAGGCAAACGGTCCGATCGATTTGAAATTTATAGGGCTGGAGTGCTATGGTAGTGGCTCAGAAAACGGTTGCCATGGCAACGGAAAAAAGAAAATCACATAATTGGCTATAACTCCGGTTCTAATCAATATTGAATCTTCAACCTATTTTTGTATTTTTCTTTGGCCAATTCCTAATCGTATGGCGTACAACCGATGGTCTTAAGACCAAAACTCTTATCGCCTAATTTTAGTGACTAAATCTGAAGGGCGAGGGTCTGCAATCTCTGATTGTCTCGTTTAATTGTGAAACAACACGAGCATAATATTGCCCTGTTAAATTGAAAAGCAGTAACTGCATGAGCTAAAACTTTAGGAAAAACACATCAACTCCAAGTTAGTGGCATTTTATTTAAATTATTGTACTGATATATGAACATTGGTGTATATATGTACGAGACTAAACAGAATTGCATTTTCGCTTAATATCAAGTAACCTCTGTGTCAGTTACTGCGTTTCAATCTAGTTTAATTTAATTTGCAACCAGGACTGCAGTATCTGTATAAACTGCTATTAAACTTGTTGTTAATCGGAGAATTCAACAATAATATTCGACGTTACTCTCCTTATCATCATTATCTTTTAGGTTACTGAACCAAGGACCCGAAATATCAGGTTACCAAGCCACAGCCCCATGATATTAGGTTACCGACCAAAAGGTCCGATATCACCATGGCATTGCATTCGTCCATATACGACCATCCAACTGGTTGTTATATTGTCCAATCATCATTATATTTGATAGGAAATAGTCATCATATATTATTTATTAGATCACCGACCCAAGAACCCGAAATATTAGGTTACCGGATCACAGCCCATATCAATGGACCGACCGTAATTACCATGGCATTGTATCCATCAAAATGCGGTAGTCCAACTAGTTTTGTATTTTGATAAGAGAAACCATCATTATATCTTGCACAAAAATATTCATTATTTATCATTTTTCAGGTTACTGAACCAAGGGCCCAATATATTTTTGAGTTATTAGGTCACTAATTCAAAGGTCTGATATTACCGTATATTACCGCATTTATCCAGCATGCGGTCATCCAACTAGTTTTATATTATCCTTTTTGCCAAAAATAATCTTTATTATCCTTTAGGGGACCATCTCATTTACGTGACATATTAGATTACCAGACAAAATCTTTATATTAGGTCACCGACTCAAAGGTCCGATCTTTATGTTACGCTTATATTGATTATTATATGTTAGCTATTCCCGACAATTGGGTTGTTTTGGATCTACTGCTACTTGAAATAAAATGAATCAATGGTTTCAACTGATGACCATTACATTTTCGGCCTTGGGTGATACTGGGGAATTTTTACCATATGACCACCAGTCATTTAGCAAAAGAATGAGGAATTGACCATAAAAAACTACAAAATTAATTAGAAAAATGAATACCCCCATGAATATAAGCAGAATTAATGCAACTTTTCGATTTTGTTCTTTTCTGTGAACTTAACCTTGTCATTCACTATTGAGCTGTGAAATTACAGTATATATTTCCATCAATCTTCCCACTTTTCAATTTGAGTAGATTGATGCCTTGAAATCGGGTGTATTTATATAACAGTAAGCAATATATAAGCATATATGTAAAATTATCGGTATGGTGACCCCATATCGAATGTTGGTTACAGTGCAATATCAAATGTTGCACTAATTATCAACTGTAAAATTTGACATGAATGATTTTTCCCTGTACAGTGTCCCCATCCATAAAAAAGTGGTAGAGGTGCTGGCACTTGCAGCAAGAAAAAAACGTAGGGGTTCAAATAGACCCATCGAACTTTTGGTCGATAATACCACATGTACCAGTTTCCGCGTAAACTTTTGAAGTAACTTCATTAAGCCGCAGCCCTGGGGGGCCCCAGCAATGAAACACGTTCTTTTTTCTGTTGTAGACATATTTACCTATTGTGAGCTATATTTTTTGTATTGATTTGAAGCCATTCTATGCATTCAGACACATTATGCAGGCATATCCATCATGCCAACTCATTGGTAACTTACTCTTCTTCAGCACCAGGTCAAGAATACGTTTAGCTCTTACAAACCTTTCAAGATGGTTGGAAGGTAATGCAGATTCAAATTCGTGCACACGAATGCAGTGATTGCAGCCTCATTCCCATCGTAACTGCATTGCGGTGTTAAATTGAAACGCAGTGTCGTAATTTACTGCGTTTCAATTCAACACAGCACAGTTACTGCAACTCATTTGTCAGTGACGGGATTTTCAGTATCCAGATGGAGCAGTTGCAGACAGAGTTGCTTAAAATTGTTAATTGGGGAGATAAATAATGACCACAAAATGATATTCAGATGTCATCCAAAACAAAATACTGAGACTGATCTGCCGTGTTAAATTGAAATGCAGTAACTGAACTTTTTTTGTTTATAATTTTTCTTCTTAAAAAGGTTACATAATGTTTTGTATAAAAATGACCTTCGCAGAAAGGTACACTTCGTTACAATTATGATTTCTCCGTGGCACACTAGATCTAATCTTGACAGTGACAGTAGGAACACACTTGTGTGTAGAGTTCGATAATGCTTGGGGTTGCCTGGAACTGAAGATACACGAATGCACCAATCAAGTTAATTCAGTTCATATCTTTACTGTCGTTCGATTTCTGGCTTCGACATTGTGTTAGGTGTGCCTCCCTCAAAGACAACGGAAAAACAGATCAACACATGTGAACATTGTGTAGTTTCATTGGAAGAGAAATACAGCCGTAATATCATTGTATAATAATATATTATATTGTCAGTCCGCACGATAATTGAGAATACTTCTTGTATCATATGGGTACAACACACTAGGAGTTTCCAATCTATATTTCAATCTTTCATTCTCCGACTTCGTCAACACTCAGTATCGATTAATCGAGCTTCCATAGCAATGTATGCATCAACTCAATATGACCAATAAATATTGATGATATCATCGAAGAAGCCAGAATGAATAACTTCACAATACAAACAAATTGTTCAATATGAAACTGTGGTCATGTTCTTTATCCCATATGATATAAAAATGGTAAATAATTTAACTGTCATGAAAGTCACAACAGACGTAAATGGAATTCACAAATTTCATCATTATGATAAATCGTTATAAGAGAAACACTAATACTGGTTCTATATTACCAATCGTCAGGCAAGATGGTTCATTTGTTGTTATTCTGTACATACCATAAGGGCAAATACCTCCTCTATTTGTATTGTGGCTATGGCGCAAATATTCAGGTAACAATGATATCACTTTACCATTAGCAGGCATATATATATAGTGATCCCTTTATCATTATGCATGGCTCATTCATCACAGATAAAGTTTATGATATAATTATTGTTTATTTAAGACATGTTTGTTTTGTTTGTAATGTGTGAAATACAAACACACGCAATTACTTTCGTTATGTTATGTATACTGCTGCACATTATTGCTGAAAGAATCGCCGTTCTCACAGACAATCATCAATAATAATTGTGCTGTATCTCAAAGTATTGTGAGCCCACTACTAAGACGTCAGATATATGCACCTGGTGAAACTCCCACCGATGTCCTGGGAAAACTCATCACCAATAATATTCAAAACAGGAAGTTCGTTTTCAAATAAGACCATTACTAAAGGACATGTTTCCATTCGTTCAGGAATTAGAGGAAGTACACTCTCAGGTGATTATACAGCATCCTGGTGGCTGCATGTTCAAATGAGTATATATACTAACTGCTCTCCCGTGATTATGGTTCCCACACATGCTCATAAAAGTAGAATATAGTGGGAAACGAACGGTTGTACATCTAACGAAAATTCCCAGCATAAAACATAATTTCCTATTATAGTTTTATAGGAACTGGAGCTCTTGTTACTGATCCGTTAAATTCGTCATTGTCTACAATACAAAGGCCATGGTTTATTCTCAGGTTATGGGATCTCTGATACATCAAACCAATTGCATGATATTTCATTCATTGCCCTTCTGTCGCCCACATATATATTGGCAAATCCATTTTACATGATGGAAAAGTGTCAACTTGTACAAAACCATGACATCCAGGCCATTTGTTACGTTTATAAAAATGACGTCTTTCGGATCGCTGGATAGCCCAGTATATTTTATTTCACACAAATCATAAAAAAGATAATTTCCACGCACTGAAGCTATCCAGTAACTCAAAGTTTTGATTTTGTTTCTTCGTGTTCACCATACCAACGAAAAGGCCTAAAATCACCAAATATGCACAGCATCCATTATGTCATATGCAACAAAACTTCTGGTCAAATTTTCCGGTTTCTCTATGTCGTCAAATAGCGTTAAGAATGGTGGATTCATGCACACACCTCAAACATACTGTGAAAGGGGATTATTTCGTGAGGGATTAAGTTTCGCGAATTCAAATGTCTGACCATTTCGCGGGGTTTCAGTTTCGAACAACAGTAAACTCGTTTCATTACTAGCAAAACATTTGCAGGGTTTTATTTTCCCAAAAAATATCACTTTTTACAGTATCTGAACCATTCAACCCCTGATCCCGGATATACCCTCATCCCCAGCCCGAGAAAATTATTCTTAAGTAAACAGTTTGTTTTGTGTTTTTTTCGAAACAATGAATTATGGGGAACGGACATTGGATTGAATAGCTTGAGTGCCCACAATGTATATAAAGTATGAGATCGCTCACGGGACTACCATGGCCTCAAACTGGGACCGTGGTATAGCTCGGAACCGAAGAAAGGTCCATGCAAACTGTTCAGTCCATATTATGATCGAACGCATGAAAACTTCAGAGTTATACTTGTTCGATACAATTGATGTTGATGAGCCATGGTGTTTACATATTATGTGTCCGTCTATAGATGTAGTATTCATATTACTTTTCAACAAGCGTCTCAATTGAATAAAGGTAGTGTTCCGTCCATTCTTGTAAAAGTTTTTTTCCCATGGCGCTTGTAATCTGTGTTCATACTCCTCGTTCAGAGTCGTTTGTATGACATTTATTGCGATTTGATCTCTGTAGTTTGGATAAACAATTTCGACAATTAGAAATATCCTGGAACATTTATTGTCGAGATGAGGTGTAGTTTGCAAGTAAAAAGTCAAAGTTATATACCTATGTGACACTTCTCTATGATTTCAATGGAACACCTGTGTGTTGCACTTATTGTATTGCGTGTTCATAGCAATGGTGGCTCAAAATGCTAGCAAAACCAAAACAAGCTCGCTAGCACCGAAAACGCCCTAAATATTCCCTGATTGGCCTGAATTTAGACAAATAACAATTATTTTATGAAAATCAACAAGTATTTAATATATGGAGGTATTTAATAATAAGGTTATTGAGTGATAACGGATTTGAGGCAAGCTCGTGAGTTATGTAGCGCGAAAAGAACTTGTTTTTCAAATCGTTATCTTATCAATAACCTTATATAATTTGAAGCATTATTTTATCAGGAATTTATCCGACGTCCATCAGCAAATGACCAAATTAATTATCTAATGAGCGCAGGTGAAGTTTCGAGTCCGTTGTCAATCAAAATAGTTTCGTGTTTCGTATGATATAGTACAAGCTTCAGAGAGAGATTATCCTTTCATGTGATAATCCTCCATCAATCAATCACCTTGATAATATTTTGAATGGTACAAATCAGCTTGCACATAACTCAAAGAAGGAACTGTTGGAACCCAACGAATGATATTTCATTATATCGTGTCGAACCTGGGATGTATTATGATACATATTGTTTGTTCATAGAAATTATAGTTAAGGTTCCTTCCAAGTCGCCAGCTCCGACGAATGAACGTACAACCTCTGATGCAGCATACTTCCATGGTCCAATTAACACCTTCCCCTTTGTAATGCCATATTTTAGTGTGTGTGTTTTTTCCACAAATGATACCGGTCCCTATATCGCATGGTAAGTGGTAGGCAATCGATACATACTCTTGTATTTAACTGTAATTTGTTGCACCCGACCACACCCCCCCCCCCCCCCGTGGACACCGGAAAGGAGCCTGCCCATGAGTAGATCGATTGTTTCCATGATATCATTATTCATGATGTTACTGCTCATGTATTATGTCACGAGTTCAAAATTAATTCAAAACATGAATAAGGAAACAACTGCCATCTAGGCATTTGTGGAAATTACAACTTGAACAACAATAATTGGCAACTCGACAAAATCACAGGTAAGAATCGGCATATGCATGAACAAGCTCCTCAGTGGAAGACAAATGGAGGGAAGAGTAGCTAGTTCCTGTGTAATTATTAGGATCCACAATACGAGTTCACAAATACAAGTTTTTTTTCATTTGTATTTATTATTGACCAACTGATAAATCTATGATATATCTATGGTAGATCTATACTTGTGTGACGAATATCGTTCACTGGCCGATATCAGGCCGGAAACAAGACGTACCTCGATGTCGTGTGAATGAAAAGGCCGGCAGTTACAATAATAACTGTTTTAATGGCGATTAAGTTCAATGCCGCAATTATTCAGACACGCACACACCTGAATCTGATGATCTCCTGGGCCGAATACAGTTTATCCAAACAGTGTCAATATCAGTAGTCCAACTGTTCAGGTATACGAGCACGGCCATGCTCCACACAATCTTCTGAACAAGTTTATATATCCACTAAATGTCCGTGTAAATAGCCGACTTCACAATTTGTTCTATAATTCTTGAATGTTGCGATATCCAAAAGCACGTCTATTCACTCTGAATGTCTCTATCTAACTGCGCGAGGCTGAGTCAAATGTGGGGGGAATTTCCCGTCTCGAGCATAGGGGGTTGTGTGATTGGCTGTGTATGTGCTTATCTCATCGAGAATGTGGGTTTTTCCATGTTCATGTTCTGCCATGTTTGGTCTCGTGATCTGAGTGCAGTGCCTGTAATTTCCCATGTGCTGAAGTATATGCATGTATGTGGCAGAGCCGGCAGTGCGGGTGCGCGTGAGCTTGTATTGATCGGGGCCGTGGTTGTGCGTGATTTGTATTGACCGTGTATTGATCGTGTAGTGGTCGTGTATTGTGTGCTAAGTCATGTAGAGATTGGAAGTTGTCATGGGAACGTAGTGCGCGGGTACAGGTACAGGCTGTTACAGTCGCTAAATATTCTACATAACACCCCTTCATTAATCTGCGCCCTCGGAGATTACCTTCCCCGGACCCTACCATCGCAAAAACTAAACATGAAAAGCTAAAGAAGTCCTAAGAGGTCAAAACCAAACACTCACACACACACTCCCCGCGTGACAATGTGAAAGCACTATATACAATAAAAAGGTCCTAACTGTCAAAATAAACGTCAGCTGTCTATCCGTCAACAGTCACTACGATGATACATTTACAAATACATGCAATACAACGAATGGTGAAATGATATGATATGAATATGATAAAACTCTCCTCGACATTCTCGAATAGAATGGAAAATCATTTAGAGTCTATTATTGAAAAATAAGGTACTGGATTAGCCTTATTTATTTACATATTCACAACATGACCAGGATTTTCCCATGTCACCACGGGGCCGGCATGTTACTGGGCCGACAGTTCAGGGTCGTAGTCTATTATTGCTCCCGTTCACGTTTGCTGGCGGGAAGTGGCGGGGCCGCTGTAATATAAGATTGACAAGTTCACTGGGTCGACTATAGTAATAGTCCGAGTGTATTCAAAGTCGACTTCTGCCATGTTTTCTGAAGTATGGCATTACATTTGTACGAATCCGATCTCACGCAGTGTGTCATTGTTCCAAGTGTGTAAGCTGCAAGGCGGGGCCGTCGTCAAGGAAACGCGGGTGCAATCCATCGTCGGCCTACTAGGCCGGTCCTTTATGACAGTAGGGGGGTCCTAATACTGTCCAGATTTCCGTCTGCCGTCCCCTGGAAAACACACTCCAAGACATGTTCTGATTGTACTGTTCGACTGTTCATTTTTACTGGGCTCTTTTTGCCCGACGATTCTCTATAGTCTTTATCATGGAAAAGTTTATGTGGGTGCTGAAAACAGCTTCGGAGTCTATCTGCGCTCGTGTATACCTTCTTAACTAGTTCATTAGTCGTTCCTTTTCTCTACAAATTAGCGCACAATGAACTAGCAGGGTCGAATTGTTATTTCACAGGCGACACACGGTTATTACAGGCCGAGATATGAATATCAATCACTCACAGGGGCGGACATCGCTTGTTCACAAGACGACGGGGCCGCAAATATTGTAGTGGTCGAACATGTAATGAACTGGGTCGGTCACACCGTGGTGCTATGGATTTTCGTGTGATGAATTTGCTGACAGGCCGCATCTTGGTATGATAAGATTTTTCTGTGATTAGTTCTTGTGCCAATAGGCCGTTCCTCTGAATGGTACATACAGTGGCTAGAGGCTCTGTCGACGCATACCCCAGAACAAATCACTCTATCACCTCTTCGACAACTAAGTGGCCTTACTCACGGCGTGACTCATTAATTATCCTCTTCGGCTGACACATGGAAGGGAGCTTGACATGATATTTTCAGTCATTGCGTAACACACGCGGAACAATGGTACATGTTATACGGGGTCGAAGCACATATCATAATGCAACCAATTATATATATCAAGTGTATATATACCGAAATTGCCTCACTGAAATCTTGTACATGTTAAACAAGGTTATATGTATATATAGATATTGTAATATAATATATTATTTATGAGGAATGACATAATATCATAGTCCATTGAACATGCATATTTCAGTATCAATGAGATCAATCAGATAACTAGGCTGATGTTATCTGTATCGGGCCAGTCTACGTGCGTGGCGTTTGGGTCGACTGGGTCGAGCAGACAGGGGCGAAGCCTCACTTGTTTCAGGGTCGGAAGATTTCGCGGGCTTCTGTCCACGTGGTATGCGTGCCAGTTTTGGCGTGTCCGAACTTGATTTGCGCGATCTTTTTCTTTGTCGGCGTCGGCTCGAGCCGAATGAGGTCAGAGGTCGTGACTGACGATTCTGGGTCGTTGGTGAGTCAGACTCAGCAGTTTGGTGTGAATCAGTATGCCGATCTTGAACTGTAACCTCCCAGGGGTAGTAAAACTCCTTGAGAAGTCCCATGGGGTCGTGTGACTGTTCCGGGTCGGATTTGCTTGACGACTGTGTGGGTCGTACAGGGTCGGAATGGATGTTAGCCGCTTGGTTGTCACCTTCGTATGGTTTTAACACATCCAGATGAACAAGTGTTCCTAGTGTTCCTAGGGTTGGAAACGAAGGCGATTTTATATTCTACCTCAGTCACACGGTCAATGATCCTCCAAGGACCAGTCCAGGGTCGAGTGAACTTTTTTATTCTGCGTGAGAGGCAGATAATAATACCAGACCAGTTCCCCTGGTTAAAACTGGGGTCGTGGTCTTGCATGGGCGACATAACCCATATTTTGCCGGATTGCTGCTTTCTCGAGATGGTCTTGGGCGAAACCGTGAGCGGTCCTGATGGCTTGCCGCAGGTACTCCACATACTCCGGACCACACAGAGGTAGTGGCTCGGGGTCGTAGGTCGGAAATACTAGGTCGACTGGCAGATTACACTCATGTCCATACACCATCAGATGCTGGGTGCATCCCGTGGACGAGTGTACCAATGTTCTATAGGCCATTAACACATATGGTAGGTGCAAGTCGCAATCGTTTGCACGATCGCTGACAAATGCACTCAGCATGTATAGCAATGTCCTATTAAAACGCTCGACTTGGCCGTCACTCTGGGGTCGATATGGGGTCGTACAATTTTTCTTGGTGCCTGGGAGATGCATGACATTGCGGAACAGGGACGAATCAAATTCGGTACCTTGGTTACTATGAATAGCCTTTGGTACACCATGGTAAACTATCCACCTGTTTACCAAGATGTCAGCAACATTTTTGGCCGTATGTCGCCGTAGCGGTAAGGCGTCCGTATACTTCGAGAAATAGTCCGACACGACAAGTATGTACCGATGGCCTCTTCCGGTGACTTTATGAGTGTCTAGAATGTCCATCGCTATCCTGTCGAACGGGGCTCCTGTCGGCAACTGTGTGAGGGGCGGTCTTTTTGGGGTCGCGGGCGACGTCCAGCGCCAAGCCGGGCCAGTAGAAATGGTGCCTGACTCTTTCTATGATACGCTGTATGCCGAGATGTCCGACAATTTCCAGGTCGTGAAGTTGGTGCAAAACTTGAGTTCTGAGTGCGGCAGGAAGCACGGTTTGCACCACAGTTCGTTCAGCAGGGTCGGGTTTTGTGTTCCGTACCAGTACTCTGTCTTGTAGCGCCAGGAGATTCCAGCGGGAAACAAGTGTCTTTACCTCCTCTCTGTGGCGTGCAACTTCTCTCGAGTCTGGTTTTGTGCCGGCTAGTATCCATTGACACACTTTTCCGACACTGGGGTCGGCTTGCTGTGCAGCGACAATGTCCTGGGTCGTATAGTCCGATAACCACTTTTGACCATCCAGTGTGGTGTCCAAGGCACAGACTCGAACAATTTGACGTGCCGAAATTAGTCGGGGCGAGACCGGTGATGTTATGGAATCACTGTCCAGGAGGTCTGCCCTTGTCTTAGCCGGAACAACAGTTATCCGACGAACTGGAAGTTCTCCGGAACTGGTTTCTGGGTCGGTCGGAGGCATGACGAGTCAAACCCGAGGTAAACCCGAGGGCGCCTCCCACTGCAAAGCCGCTTGCATCCGTGTCAAGGATGAAGTAGTCGTCCAGATTCTGGGTCGGGTGAGCGAGCTTAGGCGCCTTGACGAGGGCGTCACGGAGTCGTTGGAAAGCTCGTCGCTGGGCCGGTCCCCATGTGAATTGGCATTCACCTCGGGTGAGAGCTACTAGAGGCTCAGCGATCTCAGCGTAGTCCTTGATGAATCGCCTGTGATAGTTGGCAAAACCATGGAAAGCCCTGACTTCGTTGATCTCGCACGGGGTCGGCCATTCTCTGATGGCTTTTACTTTATTTGGGTCGACTCGTATTCCTTGGCCGCTGACTATGAACCCCAAGTACAAGATTTCACTTTGAAACAGTTCGCACTTCTTGGGTTGAAGTTTTAGGCCTGCCGATCTTATTCGATCCAGGACCGCTTCTAAGTTTGCGAGTGCCTGGTCAAATGTTCTGCCGTAAGTGATGACGTCATCCAGATAACACATACACCGAGTCCACAAGTATCCACGGAGTATGGTTTCCATCAGCCGTTTAAATGTTGCCGGTGCATTACTGAGGCTGAACGGCATAACCTTAAACTGGTACAGTCCTTTCCTTGTGGCAAAGGCAGTTTTCGGCCTATCGGTAGGGTCGACTTCGACCTGCCAGTAACCAGAGGTCAGGTCCAGGGCCGAAAAGTACGTAGTGCCTGCCAGGGCGTCATGAGTGTCCTGAATGTCGGGCAAAGGATATGAATCCTTGCGTGTGACGTCATTCAGGAGCCAATAGTCGATGCACAATCGTACTTGGCCGTTCTTTTTGCGCACGAGCGCCACCTGTGAGCTCCAGGGCAAATCAGACGGCTCAATACACCCCCAGCATAGCATCTTGTGGATCTCCTCGTCGATGATGCTTTGCTGGGCCTGGGGGACGCGTCATTGTCTTTGTCGAATCTGGGCCGAGGTGCCAGTGTCGATCCTGTGTTGGACGACTTGAGTTCATCCCAGCTGTCCGTCTGGGCTCATAGACGAGTCTTTGTATTGGTGGACAAGGTTGGCGCAGCGCCGGTTCTGCTCTGGCACGAGTCCAGCGCGATCCACCATTTCTTGCAGGTATGACGGCAGGTCGCCATAGTGACTAGCGTTCACCGTGGATGGTTCGGGCTCCTCTCCTGGTTTTGGCCGAGCTCCGACGACGCTCTCAATCGGACTGGCAATAGCAACAGGGTCGGAACGAGTCAGTGTGACGCCAGTATCTGCAGGGTTGACTACAGTCACTTTCACACATTGCCGATTCAGGGTCGTTAACGTTCGACCCATGACAAGGTCGGTGTCTTCTGGGAAGGTCGTCAATGGCTGGATCATTCGCGGGTGTTGACGAAACAGAACCAACTCAATGATTGCTTCGCTGCATGCAGGGACTGTGACGGCTCGGCACACGGCCATTCGAACAACATTGGCCTCAATGTCTTTGTGCGCAAACAGGATTCTCTATTGACCTGTATATTCCCTTCGCCATAGTTCACCACAGCGTTTGCTTGCCGGAAAAAGTTCATGCAGAGTATCATGCCGTCATGAATGGCAGCCACACAAAATGTTACTGTCAGATGGTTCGTTCCGACCTGTATTGGTAGGTCAATTAGTCGATCAATTGGGCTTGACGGACCATTGACGTCACGGTTGGTGGCCGACTTGGGTCGTAGATGTTGCTGCTCGGAGGGGACGTGTCATTGCAGATCACGTCTGAGCAGGGAGATCTGCGCTCCGGAGTCGAGAACTGCTTCCATTGTCTTGTCTCCGACAAGTACTGACAACTTCCAGCATTCCTGTGCAGCTCGGGAGTTGTCAAGGACGAGCAGGACCGTGGGGTCATCTGGCGGTGGCTTGAAGAGTGTATGGAGTGGCGGAAGCTTAGCCTCTGGTCCGGTTGGGAAGGCGTAAAACCCACCGTCGTCGGAAATCCCCTCGATCTTGGACATGCTGTCGGTCCCGGTGCCATCAGCAGTCGGGGGCGACACCCCTTCAGGATGACGATTTCCGCGTGGGAGCGGTGCTGACACCCCTTCCTGAGGAGAAGCCGCCGCTGGGGTCAGTACGTGACATTTGGTGCACACCCCTTCAAGGAGCTGAGGTGTGGGCTGGGCCGGCTGTGGGGTCGTAACAGGCAGTTGCACCGGTTTGGTCGTCATGGCAACCGCAGGTGTGGAGCGGGAGACAGTGTCCTGGTTTCTGGGAGGCCCTTGCTCCTCAGCACCTTCCTTTACTGGTTTGACGACTGTGTTGGAGGCACTGGTGGGGTCGATTGAGGTTGGTTGCCAGTCTGGTTGGGTACTGACAATACTTGAGCAGTCTTAGTGGAACCACTAGGTCGGAAGGTTAGTGGTTTCATGCCGTTACGCACTAACACATCCTTGAGCCGAAAACATCGCAGCCAGCGATGGCCGGGCTTCTTGCAGAAAAAGCACAAGGGTGGTCGTCCAGGTTGCGGGGGCCGATCACGTCTCTGGTTGGGGCCGTAGCTCGCAGGACCAAGTAGATGGCGTCTTCTCCTCATAGTCCATTCTCGTCACTAAGGACGCACTGAAATGCTTCAGCCACCCACTCGCGTGAGCAAGATAGCACAGAGTGTTCATCACATCCCTGCAAGCCGGTAGTGCCGCTGTTGGCGGGGTCGTAGTAGGCTGCAAGATTTTCAGGGATTGGAGTATCCCACTGATTTATTTGTCCCATGGCACAATCAACACGTTCATCATCAGCGTATCCGCTCGCTGAGATGTCGGCACGGCGTGTGCCTCGATAATGGTCTCTATGTGTCCGTTGTTGGCGACTCTCAGCCTTGAGGATGGCCGTTAGTGCGTCACTGTAACTAGCAAAAGTGAACACACAAAGTTTATCGGCAATGGGGTCGGGTTGGCCATTTATGAACTGTGATATCACTGTTCGTTGCCGAGATTCTGGAGTGACGTCATCAAAGACTTGCTCAGCCAGAGCTTGAAGCCGTTCTAGATAGTGCTCTGTGTCCTTCTTCCGTTCTCGTTTGAGGAACGGGAAGTCGTCACGCTTGGATTGCCGACGTGGCATGGCTCCCAGCCCTATAGAAGTCGGTGACGGAACTCCTCCCAGGGTGTCTCTACTGGGATGTTCAGGGCTAGCGCTTCGGCGCGGCCGCGCAGCGTGCTCCTGAAAGTCGTCGTCTTGTTGAGGTCGGAGTATGTGAAGGCCGCAGTGAATTGCTCGAAGCTCCAAATATACTGGGTGAGATTGGCTTCTTGAAGGTCGCACGCCATTGAGTCGTTTTAGCCATTGATAACGTTTGGGGGTCAGACGTGAGTCTCTGGCGCGCGGGTGTGTTAGCGTTCACCACAGTTGGCGCAGTTGTGATGGGATGGCAGCCGGAGCAACTGGGGTCGTAGTGATCGGAACTGTCGGGGTCGTGTGAGTGGGGGCGACGGGTGCTGTCGTCACGGAGACGGCAAGCAAGGCGGCGGGTGGTACCGGAGCGTAGCCGGGGTCGTGTGGTGTTTGTATGACAGGGGCCGTTTGGCTGTATTGTGGCGACACCCATGGTACTCCGTTTGAGGGTGGGATTACATCCAGTGGTGGACATCGGTATACTGATCCGTCTGGGGCCACACTATGGTACACAACTCCATTCTGAGCACCGCTACATCTGATATCTGCTATTCAGTTCGGAACGCCACCATATCCGGTTGGTGGGTTCGCACAGCCGACATGAGGGTGATAATATCCAACAGCTGCTACTCCATTTTGGACACCGCTTACCCCGCCAGGGTATCCGACTGGCGGAACACCATATCCGGTGGTGTATCCGACTGACTGAAAGATCGGCTGTCCGATCATGGGCACAACACTTTCTGCCAGAGCAGACACAACTTGATCTTACGACGGAGCGACGTGCGACTGTTCTTCGATAGTCGGCGGTGGTTGGCACGTGAGCGCGTGTATCGGAGGTCGACTTCTCTATCTAACTGCGAGGGGCCGAGTCAAATGTGGGGGAATTTCCCGTCTTGAGCCTACAGGGTTGTGTGATTGGCTGTGTATGTGCTTATCTCATCGAGAATGTGGGTTTTTCCATGTTCATGTTGTGACATGTTTGGTCTCGTGATCTGAGTGCGGTGCCTGTAATTTTCCATGTGCTGAAATATACGCATGTATGTGGCAGAGCTGGCAGTGCGCGTGAGCTTGTATTGATCGGGGCCATGGTTGTGCGTGGTTCTACATGTATTTATTGATCGTGTAGTGGTCGTGTATTCTGTGCTAAGTCATGTAAAGAGTGGGTGTTGTCGTAGTGCGCGGGAGGGACGGGCCGTTACAGTCGCTAAATAATCTACACCTAAAACATTATCAGGTGAAATATTATTATTTGGTCGGTGCATATACGAACATCAAGCACAGATCATACTACCTGGGGCTTCACTTGGCACCAATCTCCATGACGGTGGTTGTTGTATTCACACATCCTCAACTCATCCGTCCTGGCCCCACACCAAACTTTAAGTTTTTCTGTTGTGATGTTTGCTCTAGTGGCACTAACCTGATTTAAATCAAGTAGCACACACGGAATATAATTATATTACTAGTAACAGTGATTATTTGACTGCAGGTTGACTTTCTTTCTTCTCGGGTGGATGAGTGTCGATTACACACATATCAAGTATCACTAATGTGTCATTATCAATGCTCTAGGACTTAGCTCTTTCATCCATATCTCCATATCTCGTAATATAATGCGAGTAGTAGTATGCATACTAGTAGTTATAGTATTACGTCTGGATGTCCCTTCTGTGTGCATTATATACATCGCACTCAAGCTAATCTACCTCTGCACCAAATTCCTCAAATAAATGTACCAGTGTTCTTGTCACGGAATCAGTTCTCCAACTCATCTCAACACTGTCCAGATGCATTGTACGGTTGTGAAATCTTAGCCTTTGCGACTTGGGAGATAGTTATCTGGTTTGGCTTTGTTTTCATTTTGACAATCTTTGCTATTAGCATCATCAAAAAGTCGATGTAATGATACTTACAAACATAGCCTTTTACCAACATCGCTAACCACGAAGTGGCTAGGCGCTATGTTGCTTATGTTTCCTCAAATCCATTGAGCCAAGGGAATGCAACTATGGCGCCGCTAATAGGCCCTACTGCTTTTTGGCTGAAGCCGTCTGAATAGTTTTGTATGTTAGGGGGCTTGGGGTGGATTATACCAATGTACGACCCATTCGCACTAAATCTTAGCACCATGATTCATACATGTACTTGTGGGCACAATAACATAGTTGTAAACAGCTCATTCAATTTACTATTCCGATTGACTTTCATTTCAATGTCGCTTTTGTCATTTCAGTTTTTGCCACAAATCAAAGTATGACTGCAAGCGCAAGTTACAGGTACTAGTACTGGACCTACAGACAATCAGGCGATTTTAGGACACTGCAACAAGTAGATTTGAGATGCAAAGCCTGAAAGAGAGTGTCACTCGGGTAGCCATCGGCATGCGTCAATAATACCAGTGAGCAGAAAAAAAGGAGAAATAGCATAATCTGTATTGAGTGACTACATGTGCAGATATAGTGTGCTAATATCACATCATGACTCATTCTGACTGTCAAGGTTATACATTGTTGTGGCATTATACAACTGAGTAGTTACACAAAATCTTATTTTCACTCCTGATTGTCCAGTCAGTATATGTCAAAAATTGGCCAAACCCACCACAAATCTCAAAAGAATTTATTTGTACGGCATTTGAACTAGAAAAGCCTCTAAAATTACATATACAAAGTCCTTCTGAATCCAATATGTGGAAGAATGTCAAATTTGAATAAATCCAATATGGGCGCCACGAGAATAAAAATCAAATGTTTTGACGGAGTTTGCTACCAATCATATACTTATAAGGACTGGTTCATGTCGTGTTGTATAAGTCATAATTTTTTAGCTCACTTTTTATAACATGATAAATGTGACAAATAATGATCCCAAACGAAACTTAGTGAATAGTGGAGACATTCTGTTGCAAGTGATTTTTTGGCAATGTTCACTAAAAGCGTTTACTTTTGCATTTCAGAACAAAACGAGACAATCATAGATTGCAGACCCTCGCCCTTCAGATTTAGTAACTAAAATTAGGTGATAATTGAGAGTTTTGGTCTTAAGACCATCGGTTGTACGCCATACGATTGGGAATTGGCCAAAGAAAAATACAAAAACAAGTTGAACATTTAATATTGATTAGAACCGGAGTTATAGCCAATTATGTGATTTTCTTTTTTCCGTTGCCATGGCAACCGTTTTCACCCGATTTTGGCAAAATTTCAGAGAGACTGAACAACCACCATAGCACTCTTGCCCTAGGAATTTCAAATCGATCGGATCGTTTGCCTTTGAGTTATGAGCACAGACATTCGCACTAAAACGTCGCTGGCCAAAAAAAATCGAAACCGTGACCCCCAATTTTTCGACATCGGGCGATAATGGAGAGTTTTGGTCATACGGCCACGGGCCATATATCAGAGGAACAGGAATTGGTCATAAAAAATACAAAATTAGTTAGAAAAAAATTATCTTGATTAAAACCGAAGTTATGGTCATTTATTGATTATTACATTTTCCGTTGCCATGGCAACAGTTTTTGTCCGATATTGACCAGATTCGAGGAGGTCCGAGCCACTGAGATACCGTTTCATCCCTATCAGTTTCATGTTGATCGGACCATTCTCTTTTGAGATGTGCGCGCGGACAGACAAACAAACAAACAGACATACAAACGGACAGACCCAGTTGCAATACCCTCGCCCCCCTATGGGGCGAGGGTAATGACATTGGACTTGGGATGATCTGATTGATTGGGTTGTGTGATCTCTATTTTTGGTTTCACATGCTCTGCCAGATTATGCCAAGATGCATTAGGATAAAATGCCTCAGGATAAGGTTTATTTGCTTGGTGACTTAAAATTAAAATTATTCATTATTATGATTAATCTCCTAGAGAATGAAATGAGCATGTAACAATGGATGGGCATCAGTGTGCATCATGTCACAGACTAGTATCACCAGGACAATCATGTAAAAATGGACGGGCATCAGTGTGCATCATGTCACGGACTAATATCGCCAGGACAACCATGCTCCACACTCACACTGAAAGGCTGTGATGGAATCAATCATGCAAGTGAAGCCAGAGGATAAGATCTGAACACAATTCCAGGTCAACAGGTTCAAAATGATTGTCAACAAACACACGTTCAGGAATAATAAATTTCTTGCTTTCTCATTTGAGAATATATAATATAGTAATAACTTTTTTTCTGAAACTTAGAATTGTGTTTTTCTTAAAGGAATGGCCTCGGTTCACCTAAAAACACCCCTGTCTTGTTTCAGGAATATATGTGTTCAATTCGAGAAAATATTGCATATCTATTCGATTCGTAGTATTCATATACCTGAACACGGAGTCGGCTGTCCTGGCTCAAAGATCAACTCTTGGCTACAGTGCAAGGTTAATCGATGAATCATATGATTGAAATTGTTGTAAATTCATCTGAAGATGACATTCTTCGATAGCTTCCGCTCTTCAGCCATTTGATATCAGTTTGGCTGTACCACGATGTGAACAGACTGGTGTCCCAGACTCGAAAGGCGATGGCTCCCGTGAGTAAAAGCTGATGTTTTTACCGAATTTTGTTTATCATTGAAAAACAAGCAGGAACTACCAGATAACAATGTGCATTGTTCCAACACCGCTTCTGAACACTTTTAAGTAATCACGTATTTTGACCACCAAGGTCTGAGTTCAGCTTAAGAGCAACCGAAGCCACAGAAAATTACCTTTATTTCAACAAGCGTATATATCAATTGTAAACACCAATTACATCAGTTAACCACATATACTTTCAGTAAACATGCACTATACCTAGCCGAACAATATTGTAATAATATATACATGATCCGTCAGTGTTCTGTTGTGTAC
Source organism: Terebella lapidaria (assembly GCA_949152475.1). NCBI lineage: Eukaryota > Metazoa > Annelida > Polychaeta > Terebellida > Terebellidae > Terebella > Terebella lapidaria. Next base: position 20,330,648 of record OX424564.1, on the reverse strand, counting down.
TTATGGACACGATGATTGGAGACACATTTTTATACTGGATCAATACATATTTGTACCGTAGTATAAGAACGTCACAATTAGAGTGGTGCAAATTGGTGACGATTGTAGATATGACATTAACACATGTATATGTTCGAATAATAACTATATTATAATGCATGAGTGAAAACGATATACTAGAGAATGTCATATGAATGACCGGAGATAGATTACAGTGTAATTTATTGAGTAAGCACTCACGATTTGTATTGCATGAGAATTTGATACCATTTCATATGAACAAAATACGTTTCTAATTCACAAGCATATTATTCAGTGTATTTTCTGTTGAATTCATTTCAGTGATATTGACAATTCATCAGACCACCAGTAGCCTTATTGAATCACTTCACTAGCTGGTATAGATCACGTGGGCACTTCAGTAAGTACAGTTGCCCAACGCCTGACGATGGACCAATCATCGTGGAATATAGATTAGGAATGGTGCAGTTACTGGGATACATTATACACAGGCTCTTTTTCAACATTTTGACAGTACATTTCACAACGCCAGCCCTACTCCGAACATATCCACTGACATATTTCCACACTTCCTCCCCCACCACCTCCTTACTGCTCAGACAGCAATAAACTATTGAACCATGCATGCTGGTTTGTTAGACTAGTTAATCTACACAACACACTGTGTATGTGGGATCTTTGATCTCATCTGACTGTGGTAGATTACTTTCTGACATGGTCTTGTGGTATAATTATGTCACCTTTCATTCTCAAATTTCGGACTCGTATCTGTGAGTTAATCACTTGAGTTGATTTCCTGCCCTAGAAGATATGTTTTGATAATATGACCAAAATAAAAAAATTATAACATAGATTATATCAAGCAATATTTCCCAAGTATTTCTGCATATTATCTATTGGTGTTTCATAGTTGTTGAATATGATGCTGATTGCCACTTCGCAATGAATGTTTTTGAGATAAATATTCCCAATATTCTTCTGCACATGATATCACAGCACAAAATTATGGCGAAAGTTTTTGTGAATGTATTCATGAATACTTCCTTAAGTATTTGTAGTCCTATTTGAATACATTTGAAAAAATATTTATTCATAGTCGTATTTAAGGAAAAGTGAAGTGTCCATATCTGAATACATTTTAAGTATTCTGGTGACATGGTCTGAATATGTCGAAAGTTTTTGTGTTCATGCATACTTCCATAAGTAATTGTAGTCCTATTTGAATACATTTGAAAGATATTTATTCATGTTCGTATTTAAATAAAAGTGAAGTACTTTTCAAATATTCACTGAATATCATTCAAAATGGTGATTCTTCGTTGAGGTTCCACAGTGAAATTGCGTATATGCAATAGTCAGCCATCAAAAAATATCAAGTTCACAATTATATTACGGAATCGTATAAGACAAATGTTCTGCTTGTATTTTGCTATTTATTCAACCAATAAACAAAGAGACACTAAGGCGCTAATTATGACAACGGCAAGGGTGTATCTTTTGTTTGTGCCTCTTCCAATATTCTCCTTGTTAAAACATCTGATACATTGAACAGGAGATAACGGGCCAAGTACCGATCTTTCCACTCCTGAAGTCATTCCGTGTCATATTCAATGTCCATGGTTTGAAGATACGCCCAGAATGTAAGCTCTTCTGTACACCTCTGGCCCCCACAGCAATGTTCTGAATGAATTTAGCTCAAAATATACAAGTCTAACTGTGAGCTCATAGGAAAAGTACTTGTTTAATACTGATCTAAGCCCTATACACATCTATGTGTGATCTGTACAATGGAATCAATAGGTCTCCTATACTATCCCATCAATTTCTTTTTACAAAACATTTCATACATACAAACGATCACAATTATGAACCACACACAGTGCATATAAAGTATATGAATGGTAGAAACTGTAGCCAGTGAAAATTCACAATCTCGGCATACAACACAAGCCAATTAAGAAGGGAGTTTGAAACGTTAAAATATCTCCCACAAGTAGAAAAGTCTGACAACATAATTGCATGAATAATACTAACTCAAGCCAGTTAAGAAGGGAGTTTGAAACGTTAAAATATCTCCCACAAGTAGAAAAGCCTGACAACATAATTGCATGAATAATACTAACACAAGCCAATTAAGAAGGGAGTTTGAAACGTTAAAATATCTCCCACAAGTAGAAAAGTCTGACAACATAATTGCATGAATAATACTAACTCAAGCAAGTTAAGAAGGGAGTTTGAAACGTTAAAATATCTCCCACAAGTAGAAAAGTCTGACAACATAATTGCATGAATATTACTACAACCAGAACATCACAGTGGTGTACAGAATTGCAGCTGCATTCATCATAGCAAAGAACACGAAGAATATGCGTTGAGCTACCAGTACAATGAATACCCATTCCTCTTGTGCTGGCCGTTTGACCTCATCCACACAGTGAAAGTGTTTCGAGGCGTTGGACTCCGCACTGGTCCCATTCTGTTCGGCAGCAGCCACGTCATCAACAGCTGCAGTTTATGTTCCATCATGAGGCACCGACAGGCACATGATCCTTCCAAGGCACCAAACAACTCTCTGTCAGAACAAACTGATACCGTTATCTGCTGCTTTAATATGTATGTAATTGTATTGAAGATGGATTAGTACTTGTGAGAGGGAATGTAAAATATTTGTGGAAATAAATGAAAAAGTCATATTTTGTGTACAGTGAATTTACCTTGGTTTTATCAGACAGAGATGTGACACTTCTTCTGACAGAGAGATCGTAGGTTATAGTACAAGCCACTATCGATAATGCCAGCAGTCCAATACACATGAATAAATACTGTTCTGAAGAGATATAAATACACATTCATACAAATTGGTGCTTGTATTGAATAACAAAAACATCGAGTACGGATTAGGAAAGATGTCCCACTTCAATTAGTGGCATGTGATATCTCAGAATAAATTCATGATGAATCTTGCATTTTTATAGCTTTGAATAGCATGAATATTATTAATCTACGAAGTTACTGTACCAATGAGTGGTATGGCAGGTCCAGAGCGAGGTGTGGAGTCAACTACTATCATCAGTACCACAGCATAGCTTAGCATCAGACTCAGGGCTGCAGTTTGAACAAACATCTGACTATGTAATTTGGTGCAAGTTTCTGTGTAGTTTTTACCTTGCTTGAGCCATAAGCACATTGTCAACATGAGGCTAGATCTCAATAGCATTCTCACCAATGCTGAGCTTGTCTTGGAAGTCCGGTGGATGACAGAAGAGGACGAGCGTCAGGAAGGACAAAAGCAAGGACGGCAGGACGAGAACAAAGGAAAAGAAAGCCAAACGTCTCTAGAACGTCACATGATATATCTAGTGTACGACCCGAAGCCTGGGTAGGTTGTGTTGATGATGTTGTATGTTTCATTGACGACCTATAACAGATGATACATGTACATCAGTAACAAATGAATACTGATGGCAATGCATATCATTGGATGGTGTCCATGAACGTGATATTAAAATCTGGTGAACCAGGTGGTGCATCGAATATGTAATTGTGTCTTGTGGGTACATATATATTCGAAGACAAACCTCCCATTCGTTGTTTTCAAGGAAGTCAGTTACATTCATATCAAGTTGGTGGATTCCAAGTTCTTTTGTGGACATGGTCCAGGACGCAAAAATCATCTCACAAGTGTGGGAGTCCCAAGGGAACTTGGTAATGTCCATCTTACAGGGAACTTTGTATATGGTAGAAAGCACCCGATGAATCTCTCCACTACTCATGAAGGCGAACCCAATTGGTCTGGAATCCTAATCAGCATCCCGTCTGATTGAGAACAAATATTAGGAGATAACTAATTTGCAGATATATCTAACATGAATTTGATTTTGCTTTGAAATCCCTTCACATCGCCCCCTCTACAGCGAAAATGGTGTAAGTCATTTTTGGTGGTTTTGAGGTAATCAGTTTTAAAAGTTTCATGCCTTCAAATTTCAAGTGAAAGCTTCCAAATTCTTCGACCTATGGCGTGAATATCCAATGAGTGTACCGCTGTATTTCACTTACCATCAAAGTTCTTCTCATTCATATGTAAATGGCTAATAACAAAGATTAGCATGACTTACGCCAAAGATGCTCTCGTTGCCAATTTGCTGGACAGAGTCAATAATGCAATTTTGGCGTATCTCACCAAGGTTCTAAAGCATAAATGGCGTAACTCGACAGCTGATGCAATTTTGGCACAAGTCAATGTCCTAGTAGTGACATATTTGGCGTAACTCATCACAAATACTAGAATATCACAAACACTAATTTTGGCGTAACTCAAGATCAGAATGGCGTGAGTGAAGCCTCGAGATGTGCCATTATGTGAATAGGCTTCTAGTTATATAATGGTTCCGAATACAACCGGAAGTGATCTACGAGCAGATAGAGGACATGTGAAGCATTGCTTTGGCATGTCTCATTGAGTTACGCCAACAAATGAGTTACACCATTTTTGCTTGAGGGTGACGACATGTAAAATTTCTTTGGCTCAACTCACTGGTTGTAAAGGATGATGTCTGGTGTCCACAAGGATAAGTCATCAAATAGACCTGTAATCCTCTCCATACCATCAAAGTCTGCATGATTCCATTTCGTTCTGTGATCCTGCCATCTCTGAATCCCAACACAATATAGTAATCATTCCTTTACCACTACTCACCATACGTTACACTGCAATACTAGTAATACTTTGTTCAATATACTGCAGTGTGCATTTTGCATAGCACGAAAAACATCATATTCACTTACAAACTGTTCATAGAATTGGCCAGTGATGAGTTGCCCTTTGACATTAAGCTCCAGCAGTTGTACAATACCAACATGATAGAGAACTATGGTTGGTTCATTATTTCCAGGAACTGGACGACTGAATCTACTGAAACCACCACGTGACCTGTACCAGCGCGTCACATGATCCAAAATGGCAATCGTGGGATCGGACGAGTTTTCAGCATTGCTGTTGGGAAAGGGTGATTTGTTTGTGATAATATGGCAAACTGTTCTTGCACTCCACAGTAAATTGCACATTCTTGTTTAGGTATAATACTTTGAAACAGATATACTTTGTTTTCACATTATATGAGAGCACATCATAGCAACCATATCTTGGCTGGAAAATTTGTATCATAGCAAGTTCTCTTCTTGGTCTTATCGCGAAATTCCGTGCAGAATTTTTCGAACACAAATGCATCTACATGCGACCAAACGGACCTGCTGGTCGTCAGCAGACGACTAAGGATGAATTAATGATCATCGCATTGGGCAAAAGTGTCGATTTACGGCACTGTGTTACAATGGGGCTCGCAATTGCTATTGATTCTGTCGTGCAATTGTACAGTTCGTCAGGGGAAAGAGCTATTATGGCAAAAGTAGTTATACAGGTTTATGGTATAATGGAGTCATGCTTGAGCAAATCAATAATGTAATTGTGAAACAGCAGGAGCACATTCTGCCCTGTTAACAGGCACGTCACCAGGGCGATGCCACGACGCACGTGTGTACACTTTTTTTTCAGAAAAACAAAACAAAAATAACATGAAAGAAACCATCGAAGTGACCAACGCGATCTCGGATAGACCTATTCGCTGGATGACGTTTTAGAACCGTCACACAATCTTCGGCCAATCACAGCGCAGCTATTAATGGTACACCATGTGGTCCGTCAAAAAATGCGCGGGAAAACTGTTAGCCACGGATATATTACCTGGGTAGGTCCAAATATTTATTTTCAGTGCTGCAAAGGGATGGAATTATAGTGCCGGACTGATACACAATATTGTCGGCATACAATTGCGGTATTTGAATTATCGATATTTCTATATCAAGCTGATGGCCAGCTACACTCGGATCTGTTTTATTTAACTTTGGGCAACAATTTCTATTAAAATAAAAGAGCGAATATATATACATATATATATATATTATCTCAATGAAGGCTAATATACTAGATTACTCATTCATAATAGCATTCTTTACATATAGTTTGTCATTAATAGTCACGGATGTTGACAGGACGTGGAGTAGGCCTACTTGCAGACTCGACAATTAATCCGGTGTAGCAGTGTTGTCGGTGGCCTATTAAATTGCAAGTGTTCTCTGATTAAATTTCAACTATGTTTTGTTCGTTCATATTTCTCACATGCATACACATGAGTGTGTGATCCGTCACATTGCAGGTTTCAACATATTTTATAACGTCAGATATGGTCCAAATTTATCAATAGAAAATGCAAAAACGCAAAATTTTCTTGGGGGCTTATGGCGCCCTCCACCCCCAGACCGGTCTGGCTTCGCTCGCTCGCATTCGTTTACCTAAAGGTTTCAGATTTGTGAGTACACTTCTTTTCAATCCTGGTGATGGCCCTGCCTGTTAAATTGAAACACGGTAACTGCATGAAGCTAAAACTTGATAAAAACCCATTAACATCAAGTTGGTGCCATTTTGGTTTGAATTATTATACGAAATATATGTTAATGTCTATGAACATGTCTTTGGTGTACTTATGTAAGAGACTAAACAGAATTGCATTTTTGCTTATCACGTGACCTATGTGTCAGTTACTGCTTTTCAATCTAACATAATGTGTTTTCAATTTGCAATCAGAATTGCAGTAACTGTATAAACGGCTATTAAGCTTGTTTTCAAGCAGAGAAATTAACAAGAATATTACACCGTTACTCTCCTTGTCATTATTATCTTTTAGGTTACCGAACCAAGAACCCAAAATATTAAGTTATCGAACAACAGCCCCATGATATTAGGTTACCAACCAAAAGGTCTGATATCTCCATAACATTGCATTCATCCGTATGTGTCCAACCAGTTGCTGATTATGGTGATTATAGTCCAATCAGCATTATATTTTACAGAAAATAGTCACCATATATTACTTATTAAGTCACCGACCGAAGAACCCGAAATAATAGGTTACCAGACCACAGTCCATATTAGTGAACCGACCCGAATTACCATGGCATGGTATCCATCCATATGTGGTGGTCCAACTAGTTTTATATATATTTTTAAGTGGAATCGTCATTATATTTTAAACAAAATTTTTATCATTTATCATTTTTTAGCTTACCGAAACAAGGGCCCAATATATTGAATTACCGGACCCCAGCCCCATATTAGGTCACTGACTCAAAGGTTCGATATTACCTTGGCGTTGCATGTGTCCAACAAGTTATATATTTTTCTGATAAGTCAAATCATCATTATATTTTGCAAAAAATATTCTTTATTATCCGTTTGGTTACCATCTCAGTTATCTAACATATTACGTTACCGGACCACAGCTTTATATTAGGTCACCGACTGAAAGGTCCGATATTTCTGTTGCACTTATGTTGATTATTATCTGTTAGCTATTCTCGATGCTTGGGTTATTTTGGATCTACTACGACTTGAAACAATATGAATCAACATTTTCAGTCTTGGGCGATAACGAGAAATTTTGACCGTATGACCATTGGTCATTTAGCAAAAGATGGGGGAATTGAGCATAGAAAAATACAAAATTAATAGGAAAAATGAATCCCCTATGAATATAAACAGAGTTATTGCAGCTTTTCGATTTTGTTCTTTTCTGTAACCTTAACCTTGTCATTCAATATTGAGCTGTAAAATTCCACAGTATTATTTCCATTATCAAGCATTCTGAACAAAGACGGTTTTTAAAAAATGAACACGGGCTTCACAATGTGGTCTTTAATCTTAGGACACTCAAAAGTCGTAAAATACTGACCCTCAAGTTTTCGACCTTTTGGCAATAATGGGCATTTTTGGTTTTAGGACCATCGGTTGTACACCATACGATCAGGAATTGGCCAAAAAATGTAAAGTTATTGACTACCGTCCGCTCTTCGGGATCCTCGAGGATAGTCCTCTCTCATCCGAGTCCTTGCGGACGCGCATCCGCTATTCCGGATCCTTGCGGCGGGGCCGCTCACCGGAGGTCGCTGCGGACACGGTAACTACTTCAGCATTAACGGTAACCAGGTAACAGCCCACCCGACACTCCCAGGCCTACGGACACCGTTCAGAAACTGGTTCATCACCACGGTGTTAACTGGCGGGGCCTGGCGAGCCGCGGTCTGCCTCGGGGACGGAACCCCGTACAGTCCGACATGCTGGCCAGAGCCTATGTCACACGTCCCGGGAAGGGAGAGAACTGGCGATCCACAGGGCGTACGCCCCCGAGTCAGCAACTTGTCTCTCCCAGCCCGGGCCTCCCCATGGAAATCGTCCCCAGGGCTCTAGGAGCCCTCTACTCAGAACCAGGGAACGCAAAGCTCATGGCGAACTTCGAGTGCGTCCCAGTTACTCTCTCTCGGACAATCTCCTCGATCGAGTCGCTTCCAGTATATATATAATACACCACAAGCTGTAGGGCGCACGCGAGGTCTAATCGATCCATTGTTATAGTTTACTGGAGCGTAAATTACAATGCGTCGCCGTGGCAACGCACGCTCGAACGGAGCGTGTCAAAACAAGGCCAAGTACGAAAAGGCCACATAAATGGCATTTATGTTTACAATCACCTGCCGCGTGCTTAGGGCAAAATCGCCACAAAAAAAAAATATAGTTTGAAACAATAATATTGATTAGAATTTGAGTTATAGCCAATTATGTGATTTTCACTTTTTCAGTTGCCACGGCAACCATTTTGTGTTTGTTTTGCTAATGTTACGGAGGGCTTACCCAAAGCCATAGTGCTTCATCTCTATATCTTTAAAGTCGACCGGACCATTTGTAGTTGATAAACAGACAAACTCAATTGCAGCATCCTTTTCCCCCTATCAGGGTGAGGGTAATCAGTGGGGTGATTGAGAGAGCCACACGTCAGATTTTGCTTCGAATCCGATACTGCTTCCGTCTCTCGCTTTAAATTGTGCGGTTTCGTTTTAGTACAAATATAATTAACAAGTGAAATAGCAGATGCTAGGTATCATGAGCAATAACCGGGGTCGATAATCCATATTCGCAGTTGAAAAGCACACGTGACTATTTTTTGGATTAAATTTTGTTGAGAACAGTAGGCCTAGATTTAGTCTGTGCACTCTTTTATACTAGCCCATGTTATAATCTACACCAAATAAATAATAATATTGTCAAAAAAGTGAAATGAATTGGCATCAGTGATATACATGATATAGTTACTATAATCAACTCTGTATAGACTAGAAAATTATGAACCAAATCAATCTATTACCAATTAGTCTTCCCATTTTTCAATTTGAGTATATTGGTGTCTTGAAGTCGGGTGTATTCATATAACAGTAGTATATAAGCATGTATGTAAAATGATTGGTATAGTGACCCCATATCGAATATTGTTTACAGTGCAATTATCAACTGTATAATTTGACAAGCATGATTTTTTTCTGTACAGTGTCCCCATCCAACAAATGGTGGTAGAAGTGCTGGCACTTGCAGCAAGAAAAAAACGTATGGGTTCAAATAGACCCATCAAACTTTCGGGTGATAATACCAGTTTCCGCGTAGATCTTCAAAGTAACTTCAGTAAGCCGTGGTCTTGGGGAGCCCGGCAATAAAACATGTTCTATTTCTGTTGTAGACATATTTACCTATCGTGAGCTATATTTTTGGTTTTGATTCGAAGCCATTCTATGCTTGTTTCAAACAACAACAAAATGATGCCTTGAAGTCGGGTGTATTCATATAACAATACGCAATATATAAGCATGTATGTAAAGTTATTGGTCCAGTGTCTCCATATCGAGTGTTGGTTATGGTGCAATATCAAATGTTGAACCAATTATCAACAGTAAAATTTGGCAGGCATGACTTTTCTCTGTACGGTGTCCCCATCTATCGAATGGTAGTAGAAGTGCTGGCACTTGCAGCAAGAAAAAAATAGATAGATTTATTACAAATCATGTACACTATACAACATCTGATCGCTCACTAAGTATTTACAATACATGACTTGGAGGTATCCCAAAGATCCAGGGGATCTGTAACAACCGGGAACAAATATGAGAGCTATGTATACGTAAATGACATTGATTGTAGAGACACACCAGAAAAAAAACTAATTTATATAATTTGATATGAGTACACCGCCATGAAATAAAGGGGGAAACATGTACATAAAAAAACCCACCCCTTACCCAGACCTTGATAAAATAACACTACAACAGATTTGATGATAACTGAGAGATACTTCCCACGAAAGCTAACAGATGAGTCGATGCATTATATCCCAACCCCTAAAACCGGTAAGAAAAGGATAAGTTGGGAAATGTCCCAGTCCCCAGAAACACACACCAACCATGAGTCCGTCACCGGTAGGTCTAAATGAATAATGAAAAGAGCCCAGCACCCAGACCCATCACTCCACCTGACACCTTTCCCCAGTGAATCTAGAGGAGTATTAATATACGTGCTGAGCAAGTTTGTTTACTAGGCAGTTAAGGGCCGGAGCTCGTTGGACACTGTGTTTATATATTATTCATATTTATCAATGTAAGGCTATTTTAATTTTAATGTAAGCCGATGCATTTCACATTGCGAGCTTCCTTCACATGATTGGGTAAATTGAGCCATAGCGTTGGGGCTTGTAGAACAAAACTTTTGAAAACTATATCGGTCAGGTACGGATCATTCAAATGATAGTTATCTTGGTTTCTTGTACAGTACTTGTGAATGTCTTGGTTTCGAGTGTACGTGTTCAAAAGAGGCGTATATAGGTAGATCATTGTTATTGTATTGAAACATGAAAGTTGCAAGCTGGATATTGTACAAATCACTGAGATTGAGAATTCCCAAAGCTTAGGAGATCGGGGCAGCGTATTCATTATATTTACAGGGTTGACATTTGGTACGGAATATATATATATATATTTTTTTATTTTCATGAATTTCATTTTTCAGTTTTCATTTGCAAGACAATTGTCTTGCCTGGCATTCATAAGCATCTAACCTCATACTTAGTGCATTCTTTATCTTGTATTTTCAATCTGGTAAACACTGTGATCCAGAACAAACAACCCAACGCCAAATTGTGCCAACAATAGATTTATAATTAATATTTTCAAATTTAATATCTCAACAACACGCAACAGCAGATACAAGAAACTTTACAACATTGAGCATTATTGAGCGTCATAATGCCATCTAGCACCAACAATGTTCAGTATCGCGTGTGACCTCCCCTGGCTGCTCGTAGCGCCATCACACGGCGGGGCATACCCTCAGACAGGGTCCTCAAGGTGTTCAGGGGTATGTTGGCCCATGCGTCCATCACAGCCTGTCGCAATTCATCCACACTGGTTGGTTGTCGAACCAGGTTGTTGATTCGATGGGTTACTTCAGCCCATAGGTTCTCTAAGGGGTTCATATCTGGCGAACACGCTGGCCATGGCAAGTGCTCAATCCCCTGATCCTGAAGGAAAGCGGCCACTATACGAGCCCAGTGTGCAGGAGCATTGCTATCCTGGTACACAAAATTGTCCTGGAAGGCCACTCGAGGGAATGGCAACATTGTTTGGTCTACGATGCTTATGTACTAGTGCTGATCTAGTATCAACACCAGTATCATAAATATGATGAATGCTGCCGATACGTTATACGCCAATAAGTTACAGGACCAATAGCGATCATCGTTCACTATATGTCGCGAAAGGTTGACAGAGCCTGAAGGACTCTATTACGTTACATATGCTTCATTAGTTATGCGTAGGTGGGACGTACGTTATATGTATGTAAGAAAGGCGTTTTGAAAGTTCCACAATTTAGTCACGAATTATGGAAGAACTGCAGGTGATAATAATAGGTCCAAAACAACATAAAACACTGATATATTTTTAAAAGCAATTATTCGCCCCACATTTGTAATGTGGTCTGAAAATCGTTCACACAAATGATGCATATTTAAAGATTCAATGTGAAATTCCATATGCAATAATCAGTCATCACAAAAACCAAGTTTACAATAATATAATATAATTAAATATGAACAACTACAAATTCAGGCGCTAACAACGACAAGGGTATATTTTTTATTCTTGCCCCTTCCAACATTCTCCTTGTCAAAACGTCTGATACATTGGAAGGAGATGACTAGCAAGGTATCAGCCATTCCATATTTTGATGTGGGGTATGCAATTGAAATCAATTGAATGGCCACCACCGGTATTTCCCCTCCTTGATATCCGGTGTCAAGATCTCCGGTTCGAATATCCCCCAAATGCCCAATAAGAATAAAAGCTTATCTGTGCACCTTAGGTCCCACACCGTTTTTCTTAATAGAAAGAGCTCAATATACATGATATACATAGAGTTATTTGTGAGCCCATAAGATAATTAGCATAATAATTAGTCTTTTTGCGGACATAAATTCTATACGCATATATGTGTGAGTTTTTGTACGAGTTATTGTACAAAATCACAGAACACTTCATGCATACAAACGATGAAAACCGTGAATCATACACAGTGCATATTGAGTATATATGTGGGAGAAACTGTAGTGAAAATTAACCCTCACGGCACAACTCAAACCAGTTATGAGTTTGAAACGTAAAAATATCTCTCACAAGTAGAATAGTTGAAGAACCTGATTACATGAATATTATTAGAACCAGAACATCACAATGATGTACAGAATTGCAGCTACATTCACCGTAGCAAAGAAAACAAGGAATATGCGTTGGACTACCAGTACAACGAATACCCATTCCTCATGCTCTTGCCGTTTGATCTCATCCACACATTGAATGGTTTTCGTGGAGGTGGACTCTGCACTGGTCCCATTCTGTTCAGCAGCAGCCATACCACCAGCAGCCGCAGTTTCGGTTTCCCCATGTGGCACTGACATGCACAACAACCTTGCAAGGCGCCAAACAACTCTCTGAAAAAAATATACTGACACATTTAACCGTTGCTGTAATACATGTATGCATGCACTTGATTTAAAGATTGATACAAGTATGTACATTAATCTCTTTAATATACGCGAGATGGAATGTAAAGTTTTTGTGACAATAAATGCACCATTCATATTTTGTTTCCAGCCGATTTACCTTGGTTTTATCGGACAGAGGTGTGATATTCTCTCTGACAGAGAGATTGTAGGTCACAGTACAAGCCACTATTGATAGTCCCAGGAGTCCAATACACACGAATAAATACTGTCCTGGAGATATAATTACAGATTCATACAACTTGATGCTTGTCTTGAATAGTAACCACCTATTAGGAACAATGCCCAATTTCAATTAGTGGCAAGTGAGATCTAGATTTAAATTAACGATCAATATTGCATTTTACAGCATGAATAGTATTAACTAACTATGATATTGTACCAATGAGTGGTATGGCAGGTCCAGAGCGTGGAGTGGAGTCAACTACTATCATCAGTAACACAACATAGCTTAGCATCAGACTCAGGGCTGCAGGGTGAACAAAAACCCGGCTATATCATTCGGTACCACTTTCACAACTTACGTTGCTGTTTATAGCTCACTCGTAACATGAACATATTGTCAGCACAGGGCTTGACCTCAACATTATTCTCACCAATGCTGAGCTTGTCCTGGAAGTCTGGCGGCAAACAGAAGAGGACGAGCGTCAGGAAGGACATGAGCAAGGACGGCAGGACGAGAACGAAGGAAAAAAAAGCCAAACGTCTCTGGAACGTCACTCGATACACATATCTAGTGTACGACCCGAAATCTTGGTAGGTTGTGTTGATGATCTCGTAAGTTTCATCGACGACCTATGAGATATGACTCACCAGTAACGAATGAATACCGAGAGCAGTGGGTATTATTGGGAAGTATACATATAAGTGATATTGAAAACTGTTGAACCATATGTTGCGTTGAATATATAATATTGTCTTGTGGGTAGATATATATTTGAGGACAAACCTCCCATTCGTTGTTTTCAATAAAGTCAGTTCCATTCATGTCAAGGTGATGGATTACAAGTTCCCTTGTGGACAAAGTCCAGGAAGCAAAAATCATCTCACAAGTGTGGGAGTCCCAAGGGAAATTGGTAATGTCCATCTTACATGGAACTTTGTATATGGTAGAAGGCAGGCGATAAACCAGTCCACTGCTCATGAAGGTGAACCCTACTGGTCTGGAATCCATATCAGAATCCCGTCTGGTCGAGAATAGTTATGGGGAGGAATGGTTTTGGTGAGAATGTTTTCCTTTTGAAGGTATATGGGATATATCTAGTTTGATTTTGATTTCGCTATGGAATCCTTTTAATTAATTATTGCTCATTTTGCTCAGCTCACTGGTTGTAAAGGATGATGTCTGGTGTCCACAAGGACAGGTCATCAAAGAGACCTGTGATCATTTCCTTGCCAGCAAAGTCTGCAGGATCCCATCGAGTCCTGTGATCCTCCCATCTCTGAAACCAAACACAATACCGGCATGTTAATTATTCCAGCTCCAGCGCTGACATACTACTCATATATTTTTTTTCAATAGACTACAATGTATGTTAGTACGAAAACAAAACAAAAAGCATCATATTAGCGTACAAACTGTTCGTAGAATTGGCCAGTGATGAGTTGCCCTTTGACATCAAGCTCCAGCAGTTGTACCATACCCACATGATAGAGAACTATGGTTGGTTCATCATTTCCAGGAATTGGACGACTGAATCTACTGAAACCACCACGTGACCTGTACCAGCTCGTCACATGATCCAAAATGGCAATCGTTGGATCGGACAAGTTTTCAGCGTTGCTGGTGGGAAAGGGTGATTTGTTCATGATAATATCAACGATCCTCTAGCTACGAAAAGATTGCCACTTCCGTTCATAAAACGTGATAACGTTTTACGTCAAAAATTCTCAGCATGGGATTTGAGCGTGCTAAAACGGCGGTGGGGTCCATATTCCAAATGTGGACACCTACCTATAATGCGTATCAACGAAATTTTGACTCAGCAATTGTGGTAAATGATATGGGAGCAATCGAGGTGAGGTAGGGCCTAATATTTATCAACCATAATTTATTCTCACCGCTGCCGATGATATCGTATTTTGGCCTAGATTTATACATGTTTAGTAGTATGTATGCGCGTGTCCGAGCATGTAACTCGAAAGATCCCATTCGTCTTAAAAATTCAGAGTTTTAAACAAATGACCCTTTGGCTCGGGAATATCTCTCTCCTATGGAGATCGCCTGAATTTTGTTGCCATGGCAACTGATCAACTCTCATTACTGCCAAAAACTGGTGCGAAATCATTTGCATTGTGACTATAACAGAAATTGTTGTATCATTCCGAAAAATTCACACAACGGTCAGAAAGTTCTGGCGTAATTTGGGTGCTTTCTATCTGGTAATCAGTCAATGTCCTTCAGAGATACAACGCAACTTACAAACCATTATATTTGTTGCCAGTTTACTGGAAATCTACGGAAGCCGATAGGTGGCATGCGCGTAAAAACTTTCCATGTCTTTTCCAATAAAAAGCTAGCACGTTCGAACGTGGAAGCATTTAACACTATCACGTTCGCCATGGCAACAGTTAAGGCTATTGCGTTCACACATGGAAAATCCGAAGTTACCACGTTCACACGTGGAAGCACTTAACGCTTCCACGTTCGAACGTGGAAACTTCAGGAGCTACCACGTTCGCACGTGCAAAGATTTGGGTGTGGTACTATCAAATGCTTTCACGTGTGAACGTGTTAGCTTTGAATCTTCCTACGTGTGAACGTTGAAACCTAAATCTTTCTACGTGCGAACGTGGAAAGGTATAAATGGTTCCACGTGTCAACGTTGTAGTTTTGAAACTTTCTACGTGTGAACGTGGAAACCTACATCTTTCTACGTTCGAACGTGGTAGGTTTTAAAGTTTCTACGTGCGAACGGAAAGCATATAATGTTTCCACGTGTGAACGTGGTAGCTTTGGACTTTCTACGTGTGAACGTGGAAGCGTAAAACCTTTTCACGTGCGAACGTGATAAGTTTTAAAGTTACCACGTTCCCGCACCTGTCACCTATGGGCTTCCATAAATCAATTACCGTGTAATCATAGTCAAATGATTTCGACGGTAACGTCTTTTCCATGGATTTCCATCAAACCGGGATATTTTTTAGCCAAGGTGATATACTTACCATCCATGAAGCTGATAAATTTACCATCCATGAATTTTCAAAAATATTAAATTATATCCTTTCGAGCTATACGTCCAGTTATACGACGGCAACTTATATGTGCATGAACACGCACACAAACATGGGTACAACAATACCTCGTCACAATATCAACCTGGCGAGAAGTCGAAATATTTTCAGTGAATATTAACCTGAATTCCCATCCCGTGCCTCTCACGGTCACCAACCCCCATGTCCATGGTCCGAACTTTTTTTCCCCATGTTTTCCTCCTTGCAAACAGGGGTTTAATCATTATGTGAAATTTAATTTCGGGCACCTGCTACTCTTTTACCACGCTTAAATCAAATTGCGTCACTTTACGTATGTAACGGAATTTACGTCAAAATTGACCAGAGTTGGCTATCTTTGCGAAGCTATGGGATCGTTGATAATATGGCAAATTGTTCCTGCACTCGACAGTAAATTGCACATTGTTGTTTAGGTATCTAATGCTGTGAAACAGATATACTTTGATTTCAACTTTTGTGACAGTAAGACGCTTACCATAGAGAGAATAACATCACACCGCCCAAAAGTAAAGTCCTGAGACACGTCATCGAAACCATATCTTGGCTTATAAAGTTGTACAGTGTCACGCAATGTCCTCTTTTGGGTTTTTATGCAAAATTCCCTACAGATTTGTACAAATACACATACGAGGATCTGCGATCAAACGGACTGCTGGTCGCTAGCAGATGACAAGGTGAATAAATGATTTTTTTGCACTGGGCAAATGTGTTTGTGAAGGGGCCTGTGGTACAATGGGTCTTCCGATTGATATCGATTATGTCTTGCTATGGCATGCTTTGTTAGGGGACAAAGCTATTATGACGAAAATAGTTATAGAGGTGCATGCTATATTTCAGTCATGCATCGAGCAAATCAATAATTTCATTGTCAAGCAACACGAGCACAATACAACATTTTTTGAGGGCTTTTATCAAATCATATATCCTCATTGTAAAAATGTGGCTCACAAAGAATGTGTCATATCAAGTAATTGGTATTGACAAACAAATGACAATATAAAATCATATCCATTAAAAAAATTACTCAGGCAAATGTGTACATGTATATGCAATATATATATAATGTATGTTAAAGACCCAATATCTCTCTATTCTCTGCAACCATGAATGACTCGTTCATTAGAGTCGCTGTCTTGTGTACCGGTGGAGCCGTGCAATAGCATTCTCTCACGTTCTCCCGGCAGGAATACGGACGACACCTGCCCGACTGGTAGACGACTGAAGAAACTCATCTTGACCTCAGGTGTATAACGGGCAGGGCGGTAGCTGAAACCACGAAAGTTTTGTTTTGGATCTTATGTTACCAAAAGTAGACATGTGAATGCATGACTCAAGTATTGCATGTCAAATGAGACCATTGTCAGTCATGATACATTTCCGATCATCCAGAAGTGTTTTTTTGTTTCAATGTCATATGCGAAAGTTAAATACAAAGTCCTTGCATAGATAGAGGAATTCTGCATATTAGTAATCACAAAAATCTCAGAAGATCATCTAAGGTTTTTCGATAATAGTGGGTTACTACCGAATACAGCTTTGACGGACTCCGAACGCAATTGTACAGTGTACACTGACCAGGAGTTCTCGTCCAGTTCCGCTCTGCGTCTCGGCACGCTCTCTAACAGGATAGGGTAGTGCATATTGTAGTAGCTAGTGGGATCTAGCGGGTTATCCGGGAAGATTGTGGTAAAGCTGTTGGTACGCCAGGCATCCATCTGTTCATTGTCCACAAACCTGATAAAATCATAAAATATTGCGTTTGTACCAAGGTATTCAGAACGTCTCACAAAATGTGAGTTATTCATAGGCGAGTTGATAATAATATATTTTGTTATTAAGCCCACCTGAATTGATAAAAATGCAATCATACAACCATTGTTGCATTCTAGGTTTGTTCAGACACACCTTGCAGACACCTCGCGTCCATCCGCCACGAGACCATGGACTGTGTTGCCTGGATCCAGGGGCCGCCGCATTAGACGCTCTCGGGCATGGGAATGAGGCCTGGTTCGGGGCGTACCTGGAATGACCTGCTCGCGACCCTGGTTAGATCCCATCGACGAAGTGTCATTACAATTTGGCGTAGATGTTTCAGGCGCGAGAGTCATTTCGACCGAACTTAAACGGTCGTCTCTATGTGAATCTTCCGAATTGCCACGACCGTCCAAATACCCGGCGATGAGGTAGGTATGGTAGGCTTGGTTCTTACGCAGGTGCTCCCGCTTAGCCAGCTGGTCGGGCGTGCAGGGAAAGGCGGTTGGTCGCGTTGATGGGTGCACATTTCCCCCAGGATTACGGGAGTAGGCAAGGGACGCCTGCAAGTCATTGTCTGTGGATCGTCGAACCAATGGAGTGAAATCAGAGGAATTAAATGCAACATCAAGAGTAAAGAAAATTAATTCTAAAAATTAGCCCAAGGGCTTAGAAAGGTTACCGGACAATATATATTTTACATATTAGCCTTTTGTCCCGTGATCTTGGAAATAAGATCATTGGTCGATTCAAGGTCACAAGAATATTCAGCATATATATATATATCACTTCTAGTATGTCCACAATCGATCCCTAAGCTGTTAAGTCGATAATAAGTGAGATATTAACCATTTTGTGATCGGACCTTGAAAGTGAGGTCAAAGGTCAAGTTCAAGGTCACGAAAATATCCAGCATATATCATTTATACCACGTCCACAACTGATTCCTAAGCTGTAAAGTCGATAATAAACCAGATATTAGCCATTTTGTGATCTGACCGTGAAGATATGTCAGCATATATCATTCTCAATATGTTTACTACGGATTACTAAGCTGTAAAGACGATAATAAGCCAGATATTAGCCATTTTGTTTTCTGACCTTGAAAACGAGGTCGAAGGTCAAATTCAAGGTCACAACAACATTCAGAATATATAATTTCTTATATGTTCACTATTGATTCCTAGGCTGTAAAGTCGATAATAAGTGAGATATTAACCATTTTGTTCTCTGACCTTGAAAATTAGGTCAATGGTCAAATCCAAGGTCATGACAATGTTCAGAATACATCATTTATATATGTTCACAATTGATTCCTAAGCTGTAAAGTCGATAATAAGCGAGATATTAGCCATTTTGTCCTGTGACCTTGGAAATTAGGTCAAAGGTCAAATTCAAGGTCGTGAGAGTATTCACCATGTCCACAATTGGTTCCTAATCTCTAATCTCAATATTTAGTGAGATATTTGGAAAAATGTGCCCCATTATAAAGCATAGGAGAATTTAACATGGAAAGTCCCATTTGGGCCGAGTTTGAGCCCAAAATGGCCCACTTTGAGCTATTCAAGGGCAACGAAACTTATAAATGTCACAGGGGTACATGTGAGGAGTGTTATGCATCAATAAGAAGAAAAGTTATTGAACAGATTTTGAGAAAACGACTGTCAAAGTCCACAAATGGCCGTTTTTCGTCAAAAAATGGCCGCCATTTTAAAAAAATTGCGAAAATAAAAAAACTAAAAAATACCTCCCTCTTGAAATATTTTCAGGCATTTTGGTGCAAAATTTGAGAAAGATTCGATTGCAAACTTTAAAGATTAAAATGTAGACGGACGACGGACGACTACGGACGCAACACCTCGGCAATAGGCTATCGGCCCAGAGGACTATCGAGTGCAACAGATTTAATATGTTTACAGTTTTATAACTCAGAGGCCTGTTGGCATAGGCTGCTAATAACGGTTCTAACCAAAAACCTAATTGCCTCGATGTTGCTCAATTTATATTCTATACAAATTACTGCTTCGTTTGAATCAATAGATTCCCACAGTAACATGTAATGTGGACAAATTACTATATTATACCAACCATCTCTGCATGTAACACACTTTTTTTAAAAACAATTAGTGGTGACCCATATATATATCGCATACCTGTGACGATTCGATCATTGTGGAAAAACGGATTCTCATGCATTCTGCGCCAATGATTCAGTTCGCTGTATGTCGATCTGTCTGTTATCTCCATTCCAGGAATGCGAGATTTTTGGTCATAATGTGCCATAGTGTTCCCCGTTTGTCCAGATTATACATGCACAGATGGATACGTTATGGGTGTATTTTTATCTCAATACAAGTCTGCCTCGTTTGATATAGATGGAGGCGACCCTAGGTATGCATGCAATAGTACCTATATGTCGGTAAATTTTGATTAGATAGTCCTTTTTTATTACGTAATATAACGTAAAATGTATAATCCATTGTATCATATGATAAAACAAGAAAATGCAGCTAAATGCGAGAGTCGACATTATTGCTCGAGCACATCATCAGCACCCTGACAGCTGAATGTATACTACCCAACGTTACTCCCCCTACCCCCGCCCCCCCCCCCCATCCCACAACAAACGCTACCATATCCTCCCCCACACGATTCCAATTCATTCCCGTGTATTATGATGAAAGCATAGGCCTCATAAGTAAACATTCATTTTGAACTCAATGAAACAGATACATTTGGACGCCTGCTAAAATGATATTGAACCTTAATAAAATATCCTTAAAAATATTGGAAACTATAAGGAATATCTGCATCTGATATCATACTCAGTAATAAATAACATATTTACACTGGGCTAATGAAAAGACCAGTTTAAAATATAAATGATTGTCCGAAGGCTTCGCAAAGCCAACACCTTGACATATAAGGTACGTCAAATTAAGGTAAATGTAGCCGTGGCATCGCAGACGTATCGTTGTGTTCACTTCATAACACCGAAGAATGCCACACGACATACGCAAGCTTACATGCATGCACGAATTGCTGCACAGAAAATTGTGTGCTCCAAAATACGCGTCATTGCGGTAAAATTTGCTTTGCATTCTGGGAACGTCAATTTCCATCGGCTCCGCCATTTTGACGTTTCCAAAACAATCTCAGCATTTTGCGTAATTTTCTCAAACCTAACACATCGATTTATGCACTATACATCTGTGGAATATTCAAAGTTTGCCATCAATTCGAGAGATTTTATGTCAAGGACGAAGAAAATTCTCATTTGAAGTAGGTTTCTAAACGTTTACATGCCAAAACGGGCGTCGATAGGTTGGCATGAAACCTCCATGAAAAAGTCAGCACATAGACATGTAGAGGGTTGGGGGCTTCGCCCCCAACGCTCTAATGTCAATAAATACGAAAGTTGTACACGTCGGCCTACATTAGAGGGGTGTTCAAAAATGGCTGCAATACCGAACTGGCAGCACTGTTTTATGGGATTTTGTGACGTCATCGCCCTATTTTTTTTTTTTGACATTAGAGCGTTGGGGGCGAAGCCCCCAACCCTCTACATGTCTATATGCTGACTTTTTTATGGAGGTTTCACGCGAACCTATCGACGCACGTTTTGGCATGTAAACGTTTAGATACCTACTTCAAATGAGGATTTTCTTCGTCCTTGACATAAAATCTCTCGAATTGATGGGAAACTTTGACTATTCCACAGATATATCAGGCATGAATCGATGTGCTAGGTTTGAGAAAATTACGTAAAATGTTCAAATTATCTAAAAACGTCCCAAAATGGCGGAGCCGATGGAAATTGACGTTCCCAGAATGCAAAGCAAATTTTACCACAATCACGCTTATTTTGGAACACAAATTATGTTCAGCAATTCGTGCATGCATACATGCATGTGGGCATCTGCGTGTGGACATTTTTGGCGTTATGAAGTAAACACAACGATTCGTCTGCGATGCCACGGCTACATTTACCGTAATTTGACGTATTTTATAAAATGACAATTAAGCTGGTGTTCTGTTCTGTGTTGGATTGCGAAGTCTTAACTGGTATTTTAATTTGCCCAGTAAAGGCATGTGTTAGGCTATATCTGATTATATCAGATGCAGATATTCCTCATAATTTCCAATGTTTTGAGGATATTTCAATGAGGTTCAGGCGTATCTGTTCCATTGATCGATTTTAAATTAAATGTTTACTTATTAGTAATATGAATGAAGTAGGCCATGTTTTTCATCCTGGTATACGGAAATGAATTGGAATCATGTAGGGGATAAAATTATGGCTTCTTTTTTTCTTTGGGGTGCGGGGGGGGGGGGGGTAACCTTGTGTAAGATACATTCAGCTGTCGTGGTGCTGATGATGTGCTCAAGCTCTAATGTCGTCTTCCGCAGTTTGCTGCATTTTCTTGTTTACCACCCTGTTGATTACAGACGATGTCCGTTACTGATTTGGCGTGAAAACTGACCCACATTACAATGCTGCACATGCTGTTGAATGCTGTTGAATGACACTTTGAACCCCTGTGAGACACGGCATTAGAGCTAGGACATCATGCGCACCACAATGTTCATTGCTGAATGTTGGAAAAAAAAATGTTCCAAATCATTGGGTTTGCAAGTTGCATCTCTGTTAAAATGAACCGAAGATACCAAATAAAGTTTTTATGACACAAAAATCATTTGAGGTTTGGATCCGAGTAGCCAATATGATTCTTTCTAATATTGCAGCAGTACTGCAATATTATATCTAATACTGACAACCTAATTTTCAACAAAAAGTATTCATAAATTGCACGGTTCTTCTAGTCTTTAAAACAACTGACAAACCAATTTTCCTTGTGTAAAAAGATATGTGTGGAACCGGAGAAAGGTTTGTATCTGCCTTGTTATTCTAAAAAATATGTGTGGTACATACATCAAAATCTACGGAAGCGTATTACCGCCATGCAAAAATTTTGTTATCTCGCCGTGGCGAGTTACTATCTCGCCGTGGCGAGTTACCTATCTTGCCGTGGCGAGTTACTATCTCGCCGTGGCGAGTTAGCTATCTCGCCGTGGCGAGTTACTATCTTGCCGTGGCGAGTTAGCTATCTCGCCGTGGCGAGTTACTATCTCGCCGTGGCGATTTAGCTATCTCGCCGTGGCGAGTTACTATCTCGCCGTGGCGATTTAGCTATCTCGCCGTGGCGAGTTACCTATCTTGCCGTGGCGAGTTACTATCTCGCCGTGGCGAGTTAGCTATCTCGCCGTGGCGAGTTACTATCTTGCCGTGGCGAGTTAGCTATCTCGCCGTGGCGAGTTACTATCTCGTCGTCGGTGTGTCATTGTATTCCCCAAACGTAGGTCGGCAGATACTATGGATTCATCCCCCCTCCCCTCCCCCCCAAATATTTATTTGTGTAGAGCGTTCTACAGGTCCAATTTCTCATCCTATTTTGATGATTGTTGCATACACATTTGATGTATACACCTATCGATTTTGTCTAATGAGTTGATGATAAAATGATGATGAAATCAACCCTCTTGACACGCATGGCCTGTATGCGCTCTAGGGATGATAATCTCCATTGAATCGCTGGGATTGTGAACGAGTTGGTTGAGCAATGCCTTGACACGATGTAATATATTGTTATCCAGTCACTTCCAAGTAAATACTTTTGGCAACACTCTGTATTTACTATTACTCTGCCTTAGCCATATCACTCAGTGTACAGTAATACTCATGATTTCCAGTATTGGTCACACTCTATGATTTCAAAGCTGTTGAGGCTTGCACAGCCCTTTGATTTGTCAGTTCTATGTTCTGCTTCCATCACTGTGGCGGAGCTTGCCCATGCGTGAGGAGATTTTTACCGGAAATTGCCCTTGATTCTCCCCGGGATGCCGTGATTCTTTCCGGTGGTACACAGCACGCTGGTTTATAGGCATGGTAAATATGTATTTCTCATTCATTATTTCAATTTGGTAGATGTATTGAAACAACCATTTACCTGTGAACATTGAAAAATTTATTCTGATGTAGATACATTGCGCAGTGCCTGCTTCCATTTTTATCAAAAGCCCATGATTTTTACCTGGGTGTCCAGGATTTTTCCCGGCGTTTTAAACAGGGCCCATGATTCTTTCCGGTAGTCCATGTGTATAAAAACACGTGTAAAAATGTTATAACTTCATGGATGACCTCACATGTGTGTAATTGAATAATATTATGTGTTGTATATGTCCATGATCATTATCGACGTTTCCACTACAAAACAAAATATGAAGATGCCGAAAAGACAATTCAACACTGTATCGAAAGCCACACAGATTAACCAAATACAGGTGTTTTACCAAGTACAGGTTTTTACCTTTTGACATTGACGGTGATGATGATGGGAAGTGCAATCCCTCCAAAGTGACATTATAATGTTGGATTTGGCGCGATTATTGTGCCCAGCGATATGCTCCTTCACAGCCCAGCAATGAAGACGATGAAAGTTGGAGGAGCTAACGAAGTCTCTTTAAAAAATTTTGTTCGCAGTGAGATTTGTTGAGCCTATTAAACAAAATTGATCGTTATTGGAACATTTCAAGCTGAGATATACGTTTATGGTTTTGGCTGTGTTCCTTTTATTCCTCCTAATTTAGTATATGTTACTGTTTTTACCTTCAATCGTTTTGGGTTTGCGATTATTAAGTCCTGAATGCCCGAATGGATTTGGATAAAATTTTCTCCATTTGTCCAGTATAATAAAGCACATGACCCATTCTTGTTTGTACCTACTCGGGTTCATGGGGACGGATTCAATGTTGATCTATGGACTCCGTTTCAAACACAGTGCCGAAACCGACTATGGTAACGCGCATTACCATAGTCGAAAATGGCGACAGGCACTTGTGGTTCGAATTTGCTCGTGAATTTATATGCATATAACGTGTATAAATCGAGTGGATCTTCGACAGATAGCGAAATCGATACATGTAGGTTAATCCCGAATATGTGCAATGAGTCACTCGGTGATATGTTAGTGGAAACGGAGTGTGGACAATTGTGTCCTGACTAGGGTAACGCGAATGTCAGACTATGGTAATGTGATTTGTAGGAAATTTAATGACTATGGTAATGCGATGGGGCTTTCGTACACAAACACAATTCTTTGTCAACATAACAATGATTTGAGGGGTAGAATAAAAATGTGTTTTATCACAAATCCATGTAAAAAAAACTATACGATTTTATTACTGTACACAGGTCAGCAACTCCATCAATGTTACCATTTCAGACCTATGCTACCATGATGAGACAAATCTGTGTATTTTACAAGTCTGTGCATTTCCCCATCAAATTGTCAGAAATATTGAGGAATTTCAAAAACGGGAGACAATGCAAGTTTGATTTAAGCTTGCCCTCAGACTATGCGAGTCAGTTGCAGCGACTCGGTTGCACGCCAGTCGCATGAGATCTGTTCGCGGCGACCCTCACTGGTCACATTGTACGTTCGAGTCGCATGTAAATTGACGATATGAGTGTGATTTGTAGAAAATTTGTAGGCAGACGGGTGTTTTTGTCGTGTGAACATGAATCACCATTAACGTAGGCTATGTTGGTGCCTTTTCACGACAACAATCATGCCTAAAATACGAAAGAGAAGGCAAAATAGAGGTTATAAAAGGAGTGTTGGGCCTGTGGGTCATACCTGTGGCACAGTTCATCTTGTTTTCTATCTAGGCCTTTTATCCTATATCGAGAACAAACCATGTTTGTCTGGGTAAATATTAATACGGGTATGTCGCCATTGATTTTGGGACCATGCTCTTTGGGCCTCTGGGAATTTGCACGCCAATTAATATACTATTATGTTACTCCATGATCCACTAAATGCGGATGCCATTCTATCCGTCTGCCATCTTTTATCTCTGATAAATATACTGAGTAATAAGAGGAGTAGGGAACTTAGTTCGAGGCAACTTTCTTACAACTGATGTGCGAGGGGTAAGAAGTGTCCCATTTTATTCAAATATTTCAATATTTACTAGTCCGACGCACCCTTGTCCTTGTTCCTGTATTCAGGGCAGTGACGTCGGAAAGTGAGGGCCTGTGTTTTCATATATTGGAACATCGTCCGCAAACTGTGTTCAGTCCATCGATCCTGTTGTCATCAAATTACGAAGTGTCAGCATGTAACCGGGACTAATCACATGCGACTCAGTGGTTCTACATCTCACGATGTCAGCATGAGTTTCAGCACGATACTACACCCAGTACAGTATATATTTGCAGTTTTAAAGAAAAAATTGCACTGTAACCTGAAACAGAACTATTACTTGCAGTAAATATACGAATATCGTAAAAATTATAGTTCAATTCTTGTGTTATATATATTATTTGAAGTGAAGTAGTGAATGCATTACCATAGTCGACACTATGCGTTACCATAGTCAATGTACCCTTTGACTCGGGCGTTACCATAGTCAGCCACGATTTTCAGTCGCCGATATCTCGTAGAAAAAGCCCATTTTTCTGTAACTCGCCTTATTAATTGTGTGCAGCACAATCAACTTTATATCACAGACTGCTGAATGCTTCAAAATAGCCTCTCATTGAAGTTGTTAAGCTCGATCAAATTCGAACCACAAATACCTGCCGCCATTTTTGATTATGGTAATGCGCGTTACCATAGTCGGTTTCGGCACTGTGGTTTCAAAGTTATATTTCGAGAATCTTCAGGCAATGGATATGGACGTTTGCATTAGGATTCATACTAGGGAAGAGTCCTATTGATTTTGGGATTGATGCATCACATTACCAGCATTTCTGCTAGGTCATCATTGAGGCTTCCTGTATATCTCCAGAAATGTGCATCGTAGAGGATAACATACGTTATATTCGGACCCGCGGCCCCAGGCAAACATGTCTCACTCTGGTGAACTTTGCCCTCAAACTTTTTGCTGAATCACCATTTTGGTATTTTCGTCCATATTCCTCCTCTGGTTGTCGTCATCACCAGTTTGAGCGGTGGCCATCTGGGAGCCAAATAAAAACGCGTGTTCGCCAGAATTAGTAACGTAATCAAAGATAAAACATACGCTGCAATCGTTACAAAACTTGGACGGACCAAAAAAACTCGTAACATTCGCAATTTTTTCCATCCGTCAAAATATTATGAAAAAAAAAAACAATAACAACTGGTGTTCGCATCGAGTACTTCACAATGGTGCCAATATTTTTCGTGTTGTCCCTACGATATTGAAGCAGAACCTATTCTTTATAATATTATATTACTTTTTGGGGGAGCATGTTGTCCGTCTTGGATGGACAAGAGATAATTTAATGTGCACTTTTAAATTGAGAGTACAGAAACTACTCTTGTCTACAAAACATTACTTCAGTTTATTTAATGCAGATCATATCCATTTCTCCACCTACACACTCCCCACAACATTCTGACTGAGCCACTTTGTCGTTCTGTTCGCTATATCATGCATATAAACATAGCGGGAATTTTGTCCGTCCTAAACCCGTTACTTTCTGACGATTTATGAGCAAAATAATGAATATTTTTTTACCGGTTACAAGCAGACTGTTTCTCGTATAATCGATCGATCACGGGGCAACAAGATATAAAAACTGTGACCAATATTTTTAAAAAATACAGACCATCTTTAAAACTCGCAACAAAATTTCCTGAGCGTGAAATCCGCCATATATATGTAAATTAAATATTCTACTCGTACGTAACAATTCTCTGCCATATTACAGTAGCGTTTACGTTTGATTTTACAGGTTAACATGTTTGAAACGGCAGCATCTTAAAAACAGTAATGGGAAAATGTTTGATATTCACCGGTGAAAATCCTGGGCGCTTCGGTGAAAATCCTGGGCATGCCTAAGCGAGCCGGAAAAAATCAGGGGCTTCTGGTTTTATTTCACTAGCTTGAACGTTGCAATAAATACCCTCCAGTTTGTTTTCTTTTGGTTTTTCTTTTGGTTTTCTTTTTGGTTTGAAACTATCAATTGCGATTGTGCCGTAATGACTCGAATCATGCCACGCATACACTGACCACAGTAACTAGATGTCATACAGGCAATTTCACTTTCTGTTATCCGTTCTAGCAATAAAAGGTTGAAAAGGTTTACAAACATTCTCAGCCTTTTCAACTTATGGGAATTCGGTTTAAAAAGTTGCCAAAGTTAGACCTACATTCAACCTGACACAAGGAAACGCGAGTTTCGTATTGTTCAATGTTATCTGGCCTACGCTATCGAGAACATAGCTGGTGCTGGACACTTTACTCATATGCTCCTTATAATCGAAAATAGCAGGCATTATATTAATTTCTAGGTCTAGATATAGTCTATTCTAGATGTTTGTAGGCCTATAAAACTACACGCAAGGCCTAATAGGCTATCATACGAAAATTTGCATAGGTCATATTAATTTTTTTTGTGATCGGGGCGGGCCATGGAATTTTCATAATGTATCATGGTAGATCTATGCTAATAATCCACACCTTACCAATGGAAGCTCTATATGTAGGTAGGATATTTAAATTGACTTACCACGAGCTTTGGGCCCTTGAGCTGACTTGACTGAAGAATATCACGAGGAATGTGTAGCGGTCGTGAGTTTACGAATGATGCACGTCCAATTTTTTTTGTCAGTCGCATCCAATAAATATCACGATATAAACTATAGATGCACAGATCAATCCAAGTTTGACTGATGACTTTCAGTAGGATGCAATGAACATGACTGACCATGCCTTGAATTTATACAAGCCCGCGGACCATTAGAACGGGTCACCTGGTCACTCAGGCTGCATGGATTTTAGTAATCAGGGGTTTCAAACGATTTCATTGGTTAACCAACGCCTGGTCGTCCGGATAATACACTCAGGAGATCCTGGACGGTGGCCCGTAGCCTACTGGAGAATATGCCTACCAATAGAAAACTGTTGGCGGGTCCGGAAACGCGGGACACGCGCGACCCGCGCAATCAATAGTGTTGCTTTTCTTTGTAATCTTGTGTATTCAAAGATGAAGCCGGACTCGTCTTATGATGTCGCGATGGTATCATCCATACATTGATAGTCATTACAGGATATACGGATTAATAGAAATCATTGCTGGTGCAGATAAGCATCGGTATTGTGGACCAAGCAATGAATTCAATAGATCTTTGGTCACCCTTATTAAATGATAGAATATACATGCACTATAAGGCCTACATGTTATGACTAATTTACGTATGCCTATATTTTTGTCATCACATGATATATAGTATTTGCTTGCGTGTGCGCAGCCCTATAAACAATAGCTCACCACCACATGAACACTAGATTCAGGATAACTTTTTTTATAACCAATATAAATATAACCAATATAAACACTGATAAATGACAATTATGCTGAATAAAATACATTTAAAATTACAGTTATAGGTCTGAATGACTTACAAAAATTAACAGTCAATTTCCCAAAAGTGAAAATCATGAAATCAAAATACCAGTATATATTATATAGCCCGGGTAGAGATATTGTAAGCCTTCATTATAAACTGAATAAGAAATGTTTATCAATCAATGTTATTTATAAAAAATAAAAGTAAATTACAATAAACAACATACATTTATTTATTCCTCGTTATATTTTACTATTCATTTATAGGTTTGCTTTTTTTTCGTGTCCACGGCCTAAAGCTCCTCGTCTTGAATGCCACCCAGATGAGAAGTATAATAGAACCTTAATGCCGTATCCAAAGAACCCTCGTCTCCAAGAACCTCTAAAGAACCTTACTTTTACTCAAGAACCGATATTGAACCATTTTGGGGTAATTTTATGATATGGAACCCTCAAGCAGTTCTAGAACCCCTTTGAACCCTTTTGGAACCCTCGGGGTTCTAAATAGAACCATTGAGAACCTTTTTTTCTAAGAGTGTACCCTGTCAATGACTTCGCAGCTAGGCCCGCAATAACAAGTGTGCTTAACGTTAACGGTGTGGACGTCAAATTTGAGGTTGATACAGGTGCTGCAGTGACCTTGGTCAGTGAAAGGACATTTAGATCATTGTGGCCAGATGGTGAGTTACAGTCCTCTAACTCGAACCTCAGAACTTACACTGGCGAGTCCATTCCTGTTGTCGGGTCCTGTGAGGTGGATGTTAGGTATGAAAATCAAACAGCTATGTTACCTCTCGTTGTGGTTAGGAGTACTGGTCCAAATCTCTTGGATAGGAGCTGGTTGCATCACATACAGTTGAATTGGTCGGAGATATGTCAAATGCAGGTTTCTAGTCTTTCGTCCGTCTTGGCAGAGCACAGTACAATCTTTGGTCAAGAGTTAGGTAGGTTCAGTGGCTGAAGGCAAAGATCTATCTTGACGAGTCATTCCCTCCTAAGTTCCACAGAGCTCGCTCAGTTCCGTACTCTCTCAAGGTTCCCATAGAGAAAGAGCTAGAACGGCTGGTTAAAGACGGAATTCTAGAGCCAGTTGATTACTCAGACTGGGCTTGCCCTATCGTCCCCGTTGTCAAGCAAGATAAAAGTATTCGTATATGTGGGGATTATAGTGTCACCGTCAATCAAGCCATCAAGGTTGATCGTTATCCTTTGCCTAAAATAGAGGATCTCTATGCTACACTTGCTGGAGGCAAGGTTTACTCTAAGTTGGATTTGTCACATGCTTCTCAGCAGGTCGAGTTAGACAGCAGCTCTAAGGCTTGTACAGCTATTAATACTCACAAAGGGTTGTTCCGCTACACACGCTTGCCTTTCGGTGGCTCCTCCAATCCAGGTATATTCCAGCGTGTTATGGATGGTTTAGTAAGCCAATGTTCCGGGGTCGCCGTGTATCTTGACGATATTCTCGTCACAGGCAAGAATGAGCAGGAGCATCTCGAGAACTTGAGCAGGGTTCTGTCTAAGTTAGCTGAGGCTGGTTGAAGAAAGAAAGAATTGAAGAAAGAAAAGTGTGCTTTCATGGTTCCGTCAGTTATCTACCTTGGTCATAGAATTGATGCCGAGGGGTTGCATCCAGTAGCAGAGAAAGTCCAGGCAGTGCAGAAGTTTCCAGAACCTTCATCAGTTCGTAACCTGAAAACGTTTCTTGGCATGCTGAGTCACTATAGGAAGTTTTTGCCTAATCTTTCTAACGTTCTTGCTCCACTATTTGTTCTTACTAAGAAAAATGCTGTTTGGAGGTGGAGTCAGGCTCAGAAACCTGCTTTCACAGCTGCTAAGAAAATGTTGCTATCGTCAGATGTTCTAGTGCACTTTGATCCAGAACTCCCTGTCATCCTGGAGTGCGATGTCTCACAGCATGGTTTATGGGCAGTATTATCGCATAAGTTTCCAAATGGTTCTGAGCGTCCCGTGGGTTTTGCCTCTCGTACACTAGCGGATGCTGAGAGCAGGTACTCTCAGATAGAGAAGGAGGGGTTAGCCATAATTTTTGGTGTTAAGAAGTTCAACAGCTACTTACTAGGCAGACATTTTGTCATTCGTTCTGACCATAAACCTCTTAAGTTCCTATTTGGAGAGCATCGTCCTGTTCCAGTTCTAGCATCAGGTCGGATCCAGAGGTGGGCACTTACGCTATCAGCTTATGATTATCGCATAGAGCATTGTCCAGGGTCGGATATTCCATGTGCTGATGCCCTAAGTCGATCACCCTTGAAAGACACCCCTGCTAGTGTTCCTGAACCTACGGAGTATGTACTTTTGATGGAAACTCTGGATAATTCTCCTGTTACGAGTGCTATGATCAGGGCTGCTAGTGCTAAAGGTTCTAGATTTCATTCAGAAAGGTTGGCCAGATTCATGTCCTGAAGGTTTAGGTCAATTCTATAGGAAACGATTTGAGTTGTGTTCAGAGTATGGTTGTATTTTGTGGGGTAGACGTGTAGTTGTTCCCAAGTGTTTTCAATCACGAATCCTGCACTCCCTCCATGACACACATCCTGGCATCTGTAGGATGAAGTCGTATGCACGGAGCGATTTCTGGTGGCCTAACTTGGACAATGACATTGAGACGTTGGCCCGACATTGTGCACCATGCCAGGAACCCCAGAGAAGTCCACCAGAATCGCCACTCTCACCATGGGAGTACCCACACACTCCATGGTACCGCGTGCATATCGACCATGCAGGACCGTTCATGGGGAAACTTTTCCTTGTCATCGTCGACGCCTACTCCAAGAGGATGGACGTCATTCCTGTAAACAGCACAGCATCAAAAACCACCATCGACAACCTACGACAAATATTCGCTACTCACGGTGTTCCACGCTTACTGGTTAGTGACAATGCGACGTCTTTCACTAGTTCAGAGTTCAAGCAGTTCGTTCAGCGTAATGGCATCAAGCATCTATTCTCTGCACCATACCATCCATCCACCAATGGCCTGGCTGAGAAAGGTGTACAAACTTTCAAAAATGCCATGTCCAAGATGTCCGGTGGATCGATGGAAGAAAAACTTGCCAGGTTCCTCTTGGCACATCACACCACACCGCACACTACTACTGGGGTGGCGCCATGTGAACTACTTATGGGCTGGAAGCTTACTATTGCCTACGATCTCCTACGACCCGATTTGCATGCTTCCGTCCATGACAAACAACGCTCAATGAAGTTCTACCATGACTTGTCCTCACGTCATCGCCGTTTCACAGTGGGAGACCGTGTGTATGTGCGTAATTTTGCCAGCGGGTCCAGGTGGATTGCGGCCACGATTGTGCAGCAAATGGGACCGTGTTCATTTTCAGTGAGGCTCGCTGACGGTCGAGTTATTCGCCGACACAAAGATCAAATGTGTATGTCTGTGCCTGAGGAGGACGATTCTGTAGTTCTGCGACGTGTTCCCTCATTCCCGGAGCTACGTGTGCCTGTTCAAGAGCCAGTTCCAGGTGCAAGTGCTGCTCCAGAGTCCAGTTCTGGGAGTGAACTGGAGAGTGCACCTGGGATGTTGAAGTGCCTGTGTCAGCTCCAGAGACACAGGGTGAGGAGAAACCTAGTGCTGGTGCATCGACTCCAGCACCCGAACCAGTCAGACGTTCGACAAGAGTGTCGAAACCTCCTGAGAGACTCTCGTATTGACAAGATGTCAAATGAACTTGTTTGTGAAATTTATTATTTTGTGCATTATTGTTATACCAATATTGTTTGCATTATTATGATTATATGTCGTGTTGCATTTCCAGTATCAAGACATTTCTGGACTAGTGATTGAATACAGTTATGAATACCCAATATTGAACTAAATGCAATGTTTTGTGATAGTTAATAATTGGTGACATTTCTATCATGTTCTGGGCTTTCAAACTTAACTGGGGGGTATTGTAATATATTGTTATCCAGTCACTTCCAAGTAAATACTTTTGGCAACACTCTGTATTTACTATTACTCTGCCTTAGCCATATCACTCAGTGTACAGTAATACTCATGATTTCCAATATTGGTCACACTCTATGATTTCAAAGCTGTTGAGGCTTGCACAGCCCTTTGATTTGTCAGTTCTATGTTCTGCTTCCATGCAATAAATGTATTTTCAAACATAGCACACGACAACTGACGTTTTCCAGAAATATGGAATATAGATATATGTGGATGGAGAAAAGAAGTAATTCGACGAGAATGTGGAATATCGACATCCCCTCCCAAAGTGTGTGTTTGAGATAATTATAGAGTATAATGCGAAATCTCATCCACGAATTACGCCCAAAATGTCTTACGTTGGTAGGAGATACGTCATTTATGCACTCAAGTTACATGTGTGCCACTAACTCAGTACTGGATCACTAAATCATGAGTATTGTTTCCAAGTCACTGATATTTATACGTCTAATATCTAGTGGCAGCTTTCACAATGTCGCTCTGATGAAATCTGCGACTTTTCTGCACAGCAAGATGCATATTATTCACTCTTAGAAAAACAGGTTCCAGTGGGTTCCCTAACGAACCTTAACTCGAAACCGTGGAACAGCAACACATGTACAAGTGAGCGCAACGTATATCAGGTGGGCCACATCCACCTCACAGGATGACCAGCACGGGCTCGAGGTGGTAACCATCACATCTCGTCCATATCAAGTCCCTAGGGTACAAAGAGGTAAAGGTGTTATGGGATTGCCATGAGCATCACTTGATCGAGGGGAACACATCCCATATAGGGAGGCCGCCATGGCTCTAACGTCATGGGCACTTACCTTAAACAAACAAGTGGAGTCCTGCTCGGCTAGGTCATAACAAATTTTGATACACTTTTGAATCCAGGACGAGTAGGAAGTGGAACGTATGTCTCGGTGGAATATCGACTGATGTGACATGAACAATAGACGTTTGCCAGCACGAAGACTTCTTGTTCACTTAAGTTACAACGCAAAGCCCGCACCGGGCATAGAAGACAGTCTTTCTCCAGATTCGGGCCTAAGGACGAAGCCAAGGCAGGGAACGTGAAGGTCAACGATGGAGAGAAGGCAAGCTAAGTTTTTACTAGGAAGGAAGGGATCATGGGGATGACGTGCAACGAAACCCTCAGGCCATCCTCCAACCAGAAAACCTTTGGAAGATCCAACGGATTTTTCCCTGTGACGCCCGGAAGCCGGAGCCAACAGGAAGACCGACTTCCAGGTGAGCAACTTCAGTGGGACGAGGACTTTGGTTGCCGCGTTCCATGGATGGACAAGGTTCATTTGGACAAGGTTCTTCATTTATCTCAG
Source organism: Terebella lapidaria (assembly GCA_949152475.1). Taxonomy (NCBI): domain Eukaryota; kingdom Metazoa; phylum Annelida; class Polychaeta; order Terebellida; family Terebellidae; genus Terebella; species Terebella lapidaria. Next base: position 20,295,938 of record OX424564.1, on the reverse strand, counting down.
CAGTGTCCCCTGTAGGCTCTCCCACGTTCCCAGGCTGGATAAGGTCTTCATTGGTCTCAGCAGTGTGCTAAGTCGAACTTATTTGGACTTATTAACTCCTAGCTTGCACTTATAAGGTTATAATAAGGTTCGTTTTACATGAATGGATTAAAAGGATTTTGACTCAGAGTATTTTCCCGATTTATGTGTATAAATAAATATTCACCTATTTTTTTAACTATAGGGATTTCGAAGGTTCAATATGAAATTGATGTATTTCAAACAACTTATTTGAACCATAGGATACTCTTTTGATAACAATTGAAAGGTTCTATGAAGAACCTGAAATGTTCTATTTAGAAACTTGAGTACTTTGGAGTGAACAAATATTGAACCACTTCGAGGTTCTTTGCCTAAACTGCAAAGAACCTGAAATGGGTCAATATTGAACTGATTATAATTCTGGATGGAAACATATTTGAATCAGGGAGAGTTCTTCACAGAACCTAAAGGTTATTGATGGTACCTCGAAATACCCCCAAAAGCTTCAATTCACTGGTTGTGAAGGAACCCAGGTTGAACCTTTACAAAAACCTCATCTCATAATCCCAAATTTTCTTTACAAAAAACTTTTGAGGTTCCACGAAAAAGGTTCCACACAAAGAACCTTTCAAAAAGGTCCTAAATGAAACTTTTGAGGTTCCGTATAAGCTCAAACAACCGTAAAACGTTCTTTCCAGAACCTATCCAGTACACGTTATATTGTACGCTCAATTCCGTCCATTATTGGCCCGAGATGGCCACTTTGTAAAAATCTCGCCCGAACGCTGAATGCTTCATGATAGAGTCTGGATTTGTATTAATAGAATTAGGGTTAGGACAGGATAGGTATTTATCCTATCCTTTCCTAAATTTATGCACTTAATGTGTGGTGCATTTTCTGATGAATATGGACTTGACTCCATCAGACCTCGAGTGCTCGAAAAAAAAGTTATAGCTACACCAAATTGCGCAGATTGGCCATAAGATACCCTTGAGAAGCTCGTATTATGGGTTCATATGAACGTATATATGCTAAACATGTAGGAAGACATAATTATGTGAAGGGCTCATCTTTCGGTAACCTTGAAATTGATCTCAGATGACCTTGGGGGCTACATCACAATCTTATTGAAGACAGAATAGTAACTCGCCACGGCAAGATAGTAACTCGCCACGGCAAGATTGTAACTCGCTACGGCGAGATAGTAACTCGCCATGGCAAGATAGCTAACTTGCCACGGCAAGATAGTAACTCGCCACGGCAAGATTGTAACTCGCTACGGCGAGATAGTAACTCGCCATGGCAAGATAGCTAACTTGCCACGGCAAGATAGTAACTCGCCATGGCGAGATAGTAACTCGCCATGGCGAGATAGTTAACTCGCCACGGCAAGGTAGTAACTCGCCATGGCGAGATAGTAACTCGCCATGGCGAGATAAAAAAAAAATTTTGCATGGCGGTAATACGCTTCCGTAAAAATCAATACGTCCCATTCTGCACAGATTTTGACGAATCGCTTCCGCGTGTTTACGTTATATTGGGCGTATATTCGCATCCATGCGATATACTGTACTGTCAATATTTTACCTCTTAGTAGACCATTTTCCACTTGATATGTCAATTTAACGTGACCATATAAGGCGATATCGAATGTCGAGACATACATCAACAAGTATGTTGTTCACGTGTATAATTACATGTATGATATTATCTAACATTTATTCATGTTTCCGCAGTGCAATATATTTTTGAAGACCAAGGTACAGTGCTGATCTTCTGATATTATCGTGCTGCTAAATAACAGTACATTCGAGAGTCACATGGCTTCGGTTACACTGTGGAAAGTCGCTTTTATCATTGCGATTTTACTGATTGGGCATTCGTAATTGCAAAAATTTGTTTTACTCGATCTTGCGAAAAGCGATCTTGCGAAGTTCTTATTGCAAAACGATTGCGCTGACCACACATTATTTCTAATATGGGTAACTCGGAAGTTACGGCTATTGTGATGACTGACATCCTTAACCGTAACCTTCAAACAGCAAATAAAGGCAATATTCGCCGTATCAAATTACCACGAATCAATTCAAAATGCTGGAAGTGCATAATATGTGGAAATGCTAAAACTTACATACCATATTTATTATCAAAGTTCTTTTTGGAATATAATGCTAACTCGTACTATCCCAATATTCAGCGTGGAACACGTTAATCGGTTAATATACATAACAAATTTTGTTATGAACGAATCTGCTCAACAAATTGAATATAATTGCTCCATCGTTGAAAGGATGTTGTTATTGATTCCAAGAGATGGCATTGTATCAAGGATTTGATATAGTATCCCTGAGATCGTACATTAGATCCTTGACTGTATCATATTTGGCATTAGAACATATTTGGAATCGACTATGGCGTCTTGATAACGTAATGGTGGGTTCCATAATTGTTTTAAGGACGAAAAATACTGTCTCATGTCATTCACTTTATCACAATGACCAGGAAATCGTGCATATCCCAATCTCACTGCGCCCACCAAGTTAACAATGTATATCATACACAAATGTGTCCTGTGCTGTGCTGTGCAGTGACCTCCGATATAACATGTTCCACAACACTGAAACAAACGCATGTCCTTTGGACAAACATATGTAATCGATGCTGATGCATGAAGTAGTCCAGATCACTGGGATTTACTGGAGTATAAGAATATTTAAAGTGGAATAATCGAATTTTGGGTTTCCGTTTAAAGTGATCAATAGCGGTCCACAGAGCAGCTGTACAGTCACGCAAACGTTCCGATGCGCAAACGAATGTGTCTAACCATTGAAAATCGGGTTTTTAAAATAGTTTCGCACGGAACGGTTCCCATGCAGTGATGCAAAAGTAACAAATATTACTAAAAAATATAGAAAAATATGCACAGCCCGGTCACTCGAAGCTTGTATATTTATGGTATATTATAGCGATGAAACCGCAAATATTCAGTTTGATTCTTTTCAGTTGCATATAGCGATAATATAGGGAAGTTCATGTCTTTGTTCATGTCAGCACAGATGTAAATAATTCGTTCACATCGTGCGTTTTTTCTGTATGCCCAAACTCCTATACAGGGCAGTGCGGGCGCAGCTTGTGGGTTGTAACGGTGCTATATGTTCTAAAATATGCCAGCCAATTGATTGATAACGGGTTTCAGGAACCGATTATTCCACTTTAACAGTTGAACAAGTGCGTGTGTGGGTGTGTTTGTCAAATACATATATATATCGCCAATTCTCGTGAGACATATGAGTGGATTACACGATACAACGTGAGAAGGAAACAAGTTCATAGCCGAATATTCGTGTCGGTCGAAATAACACAACAGGATATCGAATGGCATGTCCATATACATGACACATCTGCGATATACGACACATCAAGTAGTGTGTTTCTGTTGGTTCATAAGTACACTGTACAACGTTTGCTTGTATGTGTGAATCCAACAATTACCTGAAACATAAACGCTCAAATAGTAAGTTACGTATCCTGTTTTCATGCCATCACTTGTAACGTATGCTTTTCGTATATTTCAAAATACACATGTTTTCTGGGCTTTCAACAACCCTCATTTCACCGCCATTTAGGCCACTGACACAAAATGGCACACATACAGTAGGTTTGATGAATTATGACAACATTTTTGAAATGTTGAGAACAACAATGTTGAGAAAACAACAACCCACAACACACTGGTCCATGTGCTCACAACATCCAGGTGTACGTTCATGGATATATCTGGAGTCTTTTGTCATATCCAGCTTTTATCTAGTTCGAATATTACCTCAACCCAGACCGAAAGTGTTCTCTTCCTCCGCCGCCTGTTTTTCAGATACGTGAACCTTGTTGTCCCTGCAGATGAACCTCCACGCAGCACGCCTGATGTCCACGCGGAATTTAAGCAGAACCACAGCGTTCATCCAGGCGTTCGAATAGCTCACGAAGTAAAATGTCGTCTCCAGACTGCGGAAAGTAACGGCATTCGACCCAGAGCAGAATAGGAACAGCTTGAGGCTGTATGGCAGGGAGTTGCAAAGGAAGAAGAGAACTGCAACCCAAACCACTATGGACATGACGATCTTCTGCTGGGCTGGGCTTCGGGTTGGGGTCGGTGCCGCTGAACTTGCGTTGACCTCGACCGGAGGCAGCTTTGAGGCGTACGGGTTTACTTTTAAGGCGGTCTGGGTTAATTTCGATTCATTCGGCGATTGTTTTGCCAGGTTTTCTTGCTTGAGTTTCCTAACTATTTTGGAGTAGCAAAATGTGATGACGCTCGCTGGAACCACAAACAGGCAAACCAAATCGACGACAACGAATTGTCTCGCAACATCAACACATTGGGGATCCACGGTACACATCCAGGCTCCTCCTTGCGTCAAAACATTTGCGTACTCAACATACACCATGTCGTACAAGAATGGTGTGCGCATGGCATACAGGTAGCCCACGAGCCAGATTATGATGAGTCCAACAGGAGGCCTCTTCTTAAAGATATTATCTCTAGCTTTATGGGCCACTATGTCATGATATTTGAGCACGGCTATGGCCGTGGTCGAGAAGATGCTAGTGGTGGACGAGGCAATGCCAATGTAGTGGCACAGCTTACATAGAATCGAGCCCAGGTACGCCTCGGAGAATAATCCTGTTATCTGTGCGGGGATCACGAACGTGGCTATGAACATCCGCGATACTATCAGAGATGCCAAGTAGACATCCAGCTGGTTTCTGCGGAAGCCGTTCTTACGCTTCGTCAGGCCTATGATGATGATAGAATTGAGTACGAGCGTCAACACAATACAGGCAGTGTAAAGGCTGATCCATGTCCACACCTCGTCCGTGGAATAGGATTCTGCTTGAGGTATCAATCCTGCAGTACTATTTTCGTACTCTGACCCTGGTTCATGTGTGGGTTCAAATTCTGGTTCGGACTCGAATTTTGGTGTAAACTCAGGTTCCGGTTCATAAGTTGGCTCGAATTCCGGCTCTGGTTCATGAAACGATACAAACTCTGCCTCCCCTTCAGGCTCGTACAGCGTCTCGTGTTCTGGCTCTCCCAGTCCGTTCATTTCCGCCTCGGGTGCTGGCGTCGTCTCAGCGTACGCTCCCGGTTCAGCAGCCATGACTCAGTCTATGAAGAATACGGGATAAAGAAACGATAATAATTAGATATTATATCAATAACTTCATACCCTCAACCACCATAATCTTAACCAGGCCACATATGGGTATATAGTCATTTTGTTAGGCCATGTATTCTGCTTACTGTCCTCCGTGAATTATCCTCCAGTATCCTCAAGTCAGGATACAAATCTAGCACAGAAAGAAACAACACAAAGAAACACTATGTTCGCCTCAGGCGTGAACGACATGTACATGAACGACACTCATGAAACCACTTGAAAATGTTATGATTGAAACGAAATGAAGATGGGAAGTACGAGAACAAAAAGACTGTACAAATCATAATACTACGGTGGCCCTATGCTGCCAAGTATTTTATGAACCAATCCGCCAAGTTTGAATTCCTGAATGACTTACCGCCGAGTTTGTAAACCAATGCGCCCAGTTTGTAAACCAATCCGCCAAGTTTGAACCCTCATTGGATTGGTTTACAGACTGGGCGCATTGGTTTACAAACTAGACGGTAAGTCATTCAGGAATTCAAACTTGGCGGATTGGTTCATTAACTACTTGGCAGCATAGGGCCACCGTATAATACACTCCATTCAACTCCTTTTCATGCAAGACAGAGATTCAATTTGGGCGTTTGTTTTCCAATAACAGGGGTGAATAGATTGTATTCCTTTTGTAAAACCTATCTGACATTACAGTGACCTTCGGAGAAGAAAATAGAAACAGTATTAAAAGTTTCGCAACTGCATGGTGATCAGCCAATGCAGGGGCGGGTTTAGGGGGGCCATGCCCCCCCCCCCCCCAAAAAAAAAATAAGAAGAAAAAAGGAGGAAAAGGGGAAAAAGAGAGGGGAGGAAGTGTTTTCAAGATACATTATACCGGGTAGTAGCTTTAACTTCTGGGGCCCCATGTCTTGAGCAGTGTGCTCACTCTATAACCAACCGACCTATTCTCAGTGGAATCACTTTATGCCCTTCACCTTCTATAAATAATTCGAAAGCATTGAATGGCCAAATGCACTTAATCCTTTGATGGGGTCCAAAACCAAGTAATATTTTAGGTCATATTTTGTTTCAACTACAGTGATCATGCATTTATGGGTGTTAAGTAATGCTTGATAGTTAGACCCAGGAGAGCTCTGGGATGCTGTATTAGGCACGCGAATACCGCCAGCTTCTGGGGCCCTTCAGCAGGCCCCAGACCCCCGGCCGACAGGGGCTTGCTTCAACTTCTTTAACAACATTTCAGAACTAGGCTTTTCCTCAAAATCCTACATTTGCCCGAATCAGCCATGCAACACACTCTTTAGGGGGATGGGAAATGGACCGAAGGAAACCTATAAAACACACCGCTGCATATCCCTTCAGCTTCTGGGGCCCTCAAGCGGGTACGAGATCCTTGGTCGTCACCACCTCGCTTCACGACATTTCATATCTTGGCCTTCCAATCAGAACCCTTGAGCGGGACCCCCGGCCGACAGGGGCTTGTTTCTTCTGGCTTAGTTACATTTTACAAATGGGCCTTCCCTCAAATGTCAGATCTGCGCAGAATTAGCCATGCAATAACTCTTAGGGGGGTGGGGAATGAACCAAAGGAAACCTGTAAAAAACACCACTGGGCATGCATATCCTTTTAGCTTCTTGGGCCCTTAAGCAGGCCTCAGACCCTCGGTCTTCGGCAACTCGCTTCGCAATATTCCATATCTTGGCCCTCATTCAGAACCCTCGATCCATCCAAGATCAGGCATTCATAAACTCTTTAAGCCCATGAAATTGGTCCAAGGGGAGCCCTAGAACTCACCATTGGGGATGCATAAACCTTCAGCGTCCGGGGCCCTTGAGCGGGCCCCAGACCCCCGGCCGACTTGGGCTCGCCTGCTCGCCGCTCTGTCGAACAAAGGTTTTGCCCCCCCCCCCCCCCCCTTCCAAAATCCTATACCCGCCCCTGCAATGGATTCAATAATCACGGCTTCCTCTGAAAGTTATACATTAACTGAACCGATATCTTGACGTATTTCGTTATTTCAAGAATTATGCGCACACACACACACCAGACCAGTTATTATAATATATACAGTGTATCTGTAAGACTGCCCTCGCAAACTTCAGTATGGTTTCAGTGATATCATTTGCGATGTCGTGATTACGTGTTACTGGCAACAGTTTCAGAATGTTATCGTGCTGATATATATAATTTGTCCTCATCGTAAGATAGATCACATCCTAAACGTAGTTATGGATCCCGCCAGCACCTAGCTGAACAACTTATCGCAGTTCGATGATATGAGCTCAGAGAAACATGTATGTAATAGATCTAGATGGATATACACATTCCTATTACTAATTTATTCAACTCCATAACTTGTGAACCACACTCTTAAAACGGAGTCTCAAATTTTATCTGGCTCAGCTGATACCAATTCCAGAACTCATTTACCACGTAATGTGGAACGATTATGGTAAATCGTGTTATTGTTTTCATTATAAATAAATATAAATAGGACCTCGGGAACTACGGAAGCGTATTAGGGCCACATGAGTTTTTTTTAAATTCAATTTGTCGACTTATTATCTCGATAAATCGAGTTAGTTATCTCGATAAATCGACTTAATATCTCGATAAATCGACTTATTATCTCGATAAATCGAGATATTATCTCGATAAATCGAGTTAATTATCTCGATAAATCGAGTTAATTATCTCGATAAATCGAGATAGTATCTCGATAAATCGACTTATAAGACTCAGACATTTGAAGTACAAGTAAAATGAATATGCATCGACCATAATATAGGCGAGTCATACCATTTCATTGGTTACCTTGGCAACATTAGGACAAAGAAAATATACTGATCACTCATATTGAAAACTATATGGAGTATATATATATGATTAACATTCATTACATTAATCTCTGAAATAATACCAAACTATCCAATTGTGGAAGCCGTACAGATTTATAACTTTACGAATATACCTCATTCCATGTTAGAGAGCTAAATAATAAAAAAACAACAACAATTATACCTTTTTCGTTCATGAACATTTTGCATCTTTCTAAGAGATAGTGATATAGTAACTTCACTATGGTTTTTAATTCGGTAGTTTAGTCTGTATTATTCAATATTTAACGTCATAATGGTCCATCATATAAGCCTATTCAACATAGTGTTTAATATGAATAATGTGACTCGAAACATATTTCCATTTTACTTGAACTTTAAATGCCCAAGACATAAGTCGATTTATCGAGATAATATCTCGATTTATCGAGATAATATGTCGATTTATCGAGATAATATCTCAATAAATCGAGATAATTAAGTCGATTTATCGAGATAATAAGTCGATTTATCGAGATATTAAGTCGATTTATCGAGATAATTAACTCGATAAATCGAGATAAATAAGTCGATTTATCGAGATAATAACTCGATTTATCGAGATAATAACTCGATTTATCGAGATAATAAGTCGATTTATCGAGATATTAAGTCGATTTATCGAGATAAATAAGTCGATTTATCGAGATAATTAACTCGATAAATCGAGATAAATAAGTCGATTTATCGAGATAATATCTCGATTTATCGAGATAATATCTCGATTTATCGAGATAATATCCCGATTTATCGAGATAATATCTCGATTTATCGAGATAATAAGTCGACAAATTGAATTGAAAAAAAAACTCATGTGGCCCTAATACGCTTCCGTACGGGAACAGACACCGCGTTCCATGAGTATGATTTTACAATGTTTACAATGTCTGCAGTGACATGTAGTCCTCTTCCCAGAGAAAACAATCTTGGAATTTGCATAAAACATGAGAAAAAGATATCCTATTGTTGCCATGGTGTTACTCAGAAAGCGGGGGTGGGTTGCGAGAAGTCATTTTGGCGATATGGTTCGGTTGTTTCTCTCATGAATAATCACTGATCACACTCATAAAAAATAGGAGTAGATCAATATATCGATGACCAACACGAGGAAAGTATACTATATTTAACATGCTAACAATGTAATGTACGACACGCTCTGCCATTGAACTTGTCGATACACTGAATGTATCCCAACTTCTGAGAAAAGAAAATGTGTCAGTTCCCTAGCTTGACGTTTTGTTGTCAAACATATTATCATCCCAATTGCACAAAGCGGTGCTCTGAAAATCCACTTCTACAGCGTGATCCATACGACATATCTTTGTCTCGGTGCCATACAACTCGCTATATGCTGACCGCAGACAGCACAGGAGGTTTAATAATGAATTACATGTATCAATTAAAATGACAGAAACAAACAAAAATAGCTTCTATTTCTGGTGACTTGAACTTTGGAGTACAAGCAAAATTAAGTATGTATAAGCTAGTGACAAGTGATTCACAATTAGATTCGTTCTTTATTCTCCGACACATGTTCTTTTGGTCGAATATATATGCTCTGGCGTTATACTTGGTCATGATATTTTCAGCTTAAGCTAGACGTCGAGGGCTAAAGAGGCCTCATGGCATTTATAGCAACGACAGGTGCTGTTCTTATATATGGTAGAGTGGTACAAAAAACCCACACATTTAATTTTTCAAGAAATATTCTGATCGAGGGCCAAGTTCACTCAACATACCCATAAGACATATCCCAAGTTTAGGGCAACAAGTCCGGAAATAATGTCCGTTTCACTCTATGACTCACTTAGTCCGAGATAAGCTGAAAAAAAAACGAAAAATGCTGATTCAACAAAAAATATTGGGCCGAGAGCTAAGTTCAACCAACATACCCGTAAAACATGTTTGTATATATATGCTGACAAGTCCGAAAATAATGTCCGTTCTGCTCTACTACTCACCAAAATACGGTCGAAAATAAATATTATCAACTCGGCAAGTAACAAATGGCTGAGGGCCGAGATCACCCATTATATCTTTGAAACACGTGTGTCTAGGTTGACAAATAATGTCCGTTTGGATCTACGACCCACATTATCCGAGATATGGCGGAATATGAGAAAAGCCGACTCAGAGAGAGAGAGACGAATTGGGCGAGGTCCTAGTTCATCACAGGTGCCAGTACCTCCAAGACATATTTGTCTAGGACCCTGATTCCGTAATAAACGTCCGTTTCGCTTTACGACGCACCCGAGTATGGCCAAAAAACATGGTCAAGCTTATCCAAAATATGCATGTTTTTGTCTATAGTATATTCACTTCATGTTTTGTCTAGTATGTCGAGTCCGAAAATATCGTTGATTTCGCTCTACGATGCACCTTGATTATGCAGTCCATGCCACACGGAAAAGTGTTTCGGGTCCTGGGTCAGAGGTCGTTTGACGGGCTGACCTCAAATTTAATTCCTTATTGATATATGAAAGGATACCCATAACTACTCATAGCTTCATAACTATTGCTGCAATACCACTTGAATAATCGTCCTGCAAGTCAAGAATTTAGAAATTGAATTCGACCTCACGACCCTGAAGCTGGCTCCAAAACGATAGGGGTCTTGGACAAGCTCCGTTCAGAACTTCACAAGTTAGCGATCGGAACCCAAAACAGCGGAAATGAGGGAAAAGGAAAAATAAATAAATAGTAAAAATCCAGAATACAACTCAAGTTGTCATTCCAAGGATGGTCACGATTTATACAATGCTTTATTTACACATCTGTCCGATAATGAACCGTAACATGCCTGATTCAATGGATCCGATATAATTGCTGTATATTATCAACTCTTCACGAATCCTTCTCCCTGATTGGTTCAATTGAACCACGTCTTCTAAGTACTGTATTTTGGATCCCGAAATGGTATACTCCATTCGTGTATCGGACAGCCCAACATCCTCAGCCAATCAGCATGTCTGTTCCTCAGAACAATATACTGGATCCGAGTACTATATACATGTATGTGATTATGTATTCTGGACGGTGTTAGGATAGCAGCCAATCAGCGTACTTGTTACAAACAAGGCTAATCCGTCAGTTTCGTCTCCAGTGGGTTCAACAGGTCCGCGAGGTCTGAATCGTTTACGAGCACGCATAAAATGCAAATAGATTAACTAACTGATTAGTTATATTGAGTAGCTATTGATGCATGGTTAATTTCATAACGGACCAGTAATTTATCGGAACCAAGTGGCAAAATTACGGACTGAGCGACAGATTCAAGCGGAAAGATTAGCAACATTTTCAATTTTCGCGATAGAAGTATGATGTTCGGTAGAAAAAGTATGTCAAGTTTCGACATGAAGTATGTCAAGTTTTAACATGATACCATTTTGGCATTGCAAAAATATCGGGAAAAAACGATGTAAACCAGTGTTCACATCGTTAGGCCTTCTGTCACCCACAAGACATTTTGGGAATTTTATGAGACAACTTGATATGTAAAGCAAATTTTAGCTCAAGTGAATTTATGATGTCCGGCTTCATTGAAAATGCGGGGTCTAAATAAAAAACACCAATAAACACACAATACTTGTTCAATAACAATTGTTTGAATATCTTGATGGTGACGTAACTTCTACGATACGAAACTTTAATTATATACTTGTACAATACTGAACGCGAGTGTTGTTTTCTTCACGCAAACACAGTGTAATTTTCGCTCACCTTTCATTATTGTGTAGACACGTTTTGACGTAAGAAATACATCCATATTGCCTGGTACTCGTAACTCAATTGCTACGCTATCGACACCGCTAATTACACTAATTAACATGTCAGTACGAAGATCTACCAGCTGATAAATACGTGGAGATTGTATCCAACGTAAACACGACCGTCAAATGCCTTGTGGTTTATCAATAAAGGTTTCTATTTTCAATCAGTAAGGTTCGAAACTAATGTGAATGCATTTAACTCGAGGGACCATCGTCATATATTATATGAAGAAGTGTCTTCTGTTTAATCTCGGTTTACATGATTAGATCACTTCAAACTTTGGCCCAAGTATCATATGCTGCGCCCTCCTCTATATCCAATAAGGATCGAAAAGGTGACAGACGGATTAAATGACATCCATTTTGTGGACGAGTAGTATTCAGGGGCAGTGTATGATACTCGGACCCAAACTTTTACTTCAAAGTACTTCAAATTGGAAAACAACGCCAAGTTTGATCGTGCAAACAAATATTTTAAACTACGCCAAACTACTTCAAAATAGTTCAAACTACCTAAAACTCCACCACGAAGTTTGAAGATTGGGGGAAAGCACGATTTTCACTTTGGAACTCGTAACATTGAAGTATGTAACACAACTGTTCAGTTTTTTTTATTACAAATTTTATTCAACTGATGTCAAATTAAAATTTGTATGTAGTTTGATGGAGTTTGGAATAGTTCAAAGGAGTTTGACGTGACAAGTTTGATCGTGTAAACACCCACCTCCAAACTACATCAAACTCTGTTCGTAATCAAACGATATCATCTAATGGTAGCTTTCTGATGACGAGGTATCTTTTTGTTACGGTTTTCCGCACACCTCACACGCTTACGGTATATTATTATTATTATCGACCATGATGAAACTTGATGATATTAAATAATCTTGCTCTCCATGATACGGGTACTCGACAGGCGTACTTTCATCGTGATTAATCTTTCAAGTCGAAGATGTTGGGCCTATAACTGGATCATCCGAGTGATTCAGTCCACACCATCCAAATGTACGTAAAATATAAGTCGCATTTTCTTAAAAAAAACTATGGAAATGAATAAAATGAAGTTTGCGAGAATCAGTCCGAAATTGTGTAAAATTTATCATTTTTTTTGCATTGAAGTGGCGGCTAAATGGCCCCCGAACAGCTCTGGATATTGAGTACAAAGAAAATTTCATTGAGCCAAAAAATAATAAAACTCTGGACAGACAAAAAGCGTGGCAATAAGTTACAAGCAAAGTTGCTGTATCATAAGACGTATCATTTAAATAACAACTGTTGGTGACAAAACAGATCACCACTTTTTTGTGGTACATTGCTAATATGACAAATGACCCACTAAAATACACAACACTTATTGTTGTAACCGTATTTGAGTGTAATGTGAGCAGAGAACATAAAAGGGATCTTACCAGTAATGGACGACATGCAAAACACTCTCTTCAGTAACCGTTATTCCTCCAAGCTTCCGGATGTAGAGTACATGACTGTCGCCCATATACCACTTGACTTATGCCTTGGAGATAACTTTTCTCTCCACCAGTCGACCACCGCCGTACCCGGAGTCGCTTCCTGCGATTTATTGCGAGGGATTAGGTTGCATCTTCCCGATCTGCGGTGCGGTTGCATTGATTGCACGCGAGGCATCTTTAGGTGGGGCGTGATAAGTGGGGTTGTGAGGAAGGGGGGTTCCATTCTACAGGTAGCTACTCCAGCTACAGGTAATGTGTCATGTCCGTGTCTGACTGCCACTTGTGTTATCCATGGCTTCCCACCTGGTTTACTAATGCTTGGGATTGTGAGCTTGGGATACATTTACATAGTAGATACGTTGACTATATAAACGTCCATGATTATCTCGTTACTTTGTTTTCATTATCACGTAACTTTATTTGTATATTGAAATTGTTCTTATCAATGAATCTGATTGTGCGTAGGAGTATTATAGTGAAATTTTTATGCCACAAATGAAATCACACGATAATAGCATCTAGAACATCGAATGAATTGAAATCACGCATAGTCAGACGAAAATTTAACTGGAGAGCACGACGGAATGGAAAGGCACTGATAACCAATCGATCGCTTTACATACATGCACCTGTAGACAATACAGTCAGCGTTTCAACGATATGATCATATTGGCGGTCGGTCTTACGGTATGATTTTTCTTAATGATCGAGATAAAATATGCAATGCTCAAATTCTTGAAAGTATCGACGATGGATTGGCCAAACCAGTCCGGAATTTGCGGAGATCGCTCGCTGAATAAAATACAGAGAAATGTTGCGATTTTTGTTCCAAAAGAGACGTTTGGGTGATAGTATTGGACCAAAAGTAAGTCCCAAAATTCAAATAAATAACTAAATCGTAGACGATATTTTTAGAGGCATTTGTATTATTGGGTGGGGGGGGGATTTTATTTGGCAAAAATTCACTCCATTCCTGACAGGAAAATACATGTGATTCAGTCTTTTCCAGCCGACTTGCTCTATCTTTGCAATTTTGTACTACGTAGATCTGAAGCATCCACAAATGATGAACTCGGTTGCGTCATACATAAATTACATACACGCAGAAGATTGAGAAGAATACACGGAAATGGGGTAGTCATCGAGTATATTTACTCTATACATTTATATATTTTTCGATAATTCGTACAATTCAACCTTTGGTGTATAACCAATTCCAAACATGTGTTAGCCAGCATGTCAGCAATACAACTGCATCATACAGGGGCGCATGAAGTCGATACAGTTATTACATATTCATACATTTGATAATTGAATATTATATAATTGCTATATGCGGTGAATATAGTGATGGTAATACTGTGTTAACATAAGCTCCAATGTCTGGGCATTCACAATTGACGATTCATGAACATAATGCATCTTTGATGATCCCGAAAGCTTCTCGCTCGACACTGTTGTCATGAGCTGATAGAGATACAGAAAGAGCACAAGGGACACAGAAGGTGTCGATTTCACAGAGGGTAGATGGAGATGAATTGGTCCAAGGCTTAATTTATTCCATAAGTGTTTGTTCGAGACCATTTATTTTCCATTACTGCTGTCAATACAGTCATGGTGTCTGTCGAAACCCTCTCACCCATTTTGACAAGTACTTCACGTCGTTTCATCAGTTCCCGTTTTATAAATGGTCATGCAGCATGAAGATCAATCTGTGCATTGTGAGATCGTTACACGTATATGTAGACATTTTACTGCATGTCCACTATGTACTGATATTAACTTGATCACATTCAGATGTGTATACATGTTGAGACATACTAAAAAAATTAAAACTATTTATTTTTCGGAGCCATCTTGACTTGTTCATAATTGACTTAACTCGTGCAGAAATAACGTTATTTCCGCGTAAATAATAAGAGAATCCGATGACATTTTGTGTGGGATAGAGATTTCCGTCAGTGCGAATCCAAGGCGAGCCTAGGGTGCACTGAGGACGAGTCGGGAAATCTGTGTCCCACACAAAAATGACATTTTTTTTCTAACCCGTCTGATCCCGTATCAACAATGACTATCCATTGTCATAACCAACCGAGGGCGTCATTTATATTGATACGTCATACCACATGACACAACAGGCCTGGGATAGGTTTTCCCAGGTCGGTTCACACCAGACAAATTTTCATGTATATATGACGCATTTTGACAGAGGGTGAGAATGCTATTCCCGCGTAAATAATGTTATTTACACGTAAATAAACTTGTATTCTCGTAAGTAAAGTTTTTGGTGCGTAGATAACTTTTTTTTTACTCGGAAATAACGTTATTTACGCGGAAATAACGTTATTTACCCTCCCCCCCCCCCCCAATGACCAAGGGAAAAATAAAAGCACGTGTAGGCAGTATATTTGGTTAGTATATCACCCACGGCAGGAGTAAATACTGTTATTTCCACAGGAATAATGTTATCTACGCATAAAAAACTTATTTCTGCATAAAAAACCTTATTTCACGTAAACAAAATATTATTTCTACATAAGAAATGTTATTTCCGCATAAATTATGTTAATTATGTATCTGTCACAATTACATCGAGAAATAAATACAATGTCACTTATCAGTCGCTCTAAGTTTGAACCTCAATTGATAATACTTCTAACAAAAAAATTGCATGTCAAAACGACCCATGTTGTTTCGAGCCATGTTGTTTCGGCTTCACTTCGTGATATATTCCTTTCTAATACCGAACGTATTCTCCAGTTATGTTATACAAGTCACGGTTACGAACAAATGGTACACATGAAATTGTGTACTAAGTTTTCGTAATCCCCATGATGACTTTGTTTGTCGATTAATTATATAAAAATACCCAATTAACCACCATATAGTCTGATTTTTCGAACTCGTCTACACCTTTCTCTTTCAATATTGGGGGAAATTGGCAACTTCTTCGATTTTCCGTCAGAAATTATTGACTCCCAAGGGGAATATGCCGAGTTATAGAACGACACCATTCAGCATCGCAAAAACCGATGTAAACAAGTAGAAAAACCAGAGAATCTACATGTACAATCTATGCACGGTATCGACACAATATCCCTGTGACGGATTTATTCTACTCTGCGGATTCATCATAACAAGGCTTGACTAACTCTGTGACAACAATTATCGTCACAAGATTAGTATTTTACGAAGCCGCATAGTTATTTTTTACTCAAATATCTTTTCGAGCCAATGATTTGATCAGTTCCATGTTTACTGAATGGCAACGCATCATACTAGTATAAGTGAAAACTTGTCATTATTGGTCAAACATTGTCAATTTACTCTATTTTCTCCAAATACATTTCAGTGGTGCAAGTTTGTAGAAGGCCAAAATTAATTTACGAAGACTGAAGATGCCTGGGGAGATCCAAACCATGACCATGAGTTAGAGGAGATTCATTACATTCCAGTTATATCCCTGAAAAGCCAACATTCTACTAATTATGATTCCTTAATCATTGGTGTGGTCTCTTGGTTATGGCCTGAGTATTTGGCACTTCTCATCTCATTTAGGGATTAATGCTAAATTTATAGGCCTTCCTGATGTAATATTTAGATAGGAACATACTATTTATACATTTATTATTCAGTTATTATTCAGAATTCGGAATTTCGATACTGATCCATACGATGCATGAAACCTATCACAATATAACAGACCTGTTCATAAAAGAATGAAGAAACCTCTGCGGGGCTGTCCCGGAGTTATGTTCAATATAGACGGTAATAAATATACCAAATTACACAGTAAAACTGACTTTTATAGACGTACATATTGGTTGCGCAAAATCAAGATCAATAGATGACTTCATAGCTTTAACGAAAAAGCACCTATCCATAAACATAAAATGCTATATTCATGGAGAATGTCCATTGTTTCGCCCCTCGAATGCTACAATATACCATTCAGGGCCATTAATTCGCTGGAATATATTACCCCCAACAGAATGCAATGACGATTGGCGAAATGGTCCAAATTAATGCTATAATTCACCCGGAATAATAAGACCATATCACAATCTCTCATGGCTGCTGACAAATGCAGACAATTGGTGCTATCAGAAATCATCTTCAAGTGCCATTTTGTTGATCACGTTTCCCATGTTGTAGTGACCTACTATATGAATGTAAATATATGCTATTTTTTAGTATATATATTTTTCACCACAATTCACACCTAGTTTCCGAACCGGTACCCCACCGCTGGTATCACGTTACATACCTGATCCCATGGGACATGTATGCATATTTGTAGACCTACTGTACATGCGCTTACTCTGATGATGTATATATAAGATAATTAACGCCAGGTAATGAGGGCACGCGAGGACATGCAAATGAAGTGACTGTCTCCTTGTACAAACAACAGGAGATCGTACGTGCACTACTAGAACTACCGAAACCGCACTTGATATCCGGGACTTGACCCTCCCTAGTGGATCAGGTGGAGCGAATGTGATTGTCATTGTCCAGTTAGATCGATAAACAAGGTCACCCTCTTTTCCATGTCAGTCAATTATCAATATGCGTGGGTGCCATTATCCTGGTGATGTTATGACTTGATGCACTAGCTGGATGCGCGACCTGATGTCAGATATTAATGAGCCTTTACATTTTCATTCAAACATGAATTCTGTTCAAACACGAAGTTGAGAACAGCGTTGGTAACTCATCAAAAATCAGAATCAAGTTCTTGTAAGTGACTTTCACTTTGCTCATTCGGCTCCATGGGCAAAAAAGGCCAAAGTTTCAAATTTAGCCTTGAGTTTTTAGTAGCGTATAATCGTGTTGTTTTCACGGATATTGACCATCGTTTTTTTTTGCAATCTGGTCTCTAACTTGCGAGTTATGGATGGACGTACACCTTACATAAATTCAGTTCTACATCGCATTAATTTGACGTTCATTTGCCACTTATGAGCTAAAACTGAGTGGATTTTGTCATTAACCCACACGGTAAACCCCAACACAATTGAAAAGCAAATGTCAAAAATATAAATCATAAAGTGAATCGGTTGATGGTTGTGTAGATGACTACATCGTGTTTCATTGTGCTTGTATTAGGATGTTTCCATCGATCATACCGTGATGCGATAAAGATTTAGACTGATCTTGCGTGGTCCTCAGATACATTGATCGGGTTTTTTTTCAGGTAAAGAAATCTGGTTATACCCATACATCACGCAGGCCTGCAAAGCAGCATGTGGTGTTGATGGTGAAAGATTGATATTATTTCAGAACCAAACACTATGTTAACATCCGTACATCAGTATCTGTTTCATTATTGGTACCTAGAACATTACCTCAATAGTTTCAGAATAAACGTTCAGATTCATGTCATTCGCTATCTATGTTCAGACTCACAAATCCCATACATCGGTATTGATATCAGCACAGCTGTTTCATCTTATTTCATTGTAGGCTGGGCCTGAGTCTATGCAAATTCTACTCTTGTTTCACAGCTAAATTATTTTCAAATCTTGAAGACTAGATTTTTTTCTGACAAATCCATATGATGGGATATACAAAAATAAACGAAAGTTGAGAAAACCTTTTTTTTGGGGCACTATAATTTTGTGTGATGTTCGCCCAGCCGAACATTATTTCGTAGTTAACAATTCCCAATCCAAATTTGCAATGATAATAACGGCTTTCCATAGTGCATCGAGGTAGATAACCATATGGCACTTCATGTACCTCAGAAGTCCAGACCTTTTTTCTGGCAAATTAACTGATAGTGCCAATCTTACATGTCACGAATTGTTTTTATCATAATGCAACCATAAATACAGGCCCTCACAGATGTTCCTTATTTCTGTCCACAAGTTTCCATGATGAGCTCGAATGTAATCATGCAGAGTACTGCACGCATATTATGCATATGGTGTTTTAGCTTCATATAAACATCCCTTCAGAAATGTATCTGGTAAATTTGTAACGACGAACCTACCAGAGGCTTTGGAGGACATTCATACAGGTGCCATAAACTACCTTACAAGTCATCCTTAAACTATTTTTACATCCATATAAAGTTGCATACCTAGAGTTCAGAGGAAAACCGATGTTGATGTTAACATATGAAGCATACAATTCCATAGAGTGAGGTTCGACATAACTTTTATTGCATGGTTATCTGAGGAAAAGCGCTTCAGTTATATATTAACAGCCTGAGCTTCAATAGTTTCCGCACGTCATCGTATTCAATAAGCTACTCTGCATCACAATATGCGTATTAGCTGGACTTTCTATTATTTTTCTCATCAAAACTTTAAGCTTGAAGTCAATTCTTCCTGTACAATCCTATAACTTGTATGAGAAGATGGCTCTAAAGGCAAAAACAACATTACCATTACATGTAAAGAGGTACAGGGTGG
Organism: Terebella lapidaria; assembly: GCA_949152475.1. Lineage (NCBI taxonomy): Eukaryota > Metazoa > Annelida > Polychaeta > Terebellida > Terebellidae > Terebella > Terebella lapidaria. The sequence continues at coordinate 20,276,204 of OX424564.1, read as the reverse complement.
GACGAATATTGTTCGGCTTCCGCGTTTAATGACAAAAAGATGTATCAATGATTCAATGTAAGTATCACCATTCTACCAGCAATACATCAACCTAAAATACAACATTTTAGAATAGACATAAAACCCGATTATAACTTTTAATTTTTTTTTAAAGACACATTGGCGTCATTAGACACTGTAGAATGAAACTGTTTCTAATTTACACCACGTCGGCATGTGATAAAGCCTCGTATGTGCCATTTTTGGGGAAAATTGTTTTATTGTTTGAACCTGTACCTGATGATTTCCCTCATTGTGTTGGAATCTCGTAAGTGAGTAACCACAGAAAAGATCATAAATCGCTATGTAAAAAAACCTCGCAAACGTCATTGGTTCAAATCGCGTTCTGATAAATATTCCTATCACTGTGTAAACTATTCTCTCAAAACCTCGCAAGTCAGTTCAATGAGAGCAAGAAATTGAAACGTATAATACACATGGTCGTGGAATTTTTCGAAGTTTTGCTGCCGACTGACCTGATTAAGCTTGTTATTTTTACACTCATAGGTATGTATCAGAATGACAGAGATGCAGTACTCTCAGAATAACACTCTTGTTAATAAAAGAGCTAATATGGATCGATGAGCTACTATAGAGCTGGTGGTTTTGTGAGAGATGTAGAACCCAACACCACTCTGTCCAATATAGATGATGTGGTTGTATTAGTAAAAAAAATAAATTACATGTAGTTAGAATTATAATTTAAATTATACTAATCATTTATCGTCTGCATCTGCGTACATTGAAATAACCAGGAATGATGTCGAGTCTTGAAGTCACGAGAAAATTAGTTGATGAGAAATTAAATAGCGAAGTAATGAATATGTTTTTCGTTTACAATATTACTCTACAACGTAACAACGTGAATGTCTGAAATCTTCATCGATGACAATGAGTGTTAATGTCAAAAAATTTCTATGGTATAGCAATTATTCAATTACTTATGGAGATATGACAGTTTCAGTGGAAATTTCATAATAACTTATTTGTGCCGACTCAAATATTATAATATAACAATAATGAGAGTTTGCTGGACGCCTGACAAGACAATGGCAGCTCGAGCGTCTGGAAGGCTTTCAAGAGATCAAGGGCGACGTTATGATTATCACACCGCCAGTTGAGCTCTTGAATATTGGCGTATTCAAACGGGAAGTCATAATAATGGTTATATATGGATTGGCTTTTTATCTACATTGGCTTTTGTTTACAAATTACATTAATAGTTCAAAACAGCCATATCAGTAAAAAAAACAACCATTTATGGACTTCATGTTGATCATTTTTATTTTTTTCGATAGCTTCCCGAATTGACGAGCCAGCTTGTTGCCTAAATTAACATTGTTAGCCGTGTAAAAAAAACAGGAAACGAAAGACAGTAGGCCTACATACGAACTGATCCAATCAATGCATGGGTTTGATTCATTCGTGTAGAGTTCCGAGCAGTCAAATAACGTCCTTGAAAAAACGAATGCAAAGACAAACATTGAATTGAACCAACTGCCAACCCTAGTAATTGGAACTAGGGTAATCCGACATTTCCCACTTATACATTTCATAGATTTGTTTAATGCGCAAAATCCGAGAATTCTGGTAAAGTGACTGACTCCAATTCTGCTAGGCACTGGCTTTCGTATAATGCCAGTACATGTATAGTGTTTTGTATAACTTGTATAATCCGTATAATATTTGCTATAGATGTAGGAAAATGTACACTGGTATATTTTACAATGGTTTTGTTGAATCATTATTTTTGTCTTGAAACAATGTATTACACAAACCTGTAAGCCGATGTATGCATTGGATTATTATAATAATGAGTAAATTAGAGTTTGATAACATGTAGATTGTCTAGGTTACCGACCCTATTTTCCGATGACCTGTTGGCAAGGCGTTGTATCGTCCGACATCCACAATTTTACAGTCGAATCTTTCTGAAATTGTAGCACAAAAATAATGAAAATAGGCCTAAGTCGCTAAACAATTCACAAGACACACTGGCGTCATTTGGAACTCTGGAACAAATCTGATGAACTAGGTGTATCATGAGGATAATAATCTCGATTTTTTTTCAAAACATGGGCAATTTTTAACGAAAACGGGACAATTTTGGCTAGTTTACATGTATGGGTAGGACACCCCATACGTAGCCATGTATGTGTAAAAATTCCATTGCTTTTAAATCGTCAGTCTTCGAATTTAGATTTCCGACAGATAATCGAAAAAAATATGATTGGTCCGATATCAATTCAGTATCTGTTTCCAGCCATTCCCAGCCCAAAATTACTTTCTCCATTAAAACGTGTTTGGACTCATTAAATTGCCTCCATTTTTTCTTAAAGAAAACAACATATACATGAAGTGAACTCGTAGAATACATAAAAACAGAGCTCAAATGTTGGCACGGCAAATGGGAATTCATTTATTTTATCACGGTTTCAGCAATGACCATCAATTTGATCTATGATGATCTTGAAAGGTCAAAACAGCAATTTTGTAAAGAAAATAACTCAGCACTGTACATTTCTCAGGCTAGATTTCTGAGTCCGTGGATGTTTTTTTTATATCATGAACTTAGATTGCACCTGTATGAAAATTGGTTCTGTCGTGACTTGTACCAGTTGACATATCTTTCGCCACATATCCTTCGGTACCGGCCTGTTCAAGGAAGGCCATTTATTGTGGAGAATGATTAACACTATTCTCACCGCTGTGCCTCTGCGCCTACGGGAATCAATAAAGCATTTTTCACGGAAAATTAACTATGCGTCCAGTACTGAGCACACACCATCTACAGTAACCTAGAACTGTAACTGCTTGAATGAATTCATGCCCGACAATGTCATTGGCTGATAAATCATATCATACATAATTACATAATTATGCATCCTAAAACCACTGATGAAATTTAATGGATGATTAGTATGTACATAGTGCATCAACTAGATGACGAATTGTATCACTTTATACGCGTATATTCGTTGTTATATACATAGGAAATATATAACTTATTACAGTGCAATAGGAATTAAAATATTGAGAGCGACTAAAGCTCATGTGATCGATGTACAAATACATTGTTAGTCTGATGGGTGAATTTGGCTGAGAAAATGCTATGTTTGTAAGTATCAATACAATCGTCTTTTGATGACGCTAATAGCAAAGATTCTCGAAGTGAAAACAAAGCCAAACCAAATAATTACAACCCAAGCCAGACTGGCATCATTTGCAACAAATCACATGAAATAAATGTGTGACAAGTACATGATTAACCAAGAGCAAACCGCAAAGGCTACGAAGTTTGTGACTTTATGGTCCCTCACTGATTTCTATTCCGTCACCTTAACTTGGGTTCTCGAGATTATTTTTACGCATCCAGCAATATACATAGAGGGTGTTTCGGGGGGGGGGGGGGGGGGCTTGTTATCGCTGCTTTCATCAATTTGAATGGTTGCTTGATGTCGCTACACTTCATGGCTTGCTAATCTAGGGAGTTCGGATCCGATAAGATCAGAAAACATTATTATGACAGTTACCATGGTACTCAAAGACTTCTCCATCAATCGTTCTTTATCTGTTTATTGCAGTTGTATCTCAATTTACATTCGAATACGGCGGGGATCAATGTTCTTATTCCAGCCGTAAGATTTTACAACCGTACAATGCATCTTGGACAGTGTTAAGACGGGTTGAAGAACTGATGCCGTGACAAGAACACTGGTACATTTATTTGAAGGTTTTTGGATGCCGAGGTAGATTAGCCTGAGTGCGATGTATACAATGCATACAGAAGGGGCATCTAGACATAATAATATAGCTACTAGTATGCACACTACTACACGCTGTCTTGATTTACATTATATTCACGGATGATTACGAGCAAATGAGCAAATATAAGGTGACGTATGAAAGGAGTCCTGGAGCATCCACAATGAATAATTATTGAAGCTGGAAACGTTATATGTAATTAACATTCATCCACTAAACCTCTCTCTCTCTGAACCATGTGATATATCATGCAAAACATGAAACTATATGTATTTGATTGACAATGGGCTTAAAATTTTACCACTGCTCGAAAAATAATCAATGAAATCATTTGCTGATGGACATCTGGTAGTTTCCTGATAATACAATGTTTAAAATTAATAAGTTTATTGCTTGCCATTAAGAAGTATTATGGAATTAGCATTTTAATCCCACAGCAACAGGACACACGACAGCCGTGATACTATTTAAGGAATAATGACTGTGATGAAACTGGAATTCAGGTGCGAAGTAGTTAAGGATTGATTGCATGTGATCGTCATGAACCTGGCATTGACCAGCTGTCCATTCACTTTTAATGTAAATATGAAGGTAACAAATTCATGAATTTACACACTTTCAATCAACGTGAAACTTTGTCTTTCTGATTGTTAGCCATCAAGGATTACTAACCGAGACTCTGTTTCTTACTAAGCAATGTAAAATTTGTTAAATTCATCGTTTTCATATGTCATTTTCCGACCTATTTCTCAATAGACAAAATACACTCACAACAGGGCGAGCGAAAGGATTATGCTGTACAGCAAATGGCTAGTGAGGCCAGTAAAACTCACAGGTGATATGCACTCCGGGTGCCCCGAGGTGTTTGGGATTATCAATGTTCAGCTCATTGTATTCATCTCACAGAAAGTATAGCCCTAGATATTCTCATTATTTTGACGACAACAACAAGGAATAAAATATATGCAACAGTCAGTGCTTGTCAAGCAGAACACTCGAATCTTCGTTTTGGTGAAACGTATAAAATGATTTATCTAATCATCAAATTGCACAGCTTTCGTGATATCATTTATGAAACCATGTCTCGGTTCATCATCCATGAGTATATGTGTGTGTGCTAGCCAAGTTTTAGGTCAGGGGATTGTATTGTTTTGGTGATTTTGTTACCATTACTTTCACATTATAAGTCAATGGAAAAGTGCCTCAGTGCAGTCACCGGTAAGTTAGGTGCAATCACACCTTAAATATCAATGTAAGTAATAAATATTGATTTTTAGTTGCATATTTCATCTTATTTTGACAATAAATATTTCAGGATTACCACAACACGAAATTGGTTATCCAATATACAGATATCTAATCGCAATACAGTTCGTACAAACAGCAAATAACGATTGAGGAGTGTGAACACATATTACAGGCCTGGGGTCATTGAAAAAAAAAGGTTTACAAGAATAGTCGTAACACTACCGCTATTCAATAGAGAATCAAAAACAAGTAAAACAAGTAAAAATCTGAAGTGTTCATGGGTTCGATCATAATATGGACTGAACAGTTTGCATGGAACTTTTTTCGGTTCCGAGTTGTACCACGATCCCAGTTAGAAGTCTTGGTGACACCGTTCAGCGATCTCATACTGTGGGCACTCCAGCTGTTCAATCACATGCTCGCTCGCATAATTCATCATTAATTGAAAAACAACACAAAAGAAACCAAAACAGTTTACCTGAAATAAAAATACCAAGAATGGTTGTCTCGGGGGATGGAGGGTGTATTCCCGAGATTGGGCGTTGAATGGTTTAGATCTACATGTAGGGAAGGAGATTATTTGATGAACAATAAAATCCCGCGAATATGTTGCTAGTATTGAAAATAATTTCCTGCTAGACAAAAATTGAACCCCGCGAAATGGTCAGAGAGTCAAAATCGTAAAATAATCCGCTTTCATAGTATGTCGAGATGGTATGAAATATGTGCATGAATCCACTATTACGAACACAACCAGATTCAGATGATATAGTAGAGAACCTGAAAATTTGGCCCCTCTACACGGTACAACTCTATTATTTCTAAAAAGCCAACGCGAGCTTGAAGGGCATTCTTCAACAAAGATTCTGCGAAACTTCAGATATTCCAGAGCGAATGCCAGGTATGAGCACTTGGTTAATCGACGTACGTTTAACTGCTTCGAAAATGATAAGTTTCACCAAGAGTAATGATTATTTATGGGCGTCATCAGTCATCACGATCAGGATGATAAATACACTAAATCCAAACATGCAGTCAGGCTTGTATGCATAGTTTTATAGTTTATATCATGCTAAGGTAGGTAAGGTATCATGCTAAGGTAGGAAAAGCTCAATTTTAACTAATTACTCAATTTCACATCATTACTGCCATAAAAGGGAGTTCATATAATGTTCATCCCATTGTATTATAAGTTAATAAACAAACCTTGAGATTTAGAACTCAAGAAAATATCTATATTACCTTCTATATGCTTATTATACAATGATAATCCATATTCCTATTCTCTATAAGTCTATTTTGAACTTCAAAAATGACATCTGCTTTTTTTTGCAATGAGAGATATACATGTACTTCAAATACAAAATCACAAAATACTCCAAACGAGAGCTTAATATTTGCAGGACCAAATGGGAAATCATAATGCCGGTTTCGGTAATGACCATCAATTAGACCTATGATGACCTTGAAAGGTCAAAACAGCAATTTTGTGAAAAAAATGCAGCATTGTACATTTCTCAGGCAACCTTTCTGAATCCTTGAGCGAATTTTTTTTCAAATCATGAACTCAGATTATCCCTGTATGAAAATTGGTTCTATTGACGTGACTTGTGATAGTAGACATATCGTTCGCCACTTATCCTTCCGTACCGGCCTGTTCAAGGAAGGCCGTCTATTGCATGTGGAGAATAATGGACCGATTCACAGAATTTCCCGCCAAATAAGAAGAAGTGCCGACCAATCAGAAGCTGGGCGCTGTAACGGTCGTAAACAAATTGACCAAGCCTATGAAAACACACATTTATCAGTGTTTGACATTAAATTGACAATAGTGTTCGATAATATGTGAAAGTGCATTGTCATTTGTGCATTCATTATCGCAGCTTGAGCATTAGTGGGCCCGATTTCGCCATAACCATCACATGCGCACGTGCAGGGTGGATAACCACGTTGCGGGCAGATCGGATTTGGGGACCAGTTATTGTTTCGTAGTAGGCTACTAGTATTCGTTTCCAGTTTTGTTCAACTTCAGAGTGTCTTCACAGGCATTTAAAAAATGGCCAATTAGGCAAGAATAACTGTTTTGTATGTCTAGTTGATGTTTAATGATATTTTCACATGAATAAGGAATATCTCGCCGATGGTGAAAATACTCGTTAGAGGTTATACGAAAAACATGACATGCCCATATACTAGTATACGAATTCGTGAGTAAGAAAGGTCAGAAATTCCCTCCCCTATGATATGTTTATTCGCCACATACAATGGGATGCATTTTCCGGTACACGTACTTTTTGACACCAAAAATTTTATTCTCGTCATGTTTCAGAGTATTTTTTCTCTAAGATGAGGTGTCAAAAATATAATTCTTCTTTATCGGACAGGTTATAATTTTTCGGTGTCCATTGTGGAATGAAGGATATTTTCTTGTCCTTATGTAAGTCTTATTGATGCACATATATGTCTACTGTAATTATGTTTCATATGATCAACGTTAGAATGATAGGATCCGCTCTGCTATGGCCTTTCACATGTTTTTTTCGACGATGGATTAAACCAAAGATTCTTCAGCTATATAGTAGGATAAATGGTTGTTGCTGTTTTTTTTTAAAAAAAGGAAACACATTCATTTAGTACGTGGTCCAACATCATTATTTTTTCCTCCATCTATCACTTTTTCCTCCATCTATCAGTGCGTGCACAAAATAATGAACTGGTCCCTTCGGTATGTTTACATCGGCCGTGTGACAGGCTCGCACAAGGCATAGGCTCACGCGTGCAACTGAATACAACAAGATAGGCTGCACGTGACTTCTAGTTGTATTTGTGTGATTAATGTATGTTGTTTATAGGAGAGTTCGTCAAAAAAATGCTTTTGTTGTAGGTCCATTATGCTCTACACACTTCTTGAACTCCTGCACTTAACTCCCGCCATTTCTGATGTGTGGTTTTATTTAATATTCGCCTTCGAATGCCTGTATGTGCGCCCAGTCGCCCATTAGTTCATTCAAATTACGGAAAGTTACGAGTATTCATGACTTGGCGGGAAACTCTGTGAATCGGTCCATTAACACTTATCTTACCGCTGTGCATCTGCACTTACGGGAGTCGATAAAGCATCTTTCATGGATAATCCATTTTGCGTCTAGTGCTGAACACACACCATCTACAGTAACTTGTAACCTAGAACTGTAACTGCTTGAATACATTCATGCCGGACAAGTCATTGGCTGATAAATCATAACAGACATACATCCTAAAACCACTGATAAAATTTCATGGACGATTATTATGTACATATAGTAGGCGTACATCAATTAGATGATGAACTGTATCACTTTACACGCGTATGTTCGTTGTTATATTGTAAGAAATATATAACTTATTGCAGTACAATCGATGTACAAATGCATTGTTACCCTGAACATGGCTGAAAAAGGCTATGTTCGTAAGTATCATCACAACCATTTTTGATGACGCGAAAAGCAGATTCTCAAAATGAAAACAAAGCCAAATTAGATAATTGCATCCCAAGCCAGACTGGCATCATTTGGAACAAATCCCATGAAATAAATGTGTGACAAGTTCATGATTAACCAATAGCGAACAGCAAAGGCCACGAAGTTTATGCCTTATGGTCCCTCACTGATTTCTATTCCGTCACCTTGACTTGGGTTTTTGAGACTATTTTACGCATCTAGCAATAGACATAGAGAGTGTTTCAGGTGGGACCGTGTACAGTTATTGCTGCTTCCATCAATTTGAATGGTTGCTTTATGTCGCTACACTTTATGGCTTGTTAATCTAGGGAGTTCGGATCCGATAAGATCTGGAAAACCCTACATGTATTATGACAGTTACCATGGTACTCAAAAGATGTCTTCAGCAATCGTTCTTCATCTGTTCATTGCAGTTGTATCTTAATTTACATTTGAATACGGCGGGCGATCAATATTCTTATTCCAACCGTAAGATTTTACAACCGTACAATGCATCTTGGACAGTGTTGAGACGGGTTGGAGAACTGATGCCGTGACAAGAACACTGGTACATTTATTTCAAGATTTTGGTTGCAGAGGCAGATTAGCCTGAGTGCAATGTATACAGTGCATACAGGAGGGACATCTAAACATCATCACTACTAGTATGCGTACTACTACTCGCAGTCTTGATTCATATTATATTCACGGATGATTACGAGCAAATATAAGGTGAGGTATGAAAGAGGTAAGTCCTAGAGCATCGACGATGAGGAAATATTGATACTTGATATGTAATTGACACTCGTCCACTTAACCTCTTTCTGAACCATGTGCTTTATCATGCAAAACATGAAACTATATGTATTTGATTGACAATTAATATCAAAATTTCATCCGATTTTAGAAGATAATCAAATAAATCATTTCTTGATAGACGTCCGGTAGTTTCCTGATTATGAAATGCTTCAAATTATATACATTGTGGGCACTCCAGCTGTGCAATGCCCTGTATGTTCCCAATAATTCATTATTTTTGGAAAAAGCACAAAGTATTACCAAAACTGTTTACTCAAGAATGATTTTCTCGGGCTGGGGGTAGGGGTATATCCGGGATCGGACGTTGAATGGTTCAGATCTGTAAAAGGGGATTGTTACGTGAAAATAAAACTCTGCGAATATTTTGCTGGTAATGAAACGAGTTTACTGTTGGGCGAAATTGAAACCCCGCGAAATGGTCAGACATTCAAATTTGCGAAAATGAAATCTTCACAAAAAAATCCCCTTTCACAGTATGTTTGAGGTGCATAAATCCACCACTCATACCACGATTTTGATGACACGAATAGAGAAACCGGAAATTTTCCCAGAACACTTATGACATGATGACATGATGGATGCTGTGCATATTAGGTGATTTTTCGGTCAATGGTGCACACAAATAAACAAATTCAAAACTTGTGGTTGCTGGATAGCTTCGAAGCGTGGAGATGATTCTTTTATGATTTGTATGGAAAAATATACTGGGCTATGCAGCGATTCGAAGGACGTCATTTCTATTTCAATGTAACGTATGGCCTTGAATGTCATGGTTTTGTGCAATTTGACACTTTGTCCATCATGTAAAATGGACTTGCCGATATATATGTGGGCGACAGTTGGGCAATTAATGGAATATCGTGCAAATGGTGTAATGTATCAGAGGTTTCATAACCTGGGAATAAACCATGGCCTTTGTATTGTAGATAATATTGACCGTAACGGATCAGTAACAACAGTTCTAGTTCCTATAAAACAATATTAAAAAATTATGTTCAATCTTGGGAACTTTCTCGAGTTTGTACAACCGTCCGTTTTTCACTATATTCTTCTTTCATGAGCATGTGCGCGAAACGATAGGAAGGGCGGTTATTATATATACTGATTCGAACATGCAGCCACCAGGATGCTGTATAATCACCTGAGAGTGTACTTCCTCTAATGCCTGAACGAATGGAGACATGACTATTAGTCTTATTTGAAAACGCACTTCCTAATCTAAAAATATTGTTGATAAGTTTTCCCAGGACATCGGTGGGAGTTCAACCAGGTGCAAATATCTGAAGTATCAATTGTGGGGTCACAATACTTTGAGATATAGCACGATGAATTCCATTCACCTCTGTTGTGGCTTTCATGACAGTTAAATATTTTACCAATTTGATATCATATGGGATGAGGGACATGACCACAGTTTCATATTGAACGATTAATTTCAAATGCACGTCTGATTCACTAACAGTGGAGGTTTATTATTTCCCAGGTTATGCATGATGTCATAGAAAATATATAATATAATTGAAAGAAAAGGTTATCAGATATCTAAAAATAACCATTTGTCTCTGGATATACATGTTCATTTTTTGTCAGACTTTGTTTATTGGCCATAATGGATTATCGATTGAGGACTGATTGCACGTGACATACCAGTGAGTGCAGTGACGCACTTTTCCATTGACTTATAATGTGAAAGTAAAGGTAACAAAATCACCAAGACAATACAATTTCCTGACCTAAAACTTGGCTAGCACATACACATTTACATAAACTCATGGATGATGCACCGAGACATGCTTTCGTAAATAATATGAAGAGTGATTTAACAGATTTAACATTGTTTAGAAATAAACGGAGTCACGGTTGGTAATCCTTGATGGCTAACAATCAGAAAGGCAAAGTTTCACGTTGATTAGAAGTGTGTACATTCATGAATTTGCTACATTTATATTTACATTATAAGTGAATGGACAGCTGGTCGGTTCCAGGTTCATGATCATCACATGCAATCCATCCTTAATCGATACTGAGTATAGGCGAAGTCCGAGAATTAAACCTGTAGTGAAATATAGATTGAAACTTCTAGTGTGTTGTGTCCATGTTATACAAGTAGTAATCTCAGTTATCGAGGGGACTGACAACATAATATGTCATTGATATACAGTGATAAGTAAGGCTGTTTTCCTTTTCAATGGAACTACACAGTTTTCACATGTGTGGGTCTGTGTTTTTCGTTGTCTGTGAGGGAGGCAGGTTTTAGTTACTTCATACGTAACACAATGTCGAAGCCAGAAATCGAACGACAGTGAAGATATGAACTAAATTAACTTGTTTGACTCATTCTTGTATCTTCAGTTTCAGACAGTCAAATAACGTCCTTGGGAACCAGAGACAGCAAAGAATTCAATGGCAAATTATGGATTGAACTATCAATCACTGTCAACTTCGTAAAACTGAGCGCTTTTCAGCAAACCTAAACCCACACCTCTGCGTTCTACGTTGAGCTCAATCAAGGATCATATGTGTATATGATGCTGGGTATAATGCACAGTATTCAATCAATGAAAACTCAGCTGGTAATAATCATAACGAAGTGTACCTTTCTGTGAGGGTCGTTGTTATACAAAACATGTATGTAGGCTAACCTTATTCAGAAATAAATTCTGAGCCACCTAAAATACATCTATATTGAGTTATTTAATTTGTAACCCATCGATGGGACGGGGAAGCATTCCATGTGGTATATTAATTTATGTGCTGTCAACATTGTCAATGACCGATCTACTGTATGGCGTGGAGCTTATTGACGACGGTATTCAGATTAAATCAAATCTGAAAACACTATGTACGACAAGTTACTATGGCACTCAAAGACGTTTCTAGCATTCCTCAGAGATCACCCCCTTTTATTGCAGTTGGATAGTGATCTACATATGAATACCTCGAGCGGTCGATATTCCTATTCAATTCCTAAGGATTTGAGACACCGGGTAGTGTTGAAACACTGGTACAACTATTTGAAGATGTTGGGTGCAGAGTCAAGATGATTAAAATCGGATGACGATGTGACATCTAGAATAAGTATACCGGTATATAATTGGAAGGCTCAGTTGGACGTCTCATGAGCATTTTTACACGGATTATCTTGTTTCGAATACATAAGCTGATTAAATGTTAAGTATCGGAGAGGTGAGTTCCAAAATTATCCATAATAATGTATTTTGAGCAGTGATTGACCTTGGTATTTGACACTTTTGCATGAACATATTCGAGATAGCTATTTATTTCGCGTGTGCAATTTGATTTAAACTATGAGCTATTTAATGTTCTGAAGGATATGACACACGAACCAATAGCTATCCCCTACACATGTAATATTTGGTGCCACTAGGGTGCAACTAGTGGTGCAGGAAATGCTCACTCTTACCGGAACACCTGATTTCACCTCCAGATGGCCATTTTCGGGGGTTCTATTCATGAGTTTCCCTGTCATTTGTGTTTTCTCTTATTCGTATGCCTGATATGACTTTCTGTCAACGGACTATGAGATTGGATAACGGACTCTGTTTTGTTCGCTCGGAATACTTAATACTGGGTATTGATTCTACGTCCATTGGTAATGCGTTACACAGGAATAAAAGTATTCAATGGCAAAACGAAGGCGACACATATATCAAGGGCAACCGTTGAAATCCAGTAAATGACACTTCAATATACTTTGTTGAAACTCGGATCTAAATGATTTATATTGCTTGTGATAACAAACACAGTATTCCGTATTCCGTCATCTATTCATCACGTTTCATCTTCGAAATACCTTGTAATTTGATTATTCTTTTGTTTCCTATATTTATATTTTGGAAGTTCCGTAAGATCCCTAATGAATTTCACAACGCATTGTTCCATTGCCATTCCAAAAGGACACGATGCATGAAATGTTGATTGACCATGGACATGACAACTGCATCAGGGCTCATAAAAACTCCTCCACCATTAGGCGTATGATGGCTTTCGTATAAAACCTTTGTTCGAATTCGAACTTTTGTTCGAATTTTATTGCTTTGCCATTGAGATGTATTACGGAATAATGTGTTTAGTCGATTGACAATAATAATAATGAGAATGAACACCGGGTGCAAAATAATCAAAAATTGATGTAGATCTGTTTGAAATGGATGGATATTGACGTGTTTACTTACACTCCGAATACTATTTGAGAATGATTACTCCGGTATCATGGGTATTGTCACAACAGGTTCTTGTTCATCCAATGCAGAGATCGGATTGCAACATATGCCATACAAATGCATATATCGACAAGCAAACTCTAAAAGATTATGTCTTTGGCTTTTCGTATTTGCATTAGTGAACGAAGAAAAAAGATTCAGATGATACAAGTTATCATGAGTTATAGTTACTACCCAATATCGATAACACGTCAAAAAGAATTTTGTGAAAATTTACAGAACACAACCTTCAATCAATCGAACACCCTCTTGAACAGTAACATAATTACTGCAGGCTAAACATAGTATACCTTTGTATGGAACATATCAAAGTTCTTCAACATTAATCGTATCAAACAAGTAAAACAGAGTAGAACTAGCTTCGCCCACACTGTTCCAAAATGAACCCCATCTCAGGTCACAGTAGCACCATGCAGCTCTAATTACATTATGTTCAGGCCAGATGATCGATAGCCCACCCTATTCTACCTCTCTTTATTCCTTAAAGACCATAGCACACAAAAATTGTATATCCGAGAAAAATCCACGAAGAAAAATGGACAGATGGTACACGAGTACAGACAAATACAAACAGTAACTGAGATGGGGGAGGGGGGTCTGTCTTGTTCGATTGATTTGTGTATAGCAAATATGTACATGTATGCAATAACCAGTAACTTGAGCAACACCTGCTTCTGATGGAAAACAAGAAAATCCTAATTTTAAAAAGATAAATTGGTCTGAACAAGTTACGGGAAGAAATGTGTCATCAAAGTGCAGACAACCCCCCGAGCGAGCGGTGAAATCGATGATCAGACCAAAATGTGGAGTGTGTTAGAAATGTATGTATCAACCTATAACCGCTGTAAACCAAATTTTGATGATGCCAACAAAAACCTAATATCAAAAACTTTCAGAATAGAAACAAAGCCCGACCAAACATTCATATCCGAAGCCACACTGGCGTCATCAGGAGTTCGTCATTAAATCTACGTTGAAATATTTACCATTAATCTGAGGTTTAGCTTAATATCAACAAGATGTACCATATCATATACCAGACTCCCTAAATGCACACAATGAAAACCAAAACTTAAAGTGATATTGGTAGAATAAACTATTTTTTTCTAAATCAATTACTTATATACCTGTGGTCTCAGAAAAATAGGTTACAAAACAAACTATGCTTTTTCAGATGGATCGATCAAGCGTATTACAGTACTAGCAGCCGTTTTTTTTTTTTTTGTGCCTCACTCAGAATTACTTCTGACTTAACCTAGTTCACGCTCGATTGACTCGGAATATATACGAGTAAGCTGCAATCACATTGCACCAAAGGATACAAGGCACCGAGAATGGCGGTACTGTAAACAAACCCAAAATATCTCCACCAGAAACTCGCAACGAAATCAATTAGAAATGGGCATCTGTCTGGCCATACAAGTGCAGATATATAACTATTATGTTTTCTTCGTTCGATCAGAAAGGTATGGCAAAATGCACAACTTTTTTGCCAATATCACTTTAATCGACAATTACTTTCTTCACCAAGGTTAATGCCAATATTCCAGGTGAAATGTAACCATGAGATTGAGCACTCAAGGTCATTTAAAGTCCAGTGAAGGTGACCGGATGACCCATCATATATGACTTCCTATATATATCTGTGATACGTTCCTAGGATATATCTACAAGAGTACTTTCTGCAAATTTCATTTCAGACGTGACTTGGAGTTTACCAATTAAGGCCATCTAAGGTCAATGGGTCTAAAGGACCCAATTTATTAGGCTTCATATATGTTCATAATATTTTCGTTCACTTATTTCAAAAGGCTTGGCGTGTCATGCTCCTTCAATAGAGCATTTTCTGCATGTAAATATTGGTTATAGTTGCACTAAACCAACTGGAAAATTGATGGTAAAACGAGTTATATGTGCTGTCCACATTGTGCTAGAAGTAGGGGTATTAATTGTCAAGAACACCAATAACATACTTAATATACAATGATAAATGTGGTTCTTTATATTTTCAAAACGACTATATAGTGTTCGCCATGCTCTCGGTCTATTGTCCATGCGCAGCTTCCGGACTTCGGAGGAGATATTTGAGCGGATAATTGTTTTTGCATGGGGTGAAAGATCTATGATAATTGAATGTCAAGTAAGGTGTACTGATGCTCGCTGGGTAAGTGAAAACGATTCGTGAAGATCTCTGCGCTTCGATGAATGCTAGGAGATGGACGCTGAATTTGCATAAGTATGCAGCGAAGTACCAGTTACTTGGGTACGAAACACTACGATGCACGTCCGATATGAGTCGGATGTTGGGTGGATGTGTACTAATTCGATCAGGTTTACAGTATAAACAACTACAATCTACACGATGGTTTTCCCGTTTTTCTTCGGATATAGATGTTTGGTCAGACCTCCTTTTCATCGCAAAAGTTTATAGTACTGTGAATCAAATTGCATGCATTTTTTAAAAGACTACCCGCTTAAATTCCAATAGCAATACCATGATTACCAATAGCATAATGATTTGACGCAGTCAATAGGAAACCGACACACAATAGCTATCCCGGAACTGGATCCGTAATCAGATTTTTACACTCAGGTGAAAACAAAAGTGTGACAATCAAAGCTTATCTCCAACACAGTTTCTGTATTCGGGTCTTTTGTTAATCGCAGGCTGAGTATAGAGTGGGGAATTTCATTGAAGTGTCACAGTCTCCGAGAGTGGGGTGCTGTATTATCATGGTGAGAATGAATCGTCGGATGATTTCCCACACAGAGTAGAAATCTATGTTGGGTTTGCTCCCACTGGTCAACAATTTGAAATGAACCTCCACTATATGCAGTGGCGCGGAAAGCGAGTTTGCAGATATGAACAGTGCTGTGTTCTGAAAATCTATATTGTGGTAAATGAAAGCTTCGGAAGTCGGGATTCTATTAGATTAATATCCGGTTGACTTCAAGCAAGCAACAACCCCAAATGACGCGAATCGCTCACGTTGAATATCACTTTAATTGATCAAATCGCTCCGTAGTATATAGGTTTTACAATGTAGTTCACAATGTGGTTTAAGCAACGGAAAAAGTGAAATTCACCAATTGTCCAGTCGCGACTGTATGAATGTATATTATTGCTAATAACTGTTCGTCTGTCGTTGCAATAATTATCAGTGTCATATCTGGAATAAATCCTATAGCCACTGGTCCAATAGCGAACACGTAAATGAAATAAAGCACTGTACATGCTGTACTATCAACCCAAACTTGCAATATCCAGTCTGTTACCTTATAATTCAGTTCATCAGGTCGGATTCGCACTGAAAAAAAAAACAACAGTCGGATGACAATAGAAATTGATCTGCTTCCGTCACTCACCAATTATAATTTTTCTCGCCTGTATGTTTCTTTGTCACAGCGAAGACGGGCAGTAGAGTGTAAACAAACTGCACCATCACTTTGCAGCAGCAAGTATTGCGAAGTGCAAAGGTAACAGATTTCACTTATAAGACCTTCATTTTTAGGTACAACAGTCGATTCAAAGATTACAATTGATACCGGTTTTTTTCTCTTGTTTCAATCCTGCTCAAATCATGCTGTTTTCGCAGACAGATTCGCAAAGAGTTTGCATGTGTGGCGTGGCTCAAATCGAACACTGTTTGCCGTTTAGCCCAGATGCTTTATTGTGACATGGAACGAGTAAGATGGTACACCAGCAATGTGATCTTTTGTTAAAGTATTGTCATACACCCACAAGAACGCACAGAAAACCCCATAAACAATGATATATCTGACCTATACAACCACAACTAGTTAATAAATCAAATGACTTGTCTGAGTTGAATTTTTATTGCGGCCCAGGAAAAACACAGAGATAAAAACTCCCGAAAGAGAAAATTTGCTCTGAGAAACCTGTGTCCAAAGTACTAGCAATAAAATCAACCAGACTGGAATCTTGGGCCTTATTGTTTTTGGAAAGTAAGTTTACAATTCGAAAGCTTGGCTAGGAGTGACCAATTTTCCTTCTCTAGAAAACCTCAATACATTGAGCAATACCCGTAGAAACGCCCTTACACACACTGACCAATCAGGCCCACCCGTTCCGCCCCAATGAATTGAAATCACCCCATACAACATACAATGAAATATACAAACATCACCGTGCAGACAAACGTTTCCCCCTATACGTTGTAACGTGGGAAACTTCGTATATCAACTCGCTTATAAATATATGAGGGTATCAACAAAGACCATGAAGTATTTGTATTCCATCATACCTTGCGCGTCAATCCTTCCATAATTGTACATTCTTCCCTCTGACGTAATAAATAACGTGCTTTTTTAATGAATGTGCACACATTAAACTCATGGCAAGGCAATTACCACGGTGTATTGGATGACACGAAATGCGTTGTGAAGTTTGAGATTACACGTTTTAACATTATGGAAATATAAAAATGCAACACGATACTTTTCTTCGATCACAAGGCAGAACACTATACTTATGAAATATATACTTTTTTCGTTTCGTAATGGTATTTACCTTGTTGTGGTGGAAACCCACGTGCTTTGATCTGGCATGTGGTGTGTCTCCATTATGCTATTGACAATAGTGAATTGATCGTGACAACATGTAGATATATCTATCTATCACACTCTTAAGCTAGTATATTACGATTTTGCTGATGACTTCAGAGTACGTACATTGTCTAACACATTTGGGAACACAAAAACAAGAATCGTCCAAAATATGAAATAGAAAAATCAAGAAAGACAATGACTGTCGAGTGGTTTCTCTATTCAGAAAATAGCTAACTAAGGCCACTCCTGATTATTTTCTGTTTCTCATCTTTTGGAAAATCAAAAACTATTGGAACAAACAAATCCTCAAATTAAAAACAATATACCTTGCGATGATTCTCTGAATGAAAACGATGTTGGGATAGGGGACCTATGTTTTCGAGCATCTAAACATATAGTTCTATTTCGAATCTTAGAACTCAGTAGCCTTTTGGCTTGTGATTAAGTACTTATGTACTTGGCATATATCTATTCCATGGGGTTTGTTCCGGACTTCTAAATTATTTTAATAGGTTGTTGGGCAGTTGTATACGAATTCCATCAGGTGTACAGTAGAAACAACTACATTTACCATACTGTCTGCCCCTGATGACACCAGTGTGTCTTTTGATAAAATAATTGGTCGGGCTTTGTTTCTATTGTATTTTATGTTTGTTATTGGAATCTACAAAATGTGCCTGTATTGGAGGTAATAGATTGATACTTTCATTAGAACCTTATTTGTGGTAAGAATTGTTCGCTTAAAACGTTAAAAAAACGTTAAAACAGCTCATATACACAATCTCCAGTAGGATAAGTTGTGCTACTACACCACTCTGGAAAATCTTCACAGAGATTGGCTGGATTTTGTGCGTCAAAATCCCTATGTGTCCTTAATATTACATATTTATCCTGTTTGTTTTTGTTTTTTTTAGTCGCAAAAAGTTAGGTGTACGGGGACGAGAAGCAGAAAATTAAACTGGATTGGCCTTATCACGAATACAACCAGATTATTATGATGACCTCTGAAATTAATCTTCTTGAGAACTACTGATACTCATTAGACACCGATACGTTCCTGCGTTTTGCAGGAGATAGAGTTTCCAACAGTGTAACGAAACCGACACAGTCATATTTCAAAGGCAGAGGTTGAAACCCAGTAATTGAAATTTCAATAGACGTGGAATCAATACCCAGTATTAAGTATTCCGAGCAAACAAAACAGGGTCCGTTATCCAATCTCATAGTTCGAGGACAGAAAGTCATATCAGGCATACGAAGTGAGAGAAAACAAAAATGACAGGGAAACTCATGAACCCCCCAAAATGGCCATTAGGAGGTGAAATCAGGTGTTCCGGAAAGAGTGAGCATTTCCTGCCCCACTAGTGGCACCCGTCATGAATTCCCCAAAATTAACATGAAAATAGATCTAGTTGCATGGCAGACATGGATTTGCTGTATTTATCAACCAGATCATGATGACGTCCATAGAATTTCTTAAACGCAGCTATAAGTCTTGGTAAAACATATCCTTGTCGCAGCAGTTTAGAGACTAGCTGGGCACTTCGATAGACAAAGTCCTCATATTTGCAACTAGCTCTGGAATAGCGTATAAGTTGAGAAACAAACACACCATATGCCGGTGACATAGGAATGTTGCTGCTTAGAAAAGGGAAATTGACTATGGAAAAATTGAAATCATCACGTTTGTCATATAATCTAGTTGACAGGTTAGAATCAATATATTTTGTTGAATCGGGGATCTCTCGTGTTTGAACGAACAGCAGTGGCGCTTTCATCCACTGACGTGTGTAAATAGTACCTGAAATGCATCTGTGCCCATCATTTGATCATCATATTTCACATTCAAATACCCTGTCTTTCAATTTTTCTATTGTTTTGTACAGTTACAGTCTGTACATATCCATATATCGGATAATACTAAGTTGAGAAACAAACACACCATATGCCGGTGACATAGGAATGTTGCTGCTTAGAAAAGGGAAATTGACTATGGAAAAATTGAAATCATCACGTTTGTCATATAATCTAGTTGACAGGTTAGAATCAATATATTTTGTTGAATCGGGGATCTCTCGTGTTTGAACGAACAGCAGTGGCGCTTTCATCCACTGACGTGTGTAAATAGTACCTGAAATGCATCTGTGCCCATCATTTGATCATCATATTTCACATTCAAATACCCTGTCTTTCAATTTTTCTATTGTTTTGTACAGTTACAGTCTGTACATATCCATATATTAGGATGATCGGTATGTATGAATAATGAAGTTCACGAAGTATTGTCCCATATGTCATTCTGATTGGACAGGATGAATGATGAGTTGATTGACCATAGACATCCACTGGTCCAGGAGTGGGAAAGTAAATGAAATAGAGCATTGTACATGCTGTACTATCAATCCAAAACTGCAATATCCATTGTGTTACCTTATAATTTAATTCATCAGGTCTTGTGAGAATTCGCACTGGAAGAAAAAAAACAGTTGGGTAGCAATAAAAAAATGATCTGCTGGGGTCACTAGCCATTTATAACTAATTTCGCCTGTCTTGTTTCTTTATCACAGCAAGCACGGGCGGTAGAATGTAAGCGAACTTGACCACTATACATTAGCAAGCATTGAAAAGTGCAGACGTAACAGATTTCACTCGTGAGGCCTTCAATTTTAGGTACAACAGTCGACCCCAAGATTATAATTACCCTCGCCCCGATAGGGGCAGAGGGTAATGTAATTGGGTCTGTCCGTTTGTATGTCTGTTTGTTTGTCTGTCTGTCTGTCCGCGCGCATAACTCGAAAACAAATGGTCCGATCTACCTGAAATTCATAGGATTGAAGCCGTATCACCATGGCTCGGTCCTCCTCATTTTTTGTCAGAATCGAAAAAAGTGTTGCCATGGCAACGAAAAATGTGAAAATCACATATTTGGCTATAACTCTAGTTCTAATCAGTATTAATTTTTCAAACTAATTTTGTAGTTTTCTCTGGCCAATTCCCGATCCTATGGTGTACGACCGATGGTCGTACGACGAAAAGTCTCCATTATCGCCCAATGTCGAAAAATTGGGGGTCACGATTTCGGTTATTTTTGGCCAGCGACGTTTCAGTGCAAATTTCTGTGCTCATAACTCAAAGGCAAACGGTCCGATCGATTTGAAATTTATAGGGCTGGAGTGCTATGATAGTGGCTCAATCCATTTCAAATTTTGCCAAAATCGGGTGAAAACGGTTGCCATGGCAACGGAAAAAAGAAAATCACATAATTGGCTCTAACTCCGGTTCTCCTTGATATTAATGTATCCAACTATTTCTGTATTTTTCTTTGGTCAATTCCCGATCGTTTGGTGTACGATTGATGGTCGCACGACGAAAAGTCTCCATAATCGCCCGATGTCGAAAAATTGGGGGTCACGAATTCGGTTATTTTTGGCCAGCGACGTTTCAGTGCAAATGTCTGCGCTCATAACTCGAAGACACACGGTCCGATCGATTTGAAATTTACAAGGCTGGAGTGTTATGGTAGTAGCTCAGTCCCTGTCAAATGTTGCCAAAATCGGGTGAAAACGGTTGCCATGGCAACGGAAAAAATAAAATCACATAATTGGCTCTAACTCCGGTTGTACTTGATATTAATTTTTCCAACTATTTTTGTATTTTTCTTTGGCCAATTCCCGATCGTGTGGTCTACGATTGATGGTCGTACGACGAAAAGTCTCCATTATCGCCCAATGTCGAAAAACTGGGGGTCACGATTTTGGTTATTTTTGACCATGCGACGTTTCAGTGCAAATGTCTGCGCTCATAACTCAAAGGCAAACGGTCCGATCGATTTGAAATTTATAAGGCTGGAGTGCTATGGTAGTGGCTCAGTCCCTTTCAAATTTTGAAAACGGTTGCCATGGAAACGGAAAAAAGAAAATCACAGAATTGGCTATAACTCCGGTTCTAATCAATATTACATTTTCAACCTATTTTTGTATTTTTCTTTGGCCAATTCCCAATCGTATGGCGTACAACCGATGGTCTTAAGACAAAAACTCTCAATTATCGCCTCAGGTCGAAAATTTGGGGTCACGATTCTATGACCTATGAGTGTTCTGAGATTCGAGACCATATTGTGAAGCCAGTTATCAATCTATTTAAACCGTTTTCGTTCATAAAATGTGCCTTGATAATATAAACATTACGGTGAAATTTTACAGTTTAATATTGAACTATGAGGCCAAGGTCACAGAAGAGGTCAAAATCGAAAAGTTGCAATAACTCCGTTTATATACATGATTAATTTTCCCTAATATTTTTGTATTTTTCTGTGATCAATTCTCCATCATTTGCTATATGACCAATGGTCGTACGATCAAAATTCCCCATTATCGCCCAAGGTCGAGAATGTAAGGGTCATCAGCTGAAATTACCGATTCATAATATTACAAGTAGTAATAATTCAGAAACCACTGAAGATATTCAATAGAATATTTTACGCAATATAAATCTGGGTGAGTCTGCAAAGTTTGGAAAGTTAGTGTCAAGAATTCATTCTGTGGTCGAGAATGTGGTCAAAATAGAGAAATCGCAGGAACTCTACTTTTATCAATGATTAATTCTCCCATGATTTTTCTATGGCTAATTACCGACCATTTGATATATGACCAATTGTCGTATGACCATAATCCCTGATTATCGCCCACATTGAAAATACAAAGGTTATTAGCTTTAATTTTAGTGACTAAATCTGAAGGGCGAGGGTCTGCAATCTCTGATTGTCTCGTTGACATCAGTTTTATTTTCTTTGCAACACTGCTCAAATCCTGCTGCTTTCGCACTAAAAAAATAGTAGGCGACCAACAGACAGCTTCGCAGAGAGTTTGCCTGTTTGGCGTGGCTGAAATATCGAATTGGTTATGAATACAAGGGTATGCATATCAACAAGACCATGAAGCGTTTGTAATTCATCATAGCTTGCGCCAATAACCCTTGCATAATATTACATTCTTCCATTGTGACGTACATGTAATCATATACAGGAGGTGTTTTGAATGATTGTTTACGCAGTGAACTAATAGCGAGGCAATTACCCTGGTGTATAGAAGGGCAAGAATAGTGTTGCGCAGATTGAGTTTCTACGTTTTCACATTGTAAAAACTATGAACGATGGAACTATGAACGATGGAACATGATACTTCCTATTTGATCGTAGGACAGGACATTATGAAAGAATATAGTTTTGAAATAGTTTGTCTTTACACACTGGTATTTGCCTAGTTGTGATGGAAACTCATGCGCCTTGATCTGGCATTTGCTGTGTCTCCACCACACCATCGGCAATTGTGAATTGTACAGGACGAATCGTACAATTCTAGGTATCGTGCTCTTGTGCCAGTATGCTGAGATTTTTTTGATAACAATTCTAAAAAAAATAATCCTAGGCAAATTATACGAGGGATATTTTACATAAGTACGTTTGCAAAGCACTAATTACTGGAGGTCAGTTACTCCCTCGAGCATAACATCTACCAGGATACTGGATAATTATTACCAGGCTATATGATTCACTGATAATTCTTCTTTATTATCATTTAATGACTAAGGATTAAAGAAATGACTTTTATTATGGACGTGCATGAAAGGTTTATTACCGCCAAATAGAGTACTCACTACATTTACATGTATTGTCCGGAAACATCGATAGATCTTTTATCCCGGTGTATATTTCAGACTTCACCAACTTTTCATGGGAATATATACAACAAGAAAATGCAGCTAACTGCGGGAGACGACATTAGAGCTCGAGCACATCATCAGCACCACGACAGCTGAATGTATTTTACACAACGTTACCCCCCTCCCCCTTCTGCAAAAAAAGAAAGAAAAGTGAACCACATCATGCCCCCATATGATTCCAATTCATTCCCTATATTATGATGAAACACATAGGCGTACTTCAATCATATTCCTAATGAGTAAACATTTATTTTGAACTCAATGAAACAGTGCGCCTGATAAAATGATATTGAACCTCAATAGAATATCCTTAAAATATTGGATAGTATGATGAATATCTGCATCTGATATCATGATATAAATAACACATACATACTGAGCAAATTAAAAGACCAGTTTAAAATAAAAAGGTTTCGCAACCCAGCATGGAACACGTCTCAAGTGATAAAATATGTCAGATTGCGGTAAATGTAGTCGTGGTATCGCAGACGAATCGTTGTGTTTACTTCATAACGCCAAAGAAGGCCACAAGCAAAGTTACATGTACGTGCATGCACAAAATGCTGCACAGAAAATTGTATGTTCCAAAGTACGCGTCATTGCGGTAAAATTTGCTTTGCATTCTGGGAACGTGAATTTCCATCGGCTCCGCCATGTTGACGTTTTTCAGACGAGCTGACCGTTTTGCGTAATTTTCTCAAACCTAACACATCGATTTATGCATTATATATGAGTGGAATATTCAAAGGTTGCCATCAAATCGAGAGATTTTATGTCAAGGACGAAGAAAATCCTCATTTGAAGTAGGTGAACAAAGGTTTTTATGCCAAAACGGGCGTCGATAGGTTGGCATGAAACCTCCATAAAAAAGTCAGCACATAGACATGTAGAGGGTTGGGGGCTTCGCCCCCAACGCTCTAATGTCAACAAGGTCGAAGGACGATATCATCGGTCTCAGGGGCGGATCAATAATATACGGTAGTATGGATATATTGTATATGTTGCACTAATAGTTGAACTATCAACCAGAGGTGTAACATGACAGTGTGCGGAATCATGTATTTTTGTATTCTCATATTACAAAAAAATGTATAACATGTGTAACATAGCGTTGCGAATAATATTGCTAAGAAGAATAATTATATGTTGAATGGCTTTGATATAAATAATATATGAATTCACTATCTTGACGCATGTAATTAGGAAAAGTGCTATAAACTGTTACGTGAACAATATTTGCGCCAACATACCATATTTTAGTCCATCAGAGACGGCATTCTCTCACATAGGATGCCTATTTAAAGCAGAACGAACGATACATTATTATTTATTGTGTAAGAATAATTGATTGTCTGAGGTTTGTTCTTCTTAAAAAAGTGCCAGTGTTTTCCCCACAATGCTTGCAGACACAAAACGGTTCTCTCGATGGGCGTAAACCCTCCGTCCCTTGCTGTTTCATCTTGCAAGCCAATTAAGTCGTTTACCAATAGGACAGGAAACTGGAAAAAAACAGGACCACTGTTCCACATCGATGAATTCGATTTCAAATGTATATCTCCACCACCAGTGGAGAAACTCCCCTGCGCTATACTTGTGGATAGATACGAGATCTAAGAAATTGAGTATCTGGATGTAAATATTTGGCCTGGCTTTGTTCGAAACAGTATTCCGAAAATATATTTTTTTCATCTTATCTAATGGCATCATATTGGTAGTATTAGGTTGACACATATATTGTAGTTTGATGTCGAGTGAAAACGGTGATGAAATATATATTGCAACTTTTGTGTGTGATGTATACATTATGCAAGTAGTAACATTAAGCAGAAGAAGAAGATATTTGGTATACAACGTTATCTCAGTTGTATTCCATTTCAAATGAGAGTGCACAGCTTCTTGGCTCTCGTTATATACATGTACTTGAGATAATTATTATTTTGCAAAGTGGAAGACCCATGTCATTTCAATGTCAAGTAAAGTGTATTGTCGTACTCTGAATACGTGGCACTCATGCATGAAGGTATCTCAACCCACAATAGACCACAGTACACACACTGGGCGTCGATACATGAGAGAGAACATAGATCGGCAGTCTGAAGAAGTGTATAATAACATTTCTTGGGTACGGTGCACAACAATGCACACATCCTGAAATCGATGTTATGTTCGAGACAAGTTGGATATTGGACAGTAATACCTTAAAGCATACTTGCATTGTTCTGGCTGGTGTTTAGTCAATGGTATATGTTGGTTGAACGACAGCCGTTCACGGCTGAGTAGTTTTCTGTATGATTTAAAACAGAGAAACCCCTCCAGCAACAGGGGGATATTCAACATAGTCTCGGGTTACCCTCGACCATGTGGAATAACCCCCTATTCCTCGGGGTTTCTATGTTTCCTAAACCACACTCGCATTTTCCGTGTTTATCCAACGGTGTATCTTGGGTAAACCACGACTGGTCACGGCTGAGTGATTTTCGTGTGATTCAAAATAGAGAAATCGCAGTTCGGGGTTTCTCTATTTCACCAAGTCTACGGTAAGGAGACCAAGCCGGAAGAACAGGGAGTTATTCAACATGGTGGAGGGCGGTCCCTTGTGACTCAGGGATTCCTCTGTTTTAAATCACACAGAAACATACGTAGTCATGAGCGGCTGTGGTTTACCAACATACAGCATGGACTGCACGTCCACGAGAACAATGCAAGTATGATTCAAACACATTGACTGCCCCTAATGAAAGCTCGAACAAATGTTTTGGTTGGTATCTGTTCAATGTCTATCCAACCTTCCTTTTAAAGGGAACGAACTCTATGTAATTCATTTATCAGCTACATTCTTTGGTGAATGGATTTTGGTTTATTCCCCCTGATACATAGAATGTTGAGTTGTACATTTCAACTGGAATATGTCAGTTCTTATCGGCTACTAATGGGTACTAGATTGATAGATACATTTAACGTTTACCAGTACAGATTCCTATTCGCTGCACGTATCTCATGATCAACATAAAGTATGGACATGGTTGCTAATTGGATACATAACAGAACCAATAGCAACACTTCCAGATGTGTATGTGACTGATTATTCTTTGATCCCGTGGAATAGCCGGTGGATTGAAGCACGTTGGCCTCCACTCCAGGCACTGACCGTTCAGGTAAGATAAAGACGTTGACACCCGGCCATCCGCTGCATCTGGCCTTGACTGCATGTATTCCCCGTGTGAGAGATCGTCGCCATCGATCCGGGTAATGCCAGCAATGGCAAGGGACACGCAGCTTGCAGTCTTGAAAACATAATGGAAGAAATTGATATATAGGTGGGCGACGCTTCAGCGAAGAACACATGGAGAGAAGTGTCCATCGGTTTGATCCAAGCATCGCTCGAGATCCAAGATTCAGCTCTGTCGCCGTTCATAGATTTATAGGTCTTGAATCTGTATTTCTATGTTACTTAAGTTATTAGTGTGCTGCCTACTTCTTCAAGGTGAGTGTTTTGCCGTGCATGGCACATAAATCGGTCACCAATAAAATCTTGGAGAGAAAATGAAAAAACAAAAAATACCTTTCTTATTATTGTACTACTACCTAAATGTAGTTTCACATTTGAATATAGTGGAACCTGCTGTTTTACTCATTCGATGAAACTTATACTGATTTATATGAAAAATAATCTATCAAAAACTGACAGAAAATTATTCCATTCTACAAAATTGCAATCATCTATTCGAAGTCAGGAAAAACATAACGACATAATAGGGCACATTAGTGGTGTAAATAGTGCGCGCTCATTCTGAATAGCTCATCCTGAAAAGTATTTTATGTATTATGGATCTCCAATATTGACCACTTTTCTCCAAAAAAAATATTGAATGCGTATTGTGTGTGTATGAATGTGTAATGTGTGTGTAAACAATAACTTATATTTACTTGTATTGCATGACTGAAATATTCGTACCCATCTATTTTTAGACAGGGATGCGGTCAAATACACTTTATCAAATACAAATTCAAATAATACTATTTTTTTTTCAATTTCCAAATACAAATTCAAATACAAATAATCCTGATTTTCATTTTTTTCTCAAAAACATATACAAATAGAGCTATTATGATCAAATACGGATAAGGTGTAAGGCACAGTATATATTCAAATCATTATATCAAAGAAGTTCGCTTCAAATATTTTTAGGTTTCTTGTTCTTTTACTGCATATACTAAGTCAGACCTGATTATCTCCCTATGTGTACAATATAATGTGCACATGTCATTAGAACGAGATATAGAACGAGATTTATACTTTCGGTCCACAGTCTAAATATGTACCTTTGTTGGATCTCAAGTGCCCACTGGACAATTCAAACAAACCTGTAAACATATATTCACTTCGACCCATGTCTCCACTTTCGGGCTTGAAGTGATTCTACAAGACAAGTGGTCCGTGTGAAGACAATACCTGATATATCTTTCTCATACACTAAGTACATAACACATTGATAAACAGTATTGAAGTAGACATGCAAAAGCATAGGATTACTGACCATACAATATCAACTAATTTTCATATATGTATTGTTCGTGTTTGCCATCGGATATTGGATTGTGTCGTTGTTGTTCGCCAGTATAGCATGAGGATGCCCGTGTATGTTTTGCTCGGCAGGGAGAACCAACACATCGATTTCTACCTAGTAGATGAAGTTATTAGCATTTATGTTTATGTTATTAGTCATAAACGCTAAATTCATAGTAACGGCAACACAGGTATGCACAATTCATGTCGACAGGTTCAGAACCACCCATTCAACATGAGCGGTTCCAGTCATAATGGAATGAATTATTTATATAGATCATATGTACCAGTTTTCCAATTGCATCGTCGATCATAATGCCATTTGCGGTGTTTGAATTATCACACAGTGAAGTGTGTAGTTTTGTCGTTCACGGCATATCATGTGATTCGCTTAATTTCTGAATACTGCAGTATACGGTAGCTGACACATGTCATCAATATTTTTTGGAAGACAAGTTACAGCACGCAAAACAATAATAATAAAACTCAACAATTTTGATCGCGTTAAAAACGTTTCTTAATTTACGATCAAAACTATATTGGCGTGTAGAAAGAGTTTCCGATGCGTGACAATTAGTTTTGAACGGATGCAAATAATTTTGAACGTTATAACTCATCTAATATGACGACATTGACTAGTCAGCGAACTATTACCGCGAGGTCCTATTACCAAATTAGATGTTATTTGTATTGTTCACTGGCCAGAGTTCAATAACTGAAAATTGAAACTTCCAAAGTATATTTTAACTCAGGTGCAAATGTTTTTCCCTGGATAAATTGCCCAAGCAGCATTACGGTGATAGGTCGCCGACAGGTCTTCTTGTTAAATTTCAATACCTTCTTGAGCTCAATATTTTAGAGGGGCATCTTGAAAGACGGATATTAATAATGTGCATTTGTTTGGGTGTTGTGGCTTGGTAGTTGTTCCAATTCTCATATGAACCATTTATAACTTATTACTTGTTGGACTCTAAAGCATCATCCTGTTTATCATTTCTAGGAGATTTTCAACATTGAACAAACAGTTGCGCGACATAGTGTGGAATAAAATGGCGGACCAAAACACGGACACGGAAATGTCAGCGAAAGAAGTAACTGTTACCCCGGATGACTTGGATGAATCGGCTCAACCAGAGGTATCAAGCACTGAAGAACTATACACGTGGATTGTGTTCTACTCCCTATGCATCATCCTGACCCTGGTATTGAATTCTGTCCTGTTGATTGGCATAACGAAGCGCAAGGACGGTTTCAAAAAGAACCAGTTGGATGTATACCTGACCTCACTAATCGTGGCACGGATGTTCATAGCGACCTTTGTGATACCAGCCAGGATTACTGGACTGTTCTCCGAACAATACCTGGGATCAATCCTCTGTAAGCTCTGTCATTATGTGGGGGTCGCGTCTGGGGCAACAAGCATATTCTCCACGACTGCCATAGCAGTTCTGAAGTACTATGACATTGTCATCAGCAAGAAAAGTCACATCTTCAAGGATAAACCGACGGTTGGTGTCATGATCATCTGGCTGTTGGGGTATATATACGCCATTAGAACCCCCATCATATTTGATCTGTCGGTGGTGCGAGAAGGGAACTCAACGAACGGGCTGTGGTTGTGTAACCTGTCACCAGACTATAAATCTGTGGGAATGGACTTCGTGTATGTTGATTTTGTGTTCTTGTTCATCCTACCAGCTTGCATTCTGGCGTTCTGTTATTCCCAAGTCGTTAAGAAGCTTGCACTAGATCAACGAATTCGCAAAACAACACCCACTAAAACCCCAATAAAAGACCTGCAAGTTGAGACGCTGGTTTCAGACTTTGACGAGAACCAAGTTGTCAAGGAACCTAACCAAACAGTCGAGGAAAACCAAATGAAGTCGGGATCAGAACAGTCGAAAACACTTTCCCCAGAACAACAGAAAATGGTCATGTCCGTCGTCGTTTGTGTAGCCGTTCTGTTCTTCGCTTGCAGTTCCTTAACCTATGGACTCTGGATGTACACTCACTGGTTTGGAACCATGATGGAGGCCGCGGGGTCAACAGAGACTATCCTCTACTTCATAAGCTACTCCAATGCCTGGATGAACGCCATCGTTTTGCTTCGGTTCCGTGCAGACATCAGAAACGCTGCAGTGAAGTATATATGCCGTGATAGCAAGGTTCATGCACTGAAAAAGTGTGATGCTGAAACGGACAACGCTTTTGGTCTTGGTTGACGTTGACCGTAAGAGCGCGGACATATAATGTATATGTTTAGTTCAGTCTATATTTTTGTATGGCGTATACTTTGTCATAAAATATTACATGATGGAATCTTTTTATGAAACTGTTCATATTATGTATGTAGATATGGAACACGGAGTACCACGTCGCTGATCATCAGTGAATATGTACACGTAGTTAACCTTGATGTATTTCCAAATTTTAACTCAATTCTGTTAAATATTTTAAGTCCGATAACCTATTGGCATGGCGTTGCGTCCGTCGTCGTCGGCGTCGTCGGCGGCGTACGTCCACATTTTTATCTTTAAAGTTTACGATCGCTCTTCTGAAATTTTGCACAAAAATACCTAAAAATATTTCAAGCGGGGGGTATTTTTTTGTTTTTTGATTTTGGCATTTTTTTCAAAATGGCGGCCATTTTCGCCGAAAAACGGCCAATTTCTGACTTTGGCGGCCATTTTCTCAAAAACTGTTCAGACAGTTTTGAGATTTTCATTTCAAAAGATTGCTCCCACATACCCCTTTGATGTGTATAAGTTTCATTGCCCCTGAATCGCCGGTCTGCGTGTAGCGGCCATTTTCATTTTCTTGACGGGTCCCAAATAGGACTTTCTCATGTTAAATTCTCCTATGCTTTATAATGGGACACATTATGCCTGATATCTCACTTAATATTGAGATTAGAGACCAGGAATCAATTGTGGGCACATAGGAAATGATATTTGCTGTTTATTGTCATGACCTTGAATTTGACATTTGACCTCATTTTCCAGGTCAGAGCACAAAATGGCTAATATCTCGCTTATTATCGACTTCACAGCTTAGGAATCAATTGTACACATATAGGAAGTGATATAGTCCGAATATTTTGATGACCTTGAATTTGACCTTTGACCTCATTTTCAAGGTCAAAGCACAAAATGGCTAATATCTCGCTTATTATCGACTTCACAGCTTAGGAATCAATTGTACACATATAGGAAGTGATATAGTCCGAATATTTTGATGACCTTGAATTTGACCTTTGACCTCATTTTCAAGGTCAAAGCACAAAATGGCTAATATCTCGCTTATTATCGACTTCACAGCTTAGGAATCAATTGTGCACATATAGGAAGTGATATAGTCCGAATATTTTGATGACCTTGAATTTGACGTTTGACCTCATTTTCAAGGTCAAAGTACAAAATAGCTAATATCTCACTTAATTTCAATTTTACAGCTTAGGAATCATTTGTGGACATATAGGAAGTGATATATGCTGAATATTCTCGTGATCTTGAAATATATTTGACCTTTGACCTCATTTTCAAGGTCAGAGCACAAAATGGGGAATATCTTGCTTATTATCGACTTTACAGCTCAGGAATCAATTGTGAACCTAAAGGAAATAATATATGCTGCACATTGTTGTAACCTTGAATTTGACCTTTGACCTTATTTTCGAGGTCAGAGCACAAAATGACTAATATCTTGTTTTTTATCGACTCTACAGTTTGGGAATAGGTTGTGTACATGTAGAAATTTATATATGCTGAGTATTCTCATGACCTTGAACTTGACCTTTGACTTTATTTTCAAGGTCGGAGCACAAAATGGCTAATATTTTGTTTGTTATCAACTTAACGGCTTGGGAATCAATTGTGAAAATGAATTAATTAATATATGGTGAATATTGTTATGACCTTGAATTTGACCTTTGACCTCATTTTTCCTTCATGATCGGCCAGTTCGGAAATGTTTCTAGGTCAGGTCAAGTGGTATAAACAAAACGTTCGTACGCGCCATGTTCAAGTGTGAGTGACGCGGTAACTCGAAGTAAACAAAGTATTTAGTATTGTACCAGCGGAATCGAGTAATGTGTTGGTGACACTAACTCAACAATGGTAGCGGGACAGCTTGGATTGGCTATGTTTATACTACTTGACCCTGACCCAATTCCACTTACATGTACCTAACTTGAAAACAATTCCGAACTCACGTATGGTAGCTGTATAGAATAAACTCGTAAAATACTTCAAGATAGACCTTAAACATTGGCAGTATCAAATGGGAAATCATGTTGCAGTGTCAATGGTAATCTTAAATTTCACCTTCAATGACCATGAAAGGTCAATATGACAATTCGAATAAAAAATGTCATGGTTTAAAACTGAACATTTCTCCAGTAACCTCTCTTAGCCCTTGGGCTAATTTTTCTTTTCATTATTTTAAATACTAACTGACGATTATTCTATTTTTGATCTTCCTTTTGCATCATAGATTGACTATTTTGAAGTATGATGATTCGAGTAAGCTTGTTATAAACAATGTATACTTGGTACATGTTTTTCTCATGATAATTTTTTTTCACCGTTTGTCATGATGTTATGTGCATTACGTTTTGTGTATCATTCGATTTCTTAATAAACAAAATTGAATGTGTGTGAGTAATTGACAAGAATATCAATAAATATACCTCATATAAATACCTATGTTACACGAAGTTAGGTTTTCCACCCAGCGAATCTTGTAGTGTTTCAAACTGAACCCATCAAAAGCAGCTTCTTCCAGCAGCAGTGAAACCTGAGGACTATGCACGCAGAAAGTCCTTCCGGTTCACTTGGTGACCCATAGCAACCACGAGAAATAAGATACTGCCAAAGATAAAGATGCGACAGGCAGAATGATTGACATTTCCTGAAACTGGTAAACAAACAAAATTAATATATCCAGCACACACATAGAAGGGTTTAAAATACTAGCAAAAACATAATTTATAAGCAGTTATATGTAGCGGTGAAGTACGTTCATGTCAAAAACAATATAAATTTATTGACAAAACATTTGATTTCATTTTTGTATAATGGTTTTCATAAGAGAAGCAAATTTACATAAGATTCCTGACTATATCAATCTCGGTAACTTGATATTTTCAAATGAGTTTGGAAATACTGAAACGTCTACCATTGTGATGTAATGCGACGGACACGAAAAGTGAAGAGAACAGCAAATCAAAATGTAAACGGACACGCTCTGGTGCGTTTACCTTCTCTTGGGCTGATTTATTGACCACTCACCTGCTCTCGTAGATACATTAAATTAATGCCTTGGGGTAATGGCTAGGCTAGATGTGATTGGTTGATTCCTTGAATATCCATATATCAGCTTTCATCCCGACGGCAATCTGGCTTTGAAACTGTAATACACCTTGTTATAGTAGGCCCAATTATGTTATCTAAGGAAACATTTCGAATCTCTTGGTCTGTCTTGTTTCTTCGTGATATTTAATCATCATGATGAGCTTATCAGTTAACAATACTAGATACAGATGTCACAATTATCATCTTTGCATCGTGTCATCTTTGCATTACTTAATGATATATATCACAATCACGTATTCCAGAGTCTAATGGAATTGATATATGAAAACAAAACGTGCCCACGGGAATTTATATGCAAATCACACAGAGGGAATGGTGTCATTGTGAATATATTTTTCCTGATACATGCACCTTCATTCTGACCACAGGTATTATATATTTTGACATAACTTATTCAGATAAAAACGAGACAATCAGAGATTGCAGACCCTCGCCCTTCAGATTTAGTCACTAAAATTAGGCGATAATTGAGAGTTTTGGTCTTAAGACCAATAGACCATCGGTTGTACGCCATACGATTGGGAATTGGCCAAAGAAAAATTCAAAAATAGGTTGAGGATTTAATATTGATTAGAACCGGAGTTATAGCCGATTATGTGATTTTCTTTTTTTCCGTTGCCATGGCAACCGTTTTCTGAGCCACTACCATAGCACTCCAGCCCTATAAATTTCAAATCGATCGGACCGTTTGCCTTTGAGTTATGAGCGCAGACATTTGCACTGAAACGTCGCTGGCCAAAAATAACCGAAATCGTGACCCCCAATTTTTCGACATCGGGCGATAATAAAGAGTTTTCGTCGTACGACCATCGGTCGTACACCCAACGATCGGGAATTGGCCAAAGAAAAATACAAAAATAGTTGGAAAAATTAATATCAAGTAAAACCGGAGTTAGAGCCAATGATGTGAACTTCTTTTTTCCGTTGCCATGACAACCGTTTCCATCCGATTTTGGTAAAATTTTGAAGGGACTGAGCCACCACCATAACACTCTTGCACTATAAGTTTCAAATCGATCGGACCGTTTGCCTTTGAGTTATGAGCGCGGACATTTGCACTGAAACGTCACAATTTTTCGACATCGGGCGATAATAGAGAGTTTTCGTCTAACGACCATCAGTTGTACACCAAACCATCGGGAATTGGCCAAAGAAAAATACAAAAATAGTTGGAAAAAATAATATCAAGTAGAACCGGAGTTAGAGCCAATGATGTGATATTCTTTTTTCCGTTGCCATGGCAACCGTTACCATCCGATTTTGGTAAAATTCTAAACGGACTGAGCCACCACCATAGCACTCTTGCCCTATAAGTTTTAAATCGATCGGACCGTTTGCCTTTGAGTTATGAGCGCGGACATTTGCACTGAAACGTCGCTGGCCAAAAATATTCGAAACCGTGACCCTCAATTTTTCGACATCGGGCGATAATGGAGAGTTTTGGTCATACGACCGCGGGCCATATATCAAATGATCAGGAATTGGCAATAGAAAAATACAAAATTAGTTAGAAAAAATTATCTTGATTAGAACTGAAGTTATGGTCAATTATTGATTTTTACATTTTCCGTTGCCATGGCAACAGTTTTTGTCCGATTTTGACCAGATTCGAGGAGGACCGAGCCACTGAGATACCGCTTCATCCCTATTAGTTTTATGTTGATCAGACCATTCTCCTTTGAGATATGCGCGCGGACAGACAGACAGGGAGACAGGGAAACAGACAGACAAACAAACAAACAAACAGACATACAAACGGACAGACCCAATTGCAATACCCTCGCCCCCCTACGGGGCGAGGGTAATTATGTGTATCCGGGAAAATATATTGATGTTATCATAACGTGGTCGATAAACAACGAACCAATGACATAAACAAAATTGCTTCTCATCGTTTCTTCTGTAAACGAAGCCAAATTGTATTCCACCCTTTACGAACACCTGAATTTTGCTCGCCTTTGTAAGCCCTGAACCATAATGTGGTGTCATTAACATCAGAACGTTTTTATCGGTTTGATTGAGTCCACGTTCATTATATTTAATTATTCTTCCGCTGGCCAGAAATCAATCCCACACAGGATGGAAATGTAGCAAAAACGTATAATTTTTTGACATTAGAGCGTTGGGGGCGAAGCCCCCAACTCTCTACATGTCTATGTGCTGACTTTTTCATGGAGGTTTCATGCCAACCTATCGACGCCCGTTTTGGCATGTAAACCTTTGTACACATACTTCAAATGAAGATTTTCTTCGTCTTTGACATAAAATCTCTCGATTTGATGGCAAGCTTTGAATATTCCACAGATATATAATGCATAAATCGATGTGTTAGGTTTGAGAAAATTACGCAAAATGGTCAGCTCGTCTGAAAAACGTCAAAATGGCGGAGCCGATGGAAATTCACGTTCCCAGAATGCAAAGCGAATTTTACCGCAATGACACGTACTTTGGAACACACAATTTTCTGTGCAGCATTTTGTGCATGCATGTAAATGTAACCTTGCGTGTGGCCTTCTTTGGCGTTATGAAGTAAACACAACGATTCGTCTGCGATACCACGATTACATTTACCGTAATTTGAGATATTTTATCACATCAGAATGTGTTCCATCCTAGGTTGCGAAACCTTTTTATTTTAAACTGTTCTTTTAATTTGCTCAGTATGCATGTGTTTTACCTATATCATGATATCAGATGCAGATACTCCTCATAGTATACACTATTTAAGGATAGTTTATTGAGGTTCAATATCATTTTATCAGGCGTATCTGTTTCATTGAGTTCAAAATAAATGTTTACTTATTAAGAGTATGATTGAAGTACGCCTATATGTTTCATCATAATATAGGGAATGAATTGGAATCATGTGGGGCATGATATGGTTCAATTGTCTTTTCTTTTTTTGCAGGGGGGGGGGGGGGTGGGGGGTAACATTATGTAAGATACATTCAGCTGTCGTGGTGCTGATGGTGTGCTTGAGCTCTAATGTCGTCTCCCGCAGTTAGCTGCATTTTCTTGTCACTAATACATTAAACCTGAGATTTTTTTTCTCATTAAGGCCACCAACCAAACATGATCATTATACTATGTGAATCTGGAATATAGCCTTACAAACTACATTTAGTGAATGACTAGAACATGTCAAACTACAATGTTACTTGGCGCTACATCAGTAACAACGTGTGTTCCAACATGAACGTGTGAATTCTATATTTGAACATTTATTAGCCGCATATGATGTATGCATATACACTTCAAATGAACGAGTCAGCTAATGAAGTATCGAGTTTGTGTGGCCTGTGGCCTCTGGAGAATGAGTTAGA
Source organism: Terebella lapidaria (assembly GCA_949152475.1). Classification (NCBI taxonomy): domain Eukaryota; kingdom Metazoa; phylum Annelida; class Polychaeta; order Terebellida; family Terebellidae; genus Terebella; species Terebella lapidaria. The sequence continues at coordinate 20,239,058 of OX424564.1, read as the reverse complement.
ATATGTGCTCATCTAGACACATAACAAAACCCACCAGTTATATTTCATCGAATACGTACTTAGCTGGTCAATTAATAAAAACCACCAACATTTGGCCAATTCAAGTTAATTGAAGTCAAGTGGTTATTTTCCTTTCAATTGGTGCTGTACACTGATTTTTTTCTTCCGATATTAATCCTGTTACTTCTGACACCATGAGCATATATCAGGATTTGTTACCGCTTCTCTTCCACTTTAATATGGAATTGCATGCTTCTTTTTCATACAAAATTTGATGCTGAAAGAATGACAAACGACTTCGCAAGAAACACCATAACTCGTTCGGTCGATTTTTTTTCGCCATTTCACACATAATTGCGTGTTTTTTTTTCAATCGGAATTTAATGCTGGAAGACAAAAACACACGTCGCAATCAACACTAAAACTACATTGTAAGTTTCTCAACTTTTTGACAATTTTATACACGGATATCTGATACCATAAAATATAATTTGGCAATCAGCGCATTAGATGAAAAAAAAAATGCAAACAAGTGCCATGTAGCGGGATCATTATCCGTTTTTCTTCCTAGCATTTTACACTTTGAGACAGACCAATTCATTGTCATCTCGAGTAATTCAACCCACCCGAAATCCACAAGGGAGAGCGCTTACGAAGAACAAAACACCTTTCTTCAAACCATAAACCGTCTCAAATTAATTGTGTTTCTTCTTAATCTGAGTAGTAACATTCACTTGCATGCGCCCATCTCATCTATGCTCATAAAACATCCACAATTCATTTCAGGGATACAATTACCTCGCATTTGATCCATCTCAAACTGGTAACAGATTTTGGTATAAAAAGGAGACATATTTTCATGACGCATCATTCCATTTTGATCCAGTTGATCCAGTATGTGAATGTGCAGAAAATGTCATCCATGTGCGAATAAAGAAACCGCAATAAACGTATTTGAAAGGAACGGCTTCGCCATGTTTGTCACGCGGGTGTTTATGTGTATTGTTATTTTGTTTGATAGATGCCCCAGAACAACAGGCGATTTGTCTGATAAACTCTTTCGACTGTGGAGACTACAACAGAAACTAGTGTTTTTGGAACTTCACGGACGAAACAAGTTTGTGAACCTCCGCAGTAGCGGACATTTTATCACTCACTTGGGTAAAACCTGCCCAACGAAACACTATAGCAATAGTTGTGACGTAGAGGAAGACACAAATCCCCAACTCCATCTTTGTGGAAAAATCAAGTTTGTTTCCACACCTTACTATTTTGGCGGGTGCGATGTCAATATTAGTATTCCCGGAAACGTTGGTATCAATGTGACACTCAGATATTTCAACTACACAAGTGGACTGTTCTCCTGCGGTATGAACTATTTATCAATTTCATTTGACAAGATGGATGGTAAAGACTCGTATATCCACTGCGGACAATGGGGCAGATCGTCCTACAGCAGTGCTGGAAACGTGGCCCGTGTGAGTCTTCGTGTCAGCAGTGTTAGTGTGCAGCAGCCCGTATCGTTTGAAATTGATTATCAACCTTCCGACTTGAAAACTGAAATGAATAAAAATGTCGATTTCGTAGATGGATGGGATGATAGGCTCGGTCTTTCTGACGGAGTCAGGAAACCCACCTTAACGGTGACCCATCAGGACGGAATCGTTCGTACAACGGAATTCTTTTGGACGTTCAAAGCAAGAGTACTCAAGGCGGTTGAACTCCAGATGGCAGTAGACGCTTTGTGCAATCAGTCAACTGTGATTACGATAATTGACGCGCCTCACGTCCCTGGGTCACCACTACACCCACGACAAGTCGAAATGCCGTGTCTAGAAATGACACGAGGTTATAATTTTACCTCCAGCATTGGTGATATGACAGTGGTACTGCAGATCCAGCCTTTGGACCACGTCAAAATCTCCGCTATGGTCGCCTTGGACGTGGACATTATTTGTCTCGAGTCATATTGTCAGCAGGAGGAAATTCTCATCCAACACGAGGATCTCCACTTGAGGTTCAATACCTCTATCACAATTCCATCTAACGGGTACACAATCGTACACAAAAAATTCACCTACCAGCCTGATTCTGATCTAAACAACCGTTGGCAGGAAGAACATATATTTAAAACATTCAAGCTATGGGCAAGTCAGATCTCTATCGATGCCAGTGGTACAACATGCTTGGAGAGATCGCTGTACATCATTCAAGAAGATGACATTCTAGCCAAAATTTGCAATGTACTGACCGCTGAAATATGGCTGAACGTTCTATCAAAGAGAGGTGTACATGTACATTTGCACATGACGAGATATTCATCACTACATGTGGTCGCCATTTCTTACGGGTATCACGGATCAATACGCTTTCGCGGACTTTTCGAACACAGTGAATGTGAAGGTGATGTCAATCCTTACAGAGATTTTATTCCGAACCCAGTGGGGGACGAGAATCCAGTGTATAAAAGGAGAGCAACTGAGATTCTTTTCAGGCCTATATATTGTTACTCTGTAGATTTCATTCCGAGCGATAACGATGAGGCCCTGTTGGGACAGTGGTGGTCCGTTGCTTTTGAGTTTCCTTTGACAGCACTGGTCACACAGAGTGCATACGTTCCAGCATCCCAATTAGCATATAGTTATTGCGATATATATCCATATGAACCTTCTGTTCCTCCATGGTCAGAGACTGAATATATAGTCGAGCCTGCATCGTTCACGGTGTCCTGGTCGCACGCTTATTTCACGATGTCGGATGTGTCCACTTATTGTATGGAAACTGGTGGTGCCCTCAGTTTTGATGCAGTGTTTGAACCTGTGACTGGACCTTGTGAATGGTTGAATTTTGTTGCAGATACGATGTATGATCATGTAGGCCCATACCAGAGTACGAGCATGTGTGGTTCTATGCATTACGAGCCGAACGAACATGAAGTTTCATTGATGGCAATCTATATTTCAAGTTCATACATTATATCATCTGCACATTTGCCATTGGATAACATGCTCACGACTCTTCCTGTTCTCGTGTCACTGAACCAATCTTGTGAATACAGCCCGGTGATAACGGACATTACCGTATTTCAAGTCGAACAGCCTACACCTGGATCTTTAGAAGTGTTCGGGAGAACATTCAGTGGAATAATACATGAAACGTTTTATATATGGCTGAAGCATGGTGGTCCGATATATAGCAATTTTTTTACATATTTATCTGTTCAGAATATCTCTCGGTTATGTTCGTATGATATAAATTATCATGTGTTTGCGGACGGCCCCATCATGAACATCCCACCTGTACACAAACAGTATATATTCTATGACACTCCCGCATCCTGGATGGACGCTTCGAACACTTGTATGGAAGATGGAGGCCACCTGGCGAGTGTCAATTCAAGACTTGAATGGGAACAGATCACCACGGAGTGGCGGAATGTCAAATACATACACATTGGATTACAGGTAGCATATTCTGCCCACAATATAACATGAGAGTTTGCTGGGCGGAGTGACGGCTGGAGTGCCCGACTTGGTATATTGGAAGCCTGACAAGACATTGGCAGCCCGAGCCTTGGCGAGGGATGCCAATGTCTGGAAAGCGTCCAATAGACTAAGGAGGGCATTATAACCCTCACACCGCCAAAAAACTCTCATTATTACTATTATTATCATTATTTTATATTCTGACAAATTCACTAACAGCCATGCAACGACTTCAGACATGTTATTGTTTTCAATGTAAATGACTTATGTTTGAACTAGTTTCACAAGACCCGGGCGTCGAATGAAAAGCAGTTTCATTCGAGGCTCGCGTCTTGTGTTCTGTAGTCGGAAATGTTATTTGAGGTCATCGTTCGCAAAAATAGCATGCGTGTATTTTGTCGTCATTGGACAGCAGAGCCAGGTGAATGATAGTATTACTTGTTTCCTTGGAAAGTATCAATACTGTTGTTTATATTGCTATGTTGTTTCTCATTTGCAGCTAAATACTTCGCGTGACAACACCTATCATTGGTCTGATGGATCCGTGTTTAGCTTCAATAGACTTTCAGGAGAGATGGACGATAGAATACTACCTAGCAGATACACCTGCTTCACACCAATCGGCAGGAAGTACCCATGCCCTTCTCCGTCGAATGATATGAACTTTGATGACCTGGAACATCTGGAGGATCCCGGGGAGCATTGCTTTTCCATCGCTGTGATATCTATTACTGAGATGGTTTGGGTGCCTCTTCCTTGCAATGAGTTAATCGAACAATCGTCTTTTCTGTGCGAATTCGGATCCATGGAATATGCTGTCAGCAACCAACTCTTCGGTTTTCATCTGGAGTGCTTGAGTGGTTGGGTGAATATCAACGGATTATTTTGTGTCAGTCATCAAATATTCATGTCAGATACTACATATGCACAGGAAGTCACAAAAAAACCACAAGAAGTTTGTAGAGTGATTTCGGCTAATGCTCCAGTCTTAACAGTTAAGGAGTTCCAATTATATGTTCAACCAAATCTTATTGCAAATAGTCGCATTCTGAAGAAAATTGGTTTGATAAAATCAGCGAATTCACAAATTTCCCCGTTCGCTATTTTCATAGGGAGCAACAAATGTTTCCTTTCAAATATCACAAATGAATTCGATCACTTGAATTTCAGTTTTGTTCCAGAAGATTGCAAGGTGGCAATGACAAATGTATTTGATGCATTATGCATTCAAAAACCACAAGTAATCGACCGCAGCTCGGACAACATGTACGAATGTCTCGACGGCACCAAAATCCCACGGAAAAATGTATGTGATGGCCTTTCTGATTGTGAAGATGGAGAAGATGAGAAGGCATGTTCACACATTTGTGAGATACAACATTACCTTCCGGACTATCCCACTGAAATGCCAGAGCAGGACGCGTGCTTCACTCCTGCGTGTAAACCCCCATTCTGTCGTTGTCATAACATGTATTTTCAGTGTGAATCTGGTGGTTGTGTTCCCATGGAGACAATTAATGATGGCATCAATGATTGCCCTGACGCATCAGACGAATCATATGTTTATTATCTTGATGACTCAAACGCCCACCAACTGGAGAACAACACTGTGCGTGACGATCAGACTCCAGAGTCGTGCTCAATGCCTACTCCTGTTGATATTTTACGCGGGTTCCGCCCTCTTTTCAATATCACGAGTGGAGATTACTTGGGCTCGCTTGATCCATTACTGGATGGAAGCCATCTAAATCCAGATGTTGTTCAAGTGTCTAAACTGGAAGACATCTGTACCTACGACAAGCTTTCAATTCCGTATCGGTGTAAGAATTTCCGTCATTTGGACTTGGTGGATTGTGCAAATTTCACATGCCCTTCCCATTTTAAATGTTTGCAGTCCCATTGTATTCCTCACTATCACGTATGTGACGGAGTCCCAGATTGTCCTGAAGGGGAAGATGAAAACAACTGCACATTTGTGACCTGCCCTGGTCTGCTGAAATGTACCCAGGAAAAAATATGTGTGCATTTCAATAATGTATGTGACGGTATTGACCATTGCCGAGAGACGGGTGACGACGAGAAAACATGTTTCCATTTGAAGTGTCCAACTGACTGTATCTGTAATGGACGATCTGTCGACTGTGCAGCATCCAATCTGACAACAGTCCCCAGCTTACATGTAGCCACACACGTACTAGACTTGAGTGACAATCAAATGCACCTCAAGGAAAATCTATTTCATGGGCTGTCTGCACTGGTGATACTATACATGTCTAATGTAGGAGCCCACTTTATTCCTAACGGGCTTTTCTTCCCGCTAACGCAGTTGATCAAACTGGACATCTCCAGAAATTATTTCACCAGCTTCTTTAGTTACAACTTCCAAGGTTTATCGCATGTACAAACGATCTACCTTGTCAACAATCCAACAACTATGTTACAGACTAAAACGTTCTGGGGATTATCACATATCAGGTCCTTGTCCTTCAATGGCCTATCACTGGACAGCATCGAAGATTGTGCATTTGACAGCATGTCCTCTTTGGCATTGCTAGACCTCACAAACAATAAACTGACAGAACTTCACGACAAAACTTTCTGTGGACTGAGCGCACTGGAATACCTTCACCTGAAGGGTAATCCTTTGACACACATCGACAAGGCTTCCTTTCAGGTACTAATTCATCTGTCGCAGTTACATTCTGATTCGAGAGGAATTTGTTGTTTAGTCCCAGACAGAGTGGTTTGCTTCTCTGAAATTGCGAAAATGACATCGTGTACAGACATGTTTGGGAGTCGGTTTCTGCAGGTTGTGATATGGATTTCCTCCATTGTCTGTCTTTTAGCCAATGTGTCATCTTTCTTGTGGTGGTTCTCTCAATCGAAGCTCACTAGTACGAGGTTGATAATGATCTCTCTTGTTCTATCAGATCTGATGATGGGCTTGTACCTTACAGCCACATCATTTTTTCACTATATATACAGAGGTACACACAAATTCTACAGCGCAAGTTGGCAAAATAGTTCATTATGTAGAATACTTGGTGTTTTACATCTTACTTCCTTTGAGATGTCACTGTTCAATCTATTAATACTTTCGATTGACAGATATCTGGCCATTGTTTTAGTTATATCAGGGAAGAAACTGACCCCTCGTTTCATGTATTTTGTCATGACTTCAGGGGCAGTGCTCAGCCTTATATTGGCACTAGTGCCAAACATTCTTGGCCAATCTGCTAGTGACTTGTATGAAACAAGGTCGTTGTGCCTTGTAACTCGCATAGTTTTCAGACGTAAGACGACCAACAATGATTTGTATTCAGTCCTTCTGTTTCTCGTGTATAACATGGTACTGATTATTTCAACCGTTTATTTCAATATTCACATTGTTAAAAAGCTTTCCAAGCAAACAATGACTACTATGACGAATACGAAAGATAGACGAGCAAAGGAAATGGCACAACTGAGGTGTATTCTGACCATAATGTCGAACGTGATGGTATGGTTGATCGTGGCTGTTGTTCAAATTAACTCTGTTGCAGGAGTGAAGATGGGGAATAATGTGAACGCTTTCATTGCAGTAATTGTATTACCACTGAATGCCACACTGAACCCACTTATCCACACGCTTACTACCCGTAAGTTTACTACACTAGTTAAGAGGAAATGGATCAACTTTTCACTGAAAATTTGGTGATTCAACAGAGTGTGTTGCATGCAAATAATGTACGATATTTTAAACTCTGTGATTGATACAATAAACGCAATTTGCTCTTCTTCATAACATCAAAGACTCGCTGATAACACACATCATATGCTGTCTATGGTGTTCATAATTTGCAGGTGGCTATGCAGAGAGCTCACGTCGAAATAAGCATCGCTATACTATATTACAGTTACTAGGTTACCGAACGTATGGTCCAAATGGACTTTATGGTTAATATAAGAAATGTGTTGTGGAGGCTAATCGGTGATGAATATCAGTCATGTATGGAGTCTCATACCAGAATAATTAGAATTTTACCTTGAATGACTTTGGGAACAGAAAAGTCATACACGTTCCAATGTCCTATGTCTAAGGATAAACTCTGATAATTAGGGAATAGTTATTGTGGCTTTGTTATGATTTCCGTTTCCCGTTTTTTACCAGTTATCACACATATTTCACGTTTTTCGAGTTTAGGTTCCGTTGGTCCGTGAGGCCGAATTTTCTATTAAATGGTTTTGGATGATAACAAAAAAATAGCTCAAGGGCTGAGATAGGTTACCGAACTAGTTTTTAACTATTACAGGTATGACTTGAAATTCACCAGTCAATGTCATCTTGGTCAATGTCACCCCTCGTTTCATGTATTTTGTCATGACTTCAGGGGCAGTGCTCAGCCTTATATTGGCACTAGTGCCAAACATTCTTGGCCAATCTGCTAGTGACTTGTATGAAACAAGGTCGTTGTGCCTTGTAACTCGCATAGTTTTCAGACGTAAGACGACCAACAATGATTTGTATTCAGTCCTTCTGTTTCTCGTGTATAACATGGTACTGATTATTTCAACCGTTTATTTCAATATTCACATTGTTAAAAAGCTTTCCAAGCAAACAATGACTACTATGACGAATACGAAAGATAGACGAGCAAAGGAAATGGCACAACTGAGGTGTATTCTGACGATAATGTCGAACGTGATGGTATTGTTGATCGTGGCTGTTGTTCAAATTAACTCTGTTGCAGGAGTGAAGATGGGGAATAATGTGAACGCTTTCATTGCAGTAATTGTATTACCACTGAATGCCACACTGAACCCACTTATCCACACGCTTACTACCCGTAAGTTTACTACACTAGTTAAGAGGAAATGGATCAACTTTTCACTGAAAATTTGGTGATTCAACAGAGTGTGTTGCATGCAAATAATGTACGATATTTTAAACTCTGTGATTGATACAATAAACGCAATTTGCTCTTCTTCATAACATCAAAGACTCGCTGATAACACACATCATATGCTGTCTATGGTGTTCATAATTTGCAGGTGGCTATGCAGAGAGCTCACGTCGAAATAAGCAACGCCATACTATATTACAGTTACTAGGTTACCGAACGTATGGTCCAAATGGACTTTATGGTTAATATAAGAAATGTGTTGTGGAGGCTAATCGGTGATGAATATCAGTCATGTATGGAGTCTCATACCAGAATAATTAGAATTTTACCTTGAATGACTTTGGGAACAGAAAAGTCATACACGTTCCAATGTCCTATGTCTAAGGATAAACTCTGATAATTAGGGAATAGTTATTGTGGCTTTGTTATGATTTCCGTTTCCCGTTTTTTACCAGTTATCACACATATTTCACGTTTTTCGAGTTTAGGTTCCGTTGGTCCGTGAGGCCGAATTTTCTATTAAATGGTTTTGGATGATAACAAAAAAATAGCTCAAGGGCTGAGATAGGTTACCGAACTAGTTTTTAACTATTACAGGTATGACTTGAAATTCACCAGTCAATGTCATCTTGGTCAAAGAGTTCAGGATCACCAAGAGAGTCACCATTATATGACTTTTCATATGATTATAATACACTATATAAGCCCAGACTTTTTGTCTGTAGCGACTGATACACATTCAATGCCAGGTGTGACCTTGAAATTTAGTCTTCATGGTCGACTGAATGTCAAGTTCAATTTCCCGTGTGCAATATAAAACCTCCTATTCTTTTTCTATTATTTTTCGGCTCAAGACATGAGATTGCACACTCAAGGTCATCAGAGGTCAAATTCAAAAGACACCAATGTCATCTTGGTCAAGTTCAGGATCACCAAGAGAGTCACCATTATATGACTCTCTATATGATTATAATACAATATATAAGCCCAGACTTTTTGTCTGTAGCGACTGATACACATTTAATGCCAGGTGTGACCTTGAAATTTAGTATTCATGGTCGACTGAATGTCAAGTTCAATTTCCCGTATGCAATATAAAACTTCCTATTCTTTTTCTATTATTTTTCGGCAAGAGTTGCTGCCTCAGAGGCCAATGTGCGCACTCAAGACATGAGATTGCACACTCAAGGTCATCAGAGGTCAAATTCAAAAGACACCAATAATTTTGCCATATATGACATCCTAAATGCGCATAATACAAACATAAGCTAGATCTACAAGTATTGTGTCTGTATTATTTCCGGTCACACATAGATATCTAAGCTAATATATATTTCAATATCTAAGCTATATGTTCAAGATAGACGACTTTGACTTTTTCCTAGCTCACGAGTCCACTCGAGGTTGTCTGGGGAATTCGATGTTATCCTACAGTAACATCGTACATAGTGATAATAAAACAACATGCGCTTGAAGATTTCGACGATTACGATCCGTCCGAGTCGTATTTCCAACTGTTTGAACACACATTTCATGCCAATTCTTTCATCAACAAATGAACTCCATCCATCCAACCCAAATGTAAACAAATGATTCCTCTTAAAAGTACACATCATGTATTTCTTCCAGTTTTTTTCCGCATATATAGGGTAGTTCTAGGATATAATTGGTGACTTACTTTGGTGTATGTGTAATTTTCACACATGCTTGCTTTACATCTGCGTATAATGGATACACTCAATTATTCACAAGTCTCAGATGAATGACTGTAGTCATAACACTTGATAGGAGTAGGTCGCGCTCAGATAGTTTCACATGTTGGATATAACATATAGTTTCCAATATATATACTGTTTTCGTACTGTTTTATTGGATTATGCCGAAAGCAACGCTAAAATACAATAGCTGAGTTTGGACATGCTCTTAGGTCGGGTCACCAGAAGTGGCTCAAGTGGCAAAAACAAAACCGCCCTTATTGTTACGCTACCATTGTCAAGTCACTGTCACTGTCACTCTATTCGATTTCGCCTGTACGATACCAAATATTTTATTTGCTTCGAGTTTACTGCGTCACTCTCAATGGGGTTCCTGTTCGCCACCAGGATCGCCACTATGTAATTCGGGTATAGATAAACCACAGAAACAGTCTACTGTGCCAAATACATACAAAAACGTCATAATATTACATTAACTTTTTGTCATGTTTGTTTTTGCATAATGCAGACGATGGACATAACGTTTTTGTACTTCCTGGTCATAATAGACTGTTTTAGAGCCCCAAAAGCACATGGCATCAGCAGGTACCCCATAGAACATGGTGCGTACGAACGATTTGTTCATGTATGTTACCACTGTGTAAATGCATAATGCACCGTGTATGTTATCATTCACAATTTTGAAGTCACTGGGCTGGATGTCAATCTTTTATTTTAGTACACTGTGATATTGTAAGCATGTCTGTATGACATTATCTGACTATAATAAGTGAATAATAAATATACTCCTTGAGTCTTGATCAGCTTCCGATGACTCGACCTTGAACCTATTTCCGAACTGGCTTATATTTTCGGATGTCAAAGCCCGATCAGAAAATTTTTCAAAGTGAAAGCCTCGCTGATATAATGAGGGTCATACAGTTACGTATATCAATGAAATACGAATGGTATCTACTAAATTCTTATTTATATTAGCCTACAAATGCCTAGAATTTAGAAATACAATTTATATACGAAACGAATCTCATACTGTGTACATGTAGGTGTTACATTAACATCCCAGTAGTATATGTCCCATGTATTTTAGTTCCCCCCCCCCCCCGGACATATATTCCTAGGGGAAATAGGAAAATATGTTCCTGGAAATGTTTTCCTAGGGAATGAGGTCCCAGAACATGTTTTCCCAAGGAATTAGGTTCGTCGGACATATATTACTGAGAATATTGTCCCATTGGACAACATTTCCTAGGAATTTTGTCTATGGGACCTATTTCTTTTACACCGGTTCATATAAAATGAGCCCTCCGGCGGTGGCCGATTATCATTATCAGCATGGCTATCATGTTTGTCAGTGAATACCTAACGGCCCGCTCATAAATAATCAATGGCAAAATAGCCTGCAAATGCATTCGAAAGGTTATCATGATCTGCATCCCATATAAACTGTATGACACACTAAGTTTGTTCAGAAAAAAAACATAAGTTTTTCCCAGTATACTATTCATAATATACTTGGAAACATTTTGTGCAGAATTTTAACAACTTATTTTAACATAATTCTAACAATGAAAGTCCCCCTATATAAAAAGTTATTTATGTTCAGAGGCTTTGAACTACCCCAGGATGAGTTGTTAAAGTGGAATAATCGGTTTTCTGGTTGAAAGTGATCAACAGCTGTTCCCAGAGCAGCTGTCCATTGCAAAATTTCCGATGCTTACACGAACTTGTCTGAATTTGACATTGAAAATCGGATTTTAAAAATATTTTCGTACAGAATGGTTGCCATTCAGTGATGCAAAATTAGCAAAAATATCTGAAAATATGGAAAAATACGCAGCCCTATCATTTGAAACTCGTATGTGTCTGGTATATTATAGTGATGGGACCCTAAATATTCAGTTTGATTCTTTTGTGTTGCAAATAACGAAAATAAAGGGAAATTCATGTCTTTGTGTCAGCCCAAATGTGAACAGTTCGTTCACATCGTGTGTTTTACCATATGTTCAGCCTCCACTGCAGGGTCATGCGGACGTATTTTGGGGGTTGTAACGGTGCTATATCATATAATATATGCTAGCCAATTGATTGATAACGAATTTCAGAAACCGATCATTCCACTTTAAAATTCTGCAAAAAAATATTTTTAGGTATAAGATGCAAAGTTTCATGGGAAAAAAATCAAGATGTCAAGTAATGCACATTAGTTGATATCAAACTGATATCGAACTAATTGAGATTAACAATGAAATTCCCTCAATTATGACAAAATACACGAAAACCGTGAAAACGGTAGTTGTGTTCAGAGGCTTTGAGGGACCTCCGGATGAGTTGTTCAAATTCTGCAAAAAAAATGTTTCTGGGTTCAAGATGCATAGTTTAATAGGGGAAAAACATCAAGATGTCGTGTAATGCACATTAATTGTCTTATCAAACTCGTGAGGCTAACAATGAATTCCCTCAATTTCAACAAATTGCGCGAAAAACGTGAAAACGGTAGTTATGTTCAGCGGCTTTGAGGGGCCTCAGGAAAAGTTGGTCAAATTCTACAAAAATAATTTCTAGGTATATCATTATAGTATAATGGGGGAAAACTTCAATATACTCTGACTTTTTTTAACTCGTTTACACAGTTTTTCGCTGATATTTTTGCCATGCTAAATGCTATCGTTCTATAACTTGGCATACTTCACCTAGGAGTCAAACGGCAATTATTTAGAATTACAGACTTCTATCACGAAAATTGAAAAAGTTGGCAATCTACCCCTATGTTAAATTTAGCCCTGTCATTTAATTTCTGGGCCACACACAATTTCGTGCATTTGCTTGGTTTTGTAGTGGTGCAATCTTTCAAAATCAACATATTTGTGTAGAATACACCCCCAATGTGTCATCTGGTCTAAAATACAATACTTCCAATCCTGGTGGATGTAAACAGGATCAAATCCTCGAATAAGCTCAGATTCTCGAGATCCGTTTTGGCTGAAACTTAACTTTGGGGTAGATTACCAACTGTTTCAATTATTGCGATAGAAGTCTGAAAATTGGTAGAAAACTGCCGTGTGTCTCCGAGGTGAAGTATGCCAAGTTATAGAACGATACCGTTTAGCATCGCAAAGATATCGTCAAGAACCCGTGTAAACAAGTTAGAAAAATCAGAGTATAGGCATGGTTTTGTGAGAAATGTTATTCTTGGAACAACCCTAATGACACTTATTCCTACCTCACTGATACTCGTTTAAACTGGAGAATATTCGTACATGTATTGATGTTTTAAATCACTAATGCTTATCAGGTAGCACTCTTGTAATTTGAATAGATTGATTCCATGTTCCGTTTTAGCTTATATCTCTCATGTATTTCAATACATTTTCATGAAAGTTGAAATATATATTTTGCATATAATCAGAATGGTGGGACAAATGTTAAATTGACGATAGCTTCAATATTATATTATTTATATGCAGTTGAAATGCCACTCGCACAAATCTAACTAACGTAGCCACAACACAGCTTAGTATGATGTAATTTCTAAGGTACATGTAGTGTACGTACCCGTAACCTACCGTTCGATTTCCATCGAGTTTCCCGATTCCACGACAAATTGATACAAATGTGGGCCCTGTACACTTGTAGGATTCGCGGACACTTTTCACTTTACATGTACTTAACCAAATGTACATGGTTCAGAAAAGGCTACCGAACGCACTCGTATAAAATACTTTATTCACGAACTCTTATGAAACACTTTATTGTTTGACACCGAAACCAGTATATATGCCCGATTATAAGCAATAGAGGTTTCAGGGTCTTTTTTCAGAGGTGTATTTATAAAATAACGAGAGCGACTGAATTCTTCGTACATCATGTGGTTTCCTTTACAGTGCCACCGAATAGGGACGTCAATTGTTTATATGTACCAAACGGCTGACAATCAATTTCTTTTACCCTGTGTATTGTCACAGTGGATGACATAGAACTTACCAATTTGAATAGATATATAATTACCATTGAGTTTTGTGGTAAACCTCAAATCAGGCAGTAGGTTGTTGTTCAATGATAGGTAATCTAACCATAATTAAGGACTGATTTCACGTAACGTACCAGTGACCGCAGTGAGGCACTTTCCCATTGACTTGAATTGTGAAAGTAAAGGTAACGAAAAGACAATACAATCCCCTGACCCAAAACTTGGCTAGCACACATAGTCCTTAGGCCATTTTCCAGGAGACCTCTAAAATAGGTTTTCGTTGCCAAATCGGGCATATTAGGTTTCTTGGTGTCATTCTGTAGGTTTTCATGTCAGGAAAAATATTAGACCAGGTAACCTTCTCAAAAAGTGTCCAAACAATGGAAAAAATGACTTTTTCCAAGATGGCCGCCATGTCCGATCAAAAAGTTTGTTTTTGTTGTTTCTCTGCTTCTAGACAAGCTAGAAGTGTAATCTTGGTGTCCTTTCTTAGGTTTTGAAGGTTGAGGAATCCAATGAAATACATTTCAAGAACATTTATGCGTTATTTCAACTGAAAAACTACACTTTGACTTGTATTTGAACGTCAGAAATAGCGATTTGCGGAGGAAGTCTGTTTTAGGTGTAACTGCGTTATTCATTACCAGGTATTACCATTTTGAACAAAACAATTCCATGAATAAATCATCAACATATCAGTTTATGCACACCCAAATTATATAAAGAAAAGTGGAACAATGGCCATATAGATTATATGCTATCTACTTGCTGAACATTCGTTTCTAAGGTTGTCTTTTTTTTCTACTTCATATTTAATACTGTGTATGTGAAACAAATGAATTTGGCAATTGTTGTACAACATATATAACACATGTGGCTGAGTTCAATCATAGTCAACTTCCTCTCTAGATGTATCTGCAACAATTTCATCTGAATGTGTGATTCGTCAAGAAACCTTGAAATCAAGCCGAGAGTTGATCTTTGAATCGGCCCGACTCCGTGTTCGGGTAAACAGATGGAATGAAACCAAACTTAGAGAATTTCAAGAAGTAAAGTCAACCAAAGTTGAACGTAGAATTGATTGGAATGTAAGTATCAATCTATTACCACCAATACAGTTAGATTTTGATGATGCCAATAACAAACATAAAATACAACATTTTGCAATAGAAACAAAGCCCGACCAAATAGTTTATCCAAAGACACACTGGCGTCATCAGGGGCAGACAGTGTGTTACATGTAGTTGTTTCTACTGTACACCTGATGGAATTAGTATACAACTGCCCAACAACCTATGAAAATAATTTAGAAATCTGGAACAAACCCCACGGAATAGATATATGACAAGTACAGAAGTACCTAATCACAAGCCAGAAGGCTACTGAGTTGATGGTATCAGTTGGGTAAAATAAAGCTAATAACGACAGAGATAGCTCAGAACCCGAGCTATCAACTGAACAACCAGACAAAGAGGAAGAGGTCGATGAGGAAAGCGGAATGATTGGCGATCCTTACTTGGCACAGGCGAGGAGGCGAGGAGTGACTGCAGACCAAACCCGTTACCACCCGAAACCGACGTCACCCGAAACAACCCAAAGCCAGAGTGCCGAAGTCATTCGAGACGAACTGCAGCCGGACAACAGTGGGGGAATAAGAGTCTGCCGAGTGAGCATTCCAGCTGGAGAATCAGAGTCAAATTAGTGAGCATTCCAGCTGGAGAACCGGAGTCAGCCAAGCGACCCCTACAGCCAGAGAACCAGAGTCGGCCAAGTCACTATTCCAGATCTGATGGAGAACCAGAGTCAGTCGAGTGACCCCTGCACCCGGAGAACCAGAATCAGCCAAGCCACCCCTGCATCTGGAGAACTATAGTCAGCCGAGCAACCATTCCAGCCGGAAAACCACAGTAAGCTGAACCACCCCTGCAGCCAGAGAACCAGAGTCAGCCGAGTGACCATTCCAGATGGAGAACCAGAGTCAGTCGAGCAGCCGAATGACTCTTGCACCCGGAGACCCAGAGTCAGCTGAATGACCATTCCAGACGGAGAACCAGAGTCAGCCGAGCGGCCATTCTAGCCGGAGAACGATATCAGATGAACGACCCCTGCAGTCGGAGAACCAGAGTCAGCCAAGTGACCATTCCAGAAGGAGAACCAGAGTCAGCCAAGCGGCCATTCCAGCCTGAGAACCAGAGTCAACCGAGCGACCCCTGCAGTCTGAGATGAGGCAAAAGAGCCGAACTCATAGGCATCCGATACAAGGTTGGGGAGCGAACCTCAACCCAACGAACATAGGCTACTACTATATCAACCCTAGAACCGTTACAACATATGTATTTGGTGTTAAAAAACTGGACGCTTTCCAGTCGCCTACGACCACATGGGTGTATCCCCGTGATGCCCTGTCATTTCTGTTGCCCAAAATATATTATTATAGACGTGGAATCAATACCCAGTATTAAGTATTCCGAGCAAACAAAACAGGGTCCGTTATCCAATCTCATAGTCCGGGGACATTAGGAGGTGAAATCAGGTGTTCCGGAAAGAGTGAGCATTTCCTGCCCCACTAGTGGCACCCGTCATGAATTCCCCAAAATTATATTATGTCAATTCAGACAAAATATCTTTTATCAAAATAGCACTGCTACCCCAGTGTCTTTCATCAATGTCAGCAATAAAAGTTCCAAGCCTTAACTAATTTTATGCCATGCAGTAATACTTCAACTACTGAAATATTCGCCAAATTATTTCTTACCAGATAATTTAGCTTATCTAATTCCCAACAATACAAGTGATTTCTTTATCTACATTCACTGAAAACACATATGATTCAACTGTTGTAATAAGCTAGTGATATTAACTAATTAATATTATTACTGCAGATATAAAATATATACTGGAAAAAAGACTTACTACATTTAGTTATATAATAAAATGTTCTCGTCTTCACTATTTTTATTGTGGGCAATAATAGACTTAACTGATGAAAGTCAAGTTAATGTATTCGATAATAGTATATATTTTGAACAAATCCATCAGCTCTATACTTGTACACACATTCAGTGTGATATGTTTCCTAATTGCAACCAAAAGGAATGATCGCTGACCTCGAGCTGGATATTAACTTTGTTTTAATAAGTCCTTTCATTAACTATAATTATAATTATTTGATATTTCTGTGTCTGGTCACTGTTCAATATGCCTCTTCAATATTTTAGTGATAACTGTAAAAGTACCACCCCTGGAGCCTTCACAAGCCATGTTTGTCGAAACAGCTAATTTTGTCAAGAAATGTAAGTATCAATCTATTACCACCAATGCAGCCAAACCCCGACGACTCCAACAACAAACATGAAATACAACATTCTGCAACAGAAACAAAGCCCGACCAACCACCCCACCAAGAGACACACCGGCGTCACCAGGGGCAGACAGTGTGGTAAATGCAGCCGTCTCCACTGCAAACCCGATGGAACTAGTACACAACTGCCCAACAACCTATGAAAACAATCTAGAAATCCGAAACAAACCCCATGGAACAGACACATGACAAGTACATGTACACAAGCACCTAACCACAATTTTCAGATTTGCACCTTATGGAGCGTTCACAAGGAAGTCTGTACGGCACTTGTAGCGGCGCGATGATCGCAAATCCATAGTATCTGCTTGACTTTGTTCAGGGGATACAATAAACTCTCAATGTTGTATTCATGGGATTGTTTTGTCCAAAATGGTAATACGTGGTAATGAATAGCGCAACTGCATTTTAACACAGATTTCCTTCGCAGATAGCTATTTCTGACGTTCAAATACCAGGCGAAGTGCATTTTTGCAATTGAAATAAAGCATAATTGTTATTGGAATGTGTTTGATTGGATTCCTCAACCTTCAAAACCTAAGAAAGGACACTAAGATTACACTTCTAGCACGTCTAGAAGCAGAGAAAAAACAAAAACAAACTTTTTGATCGGACTCGGCGGCCATCTTGGAAAAAGTCATTTTTTCCATTGTTTGGACACTTTTAGAGAAGGTTACCCGGTCTAATATTTTTCCTGATATAAAAACCTACAGAATGACACCAAGAAACCTAATATGCCCGATTTGGCGACGAAATTTTTTTTTTTCAGAATGGCCCACAGACTAACACATATATATACTCATGGATGATGAACCTAGACATGGTTTCATAAATACTTTCACGGAAGCTGTGCAATTTGATGATTTAGATAAACTATTTTATACGTTCCACCAAAACGAACATTCGTGTGTTCTGCTTGCCAAACACGTGTTGCTGCGTATATGTATACTTTGTTGTGGTGAAAATAATGAGAATATCTATGGCTATACTTTCTGCGAGATGAATACAATGAGCTGAACATCCATAATCCCAAACACCTCGTTGCACCCGAGTGCATGTCACCCGTGAGTTTTACTAGAATCACTAGCTATTTGCTATACAACATAATCCTTCCACTCGCCCTGTTGTAAGTGTACTTTGTCTTACTGAGAAATAGGTCGGACAATGACACATGAAAACGATAATTTTAACAGAGTTAACATTGTTTAGTAAGAAATGGAGTCTCGGTTGATAATCCGTGATGGCTAACAATCAGAAAGGCAAAGTTTCACGTGGATTGGTAGTATGTAAATGTATGATTTTGTAACCTTTATGTTTACATTATAAGTGAATGGACAGCTGGTCGATACCATGTTCATGACAATTACATGCAATCACTCCTTAAGAAACTACACCCTGACATATACTGAATGTTTGTTATGTAAATAATTTTGATAGATGGCGTTCAACCGTGTCGATTGTCGATCATTGTATTTACCAACCTTTTTATCAATCTGGCAATGGAGCAGCCTTGCGCTCTGGAATAGAAGCTACACACAAAATTTCAACAAAATCCATAATAGGAGGATTAGGGCCACCCAACTAAAAGTTGTTTTTTTCTGTTTGTCGACTGACGTATCTCAATAAATCGACTTATTAACTCGATGAATCAACAGAGGATATCGATAAATCGAATTATGATCTCGATAAATCGACTTACTCTCTATATAAATCAAGATTGTAACTCGATAAATCGACTTACATATCTTGGCAAACCGATATCTATCTTGATATGTCGACTTATTATCTCGTATCTCGATAAATCGAATTACGATTTCTGATATATTGATTTCAATATAGTATTTATTTCAGTAGTTCGTGGTTTGTAACTTTTTGTTACAATCAATATTTAAAGTTATAAAGGTAGTTCATATACTAAATAGTTTTTAATATGAATAATTATTTTCTTTCGTTTCCCCTGCTGTTATCAAGGTTAACAACGAAATGGTATATGGCACGCTTACCTAATGTGGCTCTAAACATATTTCCATTTCACTTGTACTTTGAATGCCCAAGTCATAAGTAGATTTATTGTGATGCGTACATGTACGTTGATTTATCGTATTATTTGAATCGATTTATCAATTACATAAGTCGATTTATCGAGATAATAAGTCGATATATCAACACACGTAAGTCGACAAATAGGAAAAAAAACACCTTTTAGTTAGGTGGCCCCAATTCCCCCCGTAGATAAGGCATGAATGTTAACTGATATCCGACTTCAATATCCATTCCATATGATAATGGCAATAAAACCACCACTCTTATTTGGTTCTACACTTGGTTGATATCGAAATGGCTTTCAGTGGAAATGAATATATTTGATGTGTAAAAATTATATTCCAAAACAATGTAGGTTGTGTTCCGAATAGCCAGCGCTGTCACCATTCTAGTTTTTTTTGCACAGAAAGGTGACAAGTGAGACGCTGAAATTATATACATTCTCCTCTTGGGTCGTTGACCTTTTACACTCTCTTAAACTATACCTGTGACGTCAGTCCTTTGTGTCAACTGTAGATTCTGATTCTGACATGTGCGGACAGAAACACAATTTTTCACACAACGAGAAACACTCACACACCTGTAAGGGCAGGTGGCGCAGTCAGTAAAGACGCTCGTCTCGTGACCAGCAGGTTGCTGGTTCGAGCCGCGGCGCTGGCGCTGCTGTGTTGGCTGTCTAACACCCTTGGGCAAGGTGTGCATCACAGTGTGTCTCGGTTGACTCAATCGTACAATGAGTACCCAATTGGCAGTGTTTGCTAATGTATGTATGACATAGTTCATGATTCTTTTGTCATGGCCAAGTCCCTATTTTTAATAGGAACCTCTCAGGGATATCTAGATAGGAACCTGAGAGAAATATAAAAATAGGAAAGACTACGAGAGTACAAACAGTTTATGCCAAAAACTACACATGTTTGTTCACTTGAGTCGTTTCATCATTGCCGAAATTTAATCCGGATGACGTCATAGACTGCACGCTGTGCCGGACTATGTAGATATCAGGTCATGCAATGTTGATGGTGTTCATATTGAATAACACCAACATTTGGCGACAGGTGGCAGCACACGAAAATGAAATGTAGTGGCGATTCATTTTGAACTGAATGATCGTATTGAAAACAAGATTGTCCCATTAGAATGGCTTGCCTCATCTACGATCCGAGAACGGAACACAATTATATGTCCTCCAGTCAGTGAGGAATGTATGCAAAAAACATAAAATCTTTCATGTACAGGGACAATACACAGCCAGGGCTTTAACCAAAAGGGTCACGGTACTGGTACTCACTATAAATTCGTCTCTCATAGCCAGGAGACCAAATAAGTAAATGGTGTCGATACTGTGATACATGGCATGACATAATGATATTGGTTTGTTTATACCCGTTCACATGTTAGCCACTGAGTTCATTCAAGTGTGACCACGTTTAGTTGTATGACTCGCATATAGACTGGGTTGACATTTAGTGCTTGGAGTAATATTGTTGACACGATTGTAATATTGTTGATACGCTTGAGAACTCAGCGATTGTATGCAATGCAATACACGTACATTCTTTCCCGGTTTTGTGTGTAGCAAAATAACAACAACTGAAGCGAGAACATGAGAGGAGCAGCGTACTTCGACCCGGCAACCCATACATCCATCGGCGGAGGAGGAGGGGAGAGGGGAGGGGATTTGTATGGGGCCAAGAGGTTGGGGGTGGGGAGTGGTGGGGGAGTGTGACTGGCTGTCGTGAACCATGTGAACAAAAGCAACTAATGTGCATGGCTTTTGGTTCTATTAAAAACGTATTTGAATGGTGAAACAGATATTCTAAACTCTGTTTGTGAAATGTATCATTGGGGGAATCCTGAACTATGTCGGATAGGGCCCACGGCTTCGGATCTATTGCAGATAGGACCCTCCGGCTTCGCCGTCGGGTTCCTATCTGCAATAGATCCTCAGCCTGGGGCCCTATCCTATACTTAGTCGCCTTGCACCAAGGGCTGCAACATATAGGTGATTGTAAATGGACGGTGGTCGGAAAGTGGTTACAGGCCATAAAATCGGGGGTAATAATTGTAAAGCGCTTCGAGAATGTTGGAAAACGTTGAAAGGCGCTGTATAAAAACCTACAATTATAATTTTTACTCTTCAGGCGATGAGTTCTACAACAGAATCACATTTCCAACAGAATCACATGTACAATATATATCGTTTACATTGCTGTCAGACATTAAAGTTGCCGTGGATTATGTATTCCGGAGAACATTGTCTTGACTTAGATCCGGCGTATGCTGTCACTGATCGGCTTGCGTTATTCATCGGTCGTCCTCTTGTTTGTTTTTGGTCACAAAATATCCTTGTACTACTGACAGTGGCTGATAAGTGACCCTGCGAAAAATACTTATTTATTTTTCGGAGTAATCTTGATCTGTTCATAGCTGACATAATTTCCGCGTAAATAATGTTATTTATGCATAAATAATGTTATTTCCACTTAATTAATGTTATTTACACGTAAATAAAGTTATTTACGCATAAGTAACATTTTTTCCGCGTAAATAAAGTTTTTTTTGCGGAAAAAACTTTATTTACGTGGAAATAACGTTATTTACCCCATCGACTAAGGGAAAGATAAATGCACGTGCAGGCAGTATTTGGTTAGTATATCACACACGGCAGAAGTAAATAATGTTTTTTTCCGCGTTGATAACGTTATTTTCACGTGAATAACGTTATTTCTGCGTGAAAAACTTTATTTACGTGGAAAAAACGTTACTTACGCATAAATAAGATTATTTACGCGTAAAAAGCATTATTTACCCAATCGACCAAAAGAAAGATAAAAGCACGTGTAGGCAGTATTTGGTTAGTATCTCACACACGCCTAAAGTAAATAATGTTTTTTTCCGCGTAAATAACGTTATTACTGTGTAAAAAAACTTTATTTACACGGAAAAAACGTTACTGACGCGTAAATAACTTTATTTACTCGTAAATGACTTTATTTACGCAGAAATAACATTTTTTAAGCGTGGATTATGTTGATTATGTATCAGTCAGGATTACTTCGAGAAATGAATAACCTTTTTTTACAATGTCACTCATCAGCCACTGTGTATTCCTGTAGGGAGCGCGTTTCCTGGCCGTTCAGTGCGATGTATAACTGAATGCTGATCACTATAAACTCATACAGTGTTTCTTGTCGTACATTCGGAGTGCCGCCGGTCCCGCACTGTTTTTTTAAGACCAATTTTTTGTCAAACACATCTAATGCAATATAACAAAAGATGTGCTCAATTATTTTGACGATTACAGTCCGTCCGAGTTGTCTTTTCATCCGTTTTAGTGCCCATTTTGTACCGGTTTGTAAATAAACAAACGAAGTTTATCCATCAAACCCGAATGTAAACAAATGCTCGAATCGCACTTAAAAGTCCACATCGAGTACATTTTCCAGTTCGTATGTGCATATATAGTGTAGTTGTGAGAAAATAATCAGTGATATACCATGATGTGAGTGGAATTGTTAGTCTATCTCGCACTTCTATGCTTTGTTTACATCTGCGTGTGATGGATACAGTTCCTGTATTTACGCGATAACCGCCTGTTCAAATGAGCAAAATTTCCCTGAGAACTGGTTATTTCCATTACATTTGATGTGAGTATGTTTCATTCAGTTAGTTTAGCATGTTAAGTATGAAATATAGTTTTCAAAAAATTATGACTGGTGTCGAAGGCAGCTGCTTTAAAGTCGTATTTGGGGAGGTGTCGATATCATGTTGTGCGCTCGCGTTCGAAATTTGCCAGGCTTTCAATTCCTTGAAGAGACCGACTGCACGTGTACATTTCTTCATGGAAGCAGACAAACTAGAAAATATACCAAATATAGAATGATTACAAATGTATCAAAACCAGTCACTTGAAATGTCGAAGCAGACAAACTAGAAAACGTGCAAAAATCAATAATGACGAATATCAAAGCCAGTCATATAAATTAAATAGTGAACTGTGAATTCACATAATTTTATCTTTCGCAGCTTTTCTCTTTAGCTGTCTAGTGGTTTCTCTCCGATCCTACCTTGTTGATCAGGAACTTGTTTCTCAATTTGACAACTAGAGACGAGCTCATGGTCAAGTCCAACCGTACATACCAGCTTGTAACACCGGAGTCCCGTCGCCAGACTGATCGGCATTTTTTTCTGTTCACTGGTCGCTTCTATTTCGTTGTCCGTCAATTCAGCCGCAGTGAGATTAATAAACTTTGAGTATTTTATGTAAAATCAATTCAGCGCACAATGTTGGGCTGTCACTGCATCAACAATGTCATCCAGCCTAAGGAATGTTAAAAAATATATCCATGTCTTTATCCATTTGCGAGCGATTGAGTGACCAAGCTTGTACTTGTACCAGGGGTAAGGGAGCGCCATAACTCGATGACATGCCCCCTAGACAGAAACCCGGGATCGGGGAAATCCCCTACTCTTTAAGATAAATCCCAATAGATCTTTTAGGCGCCAGACACCAGTCGGGCTGCACTGGCGTGGGAGGTTTTCAGGCACAAATGCCGCTGAGCGGACTCGAACCCACGAACTGTGGATCATGGGCCGAGCGCTCTGCCACTGCACCATCCCCCCCCCAGTGACCAAGCTAGTTATCGAGACTATTAGCAGCCCGTCACGGAAAGTTTAGAATTGGAACTCGGAATAATATATTTGAGAGCAATAGATTCGTATTTACGAATCTACCGTAAATCACGGAAAGTTGTTTCAACGCACAGAATACCGAAATTTATTCATTTGTTTAATTGTATATGTGCTCAACATTGTTGTTGAGGAGAGATAATAGAAAGAATGGCCCAAGTATCATACACTGCTCCTTAATACCACTCGTCCACTGAAAACATACCATCCGTCTCGCACCTATTTAATCCTTACTGAATATAGAGGAAGGCGCAGGATATGATACTTGGGCCGAAAGAATGTACAGTTGCTTTGCATCACTGGATTTCGATTTGCTCAAGAAATCACTGTGTGCGGATATACTGAATGGACGGTTGCCTTGCATCAGTGGATTTAATTTCACTCAACAAGTCACTGTATGTGGATTTACTGAATGGACAATTGTCTTGCATCAGTGGATTTTGTTTTATTCAAGTCAGCATAACACTGGATAAGTACATTTCTATAATTGTGTATTTTAAGTCAGAGAAAGCACTCGTAACCTGTCCATTCGTGATTCTCAAAATCCTCGGCCCTTCGGGCCTCGGCCATTCAAATCTACGAATGGACAGTTACTCGTTCTTTCTCTATAAATGAATGCACAGATTGGACAGTATGTGACAATAGGGCATGAATAGGTGTAATACACGAATGATTATTGTTTTGTTGGTAAAGTGACGTTCTGTTACCGTGGTAAACGTTCTGTGGATCGAATAGTAGTCAGTCTTGAATATATGTGAGTGCTGTTCAATTTCATTCGTCTTATACAGATGTACCGAAAAATGAACCTAAAAGTTCGAAAATCTCAACCTCATCAATGTTGCTTCCAGATGTCGAAAGGAGTAATCCAACGTTACCTTTCAAGCATCAATATAACGTTAACCCGACCCTCAGAACGTTATCATGTCACGGTTAAATTGACATCACAAAATATTGGACAGATACGACAATGTATTGAACATAAACTTCAAACTAAACAACTTTTGTACCTATATGCTAAATTTCTCTCGAAAATGCTCATTTTTCATGGCCAAATTGAGGGAAGTTCACATCCATCCCCGACTTTAGCGTTACTTCGTCGCAGTGCAAGACACTTTTTCTCCAAATTCTTGGTCCCAGTGTAGCAATCTAAATGCACAACTTTTAATAACCACCTCAGACATGGAATCGGATAGATTGTAAAATTGTACTTACTTACTTGATTTAACACCATATGTCGGACTCTTGAAGGCATCAGAACGTTAACATAAACATGACCTGACCCCAACACAATACAATTGGGTCAGATAATATTCGGCGGATAGCTGCAGGGTGCTAGCTTTCAATTGGTCGGGCTTTGGTAATAATAATAAAATAATTGGTCGGGCTTTGTTTCTATCGCAAAATGTTGTATGTTTGTTATTGGAATCATCAAAATTTGGTTGTATTGGTGGTAATAGATCGATACTTACATTTCATGCAATGTCAGACATACAAAACGTTGCAGTAAGTATGTTCAACTGTGATCATATAAACAACAATACCCATGTTTGCATATCTACAGGTTCTAGCATCAATTATCACAATGACAGTTAGAAAAACTCGCACGTTGCCCACGTTGTTCCGTCTGTCGTCCGTCAGCATCGGAGGCGTCCGTCTACATTTTCATCTTAAAATTTTATTTAGAATCCCTCTGAGGTTTTTTTCAAGAGGGAGTTGAAACTTGGCCTTTGGCCTTAATTTCGATGTTTGAGCACGGGATGGCTCATAGCTGGCCTTTTGTCGACTTTGCATTTTGGGAATCAGTTGCACACATATGACGGGGGGGGGGGGGGGGAGAGGTATGCTGCGTGTTCTCATGACTTTGAGCTTGACCCTTGGCCTAATTTTTTAAATCAGGGCGAATGGTGGCTAATATCTCACTTGTTATCGACTTTTCAGCTTGAGAGTCGATTGTGGTCGTATGGGGATGGTGTATGCTGAATATCTTTGTGACATTGGGTTTGACCAGTGATAATATTCTCAAGGCCACGGGACAAAAGGGCTAATATTGAAAACATAAAACCTTTATTGTCCGGTAACCTTCCTTAGCCTCTCGGCTAATTTTTTAATCGTGTACCCACATAAATATACGTACATATATCTTATATGATACGCACTATCGTACACCTCCTGCTTATGAGTAGTTAGGCCCCCACTTTAGGTCGGTTTTTCCAGGTTTCGGTTTCGGGGGTTTTCCCATGGTTATATGACGTCACTTCCGGTTTCGGTTTCGGTGGTTATATGACGTCACTTTCGGTTTCGGTGGTTATATGACGTAATAGGTGGTTATACGACGTAATAGATGACGTAATAGGTGGTTATACGACGTAATAGGTGGTGATATGACGTAATAATGATGTAATAGGTGGTTATACGACGTAATAGATGACGTAATAGGTGATAATATGGCGTAATAGGTGGTTATATGACGTAATAGGTGATAATACGATGTAATAGGTGGTTATATGGCATAATAGATGACGTAATAGATGACGTAATAGGTGATAATATGGCGTAATAGGTGGTTATATGACGTAATAATGACGTAATAGGTGATAATACGATGTAATAGGTGGTTATATGGCGTAATAGATGACGTAATAGATGACGTAATAGTTTTTTATAGGATGTGATAGGTGGTTATATGTAATAGGTGACGTAATAGGTGGTTATGTGACATAATGTGTTTATATATGGCGTAATAGGTGGTAATATGGTGGTTATATGACGTAATATGTGGTTATATGATGTCACTTTCGGTTTCAATGGTTATACCTCACATGATAAAGTTGGTTAGGTTAGGTGATTATATAATAAGTGCTCAATAGGTGATGTAATAAGTGCCCTTAATAGGTGGTTATACAACATAAAAGGTGGTTATACAGTACCTATATGACATAATAGGTGGTTATATGACGTCACTTTCGGTTTCAGTGGTTATACGTCACGTGGTTTCGATGGTTATACGTCACACGGTTTTGGTGGTTATACGTCATGTGGTTTCATAATAGGTGATTAAGTAATAGGCGGTTGCAAAATAGGCTAGGTAAATTATGACGTCACCGGCGTCCCCCATTCGAAAGGACCAATCAGAGCCCCCGAATTCGTACAGATTCAGACAAGTCCCCCACGCTCGTTAAATAACGTCACCAGCGTCCCCTATTTGAACGGACCAATAGGAGCCCCGGAATTCGTAAATGTTCAGACAAGCCCCCCACGCTCATTAAATGACATCACTGGCGTCCCCCATTCGAACGGACCAATCAAGCTTATTGTATAGGCCATATTGTATAGGTCATACTTATGTATGTTTTAACTTTGTATCAGTTATATATGCACACTGGGAAACTCATATTCACAAATGACTGTATATCGCAAAATAAATCTTTTACGCACTATTATACACTTTATTTCAACTTTTAAAACCGAACCATCGAATCATTCAAATTATCATGCGATTATGTTCGTTACCCTTCTAAACTTGTCAGAATGAACCAGTCACATCGAGCTTATCCTCAACGATAAGTGATACGTGTACTGAGTAGATTGTGGGCGAATAATGACGTACAAGTAATATTATTGATATTGTAATGAACCTCCCCATGTATAAATTTATCTTGCTACTCTGAGAGGACGGGTAAACACGGGGTAGGTGACGCAAATGAAATTCCATATAAATATCCTATTTAAAACAAATCTTGTTTCTGTCCCCGTTACTCTTGTATGTATGATAGAGAATTAAGTTTGTTTTAAATCATATCTCCTTTTTTCGTCTGAAGTTTCATCGTTTTTTTTTGTACTTTTGGGCGCGCGGTTAAAGTCGGCAGTTAAATCACAGCCTAATCGGTATGCCTTGGCGACGAGGAACCTACGATCGAATGGTCCCGAACCTGAATGGCACCTTGTCCCAGTGCTCGAGAATTATCGGGGTACGGGATATATAATTCCCTTTCACCAGACACTTAGCGTGTTATCGCGGCCTTGTACCCTCACGGCTCAAACACACGTCATCGTCATCTGGTTACTGATAACCGTTTACCATCCGCGTTTAGCCCCTTGTCTGCAGGTACCGACGGCTCAATGCAAAGTAAAAATACTCAGAACATTGAAGGATTTAACTCGCCATTGCACAGCGCAATCTCTCAGACGAACCAGCGCTCGTGTATATTACGGAAATTTGATTATGTTAAATCGTGTTGGAACCAGTCATATATTCTCTACGAAAAGCGGAAAAGGGGATAAATGCATAGCTATATTCTTTTTATCAGACTTGGGTGGAACATTTTAAATAAAGTTATCATTCCGTGCTTACCCTACAATGTGTAACACGCTCTAGTCTGCATCCACCACGATGTAATATTTTCACTTTTTATATCCCCTCGCGGGTCACCGGCTATTAATGTCGGGGAAAGTTGTGATGTGAACGTTATCACAGCCGCGCGCCGAATAGCCCGATTACATTTTACACTGCCGAAAACTATCAAATATACCCCCTTTCAAACGAATGTAGTGCGTGGTTTAATCCCGTATAATGTTCTACTATTGGTCATTCGATGCGAGTGTATTCTGAGTATTTAGCGTTGGCCGGCCCTGTAAACTTTTGATGCCCAGCGCGGTAGAGTTATTTTAGCAGTCTGGAACCGCTGTACGCGTACCAGCCCTGTACTGAAGTGTGTGGGGTGTAACCTCCAGACAGGCGTGGGCCGGATCCTCTGGCTGGCTGGTAGAACGTGTGCGCTGTGAATATCGATTTTTCTTTGTTAGGGCTGGAAACTCTTGAGGCCTTCAGGTAGATCCGTATGCGTTATAAATCTGTATCCCCGTGTTCCGCGTATTCTCGGCGAGACCGAGTCAAACTCTCTCGGCACATTAACTCTCCAAACGGTACATTATATTTTGAAAATATATCCTCATTCTGTCGCGTTCTCGTAGACTTTGGAATGAATTTATCCAGCTTCTCACTACTCTATATACCCACGCTCAAAGCCGTGACGTAGAGTATCGCGTCGCGTGGGGTGGGGGAGAATGCCTCTATCCTGGCGTAAAATATCGCGTCGCGTGGGGTGGGGGACGCGGGTACCAGTTGCATACACTCCCGGGGTTCATAGACTATAGCACGCAAAAGCGTCGGGTGGGGGAGTGAGATGGAAGTAACGTGGACAAATACGGTAGGCGTACTTCCGACCAATAGTAACATTTTACGAGTGTAATCCAGTTTTCTGGATCCAGCATGCTCTAAAAATAGAAATCCTTCCATAATGCTTATTCATATAACTCGAGCCGAATTCGAATGAAGTTCCCCCCGCTACCGGACTGTATATAGTTGCACCCAGCCGGGGTAAAATAGTAATTCTACAATAAATATATGTATCGTATCAACCCCGGAATGTCCATAGAGTTACACCATTTCATTACCATCTCAATTTGGGACAACGCAGTTAATGGTTTGTTCTCCTTCTGCGCTATATCATTATTAATCATTGGTAATAATAACGCAGGTCGCGCATTTATCCTTCGAGGTGTAAAATATTGATCGAAAATAGCATATAAGGATTTTGACTGATAATTTGAACCAGTTATATATTATGGTCTGAAAAATTAATTTGCGAGCATGTATGTTCATCGGAGAAAAGCGTGCGGGGGGGAGGGGCGGACTTGTGGAACCTGTGTCAGCGCGAATACACGCGGCATTGGGTGTGGGCAGAGTGATACACGGCGGTGATAGTATAGGTGGTGGGGGGGATTAGTTAGAGGCGATTCTACGCCTCGGGAAAGTTTTAAAACTGATACACGTTGTGCTATCGCGCAAGACTTTTCTTTGTATGCATTGTCCCATAATTCAGAGACGGTCTTCATTTTTGTATTTATGGTTAGTGATTATGGCGTCTTCATTGTAAGTTATTTTACAGTTTATATCACATTGAGCGTGCATTATTATCCAACGTGCTTCATTTATATATGCTTTATCTAACGCGAAGAAAACATGTAAAACATATCATACATGAAGAAAACGAGTAATTTTTCCAGTTTTTATTTCACAGCACACAATATTTACAATTTCTACACTACATTTTTTTGTTTTTTCGCAATTTTGTATTTTTGTTCGCTAAACTACGCATGCGCAATATACAGTTATCATGGTGGATAGAGTGGGGTAAGGTTTCTTCTTAATATTCAATGTCCTCATCCATGGAGTCCTCTTCTTCCGGCTGAACGATATCGTCGAAGAGATGATTGAGTTTCTCCATGGACAAATTCAGCGCCTCCTCGAAGTTGGTTCCCCGTCCCATATATTTTCCCACAGCTTTCGTGATTTCCGTGTGGATCATGCTTCTTTGCAACAAATGGCTCATCTTTACCATGGTTTTGTACATTTCCATCAACCCCGTCTTCATTTCCAGTTTCACCTCATCTTCGGGCAACTCGGGTGTATATTCCATGACGCGATGCAGCAGGTACTCGAAGGCCGTTTCGCATACGTCCCGGTCCTGGACTCCCTTGCATCCATTTTGGAACCAGCTTACCACTTGATCGAACCAGTCATGTTTCATCATGATAGCCATGTTGAGCGCATCTTTGAATGTAGCACCTCGCGCTCTGTATTCTTCAACTGCCTTTTCAATTTCAGCATGAATCCGACTTCTCTGGAGCAGATTGATGCAATTCGCCACTCTCTGGTAGGCATTAATCAATTCTTCTTTCGTTTTTCGCGCGACTTCCTCCTCCGGCACTTCTTTTTCCTCAATTTCGCCCTGAACAGACTTCAGCATGCGTTTGAAGGCGCTTTCGTCCATTTTTCTGGGGAACTCGTCTTCCGATGACTCGTCATCGTGTGCGGGACATCTCGGCAAATGCATTTGTAGCTCGTAGTTACTCAAAAACAGGGCTCCGCAGCTGAAACATTTCGCTGTCTTGTCCGACTGCCAGCCCACGGATTTTGTGATACTTTGAGATGATGCGGGCTGGTCCGGGGCTGGACTCTCGTTAGACTGACTCGAAAGGGGGTTCGGTCTCAGGCGTTTATCTTCCTGCGTTGTCGGCTTCAGGTCCACGACGAGATGTCCGTAGGGCTTGACGGTTGCTCTGTCGAACTCTTGAAGAAACTTTTGGGGGCAGGCGGGATACATTTGCCTGGCCAGGGTCATGATTTGCTGCTGATCGATAGGGTTTCTGAACAGAGTCAGATAGTGACAGTTTCTCCTCTGAGTCGGGTCCTTGCTGTAGTAGAGGTTCTGGTTCAAGCAAATGATGCTCAGGTTCCGGTGGTGGCTCCCTTCCGTGAACAAGTCCGTAATTCTCGAATCCTTGGCGGAAATAGACATGAGGTCGTCCAGGACGATGACGTTATTTTCCATAGGTGAGACGAAGTCATCGGAATCCAGATTGACAGGTATCCCCTGTATGAACTGCACGGGAGGCTGAACAGTAGACCTTATGATGTCGTAGAGGGGTTGCCATCTCTTGTACAGCCATATGATCCTGGTAGGGGCGGGGAATATATGACCGGACTCCAAGAGGGATTTTACCCAAGCCGTCTTCCCACACCCAGTAGGTCCCGACACATTCAGGGTGAAGGGGTGTTGGAACACCAGAGGGTCCATATAGTTGACAGGCCAGTATTGTTGGGGTAGCTGAGGCTGAGGCTGCCAGGCCTGCAGCGGCGGCAATGGCTGTGGCGGCGGCGGCAACGCCTGCAGCGGCGGCAATGGCTGTGGCGGCGGCGGCAACGCCTGCGGTGGCGGCAATGGCTGTGGCGGCGGCGGCAATGGCTGTGGCGGCGGCGGCAACACCTGCGGCGGCGGCAATGGCTGTGGCGGTGGCGGCAACGCCTGCGGCGGCGGCAATGGCTGTGGCGGCGGTGGCAACGCCTGCGGCAATGGCTGTGGCGGTGGCGGCAATGGCTGTGGCAGCGGCAATAGCTGCGGTGGCGGCGCTAGTGTCATCACTTGCTGCAGCTTAGTTGTATCATGTACAGTAAGCATATGTCGCCTAACATCATGGGCTCGTGAAAATTTCTTCAGACATATAGAGCAGGTATCCATGTTCACTCTTCAACGTCTCTTCTTTGAATGATGGTCTCTGGCTGATATCGCCACTTTTATACTCTTCAGGGCCACTTTTGTTGTATACTTCAAAATGATGTCTTCCCTTGCTTGATCAGCAACTTGGCCCGTTCCACCGTCTGTTGTGTTGGTGAAACCAGTTTCACTTCTATGGGCTTTGTCTGTTTCTCCTCGATGGCGTGACTCTTTTTTTCTTTCTTTTCCTGTTGAAATTTCTTCCAGGCATCCACTGCGGGAAGGTACGGCTTGAGCGGCATGTTGATCCTTTCGCATCCGAAATGCGAATGAGGAAAGAGCTCAGTGCAAAGACTTATATAGTTTTCGCCTTCGAAATGGTCGCTTCTGATTGGTCCATTCGAATGACTCGGGGTGGGTACGCCAAGCGGTGGCGGGATCCTATTGGTCCGTTAGAATGATGCGGCGTGGGTACGCTACGCGTTGGCGGGATCCTATTGGTCCATTCGAATGATGCGGCGTGGGTACGCTACACGGTGCCGGGATCCTATTGGTCCGTTCGAATGATGCGGCGTGGGTACGCTACGCGATGCCGGGATTCCATTGGTCCGTTCGAATGGGGGACGCTGGTGACGTCATAATTTACCTAGCCTATTTTGCAACCGCCTATTACTTAATCACCTATTATGAAACCACATGACGCATAACCACCAAAACCGTGTGACGTATAACCATCGACACCACGTGACGTATAACCACTGAAACCGAAAGTGACGTCATATAACCACCTATTATGTCATATAGGTACTGTATAACCACCTTTTATGGTGTTTAACCACCTATTAAGGGCACTTATTGCATCAGATGAGCACCTATTATGTAATCACCTATTACGTCACCTAATACATCATATAACCATCTAAACCAAAAGAGATGTCATATAACCATCTATTATGCTGTATACCCGCGAATTACGTCATATAACCACCGAAACCGAAAGTGATGTCGAATAACCATCTATTACGTCGTATAACCACCTATTACGTCATATAACCACCGAAACCGAAAGTGACGTCATATAACCACCTATTACGTCACCTATTACGCCATATAACCACCTATTACATCGTATTATCACCTATTACGTCATTATTACGTCATATAACCACCTATTACGCCATATTATCACCTATTACGTCATCTATTATGTCGTATAACCACCTATTACGTCATATAACCACCGAAACCGAAAGTGACGTCATATAACCACCGAAACCGGAAGTACGTCATATAACCACCGAAACCGAAACCGGAAGTGACGTCATATAACCACGGGAAAACCCCCGAAACCGAAACCTGGAAAAACCGACCTAAAGTGCGGTCCTAACTACTCTTATGCAAGCTTCATATTCTGGAGGTGTGAGGTGGTTAGTGGTGGTCCTTATAGGTTCCTGGTAGCGTTTGAATCATACAGATCCATATTTACATCATACATTCTTCCAATTTAGTGTTCATCTTATAAGGTGTGTGGTATATGTTACAGGTACATACAACAAATGCCATACACACTAACCGTACATACACATCTAACAGAGCCCAGCCCAGCCCTCTCGTGCCAAATATCTATCGCCAATTGCGATTATCATATTGCCACATGAGCGATCTAATCATCCCACAACCCATGTTAGTAAATGATGATAGGTTTCTGAACTTGGACACACAATATTTTGAAGTTGAAGACATATTCTCACACACCTCGCCCAACAAATCCAAATATTGCACTCTTCATCTGAATATTCACAGTTTACCAAAGAAGATAAATGAACTTAAAATCATGCTTTCGAACTTACAAAACACTGGGATAGTTGTGCACTTTATTCTGTTATGCGAAACCTTCCTGAACGACAATACATTGAATTTATGCAGCATACCTGGATATAACCTTGAATGCCGTAACAGACAGGGTGGGACACGGGGAGGGGGTGTCGCGCTGTACATAAATGATTCGCTACACTACGATATTAGGAACCACCTGACCATAAATGTTGATTGCGAATTTGAGTCGATTTTCATCGAGGTAAAACATAGTCAGCGAAACACAATTGTGGGTGAAATATACCGAATCCCAGGCACAAACGAAACACTATCAATATCTAGATACGAAACAGTACTTGAAAAGTTAAACGGAACTAATTCTGACGTTATACTTGGTACAGATCAAAATTTTGATTATATCAAAATACACTCTAATAAGCACTCCGATGAATTACTTAACACCTTCATAGCATCTGGCTTTCTACCGACCGTTAATAAACCAACCAGAATAACACATAATAGTGCGACATTAATCGATAATATATACGTAAAGTGTTCTAACTACAATAATGTTAAATCTGGCATAGTACTAAGCGATATATCTGATCATTTGCCCTTGTTTAATGTTATGGAGGATACTTCGTCCAGCAAGATACAGTCCCTAACTGTAACTTGTCGTCCTCTCACTTCTGAAAATATGATGTATATATGTAATGATCTCAATTCAACAGACTGGACATACCTCGACCGAATTCCCATCAATGACGCTCACGCATCCTTCACAAACAAAGTAAAACAGGCTATGGACAAATTCGCTCCTGAAATAGAGAAAACAATCCCACGAAAACGTGTAATAAAAGAACCCTGGATGACACAAGAGTTGTTACAGTCATCATCCAAATGTATCAAACTTTATAAAAAGTGCCTACGTAAATCAAAAACAGATAGTTCTTACCAAAAATATATTAAGCATAGGAACCTATTCAGAGCTTTGAAAAGACAATGCAAACGCGAATACTATGGGTCTTTTCTTGATAAATACAAATGTGATGTGAAAAAAACGTGGAAAATTTTGAACAATGTTATAGGGCGAACAAATGACAAATCATCAATCACCGACACCTTTCTTATCAATAATAAACCTGAGACTGATCCAACCAAAATCGCTGACGGGTTCTGCAAATATTTCTCAAACATAGGCGTTTCGCTGGCAGAACAAATTCCATCAGCCCATAAACATTTCACTGAATATCTGAGTGAACAACCGAACCCAAACTCTATATTTCTCAATGAAAATGATAGACTCATTGAAAGGAAAAAAAAGTTCAGGAGTTGATAATTTGAGTAATCACTTCATAAAACAGATAAAACATGCAGTTTGCACCCCGATATCATTACTAATAAACAAATCAATTTCAACGGGAATTGTCTTTCAGCAAATGAAAACGGCGAAAGTAATCCCAATCTACAAAAATAAAAACAAGCAAATGCTGAATAACTATAGGCCAATATCACTATTACCCTGTTGCTCTAAACTCTTGGAAAACATCATCCACACACGACTGTATACGTTTCTCGTACAACATAATATACTCTATCCTAAGCAATACGGATTTAGGCCCAAACATTCAACTATTAATGCAGTTACATAATTTGTATTCGATACCCTAACTGGCTTTAACAATAACATGTACACACTTGTAGTTTTCCTGGACCTCTCCAAGGCTTTCGATACTATTGACCATTCTATTCTGTTGTCCAAATTAGAATATTATGGTATTCGAGGGATTGCCTTGGAGTGGTTCAGGAGCTACCTAAATAACCGTGAGCAGTATGTCAAGTTCAAAAACTCACGTTCGAACCTCTATCCTCTATAAAATACGGTGTGCCACAGGGTTCAGTATTGGGTCCGTTACTTTTTATCATATATTCAAACGATATTCCCAACTCAATAACAAAATCAAAATGTATTTTATTTGCAGACGATACAACGTTTTATTATACTCACAATAACCTTCAACACCTATATCACATTGTTGAATCAGATATCCTCCTCATGGTTAATTGGTTCCGGAGCAACAAATTATCACTGAATGTTAGCAAAACTAATATAATCTTATTCTCCAAGAAGCTGGTACACAACTACAACACCCATTCGTTAAAAGTCGATACCGAATACA
Source organism: Terebella lapidaria (assembly GCA_949152475.1). Taxonomy (NCBI): domain Eukaryota; kingdom Metazoa; phylum Annelida; class Polychaeta; order Terebellida; family Terebellidae; genus Terebella; species Terebella lapidaria. The sequence goes on along the minus strand of OX424564.1, from coordinate 20,202,860 downwards.
TTACACCATCACTTTCTGTTAAATTTCTTGGTATCCATATAGACAGTAAGCTGAGTTGGAATGTCCACATTGAACACGTCTTGAAAAAATTGTCCAGCGCCCTATATATGTTGAACACTGTCAAAAACATGTTAAGTAAAGCCCACCTCAAATCGTTATTTTAGTCTGTTTCATTCCTACCTAAACTATGGTATATTGTTATGGGGTTCTGCACAAAAAAAGGATACTGCGCCCACTTGAAATCAAGCAAAATAACGCAATCCGGTGCGTCACTGGATCACGTTTCAATGCCAGCTCTACGCCACTCTATCATAAAACAGGCATAGCTAAGCTACATGATTTGTTCAATATTGAACTTAGTAAATTTATGTATCTTCCTTCCCGCAATGAACTACCAAGTTCGCTGAACAATTTTTTGTGGCAAACAATTCTATCCACTCTTTCAACACTAGACATTGTAAAGACCCCCATATAACTAGGTGGATTGTCCAAATTTTTGGAAACAGCTTCATTCGTAAAGGTCCGGAATTATGGCTAAATACACCAACCCATATAAAAAAACAGCATTTCATTCAGCGCCTACAAATCTAAGATAAAACAACACTTCATTTCGAAATATTTGATGAATAACTAACTATCTAATCTAGTAATACTCCCTTGATACTGTAAAATTTCATGGTACTGTATTGTATTTTCATAAGCTCACGTTACTACGGTCGATTTATTAGTTTGTCTTTTTTGTGTCTTGTGTCATTTTTTCATATTTCATTTTTTTTTTTGCTCCACCAATCCTGTATCGTTTGCCAATAGTGTAAGGATGTGTGTGGGTGTGGGTGTGTGTGTCATGGGGGGGGGGGGGGGGGGGGGCTGTGGAAAAGGACTTTTTTTCATTCATTTCTCACTCTATGTAATACCACAAGTTTGGCATTTCACAGTAGTAAATGTGTAAATTTTAGGTTCAATCTGTTAATACTGGCACAGGTTCAGCAACTGTATCATCATCTCCTGTATATATGGGTGTATGTGAATAATGTGAATAATATGTATTCCTACGTGAAATTAATGTATATAAATATATATCTACATGTTTATGATGTTGTTATATGTAGTATGCAACTCATACGTGAGTCCAACTTGTAAATATTTTGTTCCTATCCGTTCCATATTTTGTGTTACTATTATTTCAATGTAATGGGCTTCACCGCTTGAGCAATCAAGTTACAGGCATCGGCCTCTGGTGGAGTCCACAAATTGTGCATTTCTCACATCATCTATTGAATATGTTCATCTTGTGTGCAATTTGGAAATAAATTACTTACTTACTTACTTACCTTTTTCGTATTTCCATTGTCACTGTGGCGAGACTGATCGTTAGTGCATCCCGCAATGGCGGACAGTAAACACGGTCAGTTTGGTTTTTAACCGTATTTTATCAAATGACAGGTCCATTTGTGAAAATGGATACTTCGAAGGTAGCTTAGCGTTTTGGTCAGACATGCGTAGTTATTTCAAGCAGATCACGCTTTTTTGTTGAGATATGTTGAGGAGAAGGATTAGCGATAAAATTCACTAACGACAAAAGTGAGATTCCCTAACGATATAGGCCTAACACGTGTATATTGTAATAGGTCCATATCATGCACCATTGTGAATTCGTTGAATTTTGCGATATAAATGAGCGATTGTCACATTAAAAATAGGAAATCTGTACTAGACAAACAGAACTAGATGCACACTTATGTACCTTTTGTGTAACTATCGCGAACGAAGCTTCGGCTCCACGTGCAGATGGATTTAATGGTGTGTGTCAATAAATACAAATATAGTCACATAGCCTACACACACGCCTACACCATATATTATGTTATTCATATCAGAAGATCATCTGTACACATCAATTATACATGTCAATTGGTACTTTATTTCACGTTTAACATTTACACCAAAAAGTAGCCACCAAAAAGTAGTGACTCATTTCAAACTGTTGCGCAGCCAATGGGATATTGATGTATGATATTCCTGTTTCTTATTTTTTCCACATTCTGAGATTCTGGACTACCAATTAATTACATAATATAAATTCTGAAGTGCCATATGACCATACAGGTAATCCGGATCTGCGCATCTGGATCTAGAACTTTTATTCCTGATCTGTGGGCGAGCACGGACCTCGAATTCGTTTCATGAATGTTTTTTATTCAATATCCTCATCCACCTTGAAAGATTCTGAGCAGTAAATGTTTTGGAAATGTATATATTCACAAAGAAAATGATTCAACGAACGTATGTGATATATGATCCAGAACAAGTGGAAGATCCAGTCAAATCGTTACAGCTAACCCAAATGTAGCCTGTAAGTTTTGTTACTGTGTTTGTTGAGAATATGCACTCATAATCATGTGGTTGCAATACCAAATTGTGGTTATCAAGATCTGGCTAAAGTGGCTCCAAATTAATGGATGGCACTGTAAATAACGTAGATGTGAATTATTAAAGAAACGATCGCTAGGGAATCTTTACATGTTCGTTATGGAATCTCTGATTTTACAAAACCAATCGTTAGGGAATCTTTCGGCTGTTTTTCAGACGAGTTTTTCATGCTCAAACCAGCATAAATCGCCATGTATTTGCAACGAACGGTTGTTTCGTGCGCATGATAATCAGCAGGTGTATGTGTGTATCGATCACAATCGTAATTATCGGGAAAGTGGAGAAAATTAAAACGAACCGCTAGTGCTGTTCGCCATTGCGGGATTCACTAACGATCGTTATTGCGTCCAGTCTCGCCACAGTGATTGTACTTCAATATATACAAGTATGCGTCAGGAAATGTAGTCAGCAGTGCATAGCTCGATTCCAATGTGGGGAATGGGAAGTTTATTTGAGTCTGCATTGCTGTAGTTTTGACATACTGCAATTATAGTCACATAGTTTTCACTATTCTGTGAATAACAAGATCAGGAATGGAACAATTTCCAGACCTTTTTCAGACCCATATCAATTCGTAACACCTATGCACGATAGCTCGTTAATATAAATTTAACATGCTACATAAACTTAACTTTTACGTTCAGGTTCCATTATTCATACCTATACATATAGTATTCGACCTGTAAAACAACATTTTTTGGGGTGAAATATTTCGTCAAACTGCATCGAACGAGAACAATCGCTATGAAACATATTTCCGCAAAGCATTGTGCACCCTGTCACCAGTACCGAGTAGAAAATCGATACAGATACAGCGGTGTTTTGACCAGCCGTCCCCTTGGATCTTTTGCCAGTGTTTAACTGACTTGTCATATCAATATGCTACGCTTTTGTAAACACCTGGGATGTGTCCTATATTTTTGTACTATTTTGAATTATTATGTATTATGTTATATGCACATCTCGAATACAATACAATACAATACAATATAATTCCATAAAGATTGTGTAGATTTGAATCATGTTCAAAACTTCATGATCGCAAGTATACTGGGTACATCGTTTGATAGGAAGGGAACCGGTACGTGCATGAATATTTTTTTAAAAACTTTTCCCCCGACAATTTGAATGGTGGGCAATACGTTCTCATTCAAGAATGACATCTTTCGGAACAGTGCTCAAGCCATGATGATATCAACAAGCCATCCTCACGGAGTCGGGGAATACCAGGGAAGCCGCTGTCTGATCGGTCAAATCTATCGAAGTACTCGTAATATATTGCGGTTGTCAGTCATGAAGGAAATTTGAGAACGTTCCACAATCTAACTGGAATATGTTTTTTAGTGATTGTCTTCATCTGCTTGTTGACACTAAAAAATTTAAAACAAATGCTGCGGTACTATTGCAGGACCCGACCAACGCATCTATCCATGGGCCGTTTTAATCGTATTTGAGTATGTCGCCTTCTGATGGAGGCGACAATAAGTTTTATTATTGAAGTCGGCAGGGCGAGTGTAGAGTGACATTTAAATTTCCTCAGCAACAATGGCAGATACTGTTTCATCAACTCCCAACAGCACAGTAAAATACTTATTTTAGGTCACTTTTGGACCAAAATCAGACGACATTAAAAAGCACTGCGGTTTGTATCCTAAGGCAAGGAGAGGGCGACACATGTCCAGTGTGTGTGGTCTCCTTGAAACATCTGTGTGTGCGTGCTCACGCGGCCGGGTTGACACTCCATAACAGGTGTTTATTTCAAGAGGTGACCAGCAGTGTGACACGCATGTGGATGCGCGTTTGTAGTGACATTGCAGGCGATGCACCCGGAATAAATCAACAATGGTTCTTGATAATGGTTGTGCAAGTAAGGTCGCTCTACCGATACTTTGCCTGGTTCTCGTTTTTTATGTTAGCTGTTTCCATCTGACCGGAAAATTGCCGGCGTTTCTTAGTCTAGCCCACTCGGAGACAATTAATGGTACACGATACACAAATATGATACACAAAACTGATCGAATTCGGATACATGGAAATACGTCGGTTAACGATCCCGTAGTTTCTGAATATGGCAACGGGTCCTGTACGTTTGGGCTTTTCCGAAGGTACTTCAAGAGTCATGGATACATCCCAAGCGGTGGTGATTGGACGACATCTACCGGATGATACCAGATACTACGATACCAGCCTAATTTGTGTAAATACAAGTACAAACTGCACAAAGACCAACGTATGTCCAGATGCCTGACCAAAGCAAACGTGACCCACGTGGTCACCACTGGAGACTCGAATGGAGGATTAAACTTTGAGGCGCTGGTCAAACTGTTGACACCACTCGACTGTCGCAAAGGTCGCAATGATGGTGGAGGTTTCCATCCGAACGCTGAGTACTACACTCACTACGACAAATCTCTGGAGCAGTTCATTCGGACTGGTAACAGGTTCTGTGCAAGCGCGTGTGCGAGCAAGGAGTGGTTCTGCCAGCGCGATGTGAATAGCTCACAGGAGATACTCGTGGAACAAATCGCCACTACTCAGACAATAGACGACAGTATCCAGTTGTACATTCCTGAGACATTGTACTACGGGGACCACATGAACCAGAAATGGGCATTGACCACCCAGGAGTTTGTACTGCGATACTTCCTTAAAAACCGCTATCCAAATTTCATGGTCATCACGCTTCCATTCAATCACGATAAAAACATCAATCTTAGCAGACTTCGCCTCGACATCGAACAGTTCATGTCACTCATCGAATTTTATGTGCCTCGTACAACGAAGATATTCTACATACCAACATTCAGCGAATTTGAAGAGCCGAGGAAAACGAAGAAAAAATACTTCAATAAAAAGTTTGATGGTGTACTAGCAGCTGAGAAAATCCGCCTGATGAACCACCTACTCTACGAGATCTTGGAAGAGGATATTTCTGATCCAGACGGTCGCGCCTACGGGTTTGTCGACCTGTGGGAGATGTCCAGATCTAGGGGCTCATGGAACAAGGACGGTGTCCACATGCAGCCTGTGTGGTACCAAAACACAATGGCAATGTTCTGGGAAACTTACTGCAATTCTGTATTCGAAGACGACTTTTGAATGACATTCGGTAATATTGATCCCCGTATGATCATGGGATACATGGAATAATTGGCGTCTCTGCGATATTCATTGCAAAAATTATGTTATTGCAGTACTAGTAATAAATTGGACCGACCAAAAGTAATACGTACGAAAACACACACAACTTTCCCCGAGATTGTTAGCTATAAGGCATGATAAGTAAATGTCACGCATGTTGGTATTCACTCTTAGCTTGTACGGGCTAAGTGTAGTAATTCAGTGTCAAGCTGGGTAAATGTCAAACATTGGTTTGTCAGTATACAGTGGTACTTTGTGCGTTGATGTCAACGAAAAAAGACAGAGAGCAAGATTAATAAACCAGTCAAAGTGTTTGAATATTGTTTTATTCGTATGGGATTGTATGGAATCACCTGAGAACACATGCTAATAGACGTGGAATCAATACCCAGTATTAAGTATTCCGAGCAAACAAAACAGGGTCCGTTATCCAATCTCATAGTCCAGGGACAGGAAGTCAATATCAACTCTAGAAACTGGATGTCCGATTTTCTTCTAAAAAAAAAACCTACAAGAATAACAATAGTCACAGATGGCTCTTGCATTCAAATAGTTTGAATGCTGTTTTAGTCAGTGTATTATGTTCACATCAACACTCATCAATGTCTCTCACTTGTCGAACAGATGTGTGTCCACTGATCTGATAAGTGACGAGCTTGAATGAACTGACTACGAAAATAGACAATATTTTATATTTATAAATGAATACTGCATTTCGTATTAAGCGTGAAATTAATGTCATCCATTTATTCCTTTATATTGCTAGCTGTATGTAGTAAACTCATACAACATTTCATGATACGGCTTAAAGGGGCATTTGCACTTAGTTACTAATATTTGTTCGAATTGAAAAACCAGCTCAGTTGACAAAATTATATCAAAATATTTAAGCATGATCCCCAAAATCGTATACACGTGGCTATTTATGTGCTATATCACCCTAAACAGAAGGCTGAAAGTGGTGTTTACATCAAGATTGACAGGCGCGCAAGTTTGTGTTTACATTAGAATCAGGTCTGAGAGAGGAATCCCTGACACGTCACGCATTCAACCAGTCCGTGCCATTATAAACACACTGGATGTGCCTACGTTCCGACATAGTCCTGGTAAATGTGATAATTCATACATAGAATATTGGTGTACAACACCAGTTTCTCGGAATATTGATGTTTTCATGACATTGCTGAAAATGCGCGGAATTCGTTTTTTCAAACTAGCAACAACGCGAAACGAATGGGCACCGTATGTGAGACATCAGCACTCACCAAGCTCATGAATATGCAAATATCACTCATGGCCGCATACTAGGAACTGACCGAGGAAATTCCTCGATATTTTATTTTCTGGGAAGTTGAAGGAAGTGAAAGAGCCGCTTTAAATACTGGCTCAGTCAGATGGGTAATTATATTTGGTTGATTCGAGGGGGACCTTGAATTTAACCATCGAAGACCTTCATAGGTCAAAACACTCAGCATTTCTGCGGTAACGTTTGATAGCCCTTAGGCTAATTTTCTCATCTCGTATTATATATATTAAATGGAAACTCAGTTCTGAAAAGAAAAATATTATTTTCGTTCGTTCAGTTATAGTGTATCAGCAGAGAAGTGAAAAGAGCCATATTTGAGGAGTTACCTGGACCGACGGTAAAAAATGTGTCCATATAGCTAAAATTGATCACTAGTATACGAGGATCACTAAATAACGAATCTGGATGATGACAAGCTGAGTTTTCGGTACGAACCGCGAATTTGGCAGATTCGTGAACTTACCCACTTTTCAGCCAGATTTTTTGTTAACCTTGATTTTTCTCGCATATTTCGTTCTATCATGTTTTATGCCACTAAAATAATGCATAAATGGTTCAAGTAATTTTCACTCTTCTAATTGAGGGTCTGTTGACAAAATCCAACGAATATTAATGTTCTGGTGACCAAAAACTCATCACAGGAACTGAATCAAACACCCGCTCTACGTGTACGTATGATACGGATAGGTATTTTAGGACATTTTCGCTTATTTCGGTCCATAGTATTGCTATACAACTGAAGTAATTTTTAAAAAATCCAAGTGACATTTGCACTTCTAAGTGAATATACATGTGACAAATATATACATGATTCAACATACATCATGGATCTGTAAGCCAATATATATGCTAGTTCCTATACACGGAGCATTGTAAATAAAAATATATAAATGTGTTATTAAGAATTGTGTTATTGATTCACCTATGTTGGAAATTTGGTTGTGACACAGTTGACGTAAAACATGGAATAATAATTAATGCCCTAATTTGTCGAACATGTATAATGTGTGCACCCAAATGATTTTCCAAAACTTTAGTTAGTATTGAAATTACTCTTGAATTGAGTATATTGTTTCTGGAATTCCATCCATGGTGAAATGAGTTTCTGGGCCTTTTCCAAAACGGCCGCCGTCAGAAATTCCAAATTCATGTTTTGGTCTTAAACTCAGCTTCCATTGCAGGTAGAGACATGATTTTGGTGTCTATATCCGTTTTTTTTTTCAAAACCAGGAACCCAATGGTATCACTGAAGACTGCCTGAGACTGTTTTTGCCCCAGAATTCAAAATAGCTGACAATGAAACCTTCGAAAATCATATTTTATACTGATAAGTGTAAAAATCATGAAGGGTGCAAGTTGGTGGCAAAAGCAGATTCATTACCATATATGAAGCTCGAAATATGATGATTGCATTCCCGAAAAAAGTTCATTAGATACTATGGATTTGCGATTGCTGCGACACCGCTGCCACGTTCATCGTAAATGTGTTCTTGTGAACACTCTACAGATTGCTAACCTGATGATATTTGTTATGAACATGTCTTACGATAAGACCACAACACCTATCGATATTGGTTGCTGTAGCGACCAAGATAGCCAGTTGGTGACACATTTTGTGACAAAATCAGCTGTTTCGACACACATGGCTTGTGAATGCTCTAGGTGGTGAATTAACAGGCATCGCTGCGACACGAAACTTTCTGTTTTTCAGAACGATTGATCAAACTTTATTAAGGTAATTAGTTAACTTTTGAAACAATGTGAAATATCCCGTTTGAGGTCTGTGATCATTCCTTTTCAATACTTCAACATAAATTTCACAAACATAGTGTAAAGAGTGAAGACGAGAAAAATCTACTAAGAGTACTATCGAACTAAACAAGGCAAAGCTTTCATCCGGTATAGATTCCATACCTGTAGTAAAAATATTGATCAGGTAGTATCACTAATTTATTACAACAATCAAAACATAATCCTTATCAGTGAATGTATATAGCACATGTAATGTTGGGTATTGGGTCATATTGTTTGGTGTTTGGTATCATACTTGTCCGATCGTCTGACGAGCTTTTCTAGAAGATATTTAGCAAGATATAAGTTAATAATTTTTGTTGTTAACAGTATTAATGCATAGAATAAAAGAAAATAGCTCAGGCTTGGAACTTCATTAATGAAAGACACTGGCCAAATAGTGACGATATTCAAATTAATAATTTTGGAAAGTAGAGATGACATGTAACATCTTTTCCCTTCGCAGAAAACAGGGAAATCCAAGATGCTCCAACAGCAAACAGATGACTTCTGCATAAAATAATATTTTTGAATAAAATATACTGGTAAATATATAATTTAACAAGTCAGTAATTATAGGTAATCGACTGGATACAGTGTTTGAGGCCCGATGTCGTGTCTGGGCCGTAGCACGCACGAGCTTGCGAGTGCGTCCGCGGCCCAGACACGACCGAGGGCTTCAAATACTGTATCCAATCGATTAACTTATTATTATATGCCGTATCATGATATGTACACCCCTCGGGAGGGTTGAGAATACAAATGCTGACAATTTCTATAGCCATTTTAGGCCCGAAACATGCGAAAAGCGAGGAGTTTTAAAGACATTTTCATGCCTTACAAAACCAAAAACGTCATTTCACCAGCGCATGAATACGTAAATGTAAAAAGACCGTCAGTTGCTATGCGCGACGCCGGTCAATATGAAGGAGGTCAATACTGCAATATATCGGACCGATTGCACTTTGTGTAATCCATTGTAGAATTTTCGTAGGCATATAATAGACGTGGAATCAATAGTACCCAGTATTTAGTATTCCGAGCAAACAAAACAAGGTCCGTTATCCAATCTCATAGTCCGGGGACAGAAAGTCATATCAGGCATACGAAGTGAGAGAAAACAAAAATGACAGGGAAACTCATGTTTCCAGATATATATACTGTATATATATCCAGATATATATACTTTATATACCAGATATATATACCAGATATATACTTAGTCCACGGTTCTATTGTTCTTTGCAGTGGATTATTGTGGATTATTTTTCAGAATCTACTGGGAGACGGATCCCGGTAGAATATTGCAGTAGATTATTCTTTCCAATAATCTACTGCAATATAATCTACTGCGTGTAAAACAACAACCGCCAGTGTACAAACTGCATCTGCTCAAACAAGACGCGTTTGTTTGCGTACTAGCGAGTCGTTTTCATCATTGCCGAAACCTAATTCGTTTGATGCCAAGGAACCTTGGTCGAGGCCAATATAATGTAGATGAGAAGGTGAACAATAAATGTGGTGTTACTGTTGAGTCCCAATTCTAATTCACCAAGACACTGAAAGGTGGTAGCACAAGCAGTGGGCATGGTCGGGAATCTAAAACCATATTTGTATTCATGATTCATTCATAATCCGTGATTGATATATATATATATTCATCATTATCATGCAAACCATTCATTAGATGCAGGCATCAGTAAGCAACATTTTGTAAATACCGTGTTGTATATCGTTGAAAATTACGAGAACAACAAGTGGACATGTACTTCTATTCTCATGATATAATAATGGTGACAAAGTTCCTCACAAATTCAGACAGTGTCGCCCTCTGCTTCCTAACTGTTGAAGTGTGACGATATAGTTGTACACAAAGATTACTACTCGCAGGTGCATATGCCGGCGGAGATTTAGTTGAGTTGAGGGGGAACGGAGAACTAAGTCGGATAATCGGTTCAGTGTCGCGTCTCTGGAAAATAATAGACTCGCCTTCGGCTCGTCGATTATTTTCCAGAGTCGCTCCACTGAACCGATTATCCTATACATAGATATATACCAGATATACTTTATATACCAGATATATATACTTTCCAGATAATAAACTGTATATTAATTTCAATAATATACAGTACAGATATTGTGATTTCCCTCATATTGCATTGGAATGAAGGTGCCATAGCAAGCCAGTAATGTTTACTTTTTCGTATTATATTTGAACATCCACACCACTTTGGTCTGCGTGGCAATTGAAGCATGCTCACTGTTGAAGAGGTGACCTGTTCATATAGAAGCATAAAATGATGATGTGTTCAATACAATCAAAGCTTATTACGCCTTATGGATATAGAAATGATTATAGTGTTATGAAACGTAGAATCACTACCCAGTATTAAGTATTCAGAGTGACAAAACAGGGTCCGTTATCCAATCTCATAGTCCGGGGACAGAAAGTCATATCAGGCATACGAAGTGTGAAAAAACAAAAATGACAGGGAAACTCATGAACCCCCCAAATGGCCATTAGGAGGTGAAATTAGGTGTTCCGGAAAGTGATCATTTCCTGTCCCACTAGTGGCACCCGTCATGAATTCCTTAAAATTAAAATAGATCTAGTTGCATGGCAGTCATGGATTTGGTGTATTTCTCACAGGCAGCTATAAGTCTTGGTAAAAAATATCCTTGTCGCAGCAGTTCAGAGACTAGCTGTGCACTTCGATAAACAGAGTCCTCATATTTGCAACTATCTCTGGGATAGGGTATAAGTTGAGAAACAAACACACCATATGCTGGTGACACAGGAATGTTGCTGCTAAGAAAAGGGAAATTGACTATGGAAAAATTGAAATCATCACGTTTGTCATACAATCTAGTTGACAGGTTAGAATCATTATCAATTTCCAACCTCAGGTCCTGATATTTGGGAAAATAGTCTGTAGTATCCTTAATTTCAAGTTCCTTTTGTCAACCAATGGCAAGAAAAAGGTACCGTGACACACCAAACAATCAACATAACAGCTCGAGTGACTTCCAAAAGAATTGGCAACATTACTTATATTGCATTTCAGCAACAAAGATATGGCCAAACAGGCAAAAACAATCTGATCAAATAAAAAAAAAACGCAACAAATGAACACAATGGCAAGTGGCGGTATGAAACCAGTTTGCAATTGAAAACAACATGATAGAGGCATGCATATACTGCGCATCATATATGCACGAACTAGTTGAGAAGGTCTTAATAATCATAATGCGACTACAATCCTTCGATCTATATTTGTACAACATGGGCAACACCAAATAAGTAGAAACTTTCTGGACAAACAAATATAAATTCAAATTCGTAGTCACGTCAGTCAATGAGCTACAGAATATGTATACAACAGAAGCGTAGCCAGACTGGCCGTTGAAACACCCGAAAGCCCATGGGGTCAAAAATAAAGATAAATACAATAATTTCATCAATCAATTGAACAACTCGATTGTGATGCCAATTGTTTTCAAATGTACTGTTCTTCAGACATTTCCGTCATCGTCTTGAGCCACTAGAAGTAGCTAAGCATGGCAACGACAGAACATAGAACATGCCATCTGTGCAATCACGCAATTGCATCCGCCAGAGGAACATATGCGCGCTGAAGCACAGCTACACTCGATCATTTGCAGCACTCAACTGCAGCAGGAGAGACATCAGCTTGTTGTCCTCTGTCTTTGTCTATCCATATTGTGTCGGATCGGCTACAGGCGGTTCACTCGCGAGTGACGACTTCCAAATCAAGGCATGGTAGTGGGCGCGAAGCACATGCTGTGCAAAGGCCTCTGAAGTTGGTGGCAGTGACTTCAGCTTCGGCACACTGGAGATTTTGGAATTAGCCATTTTTGTGGACCAGACAGCACAGCTCATCCCGGACATGTTTCCATCATACTTGGAGCAGTAACATGCAGATATGAATGCAGTTGATTCAGACACTACTTCTGCCATGGCTGCATCTTCCTGTCCCAGCAACGCCAGTGTTGTTCCACCAGTTAGTGTCTTCGAGGCCGTGACCTTACCAATGCCATAAAGGAAGGAGGTTTTGTCACAGCCACTTCACGCGTGGACTCCAGGAAGATATTCTGTGTTGCTCCCATGTTTGTTTGCTGTGGCCTTTATGTCTATGACACACCATCCTGAAATGTATGAGAAGGACGAAGACGTCAGTGTCATCACTAATCACGATAATGTTGGATACGCCCCTGACCGCCATGTGTACCAACTGATTAATTATAATCACGTCGGCCTCGTCATGAGTGTTTAGCTGATCATTCCTTGGGGTTGTTTACACCGTTTCTGATCCCTACAGGAATTGGGTCTTCAGATGTGATGATCAGCTCATTACTGTTGTTCTTCGAATCGACCAGGAATTGAGTGATTGAGCTGATCAGTTGTGTCTTGCTGTGTGTCACATTCAGGACCACCTTCTGAGATGGTAGAGGTGTGAACAGTGTTAGCTTATATTTTCGGGTGGCATTCTTGACACGGTTTGACCTAGTGAACCCCCTTGGTACATGTACTTGTCGTTGGATACCTGTCGAAGATCAGATGCACACAACACTCCCCATGAAGTTCATTATGTAGCTCTAAACAGTGCCATTTGCAGGCCTATGGGCTGTCCATTACATCGCACATCCGGTCAATGATGATAACATCTGGAGGGCTGATGTTTACAACACCATCTGGGTGATTGGATGGGTGAAATAGATCAACGAAACTGATAAATGTTATCATCAGCTTGCCTCTGTCTGCCGCAACATTCTTGATTCTGCCTTTGGTCTCCTTGTGTTTCATCACCACTTTATCCCTCTGGCCATCTTTCAACGATGCCAGGTCTGCACGTAGTTGGCTACAAGCATGAAGACTCAGGGCCCACGTGAAAACTGCAGATGGGTTCAGTGTCAGCCCTACCAGACCACCAGCCTTATGTCCATAGCACACGAAAGTCGATTTAATAAACATATCTGACCAGATGCCGTTCCAGACTCAAGGGTTATGCCTCATGACGTGGTTACCCTTCATGAACTCCTGCAATATTTCGTGTGGAACGGCCTTCATGTACCTCAGATAGTACAAGCCATACCTGCAAAAGGGAAATAAAGCAACAATTGTGAGTACATCACTAGGGTTGATATACATGCTGTTCACGACACCACAAATACTGATGTATATCTACCTGGCACTAAATGTAGACACTAAATGTAGTGGCCAATCACCTTCCCGCTCAGCTCTGACAAACTGCATCATTATCAGAACCGGTTAGATGAGGTTCACCACCCACACCTCTGATGTACTTGATGTTCTGATGTACTTCTGATGTCTTCTAGAAGCCCTGTTCCTGAAATAAATTTGTGTGAGTTAAGAGTGCTACATATATATGCCATCATGAGCTAACTGTTTCTGAAATGATGATGTATATCATTACTATGAGCCATACCTTTCTTCCAGGTCTGACATCAATGCACATAAGCTCTCGCTGGCAGGTATGACATCTCGAAGGAGCTCCTCCACAACCATCCTGAGGGCCTGCAAGTTTTGTGGGAACTTCTTCCCTGATAGCATCATTGGTACCCCTCCAAAGACAGAGTTCATCACTTCTTCGAGTCCACTGTTGGCCATGATAGTTTCCACGTCACCTATGAAGCTAATTAAATTGTGCATTCCACAGAGGCAAGGGACGAATCTCTGGAACTGCTCTGGATAAGCCAATAGTACATCAACAGCTACGCGATACAACTGCTAGTCAGCGTGAAGAGCGTTAGCGAGTGGTTTGTGCCTCGTGTCATTCTCTGGGACTCAACCATGGCCGTCATAATCGTGTCCGGATCGGGTGGCTTCATTTAGATCAGTGGGGTTATATATGGCTTTGGTTGAAGGTCTGACGGAATGCCCTCGTGTGCGAGCCTTTTCTGTGTTGAAACCATTATATCGTACCCCTAAAGCAAAAATGGCGTAACTCATTTTTTGGCGTAACTCAATGAGACATACCAAAGTAATGCTTGACATGTCCACTACCTGCTCGTTGATCACTCCTGGTTGTATTCAGCACCATAATAAAACTAGAAGCCTATAACATATTGGCGTATCTCGAGACTCGACTTACATGGCTTTTGTCAGACCAATTTTAGAATATGCTGACGTGGTATGGGCGGGTGCACAAAATTATGACCTTGCAAACCTTGACCGAGTTCAAAATCGGGCGATGAGACTTGTCACTGGTGCCACGGCACGGGCAAGTACAGAGAATTTATATTTAGACACTGGTTGGATACCCTTAGCAGATCGACGTGAGCTACACCGACTCTGCTGGTTTTACGAAATTTTTGATGACCTTGCGCCTGTATATTTGACTGAACTCTTGCCTCCTTTGGTGGAATACCACACGACACACCATCTTCGTAATTCTCAGAATGTATCTCAAATCCAAACAAAAAGACAATATTTTTCCTATTTTTTTTTTGCAAACTTCAATAGCTTCTTGAAATTCACTTCCACTGAACATCAGGGAAATTCCGACTTATAAATAATTCGTCAGTACGATTAAAGCTGGTATCACGCCCGATGAAGCACCGTTGTATTCTGTAGGTGATCGTAATACAAACGTTTTTTTGGCAAGACTTAGAATTGGATGTAGTGGCTCAAATGCGCACTTGTTTGCAAATTTACATGTAGTAGACGCTGTGGTTTTTTGTTCGAAGATCCATACCATTATCCAATTAAATGTCCACTTTATCACCAACAACGGAAAACATTGTTCAACACTCTCTCTCTGACTATCATCCTCTTGATGTGAAATTGTTGCTGTGTGGGGATACTAGGTTATCAGTGGAAAGCAATACTTTTGTCTCATTAAAGAATCATGCCGCTTCTAATTATTTGTGATTGTGACCCTGGGTTATCGGTTAGGATATTTTATATGTGTTGACTTATTGTACATGTCAATTATTGACTGATATTTCATAATTGAGTAAAAATATTCGAACGTATAATCATATGTATCATATTTATAATTATTAACCCAATGTTATTTCATGTATATATCCATCTGTAATATATGTTCGCTGTACTTGTGCTGTAAATAATTGTTCTTCTCATCGGAGAGGTCTTTGTATAGGGCGTTTGCCCTGTTGATCTATCCAATAAAATATTGTTTAAAAAAATTAAAATAATAGATGCAGTAATGTAAGTATCAATAGATAATGATCCATCCCAAATTATTTCCGGGTCATATAGGATAAATATGACCACCCAGCCGGGTTACAGATGACTACCCCATAGATTAAAGGGGTCTGATGATTTTCTTTTGGGTCAAGTGCATGATATATGATAGATCCTTTTCTGTCAATAAAGATTTCTCTTATGTTCTAGTAATATTAATGGGCAACCCCACGAAGTTATCGGGTGTTACTCCGATGTGTTGATTGATGCACTCATGACGTAATTGCATACTGTGTAGAAATGGCCACCGCGTTTAAATCTAGAATTAAATACCTAAATATTTAATATAATTTACTGTTGATAAATCTGACGCGTTATGATGTCCAATGCATGGAACTGTAAATAAATAATGATGTCTTATGCCTAAAAACCTGATGATTGATGCATTATGATTGGTACCGGTACATGCTGATTGATGTGTGACTGTTCGATATGGATTTGGAAGTTCAATAAAATATTAAATTGACACATTGCTTTTCTCTGAGTTTCCCCGGTTGAGAGAATATTCTTTGGAGAAAACTGATGACGAGAATTAGTGGTATTTCACAATGGTAGATAAAAAAGTCAATGTGACGGCTGGATGAGCCTTATTGGCGCCACTTCATCCTGACAAAGAGAGTCGAGTGATCACAGTCGCTTGGTCATTACTCGGGATTAACCATAGTCACTTTAATACACTTCTGAGTGTGGATAGGGTACGACCATGACCAGGTCAGGTTGTTCTGAAAGTGTGCAAGTGGCTGAACCAGCCGAGTGTATATATGTATTTGAATTCTCAATTTCGGGGTACTATTCCATGATGGCTTCACTGCTTGCTGGAACAATCACAGCTCGGCGAAGTGCTAGCCATACAACATTTGCCTTAAGTTCTTTCCGAGTGAATAAAACTTCTTTGTTATTGAGTATAGTTCCCTCACTGAAGTTCACGACAGTGTCCACTTGGCAGCAAAAGTTCATCCCCAGACTCATTCCGTCGAGATTAATGGCAATACAGAACAGTGTCCTGTCCTTCATACTAATCTCAACAGTCAGATCTAGCACTCGATTGACAGGACTGATGTCCCCATTAACATCGCGGATGGTGCCACCTGTTTGACAGAGGTGGTGTTGGTCAGCTGGCACGTAGTGCAGCAAGTCTCGTCAAAGAAGTGATATCTCTTGTATCCAACATGGCTTTACAGGACCGTTCTCCGCTGTGTATAGCTAACCCCCAACAGTCTGCAGACATCGATCACGATGGGTTCTTGCCGATGTTGTTTTAGCGGATCATGGCCTGGTGGAGCCGGCGATGAGGTCAGAGGATCTGGTCCGCATGGTAATGCGTTGAATCCTCTATCGTTGGAGATCCATTCGATTTCAGAGGTACTGTCTCCTTTGGTATCCTGTGTGTGTGGAGGTAATAACACATTCGTGGCGCTGAAGCTCATGGTGGTCACTGAGGTTGCGCTACTGTTATGGTGAAGACGTCCCTTTGTAATATTGAGCCGTACCCTTACAAACCAGTGATCTTGGATTTATACGGCTCTTAGTCTGAGTTGGTGGAGTGATCCATTGCGGTCTTTGTGGATATGTCGGAGGAGGTGTTAGCATCAGTTCTGGCTCAAGCCGGGGCACACATACGACTGTGGGTATGGAGCCCTCTATGTCAGCTTTCCCGGAAGATGTTTCCTCAACAGTATCTCTCATGCCTATAGTTGCCAGAGGGGGTGTTGGTTTGTCAACGGAGTCGGTTCTGATCTTACTTGATCTATCCGTCGATTACAACTAACAAATGATCGTTTCGACATGAACAGTTTCATCTCGTTTTTGACTGGGATGTCTCTCAATCGGAAGCATTTTTCCCATTGGTGACCCGGTCTCTTGCTAGAAAAGCACTTCATGGGTGCCCCTGGCGGCAAATATTTTTTTTGCTGCAGACAGCAGCAGTCACACGAAGGACAGAAAGCAGTGTCTCTCCAGAATAACATCCTTCATCATTGCTCACGGTGCTCTGGAATGCTTGAACAACCCATTCGCGGGAGCACTTTGGTATTTCTCTTCACCCTTGTAATCCATAGTATCCTGTCGCCCGAGTTGTGGTATGCAGCAACGTGATCGATGGTTGGACTGTATCAGGTGCAATATCCATGTCCACACTCTTCGGAATATCCAACTGGCTTTCAGTTTCTCTGTGTTTATCTTGCGTCTGATGGGCGTGTGTTCAGGCGTTGACAGCTGACGTTTTCAATACCAGCCATTTCAATCCCCATGTCGAAGGTGAAGGGCTTCATCAATGTGTTCTTGATGTCATCCTCAGGCTCAACTTTGGTCTCTTCCTCGATCTCATTCAGTCTGCTGAATACCTAGCTCTCTCGGATGGTGTATGAGTTCAAGCTCAATACTCTGTCATGATTGTCTGTATATTTAGTAGTGATGTTTGCAATGTGGGATTTAGGTTGGATAACTCCTGCGAGAGGTTCGTTCTACTTCGACTTTTCAACATTTTTAGCAACGCATAGGCCCTACTTCATATCCTGTATATGTTTTTACATTAGGAGTCGGTCCAGTTTGGCCCTGGCATGTTCAATTTAGATGGCTTCTGGTGAAGGTTTCTGATCGAGGTAAGCAATAAGTGGAAGCCCAAATATGGCGTGTGGTTTAGTCCAAGCTCTAATATTCTAAACTGTAGACATTCTAAAATCCGAGCAAAAGTTTTGTCAAATCGTAATCTTAGAACAGAACAGGGCCTAAGTGCTAGTTAGCATGCATCTAACTCTCTTTTGTTTGTACCAAATTGAATGCTTTGCTAATTTTAATTTAATACTTGGTTCACAGATTCAACGTGATAAATTATGCAACAACTTTCCAAATAATCTCCAGTGTGGGGTGGTTTTATGTTTTGTTTGGCTTCTGGTGTAAAATTGTGAAAAATGCACTGATGCCCTTTCTGTTCTGAGGTGACGAAATATCCAGACTATGGTTGTTCATTTCTCTTTTTAATCGCGGTAAAGGCCCATATTATTTCACTCAAAGAAACTGAATTACTCTGGTCACGAACATATTATTATTTTTTTTTTAAATTTCATGACAACATTGTATATGTAAATACGTTTTACAACAACACCAACAACATCCACGAGTATGCAGTAGGAATGTGCACCAAGACCAAGAGCAGTGGGATTCAAGGGGTCTAATTTAGTGCAGGTTCTTAGCTCATAATTTTGGACGAATTGTTCACATTGTGATAAAAGCATGAAACTTTGCAGAGGGGTAGAGTATCACTCACTGATCAATATAAGCTAGGGAGCCATTCTCAATATAGTGCAGGTTCTTAGCTCATAATTTTGGACGAATTGTTCACATTGTGATAAAAGCATGAAACTTTGCAGACGGGTAGAGTATCACTCACTGATCAATATAAGCTAGGGAGCCATTCTCAATATGGCCTGTGGCGGATATGGCAGCCATTTTTCTTTTTGCAGTAAATCGACCTAAAACGGTCTGTTTGAAAAATTGGTTATTTCTGCCTGTGCATGTCAAAAATAACCAATATCAACAAAATTGGTATCAAGCTGACCGGAATAACAAGACCAACCCACTCATAACAGTAAAAGATAATTATATCGAACATTCTACAGCTATATGTCCAAAAATTAGTTTTTTTGCAGAATTTTGACAAGTTATCCATGGATCTCGTAGTCGGACATGTACAATAGGTGTGCCTGCACCCCCCTCACCGCATGATCATCTGAAATCAAGTTTTATAGTTAGATTTCATCCTATTATTGATTATTGAGGAGATTTCAGAGACCCACCACTGGCGAGAATGGCTGTTTTAGGCCTTTTTGAAAATGGCCATGGCCGAAATCATGTTGCGGGCCATAACTCGGCTTCTATTGCAGGTAGAGACATGGTTTTGGTGTCTTTACCCATGTTTTTGATACTGAAGAATCCAATCATGTCATTACCTGTGTCAGTACCTGTGTCTGTTGGTTGCTTTAGAATTAAAAATGTCTGACAAGGTGCGAATGATATGTGTAGAAACCCTGAGAGGGGACCAAAATTATAGTGAAAGCAGTTCCATCCCCACATAACAAGCTCAGAAGATAAGTAAGAATCAATTTACAGGAATAGTGCCAAGGTGAATTCTTTCGAATTCCTGGACACATGATTTGATGAGGAATGCGACACTCGCTTGTAGTCATTAAAGAGGAGTGCAGTTTTCTGTCATTTGACCTGGGAAGAAAGTCAAAAATGCACATGAACCAGTATTTGGGGTCTGCAGAAGCCATCTTTGTTAGTTGTGCATGTAATGCAACACCTTTTCACTTCACGGAAAACAAGGAAAATCCAAGATGGCTACCGAAGCCAACAGGTAATTTTTTAATATAAGCAAGGTCTCTGCATAAGAATTATCAGTATTGGAACTGAACAATCCAATAATAGACTATTACAATTCCTATAAATTCCCTTCTATTGCATTGTAATCATGGCACAATAAAATGCCAGTAAAGTTCCCTATCATTCTTTTAATCGTTTTATCAGCTGTCATGAACATGGGAAGGGTCCCTGCCTCAACACCCACCAGGTCCCTGCCTCAACACCCACCAGTTTTGTTCTGCGTGGCAAATGAAGCATGGTCATTGTTGAAAAACTTCCCTGTTGATACAGTAGCAAAATCGTGCTGAGGTGTTTAATACAATAGAAATGATTACCCCTTATGTATGGCACAGAAACATGTGTATTTGTTGTGCAGCACGGTATGACAATGAACTGAAAACAATGCAGTAGCTCCCGACAAATTATATGCCAATCCCAGCTTGATCCTCTATTCTCAAGAACGATTACACAGCAAATAAGCAATGGCATATACATGTTCATTCCAACTTGGATCTTCCGGATTCGCAAGGGGAACTATATTTTGTGCAGTGGCATTTGACACAAAGGTCAAAGACATCCTTGACAAAAGACATTATGGTCTAGATGGGAACCATCTTTGTTGTCTGGTTCAATCAATTCATGGTCTGGGGTGTTTTGAACAGCACCTACTGGTTAATGGGCTGTCACGTGTCCTTAATTGGAGGTCTTCTGATATGTTGTTCTAGCACATCACTTGTTTCAGGAATTCATTATGTATGACTGATCTTGTGAAAGAGAACCTTCATCCCGACAAGGTCAACGTTGATGTCATCAGTGATAAATTCATGATCCTATTTCATGCATTCACTGGATCTGACAGCGCGTCCTCCTTCATATGTTAGTATCATCTGAGCTGAGACGATGCAATTGGTCTGTGGGCTGTCCTTCATTGAGTCTATTACTTATGATATCAACTTTGACCTCGTAAGCACAGGGACTAGAGCCCATTAACCACTAGGGGTTGTTCAAAACCCTACAGGGCATGGATGGAATGAGAAAGACGGCAAGAAATTCCCCATGTTAAGCACAATGTCTTGTGTCAGGGATGCCTTTTTCTTGATGTCATTGCACAAACCCTTGTCAATTTTGTGAATGCTAAAAGGTCTAACTTGGAATGTATACATGTAAATGCCATTCCACATATGCCGTGTAATCATTCTTGAGACTAGAGGTCAAAGCTATCATTGGCATAGAACATTTATCTTGAGCTACTGCATTGTTTTCAAGTAACTGTCATATCGTTCTGGACAAACAAATCACATTTCATTACTGTATCATACATAAGGGGCAACTCCTGTGTCAACCGGAAGCCAATCAACAATGAACATGCTCCATTTGCCACGCAGAACAAAACTGGTGCTTGGCTGTTGAGGCAGAGATATTTCCCATGTTAATGGCGGCTGATAAAATCAACAAACACGTGGTAGAAGTGAACTTTACTGGCATTCTTGGTGCCTTGATTCCAATGCAATAGAAGGGAAATTACAGGATCCGTACTGGTCTATTATTGGATTGTATAGTTTTATCATTACTGGTAATTTTTATGCGGAGGCCTTGCTTAAATTCAGAAATTATCTGTTGGCCGTGAGGGCCATCTTGGATTTGATTTCTGTGGAGTAAAAAGTGTTGCATTCCATGCACAACTGATAACGATGGCTTATGCAGACCCTAAATACTAGTTCATTTGTATTTTTCACCATTTTACTAGGTGAATGCCAGGAAAATGCAATATTTTCCAGAGACCACAAACGAGCATCGCATTCATCATCGAGTCATGTATCCAGGCATTCAAAAGAATCCACCTTGGCACTAATTCTGTAAATTGATTCTTATCTTTTGAGCTTGATATGTGGGAATGGAACTGCTTTTACTATCAATCTGGCCTCTTGATTTCTACTCATATCAGTCGCACCATGGTTGGAAATATGCTTTTCGCCAGTTTCATTGTCAGTCATTCGTAATTCTGAAGCGATCAACAGTCACAGGTACTCAGCATTGATAGAATTGGATTCCCCAGTATCAAAAACATAGGTATAGACACCAAAACCATGTCTCTACCTGCAACAGAAGTTGAGATACAGCCCAAAACATGATTTCAGAGTTACGGCGGCCATTTTGAAAACGGCCCAGAAAACCATATTTACCAGCGAGGGGTCTCTAGAAACAGTATTAATAATCAGTAATATATTCGAAATTAACTAAAAAAAATAATTTCAGAAAATCCTCGGGGGGAGGGGGAGGAGAGGATGCAGGCAAACCTATTATACATGCCCGACTATGAGATCCGTGAATAATTCGCAAAATTCAAGCAAAAAACTGGGTTTTTTTACATATTGCTGCAGAACATTCAATATAATTGTCATTTTTATTAATATTTGACAGGCATAGGTAGAAATTACGAATTTCGCGAACCGGCCGTTTGAAGTCGATTTACTGCAAAAAGAAAAATGGCTGCCATATCCGCCACAGCCCATATTGAGAATGGCTCCCTAGCTTATATTGATCAGTGAGTGATACTCTACCCCTCTGCAAAGTTTTATGCTTTTATCACAATGTGAACAATTTTTTTGCTAAGAACCTGCACTAATTTTTGGATGAGGAATTCTTACGTGTGTGTGACTTGTATTGCAGTTCAATACACTGTAACCATTCATGTATATTCCGACCTATTGCGTAAGATTATGACGGGAACAATACAAAATCTATAGTGAACGAGACAATCAGAGATTGCAGACCCTCGCCCTTCAGATTTAGTCACTAAAATTAGGCGATAATTGAGAGTTTTGGTCTTAAGACCATCGGTTGTACGTCATACGATTGGGAATTGGCCAAAGAAAAATACAAAAATAGGTTGAACATTTAATATTGATTAGAACCGGAGTTATAGTCAATTATGTGATTTTATTTTTTCAGTTGCCATGGCAACCGTTTTCGCCCGATTTTGGCAAAATTTGAAAGGGACTGAGCCATTACCATAGCACTCCAGCCCTATAAATTTCAAATCTATCGAACCGTTTGCCTTTGAGTTATGAGCGCAGACATTTGCACTGAAACGTCGCTGGCCAAAAATAACCGAAATCGTGACCCCAAATTATTCGACATCCGGCGATAATGGAGAGTTTTCGTCGTACGACCATCGGTCGTACACCAAACGATCGGGAATTGGCCAAAGAAAAATACAAAAATAGTTGGAAAAATTAATATCGAATAGAACCGGAGTTAGAGCCAATTATGTGATTTTCTTTTTTTCCGTTGCCATGGCAACCGTTTTCATCCGATTTTGGCAAAATTTTGAAGGGTCTGAGCCACCATCATAGCACTCTAGTTCTATAAATTTCAAATCGATCGGACCGTTTGCCTTTGAGTTATGAGCACAGACATTTGCACTGAAACGTCGCTGGCCAAAAATAACTGAAATCGTGACCCCCAATTTTTCGACATCGGGCGATAATGGAGAGTTTTCGTCGTACGACCATCGGTCGTACACCATACGATCGGGAAATGGCCAAAGAAAATACAAAAATAGTTGGAAAAATTAATATCGAGTAGAACCGGAGTTAAAGCCAATTATGTGATTTTCTTTTTTCCGTTGCCATGGCAACCGTTTTCATCCGATTTTGGCGAAATTCTGAAGGGAATGAGCCAGCACCATAGCACTCTTGCCCTATAAATTTCAAATCGATCGGGTCGTTTGCCTTTGAGTTATGAGCGCAGACATTTGCACTGAAACGTCGCTGGCCAAAAAAAACTGAAACCGTGACCCCCAATTTTTCGACATCGGGCGATAATGGAGAGTTTTGGTCGTACGACCACGAGTCATATATCAGATGATCAGGAATTGGCCATAGAAAAATACAAAATTAGTTAGAAAAATTTATCTTGAATAGAACCGGAGTTATGGTAAATTATTGATTTTTACATTTTCCGTTGCCATGGCAACAGTTTTCGTCCGATTTTGACCAGATTTGAGGAGGACCGAGCCACTGAGATACCGCTTCATCCCTATAAGTTTCATGTTGATCGGACCATTCTCCTTTGAGATATGCGCGCGGACAGACAGACAGACAGACAAACAAACAGACATACAAACGGACAGACCCAATTGCAATACCCTCTGCCCCTATCGGGGCGAGGGTAATAAGAAATGTGTCATCCAGTACTGGTACACATAGCAACATAATTAGCCACCCAGTGGGTGAAATATTGCTGCACAACACGCATTACCATAGCACTCCAGCCCTATAAATTTCAAATCTATCGAACCGTTTGCCTTTGAGTTATGAGCGCAGACATTTGCACTGAAACGTCGCTGGCCAAAAATAACCGAAATCGTGACCCCAAATTATTCGACATCCGGCGATAATGGAGAGTTTTCGTCGTACGACCATCGGTCGTACACCAAACGATCGGGAATTGGCCAAAGAAAAATACAAAAATAGTTGGAAAAATTAATATCAAATAGAACCGGAGTTAGAGCCAATTATGTGATTTTCTTTTTTTCCGTTGCCATGGCAACCGTTTTCATCCGATTTTGGCAAAATTTTGAAGGGTCTGAGCCACCATCATAGCACTCTAGTTCTATAAATTTCAAATCGATCGGACCGTTTGCCTTTGAGTTATGAGCACAGACATTTGCACTGAAACGTCGCTGGCCAAAAATAACTGAAATCGTGACCCCCAATTTTTCGACATCGGGCGATAATGGAGAGTTTTCGTCGTACGACCATCGGTCGTACACCATACGATCGGGAAATGGCCAAAGAAAATACAAAAATAGTTGGAAAAATTAATATCGAGTAGAACCGGAGTTAAAGCCAATTATGTGATTTTCTTTTTTCCGTTGCCATGGCAACCGTTTTCATCCGATTTTGGCGAAATTCTGAAGGGAATGAGCCAGCACCATAGCACTCTTGCCCGATAAATTTCAAATCGATCGGGTCGTTTGCCTTTGAGTTATGAGCGCAGACATTTGCACTGAAACGTCGCTGGCCAAAAAAAATTGAAACCGTGACCCCCAATTTTTCGACATCGGGCGATAATGGAGAGTTTTGGTCGTACGACCACGAGCCATATATCAGATGATCAGGAATTGGCCATAGAAAAATACAAAATTAGTTAGAAAAATTTATCTTGAATAGAACCAGAGTTATGGTAAATTATTGATTTTTACATTTTCCGTTGCCATGGCAACAATTTTCGTCCGATTCTGACCAGATTTGAGGAGGACCGAGCCACTGAGATACCGCTTCATCCCTATAAGTTTCATGTTGATCGGACCATTCTCCTTTGAGATATGCGCGCGGACAGACAGACAGACAGACAAACAAACAGACATACAAACGGACAGACCCAATTGCAATACCCTCTGCCCCTATCGGGGCGAGGGTAATAAGAAATGTGTCATCCAGTACTGGTACACATAGCAACATAATTAGCCACCCAGTGGGTGAAATATTGCTGCACAACACGCGATGTCTACGAGAGTGCCATTATTCATCTCACTAACAAAGGAAACTTTCTTGGTTCGATATGGATGGCCTCAAAATACGGTACAAGTAGTACGTGTCACGTACATGAATATGGTATCTTGTCGTTAAATTTGTGCAATACTGTAAATTGTTTTTCAATGTATAAGGTACAAGCAAAAACCCATTTCTGATACAAGTTAGCGTCAGGAAATGTAGTAAAAGACATGTGTCGCCTCTTAGCAGTACATGGCTCGATTCCAATGTGGGGAATGGGAAGTTCATTTGAATTTGTATTGTTGTAGTTTTGACATACTGCAATTATAGTCACATAGTTTTCACTATTCTGTGAATAACGATATCAGGGACTTTCCAGACTCAAAATGGAACAATTTCCAGACCTTACTGGGTACATCGGTTGATAAGGAGGGATCCGATTCGTGCACGAATATTTTTTGACAAACTTTTTCCCCGACCATTATCACAATTTGAATGGTCGGCATTACGTTCTCATTCAAGAATGACATCTTTCGGGACAGTGCTCAAGCCATGATGATATCAACAAGTCATCCCCACGGAGTCGAGGATTTCCAGAAAAGCCTCTGTCTGATCGGTTAAATCTATCGAAGTACTCTCAATACTTTGCGGTTGTTAGGGATGAAGAATATTTGAGAATGTTTCACAATCTAACTGGAATATTTGTTAGTGATTGTCTCCATCTGCTTGTTGCTTGTTAATTTTTTTACCCTCTAAATGTCCGTGCAAATAGCCGACTTCACAATTTCTTCTGTAATTCTTGATTATCTGGATATCCAAAAGCACGTCTATTCACGCTGTATGTCTCTATCTAACTGCGCGGGCCGGGTCACATGTGGGGGGATTTTCTCTGTGCATACGGGGTTGTGTGAATGGTTAGTGTATGCTGATGTCATGGAAAGTAGCGTGATTCCCGTGTTCATGTTCTGACATGTCTGTGCACGTGTTCTGGGAGCAGGTGTCTGTAATTTTCCATGTGGCGGAGTATAGCCGCTTGTGTCAGTGCAGCCAGTGTAATGTGCGTGAGCTGTATTGATCGGGGCCACGTGGTTGTATGTGGTTTTACCTGTATCGATCGTGTATCGATCGTGTATAGTGTGTCGTGTCATGTAAGAGAATGAGTGTTGTCATGGATATGTAGTACGCGGGAGGGACGGGCTGTTACAGACGCTAAATATTTTACATAACACCCCTTTGTTAATCTACGCCCTCGGAGATGACCCTACCCTACCGTCACAAAACCTAAACATAAAAAGCTAAGAGGTCGAAACCCAACACTCACACACACACACAACGCGCGACGCGTTTATAGTGTGAAAGCACTATATACAATAAAAAGATCCTAACTGTCAAAATAAACGTCAGCTGTCAGCCGTCAACAGTCACTACAATGATACATATACAAACACATACATCACTGAGTGCGACAGGAAGCACAGTTTGCACCACAGTTCGTCCGGCAGGGTCGGGTTTTGTGTTTCGTACCAGTGAACCGTTTTGTAGCGCCAGGAGGTTCCAGCGAGAGACAAGAGTTTTTACCTCCTCACCGTGGCGAGCAATTTCTTTTGAGTCTGGTTTTGTGCCGGCTAGTATCCATTGACGCACCTTTCCGATACTGGGATCGGTTTGTTGTGCAGCAACAATGTACTGGGTCGTATAGTCCGATAACAACTTTTGACCATCCAGTTTTGACCATCCAGACTCGAACAACTTGACGTGCCGAAATTAGTCGGGGCGAGACCGGTGATGTCATAGAATCACTGTCCAGGAGGTCTGCCCTTGTCTTAGCCAGAACAACAGTTATTCGACGAACTGGAAGTTCTCCGGAACTGGTTTCTCGGTCGTTTGGAGGTATGACGAGTCGTCCGGGACAGTCTTGGTGTTTACAACTTCGGGCACACACACTGTCACGTACAAAGAAAAAAAATGAAAATTTTCGAAAGCTTGAAAGTTTACCGGACAAACTTCAGCTACGAATTATAAGCGATGAGCC
This sequence comes from Terebella lapidaria, assembly GCA_949152475.1. NCBI lineage: Eukaryota > Metazoa > Annelida > Polychaeta > Terebellida > Terebellidae > Terebella > Terebella lapidaria. The sequence goes on along the minus strand of OX424564.1, from coordinate 20,175,051 downwards.
ACAGTATCCCAAAAACTTTCCCCACTAATCTGCTAATACTGACGTTTCGACAACTTAAGATCATTATCATGATTATCATCCCACGTCAGATAGACGTGGAATCAATACCCAGTATTAAGTATTCCGAGCAATCAAAACAGGGTCCGTTATCCAATCTCATAGTCCAGGGACAGAAAGTCATATCAGGCATACGAAGTGAGAGAAAACAAAAATGGCAGGGAAACTCATGAACCCCCCAAAATGGCCATTAGGAGGTGAAATCGGGTGTTCCGGGGAGAGTGAGCATATTATTTGTATGGGGCACCAGAGTCACGAATCACCCAAATTTAACATGAAAAGATCTAGTTGCATGGCAGACATGGATTTGGTGTACCGGTATTTATCAACCAGATCATGATGACGTCCATAGAATGCCTTAAACGCAGCTATAAGTCTTAGTATAACAATTCCTTTTCGCAGCAGTTTACAGACTAGCTGGGCACTTCGATGGACAAAGTCCTCATATTTGCAACTAGCTGTGGAATAGCGTATAAGTTGAGAAATAAACACACCATATGCTGGTGACATAGGAATGTTGCTGCTTAGAAAAGGGAGATTGACTATGGAAAAATTGAAATCATCACTTTTGTCATATAATCTAGTTGACAGGTTAAAATCATTATCAATCTCCAACCTCAAGTCTAGATAGTTGGAAAAATTAGCGGAGTCTGTAATATCCTTATTTTCAAGTTCCTTAGAATATATGACATCCAAATAATCACCAAACTTCGGATTATTTAGTGACAATACATCATCTATGTATCGGAAAGTGAAATTAAAGTCTAACTAGAGTGTATAATTTTTATGTTCTTATACCGTGGAGATGTTTTCCCTGATCATTTTGGTTTTTACAGAACGTGAAAATCTCAACCACAACCGGAGATATTTCTATTTTCGTGAATTACTTTTTTCCAATCTATCAGCATTTTACAGGACCTCATTAATTATTATAATTAGATATTCATGACGTCATATGAGTCAATACCATAATTAGCTATCTAAACCTCATTTATGCAAGGGTTATGATGTAGATAAAGGTTCCTATAGAAACTGATATGTTTTGTGGTAATGCATAGTCAGTCTTTTGTTATGCCATCATGTTGTCAAGGCTACACATTCAGAGCTAGCGCCCCTTAGCAACCAGTTGTTGGGTGAGTTGCTATGGACAATTGAACTGTTAGGACATGTGAAGGTGCTACTTTATTTCAACATTTTGACAAAGGATCATAATGTAACAAAACTTGAGGTCCTAATGATGTGGAATTATCAGTGACTAGCAACAAAATCTCCATAGCAACGTGGTTGCTATGGGCCATATTCCGACTCTGGTTGCCATAACGCTAACAAAATTTACTTAAAATTTGAATATTTTCTGTATGGACTCATTATGTGGAACAAAAATTATTTTCATGTTTTTTAATATTATGCAGTACTGGTTTCAATGAGCTCATTATCTTTCAGTGACTCATATGACGTCATCATTGCTCATTTGCATATTTGTATATGACCCCGAAAGGTAAATAGGGCATGTCATAAACAAACCGCCATAAAATAGTGACTATTCGAGATATTTCAATTTTGTAAAAACAGAAATGATCCCCAGACTTCCGTCTTTGATATTGACACTAAACTAAGACAAGTTATTTTTTCACTCTAGTTAGGCTTTAAAATTACATGTTAGTTTCTTAGAACCTCCTCGTTGTAAATGTTGGATAAAATCTGATTCATATAAGTATAAAAACAGGTCTGCCAATAATGGTGCACAGTTTATACCCATGGGAATACCAATATTTTGTTGGAATATTCCACCACCAAGTTCCACAAGAATATGATCAAAATTAACCATATTTACCACATCTATTTCAGTATATTTGTATGGGGCATCAGAGTCCACCCTTTTGAGCCCACATATCGGGCCCTGCAATTCAAGGCACTCCATCTTTATACACAATGTCAGGGACCCCAATTAGCATGTTTTATAACAAAAGTATCAAAACTGATCAGACAATTTCTAAGGAAAACGACCAAAAATTGAATTTGGGGCCTTTTTGAGCCTAGATTTCGAGCCTTTCGAGCAATTCAAGGCACTCCATCTTGATACATAGTGTCAAAAAACCTCAAGAATTTCAAAAGTGATCAGTTTTCGAGAAAAGACAGACAAGGTGCAAAATTGAGCATTTCCCGACCCAAAAATGGCTGTTTTGAAGTTTCAAGGTCATCCAAGTTCAAATTCAAGGTCATCACACAAGTCGCCATATATGACTTCCCATTTGGAAGTGCCAATTTCTAAGCTATATCTTCAGGCGTTCTAGGAGTACAGTTCTGGCAGCTCCCATTATGAAGGAGAAAAGTGTTGGAAAATTTCAGTCCAAAATGTTTTTCAAAGGGTGAAAAATATTTTTTGCCTCGAAATGGCCTAAAATGGATAGTAATGTGATTTGGGACGAAAAATTAGCAACCCGTCAAAAAATCAAAATGGCCGTCATGTGCACACCAGCGATTAAATAGCAACCAATCCTATACATATTTTCAATATTTCAATTTTTCCATAGTCAGACATGCAGATACATTGAACAGATGGAAAATAGTGGATACGATTTTTCGGTGGGTATACCGGTGCTCATCATGAAACGGTGCAAAGGAGATCAAACGAGACTAACTAACTGCAGGGATATTGTCGATCTTTTCATCTTTGCATCGGGGCTGAGTTCCCCAAGGATACATTATCATCTAATGGGAGCCGCTATATTGACATTGAAGTGAGTGAGAAAAGATCAGGCAATAACATGAGCAATGACATGACCTCAGGGACATCCAACCCGCACATTGATAGCACACAGGACATGAAGATGATTGTTTCGAGGCTATCTAATAAAATACGGGACCAGGACATTCAAATTAAAAATTTGAAGGATGAGCTGACGAATTACAGGGCAGAAATCGTACTCGAATTGGATTTTCATAGAACATGTGCTGTGCAGCGGATTACAGAAAGCTGTGACAGACCCTAACACCAACCACGGCACCCTGGAGCAGGCTACAACCCAGGGGTATGCTACAACCGAGATATGGGGATTTGACGCGGGACCAGGCCTGACCCAGGCCGATTAAAGTACTAGGAACATGAAAATATGATGTGAGCTCAGATTAAAGCACCATGTGAGCTGATCAGAACGGTTTTTACAGCATGTGAATATCTCGATTCCTTCAAAAGTTACAGTGCATGGAAGTTCAAATTGCCCAAATCACAATTTGAAAAATCATATAGCTCATTATTATGCAAATTTGTATGCATGACGTCATAGGGGGAACATTTTTTAATTAGATGATTTTAATGGCACATTAAAGTCCTAAGAAATTGCAATTATTCAACAAAGCTTATTCCACATGCTCTACATAATTCATAGTCAATGAATTTCACATCCGAATAGTTGCCAAGGTCACCAGTATTGACATAAGGCCCCTAGCAACCAGGGTTGCTATGGCCCAAATCCACAGTCATATCGATAAGCAAACAAAACCAAAGGTGAGAATGGATTGACTCCACATGCATAATTAATATGCAATAATCAAATTCTGTCAAAACCCCTATTTCTGGCAGTTAGGACCCATAGTAACCAATGGTTGCTAGGGACTCCAGCTGTTGAACAGTAACCATGGCAACAGTAACACTTTCAACAACACTGATTATTAACCATGCCTATCAATGTTTGAAGATTAGGTTTGCAATAATTCTGACCAGATCAATTATATTAAGACTCAAACTTGCCTAATTAAAAATATTCCCCCTTCTACGTCACGAATACCTCATTTGCATACTAATTAGCTTCTCGTAATATCCAGAAGTGTTCAATCCAGCATATGTCATAACCTGCCAAAATGTGACATTCAAATGGCCATAACTTTTCAAACAATAGAGATATTGGCATGCAGTAAACTGCATTTTACTCAGCAAAACCAGGTCTCTCATTTGAGTTCACATCATATTTCATGTTCCTAGTACTTTAAAGTTGTTTACAGCCTCATAGCTTTCCTTCACATAACAACCGAGTCGATGGGCCTCCACTAGATCCACCGGTGAGCTCCAAATCAAATCGAGCTACATTCAGTCACCAAGACGACGCCAAGAACGCCGGATGGCGATACCCCACCAGACGATGTGGCGTCTCTTCTTCCATCAGACATAGTCTGTGGGCCATTCTGAAAAAAAAAAATTCGTCGCCAAATCGGGCATATTAGGTCTCTTGGTGTCATTCTGTAGGATTTTATATCAGGAAAATATTAGACCGGGTAACCTTCTCTAAAAGTGTCCAAACAATGGAAAAAATGACTTTTTCCAAGATGGCCGCCGAGTCCGATCAAAAAGTTTGTTTTTCTTTTTTTCTATACGTGCTAGAAGTGTAATCTTGGTGTCCTTCCTTAGGTTTTGAAGGTTGAGGAAGCCACTCAAACACATTCCAATAACAGTTATGCATTATTTCAATTGCAAAAATGCACTTCGACTGGTATTTGAACGTCAGAAATAGCTATTTGCAAAGGAATTCTGTTTTCAAATGTAGTTGCGCTATTCATTACGACGTATTACCATTTTGGACAAAACAATCCCTTGAATACATCAATAAGAGTTTATTGTATCCCCTGAACAAAGTTAAGCAGATACTTTGGATTTGCGATCGTCGCGCCGCTACAAGTGCCGTACAGACGCTCCACAAGGTGCAAACCTGAATTGTTTCTGATAATATTCCATATGGATATGCCTTATAGCAGAAACCCATGAGAGATCCTCTTTCGGGTTTTGCTTATAGTAACATCCCAAAACCTATCAATTTTGGTTGCCATGGCGACCAAGATGGCCGATTGGCGACACATTTCGTGACAAAATTAGCTGTTTCGACAAACATGGCTTGTGAAGGCTCCAGGGGTGGTACTTTTACAGGTATCACTAGGATATTGAAGAGGCATATTGAGCAGTGACCAGACACAGAAATGTTAAATAATTATAAATATAGTTAATGAAAAGACTTATTAAAACAAAGTTAATATCCAGCTCGAAGAACATATCACACTGAATGTGTGTACAAGTATATAATATCGAATACATTAACTTGACTTTCATCAGTTAAGTCTATCATTGCCCACAATAAAAATAGTGAAAATGAGAACATTTCATTATTTGACTAATCTGCAGTAATAATATTTATTAGTTAACATATTAATATTTCGGGAGACTTTGGTACTCCGGCTGCAGTTTGTCTCAAATGACTTCGGCACTCGGGCTTTGGGTTGTTTCGGGTGGCGTCGGTTCCCTGGCTGCAGGCCGTCTTGGGTGGTAGCGGATTTGGTCTGCAGTCACTCCTCGCCTGCGCAAAGTAAGGATCGCCAATCATTCGGGTTTTAGTCCGCTTTCCTCATCGACCTCTTGCTCTGGTTGTTCAGGTGATAGCTTGGGTTCTGACCTACCTCAGACGTTATCAGCTTTATTTTACACAACTGGTCTTCCAATCAATTCTACGTTCAACTTTGGTTGACTATACTTCTTGAAATTCTCTAAGTTCGGTTTCATTCCATCTGTATACCCAAACACGGAGTCGGATGGGCTGATTCAAAGATCAACTCTCGGCTTGATTTCAAGGTTTCTTGACGAATCACACATTCGGATGAAATTGTTGCAGATACATCTAGAGAGGAAGTTGACCATGATTGAACTCACCCATATGTGTTACATATGTTGTACAACAAATTTATTTGTTTCACATATACAGTATTAAATATGAAGTAAAAAAAACAAGACAACCTTAGGAACGAATGTTCAGCAAGTAGATAGCATATGATCTATATGGCCATTGTTCCACTTTTATCCATATAACTTGGATGTGCATCAACTGATATGTTGATGATTTATTCATGGAATTGTTTTGTTCAAAATGGTATAATCATACATATTCCTCAAATACCAGTCAAACTGTGATTTTTCAATTGAAATAACGTATAAATGTTCTTGAAATGTATTTCATCGGATTCCTCAACCTTCAAAACCTAAGAAAAGACACAAGATTACACCTCTAGCTCGTCTAGAAGCAGAGAAAAAACAAACTTTTTGATCGGACGCGGCGGCCATATTGGAAAAAGTCATTTTTTCCATTGTTTGGACACTTTTTGAGAAGGTTACCCGGTCTAATATTTTTCCTGACACGAAAACCTACAGAATGAGACCAAGAAACCTAATATGCCCGATTTGGTGACGAAAACCTATTTTAGAGGTTTCCTGGAAAATGGCCTAAGGACTAACACCGATGAGGACATCACAAATGACGATGGTGGACACGATGCTCCTTCAGCAACTGAGAGAATGCGCTACTCGGAAGCGGCGTCTACCTCCGGTCCGTACGCTGCAGAAGTCCGAACGTCACCGACGAGAATATCGCGTTGAGCCCGATCGGCCGCTGTCCAGGGATAATAAAATCAAGAGAGCAACACGCGAACATACGTCGCTGGTCCGGAACGAGGAGATCACCGACAGCGATACCGACGACAGTGTAAGTAACCGCGTGATACGCTATTGCAAGGACAATGGGGTTAAAGTTGTCAGAGTGCGAATCATATATAACACATACAACGACTATGTAGTGGGCTGCAAACTATCTGTACCAACATCGCAGAAGCAAAAAGTCTCATCGAACTCCTGCTGGCCTGTGGGTATCAAATGTCGGGAGTGGCGAAATGAACAACGATCGTGACATTCGTGCTAAGACAGAAACTGTGTACGACAGAGACATAAACAACGTGATTCACACTTTTCGAAACGACGGCAGACTGGGCAGCGATACTTAGAGAACAACTTACATGCTGCTTACATGTGCAGTACCGACAAGTACTATCAGTAATCACCTGTCGTCAACTGTCAAATTCTAAAACGAGTGTTTTGTCTACAGGCTGTTGTTTATATACTCTTAACATCATGGATTTATGGTTTTGTTACATGTTGTGATTTTGAACGTCGTGTCTAGTGTTTACCACTCATATAACCCAAATATGAATCAAGTCAGAGTACACCGGTAACGACCAGGGTATACGTATAGCAAGTTGGAACATGAGAGGCTTCGGTGCTTCTGCTCCATACGTAAACCAATTGCTGACGAACAATGATATATGTTTCGTATCTGAGCATCATCTATTCGAATGTGAACAGTATAAATTAGAGTCTATTAGCGCTGATATCCAGGTGAATTCCAGGTCTAGTAAACATCTCAAAAATGACAATATATACATGTGTATCACAAAAAGTTACAAGGTTGTGTGGCTATATTGTTACCAGCAAGTTGGATAAATACGTACGTAAATGTAGAGATATGGGTAACGATCGTATTTGTGTTGTAAAACTCAGTTCGTGAATTGTGTACCAGTTTATAGTAGGGGTGTATCTACCTCAAAGAGACTGTAATGTAGACAATTTTGACGAATACATTGATCAATTAGAAAATGGCATCGAACAATGTAGCAAAGAGGGTCTGGTAATTGTCACAGGTGATTTCAACTGCCACTTTGGATAAAGGTCACGGTCCCAGATCCTGGTTTACACCACAAAAAACGCACTGGAACTTGGTCGGGTTGTGGAAAGACAGGGCCTAATTATCACTGACTTGCTTGACAAATGTAATGGCCCAAGGTACACATTCCATGTTGACGGAGTTGGAACGTCATATATCGATCACATCTTGATATCTGAGCTACTATCCGAATGTGTTTCGGGGTGTCAAGTACTAGGTGATTGTTTGATGAGCAAATCTGACCATCTAGCCATGCAAATCGAGCTAAGCATTAATCTGCCCAATCATTATCATGTAGATAATGACAATACTGCAGTGACACGATGGAACAGATGGTCGGATGCGGACATTCATACTTTCTATACTATACCCCTAGAAAATGTATGTATCAACTGTATAGTAGATGTGTTTGAATCATAGGCGTCGGAGGTAACTTGCCAGTAGATACCATCGTACATCACCTCGTGTCCTGTATGTTGAACATTTCTAAAAATAATTTGCCCTCGAAAAAACCGAGGAAGTGTAGCAAACCATACTGGTCTAAACATCTCAGTGAGCTGAGCAGATCACAAAAAGATGCATACAAAAAATGGGTGTATAATGGTAGACCCCGTGACAGCCAGAATGTAAATTGGCAAAGATACAAAAATGCCAAACGCTTATTCCGGATCGGCCGCAGAGATGCCGAAAATAACTATTCTCGTACATGCATAACGGAACTGTGCAACTCCGACAGTGTGGACCAGAAATACTTTTGGTACCTGGTTAATAAGGGTAGAAGGAAATGTTCCCGCGTTACTGGTACTTTAGACAATGACTCTGGATCTGTGCTGTACGAACCTGAGGAAGTTCGTGTGAGCTGGGGAAAATATGAGAGTGATGTTGAGAATAAGATTAACAAGATACTCTCTCGTGATGTAATACCTAACCATGAATGTCCTGTGCAGTTCACAGTAACTGACGTAAAATCAATCTGCAAATCATTGTGTGAAAACAAATCTGCAGGTTGGGACCCTATCAGTCCAGAACACATACGACACGGAGGTGAACATTTGTACAAATTGTTGACTCTATTGTATAAGTTACTCCATCAATCAAGATTGTATGGTGCCCGTCCATTGTAAAAAAACTATTATTGTTCCTATACCTAAAACAAGGATGAAAGCATGCTGTCAAAGTACAATTACAGGGGTATCACATTGCTTCCTGTCATAGCCAAAGTCTATGAAGAACTCCTTCAAAAAAAAAAAAGCGCGTGTAGGGAAGGCTCCTCGTGTTGGAACACCGCATTTCTTCTTAGGGAGATTATATCACATTTACTGTAAGGGGGTAACTCGGTGTATGTGTGTCTCCTAGACGCTAGGAAAGCTTTCGACACGGTATGGCATCCAGGGTTATTCCATAAACTCGCCCATATAGGTTGCAATAAACACTTGTTAGCTATTCTGTATGATTTCTATCAGGGCCTCATGTGTTCAGTTCAAGTCGCAGGTGGTTTATCTCACTGGTTTGTCGCAGAGCAGGGAGTTCATCGGGGTGGTCCATTATATGTTGTGTTCAACAACGATCTACTTAACCAGTTGAGGATTGATGGTCATGGTGCGAAGGTGTCTGTTCTAGATGTTGCATCCCCAGCGTATGCAGACGATGAATTGCACTACATAAAGCATCATTACAGGCTATGCTTGATAGAGCGTACTCTCATAGTAAAAGGTGGCGTTATGATTTAAATCCCGACAAATCACACATGCTAGTTTTTGGTGAGGATACATCCCCTCAGAGGCAGGTAATTCTGGGTGGAGAGGCTATGACAGTCGTTAATGCAGAAAAACACCTCGGTATTCCGCTATATACATCGCAGGGTGTTCCAAAAGAGGCAATCGACGGGCGTATTAGGGAATAGAGAAACCCCGAGGAACAGGGGGTTATTCAACATGGTCGAGGGCGGCAGCCCGAGACTATGTTGAATAACTCCCTGTTGCTCGAGGGGTTTCTCTATTTTAAACCATACAGAAAACTACTCAGCCGTGACCGACAGGTGTTTAACCAACATACAGCATTGATTAAACACCTGAGAGAACAATGCAAGGATGGTTTAACAAGGGTAGACGTACTGTTCATGCTGCGTGGGCGCTAGGTAGTCGCTATCAGGCTATCATGTGCTTATCCAAATTATACTGGTCAGTAGCGGTCCCACAGATCACTTTCGGAATTCAATTGGGCTAGGATGTACAATAACGTGGGCAATTTGACCCCTATTACTAATCGTTCAATTGCAAATCTAATGATGGAATTTGGATCTATACAATTACTATACAACTTATGAGCATAACATATTTCATTTTATGCATGTTATCACACAGTGGCTCGTGACCATATGTGTGCGGTAATCATGTAATATATAATATACAAGTGAGGACACAGATTTTGACAAGTTCTGGTCACAGAGTTCCGAGGTGCATGGCACACAAAACCAAAGCGATATATCGATCACAGATACTGTCCTGAATATCACAGACGTGAACAGGCCTCACCATACATGCAAATATTGCTAATTTTCCGATTTTTGTCACATTTGAACTTTCCGTGAATTTGTTCGTATCGGATGTTGTTCCTGAGAGAGAAGACGATCGAGGTTAAATATCAGCTACAACACCATTGGCTAAAAAACAAAATATTCAACAATCGTCAACCAATGAGAGGAGAGCTTCCGAATTAGTGGCGATGAATAAATTTTGGAATCGCATATAGCAACCCGGATATGTACATGCCATTATAACATCAGCAGTTCCAGGTAAAAAAAAAAAGCATGTACGTGTGTAGTAAATTTGCACGGACGCCCACAAAAATCATGCGGCGATTATGAAGACTATATGGATGGATTTATTCATGGGGGAAAACTTCATGATAACACAAGAAAGTGCACGCACATATTTCCACTGAGGGTAATTCTTTTGTGTGATGTATGTATGAGCCAGATCGGGGTACACCTATTAGCTTCCTCATCACCAACGATGAGAATCCCGGTGCAGAAGCCATGACTGGTCACTGGACATCATTTTTTCAACCCCACATAAACAGCGTATTGGGACACTTTGCACTCAAGCATAGTTATTTATTATTTGTTCGCATAATTATTGAAATAAAGCATTATGTACATCGTGGATAAATACCATCAGCAAAAATGCACATGCTCACGACTTTTAGCGCCCCTCACACATCGCATATCATTTTTCTACTTGCAGTAATCTCTTCATTCCATATACTAGTATGCGACATGACATTCATTTATTTCCATCGCATTCCCGCTTTTAATATTACAACGAGACATACAGTACACTAATGATACCTTTCAAAACGACATATCTCAGTGTTTGAAATAACCAAGAAATGAAAAAAGCGTGGTGTATTTGTGTATGCACAAACCTTCGAAACAAATTTGAATAATTAGCGCACAAAATGATTCTGTGTACACTAGAGGATTTAGAGGGGGTGGAGGGGTTACTGGGGTCAGGACCCCCCTTTTCGAAAAGAAAATACATATACATAGGCGGGTTCAGCCTTCCTGCCCGAAAAAAATGATGTCGAAATACCATGTTTAAGTACAAGTTGATCATGGTGAGTTTGTTCGGAATGTATAGTCAGGTGAGACCGGGAAGCTACCACAGGACATAAAAAGGGGTCTGGCTTCTGGGGTCCTTCAGCGGGCCCGGACCCCCTGAAATATGTGCAGATTCCCTTCTACATTTTTTTTTTACAAATTTTTCAGGACAAAGTCATCAATGAATTTTTAAGTGCAATATATACCCAGCAGAGCCACTAATTTAATTCAGAACATAAAAAGGCTATGATTTTTGGGCCCTTCAGTGGGCTCCAGACCCCCGGCCCAAATGTCCAACTTCTCTCCCACGAATTTAGTTCAGAATCAAACATGTTTAAATGTTTTGAATGCAAAGTATAATTACCATGTATCATTCTCTTCCAACCTCAGTTGTTTTCAACGAATTATGTCATTCAATTGTAATTTTAAACTTTGTGTTTGTTCACTGTGATTTTCATCAAGATTGCAGTCTTGTCACTTTGAAATCTACCACTCGAATTATCAGGGAGCTCAGGGAGCATCATACAATCAGCTGATTATGGATCTGATCTGCTGATGTCATAATCCGGAAAATATCCCTCTTTAAATTTTTGGTGTTAAATCTTACTTTGAAACATTTAGCCTGTAGTAGGACAGGACATTGCCCGTGAATGGTGCTAGCGTAAGGGTGGTCATTAACGTCAGAGGAAACCAGAGAGCCTCGTGAAAACACATTTGCCCGGTTTGGCGACCACACACCACCTCACATACTGCCAAGGCCGGGGATTGAACCTGCACGTAAACCGAATGCTGTGGTGAGAAGTCGGATCACATACCCGGACCAGATCCGGGTCCCCCAAAGTACATCCGAAATTCATAGTTGTTTCATACCCACTTACAAAAATCAACTTCCGATACGAACAAATTCACGGAATATACAAATGTAACAAAAATCGAAAAATTAACAATATTTGCATGTATGGTGAGGCCTGTTCACGTCTGTGATATTCAGTATCTGTGATCGATATATCGCTTTGGTTTTGTGTGCCATGCACCTCGGAACTCTGTGACCAGAACTTGTCAAAATCTGTGTCCTCACTTGTATATTATATATTACATGATTACCGCACACATATGGTCACGAGCCACTGTGGGTTATCACGGCTTTCTGGATATTTCAAAACTACGGTTTACTCCTACCTGGAGGCATCCATGTTTCTGTTCTTTCCAACAAAATCTCGTCACCAACGAGACTTCACTTTGGTCTCACTCACCTCATTATCATATCATAATAAACACACCGTGTTCCCTTTGCTCCTGCACGTGCAAGGCCGCACTCCCTACACGTGCTCAACCAAACAACGCAGTGCGCGACAACAACCGTGTACGCGCGATGCTCATTCTTGAGTAGCGCTTATCCCTACACACATGTTATGTCAATTTAACTGTCTTCATGGGGGTAGCCATTATTTCTTGGGGGGGGGGGGTGTTCCCTGGCCGGGACACCCTGTGTTTATTAGTGGAAGCCACTATCATTATCACTCGATCAACAGTGCGGCCACACCTCCCAAGACGCCCCACATGGAACACATCTAGGCCTTATATTACATGTACATACACTGACATTTTCGATTCCCGACTGTACCCATTCATCTGAAATTGGACGGCCCCATATCATGTCTACGAATCAACGTGGCCACCACACTCAGCCGTTCACACAAGCTGACATTATATTACTCTAAGTACTGTCAAACACAGCTTACGAATATATCAATTACTTTACATTTACACATGCCTACAAGTATTGTACGCCTAAGCAAACCAAGGGACATTGAAGGGGCTTTATTCTTGTATTGATATTGTACGTGCAATTCTTGTTGCACGTCAAAATTGAAGGACACATTGTGTCCAAAAACAGAGCCTGTATATGCCCTGAATACATACATTGCTGTCATTGTTTTGGGGCTCATTTTTCTGTATTTCAATTCAGCCGTGGCAACTCTACAAACAGCGCGAAGTACTAGCGTCCTCACTACGAGGACGCTTCGCGGCAGGCTGCTTCCTATCTGCATAGAACCCCTCTTTGCTTCCGGCATGTTTCATTTGGCATAAATTCATACCATATGAATCACCATAAAATTAAACGTACATTTTACACACAAATTTCCCGCCAACATTTTGTGCAAACATACGACAAACAGTCCATCCCTCACTGCTGTCGCGAACAACTCACGATCATAAAAACTCGCCTTATTGTCCGCAATACCATACGTATCACGCAATGAACATACTATCTGAACATACTTCACTTCAAACCCCATTTCATCCCCCCCCCCCCCCCAGCTTGCAGCTCCTCTTCCACACAACTGCTTGTCATTCCCCCCTGTGCTCAACACTTATCAACACAAACTACAAATCCCATACACAACAACACGTGTTCATACCTGGGTATAAACAAAACACACGTGAGCTCATACATATTTATTTGGGTCAAGCCACTCTCATTATTCAACTGGGCCGAAGGTCACAATCGAGACCTTACACACCAGCGCCACTCATCAACCGTGGCTAAAAGTTCCAAGCACAGTCATCCCAACGAGCGTCGTGGCTCAGAGGCAGTGCACGGTACTTCCATGCCAGGGGACCCGGGATCGAATCGCCGTCGGCACGGATCTGCAACACTCACAAACACCAACATCACAAGCAATTAAGTACAACATATAGGTAGGAATTAACTGACAGTTGACGGCGACGGACAAACGGACGGCAAACGGGTGCGAAATGGAGTCGGAGAAACAGGACGAAAATAAAAGCCACCCTTCTTTTAAGTGTATCCCCCTAAATTACAAACCCCCATTTATATCTCCACCCCCAAAAAATAGTATCGCCCCTTTTCAGTGTGACAGTAGACCCGCGAAAAAATTGCCCACGCCATTGTACATGTGCTCCTTGAATTAATATATCTGGACCCAGTGTCAGTTTCCGCTCTGGATCAGGCTCATTTGTCAGTCGCTAAAATGGTTCAAGGCCTCCAGAGTTCAAGTAGTAATGCTGCAGCTCTATTTCCGTTGAATTGGTGGTCCATGTCGGCATTTATTGACTTTATATTGATTTATATTCTTATGGAGATTAGTAGAATTACCCATGTCTACTCTTTGTAAACGTCTGGTTATTATGTACTTGTGTAATATCAACGATGGGTGCATATCCTCTTGTCCCGAAGGTCCGCTAAGGGCGACGATGGAATGTGCACAAAGGTATTCTCTGTTAAATGACATTATCAGGTCGATACAAAAGGGTATATATCACACAATCAAAGAATGGAAACAAATTTGTAGTCGGAGTATCACTGGAGCTGAGAAAGCTAGGCATATGTTACAACTACCAGTCTGCAAATCTTTGTATCTGTTAAGAGACGTTCCTATTGAGAACAGAGTTTGGCCATGGTGGCAATTTGTAAATATACACCCAGAAGACACCAAGGAATGTAAAGTCATGATCCGACTTCTTCTGGGTGTAGGAACTAACAAACGTGTCAAAAAGTCTAATTATCCGTTATTCAGATCGAAAGTATGCACATCATGCGAGATGTTATATAACAGAGGATGTCTCCCATTTTCTATTCAGTTGTACACAGAGTAAACCATACTGAGATAAGTTGTTCTGTGACATTAAGTTACAGTTACGTAACCTTGGGGAAAGTATGGAGAATATGTCTTCTGTACAATGTACTGTGTTTTGTTTGTCAGGGTTCAGATGTACCTACGTTCCAGACTGGGATGACATATATAAACTCGCCGCCACTCGTATGTAAATTTGTACATGTTGTATATGTATTGTATCACGTATGGAGCTTTTTTAGGGTCAATATTCATTGACATGCATTGTAGATTTTCTTGTTGTGAATGATTGTTTCAACCGCAAAATTCTTTATTCCACATTACTGTTTCTAAACTTTCTGTGTCGAATTTACATATTCTTATTGCATAGTTCTAACTTCCACCTCCTTGCTGCTTACTTCCAAGTCCTTACTGGTACTTTCTCAATGCTTAATTCATCATGTCAAATGCTAACACCTTTGTCCATGCAAACTATCAAAAAAAATTCGCATATGGCACAATGCATATGGAACTTAGCACATTGCATTTAGAATATAGCATATCGCATGATGAACAAAGCACAACGAATGAAGCACTCGGCGGTTAGCGCCGCCTGTCGTCATAATGATACAGTAGTAATTGTTGGGGACAAAATTACTACTGCAACATTATGACGACAGGAGGCGCTGGCCGCGCGTAGCCACATGATGTATGAGAAACTAAGACCTCCCTTCATTGGACACGTGAATTTTTGGCGCTACCAACAGGTGCCACACTCATGCAGCTAAGCACAGGCCCCAATGAATTCCCGCAATCTTCCCTGTAAATAAAAGAATAGTGAGAGATGATTAGTATGAGCCTATTATCAAGATTTCTATGCTCATTGAAATCAATTTTCGATGTGACGTCATGAATACTCATTGTAATATAATACACTGTACGTTGTTAATTAGGTGCAGATATTATCATGACATAGGCCTGAAATTAACACACAAAAATGGTCATAACTTGAGATCGGACAGTGATAATTGAGATGTGAAAAAAATTCTCAGGAAACTGATGGCTATCTCTTTCAAGGCTAAATATGATGATATCTCCGATCATAATTTCTTCATGCCGTTAATTTGGCACGAGTCCAACTCGTGACAGTATACAGTAGATACACTAGTACTACGCTACGGTAGTTGAATTGGATTAAACATATATATCTTATTTACCTCTTTGCCACATGAAGAGACAATGTAGCACCAAGGGTGGTGCAGCTTACCGGCAGATCATGAGAATTACACAAGGTATTGATTTTCCCAAATATAAATTGTTACACTGATCTTCAAACCTCAAAACATGTTCGTAAATGTTGCCAAAGACACATTTCATGTATGGAATATAATACGAAATCAAGTTACATCTTGAAAGGTTTCTTCCGTTATTGACATAGGCCTATATTCACAGACCGTCAATTTAAAGGCAACAAAACTTATACACATCACAAAGGTACATAGGGAGAATCTCATGCATTTTGAGGAAAATTGTCAATAGTCTTTGAGAAAATGGCAGCCAAAGACAAAAATCGTCGTTTCTTTCGACAAAATAAGGTCGTTTTGACCTTCCAAAGTCATTCAAGGTCAAATTCAAGGTCATCCATCATTCAAACTGCAATATATGATTTCCCATTTGAATGTGCCAATACTTCTATCTTGGAAAGTTCTAGGAGTCTTCTCCCACAAAGCTCCCATTATGAAAGATGATTGGGTGAAATTTCCCAAAAAAATTTCCCCAAAAAGTTCCTAAATTTTTTCAATGGCCAAAAAATAAAATAAAATTTGCTGGAAATGGCTCAGAACGAATAGTGGCTTGATTTGGGACAAAAATTTTTTTTTTCGCCGACACGTCAAAAAATCAAAATGGCTGCCAGACGCAGACTGGCGATTCAAGGGCACTGAAACTTGCCATTCATGTACATGAGGGAGATGTCTTGAAAATCTCAAACTGATCAGACAGTTTTCGAGAAAAAGGCCATCAAATTCCAAAATTAGCCACTGTTTCATAAAAAATGGCTGCCAAATCGGCAAAAAGGATTGAATAATAATAAAAAAAAAACAGTTTCAGGGTATTAGCCCAAGGAATGTTTTAGCAAATTTTCTGAAAAAGTCATCAAGGCAAAAAATTAGGCCAAGGGCTAAAGATAGGTTACCGGACAATGTTTAATATTTTAGGTGTTAGCCAGGTCACTGGTTGAATTCAAGGTCAAGAGAATATTCAGCATATATAACATTAAGCATATATCATGTCCACAGTTGATTGCTAAGCTGTAAGTTCAATAATCAGAGAGATATTAGCAATTTTATGCTGTAGCCTTGAAAATGAAGGGGCAAAGGTCAAATTCAAGGTCATCAAAATATTCAGTGTATATCATTTTCTATATCATGTATATCATGTCCACAATTGATTCCCAAGCCATACAGTCAATAGAGGAGCAAGATATGAGCCAGTTTGTCCTTGGACCTTGGAAATGAGGTCAGAGGTCAAATTCAAGGTCACGAGAATATTCAGCATATATCATTTCCTATATGTCCACAATTGATTCCTAAGCTGTAAAATCGATAATAAGTGAGATATTAGCCATTTTGTCCTGTGACCTTAAAAATGAGGTCAAAGGTCAAATTCAAGGTCATGACAATAATCTGCATATATCATTTCCTATATGTTCATAATTGATTGCTAAGCTGTAAAGTCGATAATAAGCGAGATATAAGCCATTTTGTCCTGTGACCTTGAAAATGAGGTCGAAGGTCAAATTCAAGGTCATCAGAATATTCAGCATATATCATTTCCTATATGTCCACAATTGATTCCTAAGCTGTAGAGTCGATAATAAGCGAGATATAAGCCATTTTGTGCTCTGACCTTGAAACTGAGGTCAGAGGTCAAATTCAAGGTCACGAGAATATTCAGCATATATCATTTCCTATAGGTCCACAATTGATTCCTAGTCTCTAATCTCAATATCAAGTGAGATATTAGGCATAATGTGTCCCATTATAAAGCATAGGAGAATTTAACATGGAAAAGTCCCATTTGAGCCGAGTTTGGGCCAAAATGGCCCACTTCGAGCGATTCAAGCGCAACGAAATTTATAGACATCATAGGAGTACATATGAGGAGTGTTATTTATCAAAAAGAAAAAAAGTTACTGAACAGATTTTGAGAAAATGGCCGCCAAAGTCCAAAATCAGGCATTTTTCGTCGAAAACGGCCGCCATTTTGAAAAAAATGCGAAAATAAAAAAACTAAAAAATACCTCCTTTTTGAAATATTTTTAAGTATTTTTGTGCAAAATTTCAGAAAAATTCGCCTGTAAACAAAAAAGATAAAAATGTGGACGACGACGACGACGGACGACGACGGACGCAACGCCATGCCAATAGGTTATCGGACCATAGGTCCGGTAACCTAAAAAAGTTATTTGCCGGATGGACGACGGACGAACGTACCAAATTTTTAGGTTAAAGGGCTTTCACCATGTTAAATTTCCTCTCCCGTGTGAGCCCCTTATCCCCAAATTAATCCCCTAAATACACGTCTGCTCATAAAAAGTGAGTTTAGGGGCTATTTTCAGCTTGTTCAAGCCCCTAAACCCCGGAAGTTTTTCCCTGACGGACGACGGACGAAAAACCACGCCGATAGCTTATCGGGCCATGGGCCGGTAAGCTAAAAATACAGCACTGGACCAACGGTCCATCAAAGCAAGGTCTTTCCTTCATCCGGGAGTCTTCAGTTTCTCATTCCCAATGTGGCCACTCGACCCGCAGCGCCGTCTGTCGTCATAATAGTGCAGTAGTAATTTTGGCACATGAAATGCTTCATTCGTTGTGCTTTGTTCTTCGTGCGATGTGCTTTATTCTAAGTGAAATGTGCTAAGTTCGATATGCATTGCGTCAGATGCGATTTGTTTTTTAATATTTTGCATGAACAAAGGTGTTAGAATTTGGCATGATGAATCAAGACTTGAGAAAGTACCAGTGAGAACTTGGAAATAAGCAGTAAGGAGATGGAAATTAGAACTATGCAGTAAGAATATGTAAATTCGACACAGAAAGTTAAGAAATAGTAATGTGGAATAAAGAATTTTGCGATTGGAATAATCATTCACAACAAGAAAATCTACAATGTATGTCAATGAATATTGACCCTAAAAACGCTCCATAATCACGACCGTCGTTCAGTCAACTGCATGTAACAGTATGTATTGTATTACATATTTATATTGAAGATTGTAATTTAAAATGTTGTATTGTATTGTATTGATGTATGTTTGAAACGCTCTCCAGAGTGGAGGTAATAAATACATATATAGTCAATTACCCTTTTCTAAGCAGCAACGTTCCTGTTTCACCAGCATAACTCATGGTATGTTTGTTTCTCAACTTATACGCTTTTCCAGAGTTAGTTGCAAATATGAGGACTTCGTTTATCGAAGTGCCCAGCTAGTCTCTAAGCTGTTGCGACAAAGATATGTTTTACCAAGACTTATAGCTGCCTTTAAGAAGTTCTGTGGACGTCATCATGATCTGGTTGATAAATACACCAAATCCATGACTTCCGTGCAACAAGATCTATTTTCATGTTGATTTTGGGTATTTCATGATGGGTGCCACTAGTGGAGCAGGAAATACTCACTCTTTTCAGAATTCTAATCTCAATATTAAGTGAGATATTAGGCCAAATGTGTCTCATCATAAAGCTTACGAGAATCTAACATGAGAAAGTCCACCATTTTGAAAACAAATTTGAAAAAATAGAAAAAAAAAAAATTCTTCGTCTCGAAATCATTTTAGGCATTTTTGTGCAAAATTTCAGAACGATTCGACTGTAAACTTTAAAGATAGAAATGTAGACAGGCGACGACGACGGAATACGGACGCAATGCCACGGCAATAGGTTATCGGACCAAAGATACGGTAACCTAAAAACTCAGGTTAAAACTTAGCGGTAGGAAGCGAGAAATAGCAGATGTTTTTAAACCAACAAATGAACACCTGAAGTCATCCAACCCCAAACCCGCCCGTGAAGTCACGGGTCACGTTCGTTTTAGAGAAATTGTATACTTGTTCGACGTAAAAGGTGATATGTTGCCTGAATACTGTTTAAGCAACACAAGTACATATTCATGAATAATACGACTCCAATCGAGACTGTTATAATTACATATAAATGACTACATTTATCATGTGTTTATGTGAATTGTCTGATATTTCAATCCTTATCGAATAGCATAACACATACAACACTACTCATATAAATATGCATCATGCATATACTATACATATATGAATCAGGATCATTGGCCAATAAACATGGAACCAACACCCAAGTGCAAAGTATTCGAGCGAACAAAACCGAGTTCGCTATCCAAGCTCAAAGTTGGGTGTCAGGCATATTCGATAAAATTGCATGGAACTTCATGAAATATAGGTAATATATGGGGCCTAGATCTAGATCTCATAGATCTAGCCATTTTAGCGATTGAGTTGTCAATAAAATCAATATTGGTCTATAAAGGGCAATCAGATATGAAAAAGTACATATAAATCTGGTGTTCATTTTACCTCTTCTTGAAAAAGCGTGTAATGTCCTGTTCAGTTTTTACACACCCTAAACTAGAACTGACTCAGATCCGACTGTAGATTGATCATGTGACTATAGCCCGTACACTGGACGTTTTGGCCAGCGGACGTTTTGGCCTGGACGTTTTGACTCGGACGTTTTAGCCAACAGTTTCTCCCGGGTAGGATGTTTTGGCCAAGTTTTTAAATCTTGTCTTTTAACCATGTCTTTGTGTTCACTTTTCGTTGACATCTGGTGTGGTTTGTACAGTTAGGCATTAACTAACATTTAATAGATAAATACTATTAAATAGATAAATAATATTTGACTGATGGCTCATTCAGATACAAGTAATATGTCTTTTTAAACGGAATTAAATTGTGCCCTTTAATAAGAATCAAATGAACTTCATTACATTAAAATATGACATCAGAAATATCAGAAATGCAACAAGACATCATCGGAACTTATTTATTTTAAATGTGATCCACTCAATTGTGATTAAGCAGATAACTTGTTCATGTTGTTAGACAACTGTCATGCATTTTGGTAATTGAATTCTTCCACTTGCTGGCTGGTGACATGCTGGCATGTCAATGAGCAGATCAATTCAACCGAACAACTGAGTGAAATCAAAACCTTGGATATATGATATTTGCTTATGTATATTTGCTTATGCTGGCTATTTTAGAAATCATACTTATATTATTTATATTATACTCTTTCTATCTGCTCTCTCTCTCTCTCTCTCTCTCTCTCTCTCGCCGCAACGCCCCCCCCCCCCTGGATCCGCCTATGTACTCGGTCATAAGGTGGTGAAATCAGGTGTTCCGGAAAGAGTGAGCATTTCCTGCAGCACATGTGGCACCCGTCATGAATTCCAAACATTTAAATGCAAACATGTCTCGCTGCATACTGGCGACAGATTTTGTGTATCAGATTGTGATGACGTCCATATAATTTCTTGAATGCAGCTATTAGTTTCGGTAAAATATATTCTTGTCGGATATATAATGTGTCATATCCTAAATTATTCATACTGTCAGGCCGATTGTTGCTGTTTAGGTGTCACAGTGTATACTTGTATAAGGGAAGTAGGAAAGTCATAAAAACTAGAAAGTCTCTTATGGACAATGCGCTTGAACAAATATACATCATGCATATACTATATATATATATATATATATATATATATATATATATATATATATATATATATATATATATATATATATATATCAGAATCATTGGCCAATTATTCATACTGTAATGTCGATTGTTGCCGTTTAGGTGTCACAGTGTGTACTTGTAGAAGCGAAGTAGGAAAGTCAATAAGTATGAACAGTCGCTAATGGACAAGCGTCCGTCATTTGACGAGTGGTTCCCATTTCATCGTTCCTCGCGGCATGCGTTTTTTTTTTACAGATAAAGGGGTATTTTTATTAGTGCTTTCCATTATATATATATATATATATATATATATATATATATATATATATATATATATATATATATATATATATATATATATATATATATATGTGGAATGTCAAGCGAATGACACACAAAAAACATACATTTTGATCCAATGATATTATTTCCGAAATTGGTAATTATATTGCTTCGTACATGATCTCAAGCGGTGACATACATGTAAGCACGTACTTTTCACGTCGGGCGATAATTCGGTCAGTTGACAATGATTTTTGTATAGGTCACTATATGGAAAAATGCAGTTTACATCGTCAACGTTCAAACTTGTAATCATAAGTTGCCATGGGATCCCGTTGTGAACCGAAGACATATATAATAATGCTTTATTCACAAAGGCCAACGACCCATATGCGTCGAGACAGATGTAACGTTCGACGCCCGTGGCGCACAGGGCGCATGCGGCGGGCGTCGTAATTACTAGAACAGCGAGTCCGGCCGTCATACATCACATCATAGCACATCACCAACATCAACAACATGATATGCATAGTACATAGTTATGGTAATGTAGCCGTGTGCGGAGCTTGAGATGCCATGGGAGCGGCACCACAGAACTCGCGCACGTGGGCATGTTGCTTGCCAGCCTCGCCGACGGCACTGCCGCAGGGATAGAACCCTGGACATCCCGACGGTCTGCCAGAGCCTTTGTCGCACCATCCCAGGTGGGAGACCAGTGATCCAGAGGGCGTACACCCCGAGTCATCAAGATCTTCCCCAACTGGGGATCTTCCGTCCCTGAGGCCTTATGGGCCTCTATAGCCGAACAGGGACAAGGAGCTCATGGCTGCTCACCTGTCGTGCTCTCGCTCTGAGGCAACTCCGGCCACACAAGGTGCGGCCACAGTATTTATACTAGAGTCGTGAGCACGAGAGATGACGTAAAGCAAGTGTTAAAGTGGATAGAGAGAAGGACGATGAGTCGCCATGACAACTCACGAGCTTCGAACAGAAGGGGCCAAAAACAAGAAAGTGTTTAGAAAGAATCTCCTGCCGCGATGGCAAAATCGCCACACATGCAATCGTGGTTTGAACCATACACAAGACAAATGGAATACAGCGAACATCACAAGTAATGGTATTTATCACGAGTAATTTCAGCCTTATATATGAAGGCAGCTAAACTTCTGATACATTCATCTTTCTTGTGTGACATAATAAATTGAAAACATGCTACTGGTCTACAAGTATTTCTGTCTTGAGTCATTATGTAGTGGGCAAATTAGGACAAAATGACATTCATCTTCTATTAAATTGATATTATTTACTGATTTACAATACTGACCAAAGCGTGCATCTTGTTTTGTTTTGTTGTGCCTGTTCTCTAGCAATCATCTATAAGGATGATCTTTCCATCTTGTTAATGGAATTGCGAGTTGCGAGAAACTATCCCTTCACTCAATAACCTTTTGGATATAACCGTAATATCAGTTTAGTGGGGAACCCGAAGAAGAAGCAAGGGTAAACAGCCACCGACCGTCTATTCATGACATTCAGGGGTCCTGTCGAGACTGGGACACAAAGTACATGTGTCACCCCGACCCCTCTCCCCCGTTCAGCCGAAATGATACATTTGTGCCTCTTTCGAAGGAATTTGTCCCTCCCTCTCTGCACAGGAACAAGGAGGTCTCTAAATGCACTATCTTTTTCTGCATATTTCATGGTCAGCATGGTTCAGTATCACAGAACCACGGCTGTACAGGTTGTTCTCTCCTTCCTTTGTAATTCCCTTTCATCCCTTGGCCTACACTTTTCTTCATAATACCTACTCCCTCATCCATTTGGCCTACTCACTACGGCCCATATGAAACATTTCGATTACCACTAGGCCTACACTAGGTCCGCATTGAATTCTCCTAACATGGCACGCCTTCTGCTTGAATCCACTATCATAAATACTTTAATACTCTATCAAAAATGATATAATAACTATGAAATTCATTTTTATTCTATTTACCATGGGTATTTTCATTACCGAATTTATAAGACAAAACAAAATATTTTTAAAAATTTGCAAATAAAGGTATAATTGCTATTACCTCAGTGATATGTTCCACCAATGTTGCTTTTGTACATGTTTTACTGTAATTTGATCGAAACTGAGAAATGACAAACAACAGAATTCACTTTCATTTGATGTCAAATACTTGAGTTTATCTTAATTATTAAGGGAGATATGCTTTTTATCCACACCTTAATTTTGGGCTAGTTACCAAAGTAACAAGCCATTGTTTTATGCGTTCGCAACACTTTTTCCAATTTCATATATTTCTCATATCTGAGATATACATGAAGAATAAAACTAGGTCCCGCTTTGTATCTCCGGTTGGAGTCGCCCTTATTTATAGCAGCTTTTTTTCAAAATGCTGCTGGGCTATATGCAAAAATCATCAGACGGTCTGGTTGGACATAAAATACACCGAATAGACACTGTTCTGCCTCTTGCCAAAATTATGTCTCTTGTCATACAAAAAAATTGAAATGTGTGTTCACAGCCTTCTCGTAAACTCAGAATCGTAATACGCCGAGTGTATCCGTAAGATCGTACTACTTTTCACCGATCGAACTAAATACAAGGCATTGTAGAAACTTAATTATAGCAATGAATATCAGAGATATCATGCCATAATCATCGGCAAATCCTCAGTATTGAATGTCGTTCAAAAATCGTCTTCGAATACAGAGTTACAGTAAGTTTCCCAGAACATTCCCATGGTGTTTTGGTACCACGGAGGTTGCATGTGGACACCGTCTTTACTCCATGAGCCCATAGACCTGGACATCTCCCACAGGTCGACAAACCCGTATGTGCGACCGTCTGGGTCAGAAATACCCTCTTCCAAGATTTCGTAGAGCAGGTGGTTCATCAGACGAAGTTTCTCAGCTGCTAGTACACCTTCAAACGTTTTATTGATAAATTGTTTTTCCGCCCTGGATTCTTCAAATTCGCTGAATGCCGGTATGTAGAATATCTTTGTTGTATGAGGCACGTAAAGTTCGACGAGTGACCTGAACTGTTCAATGTCGAGGCGTATTCTTCTAAGGTTGATATATTTGTCGTGATTGAATGGAAGTGTGATTACCATGAAATTTGGATAGCGGTCCTTGAGGAAGTAGCGCAATACAAACTCCTGGGTGGTCAGTGCCCACGTCTGGTTCATGTGGTCCCCATAGTGCAATTTATCGGGAATGTACAACTGGATACTGTCGTCTATTGTCTGACTAGTGGCGATTTGCTCGATGAGTATCTGCTGTGAGTTGTGCTGGTCACGCTGGCAGAACCACTCTCTGCTGCCACAGGCTCCGCCACAGAACCTCTTACCAGTCCGCACGAACTGCTCCAGGGATGCGTCGTAGTGAGTGTAGTACTCTGCCTTTGGGTAGAATCCTTGGCCGTCATTGCGACCTTTGCGACATTTGAGCGGTGCCAACAGTTTGACCAGAGCCTCGAAGTTAAATCCTCCGTTCGAGTCTCCAGTGGTGACCACGTGGGTCACATTGGTTCTAGACAGACATCTGGAGATACGTTGGTCTTTGTGTAGTTTGTACTTGTACTTACACAAATTTGGCTGGTATCGCAGCACTCCGCTAGATGCCGTCCAATCACCACCGCTTGGGATGTATCCATGACTCTTGAAGTACCTTCGGAAAAGCCCAAACGTACAGGAGCCGTTGCCATGTTTGTGTACCCGTTGATTGTCGGATGTGTTCGCAGGAACCCAAACATGCTCATGTGTATGTTTTATTCCATGTAATATTGTTCTATTGCTGCTATCAAAATATCCAGCTCTAAGAAGCACCGGAAAATTTTCGGTCAGAAGAAAACAATATCCGATACAAAAAATTGAAATCACGCCAAATATAGCAGCTGTTCTCGCACGACAAGCCCAATTGTAAGCCATCATGGGCTACGCAAACAATTCACAAGCGTTGTAAATTTCACAGTGAATCCGAGCCCGTGTATTTTTCATCTCAATGGACAAAACACGTTATGGCCAGCTCAAACGATCTCCGAGAAGGAGTCCAAATGTTGTCGCGCTTTCCGGCCACAGACATTTGATTTAGCACTGGATTTAGCACTGTAGGACTAGTGACGGGCAACAGAACGTAATACTAATCACCACCCTCCCGATGAAGTTACCAAATGGCGTTCGTTTCGAAATTATTTTTGGGCTCTCTGTTTAAATACTCGTGTTCACAACGTAGGAAGTAAGTTTTAAAGCAACTGCCATCGATAATATGCAACTTTTTTTTTCAAAACTGAATTTCAGTGCAACACATCTAAGAAAAAAATAACGAAACATGTGCACATCTGTCCGAGTTGTGGTTTTTATCAGATTTAACACACATTTTATGCCAGCTCTGTATTTAAACAAACGAAATGTATCCATCAAACTCAAATGTAAACAAACGCCGAAATTGCCCTTAAGAGTCCACTTGGAATACATTTTCCAGTTTGTATTTGCATATATAGTGTAGTTATAAGAAAATAAACAGTGATATAGCATGGTGTGCGTGGAATTGCCAGTCCATCTTGCATTTTTATTTTTAAAACCTATAACAAATTCGATCACCTTGGCTACCATATCATATATACGGTCCCTAGCAATATGGTTGCTTGTGCTTAATTCTGGGGTGGTCTGAATTCGAACAACAATATGCGTTGACCATGCACCATCACAATTATCACACAGCCACAACGTTGTCGGCAAACCATTGATGATTTTGTGCTGAACTTATATACAGATGTAATAATGTTCAGGACCCAAGAGGCATTCTCTTCAGTCGGATCCACCGCTTGGGCCAACCCACTCCTGGTAAAGTTCGTCCTATCAGAGCTCGTTTTCATTATTATCCTGATCTGGAGAGAGTCTTTGCGCTGCGAGTAAACCTGACGTCAGGCCACCGTCTGTCGAAAGTTTACGCACCTGAAGTGGAAAGAAAGCGTAGTATTCTTCTTCCCTATGTCAACGCTGCGTACAAATATCGCAGTTCACTATCACAGGCTGAAAAGCAGCGTTTGAGTGTCAGGTTCAAGGATGACAAGCTGACAATCAATGGTGTTAAATATGGCGTCGACAATCTTAATGAACTCCCTTCTTGGATCAATCCGCAGAACTCGGCCACCACTGAGACTGAGTCGCACGTCTTTTTCTGGTCGAAACACGCCCCTTTCTCCAACCACTTCAACTCACCCTTTTCTGATGCTGGCATCTCCTTTGAAACTGCTGAACAGTGTATCATGTACAAAAAGGCTCTTTTGTTCAACGACTCCGATACGGCCTCTCGCATTCTGAAGACCACAGACCCAGTCGAAGCGAAGTCTCTTGGGAAGTCCATTGAAGGCTTCAAAAGCAAGGTCTGGAACTCCAAGTGTCATGACATTGTCAAAAGTGTTCTGTTAGCCAAGTTCACTCAGAATAGTGAACTGAAATCTGCCCTGAAATCCACTGGCAATAAAGTTCTGGTTGAAGCAAGCCCCCATGATAAGTTCTGGGGGGTAGGGTTGAGGCAGTCAGATCCCAAAATCCACCATCCTGAGTCCTGGCTTGGCAAAAATGTGATGGGAAATCTACTTTCTGAAGTCAGGGCTAAGCTCTGTAGTGATGTGTAACTACTGCGTGGTCTGGTATCATCCAATGTGCCCACAATTGGTTTGTGTTGATTTAAGCATACATGTACAATACTTATCCCATGAATATTGGTCATGATTATCATTTCTACTATTTCCCTGCATGATGTGTATCATCTGATATGGTCTTGCTTGGGGGCAATTGACATATATGTGTTTCAAAATGGCATACTAATATGACTGTTCACTGATACAAGAAAATGTCAATGCCATCTTTATGTCAGTTCTCCCTGTAGCTTTATATGTCAAAAAGAAGATAGGTTATTATTGATTTAAATAAAGATATGTCTCAGAGCACTAAGGTTTGAATCACAATGAGGTGTGTCCTGCTATGTTAATTGTTATTGTTGATGGATGGTTCTTCAGGTGCACAGGCATCAAATACTTTAATCTGAGATGTACTTCATACATTTATGATGGCTATAGGTATACTGGTTGAAAATAACTGACAATTGTGTATTTGTATTGGTGTGTGGATGTATTAGTGATACATGGTGATAAAGCTGGCACTCAGTATGTCATTCTAGAAAGCATATGTAAAGCATATGAAAGCATATTCTAGAAAGTATAAGCATATGTACTCTGGTCTCTATAATACAAATATTCCCTATGTTTACTAGAAATGGTACAATGTGTGCTAAGTTAAATATAAAAAAAAAAAAAAAAAAAATCTTGAAATAAATTCTTGAAGTAATTTGGAATGAATCAATTTATAAGTAACTATCTCACATATTGAGTGAAAGGGGTCACTTTTGACATGTCTGAACATTTTGGGACCAGAGGTTCATAAACCAGGCTGTTAGTGTTGATTTGTTGAAATAATGTTTTGACTCAAATTTCTCTTGTTTCTATTGTATCAACTTGACAATATAGGTATAACTTTTGTGATGATTTGGTGGATTATTGGTACAATGAGTCATAATGTTCAATGTTACTATTACAAGTATATTTATTGGTACCTGGGTAATGTAAGATATACATGTGATAATATGAAATTGTGTACTTTTGAACATTCATTGAAAGCATTGATAACATATGTCATACATCTGATCTATTCTGGGTGTTGGTATGTCTTCATCTACCTTGTATATGTATATTGTTTTATGATTTTTTCGGAAATGTTCCTTCA
Source organism: Terebella lapidaria (assembly GCA_949152475.1). Lineage (NCBI taxonomy): Eukaryota > Metazoa > Annelida > Polychaeta > Terebellida > Terebellidae > Terebella > Terebella lapidaria. The sequence goes on along the minus strand of OX424564.1, from coordinate 20,146,427 downwards.
TCACCGGTTACAAATAGTCAAAATAATTGCAAGACATACTTTCTCAAAAGGGACTCTGGTGATAGTACAATTTGCTTCCTTGTGTGTATTTGTTGTACATGTAACTGTCATCTGAAGTTGCTGAGCAGCTACTTTACTTTGCTGCCTTATATCTGCATTGTCTAGTCAAAACAGAAGTTGACACATATATTTGCCACCATAATCCTTAACTAGATAATCATCAGCTATTAACACGGTGAAAAAAATCTAGCCAATGGGAATATCCATCGATCAGTACAGAGCTGCGATTGGTATTTTTGTTTTTGTTGACATAAAGTTCAGGTGTACCTGCAAGGGTCAAGGTCGATATGTACTTTCGAGCAAATTTGGTTCGCTCAATAGTCCGACTAGGATTTTGTTTTTGTTGTTACTACTGTTTGGACTACTGAGTATTATGGGCAACATTGAGCTGAACCCTGGCCCCACTGGTTGCAACTCGTCAGCCAAACGCTGGTCGGTCAATGAGTTGTCCATATGCCATGTAAACATTCGTAGTATAAAACATTGTTTGGACAAGTTGGAACATATCAAGGCTGATCTGGCGGAGCACTTCCAAGTTATTACTCTAAGTGAGACATGGCTTGAAAATTCAGACTTAGCAGATGGTCGCCTTGATACTTACAAAATATCCGGCTATCATGATCCTGTTGTTCTGTGTCGTAACAACCGTAGAGGGGGTGGGTTGTTAGCTTGGGTATCCAACACTTTGTTTGTGAAGCATCGAACGGATTTGCAATCAGACACTGCTGAGTTGATGTGGCTTGAAATCCGCTCCAGCAATAATAAATTTTTGTTGTGTGTGGCTTATCGTACTGAAGAACAAGTTGAATTCTGGGACTCACTGCGAGAAAGCTACTTAAAGGCGAGCAATGCTCAGCAAAACAAATGTTTGATTGTTGGCGATTTGAATGCTGACCCCGGCACTCTTCAAGGCCAAAAGCTATTGGATTTTGTCAAAACTCATGGTCTTTGCAAACATATCAATGAGCCAACACGGATCACTGAGACATCTGCTTCCGAGTTGGATCAAATTTTATCAAACTGTCCACAAAATATTGTTTCCACACAGGTTCTTGAACCAGTGTCATATAATGATCATCACACCGTTGCAGCGGTGTTAAATTTTAAATTGAAACCCCAAACATCATATAGCAGGTTAGTTTGGGACTACCGCCGTGCGGATTATGTCGGGCTGCAGAGTCGTCTAGCTAATATCGATTATGATCAATGTTTTACTTGTGCTGATATTGATACTGCAGAACGTAATTGGTCAGACACCATATTGTCCACCGCCAGGGAATTTATTCCAAATAGAGTCGTCACAATAAGGCCCGGAGACAAGCCATTTTACAATGGGTATTTGCGCCGACTTAAACGCTCTAAAAATAGGGCCCACAAACTGGCGAAATTAGACAACACACCAGAGGCTTGGTCAAATTTCAGAAATGAGAGAAATTATTATTTCTCGGAAATTAAACGATGCAAAACTGTTTATGAGAAACGCTTATTAGAGCACATCGCGGATAATGTTGCCACAGATTCTAAGAGTTGGTGGTCACTGACGCATCGTTTACTAGGAAAAACAGTTCAAGGGATTCCTTTTCTGTTATCAAATGATACTATTGTCGACAGCGACGTAGACAAAGCGGAATTATTTAATGACCATTTCTTGAAGGCCTCTGTTCTAGATGATACTGGAGTGTCTCTTCCAACTGACTATCCTGTCAATGCTGAGCACTCTCTATCACATATCCATTTCAATGAAGTGGACGTTAATAAATACTTAGCGCATCTCAACCCGAATAAGGCTTTTGGGCCTGACGGACTGAGTCCTCGGTTACTGAAGGAGACCAGGCATGCCATTTCTCCAAGTTTGTGCAAATTATTCAATCTTTCCCTGTCGCTCAGTAGATTTCCGAGCACTTGGAAACATGCGAATGTGATGCCTATTCACAAGAAAAACGATAAACATTTGGTGGATAATTACAGACCAGTTTCTCTGCTTAGTTCGGTCGGCAAAATTATGGAAAAATTGGTCGTCAAAGAAATGTCTCAATATTTCAAAGATAATTTTCTGCTGTCAGTTTGGCAATCTGGCTTTATTTCTGGCAGTTCCACTGTAACTCATCTAGTTGAAATGTATCATGCTTTTTGCCGGGCACTTGAAAATGGCAAAGAAATAAGGGTTATTTTTCTTGACATATCGAAAGCTTTTGATCGAGTTTGGCATAAAGGACTTTTGTTCAAACTCAAAAAACATGGAATAGATGGTAAATTGTTGGACTGGTTATCCGACTATCTTTCAAATCGCAGACAGAGAGTGATTATAAATGGCCAGTCATCCGCATGGTCTGAAATCAAGGCGGGAGTCCCACAGGGGTCTGTGTTAGGGCCCTTGCTGTTTCTCGTGTTCATAAACGACATTACTTTCGTCATTGAACATTGCAGTGTACGCTTATTTGCTGACGACACGTCGTTGTTTTTAGAGGTGGATAATCGAGAAGATGCTGCCTTAAAAATAAACCATGATTTGAATTCCATTTCAGAATGGTCAAAGCAATGGCTGGTTACTTTCAGTGAACCGAAGACAGAATCTCTAATTATTTCGAATAAGCATGGGACGGATCTTCACCCTCGTATCTATTTGAATGGAATTCCAATTAAGGAAGTAAACTCTCATAAACATGTGGGTGTTACGTTCTCATGCGATCTATCCTGGTCCAATCACATTTCTGATATATATATCAAGTGCACTAAAACTATTAATTTGATGAAAGCTTTTAAATTCAAGCTAGACAGACGCTCTCTCGAGTACTTTTATACATCGTGCATTCGCCCTTCAATGGAATATGCAGATATTGTGTGGGCCGGTGCCGCTGGTAGAGACCTGGAAAAATTGGACAAGATACAGAAAGAGGCTGCGCGTATTGTGACAGGTGCGACTGCTCGCTGTGACTCCATAGCACTCTTGAGTGATGTAAATTGGTTGACACTGTCGGAGCGTAGGAAACGTCACAGATTGGTGTTGTTTCACAAGATCGTGAATGGATTATCCCCTCCTTATCTATTCAGTCATCTACCAGATACTGTCCAGGCACGCACTGCGTATGCCCTGCGGTCAGCTTCAAATATATCTAATGTACGTGCCCGTTTAAGGTGTTTCCGTAGTTCATTTTTCCCGTCGACCATTAGCGATTGGAACTCATTGCCCTTGCGAATCCGAAACATCACTACTGTAAATTCATTCAAGCTTGCTCTTTCTCGCGATGATTCAATCTCGAATCCTTTATATTATCGTGGCTCACGAAATCACAATATTCACTTGACGCGTTTGAGGCTGGGATGCAGCGGACTAGGTCAGCATCTTCACCAAAATTTGCATGTCATCGAAACATCGGCATGTCAGTGTGGTTACTATAATGAAGATCCTGATCATTTTTTCTTTCATTGCCCTTTGTTTCAATGCGAAAGAAAAACGTTACTAATGCGTGGTACACCTGAACTTTCTCTTGCACAAAATTGTGAAGTCATTGATGCAACTCTCAAATATATCTCATCAACCAAACGCTTTGAAAGAAAAGTACAAAACTGAGTTTGAATACTGTGATGCTTGCATTTTTAAATGGTGGTATGTGTTCATATCTGTACATATGTTTAGTTGAGACCCATTAACATAAGCTTTTGCTTGTTTGGGGATCTTCAATAAAGTTTATATAAAAAAAAATAATGTTAAATATTTCGACAAGTGCGCGTGGATACGATCCCTCGCCCTATTCACCTGACATACGCCAGTTTGAGCTATTCGTTAGCGCATAGCGAGCGACTGGCGCTTATACGTCAAAAGTGAAAGACCGCTGATATACCGATTTGAAAGCAATAGGTACCGTACATGTATATACTCTGATTTTTCTAACTCGTTTACACCGTTTTTTGCCGATATCTTTGCGATGTTTAATGGTATCGTATTGTAACTTGGCATACCTCACTTATAGATCAAACGGCATTTTTCTGCAAACTTTGAGACTTCTGCTCATAGAACTGTGAGAGTTAGCAATCTACTGCAATGATAAATTTTCCCTGAAATCCTGTCGTTTGCATGTCAACAAATATTGTTTTCCTTCGGCACGTGATGGGAGATTCCTTTGCTATAATTTGCATAGAGGGCGGGGGTTAGGATTCGGGACCGCCCACGCAGGTAAACTGATTCGGAATTACTCGCACGTGCAGGCACCTTGACGACAACTGACAACCCGATCCCCCTATTATGACTAATTTGAACTTGTCCAATTGGATTCCGTCATCAGTTGTCGAGAGCCAAGCAATATGTCGGCGCCCATGGTTCGAGCAAATCCTAGCTTGAATAAAACTTTTGTGTTTTGAAAGAAACAGATAGCGTTCCGGAAGACAGGTTTGTGTAAATTAATTGCCGTTTGTATCACAGATATACAATATTCAGTTGACTAGTTCGCTCGAAGTAACTTGACTGAACTAAAGGCAAAAAACGGTGTAAACGAGTTAAAAAATCAGAGTAGGCCTATAGTTAGTATGAACACTGATCGAGTACGCCCATAAAAAAAATCGAGTCCCTGATCGAGTACGCCCATCAAAAAATAGCAAGGTGTTCATAAAATTCAACACCGTTTTCTATTTGACCCAGAATGTAATATATTCGTAAAGTTGTTTTTGGTCAATAGTGTACAAATATGCGACAATATATTATGCCATGTGAGAAGTGTCCAATAAATTTGAGTATCGTCGGGATATTTATAAGCACTGAAATTTATATCAATGTTGAAGGCGGTGGTGTTGAACTCGGAACCCATTCCGACTTTTACACATTGCCAACGATAAATACCACGGTAATCAATCTTCCGCACTTTTGCGAGAGAAAAAATAGCTCGTTGTGTCAACTTGTGGGACAGCGAAAAATAAATGCGTATGATTGTTAGAAGTGAACGTGCAGTCAGAAAATGGAACGTAACAAATGTGCTAGTTTTACTGCTCCAAAACAGGGTAATTTGGCCCTGACATGAAGAATAAGCGTGAAAAGTGAGCGATGGCTCGGCAGTAGGGACAAAAGTGATACCCGGTTGGTTGACACACCGTAAGTATGTATTTATTCTCAAATCCAGCCGACACGCTAATGTTCACGTAAATTGGCGATAGTGATGGAAAAATTGCACCCTTCGACGAAAATATTCGTTGGATTATATTAATTAAGTGAATTATTTACGTCGAGCTCTGTATAACACACGTTCAAAGTATTTTCTTCTCGAAACCATGTTTTTCCCCCAGTCGAAGAGTATTTCTATGGTGGCTGTTGGCGTCCATCTGACAATCTCGCTCCCTCGCGGCGAGAGAGCGAAGCGAGGCAGCGAAAGAGTGATACGAGGGCACGAGACAGCGATGCGAGGGAGCGATAGAGCGATGTGAAGGGGCGAGAGAGCGATGAGGGGATGCGAGGGAGTGATGCGAGGGAGCGAGTGAGCGATACGATATTGACATAAATCCACCTCGCATCGTTCTCACGCTTCCTCGCTATCTCGCATCGCTCTATCACATCGTTATCTCGCATGGTTCTCTCGTTCTCTCACTCACTCGTTCTCTCGCTCTCTCGCAATCTCGTTCTCTTGCTACCTCGCATCGCTCTATCGCTTCCTCGCTCTCTCGTTCCCTCGTTCTCTCGTTCTCTCGCTCCTTTGCTCTCTCAAACTAGTTCTCTCGCTACCTTGCATCGCTCTCTCGCTCCCTCACATCGCTCTCTAGTTTCCTCGCTCCCTCGTTCTCTCGCTCGCTCGTTCCTTCGTTTCCTCGTTCTCTCGCTCATATGGCAGGTCACAATAAATTTATCCATTCTCACAATAAATGCCTCGTTATCGCGTTTTTTTTCTTTCGTTCAGATGCTAATTTTATTCGTTACCACGATATTTTTCGCGCACACGAAAAATAATCACGTCCACTCTGCTACATGAATATTTACCCTCGCCCCGTTGGGGGGCGAGGGTATTGCAATAGGGAATATGCGGTCATTTCAATCGATAGGTGGCGCTGTCAGTAAGTCAGCTATTCACGGCCTTGGCAACAATGGCTTCTTCATCAGAATGTTGTGTTCCTTGTTGCACGAATTCCGGAGGCCATAGATTTCCGTGGTCTGATCAAAAACTGCTCGAAGTAAGTAAATTTGACTCAATGCTGATACATTTGTGTAAATATAGATATTTGGTCACCATATGTCATATTTAACAGCCAGAAAATTGGCGCGGATGTAGAGAGACTCCTATTATCGCCCACACAGTCTGCCCGGCCCCTTGTTGTCGCTCGGTAGTCATTGTCAACTTCAACCCTCAATTTTTGCAGGTTTGGATCACAGCTGTTAGAAGAGGAGATTGGGACAAACCAGGTCGGATACTGGCCAAGCACAGAGGTCGGGAAGTTGGTGAAAAACTACGAGGACCTAGTCGCTACTTTGTTGTTTGTGCCGAACATTTTGATGCCAGTGATTACATCACCTGGACATACGATGGTAAATGATATCACAATGTTATTCAGAATGCAGATCATTTCATTGAACCCCCACCCCCCCCCCCCCCCCAATTATAGCATAAGTCATTCTGTCATACTGAGAGAAATGCAAAACAATTTAGTTTTGGAAGCCGGATATACAGCGATTTTTGTTGTCATTCTTTAGGTACCACGCCAAAAGTCAAGCGTCTCAAAAAGGGTGCAGTTCCTCACATTTTTCCATGGACCAACCAGGAAAGTCACTCAGCAAAGCAGAGATGCGAGAGGGTCGAGAAAAGAAAAATGCTGGAGACTGAGCGGGACCTTGCGATTGAAGAAGTGGGCGCGAATGAATCCGTTGAATGTGTTGGTGAGGAATAAAATGTTTTGCCTCAGGGTTTGTTCCCAACAGTGCATTTGTGAGGATGCAAATTATGTTAGATTTACACAACTAAATTTGAGACTGAATTGTTTTGAAACATGTGCTATTCACTTGCACAGGCAGAACAGTACTAGTATATACATTTGTGGATAATAATCAATTATAAAATGTACAAATTAGGTCAATTGAGGTTTTCCTTGAAATTTCAGAAAAGGAACCCACTGATGGAGCAAGCACCTGCATTTCCACGCAAACAGAGAGGACGAGGCCCGATCAGAGAACCACAGCAACACAGTTAAGCAATCCTACAGTGTGTATACAAGATTTCATAAATGACCAGGAAGGCCTGCATCACTACACTGGAGTGGAGGACTATGACAACTTCATGCTCCTGTTCAACATTCTCGGACGTTCGGTTTATAACATGAACTACTATTATGATTCAGTTCCAATTTTGCCAGTGATTGACCAATTTTTGGTCACTCTCATGAAGTTGCGAAACAGCCTTGATGATTTTGAAATATGTCGCAAGTTCCAAATATCTCAACCTGTACTGTCAAATATTTTCATCACCTGGATTAATTTCATGTGTTTGCAATTAGAAGACCTTGGATTTTGGGTTGAATCTGACGTTGTTAAGTTCTTTTCTCCAACTGACTTCTATTCTAAGTACCCCACAACAAGATCAATCATGGATGGAACGGAGTGCCCAATCGCCAAACCGAAGCAACCATTGGCTCCTGGAGGGCTTATAAACTACTGCTCAGATGCCTATGGGGGTACTACAAGCGACCGACAGATTGTAGAACGCAGCACCCTAACAACAATGTGCCAACCAGGAGACTCCATCATGGCCGACAAGGGCTTCAATGTACAAGATCTGTTTGAAAAACATGATGTGGTGATAAATATACCAAGTTTCTTCAGTAAAAAGAACAGAATGTCCAATAAAACCATCAGAAGTGACAGGCAAATAGCGAGTAAGCGTGTCCACGTTGAGCGGATTATCGGGCTGGCAAAAACGTACAAGATCTTGACCCGACCCTTCAACAACACCCAATCTGCACTAGCCACTCAGATCATAAAAGTGTGTTTCTATTTGTCAAACTTTAGGAAATGTATTGTCCCCAAAACAGCTTAAATTCTGATATGGTTATGCAAACAAATGAATTATGTCCATTATACATGTTCACAGAGATGGTATAATACATGTACGTAAAACTAATTGTCTAATATTTACTTGTAATAAAACTCTCAAATATGGGATTTTCGTGTTTTTATCGACAGTATTTCAATTTCTTCCAAAATGTACAATAGTCACTACATCACTGTAATCACTACACACCTGTACAAGACTGAGCTGTTCCATTGGAATTATGGGTTAATAGGTGCATGTATATTTTGCATTTGAGGTCAACAACAGATCACACACAGAGCAATATTAAATGAAATATTATTACAAATGTACATGGAACATGCTTGCATGGAATCTGTTTTAATGATACACACGTGAAATTTATGAGTATTCACTCATTCTGACATTAAACTAGTATGTCCATTAATATGTGAAGGTGAAGTCATAGTAGTTTTTGTACAAGCGGTGATGAACATACACATCTCTGAAGTGTTCAGTGTAAAATTTAGTCAATTTAGCACACATTTCAGCTATGAAACTGTCATTCCTAGCTACAGTGATCACTTTCTGATCCTTCAGTGTGTAGATTACAAGATGGCAGATTTTTCTGTTTGAGCAAAGAAGTTGTCCCTGAATCTGAAAATAATAGTTGTCATTTGTCTTCAAAGCCAGTTCTCCATTATTGATGCACAGATATGGTACACTTGCAGCAGAAATTTCCCTCTCTCTAGCAGAATAGGGGCATTTGATCTCTACCAACATATCTTCATTGACCACTCTGTCTGGGGATGCAGCTAAATATGGATAGGAAATACAGACAAACAATCCAGCTTCTAGTGTACGGACATGAAATTTTGATTCATACCACTTAACAGCTACAGGCTCATACTTTATACCATGTTCAAGAGAAGCTGCATGAACAGATTTAGGGCAGACAAATCTCTTGGCTAGTTTTTCCATATCCTTTCTTTCGGTCGCCTTGCAAACTTCACCGAAATTTGACGATGTGATTCTTTTGGCTCTCTCTTCTTTCCACCTTTCGTTTTCCCTTTGTTGTCTCGTCGCAACCTCAATCTCAGCCACTTCTTCACTTGTGATCTTTGATATCTGTGAAGAAATACAACATGCAGAATAAGGACAACCCAATAAAATATCTTCCAGATTTTTCTGACAAGACAAACTACCAACATGACAAGCACCCTCATAACTAACCATTACAGTAACATGCAAATCATGTATCATGTATAGGAATAAACATTTTCTTGTGGTATTGAAGTCAATGGCTCGAGTTCAAAAGTAGCCAAGTTACAATACCTTCTGTCTCAACAAAAAGTCATCAATGGGTGACAATTGCAGGTAGTCATGATCCAGTGCGATGGCATGGATGTTTGCAGGGGGGATCGTCTGGAGGAATGGCATTGGCACACTTGTTGGATGGTTGGCCTAACCATGGGATACAAAAAATCCACATGTATTTGGGAAGACTGACATGGCATTGAATATTATAAAATGTGCTTTGATATTTCACCTGATAGTTGATGCAGAGGTTATGTGCATCTTCTCTCAGATGTGGCTCAGCCTTACATCTTGGGTCGAAGACTAAAGATTTCTTGCCTCTAAACTGCTGCAGCTTGTCACATTTAACAGGACTTCCTTTGTAAGATTTCGCATGATGGAATGTTTGTAGCACCTGTAAGGCGGGTATGCCAAGTAACTTACGCCATGAAAATTGAATTGAAAAAATAACTGAACAACTGAACATCAACACCTGAACAAAATATTATAAACTTGTAAGGCATATATACATATTCAACGTGAATCTGAAGACAACTCCACTATGAACAAATTATATCTTTTATGCATACTTGTGTGCAAGTCAATTCTGTGATAAGTTCTCCATGTTGAAGAAATTGCCGAAATCCATGCAGTGTCAAACCCACATGTTTACAGTGTGCGGATGGCCCTTGTCCTGCACCACACTCACACTGAGCTTCCAGAATGACACCATGAAGATCCACCTGTCAAAAAAAGCGAGAAACACAATATAACAGGCAAGTTTGCCAACAACAGTTCTGAGTTATGACATGCGCTGTCATAAGGTTAAGAAGAAAAAGGTTGAAGGTTAAGAAATGACCTTTATATCCACTTTATAGGACACACTCTTTGCCATCTCAGCCCCGACTGACGAGGTCATGTACATGTCACTGTCATCAGATTTCTTCAGAGAACACCGGATGTAACGGAGAAACCTAAAAAAGTACATCACATGAAGTATCCATAACATTGCACAGAAACACACATTTCTCTGTCTGATAGAATTTTTTTTTATCTTGAAATATTTTTTTAATTTAGATTTATTGTTCCTGTCAGTAATTGAGTACTGGGACTTACACCATGCATTGGAACCATGCATCATGCACCATGCAATGAAGAACGAGAACTGCAAATGAAAGAAACAAGCTTGACTATCTTGACTTCCTGATAAAATTAATAAAAATGAATTTAACATGGTTAATGTTCACTTATGGTTATTGAGGATAAACATGTTAGATCCATGGGGATTGGGAGGATGAAAACAGACAAAAAAACCCAATATCATGCCTCATTTTTGGAATAACCTGTTACTCGTACAGCTCAAGGAACATGTGAACATGATCGTATACCTTTCTTTGTACAGAGATGGTATTTTCAGGGACCACTTGGTGTCGTTGATGGCCATGTAGGTGTTGACACTCTCGTCCGACAAAGCCGTGAGGTCCGCAACCATTCCAGCATGAATGTCCTTGTATGCCAAATCATTTGGAATGCTCATATGAAATTCTGCCTCTGGTTCAGTAGTGGCAGCGTGACGATCAGAGAAACTCAGTCTGGCAAGAAATATTCAACATTGTCAGCAATAATTCGCAATGCCAGGACATAAACGACAACTTTACTAAATCAGTGGACAAAATAAGTGTGCTTAGATTTGGGGTAGATCTAGACTTAGCTTACATAGTTTAATATGTAGATTTATAACCATGTTCGTTAAAGTGAAATATTTGGGACAGTTGATACACTCACTGACTGTCCTGTACTATATAGACATGTGTCCATTTAGGCATTTACCAATTAAACTACTTGGAATATCTGGGTAGGGTCAAATATCTCACAACTACATTGTGCATATAACAGGTACTGCAGTCTTCGTCGGGGGAATCATCGTGTTGATCAATGCGACTTTCAATCGTGGCTGACAGTGGTGGTATACGAACACATATAGGATTGCCATTTAACTCCATTATAACGTTTTATGAGAGAAATCACTTTCAAAATGTTTCAATTTTCATAAAATTTCAGTATGTTGAAGCAATATATATAACTTACAAAATATTAAAAAATCAGCACATGTTGTTGGAATAGATCAAACGCTACAAGCATTTGACTGTTAGCTGCTGACACCTGGCGAATTCCTCAGAAAGCAAACTCCCAGAAAGGGCCGGTTTGTTTATATGTATTCATGCGCACAGTAACAGCTCCAATCAACATGAAAATTCACATGTACATAGAGGAATACCCATAATACCACTATACAAACCAAAACAGAGACATTTTAAAGTGATACATGTGCATTTGGAGGAGAAACTGGGAGTTTTTAAATAATATAGTACTTTGATGCCTCATTTTGACCATATAAGGAAATCAATACAGGTCCATAACCTGGTACATGCCTAGGCTTGTTTGGCATGGACAACACACTGAATTATCGCTCATTGGCATTGTTTACATTTCGATCAAATCCTTCTTCCTGCCCGACAGTTTTTGTTTCCTCTTTCTCAACTCATCCCTTAGTTGGCTTATGGTCCAACTTCCACGATCGACCGACATATCACCTGATCACGGGCGGGGAGTATTACATTTGTTGCCAGCCGAGAAAAGTTTAGAAAACCATCCGAAAGGGCGCAATAGCTGACTTGCTGTTAACTAACGATGGTCGTACGACGAAAACTCTCTATTATCGCCCGATGTCGAAAAATTGGGGGTCACGATTTTTGGTTATTTTTGGCCAGCGACGTTTCAGTGCAAATGTCCGAGCTCATAACTCAAAGGCAAACGGTCCGATCGATTTGAAATTTATAGGGCTGGAGTGCTATGGTAGTGGCTCAGAAAACGGTTGGCATGGCAACGGAAAAAAGAAAATCATATAATTGGCTATAACTCCGGTTATAATCAAAATTAAATCTTCAACCTATTTTGTATTTTTCTTTGGCCAATTCCCAATGGTATGGCGTACAACCGATGGTCTTAAGACCAGAACTCTCAATTATCGCCTAATTTTAGTGATTAAATCTGAAGGGCGAGGGTCTGCAATCTCTGATTGTCTCGTTATACATGTATACCTGTCAGTGAATATGGTCAAATATCATTTATTGCATATGGTCAAATATGATCAGTTAATCCTTTACGGCAAAACTAATCTCCCTGTACATATTCAATCAAGCGCAGAACAAATGACGTTCAATACCGAAATAACGATTTATATAAGTTCATTTATTAACATGAATAGATGTTTTTTTTTGGTGCCATCTATTTACCTATATACCCCGCTTCTTACCTTCGCCAGAGGCGAGTTTACCTTCGCCAGAGGCGAGTTTAGGGGGGGGGGGCCAAGGGGGCCATGCCCCCCCCCAAAAAAAAAAATAGAAGAAAAAAAGAGAAGAAGAAAAAAAGAGGAAAAGGGGAAAAAGAGAGGGGAGGAGTGTTTTCAACATACATTACACCGGGAAGTAGCTTTAACTTCTGGTGCCCCATGTAGCGAGCAGTGTGTTCATTCTATAACCAACCCACCTATTCTCAGTGGAAGCACTTTATGCCCTTCACCTTCTATAATTGATTTCAAAGCATTGATTGGCCAAATGTACTTAATCCTTTGATGGGGTCAAAAACCAAGTAAAATTTAGGTCATATTTTATTTCAACTACAGTGATCTTGCATTTATGGGTGTTAAGTAATGCTTGATAGTTAGACCCAGGAGAGCTCTGGGATGCTGTATTAGGCACGTGAATACCGCCGGGGGTCTGGGGCCCGCTCAAGGGCCCCAGACCCCCGGCCGACAGGGGCTTGCTTCAACTTCCTTAACAACATTTCAGAACTAGGCTTTCCCTCAAAATCCTAGATTTGCCTGAATCAGCCATGCAACACACTCTTTAGGGGAATGGGAAATGGACCAAAGGAAACCTATAAAACACACCGCTGCAAATCCCTTCAGCTTCTGGGGCCCTCAAGGGGGTACCAGATCCTTGGTCTTCACCACCTCGCTTCACGACATTTCATATCTTAGCCTTCCAATCAGGACCCTGGATTCACCCAAGATCAGGTATTCATAAACTCTCCAAGGCCATGGATATTGGACCAAGGAGAGCCCTAGAACACATCATTGGGGATGCATAAACCTTCAGACCCCCGGCCGACAGGGGCTTGTTTCTTCTGGCTTAGTTACATTTCACAAATGGGCCTTACCTCAAATGCCAGATCTGCGCAGAATTAGCCATGCAAAAACTCTAAGGGGGATGGGGAATGAACCAAAGGAAACCTATAAAAAAACACCACTGGGCATGCATAACTCGCTTCGCAATATTCCATATCTTGGCCCTCCTTCAAAACCCTCGTTCCACCCAAGATCAGGCATTCATAAACTCTATGGGCCCATGAAATTGGTCCAAGGAGAGCCCTAGAACACACCATTGGGGATGCATAAACCTTCAGCGTGTGGGGCCCTTGAGCGGGCCCCAGACCCCCGGCCGACATGGGCTCGCGGCGCTCGCCGCTCTGTCGAACAAAGGTTTTGCCCCCCCCCCCCCCACTTCCAAAATCCTATACACGCCCCTGTTCGCACAACGCACACAATAACCGATGTCAACAAAATAAATTTAGTGTTATTAAGAAATAAAATTATTTAGTGAACGTTAATCATACAACAAATTTGTGTCAATTGTGACAAAAACAAAGTTGTAATTGAAGTGAAAGATTATATTTCCGTTCAAATTACATTCTGACATCGGAACTTATTATTTATCTAACTACTGATATTTAATTGATATTCACAATCTGAATAAAATATGTGAGGATTTCATAGTTTATTCTTATGTATTAATATAATAATTTCGTTGGATTACAAATATGTATTTTATAGGCCCCATATATCATATTTGTACATGGTTCAAGCATTTAGATTTCGCCAACGGCATCTCACATACATGTAATTTGCATCATGCTCCGAACCTACAGCCCAGTAGATCAAGTAAGAGAGCTTGGTGAGTGGATAAGGCTCGCTACCACGTGACAGTGATAAAACCAATTAGGTGACTTGCAGCGGATGAAATTGTAGACTGGGTGAAGGGAGGGGGGGTTAATGTAGGGCGGCTAGGTGGGAGGTGGCGGTTCACGGATGAGCATACTATACACGTACTTCAAATAACACGACAATAATCCCATTTTATTGTGATATTATATCTTCATCATATAAAGCACGATATGGAATTGTAATTTTCGGAACAATGTGCATGGGACTCATATTGCACAATTTTAAAACCTAATCGTCTATGCTTACACTGGTATTTCAAAGAATACATTAATAAGTAGACACTATTATGTAAATTTCAGATCAATATCATCTATTTCATATGTCCCAGTTTTATATGTCCAACAATGAAACTGGTATGACACGGGCATGCTCAGGGAAGGGTGGGTATAGTCCGTACGTGCTCCTTCCCTTCCATTATTTCTTTACACATCCATGAGTATTGTAATAGCACTGGCCATGTCGAAACCTTTATCAATGTCATTAAAATATACATATAACAGTTAGCTTTGTGCATGAATGTACATGTACATACATGATCGTATGCATGGTTATATTAGAACAAAGAAATATATCGTGCGAGTTATCAAAAGTGCGTTTTATTTGTCTGCTAAAATCTTTAGTTAGTTTTCGATACTGCATACCTTGTACATGAAAATTAGTTTTTGCATACGAGACAGCGAGGGAGCGAGAGAACGAGGGAGCGATGCGAGGAAGCGAGGTTGATCTATGTGAATGTAAGTATCAATCTATTACCACCAATACATCCAGATTTTGATGATGTTAATAACAAACGTAAAGTACAACATTTTGCAATAGAAACAAAGCCCGACCAAATAGTTTATCCAAAGACACACTGGCGTCATCAGGGGCAGACAGTGTGTTAAATGTAGTTGTTTCTACTGTACACCTGATGGAATTAGTATACAACTGCCCAACAACCTATGAAGAAAAATATATAAATCCAATACGAACCCCATGCAATAGATATATGACAAGTACATAAGTACCTAATCACAAGCCAAAAGGCTCGTTCCCTCGCATCGCTCTCTCGCATCACTCTCTCGTTATCTCGCATCGCTTCCTTGTTCCCCCGCATCGCTCTCTCGTGCACTCGCATCGATCTTCCGCTGCCTCGCTTCGCTCTCTCACCGCGAGGGAGCGAGATTGACAAATGGACGCTATCAGCCACCATATATTTCCCCCATGGGAATATCAGAGAGCGTTTAAGAAGTTCCCCCCTGCGGGGAGACAAAAAACAAGAACAAGCTGTGGCATTGCATGAAGTTGGCCACTAATACAGGCAGATAACAATGCAGTTCAAATGTAGCAAACTGTTCACTTCTACATTACGTCACGGAAAACTGAGTATCTATCCAGACAGACCCGGTAGAGGGAGGTCATGCAAGTCTAATCGTCGACAGAACAAGTGTTTGGTTCGGATGTCAAAAACATGGACACTGGACTTGCCACGATACGACCCTAGCTACTAAAGTATAGGGTCGCGTACTGAATGAGTCTCCCCTGGGATGAGCGGTCATCTACATTTCAATCTGCCATAAATACATAAATATCTGACAGATCGTTTCCAAATTGCACAGTTTTGTTCAGCTGCCGTGCGGGTACACGCTAAAGCGCGGAAACTATCGAATTATTTATTTGACATTTCTTTGTTTATTCTCGAAAACTTTTGGCCCGCCTCCATACATGTCCCGGTCGCACTGCGCATGCGCGAAACCTGCACTCCCGCAAAGACTCGTGAGATATGCAAACTATAAAATTCGGTTTCAGCAAGACATCCCTCACCAGGGCAAACGGATTATTTGTTTAGCATTCCTGATTTTAAAAAAAGAATGAACATAATACAGCAATTAAACTGCTAGAAAACATGAGTATAGTGAAAACATTGTCACATAATTATCAGACAATTTATGATTACATTGTGTGCATGAACATTAAATGTTTTTTTTATATTGACTCCACAATTAATATTCTGGATATGCATGTTGAACAAACATTCAGTTTGAATGTCACTGGGCAAGATGGCTACTGTCTGTGGCTCATGCCACGAGGAATTCCAAATGAATAATAAATCCAAGAGCCTGAACAAAAACAGACTATGGACACTTACATCACCATATACAGTTAAGAGAGTGTTTCCCAGTCGGCATCTCACCACAGAGAGCTTTGTTTGTACGCAGTGCGCGAAGCTGCTGAGGAAGAGAAATTCGGTAATGACGCATCCTTAAAACAGTACAGTAATGGCAATATATTTAATCAAAAACACATACTAGTACATGCATATAGGATTTAATTTTTAGCGTGAAATAGGTGATGTAGAAATTTGAACCTGCATATTTATATATTTGCTGGACTGATATTGGGTTTTAACGATCACTTGTGCAATTGCAGTATGTTAAATTTTTTTGGCGAAAGAAAAATGCTAAAGGAGGACTCTGTCAGGATTGCAAGAGTATGTCTTGCTTTTACATATAGACTGATTTTGCTTGATGTAGGTGACAACTGGAAGAAAAAGGACATGGAAGGCCCTCGAACCCCCAAGAGATTAGTTAAAGTGTTCATACCAGGGACACCAGCAACATCATCGACACCAACATGTGTGACACCTATGACACCTGAGGAAAACCCGATGTCGATGCCTTTATTGCCAATGACTACAGATTTGCAGGACGATATCCCTGACCCACACGTCCATGACACCTCCACAGGAAGCAGCTATTCCTGGAGAAACACTGTAATCAACTATGTCACTACTAGTCAGTATCACAAGGCGATGGCCCTTCTGAAGGACAGTTCTACAAGTGCCCGTGAAGCAATCTTGGCTGTCACAAAGAAGGCAATCCAGCAGGAAGTGACTAAGGCTTGTCGAAAAAGGGCACCCAAACAGAGGCACATTCTCAGCATGTCCAAGTAAGATGATTTCCCCATCTACACCCGATAGAAAGAACTTGAAAAAAATCAGTAATAATTTGAAGTATTAGTGATATTTTGTATATTCCTTTGGGACATCAGTTGGAAATCCCAATTATTTTCAACTTACGTCACCGGTCATGCGCAATGCCCACAACAGTATCATCTCATACATTAAGTACCCTAATTTACTCCATAACACAGAGAGACCTGTGGGAAAAATTTGGAGGATCTGCACTGGGCTGACATCGTTTCTGAATGTGAACAGGAGATGCCGTTAACATCACAGGTACATGTTCTGAGCTGACAGTTTGCTATTAGGACATTACTATCATTATATAGTTATATAATGTTCAGGGTGTTCACCATCGATGCATGTAAACATGGTAAAGCAGTGTCATAAAAGCAAAAGTGACCTGAAAATTTGGGAATTATGTGTTGCTTCAAATGTTGAATGTACTTCTACCACCGAAGAGCATGATACGTAAAGGCACCAGGAGCAGTAACAAAAAGGGGTGAGGAACACTCTTAGTGTACATAAACATGGGTACTCAATTGATAACTTTGCTGTTTAGTATATATTTTATTGTAATTGTCAATATCTAACCTAATGTTCTACTCTGTTGTGATACAAGGAAATACTTGTGATATACATGTAAACTGATACCATGGTCACAATTTGTTTCTGCTCAGGACGTTGACAGATCACGAGTGCGAGTCAGCCTTAAACTGTCGCTTCACTATCCTCCTGTCACTGTGCCTACACTCGCATGCACCATGGAGATACAAGTTCCTACAGCAAACGATGGGAGTGGAGATGTGGCCACAGGGTTGTAGTAAGAAGATTTTCCGCATTCTCAACTACATTGGCCTCTCCAGTTCCAAGAACACAGCCAGAGGAGTTGTTGACCGGATCATTGTTGATCACGATCGCGAAGTGCTGGAAGCAAAGAAGCGAATAGAAGTATGTAAATATTCGTCAACATGACTTTTGCAAACTACATCTGAAGAGTGCTCGCACATGGTTGAGATATGTGGCGTTCATACATACTTCAATGGTTAAAATTCAGGAAATTCCGCAGCAGACTCCAAGTCATCTGCAGAATACACAGCGACGCCGCCTCACCTTCTCAGGATGTGGAGACCGATGGTACGGTATAATAAACTCAGAAGAACAGAAAGGGAAACATTGTTCAATGACATATAATATGTGCTGTTCAACCCATAAATATGTCGGCCAACTGATCTGACATCTTTTCATTGGTGAAACATGTCTATGAGTACAAGATGTCTGTAGACACATGCTGAGAATGCTGTTAATGATAAAAATAATAATTGCGTGATAATATTCCATCAACTTATGTTTAAACATTTTATTTTGACAGTGGTTTCAGTATTGGCTGGGATAATGTGCAGAAGGAGTTGAGGAGGAAGCACTCGTCCTCTGAGACGGGAAATCATTTCATCATGATGGCCATGTCCTATGCAGTCAATCATCGCATTCCATCTCTTCAACTCATCAACCCTGCCACCGTCACAGCAGTGTCCATAGATCCGGCCGTGGTGCTGCCCTCACAGTCTGACTGGGAAACCCTGGAGGACCGAAAGTGCCTGATCATTCAGCGCATCTTAACCAAGTAAGCAAAAAATGCATGAAAATATCGACTGTGCGGTGTTTTGTGGAGTTGTCACAACATCATGCCACCTGAATAATGTGTATGCATGTGATTATTGTCCATATTTAGGTACATCGCTGGGTTGAAACCTCTGGGAAAGAAGGTGTGCCGCACCAGTTCACTCGAGAGGTAGCACAGCGGGAGCGAGGGAGGCTGATCCAGGATCCACGGGTGGTGTCATCGACATTGAAGATCAGTTGCACAACTATGTTCCGATACTGCCTGATGGAGAACTGCATGTCCTCGTGTGCAATGGTGATCAGCCGAGTGTGGAGTGCATGACAGCTGCCCAGCGTGCCAGGATTGAGGGCTCCACGCCTCGTCTGCGCCTCAGGGGGCTGCTGGGGGCACCACAGGAGTTTCACCGAGAAGGATTAATGCTACAGGTGGTGTCATTTAAATAATATTACTTTAAAATTGTTTTGTCTATCATTATGATGTATTTTCGAATGTGTACTTACCATTATAGTATTATGGTTAAAGCAGCGATAGCCCTATGACATGGGAAATAATGTGAACTGCACATGTCTTTCAAGACACAATGAAATCACTGTAGTGTGGCAGAAAACGTGACCCTAGCCCAGATCCGTAACTTTTTCAAGCACAGGTGTGCACATGTTTATATTTCAAAACGTATGCATGCAACAAAGTATTTTCGCGATAAAATTTTAACAGTAACTTGCGAATACATCAAACGTCATCCTTATTGCAGGTCTCTCAGGCCATTCCACGTCATGCAGAATTTCCAACATGTTTGGGACTTCATGGAGGTATTGAAGTAAATGAAGATTGGTTTAGGACCAATGTAAATACAGCCCTAGCTCTTAGCCCTCTATTTTGTAGTTAATGTGCTTTGATGCAGTCTTCATTGTTTTTTTGCAGTTTGTCACAGAAGGTTTCACACTGGCCTTCCTGTCCCAAGAGAAGCTTTCAGATGTCGATGATGAGCTACCCAATTTTCCAGACGATCAACAGTCACAGATGCAGTGGCTTGAAACTGTTACAGCATCCCGGAAGCTCGCTCAGAAGGCTTCAAGCACAGTGTCGGATTGGCAAAGATGGCGTGTTCATCTGATTACATTATATTTACAATTGGGAGATTATCACTGAAATAACCATTTGTATTTGTTTTCGAGAAGCTGTGGAGTACGCACGCGAGGCTAATCGCAGCTAAAAGATCATGGGCCGTCCATTCACATACTGCATTTGCAAAGATGGCGTGTTCATTTGATTACATTATATTTGCAAATGGGAGATTATCACCGAAATAACCATTTGTATTTGTTTTCTGCTTCTTCAATTGGGGATGCTTTGGAAATGTGTGTGGTTGAACATGTATTTCTATTTGGTTCCAGACAAGGGCGGAGATATGGTTCAGTGCAGTTACACACACTGTGAACAGAGATGGTTCCATCTCGACTGCCTAGACCCACCCTTACAGTCCATTCCCGAACACCTGTGGTACTGCAGTGACTGCAGTTGTGGCGCCAACTACTGCTGGTGCCACAAGCGCAAGGGTGCTGCCGGTGAAGACTGTCAGCACCATGAATTCTACCATCCTTCATTCATGAGGAAAAGTGAAATGGACCCCCACTTGAATGATAATTGGATGAAACAAAACATGTTTAACATGGACCTATTTTTTTCACTCATATACAATTTTGAGATTCATAATATCATCAAAGTGAATGTTTCTTTTTAATTTCAGGTGGTTGGACCTGCAGTGAGGAATGTCTGCTAGGACAGGGAAAAGATGACCATATACTCAAATATACTCCTTGGCTGTTCTAGAACGGGGACTCCTTCACCTTTCCAACAGGGACATTATACGTGAGGGTGATGGGCCAGCTCTAATCAGCATGTGGAGATGCTACATGCCTCAATTTCAGAACTGGCATCACACAAAATATTCTGTGTTAGGGCAAAAACTCCTCACCAGTATGTAATATTATCAAAGAGTACAGATAAATATATTGGTTTGAAGCCATGTTATAGAATGCATTTACATTATACACTGTCTTCTTCTATGTACAGATGTTGCTGGGTTCGTGGACGACAGGCTCAGACATGATCTTGTTTGGGAAAGAGTGGGGAATCTCAGTGGGGGTTTAGGGAACAACCTGCCACTGGACTTGATCAACGAACTCCTGAATAATGAATTCAAAGGTCCACATCTCATTATTTTAACGAAATACTGTATTACATAATGATTGTACATTGTCGAATATGTACCTTTCATGTTGTTTTTCCATTTATTCATCTATTTTATAGCGCTATTGTCCAACTCCAAGGGGAACGGCACCACAAGACAGATAGAGAGATGCAGCAAGATGACCGGAACATTTTCCATGCACTTTCAGAAAGCATTTCTCTCATTGTTTGGCAGTAAGGATGTGACGTACCACAAGTCAAGCAGGTACCATGACGCTCAAGATGACAAAGCTGTATGCCCCGAATGCGCTTTTCGATTACTGTCCACCACGGCAACATGATGCATTTCCTGCCTTCACCCGTGACCCCCGTCCACAAGACCCTAAACAAGTTGGGGAAAACCTCAGTTCCTGAAGCAAGAGGATGGACTTCTGGAAACGTCGAGAGCTCAGCGCTAGAGAGAAGCAGTCGGATGACATCTAGAAAAGCGGAAATTTAGAGCTGAAGCAAATTCAATGAGTGGTCTCAAATTAGGAAATAACTGTCTGTTACTAGCAATAGGAATAAAAATGTGATCTAAATCAGGTATACAATCTATGTTTATGATACATGGCAAGTCTAGTGTGTTATCGAAGTGTGATTGGCAATACTTGTACGTTTGTAACTGGTTATGGAAGGACCATGAAATCTGATTAGTCTGGTTCGCGAATTTTTCCCAACATGTGTGGTTACTTTGTTTGTGTGTTCCTCGTTTTTGTTTGTGTCTGACTGTTCATGGAATACAGTCATGTATCAATGATTAATTGCTCTTTTGTATGGACAGACATCAACTTAATCATGATTGAACTGTTTAATCATAGAAAATTGTATTTCCAATTGCTTTACATTCAGCTGAGTAAACATACATCGAATATGCATATGATACATTTGTGCTGTTTCATGGGAACGAATCAATACATGTGACCACAGGTAACAAGTGACAAGTTCAATCAGAGGCGAAGCAGTCCATTTCCTCAACATGGGGAGTTCTGCTGCATGTGCTACAACAAGGCGTGTGAGTGTGTGGTACGTAGGACTCGTCGTCATCAGTGAGCTGCATGTGGTCTAGCACGAGCTTTCTGATACAAAGTTCACTTGATTGCTTCGAGAGTGTCAGCACCTCATCGTCGACTCTGTTCGGGTGGCAAGAGTATGGCGGCTTGTAGAGTATTGCCTTCGCCTTCCTGCCATCTCTCCCTGCTCGACCCACCTCCTGCCAGTAATCATGGTAATCCAGTATTGTTTTGGAAGGGCCCCAGTGAGCAACGACTTCGATGTCAGGAATCTGGACACCCATCCCCAAGGCTATGGTCGTGATCAGACAGCGCACTGTGGATGCTTCAGAGGCAAATGAAGACGGGACTTTTATCTCACTCTCGTGATCCACCTTGGCATGAAAAATGGACACCAGACTGTCATCCAGCCCTTCGTCCTCCATCATGCTGACGACCCCCTCGTTTACTTTCGTGATGTCGTCAATGGATCTGTCAGAGTTGTTATTTGTCATAATTTGTGTATACATGTTGTATAAAACCTGCTTGCATTTCTTCACAGTATATGTTGCATTGTGTCTCTTGATAAACTGCACACTATTACATGTAACCATGCGCAATAATTCATGACATACTTAATCAATTGTGATCTCATGCACCTGCAATATACTATTGTTTTTGGGGCCTCCTGTCGGTGTTGCTTCATGCTATCAACGAGCCATCGCAGCATGTCCGTGGCAGCCTGGCTTCTCTCAATCACCAATTCTTTGTTTGGACTGTAATACCAAAATCCATAAACTAGTGGTGTAAGAAGAATGAGCATAGCTGTAGGTATATCAAGTGTATATGAATGGTGTAATATGTTAATTATTGGTGTATTTCTCACCGATCAGGCAAAACTGTGATGAAATCAAACTGTGTTATGCCTAGAATCGTTTGCACCTCATGTACAATTTTCTTGGTAGCTGTTGCGGTGGTAGACAGACCGGGAACTTTCCCTAGGACTGATCGTAACTCACTTGTACGCAGGTATTTGGAACGGAATGTTTTGCCCCTGCAACATTTCATGGTTAATCATGCGAACATTATAAACATCCTTTTAGCGGGCTGATGATCAGGCATATGTGATGCTTCTTGTACAGCTGAATTTTTTTCCACAAATACATATTTCATTAACATTTCGAAAATCTTTCACTTCACCATACAAATAAGATGACCTCTTCACGAATCAATTTAATACCTGTTCCATCACGAGAGGCAGCAGCATCATCGGTGCTGTTTTGCCGTATCCTGTAGGCAGAACTGCAAAGCCGTCTCTGCCCTCCAGGATTTCTTTCATGACCTCTTTCTGTTTGTCCTTCAGACGCTAATGCAAGTCTAATTGCTGACTGACTAATTCTAAGGCTTCTTCAAACATGGTTGATAAGTGTCCGTGCATAAGATACTTGTTGTTCCAGTGAATTATAGATTTACCTCAACCTTATTCTGATTAATTTGCCGCTAGGCCTAACTAACTCTGAACAGAAACATGACCCTAACAAAATGCAGGAATGAACTGTAGTGCCTTTGACCGAAATACATGCCGTGACGCACGTTCTGCGCTGTCCAATGAATACGATATGGACGAACTGGATCTGCATGCTCGGGCATGCCTGGGGTGTGGTGAGGGATGTCTTGCTGATACCGAACTTTCTAGTTTGCATATCCCACGAGTATTTGCGGGAGTGCAGGTTTCGCGCATGCGCAGTGCGACCGGAACATGTATGGTGGCGGGCCAAAAGTTTTCAAGAATAAACAAAGAAATGTCAAATAAATAATTCGATAGTTTCCGCGCTTTAGCGTCCAATTGTTCTGAGGGCGTGTACCCGCACAACAACTGAACAAAACTGTGCAATTTGGAAACGATCTGTCGGTTATTGATGTATTTATGGCAGATTGAAATGTAGATGACCGCTCATCCCAGGGGAAACTCGCTCAGGACGCGACCCCATACTTTAGTAGCTTGGGTCGTATCGTGGCAACACTTGACAGTCCGCAGGTTTCATGTCAAACAAAACGTCATTGGAATTTCGGTTTCGTTGCTCACAGACAAATGCCCAAAACAATGAAAATACTTTAGTTCTGGTGCCTATTTATGTGCGTACAGTGCAGTTTATGTATTTTCGAACTACATGCTGCAAAAATGCATAGTATGATCGCAAAAATCAAATACTAGTTTGTGGCCTCATGCCAGAATGATGAAAATAGTTGACATTGATTTCAAAGAATAGTGGCAATAAACGTGACACGTTAATAGTTATTTTAGGCGGTGTACTCATACATGCTGAAACGCACAATGTGCGTTATATGGTGTGATTGACTTCGGCGTTTTCCAACTAGTGGCCTATGACTTTGGTCATCAATTGATATTGTACTCTGCTCACCAAAGGATGATGTCCGGATATGCTAGCAATTTTTTTCCACAGAAAACTTTTTCAATAGTCAAATACGATTTGTATATGTGTGTTGAACCCATTCGCAAAGTCTATTGTCCTGTGGGTGTTCGTCGGCGATGACGAGCTAAAAAAGAGCCAAGTTAAACAACATAATTAGACGGCAATGGAATTAAACCTCCAACCTCAATATCTATTCATTAATCTACTTTAAATTCATTAAGTATCAAACTAACATTATGATAGTTTATTCCGCATGTCCATTTGTCAATGTTGGTGTTGAATGTGTTATTATTTAGGAAATTTTGCCACTTATACATACAATGAGATAAATTATTTCCAACAAATATGTACATATACCGTTATGCTGAATACAAATCTTATTCAGAATCACTTCACCCAAGTTCCGTTCTAGATACATGTAGTCACTTAAATTTTTGCACAACCACAGAGCACGAACATATCCTTTGAAGGAAACAATGGCCTGAATAAAATTGGACCGGAATGTCTGACAGCCGGACCGAAATGCTTTGAAAAAGAAAAAAAAAACAAGCGAGTGGTGGACGGCGATATATTATGTGAACCAGACAAGTACCGTACATAAAGTAATGTTCTTTATGATATATCGCCGGACTCACAGCGTTGTTCTGTAGGGGCCGGTCATTATTTACTGGGTGGGGGGGTTGGATGGATTTTCCGAGAAATGAGTTTTCAAAGTTTGACCCCCCCACCGATATCGAAAATCAATCTATGACCCCCCCACCAAGATCCACAATAAAAGTGTGACCCCCCCAATCCCCATGTATGAATATAAGGCTATGCTTCACAATTGATGACAATTATAACGCACCAGTATCATACGATACTTGAATGCTTTTTACGCTTTATTTACATTTCTATTGAAACAATTGTAACTTGTCGCAAATTTATGATACTATAAGGTCAGTGAATATTATGATTTGTGCTCTTCGTGTATCCACCATTCCTTCGATTCAAGTGTGAATGCCATTACAACAATTATTACTTGTATGCATACTATATATGGGCACTTAATTATGATAGGTGTTTGAGGGCAGAACCAGACTCCACCCCCAACCTCCCCCCCCCCCCCCCCAACCCCCAACCCCGACATCCATATCCAGGATCACTTTCCTCTGAATACTAGCATTTTCTTTTTCACTACACAGGCCATCGTTTCTGAGCCCACTTGAAACACTCGATACCTCATGTACCTAGGTCAAAGATCATTCAGTTGATTCCTTGACTCCGAATTTTTTGATGGAATGGAAAATATGTATGAAAACCCTCAAGGTCTGACTGGACACCATAGCGAACTCTACAGGACTCTTCCACATATCATTGATACAGGGCTCTTCCACATATCATTGATGGAGAGGGGAGAATTGGTGAATCAGGTTTTGAATCAGGTCTGTGTTGGCTCCATGATGGGCTCATAATGTTCTGTCACCATCCAAATCATGTGAGTCAGATTCACTACTCGGGTCATCCGGGGCGATCCAGGACTATTTTGCCATTCTGTGTGGAAAGGTCAATGTCTTTTACATGGTGGTTTGTGATAGTCCTGAGGTCTTCAGGGAATATCCTCAGTGGGGTCATGTGTTGACAAAAATTTGAGTAGAAAACCGGTCTGTGGTTCTGACATGCTGGTTCGGGTTCATCGTAAGGGATGATATGTTGTTCAGGGTGGTATGGATTGATTGATCCGTGGTTTGTTTGTGACAGGACCCTGCTGATCTGGGTTCGTCCTTGCTGGCACCGTGTTCAGCTGTACTGTGCTGCTCCGTTAGGTCCAAAGTTGATTCTTGGTGACAATGTTTCAATCTGAGTGATGAGCATTGATCAATGCACATCAGGGCTCAGAATTGCCAATTGTGGGTAGCCATAGGCCCATAACATTTCAGATTTGCTCCCAGGCAATAGAGCTCTCGAGCCAATTGGCTGATGAAAATCTGTAAAGTAATATTGAAATATGCTTCTAGAAGCCAATTGGCTCCTAAAAATTGTTGAATAGAAGCGAAATAGGAGCCTTTGTCTCCTGGATAAAATTATAAATTTTGAGCCCTGATGCACATGGATTGCGGCATCTCTCCATGTTGGTGTTCCTGAATGGTCCTCTGCGGGATCCGGTTTCAGTGAGATAATGGTTTTACTGAAAATGTTATGAAATTCCATCGCATACTCCAATCAGTCCATGTACTGATATTGAGTAGATTGTTTCCACCTAACTATTTAACTATTTTACTATTCAGATTTTCTCAAAATAACTCAATTTCAAACTCCGACCCCCCCCCCCCCCAGTCCCATCGAAAATAAAAGTATGACCCCCCAATAATGTTGAAAATGAAAGTGTGACCCCCCCAGTTTTTACCCAACCCCCCACCTGATAAATAATGACCGGCCCCGTAATTGCATGGGAAAATACAACGAGTAGGTAAATTATGTCACTGCTAGCGTCTCGATGTATTCGTTGGCTTGATGTGTTTTAGGACACCAGTTGTGTGTTCGCAGTTTTTCATAGTGAATTTGTCAGAGGCAGAGACTGTATGAAATAGGCAGAGACTGGAGGGTTTCTGAATAAAAATTACTCCAAGGGCTTGAAACGTTAACGGAGAAATGTGCAGTGTTTAACTGTGCAACTGTTTCTAATATCATCAAAAACTGCTGCAATGAAATTTGAAGGTGATTGAAGGTCAAATGCAAGGTCCTAGTTGTTGGTGGCAATAGGTTGATACTTACATCATAAATAGCTACAAGAAGGCAAAACTGAAGGTGCATCGAAATGAAAATGATCAAAGAACTCAAATGATATTGATTTAATAGTTTATTTTCATCAAATAATCAATCAACATGGTAAATTATGAATGAGCAAACAATTTATTTGAGTGAAATAGCTAATCATCAGTGCTTTGTATATTAAATGACTTAACTCCTAATAGAAAGTGAATCAAGTACAAAATATGCGTGTCAAGGTAAGAGTGGATGTGTATATTTTGAAGGGGTATCTTACATACATGCAGTTATATACCTTCTATGCAGGAAATATTCACACGTGCATGAATAAAATATATGGTACATGTTCATGTTTCTCATAAAACATATATATTTAAGCAAGGAGAGTATAGTAGAGTTTGTATATTCTAACCAAGAAACCCACAGATGCAAAAGATGCAAAGCTTCATTTTAACAGGTGTGCTAATACGTTCATATAATGCAGTATACTAGTGAAAATTTGCATATTTCATGCATGTGTAAATTGTCATGCCTGAGAGAAAATCAGTTTGAAGGGACACATTTAGTTGTTTTCTGTCTGTGTAATCTGATACATGAGGCCCTCACCCTGCCTATTTTTTGGTAACAACACCCTGTTAACAAGGCAAGACGCACCTTTTCCACATAAACAACTCACATTCTCACGACCGTGGCATTATATACTGACCCCCCAAAAAACGCAATTTGGAAATTGGCCTATACTTTTTTTTGCATCATTGTATATAATATTTCAAAATATCCGAGCCTTCTGACTGCCCATATAGTGCAAAGGAATAGTCGCGACAATTTTATTGCTCCGTTGGCGACAAATTACGACGCGACAAAAGTTACGTAGATGGTCGTCTTTGAACAAAATATGCGTGTCAAGGTAAGAGTGGATGTGTACATTTTGAAAGGGTATCGTACATACATGCAGTTATATACCTTCTATGCAGGAAATATTCCACACGTGCATGAATAAAATATATGGTACATGTTTCTCATAACACATATATATTTAAGCAAGGAGAGTATAGTAGAGTTTGTATATTCTAACCAAGAAACCCACAGATGCAAAAGATGCAAAGCTTCATTTTAACAGGTGTGCTAATACATTCATATAATGCAGTATACTAGTGAAAATTTGCATATTTCATGCATGTGTAAATTGTCATGCCTGAGAGAAAATCAGTTTGAAGTGACACATTTAGTTGTTTTCTGTCTGTGTA
The DNA here is from genome assembly GCA_949152475.1 of Terebella lapidaria. Taxonomy (NCBI): domain Eukaryota; kingdom Metazoa; phylum Annelida; class Polychaeta; order Terebellida; family Terebellidae; genus Terebella; species Terebella lapidaria. The sequence continues at coordinate 20,117,814 of OX424564.1, read as the reverse complement.
ATCTGATACATGAGGCCCTCACCCTGCCTATTTTTTTGTAACAACACCCTGTTAACAAGGCAAGACGCACCTTTTCCACACAAACAACTCACATTCTCACGACCGTGGCATTATATACTGACCCCCCAAAAAACGCAATTTGGAAATTGGGCTATACTTTTTTTTGCATCATTGTATATGGTATTTCAAAATATCCGAGTCTTCTGGCTGCCCATATAATGCAAAAGAATAGTCGCGACAAATTTATTGCTCTGTTGGCGACAAATTACGACGCGACAAAAGTTACGTAGATGGTTGTCTTTGAGCATCTGCACTACTCAGCCACTCCCAGTTATGGTGTGATCTTTCAGTATTCACTGGGGTATATAAAAGGCATGCAAAACCACAGTGGCTCGTCACCATTGGGTTGCGTAATGTAAATATATAGACACGTCAAGTGGGGACACAAAAAATGACATTTTTTTAAAAACGATTTGCAAGCAGGATTCACCCATGCAACAGTACATTATTGCAATAGGAAACAGTCAAAAGCCTTACCAGCGTGTGACAAATGCATGGAACACCAATATTTCACCACTTTCCTTTGCTTGCTTGCGATATTTCCCTCGTACCGGACATGACACTAAACTACGGAACCAAATTTCAAAACCCGGAACTAGCTTCTGAAAGCCGACCTACGATTGAAGTACGTTGGTACGTTAGACATACATATGACCATTACTGTATGTGTATGTTACATATGACCATTACTGTATGTGTTGATATTCAGTAACTTCTTGCAATCGATTTCGAATCATAGGGCCATTGGTGATTGGATAATGCTGTGGGCCTAATTACACTTCAGTGTTGTACTGTTGTATTTTTTGGCGTATCAATTAGGTATATATTACACACACACACACACACACACATTATACTGTATATCTTCTGTATTTGTTTATGCTGTTTCTGTAATTTTCTAACTGCCATTTTTGCGGTAAATATGGAACAGATTTTATCCTGGGTGTCGCCATGTATTCTACAATCTGTGCTTTTACATGTCGTAGTGTCTTTTATTTATCATGTTTTTTATACATTGTAAAATATATATGTGTACTGGATAATTGAAACGAAGAAACATGAAATGATACCAATCATGTTCTGAAAGTGTTCGTTCATAATATGACATAACTCAAACAGTTATTTTTCCAAGTACAAACGGTTAAAAATAAAAAAAAAATATTTTGTATTGTATTGTATACATAAGTAATTATGTATAGTTTCAATACAAACATTTCGGCCATAGTTTTAGTTTGATTATGGGATAATATTTCAATTGTTGAGAACTGGTACATCCTAGCCCTATGAACCCACGCGTGTAACCAACTTTAAAAATGCAATATTTATGTGCGCAAATAGAATTAATGGTAATGCATGTACGCAGCATTTCAGCCAAATTAACATGGTATTTTACACTGTAAATATAAAAATTAGACACAGTATAATATAAGATTTGGCTGTTGTACATCATTGGTCTATAATAGAGTTTTTTACTCACAATGCACCGCAATATATCTGGCATATATTGCGGGTAATTACAATTCTTTTTGCAATATGTTGATGTTTATATGTATGTACTATTGAAATTATGTCCCCAGTGGAGGTGATAAATGAATATATGATAAACCTTTGTTTGAGCGTCAGAAGATACATTGCAAACATATGGGTTTCAAAATAAAGGGTTTGAAAACAGCGCCAAGCTGACATATCTGCTATGTGAATTAAAGTAGTACGCGCCACAAGAAAGCGGCACCTATCGAGTATTGATTGATTTCGTTAGCACGGCTGGTCTTTACAGCGTGCTTATAGGAGCGGTCCTCGTGTGTTTTACCAATCAACGCCCCAGGTGCCAATCGATATGCCCAAATATGGCACAACGCCACAATTGGGTTTTCCATAAGCGATCACTTTAGCCGTGTTTCACTTTTGATGCATGGATTCTATATGAAATGCGCGCATATAGCATACTGAGAAAGTGCGCATATGATTCGAATAAAGCCGAGTGCCGTATCAAAAGCGGATGCCTGTTTTTTTCTTGCAGAATAATCATGTGGGCCTACGTTTTGCGCAACATGTTATCTACAGTCATAATTCGCCATAATTCCACAATGACATTATCCATGCAGTTCACTGCCCTTCACAATAAGAACGCGCACTAATTACATTAATCTCCAAAAAGTAGCGAATATAGAAATTTTATTCTACATACACCAACAACAAAATCAAAGGAACATACATTGGACACCAGAGGAGACCATGGTGACCATGAAAGATACATATAATTACAGAACATAGATACCATTACAAACGATAAACCAAAATAAATGAAAACATGCAAAACGAGAAAAACTAGCGGCAGTTTAAACATGCGATTTACATATTAATAAATTTGGTAGTCTAGGGATAGATATAGGTGGATCTAAAATAGTTTTAGATAAAATATAAATATAAGGGATTCGTCTGTAAGAGAATGTTCTGGAAAAAAATTGCTGAACAAATTATTTCAATCGTCCATGGGTTTTGATACGATTTTGATCTGATATATATTCGACCGGTATGTACCCACTTTCGCGATATGCGCGGGTGCATACGCGCAAGTAACACTGCATGTATGGTGGAAATACATCAATGAGCCCTTACTAGCATGTATCAGTGTCATGGACCGATCCTGAGCATAACACGATGTCCACACGGACCACCCCCGTCCACACAGGACATGAGTTATTGAGTGCCTCAGACACAACATGGACATTCCCATACAACCCATAACTGTAAAATAGCACTGTGCCATCCCAGATGAACCCGGCAACAGTGGCGTCACTAGGGGTGGGCACAGGGGGCACGTGCCCCCGATCTTTTCATGTGTGCCCCGGATCAATTTTGAGCAAAAAAAAAAAGTCTTGTATAAAGCTTGTATAAATCAATACAATTGTGCTGACCCAACTAGATCTACTGGTATTTCTGAGGCCAATATGTTGGGAGCAAAATTATCAAAACCTGCGAGTCATTTTGACATGTTAGGGATGTCTAGATGTGCTTTAATTGGTTGTTCGAGAGTGCAAAATAATAAAAAAAACAATCCGGAGGGCTTACGGCGCCCCCCGAACCCCCAGACCGGTTTAGCTACGCTCGCACCCACGCCTCCAAAATAACTGTGCCCCCAATGTTTCATTTCCTAGTGACGCCCCTGCCCGGCAAATGTCATTCCAAAACCTTTGTACGTGACTGTGTACTGAACCTTAACCAGTCCATTCAGGAACATCATTTACAACCACGTATCATCAAATCACCTCGGAACAATCGCGGACCTATATCAGTTACATCGAGTCATCAGTTACATTCCTGGACTGTCATGCCGGAAAAGTATCGGACAGAACCCCCTTATACCCCCGTCACACTGAGCTTGGGTTCTTACTGCGTTCTGACGGCGATCAAAGACCCGATAGGGACGCCATAGGCGGCGTGAGGTCGTAGTGAGAATGCATAAAGTCGCCATGGGGACCCATAGAATGCTGAAGGTCGCAGAGCAGAACGCAGAGCTAGCGATTGCCACAACTTTGAGCATTTTTCAAATGAGTTTTCCGTCAAACCGGACTGGCGTTCTTACTGCGTTCCTACCGCGACCCATGACGCGATCAGGGCACCATAGACACCCGGAAGTCGTGCTGAGAATTTAGGAAGTCGCCGTGGGGACGCACAGGATATCTAAGGTCGCAGAGAGATGGCGACTACTTTAAACATGTTAAAAGTAAATGCCAAGGCTCGGCGTCCTGGACCTCATTTTCAGGACGTAGTGAGGTCGTCATTGGTAGCTGTGTTTGCCATAGAAACGTGGTAGGAACTCGCAGTACGCCCTATTGTCGTCGTAGAGTCGCCATGAACATGGTAAGAACGTGAACTCATGATTGCACTCACATAATTCCGGGTTAACCGGAAATCGTCATGTGGACGTCGTGCTGACTCAGTAGACAGTTCAGAGACGCAGTAAGGTCGTGGTGCTATGGGGATGCCGTGGAGACGCCATGGGGACATTTGACGTCATCTAAACGAAAATGTCGCAGACCACAGGACCCTGATATGACGGGTAACTGAAAAACTATTTGGGTTTTCGCGGCGACCCTCGGCGTCCTTCAAACTTTGACAGTTTAGGACACTGTAAAGACACAAGCTAGGTGTGACGGGGTAGACGTATTTTACGTCATGGCGTCAATTCCTTTCCCCAAATCTGGACGAAACTTGGAATGATAATGGCAGCATCTACCATCGTACCACATTTCAGAATGATTGATTTAGGGATTGAGCCTGCTTTCGAGGGCATTGCAGTCCTACAAACAATCGAGGGGAAAATGACAACGTCAATAGCCCGACGGAGCGAAGCGACGGAGGGCTTTTGACATAGTCATTTTACCCGAGATTGTTTGTAGGACTGCAATGCCCGAGAACGCAGGATTAATCCCTATTATGACATAAACCACTCCTATATACAACCGATTTTGGGCAGAAATACCCATAGAAGAACTAAAAATCGTTGAATTCTCCGCTACGATCAGCATGACCGCCCCAGAGCTGGACCGCTGGCCAGAAAACGTAATAACGTAAAATTATTGATCGACCGTCAAGATGCAGCTGTTCCATTTGACTCCCCCTGCCGCCTGGCAATGCAGCATTGAGGGATCGCCTTTCATCATGTGGATATTTACAGTCGAAATTCAGCAAAAATACGAGCTGTCATGCGGTTCTGTATACACCAAGAGGAAATAGAGTGTATGGACATGTTCAAAGTGTTTTAGTTCCACTGGAAATCGGAGGGATCATGTATATTTTGCGTGACATTTGTTGCATGCGTGTGCACACCGTTCCGCGGCATTTGGAAAGATGTCGGGTCCGCGCCAACACTGGCCGATGGCGATGGCCGGTATGATGCTCGAACTTCGAAGACGGCTAAAAAGTTTCAAAAACTGGGCTTCTACAGATGATAAACACATATGAGGTTAGTATTCTTGAGAAGACATTATATAGATTTTATTCTTCGATTAGTGTATATGAAACAGAGATTATTTTGTTCGTCTGGCGCCGCAAATTATATACATTTCCGCATGCATGTCGAATCGTACACCTACGTCGCCATGATATTTATGGATCGATTTTCTCTTTCTAGGTCAGCGCGCGGATCTCCAGGCGGATCTGCTTGCAACATGGACCCGAGCTACGACTTCCTCGTCGTCTTGGGAGTCCCAACAATTGTTGTTGTAGACATCTACGGCACATCCAAGTAATCCTGCCTCAGGAAGTCCAGTTATAAATCTTCATCCGCAATTCAGACATTTCAGGACAAGATCATCAGCGCTGGCAGCATGACAAGTGATCAGCCTGCTTGCTCCATACCTTGACTTGGCCCGTTGACAATCGGCACGGGAATCACCAATGTTTTGTGACAGTGTACAGTACATGCAGTACGGACTCCTTGCAAATATATAACACAAGGTTAAAAACGCATGTCTAGCCAAAATCTCAGGATGGAAAAGTACATAGTGACTGTTGTGTCATGTGTGTCACAGTGATTTTGCTTACTTGTTCACTGCAAAACTGTATAAAACCCTTAATTTTTTAAAATAAATTATATTTTTAATGATTCTCAATCATTCTGCCCAGTCTATACTATATAGATCTACTTACATTGAAAAAATATTTGAAATATTCTGTTTTCAGTATGGTTTACAAAATATTCTGGATTTAGGAGGGAGGTAAACGGAACGGCGTAAACAAATCCAGGAGGGCTTTCGATGGGATCGAAAAGCCCTAGGGCTTTCGATCAAATCGAATGCCCGGTTGAATGTATATCAATGCTAGAATGCTTACAAGGCATTGGTTGTCTGACAAAGTCTATCCTCATCAAACTACTGTGTATAAGCAGAGATTGACCATGTATGTTATAATTCTATACTAAGTATTTGAGGGTGGTTTTTTCCCTTCAAAATGATGTATTACTGACGCCGATAAAATTAATGACTGTTGGGTAATACTGTACAGAAGTGCGATATCGTTTTCACCCCAAATCGTAGATTCCAGCCAGTAAGAATGGCAATTAGCGCAACAATTCGGACTGTGATCCCATATTTCTTTGGTTTTATTTGTAAGGGTAGTTTTTCCCCTTAAAATGGTGTATTACTCACCCCGACAAAATTGATGATTGTTGGGTAATACTGTACAGAAATGCGATATATATACTCGTTTTCCCCCTGAATCGTAGGTCCCGGTAAATAAAAATGCCAATTAGCGCAACAATTCAGACCGTGAACCCATATTTTCTTGGTGTTATATGTAAGGGTAATTTTTCTCTTCAAAATGATGTATCACTCATCCTTATAAAACTGGTCGTTGTTGGGTGATACTGTACAGAAGTGCGATATATACTTGTACTTCCCCTAAATCATAGATTCCGGCAATTAAAATGGCAATTAGCGCAATAATTCGGGCGGTGACCCCATATTTTTTTGGTTTTATATGTAAGGGTGGTTTTTTTCCCTTCCAAATGCAGTATTACTCATGCCGATAAAATTGATAACTGTCGGTAATACTGTACAGAAGTGCGATATATTCTCGTTTTTCCCCTAAATCGTAGATTTTGGCAAGTAAAAATGGCAATTAGCGCAACAATTCGGACGGTGACCCAATATTGTTTTGGTTTTATATGTAGGGGTAGTTTTCTACCTTCAAAATGATGTATTACTCATGCCGATAAAATTGATAACTGTTCGGTAATACTGTATAGAAGTGGGATATATTCTCGTTTTTCCCCTAAATCGTAGATTTCTGCAAGTGAAAATGGCAAGTAGCGCAACAATTCGGACGGTTACCCAATATTTTTTTGGTTTTATATGTAAGGGTAGTTTTCTACCTTCAAAATGATGTATTACTCATGGCGATAAAATTGATAACTGTTCGGTTATTCTGTACAGAAGTGCGATATATTTTCGCTTTTCCCGTAAATCGTAGATTTCTGCAAGTAAAAATGGCAATTAGCGCAACAATTCGGACGGTGACCCAAAATTTTTTTGGTTTTATATGTAAGGGTAGTTTTCTACCTTCAAAATGATGTATTACTTATGTCGATAAAATTGACGATTGTCCGGTAATACTGTATATAAGTGCGATGTACTTGTATTTTCCCTATACTCTCCATTATAAAACGGTACTCAAGGTTCGCAGCCTAAATTGTTCCATAACGGAAAAAAACGCACGGTGACCTATACTTTTCTCGGCAGTTTTGTGCTCAAATATACCAAATGTTGACATTTGATTAATTGTTTTGAGCAAATAAACCCTTTTGCTCTTTGGAGCGAGCCACCTTAAAGCATACGAGATACGTGTTTTGCGCTGATACGGGTTTTTGGTAGTGCATATATCAAGCCACATGTGAGAAAATTGTTCGATCCACTGTCACGTCACGTCTTGATTACCACAACGGCCTCTTGGCCGGTGCACCTGAGAACACCACACGGCGACTCCAAATGGTCCAAAACAATGCGACACGCTTGATCACTGGCACTCGGAGACGTGACCACATATCGCCGGTGTTGAAGGAACTACATTGGCTGCCTGTTCGCCAGCGCATTGCTTTCAAGGTTCTCACACACGTGCAGAATGTCATTCATGACCCATCTGCCCCATCATATCTGGCCCAGATGTTCACCAAGTATCAGCCCGGCAGAAGCCTTCGCCCATCGGGTGACCCATTCAAACTGTGTGTCCAAAAAAAAACGTCGAGAAAATATGGAGAAAATTCCTTCAATGTGGAGGAACTCACTCCCGCTCAGCCTGAGATCACCCATGTCCACGCCCACCTTCAAGAAACAACTGAAAACTACCATGTTCAAAAATGCATTTTCTACCTCAAATACTGTAAATGTCTAGTCTGTTTTTAGTATACTGTCTAGTCATGTAAATTGTGTAACTTGTTGTTCTTAAAGTGATATTGGCAGTAAGTTATGGATTTTTTCCATAACTTTCTGATTGAACGAAGAAAACATAACATTCATATATCTGCACTTGTATGCTCAAACAGATGCCCCTTTTTAATCGATTTCGTTGCGAGTTTCTGGTTGATATATTTTGAGTTTGTTTACAATAACGCCATTCTCGGTGCTTTGTACCCCTTGATGCAGTGCGATTCCAGCTTGCTCGTGTATGTTCGAGCCAGTCGAGCTTGAAATAGGTCAAGTCAGAGGTAACTCTGAGTGGCGCACAAAACAAAAGAAAATCGGCTGCTAGTACTGCCATATGCTTGATTTATCCATCTGATCAAGCATAGTTTGTTTTGTAACCTATTTTTCTGAGACCACAGGCATAAATGTAATTGATTCAGAAAAAATAGTTTTCCTGCCAACATCACTTTAACCTCGTATTCTGTTTTTATTGTACCATCTATTTTTGTCTATTCCTGTACTGCGCATAGAAACGCATGTATTTTTGCGCATTATAAATTAATAAATTATTATTATTATTATCATATACTGCTAATCATGTTACCGGGTCATGAACATATATATTTCCATATTTTACACGGCACCCAATGCACAACTTCAGAACGGGGCGAATATAATGTTTGTCGTGATTGGTTGATGGCTGTTCGTGACCTATCATTTGATCTTCTATGACATTGACTCGGCGGGAAAATAAGAATGTGGGACGAGATAGTTTATGATTACAAAAACGGACACAACCTAATAATTTAGGGTTCGGCTGGGACCGGTAAAACCACGTTACTCAACCACTTAGCTAGGTGGTTAAGTAAAGGTGGTTAAGTTAACTCAGTAGCCTTTTGGCTTGTGATTAGGTACTTATGTACTTGTCATATATCTATTCTATGGGGTTTGTTTCGGATTCTCTAAATTGTTTTCATAGGTTGTTGGGCAGTTGTATACCAATTCCATCAGGTGTACAGTAGAAACAACTACATTCACCACACGGTCTGCCCCTGATGACGCCAGTGTGTCTTTTGATGAAGCAATAGGTCGGGCTTTGTTCCTATTGCAAAATGTTGTATTTTATGTTTGTTATTGGAATCATCAAAATTTGGATGGATTGGTGGTAATAGATTGATACTTACATTCATACCACTGAGCCGGTGTCACTGCTGGTGGACGTTACGTCTGTCCCCGAGGATACCATCAACTCAGTAGCCTTTTGGCTTGTGATTAGGTACTTATGTACTTGTCATATGTCTATTCCATGGGGTTTGTTTCGGATTCTCTAAATTGTTTTCATAGGTTGTTGGGCAGCTGTATACTAATTCCATCAGGTGTACAGTAGAAACAACTACATTTACCACACTGTCTGCCCCTGATGACGCCAGTGTGTCTTTTGATAAAGCAATTGGTCGGGCTTTGTTTCTATTGCAAAATGTTGTATTTTATGTTTGTTTAAATGGAATCATCAATATTTGGATGGATTGGTGGTAATAGATTGATACTTACATTACTACCAAAGAAGAATGTGGGTTTAAGATGGTGAAACCCTGCCGATTGTTGGCAGTAAACTTCACGACTTTAGTACCGCATACAAAATATGAGCATTTGTCACAAAACTTCTGGTAGTCCGAAGTGACTTTTTGCAGTTGGAGTGAATAGAGGAGTCATTTTCTTGTTTTAGAAAAATACAATCTTCAACCTGAAACGTCTGGATCATTCCGGATCATAACGATAAAGTTGGTACATCCGTTCTCAATATCAACCACGTAATCTTTAGAATACATCGACTTTTTACATAGTGGAGCAGTCAGTGTCTATGAGCCGAGAATTACTTTTTGAATTTACCGCCTACATTTGTCACAAAATGCCCGACTGTCTTTGACACATTTACGAAGTGCGCCATTTTCAAAATATCGCGTGGATTTGGACAACACACAGACTTGAAATATCATCTATTATTTTGATGATTTTCAAAGAATAGCTGACTTATAGCTGGTACAGCTGGTACATCGTAGACTCCATAACGAGCTATCCAAAGACATGTGACATTGCGTTTTCCCCCGTAAAATTGAGTCTGAACATCGGCTACTTTCAACGTCAGGTGCCACGAAATCGTGTTTACATATTTCCCAGGTCAAAGTTTAATGTATCCTTACGCGAGACTTATCTTTGGTCATGTCGATTCTGGTAATCTGTCTAATCCATTGATCACACCAAATAATCCACTTTCTGAATATTGAACGGGACTACGGCAGGAAATGTTCGCAGTACGACACATTACATGTGTTTTGTAATATCAATTGGTAGCGGTCATCCTCGGAATATTTCCTTCGGTTGTGAAGACCATATTTTGCGACTATGAGATTCGGTAGCTTCGTCTCCAAATGTTTTCCCGCGAGGCACCAACAGTCCCATGTGTTATGCATGTATATCGGCATATGACGGAGGTAATCCCAGAATTATGTACATAATCGAAGACATATTAGTTCATAGACAAAGAATTGTTGTAGATCGGGGAATGACAAACACTGAAAACCATGTTTCCAGACGATAACGGACATATCGCTCACCACGTGAGTTTGTATTCGCTCCGGTGAGAAAGCCGTTGAAATCCGTGCACGGAGTTTTGAGTTCAATGTGAAGAGCAATACTCACTAGCTGCTACAAGTCCAGTCTCGGTCAGTGATCGCATGCAACCACACGGAAAATCGTCGAGCACATGTCCTGGGACGGATTGTTAACCCTCTTTCGACCCTTCTTACACATTGGGAGTTCATTTTCACAAATAGGTAATATAATATTATATTTGTTCAGGTACGTACATGTAATTTAAGCATTCTGTATATTGGAGCCCCGTCTCTATCAACACTGATCAAGTATCTATGAGTACCTATTCCATAAGTTCGTGGTTAAATACATTTCGATAACAAAATGAAACTGTATGTAGATGTATATCTATATATAGTGCATGATTTGGGGAGTGTCCCATTGTTCTCAAGGGCTATTATCCATGTTAGGAACTCTGCCTGGAGGTTAATAAATAAAATATTAACCTCCCGAGAGGTTGGACTATGTGCATAGTAGCCATAACAACAGAATGCTCTCTGGAGTTGAATGTCGCCATGTAAATATCTGAGTTGAGCCGAAGCCGTGAGTTGCATGTTAGCCTACTGTTGATTTTGGTTCCACTTGACCGCATTTTGAAAACAGGGTTTTGCAATACATTTAATCGGCATCATATACAAGGGGTTATGTATTCACTGTAATTTTCATTCAAGTATTTTCAGTTATTGTGTCCATTCAAGTGTGACCACTTATGTGCATGCCTGGTCGAACTGTAGCGTTGTGGGTCGTAATGGCCAGGGGGTGAAATCATGCACTATATAGGATAGTGACCACGGTTTCGTGATTCGCACAGTTAGTAACCGCCCCTCGCGCTTCGCGCTCCTGGGAGGTTACTAACTGGGCGAATCACTCAACCTGGGTCACTATCCCATACGTATGTCAAAAAATTTAAATCAGGTGCCCTGATTGGCACAAGTATATAAGGTTATTATCAATAAGCAGCTATATGAGTTATTCATATCACCAACATATATATATTTCTCTAAATCAAGAAGTTTACTTGATTATAATATTCCAATGATCAATTCAAGGCAATGTGATTGGTATCAGCCGATGTCTTCTAAACGCTGGTATGCTGGTACAAGCATTGCAAGGTGCATGAACTCAACAATACTGCTCATTTCGTGTATGCCTCAATAAGCCTCACAATGTTTGTACCAGTATACCAGCGTACCAGCGTTTAGAAGACATCGGGTATCAGCAACAGAATAGAGTGCCATGTGACAAATCCATCATCTCATATTTTTCTGACTCCAGATGACTCCAGAATGTTGCTGACAACTCCACACCACTTTCCTGACAGCTCAGCCAGAAGACAACACAACCAGAAGCTCCATAAATCCTGGTTCAAGTCTCAATCAGAAGACAGGCAATAGCAGCTCTGCTACAGCTCCACACCACTTGACTGATCCCCCAATGACAGGCACCCAGGAGCAATCATTCAGTTGGCCAATAATATGGATGTCAAAGCATAACAACAACTTGTGTTTTGAAGTTTGCACCAATATATACATGTATATTAAATCAATATATATATAAATTCAAATTAAGTGCATGTTGGATCTGTAATTCTGAAACACCTGTAGAGAATTGCACACCACCATTTTGGGTATTGTAATGTCACTATAAGGCAATTGGATATCTTATACAACAGCAATTTGGGGATTCAATGGCCAATTAATAATATTTTTATATTTTAATGGATAAAGTGGAAAACACATTGTATGTATCAAAAATTTGTTATTGATACACATGTGTAGGTCAGAAATACATTATGAAGATTTGAATGGCAGTGTATCAAGTGGCCATGTGCAATATTGTTTGCCAATTATGATAAATTCATAATCTTTTTGATTGGTATTATATTTGATTTATTTTGTTCTTGTTTACCTTCCATGTACAAACTTTGTAAGATAAACATATGGATAAGGAGTATACTACCAAATACACTATTTATTCATGACATTTCTTGTCTTGTATGTTTGATATCATACCTGTGATCCATGTATGTCAAAAGATGAATTGTACTAATAAAATGCTACCACTGTGTGAATTTCACATCAATTATGTTGACACAACCCATGTGCAATAATGATACTTTAATGTCACATGTAATCATGATGACAATTAATCAAAAGCCTGGTGATATCTACATTTACATGTTATTGGGATCAGGATGTATCCTGTATCTAGCTTGGGGTTTGTGTTCTTTGTATGCATAGACCGAGCATTATGCACAGTAGGGTCAGTGAAGACATACATGTACTGTTAGTTATTCGATGAACACAGAGTGTTATGAATTATGCCAAATGCAAGAAGATGTTACTTCCCCAGAAGTTTTAAACTTATAACTGTCACTTTGGAAATACGGGTTATTATTTGCATTGATCAGGTGAATAGAGTAGTGTCATGGCCCAAAGCACACAGAAGCCCTAGCATGTAGCAGTCTACATGTAAAGGCCAGTGTGAATTGTGCACAGTGGAGCATATGATATTGAAGTCTCCCTCTCACATTTGGCAGTGTCTTGAAGGGTTAAAAAATAGTGCCTGTGCTGGCCACTTGGGAAAATTTTTTAGTTGTCCATAAATGACTGAACTTCAAAAATCATTTGTGATGCAATGGATTTGAATTTCAAAAAAATATTTCTCGGCTCATAAACTAGCATATGTAGTAATGCTCAGAAAAATACTAGGAACATTCGTAATCGACTTTTTTTCCACAAGAACGGATGTCCCGAAATTTTGGTAGTCAATTTCACCAATTTTAACATAAGATGCATAATAACTGCGCGTAAAATGCTTTAAATTAGTTATTAACATGATAATATAACATTTATGTGAAATATGTGTTCATTTCTTCAAGAAAAAACATTTTCAAAAATATTCAGTGCACATCACTGACTAAAATATGGCGAGGGTAACAACCCCTTAATATCCAAGTTGTTCGCACCATTGAACGTTATTGCAGTGTTTTCCGTGGTAAAGTGAGCGCGCCTCTTGCCGCGTTCGCTTTTATAATGGTTCATGTGAGCAATACACACAAACAAGTTACTAGGGAAACAGGTAAACACATCACTAGAAACATGCTCGCCTGGACGGACTATGTGCATAGTAGCCATAACAACAGAATGCTCTCTGGAATTGAATGTCGCCATGTAAATATCTGAGTTGAGCCGAAGCCGTCAGTTGCATGTTAGACTACTGTTGATCTTGGTTCCACTTGACCGCATTTTGAAAACAGAGTTTTCCAATAGATTAATCGGCATCATATACAAGGGGTTATGTATTCACTGTAATTTTCATTCAAGTATTCAGTTATTGTGTCCATTCAAGTGTGACCATTTATGTGCATGCCTGGTCGAACTGTAGCGTTATGGGTCGTAATGGCCAGGGGGTGAAATCATGCACTATATAGGATAGTGACCCAGGTTGAGTGATTCGCACAGTTAGTAACCGCCCCTCGCGCTTCGCGCTCGTGGGCGGTTACTAACTGGGCGAATCACTCAACCTGGGTCACTATCCCATACTGAATTGTTTTTTGAAAAATCAAGAATAGATGACTGCGGCAGAGACTCCTGATGTTGATATCGCCCTGCCTTCCCAGCATCCGGTTCTAGATCACATTGAGCTGACCGTTAGGGATGTGTTCGACCAAATCTCACTCCTGAATGAGTCCAAGTCCTATGGACCCGATGGGATAGGACCCAGACTTCTTAAAGTTATGGGTCCAGCTATTTCGGAATCGATTTATCATCTGTTCGGTGCTAGCTTGTCCCAATCCAAAATGCCAACTTGCTGGAAACAGGCTAATGTCATACCGATATATAAGAAGGGCGATAAATCAGATCCATCCAATTATAGACCCGTGTCAGTCTTGAATACATCTGCTAAATTGTTTGAAAAAATAATGTTCAAGCATTTATACAATCACTTGCGCGACTGTTCTGTGTTGCAGTCAGGTTTTGTAACCGGCTCGTCCACAGTTACCCAGTTGCTGGAAATTCATCACAAATTTTGTAGAAGTGTTGACAAGGGCGTGGAGGTCAGTGTTTTGTTCCTGGATACAAGTCGTGCGTTTGATTGAGTATAAAGGCCTTCTTTATAATCTGAAACGCACTGGAGTAGATGGGGCTGTACTGTTATGGATAAAGAGTTACCCTGAAAACAGACAACAAAGGGTGTGTCTCAATGGAGAGCTGTCCGACTGGGGGACTGTCACTGCAGGTGTCCGTCAAGGATCCATACTGGGACCCCTTCTGTTTTTAATTTTCATTAATGACATAACCGAAGTTGTGGCGTACACTATCCGATTGTACACTATCCGATATCCGATTGTTCGCTGATGACACATGCTTGTTCATCACTGTAGACAATCGCGATGTGGCCAAACTTTGTATGGAGAGTGATCTTCAAGCCATACATGATTGGTCTGAGAAGTGGCTTGTGGCCTTCAGTGTTCCTAAAACAAAGTCCATGATGATCTGCAACAAGCCCAACAAATATACACCCCCTTCTCTACATTACTGTCTCCTCTCACAAACACTTGGGCATAACCCTGACAAATACATTGTCATGGCATTGTAGAGACAGCTACCAAAGCGATGAAAAGACTCGATCTTTTACAGAAGTTCGAATTCAAACTGTCGCGAAAACAGCTTGAACGATTTTATTTATCATTCGTCCTTCCTATCTTGGAATATGGCATTGTGGGGTCGAGCTCCCTGTTATGAACTTGCCTAGCTGGATCGCGCCCATGTGCGTGCAATGAGAATCATAACGGGTGATACTGAACGGTCAAGTGTGCATGCTCTATTGGTTGAGCTCGGGTAGTACACCCTGTCTGAAAGGAGAAAAATCCACAGACTGAAGTGGTATTACAAGATAGTGAACGGACTGGCACCCTCATATCTTAAAAACTTCCTTCAACCAACCGCTGATGAACGTCATAACTAACACATTCGTAATAGTGATGCGTTGACCTCATATAGAGATAATCTGAAGGTCTTTGATAAATCTATTTTCCCTTCATCTTTGAGAGATTGGAACGATCTACCACCTGACGTTCGTAATGCACCCACTTTGCATTGTTTCGATCGTAAACTGAAGAGACACCTGTCTCTTCCGGTTAAAACGGATTGGTATGGCTTAGGTGATCGATTCTGTGACATTCACCATGCTAGGTTGAGAATTGGCTGTAGTATGCTGAAAGCGCATCTCCACTTCAACTTACTTGTGGAAGACAGTCCGTTGTGTACTTGTGGTCCCTCGGTTGAAGACCCAAGTCACTTCTTTGATTGTACAAAATATGCAAAACAACGCGAAGATCTGATGGCCGGACTGGAAGCGTATCAGCCTATCTCGATAAACATTTTACTACACGGAGATAGAAACCTTCCTTATGAATTTAACAGAAATACATCAAATGTAGTGCAGACGTTCACAAAGGACACCAAGTGTTTCTCGCGAAATCGAATGAACAGATTGAATCAATCAATCATCAATAGATTTCATTCTTAATTTCTACATTTATCCGCTTTGAATGTTGCCATGTAGCACAATGCAGCTTCAGTGTCCCATTAACGTTTCCTACGTTACGGGAATACAGAGATTGTATTGTTGAACAGCGTTTGACTACATGCACGATATCTGGTTCTACGTTGTATGGGAAATATGTAGGATCTCTTCAGCGGAGTTGTTCTCTATCCAACAATTGAATGCTTAATTGTAAGACAGCATCACACTAAATTGTATTCGTAGATATTCTCCACACGAATAACTCCTTAAACTTCCAATAAGTCCTACCTGTTTTTATTTACTATGTCATCTGTTTTTTCATCCTGTCATACATGCTTGACAAGCCTTTGTTTAACAAAGATTTTTTTTGTTATGATATTTTTTATTCCATGCATAGTATATATGTACAAACGTTCGAATAGTTTCTCTTAATAATTGTTCTCATATATGATTTTACATCTGCTTAACGTAGTCTGCTACAAACAGTGAGAGTTGGAATTTAAAATTCATTTCTTGAATATTATCTCTTCAAAATGACATATTTTATAGAGTAAATGATCAGCATCCTAATACTGAAAAGAAAACAGGGGGTCACCGTGCTCGTTTCTTCTACATATTCGATCGAAATCACACACATTTACCTAAAATGACATAAATTATGGCATTTTTGCACATTTTTTCGTCCATATTCACATCTTGCATCGTGTGTTCCATGCGAACCGATACGGTGATCCTCTATTTTCTTTTCAGTTTCAGGATGCTGAACAGTTACGCTATAAAATATATCATTTTGAAGCTCTAGATTATTTTGACACAGTTATTTATTTTTTAGAAAAAACTCTTTGACCACCCCCCACCCCTTCACTTTTTGGAGCGGACTACCTCAAGGTGGTCCGCTACCTTTGGATCCGGTCAGAGGAGGAAATCTAAAATTAATTGGTTTTCAGACTTTTAATGAATCCTCAATATGACACTGTGCATTCGAAAACAGAAAGTTGGGATCACATATTCTCTTTAGCGTGGAATTATGGGTAATTTCACTCCAAAAATACCACCAAAAGGGGCCATTTTTGACCATTTTCACTAAAATCAATGTTTAATAACATCTTGTGAATAGATTTCTCTGCCATTTTGTTTAATCATCAACGAACTGCTGTGTATGTTTTAGAAACAAAAAAATATGGGGGTCACCATGCTAGTTCTTTTGTTACAGGTTGTCATATATGTGGATGTCGGTGAATTTATACACATTTTCAGCAAATTTAAGTGGAAATTCCGATTTTTGCTTCATATCAATGCCTTTAGAAAAAAAAAATTAGCATGGTGACCCCCATATGTATCAAAAACATACACATCAGTTAGTTGATTAATGAACAAATTTCCAGAAAAATCTATTCACAAGCTGTAATATCTGTTGCTAACGCACTTGTACATAATACAGCGGCCTTGATACATTGTATAGGGCTTAGCCCTGCTGGCCAATGTTCACTTATTTAATAAATATATTTTAAACGAAATGTTTGTTGTGTCAAAAATAGCGCCTCCGTCGTGAGAATGAGAGTTATTTGTGTGAAAAAGGTGCATCTTGCCTTGCTGACAAGGTGATAATACTGAAAAAATGGCAGGGTGAGTGCCTTATTTACCAGATTACAAAGACAAACAACAACTAAATGTGTCACTGAATGCATTTTATGATAGACAATACATGTGTTCGTGGAATCGAGAGGGTCCTGTGGATATATGTACTATAGACATTTGATTGATCTCGAGAACATTTTACCACAAAATCATACATAAACTCTACAATCGGCTGCCTCGTAATTAGTACACATCCGGGTACAGCTCATAACTTCTATTATGGTATGCATTGCACGGAAAACTGCGAGTGATGTACGACAAAGCTTGCAGATTTTCGGTGATTTCGATGTTATATCTATATCTTCCGTACGATTTGTTTGTGCTGAACAAATGTATACATATTTAATATGTAAACGAAGCTTAGAGTCTTTTTTATTCAAATGCATTGAAATATATTTGCTATAATAAAGTTTCAACCGTAAAATCAGGGGTCGAAACCAATACACATCGATAGAAAACTTTCATTAATTACATGGCGAATGGCGGCGTGAACATCAAAATCTTTCATTGAAATCATAATGATATCGAATGAGTTTAGTAGATCATTATTTACTAAAGTAAATCATGGTTTTACTTTAGTATATAACGAAGCCACAGTGTATGTTTGTTGTAAAGGAATGTACGAGTTAGTTTTTCCACATACACAAAGCCATTTCCGCTTCAAACCAGAATATATATTAAAAGGTGCGGAATATTTTTGTATGAGTCACGGTTTGTTGAAGCTCACATTTTGTAGAAAAAGTTTCGGTAATCGATGTTTCCGTCCTCATGCGCAGGCATAGCAAGCATAACATGGCTAAATAGGTGGGTATGAGGAGTACAACAAAATTTGATGCCAGAATAACAAGCATGAACCCTATGGGGTATGAATCCTATGATAAAACATTCCACTCTCCTCCACAGAGACATGCCGATATATAACAGAGAGCACTCTTTTAGTGGTTCTGGCCACCGAAAATATATCTCTTGAGTGCATCACATAATAGTACAATATAAGGGTGCGATAACTGACGTTATTATAGACCTCTGTGAAATGTCCCCTATTTTCAATGTACAGCCATCGTGCTGATAAATTGTGTTATCGGAACATCGGAACAGGTCAAGTTATTATTGAACGGTGTAACGCATAGCAAACGGCGGTCTGTTAACATTCTATATTCATGCGCTGGTATAATTAGGTTTTTGTTTTGCGTAGTGCATGGGAATGTCCACGAATTCCCATGCTTTCAGGAAAAAAAGATGGCTTGAAAATGTCAGAATATATATCACATCTTTTAAACCGATAACTTATTGCCGTGGAATTGTGTCCGTCATCCGTCTACTTTTTCATCTTTAAAGTTTACGATAGAATCTTTCTGAAATTTTCTGGAATTCTTTCTGGAAAAAAAATGCCAAAAATATTTCGAGAAGGACGTATTTTTTTCAGAATGGCGGCTATTTTCGACGAAAAACAGCCAATTTTAGACTTTTTGGACTCTGGCGGCCACTGTTCAGACAGTTTTGAGATTTTGGTTTCGAAGGATTCCTCCGATATACCTCTGTGATGTGTATATGCTTCGTTACCTTTGAATGACTGGTCTGCACATGCCGGCCATTTTATTTTTTCTGACGGGTTCATCACAATGTTAAATTCCCCTATGCTTTATAATGGAACACATTATTCCTAATAACTCACTCAATTTTGAGATTAGTGATTAGGAATTAATTGTGAGCATATATGCCGAATATTTTGATGAATTTGACCTTTGACCTCATTTTCAGGATCAGAGGACAAAATGGCTCATATTTTGTTTATTTTCTGCTTCACAGCTTAGGAATAAATTGTGGACATATATACTCTGAATTTTGTAACTTGTTTACACCGGTTTTTGACGATATTTTTGCGATGCTAATCGTTAAAGTTCTGTAACTTGGTATAGTTCACCTGGGAGTCAAATGGCAATTTCCTACTTATTTTAAGACTTCTACCGCAAAAATTGAAGAAGTTGGCTATCTACCCCAATGTTAAATTTCTGCTCAAAACGGGATATCGAGATTCTGAGCATATGGTCTTATTTACATCCATCAGGATTCGAAGTATTATTGTAATTTTGGACCAGAAAATACAGTTGGGTGTATTCTACACAAACATGTTGATTTCAGAAGATTGCACTGCTACAAAATCGAACAATTGCACAAAATCGTGTGTGGACTCAGAAATTAAATGACAGGGTTAAATTTACCATTGGGGTAAATTGCCAACTTTTTCAATTTTCACGATGGAATTCTGAAATTCAGTACGAAATTGCCGTTTGACTCCAAGGTGAAGTATGCCAAGTTATAGATCGATACTGTTTAGCATCGCAAAAATATCAGCGAACAGTGTAAATGAGTTTGAAAAATCAGAGAATTTATTTGATGTAAAATATGTTAATAATCTTGAATTTTACAATTGATTTCATTTTCAAGGTCTGAACACAAAATGGTTAATATCTCGCTAATTATCAACTTTACAACTTGGGAATCGATTGTGGTCATATAGAAAATGATGTATACCGAATATTATGATGACCTTGAATATGACCTTTGGCCTGATTCTCAAGATCAGAGCACAAAATGGCTAATATCTCGCTTATTATCGATTTTATAGCCTAAAAATCAATTGTATTATATAGGAAATGATATATGCCGAATAATCTGATGACTTTAAGTTTGACCTTTGACTTCATTTTCAGAGTCACAGGACACAATTTATAATATCTAAACAATTCTAACAGCTTAGCAATCAATTGCGAACAAATAGGAAATGTTATATGCTGAATATTCGCGTGACTTTGAATTTGACCAGTGGCCTTATTTTGAAAGTCGAGGAACAAAATGGCTGATATCTGAAATATGAAACACATAGTGTCTGGTAATTTTTCTCAGCCCTTGGGCTAGTTTCACACACTCTCTGCCCATGATGACGTTAGTGTGTTTTCGATTTTAATATTCGATCAATATAATACGGGGTACTGTCACCATCTGGTGCAGTTGTTTGAATTTTGCTGAAATGTTGAAACGAGGACATTTTCAAACTCAGGAAAATTGAATACACTACTTGACCAAATATCTTTCAATTATATATCAAATAATGACTGTCCCGAAATGGCTCGTGGTACCTCCTACTCTGATATCTTGCACACAATGCAATGGAAATTATATCAAAAGTGAACCCTGGAGTAATGACATCTATGCGAAATGAAGGCAAATTGAACTCGGAGAATCCCCCATAACTCAAAAATAAGTTCCAATTATGAGCGCGTTTCTTCAAGCCAGTAGAACTTCTATTAGTATAAAGGTTTTGTGTGTTTCATTATGCCAGTAAGTTTCACTAGTAGAAGTTCTAATGGAATAATGAAACACGCCATATATAACCAAGTATATCGTATAATTAACTATAAAGATGATATCGAAGCCACATAGAATATACTAACCAATGAAATCATCTCCAATGAGAAAAAAAATCTCTACCGTGCAAAGTAAGTATCCCTCAAGCATACCTTCTTGCTGAAATAGTCATATTTCAAGCGAATCCTATATTGACTATTACTACACACCAGGCAAATCAAGTGTATTTGATCAAGCTGTTTCATGTATACATGTGCATCACCAGACGTGTTAACTGTAGTTCCTAAACTGAAACACAAAAAATGATTCTGGTCATGGCCTCATCCCAGAACGTACAGTAACAAGAGGAAACATTAAATCACCAGCAATCATCTAAAATGGTGATCTTTCCATTTTTTTCAATGGAAGAGCGAGTTATAGGAAACATATATCATCATACGAATAACCCTCCAATGAATAACCTTATGGATGTAACCGTACTGATATCATTTCAGTGGGAAACCTGAGGAAGCAATGGGTAACAGCCACCGAAGATCTATTCATGATATTCAGAGGTCATGTCGAGACTGGGCACAGAGTGCACGTGTCAGTCCTGTCCTCCTGCTCCTACCCCGTTCTGCCGAAAAGATACATGTGTGCCCCTTTCGAAGGAGTTTGGCCCCCCCCCCTCTCTCTCTCTTCGCACAGGAATAAAGAGGGACTATAAATGCACCATTGACTTTTCCACATTTCAGGTCAGCATGGTTTAGTATCAAAGTCAAACCCCATTCCGTATACATTGTTCCCGCCTCCCTTTGGAATTCCCCTTCATCCCGTTGGCATACATTCTACTATGAACTACTCCGACATCCCTTTGGAATACTCCCTACTCCCTTCGACCCACTTGACACATTTCTACCAGAAACACTCTATCAGAAATACTGCAATACTTTATCGAAAAATGATAACTATGAAATTGATTTTTATAATCCATTATCATGAATTATTTGTCTTGTCACGCCTCAAACTAGCATCCACTATCCACTTTATCAGGAATACTATAATACTATTTAATGCTATTCATAAGACTATACATACTACAAACCTATTTCGCACGAGATACGGTTGAACGTTGCTCGGAAATTATGTCGCCTCATGAACATGCCCGAGGCTAGACTATGTAAACGAATATTTTCATATGCTTCGGAAGTTGCAACTACTGGCAAAAGGAAGTTTTCATGTAAAAAAAGCACTTCGATGAATTAGGCTTATCACACCTGAGCTCAAGTGATTACAGAGTTGGATTCTAAACTGCTTGATGATATTTTAGAACTATGGCGAGGGAGCTGAACAGGAACACGGCGCGTCACCGAGAAGGGAGGGACAAATTAAGAACGTATAGAGTATTTAAAACAAATTTACAAACTGAACAATATGTAAGGTAGGTAAGTAGGTAGGTAGGTAGTTTATTTTCGAAAAGTACAAATATACTATTTTATATTTGAATATATTATTGGACAATTGTACGATTCGAGGTTGGCGCCAAAGACATGAGCCTGTAGCTTGTGGGACAAGCTGGTGCCAACCCTTATATTCGTAGATGATAATTGTTTAAACTTATTGAGAAAAAAAATAATTGAAAAGAAAAAAAAACACGAATATAGATGGAATGAGGAAAAGGAAGAACGGAAGACAAACCGAACAAAAAAGAAAACATGCGAGGAGGTAAACATATATAATGGATAACTAACCACATATACTAATATGTTGAACGAACTAAATATGCATACAAGTACATTGATAGCCATGCAATATATTTGGAGACGGAGAAATACAATCACTTAATGTAGGCTGTTATCTAAAAACGGAACACAAAAGACATTTAATTATATTGATAAAATATACAACACCAGTATGATTTACTTCGAAATCATAAAAAAGGACAGAGGAGAAAAGAACCAATGAGAAAAAGAGGTAAAATGCAAATTGTCTAGAGGTCAAAGGTCTGCCTTGACTAGTTTTCGATGTGGTATGACCCCTTTATGTCTCGAAGCGGGCAGGTACGAACGTGTCAAATTACCAGCCAATGAATTGATATGTCAATTATGTAACAATGGTGTCGAGGTTGAAATGTATGTTTCATTGAATTGCACACGTTATGATGGTTTGACAGATGGGATTATTTCACAATGTACAATCTTTTAACCCAGATATATGTAATATGTCCGACCAACAGCTATGTGTTTATGTTCTGAGTGAACCAGCAAGGGCTCTTATTCTTAATTGCATACTTGAACGCAGACAGGTTTTTACATGTACATTAAATTCAGTCTCACAACTCTTGATAGAGTGGCTTTGTACACCCTTCCATCACTACTTTGTTTCTTATATTATGTTGTACTGATGTGAGACTCAAATAAACGTCTATATGTCTATCTATCTCCTATATAGAAAAAATAACTATGACCTTCATTTTTTATTTATTACCATATATATTTTCATTACCGAATTTATAAGTCAATAGAAAATATTTCTGAAAATTTGCAAATAAAGGTATTAATACTATTACCTCGCCGATGTCTTTCTTCAAGCATGTACCAAGTGAGTTCGGCATTCAAACACATCCTTGGTTTAGTCTTGGCGTTGGGATTGGGATTGAAATCTTACTATACACACAAAAACAATTCATGGAAATCTTATTTCAACTGATAATTACTTTCAACATTTAGTACAAGTATGCTCATATTTTTTCCATACATTATAACTGTATGAAAATATCACAATTTACTTTTTACAAAGCCAGAGGTTATGAGCCATTGCGAGAAAGACCCTAAAGCCATAGTAACAGGCCATTTTCTATGTCTTCGCAACACTAGTTTTTACCACATCCATATTTTTCTCCTACCTGCCTATATATTATGAAAAAAACTAGGTCCCGCTTTGTTCTACCTCCGGTTGGGGTTACGGTTATTTTTTTAGCTGCCTTATTTCTCAAAATGCTTCTAGGCTACATGTATATGCAAAAATCATCTGATAGTCTGGTTGGGCGTAAAATACACCCAATAGACACTTTGGACAAACTCAATCTCCTGTCATACAAACAAATGAAACGTATATTCATAGCCTTCTCACAAACTTAAGATCGTATTGCACACACAATGAATTCGTAAGACCAACTCAATACAAACCATTGTAATAATTTAACTGTAAATGTCAAGTTCATCTGTCAGTGAAACACGCTGTTTGACCGTATTTTTGTTTTGGATCATCGTATCAAATTTTGTGTGTCTTAATTGGGTATCATGCCGCAATTTTGGACCAAGTTTCAGAATTCTATCTCAAAAAATTAAAAAAAGGCAATCTACCGCAAGGTTAAATTTCAGTCCCAACATGGATATTGCAGAGTCGGTACCAAAACAGCAACTTTTATTCGATGTTTGAGTTATGTAGACATATTTACTCAATACCGACTGTGCCTTGCGACTCCAAATCAACACTATACTCAGAATTTTCTAAATTGTTTACACCAGTTTTTGACGATAGGTTTGCGATGCTAAACGTTATCATCCTATAACTTGGCGAACTTCACCTGGGAGCAAACGGCAATTATCGGCCAAATTTCATACTTTTATCGCAAAAATTGAAGGAGTTGGCTTTCTACCTCAATGTTAAATTTCAGTCCAAAACGGGATCTCGGAAATCTGAGCATATTCGAGGATTCGGTCCTGTTTATATCTATCAGGATTCGAAATATTATTGTAGCTTCGGAGCACAAGACACATTCGGGTGTATTCTACACAAACAAGTTGATTTTGAAAGATTGCAAGCGCAGAAAATTGTGTGCGATCCCAGAACTTCAATGACAGGGCTAAGTTTAACATTGGGATAGATAGCCCCCTTTCTCAATTTTCGCGATAGAAGTCTGAAATTCAGTAGATAAGTGCCGTACCACTCCCAGGTGAAGTATGCCAAGTTATAGGACGATACTATCTAGCATCGCAAAAATATCAGCGAAGAACAGTATAAACTGGTTAGAAAAATCATGGTATAATAGGTTCATTCTGTACGGTCATAAACATGATAAAAACCCTGAATTCGATGGAATTTATTTGATCCCGTTTTGTACTGAAATTTACCACTGGGGTAGATTGCTTACTTTTTCATTTTTTTTTTTCAGATAAAATTTGATTTTTGGTGAAAAGTTGCAGCATGATCCTCAATTAAGACACACAAAACTTCAAGTTGATCCGATTATTCAAAACAAAACTATGGCCAAAAAGCGTGTTTCACTGACATATGAACTTGACTTGAGCATTGAATATCAGAGAGATCATGCCACAATGACAGCCAGATCCACAGAATTGAATGTCGTTCAGAAATCGCCTTCGAATACAGAATTACAGTAAGTTTCCCAGAACATTGCCATGGTGTTTTGGTACCACACAGGCTGCATGTGGACACCGTCCTTGTTCCATGAGCCCCTAGATCTGGACATCTCCCACAGGTCGACAAACCCGTAGGTGCGACCGTCTGGGTCAGAAATATCCTCTTCCAAGATCTCGTAGAGTAGGTGGTTCATCAGGCGGATTTTCTCAGCGGCTAGAACACCATCGAACTTTTTATTGAAGTATTTTTTCTTCCTTTTCCTCGGCTCTTCAAATTCGCTGAATGTCGGTATGTAGAATATCTTCGTCGTACGAGGCACATAAAATTCGATAAGTGACCTGAACTGTTCGATGTCGAGGCGAAGCCTTCTAAGGTTGATGTTTTTGTCGTGATTGAATGGGAGCGTGATGACCATGAAATTTGGATAGCGGTCTTTGAGGAAGTATCGCAGTACAAACTCCTGGGTGGTCAGTGCCCATTTCTGGTTCATATGGTCCCCGTAGTACATTTTCTGAGGAATGAACAATTGAACAATTATCGTCTATTGTCTGAGTAGTGGCGATTTGCTCGATGAGTGTCTCCTGTGAGCTATTCACGTCGCGCTGGCAGAACCACTCCTTGCTCGCACACGCGCTTGCACAGAACCTGTTACCGGTCCGCACGAACTGCTCCAGAGATTTATCGTAGTAGGAGTAGTACTTGGCGTTGGGATTGAATCCCCCTCCGTCACTGCGGCCTTTGCGACATTTGAGCGGTGCCAACAGTTTGACCAGCGCCTCTGAGTTAAATCCTCCATTCGAGTCTCCAGTGGTGACCACGTGGGTCACGTTGGCCTTGGTCAGGCATCTGGACATACGTTGGTCTTTGTGTAGTTTGTACTTGTACTTACACAAATTAGGCTGGTATCGTAACACTCCGCTAGATGTTGTCCAATCACCACCGCTTGGTATGTATCCGTGACTCTTGAAGTACCTTCGGAAAAGCCCAAATGTACATGACCTGTTGCCATATTCCATGTGTACCAGCTGATTCGATGTGTTCACATGCACCCGAACTTGCTCATGTGCATGTATAACTCCATAATGTTGTAGTGTTCTTGTATTGCTGCTATCCAGATACTCAGCTCTAAGAAACGCTGGAACATTCTCGGTCAGGTAGAAATAATATCCGATGCAAGAAGTAGAAATCACGCCAAATAATATCATAGCAGCTGTTCTCGCGCGACAAGCCGAATTATCAGCCATGATGTGCTACACAAACATTTCCTAAGCGTTGTTCATGTCACAGTCAATCCGAGTCCGTGAATTTTCATCTCCATGGCCACAACATGTTCAGACACACACTGCATCGCTCGAGATTCACGCCGAATCTCATCTCTGCTACAACACGCATAGGACTCTACTATTCGGGGTAAACAAACAGCTTACGTGTGTTGCCGAGTTGTGGCAGACGGTTTAGAGGGTTACGCAGTGCAAGGAACCGGCAAAATCGGTATGGTTTTCTCATCATGTTGGCCCTTTCTCTAGTTTTCCTTCTTCTAGTTTACCTCTCTCGTATTGTATTTGCATTAGTAGTTGATAACATCATGGTCTATATATCGCGGACTAACCTGCGTAAACTGGTAGCGTAAGGATACAATATTTAAAAAAAATTATGTTATAGGGCAAGAATGCCAGCGTCGACTGCTGGCTTTAGCGCAGAGGATGCTGGGAACAGAATGGTTAAGGCATGACAACACCAGTCATATTGCGTCATATCCATTACAGAGATAGACACAGAAATTAGAGAATTCCCTATTTTGAAAACGGAGATGCCGTTGATCCCCCGCAGAATGGTAGGGGATATTGCTGTGGATGGTTGTTGACCTGAGCTGGTTGACATTGCATACGAATATTTTCAAGACCACAGCACGAACATAACGGCTCGGACAACGAACGATATATATATATGGGTTGTCAGGCATGAAAATCAGTCGTTTTAAGGGGGTACCCTCAGAATTCGAGCTGTAGTTATCAACATATATTTTCCTTACTATAGTGAGATGAGGAAATGAATTGGCTAGCTTTGTATATAAGCTGCTAAGGTTCATCTTGTTCTGGGACGGAGCTATGGAGACTTGAATTTGGGCTTTTATCATTGTTTTGTATGGCCGAAGGAATTAGTGAAATCTGTCCTGAAGGAAATACAAGTATTCTATAATTTCTACTCTAGATTAAATTTAACGTTGATGTTGCATTCCCTTATTATGATTTTGGTGCAAAAAGATCAAAATTGGCCTTTCCTCTGTGTTTTTCATGTATTTTTTACATAATCCTTGAATTTGGTGAAATGCGTGATTTTGCAAAACAAAGAGAGGCCTCCCAAATAATTGCTTCCCATGGCATGCATATATATGGCTTATTTGTGCCTAAGAGATGCTGTTTCCAATGTGCAAAACAAGAAAAGCTCTCAGAATATATGTGTTATTGATATAAACACCGTTTTTTGAGAAAAAAAATGCATATTAGAATTATCGGCCGAACTGACAGAATTCCAGTTTAGCAGCTCAACTTCCGATGTTATGTTATTAAATTCCATAAAAGTGAAATATATATCATATTTTTGAAGATTTGATACCAGATTGACGATGATTTGCTTAGTTTTGCTTGTGTAGCTAACCCTTTTATGGCATTTCGGTCCAATATTTGTGATATAATTCATATTTATAATTCCATATGGCGCACATAATTTGTGGTTCTTCACAACAAAACAGCATTCTGGTTCTCAAGTACCTCAAAAACTGTAGTATGTGATAACGTTAGCATCTGACACCAAAATTTGTAGCATCCACAATGAAATAACGTATCGATGGGCCAATTCCTTTTTCACGATTTTACAATGGAATGAAGTCATTATTGACCCATAAATCCAAGTGATATAACTTGGAACCCTGAAACTTTAGCAACCCTGAAACTTTGTACACAGGTTATCTAGATCATGATTCATCACAATTTATTATCAGATGGTAGTGACATCAGGACCCCCTACTATTCAGGCATGACAACACCGATCATATTGCGTCATTTCCGTTACGGTCAGAGAATTCCCTATTTTAAAAACTGGGGATGCCCCTGATCCCCCGCAGAATGGTGGAAGATATTTTGCTATGGCTGATTATTGATCCAAGCTGCTTGGCATTGCACACGAATATTTTCAAGATCACAGCACGCACAAAACGGCTCGGACGACGAACGATATATATGGGTTGTCAGGCATGAAAATCAGTCGTTTCAAGGGGGTACCGTCATAATTCGAGCTGTAGCGAAAAATCCAATTTATCAACATACATTTTCCTTACTATAGTGAGATGAGGAAATGAATTGGCTAGCTTTGTATATAAGCTGCTAAGGTTCATCTTGTTCTGGGACGGAGCTAGGGAGACTTGAATTTGGGTTTTTTATCATTGTTTTTCATGGCCGAAGGAATCTGTCTCGAATCTGAAATCTGTATGGCCGAATCTGAAATCTGTCCTTTTTGGCCAGCTCAAGCTTCTTCGATACGGAATCCGAATGTTTTCGCGGTACTCCATACTTCATTCATGAAACTTTTTGTACACTTTCAAGACATGTTTTCAGTGGAGTCTGAAATCTGAAACCTCTTGGTATTCAAATATCTCCAAATTGAATGCCTGCTGGGCATACTTATAGGATGACAGAATAAATATTCTCACGCAATGGCTGGCAAACACATGGTTGTACATACGATATTTTAATGCCCGTCAGCGAGCACTTGATGCATGATGGTTCAGTGAATATTTTGAAAATCTTATTCACCATTTTAAGCATTATCATTTATGTATTAAAATAACGCGGCTTTTGTACATTAAAAAATAACTATGCACTGCGTCGTCCGTACATACAAGGTACATTCTAGGTTGTGAGATGAAGATTCAGGATAAGTTATTCTCGAAACTAACGCCATTTGATTACTTCGTAGGGAGGGCGGTCACTATTACGTGCTGTTGCCCGGTCACTAGTCCTAAATTCTGTTGACCGGTCACTGGTCCTACATGTACGTTCTGTGGCACTGGTGCTAGTCGTGGGTCTGTGGCTCTGGTAAACAAGACGATAGGTTATTGCGTTTTCTATAGTTTGGCCATGTGACCGCTCCTAATAATGACTCTGAAATTTACTAATACGACTGTCATACATCAATAGGGATATTCACACATTGATATGAAAACTTAACGACACCGCCCAAAATAAATATGAGATCACTTGAATTTCGTTGTAAGAAAATGCTGCTGTAACTTAGCCTGATATCATGCTAAAACAAAGCTATTTCGTTGTATCACCCTGCAGCATAAACCGTAGCAAACTGTTGTGATCACTACTGTAATGTGTCATGGAGAAGTGAATACCTATCCACATAGACCCGATGGAAGGAGACCATTCAGGTCTACATGTAATCGTCGACAGAAGTGTTTGGTTCGGATGTAAAAAAACGGAATACTGGCCAGTCCCCAAATTTTAATGAAATAACAACAGTTGGTCTCGGGTCAAACCAAACGTTTTTGAAATTTCAGTTTTCTTGCTCACAGACAAATGCCCAAAACAATGAAATTGTTTTAGTTCTGGTGCGTATTTATGCGCGTACAATTTAATTTTCAAACTACATTCAAACTACACTACGGTTAATTTATTTTCAAACTACATTCTGCAAAAATGTATGTTATGCTCGCAAAAATCAAGACAGACACACCTCACGCTGGGAAAGGCGATCTCAAGAATCTGGGGTTGAATCAGAGGAAATCGCGAAAAGAAACAAAACATTGTGAGGATCATTGAGGGAAAAACCATCAAAAGGTGCGTAAAATCGTCCGTGTCATCGATATGACAGTGTGCATCAGTTATGCGAATGATTACTGCCCCTCGCTACAACAAAAACACATTAGTATATCACAAAGTTATCTGATAAATCGCGGCAGAGTTCTAGGTACTGAAACAGAATCTAGGCGACAACACGCATCGAATGAAAAACCAGTTTAATTCACTAAATAACCAAAAATACCACTTGCGATTGTGCAGAATTGTTCTTTATGTGAAAAAGACTTTATATCTGACCTGGTTTCCTGAATGTTTGGCGAAATTATTGAGTATTCAACGTAAAATGAAACTAGGCTGCAACTCCATGAGTATGAGGTCTCATAAAAACGACAACACCGGAATTTACGGAACAGAGTGATGAGTGCTACCAAGATCACACCGCTCTCAGGGGTTAGTAATGTGTCTGCTTTGGTGATATGGGGTTCACACGAAATATACAGCCATGTGGTCTTGTTGCTCGTACATGCACCCAAATTCAAGATCTGTTAGATTTTGCATACAAGAAGCAGATAATACGTGAAGCCATTGAAAAGAGGTGTATCATTTCATTCTACCGTGATATAGATCCGTGATATAGGACATTTTAAATAGGTTTGAAGCAGCTGTCTTCGAAACCAGTCCATATTTTCTGAAAACTGTATTTCATATTAAACATGCTAAACTAACTGAATGAAACATACTCACAACAATTTCATGAAAATAACCAGTCCTCAGGGGAATTTTGCTCATTTGAACAGGCGGTTCTAGCGTAAATACAGGAACTGTATCCATCCCACGCGGATGTAAACAAAGCATAGAAGTGCGAGATAGACTGACAATTCCACGCACATCATGGTATATCACTGATTATTTTCTCACAACTACACTATATATGCACATACGAACTGGAAAATGTACTCGATGTGGACTTTTAAGCGGGTTTTATGGATACATTTAGCTTTTTATTTACAAGATCGGTACAAAATGGGCACTAAAACGGATGAAAAGAAAATTCACACGGACTGTAATCGTCAAAATCATTGAACACACCTTTTGTTATATTGCATTAGATGTGTTTAACGAAAAATTAGTTTTGAAACAAATATTGCATACAATCGGAGGCAGCAGCTTTGAATTATGTAATGAATCTGGTTAGTGTCTACGGAGGGCTTGAAAGCAATAGAAATGGTTTTAAAAGAACAGAAGTTTGCAAGAGGAATATGCTTATCGATATTTTATGCGCAATTAATATATGTATTGCCTCCGATTGTAAAATCACTACCAATTTTCAGGAAATCCATAAAAAAATTATATATTGCTAAATATATATCATAGATTTTTTTAGACTTGTTGTGGACAAGTGGAACATGATATGTGCTGAATATTCTAGTGACCTTGAATTGACCAATGATTTTATTTTCAGGGTCATTGACTAAAGGTTAAATATCTAAAATAGATATTGTCTGGTAGCCTTTCTTAGCCATTGGGCTATTCTTTTCCACTTTCTACTGGTGCATAGAGTTCATTCATCATTTAACCACTATCCATACTAGTTATGATGGGGTAGGGAGGGTTAGGGGGCTTTTAATACATATTGTATATTTATTTCCCAAATTAATAGAAACTAATCTTGTGTATAACTACCATTTATATTTAAGATACTAGCGTATAAGGTTCAATCAGGCATACATTGTTACTAAAACATTATTATTTTTTTGTCTATCTTTCAACTGGATTGTCTGCTTACAGACTCACGCTGGGAAAGGCGATCTCCAGAATCTGAGGTTGAACACCGGAATTGGAGGTTGAACGCCCGAATCTGAGGAAATGGCGCAAAGAAAGCAAAACATTGTGAGTAGCTCCGAATTTTGGGCGAATACAGTATTTCATAACGATTATTGGCATAAAAGAGTGTGTCCATAGAGCATGCGAACATATATGGCTTTCAGGAATAAGCAAGATTGGTGTGAGAATGTACAGACCAGGCAGTAAACTGGGACACAAAATAGCGGGTCAATATCCGTATGCAAACGAAGTGTGAAGTTGCAACCAAATTTGACATTTCGAAGGGATATGTGGCAAAATACACAAGTTTCACGCACAGAAATAGTTACCAGTTAACTTTTTACTACAACAGAGACATCAATATGTACACATCATCTGATAAAACGATTTATGAGCACATTTCGATTTGACAGCTGCAACTCCATGTGTATTGAGGACGGCAACTCCATGATTTCCAATAATGAGGTAGAATTGGGTGGCAATGAAAGAGTAATGTGTTTGCTAGTTTTTATAAAACGGTTGAAAGAATGTTGATTTTAGGTTTGCCTTCCGCAAGAGTTTGATAGATCTAGGGACCTACTCTTGTATTATTTGATTGAACGCATGTGTTTATTCATAATTTACGGCGCATATCATGGACACCAATACTATTATCTTATGTCATCATCATTTTGCTGGTTGTATTGATAGAGTGTGAGATAAATATGTTCATCAATAAATCGTATCTGCCTACTAGTATACTTTTCTTGACACCTGCATACCTACCCACCCCCCCCCCCCCATGCATGTTTACTTGGATGAGGACAGACTTGGGGATTGACAAAATACAGGACCTGGTGTATATGAATCCATTCTTATGGTCCAATTTGAGCGCTAATTGGCCGGGATAAATACTTGATTTAGGCATGAAAACTTGTAGCAGACGTGGGAAATTCACTTGAGAAAAAAAGTAAATGTTTCGGTTTGCGTCCCAGTTATGCTTCGTAACTGGTTGTATGGAGCTTGGTTTCGTTTCTTTTCGCAGTACCTGTTTTGTGCATCGGTTTTTCGGTTTCATTCCCATAAGACGTTTGATTGTAACATAGACATATATTTTATCTGAAACAGTAAACATACAAAATATTAAAGAATCTAATTATTGGATCAAATAAGAAGATGAACACATGATATGAAAATAACAATATAACCCAAAACAATTGCAACAATCAAAAATAAATATAAAAGAAATCTTTACAAAACACTTTGGCAGCTTCCAAATATATCAACTATATAAACACATATTTTTCCAACAAGAGGGCCTATATCGCACGCATGGAACTATATATAGAAAACAAGTTTTCCACTATGCGGTTCTGTGAGGATGATCTGCCGTTAATCAGTGAAATAAGGCCGACTCATTGAAAAACCAAGTGTCCTTTCTTCCGCCGCAAAAGATAGGCCATTGTTGGAAATAACAAAATCGTGTACTGGACGACTCTCCTTGTTATCAACCAGTGTTACTGTATTATCATGAACAATAATCTTAAAATAATAAATTTGTAAAGGATTTTTTGCTAATTGATTGCTTAGTAGTTTTTACAATCCATTGCCTGATCGGTTTCTGCAAGCAATCATTGACCATATTGACTAATACAGCCATTTTGGGACACTAATTAACCTACACAAAATGAAATGTAGCCGCTGATTGAAAATACCATCAAAGTAAAAAAAGTCTGACACTCGACGTTTGAGACGACGCGCAAGGGGACACAAACGAAATAAATATTTATGTTGGCCTTGTTCATCTGCGTACATATGAAGACATTGGCAAACGCTACATGTAGCAGTAAGTGAAGCATAGAAAGAATACATGTAGATAGGTATGATACAGTTTTGTCCTTGCATGTATATTATGTTATGTTTGCAGATTTCTCTGACACTATTCTAACGGATCTTGAATTTGGGTGCATGTACGAAGAATAAGACCACATGGCTGTATATTTCGTATATTTCGTATGTCATGAACCCCAAATCACCTAAGCAGAGACGTCATCAAACCCTGAGAGCAATGTGTTCTTGGTAGCACTCGTCACTCTGTTCCGTAAATTCCGGTGTTGCCGTTTTTATGAGCCCTCATACTCGTGGAGTTGCAGCCTAGTTTCATTCCACGTTGAATACTCAATAATTTCGCCAAACATTCAGGGAATCTGGTCAGATATAAAGTCTTTTGCACCTAAACAACCATTCTGCACAATCTCAAGTACTATATTTGGTTATTTTGGTGAATTAAACTGGTTTATTAATTCGATGCGTGTTGTCGCCTAGATGCTGTTTCAGTACCGAAAACTGTGCCGCGATTTATCAGATAAATGTTTGATATACTAAGAAGTTTTTGTTGTACCGAGGGACAATGATCATTCGCATAACTGATGCACACGGTTATATCGATGACACGGACGATTTTACGTACCTTTTGAGGGCTTTTCCCTCACAATGTTTTGTTTCTTTTCGTGATTTCCTCTGATTCGGGCGTTCAACCTCCAATTCCGGTGTTCAACCTCAGATTCTGGAGATCGCCTTCCCCAGCGTGAGACTTAGGTCTTTGATTGCTACCTCAAGTGGACATACCTGTAACTTTATATATATTTCAAATATTATTGTATTTTGTCTCTTGAAATAAAATATCTATCTATCTATCTATCTGTACGTGGTAACTTCTACACACACAACATACCACGATATTCAGTAAGTAAGTAACATGCTGGCATAATTCGCAGGTACCCTGCAGATTTCTTTGAAATTTTAAAACGAAAATTGACCATAGTAGTGAGTCTGAAATTTACGAGCTCTGCTTTTGTCTCACACTGTCTCATATATACAACAAAAATGACGATTGTATATTGGTGTCCATGATATGCACAGTAAATTCTGAATAAACACAGGCGTCCAACCAAATATACAAGAGTAGGTCCCTAGGTCTATCAAACTGTTACAGAAAGAAAACCTAAAACTAACATTTTGTTCAACTATTTACAAACTAGCAAACACATTGCTCTTTCAGGGTCACCCAATTCTACCTCAATATTGGAAATCACGGAGTTGTCGTCCTCAATGCACATGGAGTTGCAGCTGTCAAATTGAAATGTGCTCATAATTCGTGTTTTATCAGATGATGTGTACATACTGATTTCTCTGTTGTAGTGATAGGTTAACTGGTAACTATTTCTGTTGGTGAAACATGTGTATTTTGCCACATATCCCTTCGAAATGTCAAATTTGGTTGCAACTTCGCACTTCGTTTGCATACGGATATTGACCCGCTATTTTGTGTCCCAGTTTACTGCCTGGTCTGTGCATTCTCACACCAATCTTGCTTATTCCTTAAATCCATATATGTTCGCATGCTCTATAGACACACTCTTTTATGCCAATAATCGTTATGAAATACTGTATTCACCCAAAATCATAGGAGCTACTCACGATGTTTTGCTTTCTTTGCGCCATATCCTCAGATTCGGGCGTTCAACCTCCAATTCCGGCGTTCAACCTCAGATTCTGGAGATCGCCTTTCCCAGCGTGCACACCTGGTTCCTGGAGCAGGCCATCCGTATTAGATGATGTCACAAGTAACGTTACTACCATTTGATGTGAAACAGTCACCTGAGCGATACATACTGCAATGTGTCACCAATCACTCTTCTGGATCGAATGGAATATTGTTTTGGGGCTGTATACTATGGATACTATGGGTACAATGGAGTTTGCGAGCTTATAGAAGTTCCACATGCAGGCTACGAACAGCGAGAACTGCATCATTGAACGAAATCTTTTACAATCTGTAGAGAACATCTTCGGGGACCAGCGCCACAACATCTTACAAGCAGACAATGCTCCATGCCACTGTCCGACGTAGACACACTCGGTTGGACGGCCAGAATTTCCAGCATATCATTTTATCATGCAATAGACCTGACCACTATTCTTGGTCCTGACACACATGTAATTATATGAGGATACATAACAAACACCCCCGGGCTGATTGACCAGCGAATATCAATGAACTCCGTACTCCAAATGGTTTGGAACTCGATATTACACTTTCTGACTCCACCACAGCGGAATAATTGCAATCTCTGTGTGGCCATTGGCCAAAGGAACATGCGTGTCAGAGCAGTCATGAACAATTATGGGCATCCAAATATATACTAGTTTGTTGTCTTATGTCAGTATGCCAGATATTGTTGACATTGATTTCAAAGAACGGTGGCAATAAACGCGACACGCTGTTTTTCGCTATTTAACATGTTTAAAGGTCATCTCGCGTCAGATTCAAAAGTTGTTTCATATACTAAGGTGGTGTACTCATGGTACTAGGACATGCTGAAATATACAATGTGCGTTATATGGTTTGATTGACTTTGGCTTTTGCCAACTATGGGTCCAAGTGTCATATCCTACGCCTTCCTCTATACTCAATAAGAATTAAAAAGGTGACATATGGATTAATTGGTATTCATTTAGTGGATGAGTAGTATTAAGGTGCAGCGTACGATACTTGGGCCAAAATGGCTAACGCACGTGGACATTATGGCTCAAGTGTCATATCCTGCGACTTCCTCTATATTCAATGAGGATTAAAAATGTGACAGACGGAAGTGCATCAGGTATCTTTCACGTTCAGCATGATGTTCCACCGAAGCCCTTTCTAAAATATTAACTGTTATATTGTCTAAAATTAAACAGGGTCTCCAAGAGTACTCTGAAACCGTCTATTCTAGAAGTGGTATAAACCAAATGTGGATATTAAAAACTTCCAAATCTTTATTGGAGTATCTACATGATCACACACTTTCAAAAGTAACTTCTATCAAAAACATTTGATTTCTCCACTTTATACACAACTATACCTCATTCTGAACTGAAGTCTCAGCTTAAAAATCTAATCAATAATTCATTTTTTTCTAACGAGGGACAATGTCGGTACCACTATATTGTAGTTAGATATAATACCGCTTATTTAAGGCGACTCTGATGCCCCATACAAATATACTGAAATAGATGTGGTAAATATGGTTAAATTTCTGATTGATAATATTCTTGTGGAATTTGGTGTTGCACCATTATTGACAGACCTGTTTTTATACTCATATGAATAAGATTTTATCCAACATTAACAACGAGGAGGTTCTAAGAAACTAACATGTAAGTTCAATTTCACTTCCCGATACATAGATGATGTATTGTCGCTAAATAATCCCAAGTTTGGTGATTATTTGGATGTCATATATCCTAAGGAACTCGAAATTAATGATACTACAGAGGATACTACTAATTTTTCCAACTATCTAGACTAGTTGGAGATTATATGACAAACGTGATGATTTCAATTTTTCCATAGTCGATTTCCCTTTTCTAAGCAGCAACATTCCTACGTCACCGGCATATGGTGTGTTTGTTTCTCAACTTATACGCTAGGCCAGAGCTAGTTGCAAATATGAGGACTTTGTCTATCGAAGTGCCCAGCTAGTCTCTAAACTGCTGCGACAAGGATATGTTATACCAAGACTTATACACCCTGCCAAATGGCATAGAGCGTTGTCCGACCTAGTTCTTTTGTTTAGGGGTCAGGTCATGTTATTGTCAACGCTGTAGAGGAGCTTTTTCTGAACTGATTACGACACATGGTGAGTAATTTTTGTTGTTGTAAAATACTGACAAATCAGTTTCCTATGGATAATTAGACAGCATAAAGTTGTACATTAGTATCTCTTACCCTGCATCGAACCCCCGATCTAAGGTAATATGGTCAGAAATTTACAGAAAAAATACATTACTCCTCATGTGTCGGCATCAGCTGCCAAAAAGTTAGCATGACAGCGTTGACAACAACATGACCTGACCCCTAAACAAAAGAACTAGGCCGGACAACGCTCTATGCCATTTGGCAGGGTGTATAGCTGCGTTTAGGAAATTCTATGGACGTCATCATGATCTGGTTGATAAATACACCAAATCCATGTCTGCCATGCAACTAGATCTGGTTGATAAATACACCAAATCTATGTCTGTCATGCAACTATATCTATTTTCATATTAATTTTGGGGGATTCATGACGGGTGCCACTGGTAGGGCAGGAAAAAAGCTCACTCTTTCCGGAACACCCGATTTCACCTCCTAATGGCCATATTTGGGGGTTCATGAGTTTCCCTGTCATTATTGTTTTCTCTCACTTCGTATGCCTGATATGACTTTCTGTCCCCGGAATATGAGATTGGATAACGGACCCTGTTTTGTTTGCTCGGAATGCTTAATACTGGGTATTGATTCCACGTCTATTACGGATTAAATGGCATTCATTTAGTGGACGAGTAGTATTAAGGTGCAGTGTATGATACTTGGGCCGACGTGGGTCATAAATCGATATTGTACTCTGCTCAACAAAGGGCCATGTCGTCCACGTGTGTTAGCCATTTTGGCCCATGTAGCGCAGGTTACTATTTCTTCCGAATTCAATGAAGATTTAAAATGTGCCAGACGGATTAAAAATGGTATACATTCAATGGGTGAGTAGTATTAGTAGAGTAAGGTGCCCTACTTGGCCACTTTGTTTTCAATCGTCATTTACGATTTGTATATGTGTGTTGAACTACTCTCTGATTGAACACCATTGTTATGCCCGTTGTTGTGAGGGTTCTCATGGGCGGTGAAGAGCAGCTAAGTCGAACATCATAATTGGACGACAATGGAATAACACCTTCAGCCTCAATATCTATTTATTCACTAAACATTATGACATTTTATTCAGCGTGTCAAATTGTCAATGTTAGCGTTGAATGTAGGTATCAATCTATTACCACAAATACAGTAGATTTATAATTGTGGACATTTCGCAATTAATTATTTTCAGCAAGTATGAACACATACCGTTATGCTGATTACAAATCTTATTCAGAATCGTTTCACTCTTGTTTCATTTATGCCTAGTCACTTGACTTTTTGCATAATCACAGGGCACATAAATATTTCTTGAAAGGATAAAGTGCCCAACAAAAATTGGACCGCAATGTCTGCCAACCGGGCCGAAATGTGTGTGTTTTTTTATAACAAATATAGCGACACGTTTAGACGGCGAGATAACATATGACCCCGACATGTACCGTGCATGCAGTATTGTATTTCTGATAATGTATCACCGGCCTCACAGCAATGTTTTGTAATTCTATTTTTAAAAAAGCCACAATGTAAGTATATGCCCCGCTACCCTCTCAATGTATTATATTTGGTTGGGTGGGAGTTTTTAGAACACGAGTTGTGTAGTCGCAGTTTCTCACAGCGAATTAGTCTAGGGTACAGACAGAGACTGAAGGGTTTCTGAGTAGAAAATTAGCCCAAGGGCTAAGATAGGTTACCGGACAATCTGAGTTTTAAGCATTTCAGGTAACATAATGACCTTGAGATTTACCAATTAAGGTCATGTTTGTGAACTTCAATGTCACCATTAGGTGTGTTGCATATGACATACAAACATATAAGCTCTATGAACAAGTGTTTTGTCTGTAGAGGCCAATTTAAACATGTCAGGACAGGCAAGATTTCATTTAAGGTCAAGTGCAAGGTCACCAAAAGATGTGCCATATATACATGACTTCTTATAAGCTTAGACACTATCCTAACCTGAATGTGGAAGTGTTCAAGTCTCAGAGGCCAATTTACACATTTCACGTCAGACATTTAGCATTCAAGGTCATCCGGGGTCAAGCTCAAGGTCAACATTAGTTGTGCCATATATGACCTACTATATGTTTAAAATGCAAACATAAGCCTTACATACAAGCGTTCCGTCTGTGAAAGCAGATTTGGGCAATATGTCGCCGAAAAAAGGCTGTTTTGAAGTTTCAAGGTCATCAAAGGTCAAATTCAAGATCACCACACAAATCGCCAAATATGACTTCCCAATATGCTCCCATAATGAAGGAAAAAAGTGCCGGAAATTTGCCGGAGTTCAAAGTTTATTTTATACATCACCAATCTAAACTACTACATGCTCCTTTTCGATCCTTTGGATCATTCTGGATAGAAATTCGCGTACTGAAAGCAAAGCACGATCGTCTGCCAGCATGACTCGAGCGCTCCTTTTGCCGCCAAAACCGCCGCGCATATGCGCGCGCAGCTGCGCAGAAGCTTCACTTTTCTGTCCACCGCCATTTTTGCTAGGCAGCTTTGGATTTTGGTTCCCGGTGAATTCGTAGAATTTAGTCTGCAAACTAGCTTTTTGCGATATATTCTTACGGCATTTCACCTGCCACGTTCATAGACATCGCTTTGTGTCTATTTGGATAAGTATTGGTTGATAGTTTGTTACTTGCTAGATCGTCAGCGATTTGTATAGCCAGTTCACCCTATTATCGTCCATCCGTCGTACTTGATAGTGTACTTGTTGTTTACATCTATCAATAGTTCTACGTTAATTTTCTACTGTATATTTATCGTCATATACTGTAGTTTATATATTCGTAGTCCTCTTAGGGTTCTTTTTCAGCGCAGTCTCAGGTTTGCTTATTTTGCCCGCCCTGTTACTGTGTGTGGTTAGTTCCCTTTCGTGATCATGACTTCACAATCCTCCCTTGGTACCGGTGCCATGGACGAATGTTCATGCCCAAAGTGTCTGGTCAATACCCTCCGAGGGGGGAGAGAAACACAGTTTGTGTTTTGACTGTTTGGACCATGGCCCGGTATCTATGGAGGATTTGAGGTGTGATCTGTGCTGTTTCTGGCGTCCCTCTTCCTTCGTGCAGGCGACTGCAAAGTATTCTGAAGCCTCGTTGGCTCGTCAGAATGCTTTGAGGCTTGCGGAAGCTTCGGCTCCGCAAGTCCGCCAGTCGCCCATGGAGGTGGAGACTCCGCCTGTGACGGCTCAGATTGCGTCCGGTGTTAGCCAGCCCCTGGGGCTAACTCAGGACATGGTCAACGCGGCTGTGCAATCCTTTTTTGCACAGTCGCTGTCGTCCCTTCAGGGTCCCCTCCTGCTGGGTCTCTCTTCCCTGCTTGGACAGGGAGTCCCGGCCGGTTCTTCGGCTGCCCCTTCGTTGCAGGGAGAGCTTGCTCCCCCTGCTGGCAAGAAGTCGAAACCTTCTAAGAAGAAGGTTTCGGTTCTTGCCAAGACGAAAGCAGCCAAGGAACCGCACTCCACCTTTGTCGTCCCTCAGTCGGGGCTGATCGAGGTGGAGGGGTCCGTTGTCTCTTCCCCTGGGCCTTCCTCTAAGCGCCGTGGTCCTGAGACCACATCGATTCTCGATGTGGCTCAGGCTTCGTCCGACCTCTCGGTGGGCGACGATCAGGCTTCGGGCTTTGATCGGCGGAGCATCTTGGATGGCTCATTCGGGTCCTCGGTCTCGAGGTTCGAGGGGGAAGAGTTCCCTTTGTTTGGGGGTGAGGCTCTCGATCGTTCGTGCGATTGGGAGTCTTCACTTGGCGGTCGTGCTCCTGGTCCTCGATCAGGGCACGATCGGGCGGGTGGTGCTGGGGTCGTTCCTCAGGACCACTCAAGTCCTGTGTACGCGGATGTAAGTCGCCGGACGGGCGCGATCGCTGAGCAGGCATTCCCTCGCCCGTCCTATGATGTACCCTTGGGGTCATCAAGGTCTTCGATCGGACCTGTGAGGTCCAACGATCGGGGGGGTCGAGTGGAAGCTCATCAGGATTCGTCCTCCTCGGAGGATGAGACTTCCGATCAGGCCGGGGGTTCTAACTTCCGGTGGGCTTTGGAGTCGGTGGCAAGGCGTATGGACTTGCCGATCGATGCTCCAGGGCCCTCACGGGGAATCGGTAGGTTCGCGTCGGCGCCAGTTCGTCGGCCGATCCGGCTCCCTGTGGCTCCCGCGTTGGTCAAGTCTTTCGACAAGATCAACAAGGGAGTTACGGCTAAGAAGGATGTGGCTCTTGCGGAGTCGATATTCCCGACTAGCCGTGTTCGTCCTGAGTCGATCGACACCTATCGGACTATAGAGTCCGAGGGTGGACATCAGACTTCTGTCCCGGTCGAAGACCCTAACCTTCACCTGCTTTCCCGGAAGCAGGGTACGGTCTGGTCAGCTTATGTGAAAAAGGCTCGCCTTTCTCACTGGCAGACGCTGTCTCATCAATTGATGGGGCAGCTCTCGTTGCCAGATCACCTGACCACTTTGGTTCAGGAGTTTGTGGACGAGGCAGATCTGGAGGAGGGGAGTCGCGCCAACATTCATGCAGCACTTGGCGTCTTGGCCGGAGTGGTGCATGCTGCTGAGCATGACAGTGCGCACCTGGGCGCACAATTGGATCTCACCATGCGTGATGCCGATCTCCGTCTGCTGGACGTGTCCGCTACGGACGTCGCTGAGCTACGTGGGAGGCCGCTCGGGCTATACCTACACCAACCTCTCTCGATCGGATATTTCCGTCATGCGGGAACATCTCCGGGATGAGGCTATGGCCAAGGCTTTGCTTGGGAAGTCGGCGGGGTCTGGGACAGGCGAGAAGACCAAGGGTCAGAAGCCTGCCCAACCTCAGACACCACATGCACCCGCTTCTGCGCAGCCGCCCTTTCGGGGGGCGCAGCCTCCCCCACCTCAGGGGGATGGCAAGCGTGGAGGCAAAGGGGGTGGACGCTTCAAGGGCAAAGGGAAATATTCTGCTAAGAAGTGACTCGTTGCGGGAAAGCGTAGGCTCTGTGGAAGGTTCAGTTCTGTCGGAATTCGATCTTCCACAACCTGGTCCAGTCGGGGGGCGCCTGGCTCAGTTTGTCCAGAACTGGAGCGATCTGGCGTCGTCAGACAATTCAGTCGTGGCATGGGTGAAGTTCGGTCTCACCTTCAGATGGGAGGCTGGAAAACCACCGATCAGACCCAAAGCGTGGTTCTTCCCTGTGCCCGGCGATCGGGAAAAGTTTCAGCTTCTGCAGCACGAGGTGCAGCAGTTGCTAGAGAAACGTGCCATCGAGGTGGTCAAGGACGAGAGAGGATTCTATTCTCTCATCTTCCTAGTGCCGAAAAAGACAGGCGGGTGGCGTCCCGTTTTCGATCTGTCAAACCTCAACAAATTCCTGATCATACCCAGGTTCAAGATGGAGTCGGCGCTTTCCGTTCAGAAAGCTCTGTCCAAGGGGAAGTGGGCAGTCAGTATCGACGTCAAGGACGCATACTTACATGTGCCCATACACCCAGCCGATCGGCGATACCTCAAGTTCGCCTTCGAGGGCTCGGTGTATCAGTTCAGGGTACTTCCTTTTGGAGTAGCCACCGCCCCTTATGTGTTCACCCGTATCGTGAGGGCGATGGCAGCCAGGTTTCGATCGGTTGGAATTCAATTCCACCATTACATCGACGATTGGTCAATCATAGCCGACTCCCCGTCTCAGGCTATAGAGCAATCCAGGTTCGTCCTCAGGTTGGCGACCAGCCTTGGCTGGATCCCCAATTGGGCGAAGTCTCATATGTCCCCGACGCAGAGATTCGAGTATGTCGGGGTAGATAATGATCTAGATCGAGGAGTAGCTCTTCCTCCGCGGAAGAGAGTTCTAAAGGCGATTGCGGCGATGGATGTCGCGCTGACGCAGCCGTCGATCACAGCTCGACAGTTTCTGTCTATCATCGGTCTGTTGGCGTTGATGGAGAAACAGGTGCCGTTCGGCAGGTGCTTTCTCAGACCCATTCAATGGTGTCTAGCGTTGCAATGGTGGATCCTCACCGATCGACTAGACCAAGTCGTATCGGTGGACGATCGTGCTCGGGAAGCAATGCAATAGTGGCGGGACCATCGGAATCTTTTCCGAGGGATCTGCCCGATCGGACCTTCTTCACCGATGCATCAGAATTGGCTTGGGGAGCTCATATGGACGAGCACGAACTCTCTGCTGTGTGGAACACGAGCGAGAGGGCGTTGCACATCAATGTCCTAGAGCTGCGAGCGGTGAGACGTGCGTTCGAGATCTGGGGGCCTCAGAGTCCCCCAAAGTCCCCCTTCCTCTCAAGGAAGTTTCCTTGCAGAGGTTAACTCTTAAGACTTTCTTGTTAGTCATGCTAGCAAGTGGTCGAAGACGCTCAGATGTCGCGGCGATCGACATATCGCGAGTGGCATTTGGCGCGGATGGGTCCGTTTCCTTATACCCAGTACGTGATTTTATGCCTAAGACACGTGCTGCGGTTGAGGGCGGGAAAGCGTTCTCCCCTATCGTAATTCCGTCACTGGGCGATTACGTAGGACGGAATGAGCCGGACGCTCTATTGTGCCCGGTAAGAGCGCTGAAAATCTACATCGATCGTACCAGATCGATCAGGAAAGATCGTAAGCAATTATTTATTTCCTATCAGCCTAATAGGGCTACGGATATCTCCACAGCTACACTATCCAGATGGGTGAAGGTTGTAGTGAGGACTGTCTATGCGGAGTCAGGTGCTGACGATTGAGTCACTTACAAAATATCGTCCCACCAAATCCGACACATCTCGATGTCTTTGGCGGCCAGGGCGAATATTCCGTTGGAATATATCATGAGGGCCGGAATGTGGACTAATTCTACGACATTCATCGGGTTCTATCTGTCCAA
This sequence comes from Terebella lapidaria, assembly GCA_949152475.1. NCBI lineage: Eukaryota > Metazoa > Annelida > Polychaeta > Terebellida > Terebellidae > Terebella > Terebella lapidaria. Next base: position 20,073,105 of record OX424564.1, on the reverse strand, counting down.
TGCTGCCGAACTTCAGGACCAGTCGTCCAGATTTAGACTGGGTCCGCTGGTCGTAGCACAGGCTATTGTTTGAACCAGCTGGACAGAAAAGTCTTGGTTTTAACGTGCACGTGTATATAAGCAACACTTTGTGTTTGTGTTTGAGTTCTTTATGTTACGGTCTCAAGTAGAGTTCCGTTTTCCACCGATGGGTGAAGAAGAAATTCGTGCATGTCGGAGACAAGCGATCACACCGCTAGGTGAGTATCTTTATTATATTACTAAAGATATATCGAAAATGTAGCATTTTAGCGATTCGCTTGAAATCAAGACTATCGTCTGTTTTCATGACTCTCTAGCACTACTGCTCCACCGCCTATCCTTTGATTCTAAGGAGCATGTAGTAGTTTAGATTGGTGATGTATAAAATAAACTTCCCAAATTTTAATTGTAAATTTGCCGTTTATTGTTGTTACTCACCTCTAAACTACTACAGTAAAGGCCCTCCCATCCATCCCCGCCAGTTGTGTGCTAGGGGCTTCCTTTTGTCGTTTTTGGACAGAAAAGTGAAGCTTCTGCACAGCTGCGCGCGCATATCCGCGGCGGTTTTGGCGGCAAAAGGAGCGCTCGAGTCATGCAGGCAGACGATCGTGCCTTGCTTTCAGTACGCGAATTTCTATTCAGAACGATCCAATGGATCGAAAAGGAGCATGTAGTAGTTTAGAGGTGAGTAATAACAATAAACGGCAAATTTACAATTAAAATTTTTTTTTTTTTGCCGACCCTTCAAAAATTCAAAATGGCCGCCACACGGAGACCGGCAATTCAAGGGCAACAACACTTATACAAGGCACAAAGGTACATAAGAGGAATCTTCTCGTACAAAAATTTCAAAACTGATCAGACAGTTTTTGAGAAAATTGCTAACAAAGTTTAAACTTGAGCGTTTTTCGACGAAAACGGACGCCATTTTGATAAAAATCGAAAAATAAAAAAAACACAAAATACCTCCTTCTTGAATTATTTTAGTGTATCTTTTCCCAAATTTTCAGAAAGATCGGACCGTACACTTTATAGATAAAAATGTGAACGGACGGACGCATGCACCGCGACGGCAATAGGTTAGCGGACCATAGATACGGTAACCTAAAAAAACCGAGAAGGAACAACATGTAATCACCAAACTCTCATTGGCTTCTAACCAATGGCACAAACGAAGTGCAAAAAATTCTACACAGAGTGACATGATAGATGGTGTAACCTCATATTACTCAGGTTACAGCTTTGAAAAACTGCTATGCCATGTGATAAAAATATGTAATAATATCTGATAAAAATGTCTTAGTCAAATTGACTAACTTGAAGGTAAAAGTACAAACAAATACTAATTTACACTGGATCCACTAAACCTAGGAATAACATTTTGAAACCTATATACCCTGAGAAGAAACAATAATATCATGATATCATTTGTTCCGAATGAATTAGAACAATACAGAGCTGTTGGTTTTGGTTAGAAGGGAACAATACCAAAACATGCATGGTATAACGTCGGTATATTATTAATTAAACTTATAATCATCATCTTTGGACTCGACAAGGAGAAACTTTTGTCCACTAAAGATTTGTGACCGTAATAATAATATAGTATTGCTAACTTGTCACATGTACCAGAACAATTAGAACTTGTTCTGTGTCGGAAACCGTATATTTCGAAAGGATTCTATATTGAAATACGATGGTGAAATACACTTGATGTACAGCAATTATGATATACCATGATTTTTCTGTTTTACATGAATGTACCTAGGTGATATTTGCAAGGGACGTAGCCACGCATTCGACAGACTCTGTATAAGCGGAGTATTAATTTATTGCGTTCATATATTAAGTTATTACAAAGTATGGATTGTCCAGTGTAAAAATTTAGAGCTGATGGTTTTCTGAAAACTTATCACTATTTCAGATCAGGTTTACACGAATTCGACTAGTGAAGGTTATTTTTGTTCACAATACAAAAACAGATAAGCGGAGAAACATTCAAGACCAGGACGAATCATTCATCCAGCAGAGATTTTAAGGATGAAGTAATAGACATGCAATTTATAATAAGTATAGAATATTTCGAGCGATCAAAACAAAGTCCATTTTCGATTATTGTGCTTTAAACAAATCATGACATTTGAGTAACTTCATGTATTTATGACCATAAAGAGGTTGGAAAAGGTTTTCTGGAAAAAAGGCATGAGACACCGTCACGATTTTCGAAAAACTAGATATGCAAACAATCCCTGTGGCATATTGGTTATAGATTTGGCGCATTTCTCAATCAGATTGTAACGACGTCCGTATGATTTTTTACATCGCAGTCTCCAATGAAATATACCCTAGCCGCCGCAATGACGAGATTAGCGATTCATTAAACACAGTCCTCATATCTGCAGCTAGCTTTGGAATAGAGTTATTAATATATCATTTGTGTGATTTTGTCTTGCGCGAATTTGGTGATAAATTATCATGAAAATGCAAAAAAAAAAACTTTCTTGGCAGTTCATCACTTTTTTTTTTAATTTACTATGTATTCAGCAAGCTGAAAACAAGGATATATAGGTCTCATCAAACCAAAAGTTTACGTACGGATTCCCCCGCTGTAAATAAAATAGTGATAAAATCCATTGAGCAAGTAATCGATTCGGTGTCGTCTTAGAAGCATGTGCTAAAACTCTAGGCTTCTACAAAATAGATAGGACATTAAACCTCTTGAGATGATGCAAAAAGGCTGTACGGGTAATAGCTAATTCGAAATATAATCAAAGATAGAAGATCCTTGATATAATCAACACACACCACAAATGTACAAAACCAGGAATTCTGGCCGATGTAGCGCAGCTTACTATTTCTTCTAAATTCAATGAAGATTAAAAATGTGACAGACGGATTAAATATGGTATATATTCAGTGGGTGAGTAGTATTAACAGAGTAAGGTGCGCTACTTGGGCCGGAATTCTGAATATACATGTACACGATTTATACAGGCAACAACTCAACTTGATTACGTATAGGATAATCGGTGAAGTGGAGCGACTCTGGAAAATAATCGACGAGCCGAAGGCGAGTCTATTATTTTCCAGAGACGCGACACTGAACCGATTATCCAACTTAGGGCCCAAGTATCATATCCTGCGCCTTCCTCTATATTCAATAAGGATTAAAACGGTGCGAGACGGATTAAATGGTATGTTTTCAGTGAACGAGTAGTATTAAGGAGCAGTGTACGGTACTTGGGCCCAACTTAGTTCTCGGCTCCCCCTCAACTCAACTAAATCTCCGCCGGCATATGCACCTGTGAGTAGAAATCTGCGTGTACAACTATACCGTCACACTTCAACAGTGTTAGGAAACAGAGGGCGACACTGTCACGATTTTGGGATCAATCCGTCAAACGGACCTTTGACCTAGTGGTCGGAAGAGTTTTCGCCCAGTCATCCTTGAGGTTTCCTGCATATCTCAGAAACGGTGCGTCGTAGAGCGAAACGGACGTTATTTTCGAACTCGTCGTCCTAGACAAACATGTCTAAGGGGTATTAATGATGACCTTTGACCTTGACCTTGAAATTTTCTGCCGAGTCGGCATTTTTCATTTGCGTCGATATCTCGAAAACGGTGCGTCGTAGAGCGAAACGGACGTTATTTTCAGACTTGTGGCACTAGACAAACATGTCTAAGGGCTATTATGGATGAACTTTGACCTTGACCTAAGATTTTTTTGCTGAGTCGGCATTTTTCATTCTCGTCGATATCTCAGAAACGGGGCGTCGTAGAGCGAAACGGACGTTATTTTCGGACTCGTGGCACTAGACAAACATGTCTAAGGGGTATTAAGGATGACCTTTGACATTGAATTTTTCTGCCAAGTCGGCATTTTTCGTTTTCATCGATATGTCGGAAACGGTGCATCGTAGATCGAAACGGACATTATCTTCGGACTTGTGGCACTAAACAAACATGTCTAAGGGGTATTATGAATGAACTTTGACCTTGACCTAAAATGTTTTTGCCGAGTCGGCATTTTTCGTTTTCGTTCCTATCTCGGAAACGGTGTGTCGTAGAGCGAAACGGACATTATTTTCGGACTCGTCATCCTAGACAAACATGTCTAAGGGTGTTAAGTATGACCTTTGACCTTGACCTTGAATTTTTCTGCCGAGTCGGCATTTTTAGTTTTCGTCGATATCTCGGAAACGGTGCGTCGTAGAGCGAAACGGATGTTATTTTCGCACTCGTGGCACTAGACAAACATGTCTAAGGGGTATCATGGATGAAGTTTGACCTTGACCTGAAATTTATTCGCCGAGTCGGCATTTTTCGTTTTCGTCGATATCTCGGAAACGGTGCGTCGTAGAGCGAAACAAATGTTATTTTCGGACTCATGGCACTAGACAAACATGTCTTAGGCGTATTATGGATGAACTTTGGCCTTGACCTGAAATTTTTTCGCCGAGTCGGCATTTTTCGTTTTCGTCGATATCTCGGAAACGGTGCGTCGTGGAGCGAAACGGATGTTATTTTCAGACTCGTGGCAGTAGACAAACATGTCTAAGAGGTATTATGGATGAACTTTGATCTTGACCTGAAATTTTTTCGCTGAGGCGACATTTTTCGTTTTCGTCGATATCTCGGAAACGGTGCGTCGTAGAGCGAAACGGATGTTATTTTCCCACTCGTGGCACTAGACAAACATGTCTTAAGGGTATTTTGGATGAACTTTGACCTTGACCCGAACTTTCTCTGCCGAGGCATTTTTCGTCTTCGTCGATATCTCAGAAACGGTGTATCGTAGAGCGAAACGGACGTTATTTACGGACTCGTTGCCCTAGACAAACATGTCTGATGGGTATTAAGGATGAACTTTGACCTTGACTCTGAATTTTTTTGCGAGTCTGCTTTTTTCGTTTTCGTCAATATCTTTGAAACAGTGTGTCGTAGAGCCCATGGTGAACATGTTATAAATATTATAAATTAGTCTTAACACCGAAATGCCTCCAAGGCATCTTTAGGCCTTGACGTCTAGTTTTCAACGATATACAACACGGTATTTACCAAATTTTGCTAACTGATGTTGGCATCTAATGAATGGTTTGCATGATAATGATGAACATATATCAGTTCTGGATTACGAATGAATCATGAATACAAACAGGGTTTTAGATTCACCCTGTTTGTGCTACCACTTTTCAGTGTCTTAGTGAATTTAGAATTTGGACTCAACAGTAACACCACATTTATTGTTCACCTTCTCATCTACATTATATTGGCCTCGACCAAGGTTCTATGGCATCAAACGAATTAGGTTTCGGCAATGATGAAAACGACTGGCTAGTACGCAAACAAACGCGTCTTGTTTGAGCAGATGCAGTTTGTACACTGGCGGATCTTGTTTTTACACGCAGTATATTATATTGCAGTAGATTATGGGAAAAATAATCTTCTGCAATATTCTACTGGGAACCGTCTCCCAGTAGATTCTGCAAAGAACAATAGAACCGTGGACTAATTAGTCCGAAATAACCAGATCTACTCTCATAACTCATGATAATAATGAGACAACCAGAGAGTGCAGACCCTCACCCCATCAGATTTAGTTACTGAAATTAAAACTGGTGACACTTACATATTCGTTGTCGACCATTGGACCATTATCAAATAGTCGGGAATCGTTCATGAACAAAAAAAAGGGAAAAATAAACAAAAAGTAATCCTTGCGATTTTTCCATTTCGATCATATTCATAGACCTCCCAAACTTCGCAAGTTCTTCGGATTAATACTGCATACTTGACGTTCAATATTCTGATGAATAGGGCCCACGTATTTTTCAGTTCGCATTCATACTACCGACTTTCCATGATGTAGTCGTAACCGAAATCACGGGACCCTCCAGGGGTCAGTATTTAGGTTACCTGACCATTAACATGGCTTTGCGTCCGTCGTCGTCTTCCATCCACAGTTTTATCTTCAAAGTTACCAGTCGAATTTTTCTGAAATTTTGCACAAAAATGTATAGAAATAATTTCTTTTTTTTTTTAATGATAGGCATTTTGAAGAGAAACGGAATTTTTTGGACTTGATAGGTCATTTTCAAAGAAAAAAACGGTTTAAACAGTTTAAACAGTTTAGTCTATTTCTGTTTCAAAAAGATTCCCTTATGTACCTTTGAAATGTGATTCCTTTCTCTTGAATCGCCGGACTACGTGTGGTGGCCATTTTGACTCCTCGACAAGTCGGTGAGATTTTGTGTGTGTGCCCAAATCAAGTCACTACAGTGGTTCTCCTCAGATAAGACCTACCCTTCTGCCACAAAAATTAAGGTCTTGTCTGAGAGGAAGTTTTAATAGCGCTTCATTTACATCTGAACCCAACGCCACGCAGAAATGTCTTTATAGAGGGGAAGGTCGTTATTGAGGGGGTCTTATCTGAGGGCGACCACTGCATCTGTTTTGAGCCATTTTCACCAAAACTACCCCCCCCCCCACTCCCCAAAATTTTGGAAGTTAATTTATGCGAGTTAATTTCACCCATTTCATGATGGGAGCTGTATGGAGTAAACTCCGGGAACACTTCAAGGAAGAGTTAAATCTTAGCACATTCGAATGGAAAACTATTGCAGCTTCAGTTGTGACCTTCAATTTGACCTTCAACCTCAAAATATCAAAACCACGTGTTTTGTCAGTTTCTTTTTACTTTGGCAGCCACTTTCTCAAACTCTTTTCAGACTTTCCATTATATATGTATGACAAGTGTACGTTTTGTTGATTTTGAATCACCGGTCTGTGCATGGTTGCATCTTGGATTTTCCGACGGGTCAACAATTTTGTTTTGCCAGAATCAAAAAAAAAAAATTCTGGCCAACGAAAAAAAGGTAAAATAAACTTTTTTTCTGGCCGCCGAAAAGAATTCTTGGACTTGACACTGTTGTGGCTCAACACTATTCATTTCTTCGGTATCCTTTCGTAACCCTTGAACTATTTTTTACTTCTCATGCGACCTTGGAAGACCGGCGCTGTAGAAATATAGCGAATGCATAGAATTGTAAGCTATTCGAATGTTCACATAGTAAATCATCGATATAAACCGACGCCCACTTTGATAGCATACCATATGTCAATTTCACATACATATACGAACTAGTTCCCTCTTTCCATATGATAAGATTTATTCATCACACTGTCTTGGAATAGACCCACATAGAGACCGCTTCTTCACGAAATTTCCAAATGGCTTTGCGGTGGATTTTGGGGATAATTCTCTTGACACACCATGCCTGTAAGTACGTGAACTCGATATTTAATCAGTACCGGACACGGCCAAGATATAGCGGTTTCTACCTTTTTGATTCACTGTGTGTTGTTATGCCTCTTCTCTCCAATATCACAAGGTTGAATTCAACGTGTATTGTGGAGTTATTGACGACCAGAGTTAACGTTTAGTCCTACATTGACTCTGCATCGAATAATCAATACCCAGTATTAAGTATTCCGAGCAAACAAAACAGGGTCCGTTATCCAATCTCATACTCCGGGGACAGAAAGTCATATCAGGCATACGAAGTGAGAGAAAACAAAAATGACAAGGAAACTCATGAACCCCCAAAAATGAGGTGAAATCAGGTGTTCCGGAAAGCATTTCCTGCCCCACTAGTGGCACCCGTCACGAATTCCCCAAAATTAACATGAAAATAGATCTAGTTGCATGGCAGACATGGACTTGGTGTATTTATCAACCAGATCATGATGACGTCCACTATGCATGTTTTGCATGCCACTCAATGTACAATTAGAATGACATTCTTTTTTTTCCAACAAGATTTTTCCAAGACTGATGAAATAGTTATTTTTCAGTTTCGAGAACACATTGACCTCGAAATCCAAAATAGCCGCCATCAGACATCTGAAAATGACCTAGTCCAAGTCGGGCATATATAAGAGGTTTGCCTGCACCAGCCCCATTATCCCCCCAAACGAACTTTTTCAGTTACTTTCTATAATACTTCCGAATATTAGATATGATGTCAAAAATGTTTTTCTGTTTTTTTTCCTTCGCAAAATGGTTACCGTCGAAAATTACACAATCATGGTTCAAGCTATAAACTTAGCGTCTACTTCAGACAGAGACATGATTTTGGTGTCTATCCCCATGTTTTTAATGATTGGGAATCATATGGTATTATCGCTGAGCACCGGTGACTGTTGGAGTGTGTTGATTGCCTCAAAATTCAAGCAATCCTGCGGAAAATCACATTTCCTGCCATGGTGCTTCTGATATGTGTCGAAATCCTGGCAAGTGGCCAGACGGATGGTAAAAGCAGTTTCATTCCCACATGATATCGAGCTCAGAAAGCATTAATTCACAGAGAAAGTGCCAAGATGGATTCTATTGAAATCCCGGATATACAAGCATCACAACGGTTAGACATACAAGAGTACGGCAATATAGGCAGATATGAAGAGTGCAAAAATCTGATATCAGATAACAAGTAAGTTTGGATAGTGATGTCAAAATCCACTCTCCGATTCAGGTATATCTGCATTTTTCCTTTCTTATGAATTATACCTCAAATGGGGCACCATAATAAAAAAATATGTTAAACATTGGTCGATAATAATTAAGAACAGTCATGCAGTGGGGACATGTACGTCAAAAATAGCATTATATATGGATATGTATATACAAAATTGCACTGGTTTGAGGACAGTTTGTCGATGTATTTGTGACCGAAAGCATTATCCGAGTGTTTTCTGCCGTGGCAAATGCGAAGCCGGAAACGTCAGCTTTTTCACGGGCACCGTGGCAAATGCGTAGTGCTTCAACTTTCCTATGCTGTTGGTTCGGTTATTCGAATCAATCATAAAAAGCACCCAGAAATTGGTCACGGAATCTAAGGAATGATCCTACTAATATTGCATATTTACATGTCATTGCCAATCGAGTGTTTGCAACAAAATCGAAATAGGGTGTGCCACGAATGCACTTCCTTCCTGAACACAAAATTTGATCATAATTTAAGGGGTTGTAACCCTCGCCATATTTTTGTCAGTGATGCGCACTGAATACTTTGAAAATGGTTTTTCTTGAAGAAATGAACACATATTGCACATAAATGTTATATTACCATGTTAATAACTAATTTAAAACATTTTCAGCGCAGTTATCATGCATCTTAAACTTTCACGTTAAAATTTGTGAAATTGACTACCAAAATTTCAGGACATCCGTTCCTGTCGAAAAAGTCAATTACGAATGTTCTAAGTATTTTACTGAGCATTGCTACATATGCTAGTTTATGAGCCGAGAAATATTTTTTGAAATTCAAATCCATTGCATCACAAATGATTTCTGAAGTTCAGACATTTATTGACAACCAAACATTCTTCCCAAATGGCCAGTACAGGCACTATTTTTCAACCCTTCAATACACTAGCACAACGAGAGGGAGACTTCAATATCATATGCTCCACTGTGCACAATTCACACTGGCTTTTACATGTAGACTGCCACATGCTGGGGCTTCTGTGTGCATTGGGCCATGACACTACTCTATTAACCTGATCAATGCAGATAATTACCCATATTTCCAAGATGGCAGTTATAATTTTAAATTTTTGGGGAGGTGATATCTACTTGCATTTGGCATAATTCATAACAGTGTGTGTTCACCAAATATCTAACAGTACATGCGTGTATTCACTGATCATATTGTGCATAGTGATTGTGTCTATGCATACAAAGAGCACAAACCCCAAGCTAGATACAGGATACATACTGATCCCAATAACATGTGAATGTATATATCACCAGGCTTTTGATTCATTGTCATCATGATTACATGTGACATAAAAGTATCATTATTGCACATGTGTTGTTTCAACACAATTGATGTGAAATTCACACAGTGGTAGCATTTTATTAGTACAATTCATGATATATGAATTGAAACACTTCATTTTGACATACATGGATCACAAGAATGTCATGAATACATAGTGTATTTGGTAGTATAAAATACACTATTTTATACTACTATTTTATATTCCTTATTCCTATGTTTATCTTACAAAGTTTGTACATGGAAGGCAAACTAGAACAAAATAAATCAAATATGATACCAATCAAACAGATTATGAATCATGATTGACAAACAATGCTGCACATGGCCACTTGATACACTGCGATCAGATCTTCATAATGTATATCTGACCTACACATTTGTATCAATAACAAACTTTGAAACATTCAATGTGTTGGCCACTTATCCAATAAAATATAAAATATCAATATATTATTAATTGGTCATTGAATCCCAAAATTGCTGTTGTTATTATCCACACTTTGGGCTCAACATATTTGACATTAGGGAATTCGTGATTAATTGAACTAGAATCAAGATTCTCTATTTTGGCGAGTCCAATAATAAATGTTTTCGACCATAACTACTTCAATAATTCGGGAAGTAAAAGATTCAACTGGTTAGTTAAGATTAGTTTTCATTTATTCATCCATATTTCCTGCCATAGCTAACTTTCCATCAAATGGAAAAGATTACGTGGTTGATATTGAGAACGGAGGTACCAACTTTATCGTTATGATCCGGAATGATCCAGACGTTTCAGGTCGAAGATTGTATTGTTCTAAAACAAGAAAATGACTCCTCTATTCACTCAAATTGCAAGAAGGCACTTCGGACTACCAGAAGTTTTTTTACAAATGCTCATATTTTTTATTCGGTACTAAAGTCGTGAAACTTACTGCCAACAATCGGCAGGGTTATCGTTCAACTGATTCGTTCAACTGTTTATCGTTCAACTGATTCCATTGATACCCGAGTTCGGAAATGTTTTTAGGTCAGGTCAAGTGGTATAAACAAAGCCACTTCGTGTTGTAATGCTACCATTGTCGGCCCATTTAGCGCAGCTTACTATTTCTTCTAAATTCAATTAAGATTAAAAATGTGCCAGACGGATTAAATATGGTATACATTCAGTGCGTGAGTAGTATTAACAGAGTAAGGTGCGCTACTTGGGCCCCATTTTCGAGTCACTGTCACTGACACTCTACTCGATTTCGCCTGTACGATACTAAGTACATGTTCTTTGTTCACTTCGAGTTTATCGCGTGAGTCGTAACTCTCGTTGTGTGTACAAACGATTTGTTGTACTTGACCTGACCTAGAAACATTTCCGAACTGGCTTATTGGGTGAGAATCAATAACGTACACACACTGGACACATGAAGTGTCACCTTGTAGTCTTCGTACAACGAAACATACTGGTAGTTACTAAACGATGATTGTGTTCAATGATATTCAAATTATTCTCAACGACAGTATCAGATATTGCTTTGTCGACCCCGATAGAGATATACTAATTTCATGTCATTTTCGGATCCAGATCAGACGATTTGAAATTACACTCTTGTTTTTCTCATAATGCAGGGGGTAAACCTTCGATCGGTATGGTGTTGTACATATTGTCATATTGTTAGAGTGTTTGTTCATGATGCGGATAACCTACTGTTTGTGACTCTGCGTGGTCCAAACGTTTGTTTCGAAGTAAGCAGAGATGAATGAGCAAGAGCACTGAATGTGATTACAGTTTTGTTCGAAATGTGGCAATTTATACATTTAATTTTGTATATTTAGTAATGCACTGCGTAAGTGCATAATCTTTTATGTTTTTACAGTGTTTAGAGAAATACATTAGATGATACCGTGCCCAGAATACACCATTAAACTTATTTCATGGGAAACAGACGAATGTCTGTAGGCTAGCATACCAAAATGAACATTTATTATCAATGAACTTTTGCGACAGATGCAGTTCAAACAGCAGATGCATTTCGAGAAGATGGGTGACCTTGACGTACTAGTATTCTGAAGGACACGGCTTCACTCCAATGTTCATACAATTCATAAATGCAATTCGTGCTTTGTGAACCCGATAATTCGTTGAGCTTACAAGGAAATACCATCTCAACGTGGGTTCTTTTGGGGAGATTTTTGACAAGTTCGAAAATGTTCAATGTATTCGTGCACACATAATATATCGATAATTACTGGGTAGCCCATTTTCAATGATATATTATGATCAATACATATTCCAAGAATATGCTCTGATGTTTGCGTATGGTGTATTCACAATATTATGACGTGTGTACTTGACAATTAATGTTCTGGTATATTCTGTGTATTTGAACAAATTCTGGTACGGTTCAATATCATTTAACTTCCAATCTAGAAAATGTTTTCACAAAGAGTTTTTCTGTGCATATAATCCCATGTATACGTTCATGCTCAAAGTATGTTTACAATTATGCTTCAGATGCGTCGTTCCACTTTATCGCTATCGGTGACTGGGGGGCGGATCCATTCGGAGCCGCTGACGCCTATGATGATGACGACGATGTCCCGGGAGCCATAGCATATGGGGTAGACGACCAGCAGAGAGTGGCAGCCCGCATGGAGCAGTGGGCAGCTGAAAAAGGCATCGATGCTGTCATCTCCCTCGCTGACAACTTCTATCCGGACGGCCTTGAGACGATGGACGATCCCCGCTTCGAGGTCTCCTGGCGCGAGATGTACAACACCACCAACCTGCGTGACGTCGATTGGTATGTTTCTCTGGGGAATCATGATCACTTCTTCGAGAACGCCTTCTTCCAGGTCAACTGGACGAACTTCGAACCACGCTGGCACCTACCCTATTTTTGGTTTGACGAGTATTTCGTGAAAGATGATTTCAAGATACACCTCATAGCGCTCGACACGGAACTCATGGTGTTCAACTGGTTCAACCGCAGTGAGGAGTTGAACCGTGACGTTCAAATCGCATGGTTCAACGAGACTCTGCGGAACGCCGAACCATCCGACTGGACTATCGTCTACGGACATCACCCACTGCACACGTGTGGACGCTACGCTCCTGGCAATTTCCTCCTCCAAGACTTCATCGAGGACCTTCTCATCGAGCACGACGTCGTTCTTTACTTGGACGGCCACGACCACAACTTGCAGCACGTGGTCAAGAACGACTCTGTGGGGCCGCAGTTCGTCGTCAGTGGCAGTGGGGGCAAGGGTCGCTATGAGATATTCCCGCTACGTTGTGAACGTCTGCACGAAAATGGCTTCACGCTGAACTTCTTCGCTGAGCGCTATGGCTTCGTGGGCTTCGAGGTGACGAAGGACCAGATCACGGGGACATACTACGGGGACGAGCTGATTGATGGTCAATTGGAGGAGCTCTACAGTTTTGACATATTCCGGGATCAACTGGTCAAATATGAGGACATCAAGGAAGACTTGGATGACGGTTTCTTCTAATGATGCCTGGAGAAAGATTACATGGTGTAGCGTAAAAATTAAATTATTATACAATAAAACCGTAGTGTTGTTTGTATACTGTTTCTCCGAAAGATAAATATTCAGGTGTTATTAGGTGGACTTTACACAAAGGCTCTAATCGTGTATCATATGTGGTGTTACTTCAGACCTTACATTTCTCTCATAACATCATCGTTCCATGTCGTCTCTTCTTTCTCTTTGCAATCATCATCATCATCATCATCACCCCCTCCCCCTCATAATCATCATCCCCCTCATCATCGTCATCATTATTACCACCAGCAACATCAACATCCGTATCATCCATCTCTAATATTTTCAACTCGTCGCTCGCTATCTTGGTTTTATTTATATGTGTGTAAATTCATAAGTTGTGGAGTGTCTCACTACCAATCAATCATTAAAAAAAACACCGACATTTACTTATCGTTATTTAGTAAGGTTTACAGTCTACTGACTCTCACTCCACAATTTGTGTTGCAACCAATGTACATTCCAAAACATGTTACAAACATTAACAACATTAGCCTATGATGTACCTCCAATGATCAATCTGTATGTATCATATGTAAATAGTGTAATGCAGCAGCACGAATAAATTCTATCTATCTATCTATATGTGCTGTATGATACGTCATTATAATACGTAAAATCACTTTCGTGGACAAAGTCCTATTAGGTGTGAACGCACCAAGTGGTTTGATAGCGCTATCATCGCGCTATTAGGTGTGAACATAGTAATAGACTAGTAATGATGAATTGTGTTCGAATACTGGGAGATTGGACATAGGTTCTTCAATAAATCCGATTTGAGTGTACGTCTCCAGCATCATAAAAAGTCGAAATGGATTTACAGGCTACTCACACTGGTGTCTGTTTTTTTTTGTGTGTGTGTTTTTTTTTTTGTGGGGCGGGAGGGGGGGGGTTTGCCTGTTTGTCGGCACTCATTTGTTATTTTAACGATCTATAAACCTACTAGGGTGATGGGAAACAATCAAAGCAAAGGTACATTGCCAGATGGCCAATAAATTGGCCCGCAGGATTTTTTTTCATAACTAGACCGACTACAAATGTGAATGCTTCATCTTAGGTATTACAACGTTCAAACTGGAATCGAATGTTTGATATTGTGGTTGAAAAATTGATATTTTGGTGGCTGTCACGATGGTATGTTACCGGAAATGTGTAATGGAATGGTGTGGTATATATAAAGAAATGAAACCAATGATACAACATATGAAAATGTATTTACATCATAATACGGGTTTGTGTTTACTGTATCAACAATATTTTATTCCGTCAACGATAAAACAATACGTCAATTACAATAATCACTATATATACAAACACGATCTTGTTTGTATATACAAAAATTATACAAACATGAATATGTAGTACAAAAAAATATGTTTCAGCAATAAGGCCAAAAAAAGTATTATGATTCTGGCTATTGGGGTCCCCGAAAAAGTGATGCGGCGACGCGATTTCGTTTTCTTCTTCTTTTATGTACCTTAAAATTAGCTGCTGGTGAATGATCCGGTCAAATATTGCTCATTTGGACAACCATTTTTCCCTGAAATTGGCTGCTGATGACTGACCCGGTCGAATTTGGCCCATTTTGGCCAGCCATACACCACAATTTGCAATGTCGTAGACGGTCGGGACCATTTTACTCAAATTCCCAAAAATCTGTGTACGGTTGTTAATTTACTAAAAAAAAAAGAAGGAATTTCAGCTCTCAAAAGTGATACGCGCGATTTTTTTTTTTTTTTTTAGTTTTTTATTTTCGCATTTTTTTGCCAAAAAGTCAATTTCTAACGACTTAGTACTTCGTGCGAATGAAGTATTACTTCGCGCAAACGAAGTAGAACTTCATGCAAACCAAGTAGTACTTCATGCAAACGACTTAGTACTTCGTGCAAACGATGTAGTACTTCGAGCGAACGACTTAGTACTTCGTGCGAACGAAGTATTATTTTTTTCAACATGTTCTATCAGGGGCACCGTAAATTTCGGACTTTGGCGGCCATTTTCTCAAAAACGGACTGATCAGATTTGAGACTTTTTATTTGAAAAGATTCTCCTCTAATACCTCGACGTGTGTGAGTTCCTTTGCCCTTGAATCGCCGGTCTGCGTGTGGCTGCCATTTTGATTTTTCTCGACGGGTCACAAATGGCACTTTCCCATGTTAAATTTCCCTATGCTTTACAATGGGATACATCATTCTTAATATCTCACTTGATATTGAGATTAGCGATCAGAAATTGACTTTGTATATATAGGAAATGATACCGTGTATATACCGAATATTCTCATGACCTTGAATTTGACCTTTAATCGTACTTTCAAGGTGACAGCACAAAATGGCTAATATCTTGCTCATTATCGACTTTACAGCCTAGGAATCAATTGTGGACATATAGGAAATGATAAATGCTGAATATTGTCGTGACCTTGAGTTTGACCTTCTACATCATTTTCCAAGATCAGAATACAAACTGGCTGATATCTCGTTTATTATCGACTTTGGAATCAATTGTGAACATATTAATATGAAATGATATAAGGTGAATATTCTCATGACCTTGAACTTGACCTTATTTTCATAGCCAGACCACAAAATGGCTAATATCTCGCTTATTATCTACTTCACAGCTCAGGAATCGATTGTGAACATATAGGAAATGATGTATGCTGAATGTTTTGATGACCTGGAATTTGACTTTTGACATCATTCTCAAGCACAAAATAGGAAATATCTCACCTATTATCAACTTTACAGATTAGGAATAAATTGTGCATATAGGATATGATAAATACCAAATATTCTCATGACATTGACCTTGGACCTCATGTCAAGATAAAAGCACAAAATGGGTAATATATCGCTTATTTACCTGACCTCGGACCTCATTTTCAAGATCAATCTTGACCTTGGACCTCATTTTCAAGATCAAAATAAATGGGAAATATTTCATTTATTTACGACTTTATAGATTAGGAATCAGTTACACAATATGACTAATGCATGTATCTTGCTTATTATCGAATACAGAGTTAGGTTTAGATTGTATACATATAGGAAGTGATAGAAGCTGAATATTATCATGATCTTGGATTTAACATGTGACTTCATTTAGTCTTTTCAAGGTCAGAGCACTAAATGGCTAGTATCCCACTTATCATTGACTCACAGCTTAGGAATCAAATATGGACAATATAGGAAATGATATACATTGTAATCCTATATGTATTCTGGCAATATTGAACTTGACCTCTGATGACCTCGGGTTATGGTCTAGCTGTAGATGTGTGAACCCGGATGGACCTACAAAACCCTTGGCAATTTATACATTTGGGAAACAAAAACGTTATGTGGGTGTGGAGGGGGAGGGGACAAAAAGTATTAAAACTCATCTACCAACCAGGTGTATCCCCTTGTATGGAATTACTTTCTTACTCGTCTGTAAAGAACATATAACTTTTACTAAGATGATATCGTCATTTATCATCTGCATGGTGCTGTCATCAGGTGGTGTAGAATGTAGCTAATATATAGTCACAACTTTCGATTATCCATGTAGGCTACTTAATGTCGCCTCCTAATTAGTGATCAATCATCTTACACTCGGAAGCAGAGATAATATGTCGTTGTTTGATAATGTTAGAAATAATTTCACATCGTTTCCATTGTTTTACTAGTGACATATTTGTCACGACGTTGTGACAAAATCCTCGCCTTTACATTCAGCCTTAACGACACTGGACGCGTTATGATCCTAACTCCTTTTCTCGAGAATACCCCCATCCAACATGAACGACGATAATTTATTTAATAATGTTTTTTTTCGGCCCAAGTATCATGCACTGCGCCTTAGGGGTCGGTCATTATTTACTGGGTGGGGGCGTTGGATGGTTTTTCCGAGAAATGAGTTTTCAAAGTTTGACCCCCCCACCGATATCGAAAATCAATCTGTGACCCCCCCCCCCCCCACCAAGATCCAAAATAAAAGTATGACCCCCCAATCCCCATGTATGAATATAAGACTATATATATGCTTCACAATTGGTGACAATTATAACCCACCAGTATCATATGATACTTGAATGCTTTTAACGCTTTATTTACATTTCTATTGAAACAATCATGTGAGTCAGATTCACTACCCGGGTCAACCGGGGCGATCCAGGACTATTTTGCCATTCTGTGTGGAAAGGTCCATGTCTTTTACATGGTGGTTTGTGATAGTCCTGAGGTCTTCGGGGAATATCCTCAGTGGGGTCATGTATTGACAAAAATTTGAGTGGAAAACCGGTCTGTGGTTCTGACATGCTAGTTCGGGTTCATCGGAAGGGATGATATGTTGCTCAGGGTGGTATGGACTGATTGATCCGTGGTTTGTTTGTGACAGGACCCTGCTGATCTGGGTTCGTCCTTGCTGGCACCGTGTTCAGCTGTATTGCTGCTCCGTTAGGTCCAAAGTTGATTCTTGGTGACAATGTTTCAATCTGAGTGATGAGCGTTGATCAATGCACATCAGGGCTCAGAATTGCCACTTGTGGGTAGCCATAGGCCCATAACATTTCAGATTTGCTCTCAGGCAATAGAGCCCTCGAGCCAATTGGCTGATGACAATTTGTAAAGTAATATTGAAATATGCTTCTAGAAGCCAATTGGCTCCTAAAATCTGGAGCGAAATAGGAGCCTTTGGCTTTTTTGAGCCCTGAGCGAAATTTTGAGCCCTGATGCACACGGATTGCGGCATCTCTCGATGTTGGTGTTCCTGAATGGTCTTCTGCGTGATCCGGTTTCAGTGAGATTATGGTTTTACTGAAAATGTTATGAAATTCCATCGCGTACTCCAATCAGTCCATGTACTGATATTGAGTGGATTGTTTCCACCTAATTATTCAACTATTTTACTATTCAGATTTTCTCAAAATAACTCAATTTCAAACTCCGACCCCCCCAGTCCCATCGAAAATAAAAGTATGACCCCCCCCCCCCCCCCAATAATGTTGAAAATGAAAGTGTGACCCCCCCTCCCCCCCGCCCCCCCAGTTTTTACCCCCCCCCCCCACCTGATAAATAATGACCGGCCCCTTAATACTACTCGTCCACTAAATGAATGCCATTTAATCTGTCTGTCGCCTTTTTAATCCCTATTGAATATAGAGGGAAGTGCAGGATATGATACTTGGGACTTTTTTCTAATACCAGTACATTCACAACGTCGAATAAACACGGGAGTAATGTGTATTGTGGGCTCAACTTTCAAGACGCTAGCCTACTACTGTACTGCTCTTGTGAAGTTCAGTGGGTGGAATCACTGAATGTACTTGATTATAAGTTGGTTTGAGTCGTCACGGTCTAATTGTCAGAGCTTGTGTTGGTTTGTAATCAAAGAACTCAACTCTCGCATATATTCCGGCCAACAATTATGAGTTGTGCATTATTAGTGGTCGTTCATGGCCAGGCCTATACCAGAACACGGCATAGTATTGACTCAAAACCATTATGATAGCGGCATTGTTTGTCAGGTAGCGGTGAAACGGTGAAACGCCTGAACTAAACGATCGATAAATTCTGGACCATTCTTGGCTTCGCAACGCGAACGGCACACGGTGTGCCACGGGCCACGCTTAGGAGTTGGAATGTAAACTAACATCAAGGTAAGTGAACAGTTTGTGAACACACAATATTGCATAAACGCACCTGCACGGTTATCGCTACATTATCGCCCGATAACATGAGAGTAAAATGTACATGATCTCGGATTCTACAACCATGATGGCATTGCCTGGGTCTGCCACAACCTGTCTCCAGACACTAACTGATCCCTGACAGTCATGTTTTCCACGGGCTGGGGGAATATCGATCTCGCTGGGTCGTTTCGTGATCTGATATATATAGAAATTCGTGTAATATTCATGACCTCACATTGTGTCATCCTGGACAATCGACGTCATGGTATAAACTAGTCACCCTCAGGGTATCGGTGAAGTGTGCGATATATTCATTGGTGGATTACGTCGCGTGTAGATCACCTAGTACTCTACGATCTCTATTAGCTTTTCCAGTTATTCTCTCCCAACCCATTTGGAAGAGGGTTAGAGTATTACTGCACTCTACATTTCACTACAGGAAGTTGAGACAAGAACATCGTTCTGGAATTGTTAGGATTTTAAGTTCATTGATGGCTCACATGAAATCCAATATCGTCATCGTGTGTCGTCCAAAAGCTATCCATTTCGATCTATATGCATGGACTGATTATATGAGACGCTTGGGAAGATTGAGTCACTCCGCTGGTGATAAATTCCAATCATTTGATAGTCAGGCATATATATTTGAATGGTTCATGGACAGTATGAAATGTCACTCGAAGTTTCGTGAAGAACTTTGCCTCATCCATGAGGATATTAGGCTTATAATTGGAATAAACACCCACGGGTAATTGGTAGCATATTTCTGCCAAGGTCAAAGCCGTCGAGTATAACAAGCTATAACGTGGCAGATGCGTTTTCTCTCGATGCACTGAGCGGCACTAGTCTGGTGCAAGTATACGTGCGCAGAAACCCATCTTGGTTTCTAATGGTCTCTTGTGGGTTTCTTACTTGGGCCAAATGCCATACTCGCCTCGCAGACCCAAAGCGTGCTGTACCGAGTGACTTCCAAGAACCAGCGCATGGGAAAACCGGGCGGGCACATGGCCGATAGTGCTGGAAAGGGCTCAGGCTGCATGTATGTGTCCATGGCTGGCATGGTCAGGTCTCCTGTTATCGACCGGTTTGTGTTTCACGGCTTCGGCGGAGCGCCATACTTGCCGACGTTATGTTGCCGTCGCTGTCGAGTCACCGAAGCTGGTGTGTGTCGTCATCGAAGCTCGTGATTTGTTTTCCCTTATCACCCTGAATAGCAGCAGAATGTGGCCGCCATTATGGGTATATTGTATGCGAGAAGATATGGTTTAATATAGCCTGTACTCCATCGTACGTACATGTACTCAAATTAGTAGGGAGGTGGAGGTCATTTGGTGCGGTTATTTTGAAGGCGTTGGAACGAATATAATAAACATGTTCTCTTTGTTTCCCTCCAGAGATCCAAGCCTAAGAGCCTCGTTTGAACGTTCATTTCTACTGCACGGAAAATAGTTGCATCAAAGCTGGGATCTCTTTTTTCCGTTCGCTCGGTGCCTAGCGTATATAATTTATTCGTTTTGACTACTACGGGATAACTACACGTGGATAGCTGTTTCAAACCCCAGGGATAATCGAGACATGGGCTCCAGTGCCAGTCGCGAGAGCATCGACGAAGATGAACTGGAGGAAATCAAACGCGGCTCGAATTTCAGCACGCAGGAGATCCATGATATGCACGAAAAATTCCAGTCGGATTTCCCTGAAGGCGTCATAACGCGTGACCGCTTCGTCGACATGTACCTGACTTTGTTTCCTGACGGCGACGCTACGAATTTCGCCGAACACGTGTTTCGCGCCTACGACGTGGACGGGAATGGCGTCATTGACTTTCAGGAGTTCATGGGGACACTCAGTGTGGCCGCCAAAGGTTCCATGGACGAGAAACTCCGCTGGGCGTTCAACCTGTACGACATCGACGGAAACGGTACCGTGACCAGGACAGAGGCCACGGAGATGATCATGGTGGGTTTACGAGTATAATAACTTAGCCCATGTTTTGTACATCATAATCATGAAATATATATCAGCAGGTTAGTTCACTATTTAAAAACATATTTTCATCTTGCATGATATATTGAATTCATGGAATACATGTCATTTATATATACAGTAATGAACTAAACACATATTGGTAATATAATTCTACCCCGATTTGTATAACTGTTGTATGTATACCTAGTGGTCGTTTGCTCGTAATTGTGGATCGACGCCCTAACTCATATTAACATTTGTATAGGCAGCCATGCATTGCTATAAGAACAATAGATAAATCGATATGACACACGGTGATGGCAATCAATGTTTTATTCTTCCCACATGACAGGCTATCTACAGGATGCAAGGCGTGACAGGGGCGAGGGAAAAGGCCGAAATAGCCGCTGTGCAATTTTTCGTCTTTCTCGACAAGGACAAGAACGATTCCCTCTCACAGCGGGAGTTTGTTGGTGCAATCCAGAGCTCCCCAGACATCCGGGACCTGCTGCAAGCCACCGTGTAACACACATATTGCTGTACATGTATGATTATGTATCTCAAAATGTAATTTTTGAATTCGTTCATGGCAATGTATTCTCTAAACTGCTGGTTTATAACTGAGTTGAACCTCGTCGTCTTTTCTCGCCATTACTTTTTTGATGGATTTCTCACATAATTATGTCTTCATTGTTTTGTTATTATGCTTTTTTTGTCAGTGTAGTTGTAACATGATATATTAATGTTTCGTGACGTCAGACGCCACATACTGGATCTCAGATATCTTCGAGTGCATTAATTAGTATCCCGCTAAATACTCTTGTTTCTATACGTGGTACAAATATGTGTATCATTCTTACGTTTTTCACGTGCTGGAAACTAATTGTATGGATGAAGATGCTAGAGATCAGAGTACCTGAATATACGAATACGAAAAAACACGTGCACACGTACATGTATGTTTACCAGGATTTAGCATTTGTACTATCGAGAGATGACACAGTGTTTTTATTACAAAGCTGGGACCATGAAGAATGATTTACCTGGACAAATGTATACAATACTGATTTACCATTGTTATTCTTAGCAAACTAGAAACCTTAGCAGATGAGAATATAACGCTAAATTATCAGGGACAATGTTTCAGTGCATAATGTAGACCCAGTTATGTCTGATACGTTAGTATAGGTATATATTTGGGGTACATTGGCACTGGCCAGCTTTTGATTGTTGTCTCGACATTATCACATGATTTCAATAACGATAGATGATTGTCCAGTAATATCCATGATTTTCCAGTTACATCGAATCATCAGGCTTGTTGCATTGATACATGTTCTGATTCAAGTAACTACTAAGTAAATTTGTACTAATATAATTATATTCTCCAGAATAAATATGTGCAAATTTGTACGAAGTCGTATGAATGGTTGCTGAAGATATTCATATAGGACCATAATTTTTGTTGAAATATTGACTGTTCCATACTTTACATAAAATCAAAATGAAATGTTGATGTATTTTGATAATAAATCAATGTTCTACGAGTTTCCATTGTTGATTTATTAATACTATTTTGAAAACAAAACAGAAGATTCGTTTCGGTGAAACTGCGAAAAAAAACACTGCACGCAACACTAATTATAACAATTGCTGTACCAAACCATAGTAAGGAAAAAAAATATGTCGAAAAAAATGTGCATGGACAACCAACATATTATTCAAAGAAATACCACCACTGAACCACTGCGGTGGAGACTAGAACAGTGGTAAAGGCGTACATGTAACTTCCCGTTAGGAACGATTATTGCGATGGGACAATATCCAACGTCATCCGGTTATAACCATAACCCATATCCAAGTCCGGAGGGCAGAATAAACAAAGACATTCATTCGACAAGATAAATTCAGAATTATAACCAGATAACTGTAAAGTGTGATACGAATTCAGTTGTGCAATACACTTTTTTCGACCCCCTGATATATCAGGAAAGTTTATTTTCGTATACCCGCATACACACGGTTCACCGCGAACTCGTATTGGGTATATATATGGACGTGTTGTATAGAGTGACACACGCCTGATGATATACTGTATAACTGGATGAGCGTTCCAGTCCAATTCATAGGGCCCTAGCGGCAAGTTTTACCTTCCATTCCTAGAGTGTTATTGCCCACAAAACGAACCTAGGAACACATGCTTGCACATTTCACTAGCTTTACACTAACAATCTTTCTAGTATCGGATATTTAGCATTCACTTGGAGTCACTTTGTGGTAAGTAAACGTACACATGTAGTGTCACAACTATCGACTATAACTGATTGATAATTAACTACAGTACATGCAAATAATTGTCAACCAGTCATTGAAATTATAGCTACTTTATACATATATTAACAGTTCATATTTTGTATGTTCAGTAGGTTCTAAGATGTCAAGAAATACATGTAGTAATTTCATTCGGAGTACATGTAAAAGTTCATGTGTAGGCCTACATAAACCAATATCGACAGCGTCGCGGATTACTTGTGTAAACATATGATTTTCGAGGGTGTCCCGATATAAGGGCGTAAATATATATATACTTTGACCGGTTTGTGGCTAGGATAAGATTTCCTTTAAAGTCGTCTTTCACGTCAGGTAGCTAGTCTGCTGGTATACCCCTTGGTGTAATGAACAGTGGATGTCTACGTGACCCAGTTGTGTGGGAATTCCCCCTTTCTTCTAGACTGATATACATTAACATTATGTTTTTAAACATTGCGGCCGATGTGTCATAATCAAGTGATTTCAATGCTTCCATACGGTGGCCTTATGTTGCCAAGTAGTTTATGAACCAATCCGCCAAGTTTGAATTCCAGAAAGAGTTACCGCCGAGTTTGTAAACGAATGCGTCCAGTTTGTAAACCAATGCGCCAAGTTTGATTTCAAGACAATAATTTTTAGCACATCAGAAACGTATTTAGCATGGCGAAAACCTTCTTAGCATGGCAGAAACTTTTTAGCACGGCATGAACCTTTTTAGCACAGCTTAAACCTGTTTAGCACGGCACAAACCTTTCTAGCATGGAATAAACATTTCTAGCATAGCGGAAACGTTTCAAGCGTGGCAGAAAAGTTTCTGCCGTGCTGAGAAGGTTTTTGCCATGCTAAGGAGGTTTCCACTATGCTAAAAACGTTTCCGCCATGCTAGAAATATTTATTCCATGCTAAAAAGGTTTGTGCCGTGCTGAAAAGGTTTATGTCACGCTTTAAAAGTTTCTGCCATGCAGAGAAGGTTTTCGCCATGCTAAGAAGGATTGCACCATGCTAAAATCGTTTCTGCCGTGCTAGAAAGGTTAATTCCATGCCAAAAATGTTTGTCCCGTGCTAGAAAGGTTTATGGCGTGCCTAAAAGTTTCAGCCTTGCTAAGAAGGATTTCGCCATGCTGAGAAGGTTTCCATCATACTAAACACATTTCCGCCGTGCTAGAAACGTTTATTCCATGCTGAGAAGGTTTCCACCATGCTAGAAACGTTTCTGCCGTGTTGGAAAGGTTAAAGAAGGTTTCAGCCATGCTAAAAACGTTTCCGCCCGTGCTAAAAACTTTGCGGAATGATTAACAAACTCGCTGAAAAGTACTTTCTTCAGTTTAAACTTGGCGGATTGGTTTACAAACTGGGCGCATTGGTTTACAAACATGCCGGTAACTCTTTCTGGAATTCAAACTTGGTGAATTGGTTCATGAACTAATTGGCAGCATAGGGCCACCGTACTTTCACTACATAAAACATTCTGTGGACAAGGTAAAAATCAAACGCACAATACAATGAACGTAGATGACTCGTCATAGTCAAGCTTATGACTCGTTCTGAGCCCACCTTAGTTTTACTTCCAAACGCTTATCAGAATGTGACTCATTTCATGTACGTGATTTTCCTATTTATGTAGCATAACTCATTTGTTGTATGCTTTGTATCTGCAGGTTACAGAATAAAACAAATTATTTTACCGCGAAAATACCATAGGCTGTTGAGTGAACTGATCAAAAACGAATTCATTCACTCGATTGGTGACTTTCGGACGACCGGACTACTTTTCCCGCGTCGCAGTCGAATACAAGGCATGGGTAACGTGAACAGTTTAGACGATGCCGAACTGGAGGAAATCCGGCGGACCACGAAGTTCACGAGCGAGGAAATCCGCGAGATGCACGAGAAATTCCAGCGAGACTTCCCCGAAGGCGTCATACGACGTCACCGGTTCATCGATATGTACAGAGTTCTATTCCCTGGAGGCGACGCGTCGCGTTTCGCGGCTCACGTGTTCCGCGCGTACGACGCTGACGGCAACGGCGAGATTGACTTCCGCGAGTTTATGACTACGCTGAGCGTGGCGGCCAAGGGCAGCGTGGAGGACAAGCTACGCTGGGCATTCCACCTCTACGATCTTGACGGTAACGGAACCGTGTCGAGGACCGAGGCTACGGAGATGATCATGGTCAGTGTCTGTTATAGAAAACTTGCCCCTCAATTGAGAGAATTTAAGTTGTTTATAATTTGTACAAATATCATTCGGGTTTAGTAGTTTTTCTTTACTTGACTGCTACAGATGATCCCTATTCATGTTGATTTCACAGAGAGTGATTTTTTAATGATGATTTCTGTAATCTACTCACATACGTTTTTGATGAATTGTCCTGCAACTTGGCGCACTTCAGCACAAAAAATTGGGGGAAAATAGCAATCCACCGCGATATTAAAATTAAGCCCAAATCAGGAATCTGAGCAAACCAGTCACTTCAGGGATAGCCATATTGTTGCAATATTGAATCAGAAACTGCATCTTTATTTACATATTAGCCAGAAAATTAATATCGCTCTCAAAGTGATTGTGCACCTAAAATGTGCTGCATTGAGCAAAATTGTACAAAATTTTATTCGGACTCAGTGATTCCATGACAGGGTTAAAATTAACATTGGGGGTAGGCCTATTGCCAACTTTTACAATTTTTGATATCTGAAACTGAGGAGGAAATCGTTATTGGAGTTTTAGGGGAAGTGTGTCAAGTTACATGAGGATACTGACTAGATACTGACTTTTGTAAAACTGTTGGGGAGAATGAGTTATAATTTGTGAGTATTTGCCTTGATGTAGGCCTATATAGTAGTTGGGAAATATGATTACCAGTAATAGCATCACTTCATTTTAACAGATTTCCTAATCAACATAGATTCGTAATCTGTTATGATATTTTTAGCTTAGACACGTACACTACATTATTGGTATGACTATAATATTTTGCATCTCATTTTAATATACATTGTGATATTAGTCTATATACAGGATGCAGGGCGTCCCCGATGCGAAAGAGAAAGCGGACTACGCGGCCGTTCAACTGTTTGTTATCTTGGACAAAAATCAAGACGATTCTCTGTCGCTCAATGAATTTGTGGACGGTGTTAAAACGTCAAGCGCCATCCGAGGTCTGTTGCAGGCCGCAATGTGAAATGAATAAAATTTTCACATACTGTGGAATATTGTTGTAGTGTAGAATATTGTGACCTTACTGCATTGTGAACCTATGTTTAAAGACTGATCCACATGCGTTGTTACATGTTTGTAAGGTGTGTTTTTCTTGTTATAACATTATTACACATACATGTACGTGTATTGAAAATTCGTGTTGTAATTTACAAATTCAGACTAAGACTTACCTGTTTTTACAGAAACCCATGGTATTACGTACACGTATGTAAATTTGTCTACCTACATGTACATATCATTTTAATGATAATAAATGTGGTATGTGTATTTCGAATGTTTATGTTCACAAAATGTTATTGTTTTTTTATTGAATGTAATAATGAAAATGTATAAATAAATCTGCGACTGCGTTTTGTCAATGTCATGCATGTACTCTCCAACTCGAAACGCCACAAAATTAAAATAAATCATTTCAAAAATACCAAATCTATTACTAGAATATTACAACAAGATATCAGCAGAGTATGCCAACACAACAGTCAACAATAACAACAGAAACATATTCGCTGCATTTTAAAACTGCAAGCCATCAACAATGACCAATCACATCTTGGCTTGCATGTGTTTCACGTGGTCCCGTACAAGCCGGGCTGCATGCTTGCTACATCCCCAGCTTAGTGAGATACCATTGCCGCCATGTCCATAGTTGTGTACAACCTGCCAGAAAGAATCATCGATGGATTGTTTCAACAGCTAACCAAGGATCCCAAATATATATATTATATGATCATTGATTTAACCACTAGACGCTCTCCGGTCGCTGACGACGGCGTGAGTGTATCCTCCGAGATGTCCCATCGCCTCAAAATCAGAGTAAATATTTCTACTGCCTCTCTCAGTGTCTGTATTTCACTGTTGAATGTTTCACACCTACTGTAATATTTGTTTTATTTTGTAAGTTGTTTTTTTCCTGAGGCTAGCCACCTCTTTCGAATATATCATAATTGCTAAACCCCCAATCATTTGAAACACTTTCTCAAACTGATTGTACGAATCTGACACAATCCAACTTCGTTCGTACATGTATTTATCTCATCATAATTATATTTATTGTGAAAAATAATAATATTCCTGACTAGTGAAAGTGAGTGCCTCAATTTGAATGAGTGCCTCAATTTGAATATTCCACGTTGTTGTGTTAAGTTACACCTAAATCATAAATATATTATTATTTTTTTTAATTTTCTTGGCGTGCGATCGCGAATCCAAGTGTCCGAATTCTTCATTATCTACAGATAAAACTTATACATCGGATTAATTCATATCTATCTTTTATAATGCAAGTTTACGCATGTATCCGGTACATTTGTATTGTACACTGCTTTTAGTGCAGGGCAATTATGCTCATATTGCTTTTATCAAATGCCCCAGGCCTACTTCCAAGCATGTATCCATCTACACATAATGCTGAACATAAGTTGAGAAGCGACATACGTAATTATTGAGCACTTTTCACAGGTATATTGAGTATTAATTCTTGTGGTGTGCGTAATTACCGTGACGGGACTGCCGTCAAATATCATGGTTTCCTTCTCCAGTCTGACCGAGGACCTGCAGGGTCGCATCCCCACCCACTCCCACATCCACTCCGCCTTCTGCAAGAGGTAAATGATATGCACTTACATTCACCAAAATAACTTCCAAAGCCCATAATAATATTTTGATTTCCACATTGGCGCATCATCACATGTGCAAACTGTCCAGAAAACGCAAACTGTCCAGAAAGACACAATTCTAGTCAACGAAAACAATGTTTAGCCACGGTACGGAAATAACAAACGAACGAATGTGGGGATATTAGTATTGCAAGAATTAATTCTGTTGAAAACAGTAAGATTCCATATACTCAGTAGTTACACAAATTCAAAGATCTTCGTTGGAGCGAGGTACACTGCCGACATCACACCCTTGAGACTGATGTCCGTAATACGCGTTACGAACATTAAAAATGTGTTGTTTCGGATATCTTTTGACGGGATTGTATCCTGATTTTAAGACCATGGTAGTTCAGAATTAGCCAGATTGGCCATCAATTTCCAGCATGTGGACGTAACTGGAAACCGTACACGCACAGACCTCGAGACTTGGCATGTGTCGACACGCCCGCCGCCAGATGTCCATGCTGTCAGCTCGCGACACC
Source organism: Terebella lapidaria (assembly GCA_949152475.1). NCBI lineage: Eukaryota > Metazoa > Annelida > Polychaeta > Terebellida > Terebellidae > Terebella > Terebella lapidaria. Next base: position 20,044,389 of record OX424564.1, on the reverse strand, counting down.
TCCGTGTTCGAGTCCCCGACCTGGCGTGTACCGCCCACTGTCACAGTCTCCTTGCTAGAAAGATTACATATACATATACGTCCTTCTGAGATGTGAATTAGCCTCCCCCCCTCCCCCCCCCCCCCCCCCCACACACACACACATACATACAACTTTATCCCCCAAAACGAGGATATACATGATGCAGCGTTTTTTTTTAGTCGAAAATAAAATTAGACCTATTTTTTTAATGACATAATCGGTTTCTGGCTCCTAGGGGTACTTTCACCAGTCAAAAAAACAAATCTAAATATGTCAAACCGAATGTCAACTAATATCACGAAAATGTTATGTTATTTAAATAAATAATATTGAAATATATATATATATTTTTACATTTTCCATGCTGTCATGCTCGAAGCGACGATTTTTACCCGGGTATAATCCAGCAGTTGTGGTCCACGTAGAGAAAGTGTTTGACCCAAGGCGCTCTCACCTACAATAAATCGTATACAGTACATAATTATTATTTTATCGCCACCTATTGAAATGATATACACTTGAAAAGGAACAAACTATCAGTACTCCATATTTACCCGTATCATTTGACCACGTATGCATGTGATCTCCCTATCCTGCACCAGGTCCGCAGCCCGAGCTCCCGTACAGTTGACTATGACGTCATACCTTCCCGACAACTTGGTGAAATATAACAGCGGATGTTGTTTGAAAATGTGGGAAATATTGTACATGTACATGTGCCGAATGGTATATTGTGAAAACGGGTTTCAGTTCTTACTGATTTTTAATTATTACAAGATTTTTGAAAAATATTTTTGGATATAGAAATATTCACAATATCTTGTAGCCAGCACATTTACAGGTACATTAATACACATACAAACCTCAGAAATACTTCGGATTGTTTTCGTCAAACATATCCCACCATTCCTTTTGAATCTGAAGTAAAGACCCTATTTTATTTCAAGAGAGCGTCAAATGCGACATCCTAATATTATTAATGATAAAGCTGGAATCACGTTTCTTTAAAATACATGTATGTAGTTACAAATCGAAGAAAACACTGCTGAAAATAGACACACCTTTTCATCAGCCAAGGCAAATACCATCGTGATTCGATCAACAGAGAAGTTGAAAATATACCTGTTCTTTAGATAAAGAATATGTAACAATATGCTGACAATCCGTTATTTCAAATCGAAAGTATAAATGGCAAAATTCCGTTTATTTCACCGCATTGAAGCCAGGACTCATTAGTCACCAATATTGATATACATGTATTATAGTACCTACACTGATTATATGCTTTTACTAGAACTAGTCACTGCATTTTGATTATGATACATGTAGACCTATACATAATATTAAATGGGAATAAAAAGATGTGAAATTTTAAACAATCTTAGAGGTGAAGTGAGTGTAACATAAGATATAGTTGTACTTACGAGCAGTGTTCTGTGCCCGGAAAGATGTGAAAATCTTTGGGCTCCAGATCTCTGCTGGAGTAGATAAGCTCCCTGTGAAGTGGGTCCTGGGCGGTGACAGAAAGCGTAGTCATACTCGGAGTTATGACGAACAATTATCATTATTGCAATAAGAGGGGCCTGGGTACTATCCCAAAGCTATTTTATTAGCATCCCCATATTATTCTATCACGGTTTTTTTTTTGGCAATTAGAATTTCAATCCAATTTGAACATGTTGGTACTAGATACTCGAATTTCGATAGGAATTGAATTTTGTTACTGCGGTCTGCGAGATACACCTTGTCGGCCCGTCCTTTCTCGAAGAACTGATATCCTGAGAGGATGCAGATTCCCGCCTCGCTCGCCTCGGGGGAGTGAGCCAGCTTGTCAAAGAAGTCCCAGGAATCCTGGCACCATTGCCTGGGCCGGATGAGCAATATTTCGTCACAAATATAAGCGATCCATTCAAACGTATTGTTAACTTAAATTTCTAACTTAAAACCAAAGTAGATTTGCATGCATATTATTCAGCATATAAAACTATTCTAGACTTTTGAACCGCCATGAAACATTCACACATGGGATCTGTTGAGCAGTTGTTATAACCCAAAGAAAAAGCATCCTCAACGGGCAAGCATTCAGTTGTTCTCAGTAGATTTACATATTTGTAACTTTTTACAAATATACGAAATAAACGGACTTCTGTACAGTCATGCCATTGAACCCACTTGAGCAGCTGCCTGGGTACACCTGGTATCAGGTCTCCAGTCGGGCGGAACATTCCGGCAGCTCCGTCACTTGTCGTCTCCGTGCCGAACTTGTCCGCCATGATAGTGACGTCACTGTATGGCAGCGCCCCCTGTATCTGGACCGCCGTACTGAGGCCCATCACGCCCGCGCCGATAACAGCAACACGAGGACGCATGGTGGAATTTTCGTATTCTTACTGGAACACATTATACATGTGGTATAAATTATCTTTTCTTTTTTCATTTTAATTTTCATTACTTCAATGGGACCAGTAGGCCTGTACATTTTATTGGCCAGCGCGTCGCGCTGGTCTTCTAAGTTTGGGTTAAAACAGACCCACGAAGAATAGGCATTAGCGGCCCCGATCCTGCTATCATTTGTTTTAAATATAGTGATCTTAACGAAAAGATCACAGCACTTTCAAAAATAATATTTCTGATTGTTTCAATGAGGTTTACATTTTAATCTTGCGAATAGAAATAATATTCTGAGAGCTTACGCATACAGTAGCGCAACAAAAATATTGAGCTAAATTTCTTATGTTGGAAGAACAATTACGAAAAATAGCCAACTTTTATAGTTTCCGACATAAAAGTGATAAATTGTGATGGAAAATATTTTTTTTTACCAAAATAGACGCTATGAACTAACAATTTGATCCAAAACAATGGGCAACATCAAAATCATTGATCTATATGTTCTTCTGTGTTTATTATATGGAGAAAAATGAGCAATTCAAGCTATTGAATTAAGGTTGATTAATCACACAAACTCTCCCATCCCAACATATTTCCGCTGGCCATAAAAATAAATCTCTCCACTGTAGGTTACTGGTGCATTCAAAGTTTGGTTTCATTTGAAAGTTCAACTGACAGTGATACTTCTTCTTTTTATCACGGACATACAATTGATGTTCACGTTTAAGATAGCGATATGTTGTTACTAATGACAAATTGTTGACGCGTATACTAAATATACATATTACACAAACATGTAAATGATTGTTTAATGACATTGTCTATCGCGTAATCACAACTTCGCAGCCAGTCCTTCTAATGCGCACGTTGTGATATCAATATGTATCCATGTACAACATCAAAGTGCACTAGCGGCATGTTTCGCCTTCAAAAACACCAATACTGCTGATGCAGGCCTACTAATATCACAAAATGTCACAATATCACTGACATTTCTATTTATAGGTTGTAGCATCACTGGCGGGTGTATGTGACAATACGTCATGTATCTTACCTATGTAACCTACGACACACGATTCTATTATTACTCGGTGAATAATCAATTGTTTTTCACAATTTCGGGTATACTCACCTTGGCTTGTGTATTTTTAGCGATCACACACCCGCATCCATCAGCATTGACCAGCGATGCACGCACGTAACGTGACAAAACCAGCGTTGAAATATCCGACGATTATTGGACTCTGGACATTCTTATCCTGGTCTACTTGCTGGTGATACGATGCAGTACAGGAAATATTGCTACCTTACGTACGAGTATCAAATTAGTGGCTATCATAACGTTTTCATATATGCCCAAACCAAAGATGGTTCGTAAGCAATACCTATAGGCCTATGTACTAGAAGTTTGAATAGTTTTTGGGGAATGGTAAGTCCTAACACATCCGCTGAAACACGCAATATCGTGATCTCCTCAATCAACCGATTGGTTCGTCTCAAGATCACATTGTGCTATAGGCCTAACTAACATGTACCCGCGGGAAATCACGAGATTGTCCAGTGTGGTGGATATTTCTCCTCTAAAGCTGGATATTGCACTTTTTCATATGGTCCCATATGGTTCCGTACAATTCCCGGTTTCAAAAGAAAAATGAAAGGAGATACATATAAGCTTATTGTTTTTATTGTGCGGCACTAGCCGTACTATATCTGTTAGTGTAATTTTGACCCCATGGTACTACTGGTGAGGAGCTTGTCCATGCGTGGGCTTATTGCTACCGAATTAAGTCAGCGATGACATTATCCATATTTTATGTCATAATCTCAGATTACAACAAAGTTAAGTAGCAAATATTGAACAAAGAAAACACACACCTTGGTCATTTGTGGAAAGTGAAACTAAAACACATTTTGGCAAGAATAATGGACGAATCGACAAACAAATGCGAGTAACAATCAATTTTCGCATGGACAAGCTCGGCACCAGTATTGGAGGTACTATGGTAGTGTAAGACCATCTACGAGAATTGTTCTCTGTGAGAGGGAAGTAGAGAGTTATTACAATACGAGTTCGAGTTACAATACGATTCGAGTTCATTGTTTCATATTGTTATCAAAGCGGACATCTTTGTTGTTATCAAACTAATCAATAGGCTTTAAGTTGATTTCCAAATATTGAGCAAGGGAAACACACACCATAGTCCTTTGTGGAAAGTTCAACCAAAACACATTTGGGCAAGAATAATGGGCAACTCAACAAAAGAGCAGGTGAGAATCAATTTACGCATGGACATCAAAATATTCGACAGGTTGTCATAACGTTCAGGTTCACAATTAGAATTTTCATATCACATAGAAACAAGACCCACAATATTTTGTTTGGTTGTTTAACCAAGAAATGGGTTTCGTGTCTACTTATCCTTGATTTTTTTTCGTGTTCACTCAGCCTCGAGTACTGGTTCTACTCTCCTTTGTCCCTGTGGCCGCACACGTAACCTCAAGTTCTGCTGTTGTGATGCTTGTTATTTCATGGTTCATAATGAGGGACCGAAGCGAGATTTAAAACGTTACGTTATTTTGCGGTATTTCATGATTTTGGGGACGCACAACTTTCCCGCCAGAGTAGACTATCTGCAAAATTGTGAATATTGTAAATGTTCGGGTTCAATTAACATACATAATAAATGATTGGAAATTAATCAGAAATTGATATCACAATTATTGACACATTCCCAGCGCTATCGTATGGAGGACTGTATTATAACATGAATATTTCCTGTCGATTGAAGGGTTTGAATATTTAACCTATGTTTCTGGGCATTGGGGTCATGATCTTGACATGACAGAGAGAGAGAGAGAGAGAGAGAGATTTATTCTTCGAACTGATCAGAACAATTTACAATGTGAACACAATAGAAGACAAAAATACAGGAAACAACGAGACAATCAGATATTGCAGACCCTCGCCCTTCAGATTTAGTCACTAAAATTAGGCGATAATTGAGAGTTTTGGTCTTAAGACCATCGGTTGTACGCCATACGATTGGGAATTGGCCAAAGAAAAATACAAAAATAGGTTGAACATTTAATATTGATTAGAACCAGAGTTATAGTCAATTATGTGATTTTATTTTTTCAGTTGCCATGGCAACCGTTTTCACCCGATTTTGGCAAAATTTGAAAGGGACTGAGCCGCCAGGCTGTAGCCATTACTATATCTGTAAAAAAATTAAAGAATATTAATTTACCTAAATATGAATGGCTGTTGAAAACCTGAATTATTGGCCAGCGCTTCGCGCTGGTCTTCTAGGTTTGCCTAAAATGAGACCCACGGAGGGTAGATATGAGTGGGCCCGGTCCTGCTCATCCTGCTATCCTTTGTTAAATACAGTAATCTCAACAAAAGGATTACAGCACTTTCAAAAATAATATTTCTGATTGTTTCCATGAGGTTTTACATTTTAATCTTGTGAAATAACGCAAATACTGTGAGAGCTTTGCGATATTTGATGATTTACCGTAATACATACGCATATAGTAGCGCAACAAAAATATTGAGCTAAATTTCTTATGTCGACAGAACAATTACGAAAGTTTGCCAACTTTTATAGCTTGAGATATAAAAGTGATAAAATGTGATGACAAATGTTTTTTTTTACACCAAAATAGACGCATAAACTATCAATTTGATCCAAAACATTGGGCATCATTAAAACCATTGAATGTCTGTGCTCGGATATACATCGATAGATATGTTCTTCTTTGTTTATTATATGGACAATAATGAGCAATGTAATCCAATAAATTAAGGTTATTAATCGCATAAACTTTCCCATCCCAACATATTTCCGCTGGCCACAAAAATAATTCTCTTCACTGTAGGTTACTTGTTTCCATTATGAAGAGAGATATCCGAAAGGGTAGTTGCATTTAAGTGTATTTACAAACGAAAAAGTGAACATGCAAAGAAAAAAAAAAACGAAAAAAAACGAATAATGATATCGGTGGTGAGGTAAACTTTTAAACTAGGACAAAATATGATGTGTTGGTGAAAACGGGAGTAAGCCACGGGACGTCGGGCGAGGCGGCCACCCCCGGGGGCAGGAGGCTGGAGGAGGGAAATCATGACACGGCGGAATCAACGTATCCCCGAAGGACATCACTCCTAAGAGCAGCAGAAAAACTCGACAAGGAGCGTTTGATTTTTATGTCGTGTTTGATTCCGTTCCATATTTTTGGTCCATTGCAAAGTAAGCTAGTTGCAGCTACAACAGTACGTGGTCGATATTGTCTGATATGGTCAGACTGCCGAGTGTCGTGGCTATGAATATCGCTGGCATGGGCAAATAATTTCAACAGGGAATTTGGCAGTGTGGCATACTCATATTGGTACATGAATTTTGATAATTCGATATTGTATATGTCTTCCAATTTTAGAAGTTTCAGCTCTGCGAAGTGAGGGAGAAAATGCTCTGTTTGAGGCACATTCAAAATAGCTCGTATTATTTTCTTTTGTGAGATAAATAGGGGATTGATATACGTAGAAAATGTTGACCCCCATAGAAGAATACCATATGTGAGGTGCGGATATACCAATGTATAATAAATGTTTTTCAGTGAATCAATGGGAACCAATTTTTTCACTTTATTGATTGCATATAATCCACTCATTAGTCGGGCTTGGCAAACCCTTATGTGTTCCTTCCACGACAAGTTTTCATCTAAATAAATTCCAAGGAATTTGAAACAATCGGTACGGTTAATTTCCTTATTGGATAACTTAAGTGGGTATTCCCCATTGGAATCAGTATCCCTTGAAAAATAGATATAGTTAGATTTTGATACATTAAAGTGATATTGGCAGTAAGTTATGGATTTTTCCATATCTTCCTGATCGAACGAAGAAAACATAACAGTCATATATCTGCACTTGTATGTCCAAACAGATGCCCCTTTCTAATAGATTCGTTGCGAGTTTCTGGTGAAGATATTTTGAGTTTGTTTACATTAACGCCATTCTCGGTGCTTTGTATCCCGTGACGCAGTGCGATTCCAGCTTACTCGTGTATGTTCGAACAAGTCGAGCGTGAAGTAGGTTAAGTCAGAGGTAACTCTGAGTGGCGCACAAAACAAAAGAAAAGCGGCTGCTAGTACTGTCATATGCTTGATTTATGCATCTGATAAAGCAAGGTTTGTTTTGTAACCTATTTTTCTGAGAACACAGGCATATATGTAATTGATTTGGAAAAGATAGTTTTTCTGCCAATATCACTTTAAGGGAGAGTTTGTTCGCATAGAACCAGTCACTCAGATTATTCAAATCGCTGCTTATAGATTGATAAATTTCAGATTTCTTTTTTCACTTTGCACTTTTCAAGCAACGTGATAAGTCATTCACATAAATGATGAAGAGTAACGGTCCCAGCACAGACCCCTGCGGGACGCCACACACCATCTGTTGTTGTATGGACGAGCTATTTTGGTATTTTACAAATTGCTTTCGGTTTGATAAATCACTTTGGAACCAATTTAGGGGTATTCCACGTATGCCATAATATTCTAATTTTTGCAATAAAATTTTGTGATCGAAGGTATCGAATGCTTTACTAAGATCCAAGAAAACGCTCAGGGTTGAATTCCGATTGTCCGATGAAATAACTGTATCAATAACGAACTCACTAACTGCATTGATGGTAGAATGCTTCTCCCGAAATCCGTATTGTGTATCACTCAGCGTATTGTTTTGTATCAAAAATTTATAGGTTCTTACATGGACTATTTTTTCCAAAATTTTTGATATTGCGGGCAAGAGCGAGATAGGCCTGTAGTTAGTGAACTCAGACTTGAATTTTGATTTGTGGATAGGAATTATTTTAGCAAGTTTTTGGCTATCAGGCACGGCACCTTCGGATAGGGACTTATTTATAAGACTGGAAAGGGGGCACGCTATTTCACTACCAACTGACTTCGAGAAAAAAGAACTGATATTATCATGGCCATAGCTCTTTTTTGGCTGTAGAGACTTAATAATCTTGAGGATTTCACTCGGATCAGTGGGCATCATGAAAATTGACATTGGGTTACGCTTCGTGCCGTTGGACAAATATTTCTGAGAACTTACATCGGGGTCAGGTATGGCATTGGCATACTCTGGACCGACATTGGTGAAGAAATCGCAAAAATGGTTCGCTATCTGTTCTGGCTTGGCAACATCGTTGCCGTTATGATTAAAGATATTTGGGATAGTGGATTTGTCAGTTGATTTGCCTATGAGTGTTCTCAGAACTTTCCATGTTTTTTGTGAGTCATTTTTGTAATCTTTGAATAATTGGTTATAATACATGTGTTTTGCTGCAGCTTTAGTCCTGTTGTAGCAATTCCGGTATTTGATGTATTTGTCGCGGGAAGGGTCTGTGCTGGGTTTTCCGATACATTTCCGATATAATTTATTGCACACCCTAGATGATACCATGATGCCCCTTGTCATCCAGTCCTCTCGCATGACAAATTTACTATCGATTTTCACCTGTTTCTCTGGTGCATATGTGTTGATGATGCTGTTCAAACGATCATAAAAATATTCAAACGCAAGATGTACATCCATTCGTGTTAAACAAGACCAATCAGTTGTACGGAGCTCTGCTGCGATGAGCTGCATTGCGGTCTGTGACATTGGTCGGCAGGTGAAAATCAGAGGATCATTGTTATTATTATGTTTGTGCTTCGCTAAAAAACAAAATGTTGGAAAGTGATCAGACATGTCGCTTTGTATAATGCCAGAATGTATTAGAGGGTTTGGTTGTTTCACGTATATATTATCGATCAATGTGGCCGAGGTCAGTGTGACACGAGTCGGCTTTGTAATTGTCGGTATCAAGTTTGCGGCAAGAAAAGTATCGAGTAGATCCGAAGTGTGTTTTTGTGTTTCGAACTTCAAATAATCAAAATTTTGATCGGTGCCAATTATCACATGCTTATGGTTTTGAATACTGTTAATTAAAGATTCATAACGCTCCACCGACAAACGTGGGTTTGTGTTCGGTGGTCTATATTATCTCCCCAATCACTGTTGATGGACCAATACCAGATATTTCGACAAACAGACTTTCGAACTCCCCTTCAATGAAGGTATTCAAATTATCACATATTTTATAATCGGTATTATCGCGAATATACATCGCCACACCACCTTTTGCCATAGTCTGGCGATTTTTACATATAAATTTATAACCTTGGATCCCAAACAAATGTGAGTTCAAGTCATTAATAAAAGTTTCACATAACATGATTATATCCAGATGGATATTTGTTTCCAGTAATTGCGACAAGAATATTTTCAACTGATCATGTTTGGATGAAAGTCCTTGAATGTTTAAATGTAGAACTTTCAAACTATACTCTCCATTTGGAAAATTGCTGACCGACATATCACATATATTGTAGTATTTGCTGTCAATTTTCATTGATTTCAGTTGATTGTATTCTAGATCACACTCATACACATATATGTCATAAATATTACAGAGATCAGAGCCATTTTGGCTGACATTATTGTTTGACGCCATGTTGCGTGTCATGGGGGATAATAATCAAAGAGCATCCTACCTACTCTTGAAGCGACACCCACCGGAGACACACAAACCCCAGCGCACATGACCCCCGCCACCATCCACAGCCACCAGGAACGACCACGACCCACCGACCCACCGTAGGAGACTCCCGTCGTCACCAACAGAAGATATAACTGAAAGGAACATAATACAGAAATACAGAAAAATATACGTACATCTGTACATGTTTGGAATTGCATAACGCGATAATGTGAGTGCTAATGGCGCTCATGTCTTATATTCGTGTGATGGTTTATCAAGCACAATATCCGCCACGTGATATACTAACTACATTTTTTTAACTTGTTAATTTGAATATACGGCTGCATTGGAAATTTGAACATCGAAAGTGTTCCCCCAATACGTATATACATTGACATCAAATGGGCCCTATTACTTAACCATTTGTCAGGATGTACCTTTTCATCATGTTTTTTTTTTCACTAGGAACAATTTGTTAACATTTAATTACAGAACGGATAATTACAGACCTTAATGGGTCTGGTTATGTATGGATGCAGAGGAGTATGATCGTGATTTTAGTTACTTCAATATGTATCATAACTGTATGTGCATATTTCAACACTGGTCGTACGCTGTTGATTATAGTTGTTGAACGTGCTCAAAGCGTCGGTTACCTATATGGGAAAAGTCAGGATTACATGACCTGGTAGCGATGAACATGGTGTTCCTGAGTTTTTAGCTCACCGGCTGAAAGCCGTGGAGCTATTGGGATGGATTGACACGTGTCTGCCGTGTCTGTTGCCCCATGTTTTCCTGACTCAAATCTTTCAGAATCTTCTCCGTCCAAAGTAATATTCCTATGATCCCCAAACGTGGAATACTGCTCGGTTATTGTGTGTTCTCCAAATGATACGTAAGATTTGCAGCAAATTCGGAGGCTTTCTAATAAAATTCAGCGATTAAACACCAAACTCATCATACATGTGCTTGTGTTTATACATACGGGTTGCGGGCTTGCGGCCGGGAATCAATATCACTTTAACGCATGCGCAGACGGGACAATGCGATCGCAAATGGTGATTGTTTATCTTCGCATATCGACCAAGAAACGCGATTCTATCCAATCATACAATTTTTGATAGCATAAAATACCTGGATTTTGGTGTAATCGTTGTTGATGTTTCTCTAAATCCACTGTAGTATGTTTATCAAGTGATGAATATCTCGGTAATTGCAGGATATACAGCGAAGGCACCGGGTAACAGGGCAAAGATCTATAAATAGCACTGTTCATTGATTGGTTGGAAGTGGCGGAACACCCGAGAGTTCCCCGAGTGTTTTTGAGTATTTCCTAATATGGGACATCAGCCATTGAGCATGACTGGGCGATAAATCGTGAAAATGAATCAGCGGCGAAAAAGACATATTTAGCAAAGAATTCACGCGAACACACAATGACAGCTACTGCAATGCACGCATGCCCAATCACTAAACGGACATGTTTCGACTGCTGCCCTGCCAGTCGGCCTAAATTTATGCATGCGTGCTTCACGGTGCTTGACTTGCTGGATTCCCGCGCCAAGCAAGTGCTTGACAGTAACAGATCATGTTCGATAAAAATTGCACACAGTCACTCTGTAGTCTGTCCGATTCCGATCATAGTGCACCCGTGATTTGATTGGCGGAGCAGGGGCTCGATGTTTGAATCCGACGAAATTATCGAAAAGTCTTATTACAGATAGCATTATGTCACGGATTGTTTAGATCTGAAAATATGTCGTATCTGCTTGAATACGATTAGTTCATTTGTTCGGTATTCACATAATAGTCCAGGGTATATAGTGTTTGACGGGTGAAAAATTGCAACACTAACAAATCATATGGAATTGTTTGCCTTGAAGGCATCTAAATAACATACTAAAAGTCTAAAGAGATAAAAAAAATCAGGAACATTCCTAAACGTAGGGTGAAACTTTTCTAGTTTTTCACTCGCGAAATGCCACAATTACGTATGTTTGTTGCAATAGAACATTGTGTTTATATCGATTTCGCTACATATTTATCCACCAAAACTACTCCTATATATGTACATTAACTCCTATACATGTACATTGACATATTAGACAGTTACTCATACAGCCTACTTAAAATATGCGTCCCACATAGCGAAACCCTATGCAAAAGATTGAGGAATGACCTCACTCTCACAGAGCACCTGATCTCACGCTCAGCTGGATGGGTGTCTGTGATGTTCACATGGCTTTGACTTTGATACTTTAGTATCACTTCGATTTGACCACGTACACTGATTTGTAAAATTCACCCATGGATTAGGTCTTGGAATTATGAATTTGTCTGTTTTTCGGTATCCACTCTAATCCCCCGACAAAGTCATGAAATGGCAGAATAGTGTCAACTTCTCCAATTCTCCTACCCCTCGAACAGCACTATTTATAACCAACTCTTATAATCCGTGTCTTTCTCGTTGCTTTTCACCAACTGGGATTGTTGAAATCACCAGATTCATCCCTCTTGGGGCCCGGCCTCCTACAGGAACTCGAACACCGAGTCGGAATGGGTTTTATGTCGGTCGGCTGGCCCTGTCTGGCTCCAGACCCAGGGCCAGGTCCTGATAGGAACCTGGTTTCAATTAGGACAATCAACGCCGGTCAGCTGTGATTATCCATATCCTATACTGCATTCTTGGACCTTTGGGTCGAATATCCTCTCTTCCAGACAATGTCTCAGCCTCGAAGCTTGTCTTCGCTGCCATCATTGCAACGAGGGATTTAGAACTCTCCTTCGGGCCCTCCTTGGCTTTGGGAACGCTTAATGGGACTCCCGGCTAAGGCCTTTTTCGTGGGATTTCCCTCAGGTACAGGAGCTACTCCAAAGGTCTCAGGCAGTTGGAGCTGAGTCTCGGCACTCATCTAACGTTTCCGCTCCAGACGATGTTCAAATCAGTAGCTGAAAACTGTTCAAAGTCAGTAGCTGAAAACTCAGATGACCCATCGCTTATTGCATGCCATCCTGCACAAGAGCTGTCTCCGCCCAGTATCTTCCTGCTTTCCGCAGGTTTAACACTGGAAGCCATGTGCAGCTGGTTGTCATCCCTGCTTCGATGCTGCCAGGCTCTCCAGCCCGGGCTCATACACAAGGGAACAGTTTCTCATGGTTACTCTGGTACAGAGAATTTTTACGTCCCAATCGCCTTTCCTGTGCTTGGTTACACCAGGCCAGCTCAGCGACCGATAAAGCTCTCTCGCCGGCTCCACCCTATCTGCTATCCTCGTTGGTATTGCACCCACTGGAATGCTGTCACCAGAAGACTCCATGTCGGTGGACGAGCTCGACCAGAGTTCCAACATCGCTCATTCCCAGGAAGTGGATGGCAGGACTTACTCTCCAAGGAGAAGTTCCTTCTCGTGCATTCACGCCTGGGGTCACAGTTCCTACCTGAACCCCCAATTAAGTCATCCAATCAGTGGACCAGGGGGCCTGCGGCCTTCCCATACCTCCAGCTGAAGCTCATCAGTAGTTGCCTCTGAGCCGGAGTGTTTGCCAAGCTTTCAAACGCCGTTGGCAGGGAGCTCTTAAGAACAAGGGAGAAAATACCAAGCGGTCGAGGCTCTCCAAGCTCTTTGAACCTTCCCAGAAGGACTTTCTTGCCAAGCCGTTTTGGCCCTCCCAAGGAGGCGTTGCACCGCTTATCCACCCCTAACTCGGCGTCTGTGCCCATGTCTCAGCCAGGGGAGGTCCGACGACCCCTACAGTCTGTAGCCTTGATAGACTCTACCTTGGATTGGCTGGCAGCTGCTACAATATATATGCTCGACCAGCTTGTCTCAGGTGAGGTCTTGGAGGAAGTACTGCAGTCGGCAGTTGGGCTCCTTAACAGTGTGGGCTTCATGATCAGGGAATGCTTCCACCAAGCCTCTTTTGGAACCTTTTTGTATTGCACAGTTGCCACAAGTCGCTCCATTTCAAGGCCCTCGATGTCCTCTGGACAAATTCGCGCCTGCCTCATGCTGGCATCATGTGCTCAGGAAACATGGATCAAATACCCAAATACATTCATCATCCACATAACCTGCTATTACCCACGTTTCGTCATGTTACCTTTCACAACAAAACGTGGTGTTTTGAAAATGTCACGTCATCTTGTAAATCATAGTAAATCAATTTGAGAAGTTCCTTTGGAACAGCAGCATGATCCGAGCCAACATTTAGGAACTTTCAAGCTCGTAGTTCCCCTCTGAAACCATTGGGCTCAAAATATATACCATGCCAAATCTGAACTTACAGGAACATGCGGGTTGTTGAAGAGATCTCAGCAGGACCACTTGTTCAGGCCCTATGGTTTCATTGTGGGTGGGAGTTGTGGATGTGGATGAGCTCAGATCCGTTGTGGCAGAGTTCCTGTTGTGCAATATTCTGCTTTAGAAATATATGTAAGCATGCTCCATCAAAATATTTTACATGCTTTGTCGCGCATAAATTAGCATCAAACTCTCTGGCCACAACAACTGGATAAGCTAGTCTTCCTGTTTGTGAATGTGACGAGGGATTATCAAAGCTCTTTGCTGTGCTGAGCAAGCACCATTCACACAGTTGTGGTTGAATGAAGCCTCTTTGTGAATCGCGAAACATTGCATCGTGAGGAGTCATTATTCATCAAAATGATGGACTTATTCCACGCTACTGTCAAACAGATGATTGTACAAGAGGTAGAGCTATTCTAAGTCACTACAAAGCTGAGCTGCCTGTCTCCAGCATATGTCTCTGCTAACATGCAGTCCCTCCATATTCCTGCAAATTCAATACGGCAAGTCTGTGATTGTCATGATGTCTTATCAGTAAATTGTAGTGAGTCCATATATGTGTTGGTTAGTTGATTAGTTGAATATGGGTCCACTGGTGCTGGTATCCCTTTCCCTGTGTATAAACATCAATATAGGCAAATTCTTGCTTCTATCTGTAACAGAAGCTGATATATGTTCGAAAATTGTCAAAGATTTTTATGGCAGCCATATTTATTTCTGATTCAATCAACAGTTACAGAGACACAGTGGTATCACCACTGTATGTCTTGGGTCAGATAATATAGGAGTAGACACCAACATTTTGCCTCCATTTGACATAGAAGCTGAAACCTAGCTAGAAACGTGTTTATTTTCGAATTTTCCAGGTTTTTCATGGCAGCCATTTCAGATTTGGAAACAACCGACAGTCACAGAAACTCAGCAATACCACCATCTGATTCCTTGGATCAGAAAACATGGGGGTAGACACTTAAATCACCAGCGTATGCGCAGTAGATAACTCGCTAGTTCAATTTTAAGCTATTTCGCGTATAAATGGCGGCCATCTTGGATTTTTTAGAAACCCCCCCCCCCCCCCATGGGATTGATGGGTATTTTTTGTGGGTTATCGATATGGTCTCCAGAGTCACTTTGCAAAAATTCAGCTTTGAAACCCAAATTTCTACCCCAAACCCTGACAGTGGACTAAATTCTGACATGGCGAAATAGTGCCCTCAAATGGGGGGTCCAAAGAATTGTTATTTTGTACAACTTCCCATATTTTGAGAACTTTAGACTTTTGATATGTTGTTCAGCATATATTTCTGTAATCAAATCACAAATGATATGTAGTGTTGCATTTTTTTCCTATCTGGCCCTATTTGGGCTGTAAAAGCCCTGGACTAATAAATGATTCACGACGGCCCAAGTGGAGCGTTGATCACGAGTACGTTATGACAATACAGTAGCGGATTAACGATCGTCACTTACATGTATGTACCGATAAAGGTTTACTTTCTTAATGAAAAAAAACAAACGAATAACAAAAACAAGTTGTGATTTGCATTTATAGACTTTGCCGTGAAATAATATATAGTACCGGCCTACCGGAGGAATAGACATTAACCCATATTATCAATTGTAAACAATCAACACATCAATCTAAATGTGGTAAATACATTAACACAGTTGTATGGATTGAAACAACAATATATACCCACTTTTAGAAATGACAAATTTTTTTCCAGTCTGCGATAGCTTTGTTTTGTATATAGAATGAAAATTCATGCAAATTTTGGTCTGAAAATATGTATTGTGTGCCTAAATTGAGTTGACAAAATCAAGATTCAAACTCAGGCTAATCATTTTTCCTCAGAGCGGCCCGCGTTGCAGGCAAGTTCTACACACAGTCTTGTGATATCATTGGTATTAGCAACCGGCAATGAATGTAGGCCGATCATTCTCTATCCGATGTAAACTTTCAGGCACAGCTAATGGCGATTATATGATTATCTGTCATCGAATTGTGCCTATTCCCTATTTATTACTGACGATCTCAAGATGTACTTCAAGTTTGCATGATGAACAAGAATGCTAGATTAGGCTGATTTAACTTTAAAACAGGGAAGGGGGAGGAGTAAACTTTCATATATTAACTTTTCACTGGCATCGATGGATACATTGGCAAAGTACATGAAGTACACAACACACTGATCATCATTGTACTAATGGTTCTAATAGATTCTGGTAAAAATCCCTCGGGAGACGTTGGTGGTAAGAAAAGTGGGGGTGCTGGAAGGTAGAGTGGTAGTAAGCATGCATTAGCAAAGTTCCTCTTTGAAACTTTGTATTTTAATGATAGTGATACTGTATTGTAATCCTTGTAAACTACTCATTCCAGAATTTTTATGTTCTTTTTGTGTGAATTTTTTTTTCTTTGAAGAATCACCATTTATTTATGATGGGGAAAGAACATATTATGTAGACTGTGAATGTTGCATGGTGGTATGGTGCCTCTTTCGGTAACCTTCACAAAATGTATTTAATGTATAGGTCTGCACTTCTCTGCAGGCAACTCATGAAAGCTGGAAATGTAGTTTGGATATACAAGGGGATTCATTGTATGTTATATTATATTATACTATTTTTGGTGACCCTGAACTTGATGATGGCATTGAATGAAAGTCAAGTTTGAGTCAACAACAAATGTGGGAATTGTTCCATAGCGACAAAACTCTGTTGGAGTTAGAGCTTAGTGTTGTATTACAAAGTCATGATGATTTAGGACCACATTATACTAGTAACTATCAAAATCCATTTGATGAAATATTATGGTTGCCGGTGAGCTACAGGGTCCTTGGCCCTATGTTTCTTTCTGCATGTGTTTTAGCAGCTCCACTCCGACACCAAAGTCCATGTCCGAGTCAAAGTTCTCGAGGATACCACCTTGAGGGTCGTCAACTCGGTAGGCGTAGATGAGGTGCGTCGTCGCGGCCAAGTGCGGACGTTGTAGCAGGGTGTTGATCGCGTTGCGAACGTCATGCAGAGTCTCCACCTTGGTTGCGTATCCAGTGAAGTCGCTGCCAGAGTCATGGACGGTATCACTTTGTGATATCTCTCTGGCGTATGCGGAGGGTACGGTGGTATCCGGTAGGACAGGGGCGAGGAATTTTCTCTGCAGACAGCCGCCAACATAAAGATGATCATCAATCATCTTGACCTTTTTTGTGTTGTCCTTGCTAAGTTCCATGTACGCGGGCAACAGGAATTGCTTCCGTTCACGTTTGGCCGGTGGCAGTTGTTTGTTGATGAAATGTTTGGACCCTTTGAGAACGCTAACATTGTCCATTACTTGTGCCAGTTCGGTTGCCACCGGGAGTTTGACCAGCATAGCTGGGGAACCGTTGGGGTTTTGACCTAGTCTGTGCGCTACAGGTATGTAAAAATCGTCTGCGTCGTTTATCCTCATCACTTGCCTGAAGAATCGTCGTGCGACATCCACTGAGTCTTCATCTTTGGCGTGGTAAAACCGCTTGTCTTTCTTGTCAAAGTTGATGATAATATTGTATTTCATCGTGTAGGTTTTGAGATTCAGGAGTTCATCACTTATGCGATTACTCTGGGACTCGGCTCGAGTGATTCTACCAGTTAATATGGCTAGCAGTGTCTTCATCTGGGTAACTGAATCCGACAATTTTGTCACGGATGTTGTTACCTCTTGACCCTGGGACTCCAGCTGTGATGTTCTGGCCTCTAACTTGTCGGTCCGTTCGGTCAGTTGCTGGAGAGTAGATTTGACCGTGCTCACATCGTCTTTGATCGTGACGATAGCGTCCCACAGCTCAGGCGAGACGCCCTCAGGGGTAGGGTCCTTGGCTGCCGGGGTCTGATCGCCTTTGTTTTGCCCTGTGATCGGTCTCCACGGCCCATGGTTATATGATTATGTTATTGCCCGGTTCGTTACGGTCCAATGATCGGTCTGTCGATGTATTTTTCTCTAATGTCTGACTAATATTTCCCCTTGTGGTGTGATAAATATCCAACTTCGATGGCTAAATTTCATTCATTTATCCATATATTATGTCCAAATTGTCACTTCTGCAGCGACAGGCTAAACGTATAATCATTTCTGTCCATTTGTTTCTGTGCTATATCATTATATTCGCATATAAAATACAGTAAGACAGGAGCTAGCTTTTTGTTGCACTCAGCTATTTGTCGCCATATTGCTTTGTCTTGCTCGTTGTCTTGTATTGTATTGCTTTGTCTTGCTCGTTGTATTGCTTTGTCTTGCTCGTTGTCTTGCTCATTCAGTGATGCACAAAGAGCAATCGGTGTAACTTTTGGTAGATATATCAGTAATTAAAAATGATTTTGATGATAATGATTAAATCGTCTGTTAACCACTAGACATAGACTGCTAATATGACTGATCAGAGAACGTTTATCGATCATGGTTATTGTAGTGCTTAGTAGCAGTTACAATAGAAAATGAAGAGAAGGGACAGAAATTTGTTTGATTTCTTCTCCACGGGTAAGAAGAATTTAAGTGATTGAAACATGGTCGTATCATATTCCGTCCACGACTGACGTCCCCTTCAGTCACAAACATAAGGGGACGTATACCCGTCTCATTATTATTGCATGCCCCCCGAAAGACGGTTGGCGGATACTATGGATTTACGGTCGTTGCGCCTCACCTGCCTATCATATTTATTGTGATTTGGGAACGCTCTACAGCTCGCATATCTCAACCGATTTTGATCATTTTTGTGAGGACATAATGGTAATATTACGAACCTGTCGATTTTGGTTGTCATAGCCACTGAAATGGCCGACTGCGGACATATTTTGCACTCAAAAAATGACCTGTTTGCCAATTGGGACACGTGGCTAGTGAAGGCTCTGCAGGTTGGTGTTTTCAATGTAGGAACAGTAATCATTGTACAGGCATGTTTGGAAAGCCAATCACAAGAAACCCATTGTTTTTTTTTTCGAAATCAGTATCTAGAATACTGTGCTTACTCAAAAATAATTTATTATTGAACACAACAGAAATTGTTAAGATGAGGATCATTTATTATATCCTAGTATTATAGCACCTATTACAGCCTAATATTACAGCACGGTCGAAAAGTTTTTGCCAAAAAGGTTTTTGGCTTTGTACTAAATTACTAATTTTGACCTCACCAAACCAGTTAGCAGTAATATTGGCATTTGATGTTGGCACTGCATGCAAATATTTTCTATCTGTTTTTCTTAGTTCATGTTTTGGGCGAAATGAATGAAGGCGACCGGAGAGCGTCTAGTTAAAAACTTATTTTGATAGTTCATATCGTGATTCTGGTATATTGTGGACTCAATAACATAGAATCAAATCTAGATATACAGCTCATCAGATATTATTATGGCAGATTATCATAAAGAACAGATGGGCATTGTACTGCGATTTCTTGACAAAAATGAGCCTCGTGAAAAGTTGATTGCATATGAAAAACGTGCATCCATTACGGGAGAGGCTCTTGCCAGTACCATCATTAACGTTATCAGAGATGTTGGTCTCGACATTTCATTCTGTCGAGCACAGACATATGATGGTGCTGCGAACATGTGTGGTAACATCCAAGGATGCTCGACACATATCAAGCGAGATGCACCACACGCCAACTACTTCCATTGCTATCCACATTTATTAAACCTGGCCCTTTCATGTCAGTAAACTTCCCGAAATACACAATTCGCTGGAAGTATTAAACTCGGTCGGCTGCTTTTTCAGGTACTCACCAGTGAGCGCCAAAGATGTCTTGAAGAACATATTGAAGAGGAAAACACGAAGGTCTCCACCTCCAATAAAATCAGCAAATCTAAAATATAGCCATTGTGTGAAACACGGTGGGTTGAACGCCATAACAGTCTCACAACTTTTGAACAGTTATATATACCATTGGTGGTTCATTGCAAGGAGAAACAATGGACGTTATAGCGGGTTACAGGGAGGTTGGTGCGGTTCTGGGGGAGTTTCGTGGTATGAGGGAGGATGCTGGTGCAACTCACGTTTGGACAGCAATGAAGAAAATTGCTGAGATTTCTAACAGTGAGCTGAAATTTCTTCGACGTTGTGGAAAACAAACGTTATGAAGTAATATGCCCGCAGAAACCCCTGAAGTTTATTTCAGGCGTACAACATTTCTACCTCTCCTGGATACACTTATTTATCAAATTCCTTGTCGCTTCGCTGGTGCATCTGTGGTGGCAATCCAAGGATTGCAACTCATCCCAGCCCATGTAAACGAATTGTGAGTGATCAGTCTCTATCTGATATTGGGGAGTACTTTGAGTCTGATCTCTCAGATTCTGCCCTTTTTGTTCAAGGAGTCATGATGTGGAAATGTCGGAGGTCTCAGCCCAGTTCTCAGTGTGATGCAATGCCCCAAACGCTGCAAGGAGAAATGAAGTCCTGCGATTTTGTAAAAAAAAACTGGTACCGCAGTACAATGGGTGAATCACGGCTGAATGCTCTACTTTTGTTGTATGTCCATAGAGATATTGACATTGATTTCGACAAAGTTGTAGACATATTTTGTGTAAGACATCCGAGGAGAATGTTGTTGTTGAATCCAGTTGGGGAATTGATATTGTTATGGAATGAACTTGTGGTACTAATAAAGTCTCCTTGACATTTATTTTTGTGTGAGTTCACTTTAAATTTGTCAAAGCGTGTGTGAAACGAAACTTACATGCATGTATACTGAGCCATGGTACATGCATGTACTATTATCTGTTCACACAGAGCCAAAGAGTTATTATTCCGCTCCTGTTTACCACACAAAATGTGCCTAACAATCCCTATTAATGTCCCCTGAAAACACTCTCAGAAGGTGTTATCAGAAGACGCCAAAACCATTTTTTTTACTTTCTTTTTGTGTTTCGAGGAACTAAACATAAATCTTAGGTTACACATGTATCGTCCTGTTTCGAGTGTAACATCACAGAAATAATTGTGTTATAATCGATTATATGCCTTAGAAATGCAATCTCAAACACGATTCGAACAGGCGCATTTTCAGGTTGAAAAATACATTTGTTTTGGTGTTCGGAGTATTAATATAACAACAAAGAAAGAATTGAGGATATATTTCAAATAAGTTTGTTTTTATGGTACTCGTGTTCTCAAGCTAAATCAGCAGAAGTAACCATGTAAAAACGTTATTTTTGGACAGATGTAGAACGAGATTCGCTGCCCTATGATTCATTCTCATTCACTTTCATCACGTCTGTTCTATGTCTATGGTCTGTCATCCCGCTATCAAGTGTCGAGTATAGGCACAATGACCTGTCCACAAGTCAATACATGTATGTGTTTTATGACCGCAAGATGAACTAGAGTTTTTATTGTTCTATCTTTTGGTTTTTCTTCGGTATGCAATTATACATCTATATGTCTAATGTCTCTAGATAACAATCTTGAAGCTGATTCACCTCCAGCACGTAGCTATCCATCATGTCCTCCTCGACTTGACCCGACTGTCACAAAAGCCAAGAGTTCTTCCCATACATCATTCCTCCTGCTAACTCTCTCCAAAGCCCATGTAAACTATATATGGTAACTGCCGCAAATACATACAATCCACGGATAACAATTACCTCCGACCACCGGCCACCGCTCACGTACCCAGGGAAGATGTATGGCCTACGCTATGCCTTCTGGGATAAATTTCAGAGCACCAAATTGGACAGGACTCTGCCCCGTTTCAGCTGTTGATTGATCGATTAGCAGTACCATGCACTGCTCTTCGCCATGGACTTGGGAGGTGCAGGATTGTACAAGAAGAAGTGACTATAATCTGTGAATGACGTGCAAGTCCAGTTGTAGCTCCGTTTATGCATTGTCCGTGCCCGAAATAATTTACTATTTGATGATGCTAGATTCTTGTCCAGAATTTGTGACAAGTTGTTCAGGCATTTTGGCAGAAATGTCTTCATGATTTTGTCATAGTTCTTCTTTTTTTCTTTTTTTTCTTCCTCCGTTTTCGTTTCCGTGCAATAACTCGAGAACACCTCGACTGAACGACTAGAAATTTTCACTGCTATTCAGACATATTATGTAAATGTGCTGTATAGTTTGGGATCCGGGCCCGAGGTCCGTTAGGATGAAATCGATGTCAGTTTTGGATCAGCTCAAAAACTCTTCAGGCCATAGCCGCGAAACCTTGTACAGAGGTCCATATATAACCAGGGAAGAATCCTATCGATTTTGGAGGTCATATGGTCGAACGACCTTTGACTTACTTTTAGAGCTTGAAAGAGTTTTCGGCGAGTCAACCTTGAGAATCCCTGCATATCTCGGAAACAGTGCGTCATAGAGCGAAACGGAAGTTATTTTTGGACTCTCCGCCCTAGACAAATCTTAGGGGTATTAGGGATGAACTTTGATCTTGACCTCATTTTTTAGCTGAGTCAGCATTTTTGTTTTCTTCGATATCTCGAAATTGTGCCTCGAGGACGGAACGGACTCGTCACCCTACACAATCATGTAAGGGTTATAAAGGATGACCTTGACCTTAATGACTTTGATGGACACTGAAAAACCTAAGGTGTTTCAACTGTACACCCGATTTATTGGATGTGCTGACCAACCACTTCCAACAAAATCCATTTTTTAGTAAAATGATGATTTGATGATGTATCTTTGATGAAATGAATGTTGTCATTCAATATTGACAGGTTCAAGCAACTCAGTCGTCGATCTCATTCAACTTTTAAAAATTTTCATTACTCGGAATGGATAGGTATCACAATGATCCTACTTGAGGAACGAGATTTCAATCGATCCACATTCCATCAATTTCTGAAATTTTAGCATCTGATATTTCCATCAACGATATTTTAGTGAGTTTCCATGCCTATTACAACATTTTTATTTTCAAAGTGTATCACTTTCAAATCTTAGGCGATGTCTATATCTAGTACTTAATGTTTGACATTGTATAGGAGATTGTAGGGAGGGTGCCACGTGTGGTGTAAGATAAACTCACTCTCCCAAACGGATGACTTGTTTTCATTCCTGTTTGTCGATCATGTTTAAACATACGACTGGTGAACGTATCTTATTCGCTCTATGGCGGAATAATGGTAACTACAACAGGTAAACATGTCGCTAGAATGAACCAATTGACATTTTGTGGAGTTTGACTTCAAAATCAAAATGAAACATATCACTACGTGGGCAGACTAAAACTCGTTTCTAAGTTAATAACAGTGACGAACTTTGTTACTGAAAATAAGGAAACCAGGGGCCGATTCAAATTTTCGAGCATATCCGAAAATTGTTTGCGTCTGTCCCTGATGACGCCAGTGTGGTCCTTGGATAGACTATTTGGTCGGGCTTTGTTTCTATTTCAAAATGTTGTATTTTACATCTGTTATTGGTATCATCAGAGTCTAGCTGTATTGGTGATAACTCGATATTTACATTCAAAATATGATATTACACTGATGGAATACAACTGTTTGCAATATAACCTGGAATGTGTTATCTAATATATGTACATTTCCTTATCATTAATAATTACCGCTGTTAATAGCCAACATCAGTTTCAACGAGGATATCGTGTTTTGTGCATGTAGTGGGCGCATTACATTTGCATTACATTTGAATAGCGCACATGATCTGCGAGGACTCCCAGAATTGATATGCATAATAAAAAAAAAACTGATATAGTTCTGGTGTTTTCCATGAATACTGCGCACTTTGCTTCCGATATACATGTATATTAGATCAGTGGAATAATAGCAAACTACCCACAATTTGGGATGTTTGACTTAATGATTGCTGACTGGGGTAACTGGAGCTCTCGCTAATTGTCCTCCATGCGTTTTGCCTAACTGATTTCTATTTGTTGACCATGCTACACGGAATGTTGCCTAAATATTGTTTCTTTGCAACAATAGTCGAACTAACTGTAATTGTGTATCTATAGCCTTAGATGGACATGCCACTGTTGATGCATACAGCAGACTGTATCAACAGTCGTCAATATTTCCGCGAAGGTAACATGGTAAAAGAGATCTACAAAATGTGTGGTTTTTTTTTTACATAAAACATAACCGAAGTCTGATCGAAGATTGGAAGGGAAACCAGAAGGATATAAACACAGAGATGTGTGAAAACTTCCGGAATTAAGCAGAAAAGACAAGAAGAAAACTGTTCAATTTGAAGAAAAGAGAGCAGAATGTATGAACTGCAAATATGATGATTTTCGTAATATTGTCGCTGCTCAATCATCATACATGCGCTCTAGTGGAAGTGTTGTGGTATAACTATGCTTTCTATGAAATGCCATGGGATTCTGTACCACGTGACACGGAGAAGTTAGTGATTGGTGACAGCTACATCTCAACGATAGCCTGGGCCCCTACTGACCTGAATCTGCAAGTATTGTACGTCATTGACAACCGTATATCATCATTTCCAAATTTGTACAACCTCAGCGACACACTGGCCTACCTTGATCTAGGTGGTAATCGTATTACCCACATTGAGCCACCTACCTTGCTCTCACAACTTGGCCAACTCGAGTACTTGTACATCTACGACAACCCTCTGGTGAGTGTGCCGGAGTTCACCTACCTACCTGCCTCAGTGATTGTCTACGACATCCACAACCCGACCCTACAGAGGCTGCCTGACATGCGGCATCTCAATCGGACTGGAGGATCCAGTCTGGAATTCATCTATGACGGATCCGTTGTCCCGTGTGATCAGAAGATGTTCTGGGTGAAGGTTGCTCTGGAGCAAGACATCATTGCCATCTTTGATAACCACGCTTGTACAACTTCAAACGGTAGCACCTTGTTATTAAAAGACATCGACATAACCAGTCTACTGGAGTTCGGTAAGCTAGAAAGTAACAAATGAAAATGAGTTGATATTTCAGAATTTTTATTACTTTGATATAAGGTATATTGCACATTTTACTACAATGTCCGCTATTGGAAAATGACAAATTACCCAAAAGTTTCAGAGTGTTAAGACGTACGAACAGGCAATACAGAATGCATTTCGTTCTTCATAATGTTTAGTGCAGGACCTTTTCACATTGCCATGCAGGGGGGAACTATGTCCAGCAGTATTTTACCAAAGTGACAACCTTGGATGACTTCTATCTATTCCCGACTATTACGGTTGTTCAAGAAGGTGTCAAGCGAATCAGCTGTGCTGTTCGATGTGTGGAGCTCTCAACTTGTGCAATGTTCTCAGCTGACGGGAACCGCTGCGTTCTCACCGAATTCCAAGGGACTGCTGCAGTAACACGTGACCAATTCCAGACGTACACACCTTGGTTTATTATTTGAAGTACAATAATCTGATGTGATTTGATGGATGTCAGTGAGACAGTGTGATACAACAAACAGCAGAATTTCAGTTTCCCTCTTTTATAATTCCAACTCGACCACTTGTAGCTCATCTGAAAATATGGACTGATGAGCTCCTTTCAATGTTTTTAGTCTTTCCGTTTGAAAAATTACTTTGCACTTGTCTGATGAATTTTCCTGTAAATATCGTGAACCGTTCCACCCCTCATTCATTGAAAAAAAATTGATACTTCCTAGATCTTGAGTCACTAAGATTGACACTCAAGATCACGTCAACCATTGGAGACAGAACACTCAGAGTTGGAACTGATGTTGATACAAGGGACATATAAGGCGTGATATATGGTGCATCATTTGGTGACCAGATACATGAACTAGAATTGTCTTGTCCAAATATGTAAAATGACCTTTGGGAGGTGATGATGATCATATACACTATAGAAGGTATAATTGTAAAAACTCGTTTTTGACATCAATTCAATACATTATGATTCGAGAGTGTGGTTCTAATTTTTACGTGGATTGATACATGTATATTCAATGAGACACCAATCATGACTCAAAACCCTCATTTCACATTCCCCTCGTATCTTAGCAATCACATGTACACCGAGATGCATTTTCTGTGTACATTTAAATGAAGTAATATCATTAATAACTCGACATAAACTGTGGACAGAAATCCGTGAGAGATTACTTATATGTCTTTTTTCTGTGGATAAAGCAAAGTAATCTCGATCCATATATATCCATAGATCCAAAGAAAGTATAATCACAATGCAAGTACATAGCTACAACCAGACTTGCACGGCATCCACATATATAATCACTTCTTACCCACATCTTTACATCCGAGCCCCTGGCAAATGTGATGACCACTAATGGGGTTTATGACCAGTTTCAAATGTGATTCGTATTGTGACTACAGCATATGTAATATGCAAATTATCATAAAACTAATAATAATATGTTAATTTAGAAATCAAAATAGAATTTCTATCGCTGTTTCGTGATATTAGACCCATTCTAAACTGATGCAATCATCATTGCAGTCATCATGACAGTGCAGAATTTCTTTCAACAGAATACTAATCAGTTTGTTGGCGTCGTTGTTCGAAACATTGCAAAATTCGTCTTCTCTACCCTTCAAAATAACTCACCCCTGAAATATCAAATTAATAATAAGAGAATAGCTTCACACTGTCCACTTTTCCTTTTTTATGAATATATACGCAACCAGATTCTGATGACCAAATACCCGACCAAATACTTACATCCGAAGCCATACCGATGTTATTGGGGCAGACAGTGTGCGAATTATAGGTTTATATACAAGGCTGGTTATTTTTATCTGTTTATCAACATAATCAAAATCCTTGTGCTAGTATAATAAAAAAACCCGGTAAAACCGGTATACTATGTTGATAATTCATTATAGAGCAACCTAACATGATTAGGTCAAATATACATATGGATTTTTGTATGATTTACGAATTCGTTGACAAAAATGCAGAACTGCATAGGGCTACCATTCCTTTTATCTGAGCCACAACACGCGGTCCAGAGAACCATTTATAATCAGCATCCCCAAGGGGGAAATGACGGAGGTATAATAACATTAGTCTAACGCCTGATGTATTCCCACTGATGCCATCAAATTCAGATGCAGTCGAGTTCACGAAAGTGGGTGGTCCTTTATCGAAATTTCTCAATGGTTTTCCAACGTAAATGTAAATACGATACGGTGATAACCTAGATAACTTGTATCGTTTATTGTCATGGGAGTAATCAATTATTGCTCAGTGTAGTGTTATTGTACACTGAAGCATGCAACAATCTGACTGAATGTTAAATCAGGATGGGATGTTCAGAATCACTGTATTGATAGAAACATGGAACACATATGGGTATAATCTATTATATTGACAATGCACAAGCTCCAATTTAACGAAACAATCATTCAGATCTCAACAAACTAATAAACTAATATGTGCCATTTCACATTTCCCAGGAAATGATCCCACATCGATTGTTGCTCTCATTCAGACAACAGCTGACATTCGGCATGCGTAGGGTTTCTGAGAGGTATTTATTGGGAATACATTCAAAACACTCATTATAAACGTTCATTATAATTCATGAATCGGAATGCATACTCAACAAACATGATATTTGAATGTTTCAATAGATGATCATTCTTGTTGTTTGGGTGATATATCAGATCAATGAAAATGCCCCAAGTTATTGACTGACTCATTTCTATGGCTACTATTTCTAGAAAATTAAATTATATTCTTAGCAATGCATCATTGCAATATGCTAAATTTGTTTTTTTCTCAATTATTATACTGGATCATAATTTAGGTACTACAATAATCAGTATGCTGTGTGGAGCTGTTTCAAATGCTCTGCAGATCTATTTATCAACTATTACTTATAATAACGTTTGAGTTGTATCGAATATATTTTCAGCATCTGCATTACCTATCTATGTGATGCCAAAACGTAGCTTGGTGGCACGTTGGTAGCATGCCAGGGCTGGCTGGCTGGCTGATTGCAGCAGTGATTCCACTGAGGGGTGGGGGGGGGGGTTCTTGTTGGCCGTATTGTGTGATTTTATGGGCAATTGGGACCAGATACACTGACCGCATTGTGGATAAGGGGAGTGACCACATTATAGGAGTACCCTCATCATGTAAATGCCTATGCAGGCGTTCGGGACCGATGCATCTGACCACATTACATGGGTTGACCACATTTCTGGAGTGGCCGCAGGCTGGAGTTCTACTGTATTGTGTTCCATATTGGCTGTGTGGGTGATATTCCAAGGTTGACGTTCATCTCCGGGGACTGACTCTTGCACTCGTTCACTCGCCCTGATGAAGATGGATCGCACCCAGGGAGAAAAAATAGGGCAACGTCTCTTCTGTGTTCCAATATAGCAACAGGGTATTACTACATGTACATGTCGAGACAAATGGTATACAAGACATCTGAAACTATTTTCTTTATGGTAATACTTCTTCGCACGATTTGTCCGTTTTGTTTTCTATACTTTCCGATAATGTTAATATCACACGCACATATGTCCCGAACTGATTCCATTGTGGATAATTTGAATCTGTGCGATATATTGCTCTGCATTTAGCACAACAGCCTGTTACTTGTGACTTCTTCCTTCACGTTCAAAAAGTTATTTTTCTTTTTAAAATTCAATATTGTAATACATCCATATCGTGATTATTCATGAAAAGAGGCGAACGGTATTGGCTAAAGCATTTCAGTGGTTATGTGATAATTGCGAACCATTCACATCACATATATTGTTTCATAGGTTATTATCATGTGATTATGAGATGTGGATACATATGGACTATCACAGAACTTGGTCTGTCGCAAGCATATGGCGACCAGGCCCACACCTCACAATAAAATATAGTATATCAGTTATTTTCGATCATGTCACATTTGGTACCCTAGAAACACTTCGTTTATTGCAACAGCAGTTTTAATGATAAAATGAGACAAGTTAGAATTCTTTTCTGATATTAATCATTGCTAACTACCTATAGCCTACAGCCCAATCTTGGAATGTGTTTCGTGTGTTGTCTTGTGCACTGAGGGTACTGAGTAGTAAAGGAAGATATTATGCGCGTGTAAGGACAAATCATCAATTCGTTTTCTTTCGGAATTTCTTGCAATGAATTGTGAACCATTGAAATTGATACCGCCACGTCTTACAAATTAGCATACACACAACACTGACTATATAATCAACCACATGAACTGTGCTTGAACATCTATTCAATTTTTCCAAAAGTCATCCAGCTTCAATATTAGTTTGTTTCTGTCAACATTCTTAAGTATGAATCAAGGGTTCATGGCCAATCTTAAGTGATTCCTGCCTAATATATACCCTAGCACGTGAGTTTTCAATTTCGAAATCAAAGTATCCTATTGTTGTAACTCATGTTTCTTTGATGTTTGATCCACTGTAGAAACAACCAATATTTCACACTAAACTGCCGAAATCCTGGAAATACTTTCAGCAAAAAACCAAATCGTTTTCGTCATTTCTACAAAAGAATATATCCTTAGTCTTTGGTTCCTTTGAACAAATACCACATTCAGTCTTGGTAACATTGACATGTCCACTTCTCGTCATTTGGTATGTTACAAGTCACGTGAAGCTCATGAATCATTAAACCCCATGTCCTAGTAATTTGGTACGAAATGTCAAGGTCTTGTTCACAACCTCGACAGCAGATGTTATCTGCATTATGGTTGTGTTGATAGTGTTTGTTCAGGCAAGACAATAACCACATTTTGTGGATGGAAACAGCTTTAATGGAAACTTATTCAGAACATTATTCAGCGAGCTAAATCCGAGTCTTATCTGCCTTAGCCGGGATGTCTTGCTTTGCAACGTGTCTGTCATACTTTCATATCTATACTTCAAATACAGCAATCTTTTCAATGTATTTGAACAATTGAATATTAATAATAATAATAATAATAATAATATTTATTTGCAAAGCGCAAGCATATCTACAATAATAGTGATCAAGGCGCTGAACACAGAAATGGAAGAAAAAGTATATATAATTATAAAAACAGGTCAAGAACATATGAAATATGTAAATCTGCAAACGCTAAACGAAAGACTGAATGGGTTTTAAGATTGTTCTTGAACGTAGACAAGGTTGTGGCAGCTCTGATGTTCAGTGGCAGTGCGTTACACAGTGTGGGAGCCATGCTGGAGTGGGACCTGCCTATAAAGATAACGAGGTTTGTCCTTGGCACATCCAGTAGGTGCTGATGCTCAGACCTAAGTGTGCGAGATGGTGTGTGAATGGTCAACAGTTCACGCAAGTACCCAGGACCGATGTCATTTAGAGCCCGGAAGGTCAACAAACACACCTTGCAGATAATAATATAATGGATTGGCAGCCAATGCAGCATCACAAGAAGATGTGTGATATGCGCATGTTTTCTGACTCGATATATGAGTCTGGCTGCATTATTTTGCACACGATGGAGTTTTTGCGTCAGAGGTTTTGGAAGTCCGACAATGAGCGGGCTGGAGCGAGTTGCATGCATCAATTCTAGACGTTATGACTAATTGCACCAATAGTTGAGCTGTGTCAGTGGTGAGATAATTCCGAATCTTGGAAATTCGGTGAAGGTGAAAGTAGGCACTCTTGCACAGAGTGTCCACATGTGCGTCCATGGAGAGACGAGAGACAAGACAGCCCATGATTGGCATTTTTAATTGGACACGTTAACTTGTATTAAGCGTTGAGTATAAGTATTATGTATATGATATGGTCGGTGAGTATGTACAACATCGCACTTGCAATTATATTGAGGCTATTCTCCAGGTTGAACATGGCCTCGCTAACTGTTAATAGGAATACACGCGACCCATTGCTGAATGTACTCATACAGACGTAGGATTCTTGTCCCCTATTCCAAAAATTGCCTTGTTTGGCTTGTTACTGTGAACTTTGAGATCAAAATGTCTATAATGTTTGAACTCTCCTATTGCGTGTATTGTTTAGGATAATCTATTCAGCACTGGGGGAGACAGAGCGCTATCGAAATATAGTGACATTTTGGTCAGATTTTTGTCAGATTTATTTATGCTCGAGACATGCGCAATGGATAGTAAAATGAACAAGCGTGCCAAATATGTTATTCATCTTCCTGTGTTTCAGTTATATTTTTCTGTAATTCAATTATTTGTTTCAGTGGTGTAAGTGGTATTGGTACTATATTCTTTGAATAAATAGCTGAGAATGGCATGCATCTCCCGTCTAATGTAAAGTGTATAGTACCTATAATTATGAAATGGACACTGTATGTCACAATGACATCAGTGTGGCTCGTAAAATAACCTTTGTATGTCTTCTCCAAAAGTGTTTCAAAAGTATTTTGAATATCGTAGTAACATCATCAAGATCTTGTATTTGTGGTACTTGATAGTAAGTTATACATCATGGAGAAGCCTCACATTTTAGGTCGAATAATTATTTGACTATTTATGTGAATAACATATGATTTTTATAAACGAAACTGTAGACACTACATTCACGCTGCACCATTCTTTGTATCAGAGTTACAGGACACAGCAAAAGAAGCGATCCCATGGGGGTGTGAAGGGAGTATAATGATATTAGTCCGGGGCCTAATGTATTCCCACGGAAGGCATTAAAAGGAGATGAAGTTGACTTGATACAAGTGAATAGTCAACGTCAATGAAGATAGTGTTAAGTGCTTGTTATCGTGGGAGTGTCCAATTGTTGCTCGGTATACGGTATATGTTGTTATTACAGACTGGAACATGCAACAATTTGACTGAATGTTGACACGAGCTGAATCAGGATGAACGATAATAACAGTGCAAGGCTCCAACCTAACAATGTAAGTATCAATCTATTAATACCAATACACCCAGATTTTGATGATGCCAACAACAAACGTAAAATACAACATTTTGCAATAGAAACAAAGCCCGACCAAATAGTCTATCCAAAGAAACACTGGCGTCATCAAGGGCAGACAGTGTGTTAAATGTATATCACCCAAAACTCAAATCTCATCAAAAGTGATATTCACTTTTATGTGGAGTTTCTCCGAAAATATTCCCACTCTTCCAGAAAACAGCTAACATTCGGCGTGTTCAGGCCTCTGGAGACATATTTCTTGGAACTGCATTCATCACACTACACGTTGAGTAGTCCAGTATACTCGCAATTTCTATGGATTGTTACATTCTGTGCTTTCCGTGCGTACCGGTATAGAGTATCAATCGAAAGTTCAGTCAGGCTATTCGCCTAGTGACAATATGGACCCATCCTCGTGAGTGGTACGTACGGAATGAGCGTGTATGACAAGCTCATGAACACATGTCAAATCAATACTAAGCAATTGAAATATTCACAAGTGAACTGTGTAGTCCTAAACATTGATTCGATGTTGTGAAATTATTTGCTCAGGTGGCATTGATACCCAGGGATGTTTTGCACTTGCCCAAAAGTGAAATATTGATCATCTATATCAAACATTTGGAAATGGCCATGTAAAATGGAGCCTTGCGTCGACATCTTTCTGTTGGGAGATGTATCGAGCAGACGTCATGTGACTACTATATATACTTAATATGCGGTTTGTTACGTTATATATCAGCAATGGTGTCAGCTCGTATGATAACACAACACACATAATCAGGTGTTGAATAAAACGAGAGAAAATTTTACGATAAATTTATTCCGTATGAGAAAAATCAATATCCATAATTATACAGTTGAGCAAAAATTCCTGTGCTTAGCAATCGCACTGAAAAAAACAACAACCATAAAATGGACATAATATTATAATAAAACACATCATGTCCATGACATTCTAATACTGACATAATAATAAATTTGGTAATATTAACACATTGCTGACATTGACAAAGAACGATCATAGCAACATCCATCTCATTCCCAAAAATTGATACGTATTCAAAACACAAAATATGTTTTTCGAATTTACAAACAAAGCCAATATTTAATCCCGATAATCGATATTTTTTCTACAACAGATCAAAATGTTCGTTGGTTCACATTTATACTGAGATATACTGAGATACCAAACAAAACGTTTGTTTGAGGTGGAACCCCTGCTAAAACAACAGGTTTTACTAACAATTTGTTCTAATGGGAAATGTTAAATAGTACATATGAAAAACGACATTTAAATATTGAATCTTATACCTTAAATGGAAGAAAGATAAAAAAAAACTTCGTTGATTGGATTTACATCTTGGTTCGTGTTTTCTGTTGTTGTTCTGATTCCACAACAATGTTCTTCGAAGTGGGTGTATCCGATCAATTTTTCAAAGACCAATATAATTCTGAGCTTACATTTGTCACATTAGTGGAGGTCTACACCCTTTCAGAATGATACAACTTCCTCGTCGAAATCATTCGCCAATAAGTATTCCTGAATAATCACCTTGTGTACAATCGAAGCACAGCTTCCCGAACCGTACAATTGCCTATAGTCGTAAGACCGAGCAATAAACCGTGATGTGGTCACGTTATTATATCACACATCCACTGCATATCGGGATTCCTTACTGGGGGAAGTCAGGCATTGTTTAACCCCCGGGTGCCACCTTATGATCCCGACACCAGCACACATGAGCACGACCAGCAGACAGAGAATGTACACAGATATTGGCCCAGCATAAAACGGTTCTGGCTTGTCTGGATCTGTTGAGGGAAGAGAATATAATTATGTGGAACATAGCATTATAAATGATAATCCATCCTATATTGTGGTCGAATATGGAATCTATGTCACGTATTTATAATTATACATAACATACTATACATTGATTCATTATGCATGAATGAAATACATACCAAACACTCTGAATTTGATGTGCATATTCCGTGCCGAGAAGGTTTCACTGCGATAGCAAAATTGCAAAAGAACCCTGTCACTTTTAGACAGGTATGTTTGATTTGTTAGGTATCCATGAAAGTGAACAATATCCTCTTTGTCTATTCCATCTACACTGACACCCCGTTCATTCAGGATTATGTATTCACAGCTGAAAGGCGAAGGGAATGGATGCTTAAATTATGAAGGTCTATACCTATGTGGCAGATGGCCAACACAGAAAGTTGAACAGTAGCTATAACATATTCTCACACTATGCTTATGATTTACTAGAATTTTATCATATGTTTTGAACCATAAATGGGATAGCACACATCTGGGACGACACTTTCATGTACCAGGACAACACATATAATTTTTTTTTCAAGATTGTTGCATCACGACACGAACGAAACAAACCTGCATGTTCAGAATCCCAACGTACCTGTCAACAATATCGCAAAATCCACTGGCGAAGGTCACGTTTTTTTCACACTCTGGAAGCTCGAATTTCTCAAAGCTAAGTTCAATTACACAGTGATTTGAGCAGTTGGAATGTATCTCCATCTGACACGGGACAATGGGGCCCGACGGACCCTGTCTGTACGGGTTGTCTGGGACACGGATGGAGCAAAACTCCGTGTCCTCATCCATTGCAAGGTACTGACCAACATCATCACAGCGGGCTGTACATTCTCCGGCTGCATTCAGCGGGGTGATAATTCAGTTAGAATTGTAACACTGATTTATTTTAGCTTAAACCAATAATTGGACTCCACAGTTATTACAAATAAATACGAGTAGTTGGACAGTTACAAGTAATCATTAGCACATAGAATTAATACATGTATTATCTCACCTGAAAAACAGTTTGTTTGTATACCCATGACGAGAATGAATAACATTACAAACGGAGCTGAAACATAATGATTGATAATATAGATGAATTTACAATTTGGTATATCACATATATGAGGGGCTAAAACCGACGCACGTGTATTTTGCAACGTATTAAGTTATTGAAACACACAGACACCCACGCAAATGAAGTAAGCAGAAACCGACTCACCTGTGTGACATCTTTGATCGTCGCTCGTCATCTTCTCATCTATTCCACATATCGATATCCCATTACACGACCCTGTGCACCACGATGTATTCTGATTCAGTGGATAGACTATCACATAGCCAGTGCCAGTTGCAATTAAACTAGTTCCAGGAGCAAATGCATTAACCGCAATAATAGAGATGAATACGAGGCAGCACTGCCCCCGTCCGCTCCACAAATTACATATCCCTGTTATAACCTCCGTATCCTTCGAACAACATTAACAAAGGGCTATTGGCTTATGTCAGCTCCGGTCCTAAGATAACATGCTACAATATCTGTGCGGGCCTGAGCCGCGCGTCGATATATGCCACTTGAGTGTAACATGAATTGTTGTTGTCCGTTATCTTCTTCCCGTGGCGCCCACTTCCCCATGTAAACCATGCGCAGTCGGGGCAACTATTGGGAAAGAGTTGGTTCAGTGCGCGTCGTCGGAATAGAGCAAGCCAGAGAGAGAGAGAGAGAGGCATTGCTTAGCGTAAGCAACTTCTGGGGACGAGCAAGTATTCTTCTACGGCGAAATAGGGGTCCCGACGGATGCAGTGTGTGCTGTTACCACTGACACTCAAACAACAATATTGACTCCTTATCGTGAAGATCGCCGTCTGAATAGACAGATCTATCAGGGTGCTCTTCATTGTCCCGATATGATTCAAGTCAACGACTTGTTGGCCTTAGTGCGTTACTTTTTAGAGCTTTAAACTAGCCCTGGAAGGATCAATGCTTTTTCACTTTGGACCACAGGGTTGTTAGATATCACAGTGATTTTTTTGTATATAAAAGCAAAGTAAGTAAGGGGAGACATGCTCAATTGCTCATTTGATAGTGGACACGTAACCACGGTCCCTCTGATATGACATGATAAAAAATTAGGCCAAGAGCCAAAGATAGGTTACCGGACAATGTTTAACATTTTAGGTGTTAGCCAGGTCACTGGTTGAATTCAAGGTCAAGAGAATATTCAGCATATATAACATTAAGCATATATCATGTCCACAGTTGATTGCTAAGCTGTAAGTTCAATAATCAGAGAGATATTAGCAATTTTATGCTGTAGCCTTGAAAATGAAGGGGCAAAGGTCAAATTCAAGGTCATCAAAATATTCAGTGTATATCATTTTCTATATCATGTATATCATGTCCACAATTGATTCCCAAGCCATACAGTCAATAGAGGAGCAAGATATGAGCCAGTTTGTCCTTGGACCTTGGAAATGAGGTCAGAGGTCAAATTCAAGGTCACGAGAATATTCAGCATATATCATTTCCTATATGTCCACAATTGATTCCTAAGCTGTAAAATCGATAATAAGTGAGATATTAGCCATTTTGTCCTGTGACCTTGAAAATGAGGTCAAAGGTCAAATTCAAGGCCATGACTATAATCTGCATATATCATTTCCTATATGTTCATAATTGATTGCTAAGCTGTAAAGTCGATAATAAGCGAGATATAAGCCATTTTGTCCTGTGACCTTGAAAATCAGGTCGAAGGTCAAATTCAAGGTCATCAGAATATTCAGCATATATCATTTCCTATATGTCCACAATTGATTCCTAAGCTGTAGAGTCGATAATAAGCGAGATATAAGCCATTTTGTGCTCTGACCTTGAAAGTGAGATCAGAGGCCAAATTCAAGGTCACGAGAATATTCAGCATATATCATTTCCTATAGGTCCACAATTGATTCCTAGTCTCTAATCTCAATATCAAGTGAGATATTAGGCATAATGTGTCCCATTATAAAGCATAGGAGAATTCAACATGGGAAAGTCCCATTTGAGCCGAGTTTGGGCCAAAATGGCCCACTTCGAGCGATTCAAGCGCAACGAAATTTATAGACATCATAGAAGTACATATGAGGAGTGTTATTTATCAAAAAGAAAAAAAGTTACTGAACAGATTTTGAGAAAATGGCCGCCAAAGTCCAAAATCAGGCATTTTTCGTCGAAAACGGCCGCCATTTTGAAAAAAATGCGAAAATAAAAAAAACTAAAAAATACCTCCTTCTTGAATTATTTTTAAGTATTTTTGTGCAAAATTTCAGAAAAATTCGCCTGTAAACAAAAAAGATATAAATGTGGACGACGACGATGGACGACGACGGACGACGACGGACGACGGACGCAACGCCATGCCAATAGGTTATCGGACCATAGGTCCGGTAACCTAAAAACTACTTCGTTCGCATGAAGTACTACTTGCACTAAGTCCTACATTGTTCGCATGAAGTATTAAATGGAATATTTGATTAACGTTGTAGTATATTTCATGCAGGCCATTCTATATACATTTTGATCGTTCAGAATCAAAGTGTTGCATACAATATTGGGAGTCCAGAGGTCGGTTATCGAATACTTCCATTCCCATCATATTTCATGGTCCGTTCCATTACACGTGCAAAAGTGTGTTCTCACAAAACATGCAAATAGCTTATCTTTTAAACCCAACGAAATCAGCTCGGACTACCGGGAATAGTGTATGTTGTATTGTACTGTCTTTATTCATAAAGGCCATCGGCCCATATGCTCATAGAATTCGTTTACAATCGATGCAAAAAATACATGGAGACATATTTCAGTGCGTGTTCATTCTACATACTATGCTGAGTCCTTCTAAAACATATTTCTGATGTTGAAAGCATTATATATATATATATATATGCTGCTAAACTGACAATACAATGTTTTTGTGACATGATGTAGGAAAAATTTTCTTGATTAGAGTAGTTACAAGAGATAAATTTATCTGAAAACTTATTTCGAATGTCGGTACAGTTGGCATACAATTAGCAGGTGTACTTCATCTTCAATAACTTTGACATCATTTCTTGACTTAAAATATAAACATATTCTGAGCTGTTTGTCTACATTTTGTTGTCTACCTGTTTCCCTTCGACGATTATGGTTACTACATCGAAATCGAGTCAAGGCTATACAATGTTTCTTACATAGATCTGCTTGGAGATAATGTTCGAATGCAAGGTCACTTTTGAAATTTCTATACAGTTCAAGTTTTGAGTTTAAACTTACTTCATCGTGTCAGTTTTGCCTGGACGTATCGGTGAAACGCTGTTTGAAGATTAACAGAAAATAATCTGGCTTTCCTACGCCTTGTTGGAGCCAAACATGACCAAACCCAAGTGAATACAGTAGGTGTTTAATGTCTGTTGCCCAGTTGTGGCATCCCACTTCATCAAAAAATCTAAGCAGCTTATACAATTAATTTCTAATTTTTACATTTTGCAAGTCCATCACTAAATTAAAGACCAAGTAGCATGCCGATGAAAATGTTTTCTATTTAGTCCATTATGAATAGTTATCAATGAATTCGAACGAATTTTACAAATACAGTCAATGGGTTTCGAGATATTGAATCAAATAGGCACTCCTTCCGTAAATTGCCGAAGATTATGCTCACGATTTTAGTGTGGGTCACGTGGTTGGTGACGTCAGTTGAGGCAGAACTGAAGGTACAAGTAGCCAGCAAGGTGAACTGCAAGTCGCATATTCCTTCCCGTTGTGTATGTTTGACAATTCAAGTGAACGGGTGAGATGGTGGGAATACGACATTTCTTGTCTTGATATTTGGAATCAGTACTATTCATTCTCCAAGAACGGAGGTTTGTTGACCTGCAAGATGTCCAGTATTTGCTGGTTTTAGCCTGTTTTCTTTTGAATCGCATGCATTTTAGAGTGATTTTCCATTTTTGAGCTGGCTTCCAAATTACGTATTTTACGTTTTTGGCGAGCCATCAAAACACATTTTGCCTCAACTGACGTTACGATTACGGAAACTGCCGAAGCTATTTTTTCATCGGCATGAGAAGACGGTTGTAATACTGGCTCAATATAACCGATTACATGTCGCTGTTATTAATTACCAGTATAACAGCGACATGTAATCGGTTATATTGAGCCAGTATTACAACCATCATTTTTTATCACCAAATGTCCACAATGCCTTTATCTGAACAGGAATGAAACCATATAATGGTACCTTGCTACTATGACTTTAAGCGAAATTTTAACACATTTAAATTTATACAATACAGATAAGGGGGTATGCCCTAACTCACCAAATACAGCTGAATTGGATGTGGAATAAGAAACTTTCAAAATATACATTTTTGTATATGCAGCATTTACGGTGGACTAATTCCACAATCTCCCTTTTGTGTGTACCCCAAATTTCAGCTCCATACAATAGAACTGGAACAACGGTTTTGTCGAATAAATCCATACACAGTTTCACGGGAATGTATATGATCGCTGCATCACAATGCATTGACGTAATGCGAGACTATCCAGCATCTTTGGTCGATACAAAAGCTGTTTCGTCAATATTCCTTCGCACAGATTCTTATGCTGTTCCCCAGAGCTCCTTGTAAGCATCAATATCTTGCCAACACTACAATATACTAAATTTTGCTGATGATGAATAGCAAACGCAAAATACAAGAAAAACGTGGACCATTAAACTCTTTGCGTGGACCTCGACCTAACTGCATAGTTGACGACCGTATCAACTAAAATGGGCAACAGACATACACAATAAAAGCCCAGTGCTAAAATGTGACAAGTATGCTGCACTTGGAGAACCACATCAAAAACACTGATCATTTGGAAGCGATTTGACAGATACCATCGCATGAAACATGCTACCGGTGACGTTTATCATCGACTTTAGCCTATTGGGCATGGCATGGTGTTTGTTATTGCCCGGTACTACCAAGAATATTGATAGTGAAGAATATCTAGGATATCCGGAAGTACACAAGAAATTTAATCATCCTTCGCCGCCGAAATTATCTACACAAGGGGAGACAAATGGGTCGAGGTGGATTATGTATAACCTCATAACCATGTTACTTTTGTCTAAATTCATCTTTGAACCCTATATGTAATCCAGATTTATGTGCCTGAGCACTCACCAGAAATATCCAATAATAAATATTTCAGAGGTGTTTGCCCCGGGTATCTTCAATTGTTGATGACGTCTGTTTAGACATGATCTCTGTGGAATAACTTCAAACTGAGTTACACACTGACTGCGCGAAATGTCCCCGCCTGCATTATAAGTGGAGGCACGGTGACTTTTAAACTCATCTGATTTGCTGAGCTAAAATTGAAGAGGAAGCGAAGCAAAAACACTTATTTTATAGCCTTAAAGATCTTTTTTCAAGGAATCTGATGTTTTTTTTTACAGAACTAAAATATCTTGATTAGTTCCGTAGTTATGCCCATTAGTTATTTGTGACGTCATCGATTGGGTTTCATTTAATTAGAATTTTATGAATTTAATTGTAAACACATTATTAGTCGTTGACTGTGTTTTATCCTTACATCCATGAATCTGAAGAAAAAAAATTCGTTGTCATGGGTATAACTTTGGAACTAATTAAGATATTTTAGTTCTGTAAAAACCATCAGATTCCTTGGAAAAAGATATTTCATGCTTTCAATTAGGTGTTTTTGCTTTGGTTCCCCTTTAATATTTCTTCGTTCGTGTAGACGAAACATTATCCGACATCGTTTGCTGAGAAAACCTGAATATCACTGAACACATTCTTCAGTGTTTTGTGTCATGTTATCCATTTACTGTGTGGAAATGACCAGGGGTTAACACTTCATCTGGCCATGAAGTAATAATATTCGTGGTAGATTGGTATACTTGTGCTCGAGAAAATGTCCAGTGTTTTTAGTTCTTGTCGAAATGTATGTATCAACCTATTGCCGCTGATAACCAAACTTCGATGATGCCAAAAAAAACCTAACATCAAAAACTTTCGGAATAGAAACAAAGCCCGACCAAACATTTGTATCTGAAGCCACACTGGCGTCATCAGGGGCAGACAGTGTGTATTTATAGTTGTTTCTACTGTACATCAGATGGAATTAGTGCACAACTGCCCAACAACTAATTGAAACAGTTTTAGCAATTTGAAACAACCCCCGTGAAATAGGTGTATGACAAGTACATAAGTACCCAATCACAAGCCAAAAGGCTACTGAGTTGATGGTATCCTCGGGGACAGAATTAACGTCCACCAGCAGTGACATCGGCTTAGTGGTAGAAATGTATGTATCAACCTATTACTGCTGATAACCAAACTTCGATGATGCCGAAGCTATCATATTGTCTGAACCTACTAGTTTAGCATAAAAAATATGAAAAAATATTCATATATCCATCGTCATAGGTATAGATTCTATGTTTAATGAACATCGACACACTTTCGTACACATACAAATATATGATTTACCTGTTAATGAAGAAATATGCGACATGGATAAGCAAATGACTGACAGACCAAGGGGTATTTGCATTATACATGTACGTGAGTAACTTTGTACACGCATAACTGAGCCTCACTGTACTACTATCGGTTCGTGACAGATCGTCGAATACCATATGACCAACATTCACATCAATGACATTGAAATATAATATAACAAATAATGGGCCAGATACCAGAATTTACCTTATTGTGAAAAGCGAGTCCAGACATAATTATAGCTGAATCACCACAATATGTTCGAATTTTTAACTCCTCAGCAGCAGGTCTGTGAATTGTCCCGTCTAACCGTAGAGACAATCATATTACAACACAGCCTGGTCGGCCCAAGTATCATATCCTGCGTTTTCTCCTCTATTCAATAAGGATTAAAAAGGTGAGGGACGGATTAAATGGCATACAATAATGGGTGAGTAGTATTAAGGCCAATGATGACTTTTGGGGCTAATTTTTTGCTTCCAACGATATCTTTCAAAGTTTGGTAGTTTTCCGCTGTCGATCTTAGTGACCAAAACGTGAAATTTGAAGAAAATTTTGGTTCATGGAATATTATGTTTTGAAATGACATGGTGAAATATAACCAAATTGTTGAACATCTCCTGAAATCATTTCCAACGACGTGTTCAACCCACTGCTGGATCTTGAAAATAAATGTGGATATGTTGCTGGAGTTTTGTATCATGTGTATGCCTTGTATTTCTTTCCTATTTGAATATAAAATATGTTATTAGCTTTCATCAGATATTATGTAGATATCAGTTCCATCTGGCAACGTAATGCACCCCACAGGCTTGAACTTTTGAGTAATATGTACTCATTACTGCAAAAAATATTTATTCATTGTATAAAAATGATCGGTTCCAAGGAATTTTCCAGAACTTTGATAATTACTAAAGCATACACTGCTGAAGGAAATTGCGAAAATTCGCAGATATTCTCCGATCCATTTATTCGTAATAGGCTCAAAAAACAACCTGACTCTCAGTTTTTTAGGCGTTAATTATTGGATTTGACACCACATATTTCCATATAAAAACTGTTCTCAGTCGGACACTTTGCAATTAATCCCCTTAACAACCGGCCGATTAAATGGCATATCGTATATAAATTGAAACAATGATTGTTTGGCGTTGATCGCATAGTTTCTGACAACTTTTGTCTGACAACTAACTACTTCTGACAACTGTTTGCACAACTTACCCACTTGGGGCGCCACCCAATCGTCATCCTTGACCTCAAGGCGCAGTTTATGATACTTGGGCCAATGATCATATGGTGTACTTTTCCCCGGCTTCGTTTTATTCGGATTAATGTTCTGTGGAATGGATGAATTGATTA
Source organism: Terebella lapidaria (assembly GCA_949152475.1). Lineage (NCBI taxonomy): Eukaryota > Metazoa > Annelida > Polychaeta > Terebellida > Terebellidae > Terebella > Terebella lapidaria. Next base: position 20,001,548 of record OX424564.1, on the reverse strand, counting down.
GGTTTCATCGATGTCTCACGTGAAAATGGACAATGAGCCGTGTGAAGGGCATACCTTTTTACCTCTCTATTATTACTCAATAGTGAAGTGAAGCGGGTTTTGGGGCGAAATCAAGTGTGTAGCTGTTAATGTTTATCTCTTGTTAGCTTAAAGCAACTGTCTTTGGAAATGGGCATTTCTTTAAAGCTATGTGAAAGTAATTGGATGAGCCGTACTCACATCAAGTATCATGATAACACCCGGCATTTTAGGAAATTTTACTCATTTGAACACGCGGTCCACGCGTAAAATCAGGAACTGTGTCCATCACATGCAGATGTAAACAAAGCATCAAAGTGCAAGATGGACTGACAATTCCACACACACCACAGTATATCACTGATTATTTTCTCATAACTACACCATATATGTACAAAAGCATGTACAAAAGCGTGTACAAAAGCAGCAACATTCTTGTGTCACCAGCATTTGGTGTGTTTGTTTCTCAACTTATACGCTATTCCATAGCTAGTTGCAAATATGAGGACTTTTTTATTGAAGTGCCCAGCTAGTCTCTAAACTGCTGCGACAAGGATATGTTTTACCAAAATTTTAGCTGCATTTAAGGACTTATGGACGTCATCATGATCTGGTTGATAAATACACCCAATCCATGACTGCCATGCAACTGGATCTATTTTTATGTTAATTTGGGGGAATTCATGACGGGTGCCCCTAGTGGGGCAGGAAATGCTCACTCTTTCCGGAACACCTGATCTCACCTCCTAATGGCCATATTGGGGGGTTCATGAGTGGTATAAATGTATGGGCTTTTTATGTTTTGTCATATGACTGGTAAACTTTTCTTCTTCGCTCCATGGCTGAACTGCAACAGGTAAACATGTCTCAGGAACAGTACACAGGCGAACATTTATGTAGAGTTTGACTCCAGACAAACTCAATGTCAAACAATAATTACGTGGGCGAACCAAAACTCGTTTCTAAGTTTGGCGACTTTTTATTGAAAATAATGACCGAGCCTGTGGCAAATTCAAATTTCCGAGAATATGGAAATTGTTAGCATTTTTCTGAAATTGAAATCATGATACTACACTGAATAGGTTCAAACTGGTTGAAATATACAGTATCTAATCAATTCATAATGTTATGTACATTTTCCTATCATCAACAAGTATCCTGCTGTTATTATCCAACATCGGTTTCAAGGTGGAAAAATGCGTTTAGTGCATGCATCATATGTGTGTCATGAATAATGCAATTGATATGCCACGATTCCCGGAACCGATTTCCATAATAACAGAATAAATGATACCATTCTTTTGTTTGTCATGATAGCTGCGTTTTTCGCTTCCGATATTAGATTAGTGAAAGAATATCACTGTCCAGAATTGAGGATATTTGAATTAGTGATTGCTGTGCTCCAGTATCTAAGCCCATACCAATTGTCTTTCGTGTGTTTTGCCTAACTGCTTTCTATTTGCTGACCATGCTACACGGAATGTTGCCTAAATGCTGTTCCCCGCAACAATAGTCCAAGCTAACTGTAATCCTATAGCTAGGTGTATGACGAACATGGCATTGTTGACACATACAGCAAGCTGTATCAACTATCATAAATATTTCAGCGAACGTAAAAGAGATCTATGGTAAGTTGCGTTTATTTGACATAAAACAGACCCGAATATTGGAAGGGAAACCAAGCGGATATGAACTCCAAAAGTGTGTGACAATTTCCAGAATTGTGCAGAGATGACTGCAACGAGAAGGAATATCTACATGAATTTCCAATTTCAAGAAAATTAAAACAAAGTTGCTGAACTGCAAATATGATAAGTTTCCTAATATTGTTACTGCTCAGTCATCATACCTGCGCTCTAGTGGAAGTGTTGTGGTATAACTATGGTTTCTATGAAATGCCATGGGATTATGTACCACGTGACACGGAGAAGTTAGTGATTGGTTACAGCTACATCTCAACGATAGACTGGGCCCCTACTGACTTGGATCTGCAAGTTCTGTATGTCATTGGCAACGATCTATCATCATTTCCGAACCTGTACAATATCAGCGACACACTGACCTACTTGGACCTATCTGATAACCATATTACCCACATTGAACCACCTACCTTACTCTCACAGCTCGGCCGACTTGAGCATTTGTATATCTTCGGAAACCCATTCGTGAATGTACCAGAGTTCACCTTCCTACCTGCCTCGATGATTGTCTACGACATCCGCAACCCAACCCTACAGAGGCTGCCTGACATTCGACATCTCAACCGGACTGGAGGATCCAGTCTGGAATTCATCTATGACGGATCCGTTGTCCCGTGTGATCAGAAGATGTTCTGGGTAAAGGTTGCTCTGGAGCAAGACATCATTGCCATCTTTGATAACCACACTTGTACAGCTTTAAACGGTAGCACCTTGTTATTGAAAGACATCGACATAACCAGTCTACTGGAGTTCGGTAAGCTGCCCTCATTGCTAAAAAGTAACAAACGAATATATAAGTGGATATTACAGACTGTTTTTATTAGCTTGATATACTTCATGTTGCTTTTTATACTACACTGTGCGCTATTGGAAAATAACCAATAGATGATCGGTAGTTACCCAAGAGCTTTGAGGTGCTAAACGTATGAGCAGGCAACACTGCAGGTGTTCCGTTCTTTCCATTGTTTAGTACACTACCATTTTACATTGCCAGGGGGTGACTATGTCCAGCAGGATTTTACCAAAGTGACAACCTTGGATGACTTCTATCTATTCCCGACTTTTACGGTTGTTCAAGAAGGTGTCAAGCGAATCAGTTGTGCTGCTCGATGTGTCGAGCTGTCAACTTGTGCAATGTTCTCAGCTGACGGGAACCGCTGCGTTCTCACCGAATTCCAAGGGACTGCTGCAGGAATTCGTGACCAGTTCCAGACGTACACACCTTGGTTTATCATTTGAAGTACCATAGCCTGATATGATTCAGTAAACACATGTTCCAATTCTAGTTTCTTGGTCATGAAATAGTGTCAACTCGATGGCTTACAGTTCATCTGGCCACAGTGAGTTACTTTGAGGGTTTTTCGTCTTTCTATTTGACGAATAATTCTCATTTTTCTGATCAATTTCCTGTTTATATCCCACAATATATATATATATATATATTGAGTGTAATACTGTGAGCCGTTTACGTTTTGTATTTATTGGAATTAATATGAACTCATACATCCCACGTCCTATAGTGTCATTCAAACCAACATTATGTGCTAGTGTGTTAGAAGTTGAAGCAGTATATTATATTATAATGTATTGGTAGAATATAAATTTGTTTTAGATGGGTTTTGGGCACCGTTTCTTTTTGGTCATATGCATGTACATGTATACCAGATAATATTGTGTACACTTGATTAAATATGCATCTGTACAGAGCTGAGAAGCTTGACCATCGGACAAACAATCAACACAAGATTGCATTCTTCGCACGCCTTGCTGCACAACAGCGATGTTTGACATAAATGAACTGGTAATTCCTTGCATTTCAAGGAATCGTGCTATGGGTGCAATAGTGTTTGTAGTGCGTTGATGTGTTGTATTAACTGACCAGGCTGTTCGTCTTATTTGTTGTCAATATTCACCATGGATGATTCACAGAGCGACAGATTATTCGTGTACTTGCCATGTTCGTTCATGATTATGATTTGATGACAAGACGATTGACATGATGTTATCTTAAATTAATTCAATGATAACTTGAGGAAGAATACGTTTATGAAATAATAATAATAATAATAATAATAATAACTGTTAAATATGAGCGCATCTATATGATTCGATTATTTTGGTTGTTTAGAGGATGTTGTGACATGGTGTGATATGCTCAGAAATATGTCTCAGGGGAAAGTTCTACTGGTTTTGACGTTGATGAACACGTCACGCTCACGTTTTAACTCTTTCATCTATTTTGTAAACGTCGGCCTTGAATTATGAATTTGTATGTTCGGTATTCGTGATTTGTATTTCCCACTGACATAGAGAAGCTGAAATATTCACAAAAGTCATAACTCTCTGTTTTAACGAATATTCTAAATTATCACAGTATATGCAACCTCTTTTACACTTCATGGCTAAAACACACAGTTCATGGCTAATAATCTAATATAATGACAACAACAAAAAATAGGAGGACGAGAAACAGAAAATTAATTTCTTTAGGCCTCAAATAGCTCGGGCAATCAAATGTTCATTTGTCTACAATAATTCAGATACAGGCAAAGAGAGAAGAAAAAGAGCATACAGTATTTTAAGTTGTTCCGGATTTCAAGTAGTTCCGGATCGCATTTCACTTGGATTGCTCTTCTTGCACTGAAAATATATTTTATAATAAAAACTGTTGTGTTTTGGGGAACTAGAAGAGTTGTCGCGAGTGTCGTATCATTCATTGCGTCACCTGATCGTAAAGATGATCCACCCGCCAGTCCTCGTCATACGAATGTAAACAAAACGGTTCACCAGCGAAATATGTTCCATAGCTGCGGAACTAGCGAGGCACAGTTTTCATTCATGTACCAAAATGAGCTCCCATTTCTCAATAAAACATGTATCAACGCAGAATGGGCTAACCGTATTTCTTCATATCGTAAATCATTATAACAGGATTGACAAAATTCAAGTAGTTCGGATTCCGCGCGACATTACTTGTTATCAAACGTCACACACGTCAGCTGGCTGGTCACGTGACTTTCAGGAGTTTGGGGACCCTGTCGAAATCTCAAAGGTAGTGGTTGTGACAAAAAAATTATTTATTGGCACATTATTCTTGTTCTTCGTAAATGTTACGCTGGACCTATAGGCCTACATGTTAAATGAACTGCATATCGGCAGTATTACTCAAGGAAACCATAGGCCTATATTTAGGATACCTTTATCGTTTTACCCCGCGTCAAATCTTTAGGCATATAAATATTGAAAAGAGTTTATATCCAACTGCGGCGAACTGACAGAATTGCAGTAATGAACACCGTTATCAGCATATAATTTTGAAATATACAGCGCATGCTGACTCCATGGTGCAATGTAGCACCGACATCGTACACGACCTGAACTAAGTGCAACTGACCAATTTCAAAGTACGGACAAAAAAAAGCGGAGAAAGGTGGATTGATATGCCGTGGTGAAATAAATGCGTATTTGTTACCACAACATTTTTTCCAAGGTGGAATAACTAAAATAAAATTCATAAGCAACTGTGTTGTTGAAATGAAATGATAACATTCATCTAAATATCGGAAAAATATATTACTTAGTACATCTACCCCCACATCTATGGTGTGGCTTTCGACAATTACGTTGGAAATCAATATTTTTTATGCTATACAATCATGTTTGTTGCTCCAGTTGTCAAAAATGTTTGCTTCATCTCTTTCTAGAATCAAGCGTGGTTGACGTGTTGCAAAAACTAAACGCCTAAGATCATTGATCTGGATGATTTGCGTGTCATGGACGTAAAACAAGAACAACATTTTCTCATTGTTTAGTTCTAACATTAGAAGATATTTTCCAAGAGCAAGTTTTATTGTCTTTGCCAGGGTATTTTCGTTATCGTGTATATTGAGAGTGACATAAGATCAAAGATCTACTGGTATTTATTTGCCAGTACTAGTCATTTATTGACTAGCTGCCAATTTACTACGGTTCAACTCCTAATCCGACAACAGTATATGGGGACTGGACGCACCGAAATACCTTTTTAGATTTGTATTTTGCAAGAAAACTTGATTTACCAAGAAAATTAAAATATCATTATAATTGAACACACGCCAGTTACTTCGGAGATCAGAGAAATATTCACTACGATGTTTCGTTCAATTACTATGACGTACACAAATACACTATACTATTTGTTAGACAGCGAGTGCTGAGTTACGCACGAGAGTTGCCCGAATCCTCATGAATATATCGACCTTTTGCCCAAAATATAATGTTGTAGTATGATGAATTTCATCTGTCCTACCAGCGGAGGAACCCTTTCAGGTGCGACAGATATTTTGTGTATCATCATGGTGAGGTTTGCCAAGTATTTTACCTAACTCACGCTCTCTGATTATACGTACAAGTAATGGCTTCAGATAGTGTAGAATATTCTACACTCTCTGATTCAGTGGATACTGAATTTGGTTAATCTACTAGAATTACTGGCCAAATAATCGCATACGTGATACCAGAGAGTCTCTGCTGATACTACGCAATGTCATTGTGCAATACATGGACTGGCTTTAAAACGCTTGAACTGTAGTTCAAATAATTATCAACGATATTTGATCATAGACAATAATATCTTTTATTAATTAATAAATAGAAATTAAATTTGTTGAACATTCATTGGCAACACATGCGAGCGATACACTCGTTGGAAATTAAGTACACGTATAAATGATACGAGATGCTAGTATATTAACTCCTGGTTATACTTTATTTATATTAATTCCTTAACATATTATTTTACAATTATTTAAGTACAAATAAGCAGAATTGATAGATGAGTATATTTCATTATGCTATTATGATAAAATTTAACGCAAGTGCATATTTATAATCAGTTGGTCTGCTTATACATACATGACAAACCGAACAGCATGCAATTCAAGACACAATAATGAAAAAATAAATATACTAGTAACTATGAATCATTTACCAGCACGGAACAAAAACTGATGATGTACAAATGAAATGTGAACAGATGTCTCCATATCACACCTCTATGTATACATAGTCGTAGTCTCATAGTGTACCCTCTTTGTTATATAATTGGAGGGGTGTTTTTTATCTTCGTAACAGATGAATCTGTTTTATCACCCAGCATATGTTTATACACTACGAATGCACATTACTTCATCATTGTTCATCAATATCATGATTACAGGTACATTGGCAACTTGAAGGTATATATTTCACGAGTAAAAAAGCCAAACACTCGTTTTACAGTATGTCAGTATACAAAAAGGACGATCTGAGAAAGGCGTAGATGAGGAACTTGATTACCGTCCGTTCTATTTCTCAGTTATATAAAAGCACGAAATGCCACTTTTTGCAGGACTTTTTGCAGAACTATTTTTTTACTCAAAAAAAGTCACCAAATCGTTTTGCTACGACTTGAGCACAATAGAAATGGTAGGTTCTTTAATGCGCGACCCGGAACTACTTGAAATACTGTAATATTCGTATGTACACTATAACAAGTGTTTGTCTATGTTCATTCAAGGTTGACTACATGCACACGGCACTGGACATATGAATATTTTTCATATTATTTGATGCTAAGTCAACACGTTCATGTGTCTGACAACATACAATATCATCGTTTCCAAAAGGACTACAACACTAGAGTTTTTTTATTAAGTACAAGCACATCACTCTTCCACAAATATGATTACTTCACCACCCAGAGAATATTACCATCACCTTTTTATACATATATACACACGAGACAGATGACTTGTCAATCCCTAGTCATTTCCTCAGAATAAATGGACAACATGACGCATTACCAAAACGAGACAATCAGAGATTGCAGACCGTCGCCCCTTCAGATCCAGTTACTAAAATTAAAATTGATGACCCTTACCCTTACATCGACCTCGGCGATAATCGGGGATTCTGGTCGTACGACCATCTGTCATATAAAAAACTGCAAAACTCATGGGAAAAAAATCATCAATTAAAGTAGAGTTCTTGCGATTTATCGATTTGTCCATATTCTTGACCACGACCTGAATAAGTCCTTCAAACTTCGCAAGCTCTCTCGGATTTATACTGCATACTTTATGTTCAATATCCTGTTGAATATCGGCAATTTACTACTACTTAAAATATCACAAATGAGTGATTTTAGCTCAGGACCTTTACTTTTTCGACCTTCCGTCCTTCGGCGATAACGGGAAATTTTCATTGTAAGACCATCGATCATATAAATAATGATGGGAAATTGACCCTGAAAAAATACAAAATTAATAGTGAAAAATATTCATGAACATAAGCAGAGTTATTGCAACTTTTTGATTTACTCATGTATTCTGTGACCTTGACCATGTACCCGAATTTCGCGATATTGTTTATATTATCGAGGAACATATGAACGAAAATGCTTTCAAAGTATTAAAAACTGGCTTCGTAGTATGGTCTCGATTATCACAACACTCCAAAGTCATGAAGTCGTGACCCCCAAATTTTCGACCATGGGCGTCAATGGGGAGATTTGGTCTCAAGAAAATCGTTTGTACGCTATACGATCGGGTGGCCAGAGAGAAATATAAAAATAGTTGGGAAATATATTCATTAGAACCGGATTCATAGCCGATTATGTGATTTTAACTTTTTCGGTTGCCACGGCAATCATTTTCATTCGATTTTAACAAATACTGGGGAGGACTGAGCCACTACCATACCACTTCAAGGTTCTATATGTTGGTATCAATCTATTTTTTCAAGTCGACATGATCATTTGTTTCCGAGTTATGTGCACGGACAGACAGACCAGCAAACAGAACCAAAGGCAATACCTTCTCGCCTTATCAGGGCGACGATAACAACGAATAATATGTTCAGTGATATTCAGGTTTTTTTTAGCACACGTCGAGTACATTTTCCAGTTCGTATCTCCATATATGGTGTAGTTATGAGAAAATAATCAGTGATATGCCGTGGTGTGGAGTTTTGAGTCTATTATACACTTTTCATGCTTTGCTTACATCTGCGTGTGATTGATACAGTTCCTGGATTTACGCCCGGACCACCTGGTCAAATGAGTAAAATTTCCTAAACATCTAGTTGTAGTCAAGAAATGTGGTGTGAGTTCGTCTATTCACACTCTTCCAGTTAATTTCACATGTTTATTATCAAATATAGTTTGCAGAAAAAAAATATATTACCTATTTTCGAAGGCAATTGCTTTAATTTCCCCCATAAGACCCGATACATAGAGCAGAAAGTACCCAAAGGGTAGGAAGGCATGGTATGCATAAATTGCCCTCTGGGAAAAAAACGCTTTGCACATAGACCTCAGGTTTCTGTTAGGAGATCGCATATGGAGCATAACCTACATGTAAAGTGGGAATATTTGAAGTAACATTCGACTTGAAAAATTGTAAATTGAGCGAAGCTTGAGTAGAATACTTGTAGATGGAGCTTAGATTTGTATTATGAGTACATACTGTAGGCAGTCACATCGGATGGTTTGGGTGACCATGAATTTTACCTTTATTGCAATCATTAGGTCAAGGCAGCAATTTTACTGAAAACATGTCATGTGACACTGAATAATTTTTTGGTAACCTTTCTAGCCCTTGGGCTGATTTTTATCATTATGCAGGAAGAGATATTTCGTTTGGCCACGGTGTGTAATTCAATTTGGAGGCATTTCTCTCAAAGGTCATGCCTCAGCAGACATCCTCAATAATTAAAGATACCCTGGGTAAACACCTTTAAAAACAGTATGGTTTTAGTATCTTTCTGGTTAGTGTTCGCCTGCATATATCTTCGTTTTACATACCGTTCCCAAGGAGGGACATACTAGACAAGAAAATCATGTCACTATTTGTAACATTTCGAAGGATCAATCGTAATCCTGATCCAGCATAAATGCCAGAATATGAACAGAGAGAGAGAGAGAGAGAGAGAGAGAGAAAGAGAGAGAGAGAAACAATAACCCCTCTCTTGCGGTACATGTATAAAATTTGCATTTTTAAATTTGCATTTGTACAATAAGTAATGTCTTGATTCGAAAACTGTTGTCATCGAATAACAATTTCTAAGAAAGTGAAGCCGAAAGATGGAATAACCCATAATGCTTTAGCTACCATATGTGCTATATGACGCCATAATTTTAGTGCCTTATACTCCCATAAGTAACATATGGCTCTCTCAATCACTCATGCTTCTCCCCTCGCAAAAATTGTGTTGGAAGATGGAATAGCCTTCAATGCTTCTACAATCAGCGCCATATGGCGCTATAATTTCAGTGCCTTATATCCCCAAAACTTCCATATGGCGCTCTCAATCACCTATACATCCCCTTGCAAAAGTTATGTGATTTTAGCATAAAACGTTTCTGAGCAGTCAATTATTACTAAATACAATTAAAAGGTCAGCAGTGAATGGTGGAAAGACAAATTATCGACTAGAATTCATGAACTTGAATGAAAACAAATCAAATAATTACTTCCAAAAGAACCTTTTCCCTGTACAATTCTCACCAGAACTCTTTTTTGCCCAAAATGAGTACTTTCATGACATTGTGTTTGTCTACATACTATAAAAACACAATGGTTTATTTCAATCCTGACTAATGGGTTATGATAGGGTAATTTTGATGATTTAAATTTAGATCCCAGAATTATGCCGATGTCGATTCACGGCGTGATACATAAATACATGAGATAACACATGCTAAACAATTATACATCCAAATCACAATGCAATCACGAATTACCAATTCTTTGATGTGATGTGACAGGAAGAAAAGAAACACTGGAATCCAGATGAGACTTGAGTCCAGCCAAAGAAGAAGCCAGGTACTTGGTCTTGTCAATTGACTAGCAGGGCATGTACTCCAATCGTTGGTCTCAGTGTTGCCTTCACTTCTCGTGGTTTTTGAATCAGTGATGGTAGATTGTTGTTGCTGTAATTGTTCTTGCATTTGCTGTGCCACGCCACGAAGCATTACGCATGTGAGAGCTGATGCTGCACCAGTAGTAAACACGCTGGCCACCAAGAGGGACAGTATAGATGTGCACGGGTACTCCAGAGAAATAGGCGTGTGAAAGTTAAGTACTATAGTCTCTTGCCCATTCACGAAGAACGGTCCGAATAACTTATCCACCAAAGATGCAAGTACTAACAACAACATCAGGGTTGTTCCAGCATATATTTTTATTTTGTACCACGAATTGCATGTTCCAGTTGAGGTTTGTGGTTGGGAAAAGTGATAACTCTTTGCAGTACCCTTACACATTTTTATGAGTCTATGAAATCTCAAATCAGACAAGTAAAAAGCCCAAAGAAAAACGATGGTGACATGGAACAAATGGCGTACCTGGATGCATAACGTGTAACTGGTGTCATATAAAGTGTCATCGTTTTTTGATTTGACATCTTCAATATCTTTGTAGGTCTTTTCCGTCGCGGATTCCAAAGATGAACACAAAAATATCCCGAATATCTGACATATAACAAAATCGATGATGCGTTGTCCCGTCATAAGAATATTCAAGTAATCTCCATGGGCTGAGAATTTCTGTGGCAGAGGATGATTCAAATTCTTTGCGCACTTCCATGTATCCAAGACATTTTTTATCACCAATATGGTCCCGGGGAATAACAAACACCATACCATGTCCACCGGGCCATAGTCGATGATCAACGTCACTGGTAGCATAGTCTCTCGCAATGTTATTCGTCGAATCGCTTCCAAATCATCAGCGTTTTTTGATGTGGTTCCATAAGCAATAACCTTATATCAAATCATTAGCACTGGGTTCAAATTCTGTGATTGATTTGAATAATTTCTCCATCTGTAGTTGGGTTAAAATATAGGATGTTACGTGCTCGAACATAACAATTGGATGACCATCTGTGGCACATCTCAGATGATACGGTCGTCAAATATGCAGCTGTGGGGCACAGCATTATAATATATGCAAACGAATGCTGACGAATTGAATAGTTCTTGTATCGACCGACGATACTGGATAATGTCACATCCATCACATAGTTTCACACTTAATGGCATGTCGAGATGGTGATGCACACCTGACTGGTAGGAACGACTTTAATAAAGCATGTAGACACTATAAAAGCTGTTACATATTTACAGTAGTCCAAGGTGTTTTCGTTGAGTTTAAAGCAACTGCCTCCGAAAACAGGCAATATTTTTTTGAAACTATATTCCATATGAAACATGTGAAATTAACTGAATGAGACGTATTCACATAAAATATTTACTACAACCAGCGATTTGGGAAATGTTGCTCATTTGGCGGCTCACGTGTGAATACAGGAACTGTATCCATCACGCGCAGATGCAAACAAAGCATAAAAATGCGATATGAACTGACAATTCCATGCACAAAACAGTACATCACTGATTATTCTCTCATAACTATACTACATATGCGGATACAAACTGGAAAAAATGTACTCGACATGGTCTTTTGAGGGCAATTTCGTTATTTATTTACATTCGGGTTTGAAGGCTACACTTTGTTTGTGTATATACAAAGCTGGCATAAAATGTGTGTTAGAAGGGATGGAAAGACAACTCGGACTGACTGCAATTGTCGAAATCAATGTGCATAATAATATTGTATTAGATGTGTTGCACTAAAGTTTAGTTTTGAAAACATTGCATACATTCTAAGGTAGTTGCTTTAAAACATTTGTCATTTTCATGTTTTGTGAGCACATACTTTTCCGCGTGTAGTGAAACAAAACCTTATATATATTGATACATACTTACATAAAATGAGAATGAATGTATTCAATAACTTACCTTTGGATTCCAAAGTTGAGTATTAATAATAGCGTTTTGATTATATACAATCGAAACATATACAGATTGGTCTACAAAATGTAATATATGTTTTCGCATTAAATTTGATTAGTGCTATTATGAGAAAGTTATGTGAAAATTATAATAACGTAATTATATTCCACAAATTGATTCATACGGGTGTGAAATCAATATATTTGAATCATTTATTGAGAACGCTTCGAACATGAACAGAGGAATTGTATCGTTTTGTATTGAGTTTTGAGGCAAAGATAGGTTTTCAGTGGAAAATTGAGGCAAAGATAGGTTTTCAGTGCAAAATTAGTAACATTCGTTATCATGGTTATAACTTAGCGAAATCTTCAATTTCTGCCGAGTATGTTGGTATCCTGCAATTTATGTCTTTTCATTTCTGAACACTCTGGTGCCCACATTCATACGTTGATCCTTTCCAAAACTACTGTATTTTACAGGAATACCGATCAATACCCGCGAAGTTGGTGATCTCCAGCCGGAGGTCAAGGTCACGCAAAAGATTTTAGCTGATAAGAGGGACACACGAACGAGGCGAGACGAGCGTGATCTCTGTGGCTTTGTGTCGTAAACCCCACCAAAAAATGACAAACTTTATTTCTCCCATATCAATTCTGAGATAATCAAAATGTGCTTTTATATGAATGTAAGTATCAACCTACGTATCAACCTGTGATACTTACACCTAAGCAGCAATAAAATATACCTCATATAAGAGTTTGCACACCTTACATTTTTGAGATTGCAAGATGACTATGTCCACTCTGTGTGTTTGGGTGTTTTTTTAAAGTAAATTTTTAAAAATATCTATTTATCAGATTTCTTTTGATGTGTACAATTCAGCGCCGGGCTCTGATATCTCTCTTTCGCTCTCGCCGATTCCAGCCCAGCCCCCAGCCCCCCACTTGGATCCGCCTATAATATATACAAGAACATCAGCATAATCATCAGCATTGCGCTATATTCGTGGCTCACTCCCAGAATCCTCGGGAAATTGGGAATTTGCTGCAGATCGTTCTTCAGTTGCAGCTGCTGCAAACTATTGCGTATCCTTGTGCAAACCTTTCCGTGTCATAAATAGGTCCGCTTGTGAACAATTGTAGAATACACGTAATATTATTTAATTATAAATATCTGCTGAGTGGTTTACTGTTCATCCGCTAATTGTGTCCGCTGCTATATTCGACGTTATGCAATGACCATGAGAGTCTCAGAAATCTAGGAGCAATTCATTGTGATATTTTTTTCGTGAGAATGTCCATAGCATGTAAATGGGCGATAGGTCGTATCTTGGTCGTATCGGCAGTGTGACTGGGACTTAAGGCGACCGAAATTTGTCAACAACACTGACTTCGCTATGTATGAAAAGTTTTCCCGGAAGAGGGCATGAAATACAAGGTGGGTCTTGACGGAATGACTTCAATGAATTTGCAGTTGGCGCAGATCCCCATTAAAATGAATCCTCCGATGGAAAAAAAATTGACGCAAGCAAGGGTCGGGTTCAAATTCCACCATCTGTGTTTCCCTGTGGTGTGGGTGCTATCATCTTTACCATCGATGGAAAGTACGCCAGATCTTATCTCACATATATAGTAATAACGGAACCACTGAATTCGATACTGGATGCAATAGTGGTCTTTTTTGGGTATGTGAGGGGGTCTCGCATTCTGCGCAAAACATGTTGGCCCCTGTAGCGCACTGTCTGTACTCTACCGATACTACTATCCACTAAATGAATGCAATATTCAATCCATCTCGCCCATTTTTAATCTTCATTGAAATTAGAAGAAAGAGTATCCTGCGATACATGGGCTAACATGTTTAGCTTTGGAACAACTGACTCATCAGAATGACTTACACATGGATATTATTGCTATTATTACTATTGGTGGTAATATGTTAATGCATACATTAATGCAATTTACATAGAAATGCCAGCTACTTTATGTAGGAGTCTTCCAAATTATTCGTAGGCCCATCTGTTCATCAAATGTCTGTGCCCATGTCTGTAGCAAAAGACAAAAATATATCAGGACGAAGCATATTAATTCAGCGGAAGTAGTCAAAATCCACGTTGTTCCTGAGATTATAGCTATGTGAATGCTACAATTAGCAATAAAGACGGCCCAGGCATAAATCATCCCATACACCCGGGCATTGGGCAGTTTGTAAGTCGGAATCTGTTCCATGACTATGACGTCATAGTGGCCATAGTCTGATGTAGTAAGTGTCTTTGTATTGTATGTATTTCGTCGATAGTAGCATTATGACAGTTGACAAGTAGTTTTGCCATAGATCTTTCAGCATATCAACAACAACAAAACTATGAGTGATTCATTATGTTAGACTTTCAGTCGTTCATAGTACGTGTGTCAGTGAGCCCTCTCTTCAAGAAGTGTTGGATTATTATTAATCCGATTGCTATTGTGTTTGATCCTTCTTCAGTTAGAGCTGTGTATAGGCCATTAGGAAAATCATGTTCCAAAATAGTTTTATCAATCCCGTTTGAACCATTTCATCATGAATATGTATGTGCATCCGTTTGAGCAATCGATATGGAGTATCATTGTATGGAGTATAATGAGGACACCGAGTTTTGCTCGATCCGTCTCCCAGACAACCCGTACAGGCAGGGTCAGTCTGGCCCCATTGTCCCGTGTCAGATGGAGATACATTCCAACTGCTCGAATCCATGTGCAATTGAACTCAGCTTTGATAAATTCGGGCTTCCAGAGTGCGAACAGAACGTGACCTCCGCCAGTGGGATTTGTGATATTGTTGACAGGTGTAGATATGGTATATTTTTCCTCACGCTGACAAACGAAACATTGATTTCATCATCATGTATGAATGTGAATCGGTTCAAAACATTAGGTTATACAAACCGCTAGTAGATCAAAGGCATGGTGGGAAAAAAATCATATATCCATTATCTACTGTACCAAACTGTACCAAACGTTTGTTAACATGCTGTGTTGGCCGACTGCCACATACATATATATAATCCTACATAATTTAAGTATTCTTTCCTTCTACATTTCAGCTGTGAATACATCATCCTAAATGAACGGGGTGTCAGTGTAGATGGGGTAGACACAGAGGATGTTATTCACTTTCATGGATACCTCACAAATCAAACATACCTGTCTAAAAGTGACAGGGTTCTTCTGCAGTTTTGATACCGCAGTGAAACATTCTCGGCACGGAATATGCACATCAAATTCAGAGTGTTTGGTATGTATTTCATTCTCAAGTCATCCAGGTCAATTGGTAATATAGGAATTCATAATGAAACGATATATAGTATGTAATATGTAGTTATACTGGGCTATAATATATTGTGTTCTTAGCACCTGATACATGGATTCTATAGTGCTAACCCACATAATTTGATGGGTTGCCGTTTAGAATTCCATGTGTCACATAATTATATTATTTCCCTACACAGATCCCAATAAGCCAGAACCGTTTTACGCTGGGCCAATATTTGTGTACATTCTCTGTCTACTGGTCGTGCTCCTGTGTGACGGTGTCGGGATCATAAGGTGGCACCCGGGGGTTAAACAATGCCTGACTTCCCCCAGTAAGGAATCCCGATATGCAGTGGATGTGTGATATAATAACGTGACCGCATCACGGTTTATTCTTCGTGATTTGATTGTATGCATGGAGTGATGAATAACGGATATTTTTGGGAATAATTTCGACCACGACGTTGATTCATTTTTGAAGGACGTAACCCCAATAATCGGAAAAGCGTATGCACATAATTTCAAAGAATTGACCGGTTACGCCCCCACTTAAAAGCAGATTGTAGTGGAATCAAAACAACAAAAACACAAACCTAGATGTAAATCCAATCAACAGAGATTGTGATTTCGCTTTCATGGAATGCAAAAGAATCACAATGCCAATGTTGCGTTTTATACACCAACTAATATTTCACAGCAGATCACATGGTAAGTTAATCTTCCTTGGTGGCCGCCATCAAAATACTTCAATGATGATTAGGTAGCAACGGAAATACTTTGTTATATATCTCAGTATACACGCATAACAAACATCTGCTTTGGAAAGTATTCTGAGTATCCTAATCGGAAATTGTGAATGTGTATATTTTTTAAGTATATCTCGTGTTTTGCATACTTATCCGATTTCCTATCAACTTTGTTTCTTACATGTCGTTATTTGAAAATGATGTGTTGTGATATTCCTTTGTTTATGTCAACAACACCAATATTAATAATGTTTTGATAATGTCAGTATTAGAATGTCGTGGGCATGACGTGTTTTTATATGATTATACTATGTCAATTTCGTCGTTGGTTTCTCACTGCTTCTGGTAAGCACAGTAACATTTGCTCAACTGTATATGAATTTTGATTTCTCTACTAAATAAAATTTTCTTTTTATTCGGAGGCGGATTCTGTGCTTCGTCTTATTATACAATGTTTTCATCATAACTGATAAAATAACATAATAGACTGCACAATATATATATATGTATATGCGTCATGTATATGCTGACTGATAGATACATTTCCCAACTGAAACGTGTCGAAGCAACGCACCATTTCAAATGATCATTTTGCAAAGTGTTGTGATGTTTGACATTGTTGTTCAATATTTTTGAACAGTACTTTTGTGGCAGATACAAAACATTTCTGAGTACCAATGACACCTGAGCAAATACTTTCACTACATCAAATCAATTTATATTTCCATTAATTTGTAAAGATTTCACTTTCTTACTATTGATTTGACTTTGTTTAGCGCATGCCAAACGCTCATTCCGTAGGCAACATTGTAAGGATGGTCCCGTATTGTCGTCAGGAGAATATCGTGACTGAACGATTGATTCTCTACACCAAGACGAATAGAAAGCACATAGGGTAAAAAGACACGTACATAAAACTGTGATTACAATGGAAATATGTATTTCCAATAAACATATCTCAAAAGTACTGGAGACGCCGAATGTCAGCTGTTTTCTGAAAAAATAGATGCAACCAATAAATGTCACTTAGCACTGAATCATAGTTTTGGTGATATTTGAATGATTGATGGTTTTTTTTTTTTATAAATTGGAGCTTTTGCACTATTCATATCGTACACTGCATACACAAATTCCGTTCATATTATAGGTTTCTATCACGACAATGATTCTGAAAATTCCATCCTGATTCAGCTCGTGTCAACATGCATTCATATTGTTGCATGCTCCAATAACACAGCGAACAAAAATCGATTAGTCACATGATAATGAACACTAAACGTTAACTATATTTACGTTCATGAGGAGAAACTGGACAGAGTTTTGATAACATATTTCTACAAATTCACTTGTATCAACTCAACTTCATGTCATCTTAATGGCATCAGTGGGAATACATTAGGCACCAGACTAATGTCATTATACTATCGCCATTTGCCCTTCCGGGACGTTGATCATACATTGTACTTTGGATAACGTTGTGTGGCTCAGATACAATAATGTCGGGAAATTTTTTGACCTAATTATGTCGAAGTGATACGAAATGCACTTAACAACCTATTATCACATGTTCATAAAAAACACGATATCTTGATTATGACAATAGAACTTACAGACTGAGAAAATTTATAAGACAAAGTCCTACTGCATATCTATTTTATAACTTTTATATTTAGAAATGTGAAGAATGCAGTACAAATACTTATCGAACCTAGGGAAACATGACATTGAATATGTGAGTTTATAATAAGGAATAGCAATATATCTGGGACGTTGATTTACTATACTCAACTAACGAAAAATTGATCGATACCAGTAGAAATCGAAGGCAAAGTGCAAGCACCATATTCGTGATAAAACACTTGTCCTATGTATGCCTCAGGAATGAATCAATTTGACAGAAATCTGACAAAAATCACTATATTTAGATAACGCTCTGGGCCGTCTCATGTTGAATAATTAATCCCAAACCATACCCACGCTATGATATTTCAAACAATACTTACACTCTGATATCACATTATAGAACGACATTATAAAGCAACGTTTGTAATAGGGAGTACCTACAAATATATGTACACCTAATAATGGTTCTTGTGTACAGGATTTAGCAAGGTCATATTCATCCCAAATGAAAACTTCAATATACGTTATAAAATACCCCATAGTTGTTTGATGCTTTTGATGGTGTACCGTGTATAGACATCGCTGACTATAGAATGTATGTCGTAGAGGTATAGTTTTCCTCCGTTACTTGTGCCTTATTCTTTATAGAAGTCCACGCCTCTAAATAAAACTTACAATAATTATGGAAAAAATGTTATTGAAATGCTTTGATTCTTGATAGGAGTCCACGCCTCCAAGAAAACTTACAATAATTATGAACAAAATGTTATTCAAATGCATTGTGAAAATTCGGTTTTGAAGTTTGGACATGGGGCTATGACATACACATGGAAAAGCATGACTTTCCTGCCATGTCATTTAACAAACTTTCATTTCATGGTCAATTATTTCATGCGTGTTTTTCATTAGATACATTCCCATCCACATCATGAACAAACGTAACGAAGCCAAAACAACAGAATAATGAGTAAAAAAACATGATCTGTTCATGTATGGGAAAAACAGAACACGAAACGATGAGTCGGAATACGATTATTTGTTTTTGTTTTGTTTTACCCCGATTTTGTTGGTATGTGCGTGTATTCAAAGGACAAAACTGAATGGCGGTTTTGTAAACTATCGCAAACACCAATAACACAGCCATGATTAGAATAACATCTGCTGGGGTTGTGAACAAGACCTTGACATTTCGTGTCAGATTACTAGGGCATGATGTTCAATGATTCATAAACTTCCTCCGTGAAACTCTGCAAGATGTCGCAAATTGCCACGTGAAATGTAAGATAGCAAATGACGAGACGTGGTCATTAATTGTGCAGTATTTCAGTCAACATCATATATTCCAGCGGTGATCAAAGACTGTATATGTTCGTTTTTGAAGGGGAGACAGACGGATTACACATTATTTTGTAGCAATGTTTTTGTATGCAATTTGGTCAGTATTTTGAAACTATATTAATAGTATATATCAATTTTTATGTCATGTTGAATACAGTGAGGATTTCGTATTTTCTATAGTGGATCAAATGTCAAGAAAGCTGAAGCACACACATAGATGAAATGACAATTTAGGTAATCGGTCTACCCGTGCATGACAATGATTACTATCATCACATAATCACCGTTTCCTTCTGTCATTGAAACTGCTGTTACAATCAACGAGTGGTGGCTTTAACTAGGGCGATAAACGTAGCACAGTTGTAAATGGATGATATT
This sequence comes from Terebella lapidaria, assembly GCA_949152475.1. Classification (NCBI taxonomy): domain Eukaryota; kingdom Metazoa; phylum Annelida; class Polychaeta; order Terebellida; family Terebellidae; genus Terebella; species Terebella lapidaria. Next base: position 19,981,642 of record OX424564.1, on the reverse strand, counting down.
TATTGTAGTGTGTAGTCTCTCAAGGCTCGCGATATACTGCCCTGAATTACCCACACCTCATATAACATGATGGGCAAATCGTTTGTATAAATAATGAAAAGAAGAGGGCCCCAGTACCGACCCCTGAAATACGCCACATGTAATCGATTGAACATCTGATCATGTAATTTTGTATGACACAAACTGCTTTCGATCAGATAAGTAACTTTTAAACCATTGAAGTGATATTCCCCGAACCCCATAATTACTTAATTTGTCTAGAAGAATATTGTAGTCAATAGTGTCGAAAGCTTTCGACAAGTCCATGAATACTGCCAGGGCTGGGGTATGGTTTTCGAAAGAAAGTAAAATATCATGAACAAATTCCGTATTAGCTTGTATAGTTGAATGTTTTGGCCTAAATCCATATTGACTGGGATAAACACTTTATTAACTTCAAGAAAATTATATAAATGTTTGTGAACCACTTTTTCCATTATTCTGGAGATACAAAGTAATAAGGAAATGGGTGTATAATAATGTCAAACACCTTTTGATCCTTTGATTTAAATACAGGTACAACTTTTGCAAGTTTTGCTTTGTCAGGTACTATACCTTCTGACAGTGACTTGTTTAAGATTATAGTTAAGGGGTGTACAATGGACGACATTATTTGTTTTATAAAATTTGGTGCTAATACCGTCGTGGCCACAACTAGATTTTGATGTCAATGACTTTATGATTCCCAGTAGTTCTTCTGTGTCGGTGGGCGCAAAAAATAAAGACTCTGAATTGCATTTCGTCCCGAGATTATGACGTTTAGTTTTTTTCGGATTTTGTATGGTAGCTGCAAACTTAGATCCAACGTTGGTGAAATAATTACATAAATTATTTGCTATTTTGGAGGAAGAGATGGCTCCAACATTAGCTCCTCCAGTGCCTTTCCGAGATCCCATGCGAATAGAGGTGATCCGTTATGCTCGTCCCCACCATGATCTCAGATAAACCAGGTTTCTGGGATAGCTGGACAAAGGCAGGGGCTGTTCTAGACGCCATGCCAGGGCAGAAATGAACCGCCAACAAGCCAAGTTGTAGATCTCATGCCTTCTACTGCGAACAACCTTCAGGGAGCTAGCCGGAACAGAATAGTTGAGGCTGGACTAATGAATGCCTATGCATCCACAAGGGGTGTGTGTGCCTACACGTCACGCCAGAAGACAAGCGCCTGTGGGCCAGGCTCTGGCACAGTGAACAATGTACCAACTGGAGGGCTGACATCAGGCCGGAGGGATGCTTTCTCATTATCCATAATATGGTACCCATGTTCAAAGGTGGTGGGGTTATTATTGAGTTCGGAAGGCATGACGTTGAACTCATACAATCCTTTCCTTGTCGCAAAGGCCATCTTTGGTCGATCGGCAGGGTCAACCTGGATCTGCCAGTATCCTGAGGCAAGATCGAGCTGAGAACTAGGCGGCCCCGGTCAGGGCGTCGTGGGTGTCCTGTATGTTGGGGAACGGACACGAGTCCTTGCATGTCACATCGATCAACAACCAATAAGTCCATGTAAGTCTATGCAAAAGTTCATGCAAAAGGATACCAGGCCATTCTTTTTCTGGACGAGGACGACGACTTGAGAACTCCAAGGAGATTCTGAGGGCTGAAAGATGCCCAACTTGAGCATCTTATCGACCTCCCTGTCGATAGTATGCTGCTGCAGTTTGTCCGAACACTGGTAGGGCGCCAGTCGGACATGATCCACCATTTTTTGGAGATGTGAAGGCAGATTCTTGTAGTGCTTATTGTAGCCATGGCGGAGCTTCACTCCATCAGTTAGATGTGGCAGTGCTCCAACGATGCTCTCGACGGGGATGGCGATGGCAATGGGGCCGGATTGGGTGAGGGTCACCCTGGTAACGGCTGGGTTGACGACCATCGCCTACCATCGCGTGCATCCCATGACGAGGCTGGTCTCCTCTGGGAAGTTGGTCTCCTCAGGGAACAAGTCGATGGTGGCCACACTCCTGTCGGAAAAAGTTCATGCTACATGACGCAACACAACAGAGCAGAGTCATGTGTTTGCAATCTACTGAATCGTCAAGTCTATTACTCGATCAGGGTCAGGTTTCCATTCACATCCCTGTTTGTTACACCATTGGGCTGCAAGATGCGTTGGTTTGAGGGCACATGACGTAGCTCGTCACGGCGGAGGAGCTATATTTGGGCTCCAGTGTCCAGGATAGCGTGGTTAGTTCTGTCTCCGATCCAGACAGGTAACTTCCAGCAGTAGACGATAGTCGGTTTGAGCTGGTTCTGTCTGCATGGGAAGATGTAGAATCCCATGATATTGATAAACATCTGTTCCGTTAGGGCACGCCGGTGCTCTAGATAATGTTCGGAGTTTTCCCAGCACTCACGTCGGATGAACCAGAAGTCGTCTCGAGGAGCCGTTATAGGAAGTCCTCCCAGGGGATGGCGGTGATATCGAGGGCTCGAGCTTCGGCACAACCGCGGAACATCCTGCCGAATGTGGTCGTTTCACTGATTTCCAAGTATGTGAACTGTTTGAACCTGTAACAAGTTCTGTGACAAGTTCCCTTCCTTGAAGATAGCTGGCCATTGAGCAGCCTCTTCGACAGCGAGCTCGGCCACTTCGATGAGGGTCGTAGACATGGTTGCTATTATTGACACCACTGTAGTCGGTACTGGTCCTAGCGACTTTCCTGCCATGAGCGGTAGTGGCTGGACACTCTGCTGTTGGAAGAACGACCAATGTCATGTCGTTGGTATACCAATTGTGCGTATCTGTGCACAGGGCGACCAATGGGGGCTAGCGACGGGTAGGCTGTTGCAGGGTTGATGGTCACTGGCAGTGGTGGGACCTGTGGCGGGATCAGCACATGAAGAGTGTGCTGAGAGTTCATCACTGGGGCCGCTGTCCTGATCGATGCCCCCATGTGACCAAGCACAGTCGGGCTCATTGTCAATATCCCGAAGTTTGTGTATGTGATCGGAACTGCTGTAAAGAATTGTTCACCAACATGGTCTGAGGTTGGCAGAACAGGTGGGATGGTCGAACTCTGAGCGCAGGTCGCATTGCAGTCTGGTGTGCAGCTGGGGCGTACACTGGCACTCCTAGCGACTGGATACTCGTAGCCCAGTGGTTGCATTACCGGCTCAGTGTTAGTGGTTCTAACAGTCTCAAGGGCTACCACACTGTCGTATGTGGACGCGACAGGCTTTGGAACAACATTCTGGAGACAGTCGTACATGTTGGTCAGGACGTTTCTCCTGGCAACAGACTCTACTAAAAATCAGGACCAGAACTGATAAGAGTCTGGGTTAGTGGTCGCTGATGAAGAATCAGTCTGTGGCACACTCTGGAAACACAAGAGTGGCACTAGCAGCACTGTTGTGGACTGGTCGTGGGTCGATACTCCCAGTACCGTGACGTGCATATTCACGTGGATGAGATGGTACAAAATGGTCGTGCAGGTCGGGACCATAGTGGCGACCCCTGCGGATCAGCTATTGTATGTACAAGTCACTGTCATGATGGTCAGGTACGGGCGGAGTGGCGGACTGACAAGGAAATGTCGGGCATCTTGAGATGCTGGCGTGAGTTAGGGTGGCGCGGGCATTTACTGGTGCGGGCATTTATCAGTAGCTAACGTGGACAATGTCTTAGGGTACATTATCCGAGTCCCGGTAAGCATACTTACAGTTCTGGTCGGTAACCGGTCAGCCAGCCAAGGGCGCAACCAGGGTTTGAAAGTTGGAGAGGTCCAACGTTTGCGAGCGCCAAAGGCGCGAAACCTGGACAGACGGGGGTCTGGGGCCCGCTCAAGTGCCCCAGAAGCTGGAGGGTAATTTAACTTTGAAAGTGTGTTCTGAATGCCTATATATAGATATTTGTTTGCTCCACTCCTGGGAGAGCATGTATATATAGGCCTATACTCTGTTTCTTATTGATCGTTCACACCGTTTTTGCGATGCTAAGTGATGTCGTGCTATGATTTAGCATACCTCAACTGGAAGTCAAACGGCAAGTCTCTGCCGAAATTCAGACTTCTATTGTTATAATTAGCCCGATCATTGCACTTTTGGGTCCACACACGATTTTGTGAATTTGTTCAGATTTGTAGTGCTGCAATCTTTCAAAATCAACATGTTTGTGTAGAATAATGTGTGCTTGCTCCAAAATTACCACAATACTTCGAATCCTGATGGATGTAAACACGACAAAATTTCGGAATATCCTCAGATTCCTGACATCCCGTTTTGGCTGAAATTCAACATTGAATTGGTTGTCAACTTTTTTAATTTTCGGGATCGTTGATAGAAGTGAAATTGGCCAGAAAATTTCCGATTGACTCCCAGCTGAAGTATGCCCAGTCAGCATCGCGGGAATATCAGCAAAAAACGGTGTAAACAAGTTAGAAAAACCAAGGTCACGAAATTGGTGTCAAAATATATACGGTGCAGATATTATGGTGTTGACATATTGCGTGTTGATACACACACAAATACCGTAATGATGCAGTCGGTGATGTATTGTTGTGTATCTGTGACTTCCCGTCAGACTTTGGGAATGATACTTAATAATCATTTCCGAAGTTGGGGAGGGGAGGGGGTGTCCTTCCGAAAATTGGTAGGGGGGCGGTCACTTCAAAAATTGGGGGGTCCGGACCCCCGCCCCCCTCCTCCCCCCAGTGGTTGCGTCCTTGCAGCCACCTGAAACAAACCTTTCTAAATTGAACAAAACCTGGAAGGACCTGAAACATGAAAAGATTGTGAGGACAGGAAGCGCAGTCTGTTCGCCTCATAACCGGAAGGTGGCTCGTTCGAGCCGTGACATTGGCGCTTCTGTTTTGGCTGTCTAACACCCTTGGGCAAGGTGTGTATCACAATGTGTCTCGGTTTACTCAGTCATATAATGAGTAACCGATTGGCAGTGTTTGCCAATGTATGTGTGACCTAGTCACCTTGCGCCAGTGCCAACAACATACTGTCCATGGACAGTGGTCAGAAAGTGTTTCCGGGCCATTGAATTTGGAGGGGGTAGGGGAATAATAATTGAAAGCGCTTTGAGAATGTTGGAAAGCGTTGGAAAGCGCCTTATAAAAATAAACAATTAATTATCGAAAGAGTGGGCCTTGTAACAAATAACTCAACGATACTGGTGTCCCAAAAGTCATCTAATTAAAAGAAGAAGAAACAATCAGCATACAAGTGTTCAGTTTGTACAAGTCGATACTTGTACAGAATCTATGAAAGACGTTTAGTACTTGGCATACAGTCGAACTCCCAGGAACGAAGGGGAAGCGAAGGATTTTCATTCCAACCCCCCCCCCCCCCCCCCCCCCCAAAAAAAAAAAAAAAAAAAAAACGATGGGAATTTGATCGATGACGTCTGGCCAGCAATACAGTTAGTGAGGGTATTAGAAATATGTCCAATTGTTGAAATATTCAAGTAACGTGATGATTATCTGCGGGACATTGGTCCCATGTCCACTTCGAACTCTCTTGCTCATGGTTTTGTGACAATACTAATGATATATCTTTTGACGAGGGATATATAATTTTTTGACGAGGAACAGTATCATAATAGAACGGGTTTGTCCCACCGCGTTGTAATGCTATTTTATTTGCGAACATGAATGAAGCATAAGCTTTACAACAACTATATGTATATGCAATTGTAAATATATGTGGATCTGTACGTAAAATTATGTATAAACAAATCAAATACTGGTAAGTACGTGCGTATAAGAACTGAACAAATAAATTGAATTGACTATTACTGTCCAGACAAAAAATTAAATGCTTATTAGGCCTAACGTAACACCAATAATTAGATTAGACAAGACCAAGTATTATATCATATGGCTGGAATTTTATTATACATCATAATATATGCAACATTTGGTAGTTTAACTCAAATATAAATGTAGTAATTTTAGCGACTGTTACTCCCGTCCCTCCCGCGCACTACACATTTCCACAACAAACATTCATTCTACATGACTTACATACAGGACAAGTACACACTATACGATCACAGGTATAAACTCCATGTAGTCATGGTTACATACACAGGTCAAACCACGCACCTGCGGCCCCGCTAGCTCAGTACACTCGGCCCCGTTTACTCGACCTTGACCTTCACATGCACTGACTTCTAAACATAGAACTTGACACACATACTCCATACATCACGTGCACAGATACAGGCATTACAAGTATTGACACGAGCCGGGGAAACCCACTTTCCCGGTGACATCAGCGCATTGCACCACACATTCAACCTATCACAACACCGCTTACACTTGGCGGGAAATTACACAGCCACATGGTCCCTCGGCCCCGGTCTACTGCGCAGAAGAGTAGTGTAAATCCCAGGGACAGGACGTCTATACAAAAAGCTGCTGTGAAGTCTGTCGATTATTAATATACGAACTGAATACAAGTGATATAGAAACCATTGGATATATGTACAAGTTATATAAAGGACTATACTAGGAATATATACATTCGACTGGGATATCACCCGACGTAGGTGAGAGTGCGGCCCTGATTGTGAGTGACTGAATCATTGTTCTTATCACCACAATAAACAGTTGAATTGAAACTGCCGGCTTATTGAATCACACGACGACCCAGTTAAACCGGCTTAATATCGGCCGTGAACGATATTCTTCACATTGGTGCCGTGACCAGGATCTGAGCTAGTCTCGGATTATCGACCCAGACCTGACCGGCATTGATGGCATTGGCCCCGGGAGCCTCCCGCGGTGAGCCACTCGACCCTACGGATGATGAAGTGACGATCAATCCGAATCCGGCCTTCCGACCTTCCGGCCCTCGCTCAGTTGCCATGAGCGATACAGTTCCACTGTCGCAGGAGCAACAACCGTCCAGCCTTTTCGACTCCATTGGCGACCATTCGTCCCTGAGATCGTTTTCGCCGCCTACCGACCTGGTGCAGGAGTTCCTAGACGAAGACCCGCTCGCGCCGTCACATACAGTAAGTGACATTCTGCGGGCGCACGCTAGAGCGTACTCGGCCACGCCGGCTAGAGCGACCCAGAAAAGTGACTTTGCCGACAGAAACTATACGCGCTCACGTCAAAGAGCGAGCGTAGATTGTGATATCGACCCAGAACAATTAGCAGTGGACGTTCGGCCGGTAACCATAGACACGTCAATGGTTACGCACCCACCAAGTAACTCTCGGATACGACAGTGGGTTTGTCAGTCTGACAATGTTCCGGAATCGACCCCGCCGAACGCTTATTCGGCCAATCGACCCCTGGCGCCGTCCATGACGCCGAGACAACACGGCCCCGCGCCAGAAATGTACTCACGCATACCGACCGAGCCTACGGTGGTAGAGTACACACGACCCAGCCAGACGGGAGCGACATCCGAAGACATCCTGACGACGACCGCTACCCGGATCGTGACGCCGCTACGACAACAACGACCCAGCGACACAATGGCGGAATCTCGCGCCACCATGCGACAAGCGCGACCCCGACAAGCACCCTCGACATCAAGTCGCCGACCCTGCGACCCCGACACGCCGACTTCCGACACACGCGCTCCCGCGCCGACCACGCACCGACCATCGCCGACTACCGGAGAACAACCGCGCTTCGATCCGTCGCAAGATCAAGTTGTGTCTGCTCCGGCAGAAAATGTTGTGCCAATGATCGGACCTCCGATCTCACAATCAGTCGGAAACACCAACGGATATGGTGTGCCGCCAGTCGGATACCCTGGCGCAACAAGCGGTGTTCCAAATGGAGTAGCTGTCGGATACTATTCACCGCATGTCGGCTACGCGAACCCACCGCCTGGATATGGTGGCGTTCCCAGCGTGATCGCTGACACCGGCTATCATGGTGCACAACCCGGATTAGTGTACCATGGTGTATGCCCAGATGGATCGGTATACCGATATCCACCACCGGCTGTATTCCCACCCTCAGTCGGGATACCATGGGTGACGCCTCCATACAGTCAACCGGCCCCCGCTGCACAAGCACCACACGACCCCAGTCACACGACGGCACCACCCGCCGCATCGCTCGCCGTCTCCGCGACGACAGCACCGACCGCCCCCGCTAACGCGACCCCGATCGACCCAGATACGACGGCTCCGGCGACTTCGGCTGTTCCGACTCCGACGGCCACTACAGCGACTACACCAGTTGCGGTGAGTGTTGACACGCCCACGCCACAGAGACTCACGTCTGAGCCCCAAACGTTGGCTACGGCTAAAATGGCTCAATGGCGTGCGACCTTCAAGGAGGGCAATCTCACTCAATACATTCGGAGTTTCGAACAATTCACTGCGGCCTTTACTTACTCCGACCTCAACAAGACGACGACCTTCCGGAGCACGCTACGCGGCCGCGCTGAAGCGCTAGCTCTAAATATCCCGGTCGCAACTCCCTGGGGAGAGTTCCGTCGCCAACTCCTAGAGGGCTGGGAACCCGAGCCCCGTCGACAGTCGAAACGGGACGATTTCCCGTTCCTCAAGCGGGAACGAAAAGAGGACGCGGAACACTACATGGAGCGACTCCAGGCCCTGGCGGAGCAAGTGTTCGATGACGTTACGCCAACGTCGCGGCAACGAACCGTAATTGCACAATTCGTGAACGGCCAACCCGACCCCATTGCCGATAAACTGTGTGCCCTCACTTTTAACAGTTACAGTGAGGCACTTACGGCCGTTCTCAAGGTAGAGAGTCGTCAACAGAGGACAGCCAGAGATCGACATCGAGGCACACGACGTGCTGACATTTCCGCAAGCGGATACGCGGAAGACGACCCTGTCAATGAGGAACTGTCCTGTGCCATGGGACAAGTCACTCAGGGGGAAACACTAACCCCAGAGCAAATTGCGGCCTACTACGACCCCGCGGACAGTGACACTACCGGCTTACAAGGTTGCGACGAACACTCAGTGCCAACCAGCTCACGCGAGTGGGTGGCTGAAGCCTTCCAGTGCGTCCTTAGTGACGAGAATGGATTATGCGAGGAAACGGCTATCTTCTCTGTCCTACGAACAACGGCCCCGATGAAAGGTGATCGACCCCCGCAACCCGGACGACCCATGGTGTGCTTCTTTTGCAAGAAGCCCGGCCATCGCTGGATGCGGTGCTTTCGGCTTAAGGATGTGCTAGTACGTAACGGCATGAAACCGCTAGCATTTCGGCCCAATGGTCCCGGTACTGACAGAAGGACAGCTCAAGTGTTGTCAGTACCTAACCAAACCGGTAACCAAACTAAACCGGCCCCACCAACGCCTCCGACCCCGTCGTCAAACCAGTAGGGGAAGGTGCTGAGGAGCAAGGACCTTCCAGACAACAGGACAACGTTCCCCGCTCCACATCTGCGGTTGTCACGACTACTGTACCGGTAACGACACCAATAACGACCCCGCAGCCGGCCCAGCCCACACCTCAGCTCCTTGAAGGGGTGTGTACCAAATGTCAAGCTCCGACCCCGAAATCGGCCTCTTTTTATGAAGGGGTGTCCGCACCGCGGCCACAGCGACCACCACGTGGAGACCGTCGTCCTGAAGGGGTGTCACCCCCGACCGCCAACGGCACCGGAACGGACAGCATGTCCGAGATCGAGTGGATCTCCGACGACGGAGGATTCTACGCTTTTCCGAGTGGACCGGAATCCAAACTGCCGCCTCTGCACACACTCTTCCGGCCACCGCTAGACGACCCCGAAATTCCGGCTGTCATCAACAACTCCAGCGCCACCAATCACAAATGCTGGAAGTTGCCGGTACACGTCGGAAACAAGACGATAAAGGCTGTACTCGACTCCGGAGCGCAGATCTCCCTGCTCCGACGCGATCAGCTACGTCACGTCCCCGCTGACCAGCGACATTTGCGGTCTACTTCGGCTATTATTCGTGACGTCACCGGACAGTCAAGCCCGATCGATGGACTGATCGACCTCTCAATACAGGTCGGAACTAACCATATGGTCGTAACCTTTTGTGTGGCTGACATACATGACGACATGATTCTCGGCATGAACTTTTTTCGGCAAGCTCACGCTGTAGTGAATTACGGTGAAGGGACGATACAGGTACACAAAGAAATCCTGTTCGCACATAAAGACATTGAGGCCAATGTTGTCAGAATGGCCGTGCGACGAGCTGTCACCGTCCCCGCACGCAGCGAAGCAATAGTGGAGCTGGTCCCGACTTCCCGAGTTCGAGTTCGACAACACCCGAGGATAGTCCAGCCACTTACGACCTTTCCCGAGGAAACCGACCTCATCATGGGGAGAACACTTACGACCCTGAATCGGCAGTGCGTAAAGGTGTCGGTAGTCAATCCAGCAGATACCGGCATTACGCTCACCCGTTCCGACCCTGTCGCCATAGCAAGCCCTGTTGAAAGTGTCGTCGGAGCTCTGCCACGACCCGGAGAGGAGCCCGACCCGGCCACGGTAGACGCCAGTCACTACCGCGACCTACCGCCACATCTACAAGAAATGGTGGATCGCGCCGGACTAGCGCCGGAACAGCATCGGCGTTGCGCCAACCTGGTTCACCAATACCAGGACACATTTATGCACCCAGACGGCCAACTGGGACGGACCCAAGTCGTCCAGCATAGAATCGACACCGGCAACTCGGCCCCAATTCGACAACGACAGCGACGCATCCCTCAGGCGCAGCAAAGCATCATCGACGAGGAGATCGACAAGATGCTCCGCTTGGGGTGTATTGAGCCGTCCGATTCGCCCTGGAGCGCACAGGTAGTGCTCGTGCGGAAGAAGAACGGACAAGTACGCTTCTGTGTCGACTATCGGCTCCTGAATGACGTCACCCGCAAGGATTCGTATCCCTTGCCCAACATTCAGGACACTCAAGACGCCCTGGCAGGCGCCAACTACTTCTCGGCCCTAGACCTGGCCTCTGGCTACTGGCAGGTTGAAGTCGACCCCAGCGACAGACCGAAGACTGCCTTCGCCACAAGGAAGGGACTCTATCAGTTTAAGGTCATGCCATTCGGCCTTAGCAACGCCCCGGCAACCTTCGAACGGCTTATGGAGACCATACTCCGTGGTTACTTATGGACCCGGTGTATGTGCTATCTCGACGACGTGATAGCTTACGGCAGAACATTCGACCAGGCACTCGCAAACCTGGAAGCGGTCCTGGATCGAATCAGATCGGCAGGCCTGAAACTTCAGCCCAAGAAGTGTGAGTTATTCCAACGGGAAATCTTGTACTTAGGGTTCATAGTGAGCGGCCAAGGAATCCGAGTCGACCCCAACAAAGTCAAAGCCATCAGAGAATGGCCGACCCCGTGCGAGATCACCGACGTCAGGGCTTTCCTTGGTTTTGCCAACTACCACAGGCGATTCATCAAGGACTACGCTGAGATCGCTGAACCTCTCGTAGCGCTTACCCGAGGTGAATGCCACTTCACTTGGGGACCGGCCCAGCGACGAGCTTTCCAGCGACTCCGCGACGCCCTCATCAAGGCGCCCAAGCTCGCTCATCCGACCCAGAATCCGGAGGACTACTTCATCCTCGATACGGATGCAAGCGGCTTTGCTGTGGGAGGAGCCCTCTCACAAAGGGTTAACGGGAAGGAGATCCCCATCGGGTTCGCCAGCAAGACCCTGTCCCGGACCCAGCGGAACTATTGCACCACCTATCGGGAACTACTGGCAGTAGTTGAGATGGTGCAACACTATCGGCACTACCTCTGGGGTAGGAAATTCCTCCTCCGAACCGACCATAGCTCGCTAAGGTGGCTGAAAAACTACAGCGACGCCGACGGCATGCTCGCTAGGTGGCTCGCCAAGCTACAGCAGTATGACTTTCGGATAGAGCATCGACCCGGAAAATTACACGGTAACGCCGACGGCTTGTCACGGTGCCACAGTTGCAAACACCAAGACTGTCCCGGACGACTCGTCACACCTCCGACCGACCCAGAAACAAGTTCCGGAGAACTTCCAGTTCGTCGGATAACTGTTGTTCCGACCCAGACAAGGGCAGACCTCCTGGACAGTGATTCGATAACATCACCGGTCTTGCCCCAGCTAGTTTCGGCACGCCAAGTTGTTCGAGTCCGTGCTTTGGACGCCACACTTGATGGACAAAAATGGCTTTCGGACTATTCGACCCAGGACATTGTCGCGACACAGCAAGCCGACCCCAGCGTCGGAAAAGTGCGGCAATGGATACTAGCCGGCACCAAGCCCGACTCGCGAGAAGTCGCCCGCCAAGGAGAGGAGGTAAAGACACTGGTTTCTCGCTGGAACCTCCTGGCGCTACAAGACGGAGTGCTGGTTCGACATATAAAACCCGACCCTGCTGGACGGCCCGTGGTGCAAACCGTGCTCCCCGTAGCACTTAGGACACAAGTTTTGCACCAACTACACGACCTCAAGATTGTCGGACATCTCGGCATACAGCGTACCATCGAGAGAGTCAGGCGCCGATTCTACTGGCCCGGCTTGGCGCTGGACGTCGCCCGCTGGTGTGCCCGCTGCCCGCAATGTGTGACCCGCAAGGGTAAACCGGCCCCAAAAAGATCGCCCCTGACACAGCTACCGACAGGAGCGCCGTTCGACAGAATAGCGATGGACATCCTCGACACCCACAAGGTCACGGGAAGAGGCTATCGGTATGTACTAGTCGTGTCGGACTACTTTACGAAGTACACTGACGCTTTTCCGCTACGGCGACATACGGCCAAAAATGTTGCCGACACCCTGGTGAATCGGTGGATAGTCTACCACGGTGTCCCCAAAGCGGTCCATAGCGATCAAGGTACTGAGTTTGAGTCGTCCCTGTTCCGGCATGTTGTGCGTCTACTGGGCGCTAAGAAGATTCGTACGACCCCATACCGACCCCAGAGCGACGGCCAGGTTGAGCGATTCAACAGGACATTGCTCAACATGCTGAGTGCGTTCGTCAGCGATCGTGCAAACGATTGGGACTTGCACTTGCCATATGTGTTAATGGCCTATCGAACCTCAGTACACTCGTCCACGGGATGCACCCCGCATCTGATGGTGTATGGACACGAGTGTAACTTGCCAGTCGACCTCATGTTTCCGACCTACGACCCTGAGCCTCTACCTCCGTGTGGTCCGGAGTATGTGGAGTATTTGCGGCAAGCCATCAGAACGGCCCACGGTTTCGCCCAAGACCATCTCGCAAAAGCGGCAATTCGGCAAAAGATGGGTTATGACGCCCACGCGAAACCACGACCCCAGTTTCAACCAGGCGAACTGGTCCGGTATTATTATCTGCCACTCACGCAGAATAATAAGTTCGCTCGGCCCTGGACTGGTCCCTGGAGGATCATCGACCGTGTAACCGAGGTTGATTACCGAATCGCCCTGGTTTCCAACCCTCGGAACACTCGTGTTGTTCATCTGGATGTGCTCAAGCCATACGAAGGTGACAACCAAGCGGCCCACATCTACTCCGACCCTGTACGACCCACGTCGTCGTCAAGCAAGTCCGACCCAGAACAGTCACCCGACCCCATGGGACTTCTCAAGGAGTTCTATTACCCTTGGGAGGTAACAGTCCAAGATCGGCATACCGATTCAGACCAAACAGCTGAGTCTGATTCGCCCACGACCCAGAATCGCCAATCGCGATCTCCGACTTCATCCGGCTCAAGTCGACATCGGCAACGGAAAAGATCACACAGATCAAGTTCCGACACTCCAAAACCGGCACGCAAGACACGCAGGCAAAAGCCTGTGGTATCTTCCGACCCTGAGACAAGCGCGGCTACGCCCCCGCCTGCACGACCAAATCGACCCAGACGCCACGCACGCAGACCGGCCCGCTACAGATAACCCTGGCCTTGTTATCTGATTGATATCATTGATGATGAATTATGCATGTCTAATGGACTATGATATCATGTCTTTCCCAATAATAATATATTATATTACAATAACAATATATGCATTTAATATGTACAAGATGTCAGTGAGGCAAACTCGTTATATACACACTAGATATGATATTATAATTATGATGCTGGTGAAAAATTGGTTGCATTATGATATGTGTTTCGACCCCGTATAACATGTACCATTGATCAAGGCGTATGTTACGCAATGACTAAGATTATCATGTAAAGCTTCAATCCATGTGCCAGCCGAAGAGGATAATAACCAGTCACACCGTGAGTAAGGCCACTTAGTTGTCGAAGAGGTGATAGTGTGATTCGTTCTGGAGTATGCGTCGACAGAGCCTCTACTCACTCCATGTAATATTCGGAGGAACGGCCCAGTGGTACGTGAACCAGTCACTACATAGCTATCATGCCAAGATGCGGCCTGTCATCAAATTCATCACCCAAAATATTCAAAGCGCCGCGGTGTGACCGACCCAGTTCATTGCAATTTCGACCCCTACAATATTTGCGGCCCCGTCGTCCTGTGAACTGGCTGAAAATGAATGGAACGATGTCCGCCCCTGTGAGTGATTGATATTCATATCTCAGCCTTTGATAACTGTGTGTCGTCTGTGAAACAGCAACTCGACCCCGTAGTTTATTGTGCGCTAATTTGTGGGAGAAGGAACGATAGACTGATTAGTTCACAAGGCACGCACGAGCGCTAATAAACATTTTAGCTGTTTACAGCACCTACATGAAGTCTCCCCTTATAATTACAATAGTGAGTCGTCGGGCAAAAAGAGCCCAGTAATTCGAACAGTCGACTAGTATAAATAGACAATGATTCGGAACGAGTTATCCAGGGGACGGCAGATGGACATACGGAAATCTGGACAGTGTGAGGACACCCCTACTGTCGTAATGGACTGACCCAAGAGGTCAGAGAAGGATCGCTCTGCGTTTCCTTGACGACGGCCCCGCCTTGCTGTGTGTACGCTTGGAACAATGATACATAGCGTAAAGACGTTTTCTATACATATAGAGAGCGCCCCCCGGCCCAGTTCTAAGAATCGAGATGCTGTCAGCATCTTTGTGTACGGCATTGAAGATTAGCGGCAATCAGGTCACTTGTGCCTGAGACTTTGAAGGAGGAAGACGGACTTGAAGTTTCGGCTATTGTGATACAGACTATCGTCCTAAAAACTGTGCTAATCAAACAATAATTATCGGCCTATAAACTGTGATATTATTGAAATCCTGGTCACAAGACTTTGGAGTTAATTCGGCTTGGATTATCGGCATTTGAACTAGGCTGGTTTTGAAGAAATCCAGACTTTGTTACAACCAGCCTAATGTACTTGGGAAGTACTTCGGCTTGATTTCGGCCCGTCAGCATGGCTGACAAACCCGGAGACGACCGGGAAAATGGCGACCCAGGTGACAATCGGCCCCGCACAGTTAAGTTGGACGGCGATAACATCACCGTCCAGGTAATCGACACCGGGGATGAATCAGATCATCCCATAATCGTCCCCGACAACGAAGTTTCGTCCGGCCCCGACTCGCAGCCTGAGCAGCGCGATCCAGTCACGCTCAGTGACACGGCAAGTGGATCGGAAAAGGGAGCGCGACCCAAAACGGCCCGGAACAAGCTGGCGCAACGAGGAGAGCGCCACACACCGAGCCCGACTCCGGACGACATCTTCAATATCGACCCCGAACGCTTCCGCCGACTCGAGGAGGGCGGAAGTATCGTCCAGCGTGCAATTGAAGCACGACAAGCGGCCCAAGAAGCTCAACGAGTCGCCACCGCGAGCCGCCAACCCGACCCAGCAAATCAGGTGATCGCCCCGATCGCTCCGGCCCCGACTTCACCTGCTTCCGGTTCGGCGGTAGCACGACCTGCGGCCTCCCGTTCTCCAAACAAGAGAACTTATACTTCTTTCAAGAAGAAGCATGGAGCGGGAGCCCGATCGACCTCCAGCAGTTCGTCACGCTCCAGCGGCGGATCTGCTATTACGGCCCCGACCTCGACTTTCCGTCGGCAAGTGGCGGAATTGATGGAATTGGTGCCACCTCCCGTGACACCCTACGGAACTCGGCCCATAGACTGGAACAAGGTTCCACTCAGTAAGCGAAATCGAAGCGCTGGATACGGCCACATCCACAACTTCGATGAGCAGTCGACCCTGTCGGAGGGAAACCTCCTCACATTGGCCCTCGCTACAGCGTGGAGACGGTCGATTCGAGTGCCCCTTCTGCATCGGCGAAGAGGAAGGAGCAGGAGAGCGACAGTGGTCCTCCGTGCCACGACGCGGACCTTTTCGGACGGCCCAGAGTCTCGATGCGCACGTGCTAGCGTATCATTTTCCATTCCTGCGCTACTTCGTGTGTCCGGCCCGCGACGGCTTCCGGACATTGGCCCAGGAGGAGATGTTCCGGCATCTGTCTCAAGCGACCCCGCAACACGTGACGTCGTTCCCCTTCTACCAGGAGGGACGACTATCGGCATCCGGCCCCATGCTCGTCAGGTTCGCGCTACGCTGCAGAGTCGACATGCAGCCGAACCCGAATTATCGACCCCCAAGAGTTCCGGCCAACATCCCGATCTTCAGGAGGGATGTCAACACCGTCCTGACGTTCGGCATCTGGCACATGGCGCCAGAGCTCTTTGAGCAGTATCCGCCCAACTCGGCCCCGGAAGTGCAACAGGTACTCCGTCGACTGGAGTACAATCGTGCTTCGACCCCGGCAGACGAGATTCGGCTTACCCGCATGGTCAGTGACATCGAGACCATGAACACGCGGGTTCGAATTCGACGACCCAGTACGATCTTCTTCGTTCGGCCCATAAATTACCAGACAACATCGGTGAGCACGGCGGAGGAGGTCCCGACAACGACCACCGGTGTTTCGGCCTCGGTGGTGTCGCCAGCGACGGTGGTGTCACAGTGGTGTCGCCAGCGACAACTCGACCGGTCACCACAGTGACATCTTCGACCCCGTCTAGAGCTCGGCCGTCGGATATCATACCCCGGCGGATGGTTGTGGAACGACCCACGGCCTCTAACGTCACGGACTACCGAGTCCGTGAGGGATTGGTCCCTCCACCTGAGGAGTATCCGCCACTCCCGAGTCGACCCCTGAATACCACACCGGTATCATCATCAACCGGCAAGGAGACTCCCGAGCCGAAGAGTCCAGTTGAGGATCGGCCACCTCCACTCAGGGAGATTGCACCCGGATCTCCTGTACGTGCGACCCCGACACCGTTTTCGACCCCGGAATCTTCACCAGAGCCTTCACGACGGATGGTGGAACCCGTCCCGCTCCCGCCGTACCTCACGGAGGAAGTGGAACCTCTGTGCTCCGTCCCGACACGCGGCACCGATAGAGACCGGCCCCGACTCCAAGTGGACGACCCGGAGCAGCTTGAGTCACTCCACAGAGACCTCGACGAGCGTCTACCGCTTCATGGGTCCGGTGAGTTCGCGGCCGATTTCCAGTTCCTGCGGCAACACGGCAGACGTCTGGCGACCCGCTCGCTTCCCGGCCTGCAGGCGCTGCCCGGCCAGAACCCCGACCTCACAGACTTTCTGCGGGATGAGGACGCCCAGCGGCTCCCGAACTACCTCGGATTTCACGAGGACTTTTGGACGGCTCGTCTCGAACAGGCCGCCCATAACGCCGACCCCTTGCTCCTGCCGTCAGAACCGGAGGAGCACCTTCCGACCCTGTCCCTCGCCCGCGCTGACGATTTAGCGCACCAGTACTTGCGACTAATTCGTCGGGAGTATCTGTCGGCCCTGGACCATCACATCAGACAGGCAGAGTATAACGGCCTGTCTGTCGGCTTTGGGATGGGGGCTCTGCACGAGCGCCACCAGCCCACGTTCCCGGACGCCTTATCCGAGGAAAATCTACGGCTTCGAGTCCGTGTGACTCAGTTGGAGGACCAAGTCGCCCACCAACAACAGGAAATCACTCGGCTACAAGCGACTCCGGCCCCGACGCCATCGGAAGCACAAGCTCCGTCGACCCCGACTACACCGACCATCCCGGGGGAGTTGTTGGCCACAATTGTGTCCATCTTGCCAAGACTTCCCCCGGACGAGCAGCTACAGCTCATGCGGCAGGCGTCGCCAGCGGCCCCGCCTCCTCCCGCCAGCAGGCGTGAACGGGAGGGCAAGTAACATCTCGACCCAGAACTGTTCGGCCCTTGACTACGGCCCCAGCTAGCGACCGGTCATCCTGGTCACGGACTTGTATATTGTGTAAATAGTTGTATATATATTTTATCCTAGTCACGGCTTTTCGTTTTTATACATGTAATTTAGTTAGATTTAATCTACATTTTATTTCAGTTTAATAGACTCTTAAAGTTTTAGTTCCGTTTCACTTTGAAACGTCGAGGAGTTTTGTTTATCATTCCATCTCTTACATTCCATTTCTCATCAGTCATTGTTATGAATGTATTTGTATATGTATCATCGTAGAGACTGCTGACGGACTGACTGCTGACGTTTATTTTGACAGTTAGGAATTTTTATTGTATGCAGTGTTTTCGCATTTCGCGCGGCGTGTGTGTGTGAGTGTTTTTGGGTTTGACCTTTAGGACTTTTTAGCTTTTTATTGTTTAGTTTTTGGCGACGGTAGGGTCCGGGGAGGGTAATTCCGAGGGCGTAGAATTAATGAAGGGGTGTTATGTAGTAATTTTAGCGACTGTTACTCCCGTCCCTCCCGCGCACTACACATTTCCACAACAAACATTCATTCTACATGACTTACATACAGGACAAGTACACACTATACGATCACAGGTATAAACTCCATGTAGTCATGGTTACATACACAGGTCAAACCACGCACCTGCGGCCCCGCTAGCTCAGTACACTCGGCCCCGTTTACTCGACCTTGACCTTCACATGCACTGACTTCTAAACATAGAACTTGACACACATACTCCATACATCACGTGCACAGATACAGGCATTACAAGTATTGACACGAGCCGGGGAAACCCACTTTCCCGGTGACATCAGCGCATTGCACCACACATTCAACCTATCACAACACCGCTTACACTTGGCGGGAAATTACACAGCCACATGGTCCCTCGGCCCCGGTCTACTGCGCAGAAGAGTAGTGTAAATCCCAGGGACAGGACGTCTATACAAAAAGCTCCTGTGAAGTCTGTCGATTATTAATATACGAACTGAATACAAGTGATATAGAAACCATTGGATATATGTACAAGTTATATAAAGGACTATACTAGGAATATATACATTCGACTGGGATATCACCCGACGTAGGTGAGAGTGCGGCCCTGATTGTGAGTGACTGAATCATTGTTCTTATCACCACAATAAACAGTTGAATTGAAACTGCCGGCTTATTGAATCACACGACGACCCAGTTAAACCGGCTTAATATCGGCCGTGAACGATATTCTTCACATAAACATATTCACTGCTGTGTTTTATTTGTTTTTCTCAACTGTGTAATTTCTCTACAGTGTCACAAACACCATGACATTCTGAATGAAATATCACGTATTTGTTATACAAAATGTAGTGCAGATACTGATAAAATAATCCTACCAACAGCAAACAAATATTATCTGGAACATTCGAAACTTATACTCATCCAGCTACATGTATATTAATATTCCTACTATCACTTAAACAGACTACTTACCAAACGACGTTTACACAACTGCTTATTGTAATCATTTGTACATTACAAAGAGAACAGGTTAACTAAATAATCACTCACTTCACAGGTAATTCTGGAAGTTAACCAGATTTCCATTGAAAATAACACAATAAATAAAATGAACAAGTGACCCATGCAATAGTCCCCTTGCTAACCGCAATATTTACAGATACCCATAGTTATAACAATTACAGGCTCCACTGAATAAAGTAACCAATACATTTGAAATACAATCACAATTTAGATATGTACATGCAATGGTCAATTACATAGTATTCCATTCAAATACATCTAAACACACATTATACATACAAAGAATCATACCTTCTTTGCTTTCAAAATGACCACTAGTAATGCAATAGATAACCTACTGAAACATCATGATTGAGCCCTCATCATAATGTAACGAAATGAAGACCATTACATTCAACTTCTATTGCATACACACAAGAATTAGCTAATATTGCAATTTGGAAATTGTCAGTCTCAGCAGTCATCGGCTTTCAAAATTATCAGTACTGTGCTAGAGTATAAATAATCTATTTGATGGAAAGTTAGCTATGGTAGGAAAATAGGGATGAATAAATGAATATCAATCTTAATTAATCATTCGAATATATTACTTCCCGAATTATGAACGTAAGTTACATGTATGGTCGAAAACATTTATTATTGGACTCGCCAAAATAAAGAATCTGGATTTTAGTTAAGTAAATTACAAATCCCCTAATGTTAAATATGTTGAGCCCAAAGTGTGTATAATAACGTGTTTTGCAGTCTGCCCCACATTAGGTTGCTCAAGCCAGGCAAATCTGAAACCGGGCTGAAGGTTCTTTAGAATCTCTTTCTCATCCAGATCAGTCAAGCCTCCAACGATCACCTTTTTGTATTTTATGTTTTTCTGGAGGTTCTTCTGGAGAGCTTCAAGGCTTTTAAGCTCTCTGTCTAGTTTACCGTTATCATCATCTTCGCCACCTCTCACGTCCCAAGTCACGACTCGAAATTCCTCCCGCGTGATCTTCACAGTGACATTTGCACGTATGACTGCATTGCATCCAACAAGATTAATGTCCTCTTCAGAGACGTCACACATGCGTTCATTTATAAGTACAGATGGATTAGCTTGAGGTCATCCTTGGATCGACAAAAATTATACATGTGTAGTAATTTTAGCGACTGTAACTCCCGTCCCTCCCGCGCACTACACATTTCCATGACAACATATACATTCCACAAGACTTACATACAGTACAGGTACAAACTATACGATCACAGGCATAAACAACATAAATCATGTTTACATACACAGGTCAAACCACATGCACCTGCGGCCCCATTTATTCGGTACACTCGACCCCGTATATTCGGCCTTGACCTTCACATGCACTGACTTCTAAACATAGAACTTGACACACATACCCCACACATCACGTGCACAGCTACAGGCAATGCAAGTCATGACACGCACCGGGGAATTCCACTTTCCCGGTGGGATCAGCGCATACCAGCATACATCCAACCAATCACAACACCGCATGCACTTGGCGGGAAATTACACAGTCACATGTTTCCCCGGCCCCACAGATTCTAGGAGTTGGTTAGAAGTTGTCCCAGTGACAAGACGTATAGAAATATTGTCTGTGGATACTAACGATATTTACTTGGACTAAATACAATTGTGATATAAACTTTGGATATATATATACTGAATATACGAAGGACTATAATATTGGATATTTATTGACTGGGATATCATTGGACATTAGGTGAGAGTGCGGCCCTGATTATGAGCGAATGTGTCATCAGTTTATCGCCACAATAAACAGTTGAAATCAAGAACTGCCGGCCTATTAAATCACACAACGATTTAGTTACATCGGCTTGATATCGGCCGTGAACGATATTCTTCACATTGGCGCCGTAGACCAGGATCTGAGCTAGTCTCGGATCTTCGACCCAGACCTGACCGGCATTGATGGCATTAGCCCCGGGAGCTTCCCGCGGTGAGCCACTCGACCCCACGGATGATGAAGTGATAATCAATCCGAATCCGGCCTTCCAACCTTCCGGCCCTCGCTCAGTTGGCATGAGCGATACGGTCCCGCTGTCGCAGGAGCAACAACCGACCGGCCTGTTTGACTCCTTCGGTGACCATTCGACCCTGAGATCGTCTTCGCCGCCCGTCGACCTGGTGCAGGAGTTCCTCGACGAAGACCCGCTCGCGCCTCTACACACAGTAAGTGACATTCTGCGTGCACACGCTAGAGCGTATTCGGCTACGAATAGAACAATCCAGAGACTATCGAACTCTGCCGACAAAAATCGTATCGACCCAGAACATTCAGTGTTAAACATTCGGCCAGTAACCATAGATACGTCGATGGTTACGCACCCACCAAGTAACTCTCGGATACGACAGTGGGTTTGTCAGTCTGACAATGTTCCAGAACTGATCCCGCCGAGCGCTTATTCGGCAAACCGACCCCTGGCGCCGCCCATGACGCCGAGACAACACGACCCCGCGCCAGAAATGTACTCGCGCATACCGACTGAGCCAACGGTGGTAGAGTACATACGACCCAGCCAGGCGAGAGTAACAGCAGAGAGCATCCCGGCGACGACTGCTGCCCGGATCGCGACGCCTCCACGACAGCAACGACCCAGCGACGGCAAGCGTCACCACACGGCAAGCGCGACCTCGACTATGGCCAACCCGACCCCATTGCAGATAAACTGTGTGTTTTCACTTTCAATAGTTACAGTGAAGCACTAACGGCCGTTCTCAAGGCTGAGAGTCGCCAGCAGAGAACAACCAGAGATCGACACTGGGGCACGCGACGTGCCGACATCTCCGCGAGTGGATATGCGGAGGACGACCCCGTTAATGAAGAACTGTCCTGTGCCATGGGACAAGTCATGCAAGGGGAAGCGCCAACCCCTGAGCAAATTACGGCCTATTACGACCCCGCGGACAGCGACACCACCGGCCTACAGGGATGTGACGAACATTCAGTGCCATCTGGCTCACGCGAGTTGGTGGCTGAAGCCTTTCAGTGCGTCCTTAGTGACGAGAACGGACTATGTGAAGAAGCGGCCATCTACTCTGTCCTGCGAACCACGGCCCCGATGAAAGGTGATCGACCCCCTCAACCCGGACGACCCATGGTATGCTTCTTTTGCAAGAAGCCCGGCCATCGCTGGATGCGGTGTTTTCGGCTTAAAGACGTGCTAGTGCGCAACGGCATGAAACCACTAGCATTCCGACCTAATGGTCCCGGTACTGACAGAAGGACTGCTCAAGTATTGTCAGTACCCAACCAAACCGGTGACCAAACCAAACCGGCTCAACCAACACCTCCCACCCAGTCGTAAAACCGGTAGTGGAAGCTACTGAGGAGCAAGAACCTTCCGGACAACAGAACAATGTTCCCCGCTCCACACCTGCGGTTGTCACGACTACCGCACCGGTATCAACGCCAGTAACGACTCCGCAGCCGGCCCAGCCCACACCTCAGCTCCTTGAAGGGGTGTGTACCAAGTGTCATCCAACGACCCCAGCGCCGGCTTTTCATCAAGAAGGGGTGTTCGCACCACGGCCACAGAGGCTTCCACGTGGAAACCGTCATCCTGAAGGGGTGTCGCCCCCGACCGCCGACGGCACCGGGACCGACAGCATGTCCGAGGTGGAATGGATCTCCGACGATGGAGGATTCTACGCCTTTCCGAGCGGACCGGAATCCAAGTTACTGCCTCTTCACACGCTTTTCAAGCCGCCGCCAGACGACCCCGAAATTCCGCATGTCATCAACAACTCCAGAGCCGCAAACAAGTGCTGAAAGTTGTCGGTACACGTTGGAAACAAGGCGATAAAAGCTGTACTCGACTCCGGAGCGCAGATCTCCCTGCTCCGACGCGACCAGCTACGTCACGTCCCCGTTGACCAGCGACATTTGCGACCTACTTCGGCTACCATTCGTGACGTCAATGGACAGTCAAGCCCAATCGAAGGACTGATCGACCTTCCAATACAGGTCGGAACCAACCATATGATTGTGACATTTTGTATGGCTGACATACATGACGACATGATTCTTGGCATGAACTTTTTCCGGCAAGCTAACGCTGTGGTGAATTACGGTGAAGGGACGATACAGGTACACAAGGAAATCCTGTTCGCACACAAAGACATTGAGGCCAATGTTGTCAGAATGGCCGTGCATCGAGCTGTCACCGTCCCCGCACGCAGCGAAGCAATAGTGGAGCTGGTCCTGACTTCCCGAGTTCGAGTCCGGCGACACCCGAGGATAGTCCAGCCACTAACGACCTTTCCCGAGGAAACCGACCTCATCATGGGAAGAACACTAACGACCCTGGATCGGCAATGCATAAAAGTGTCGGTAGTCAACCCGGCAGACACTGGCATTACCCTCACCCGTTCCGACCCTGTTGCGATAGCCAGCCCTGTCGAGAGTGTCGTCGGAGCTCTACCACGACCTGGAGAGGAGCCCGACCCGGCCACGGTAGACGCCAGTCACTACCGCGACCTACCACCACATCTACAAGAGATGGTGGATCGCGCTGGACTAGCGCCGGAACAACATCGGCGTTGCGCCAACCTGGTTCACCAATACCAGGACACTTTCATGCACCCAGACGGCCAACTGGGACGGACCCAAGTCGTCCAGCATAGGATCGACACTGGCAACATGGCCCCGATTCGGCAACGACAGCGACGCGTCCCTCAGGCGCAGCAAAGCATCATCGACAAAGAATTCGACAAGATGCTCCGCTTGGGGTGTATTGAGCCGTCAGATTCGCCCTGGAGTGCACAGGTGGTGCTCATACGGAAGAAGAACGGACAAGTACGCTTCTGTGTCGACTATCGGCTCCTGAATGATGTGACTCGCAAAGATTCATATCCTTTGCCCAACATTCAGGATACTCACGACGCCCTGGCAGGCGCTACGTACTTTTCGGCCCTAGACCTAGCCTCCGGCTACTGGCAGGTCGAAGTCGACCCCACCGACAGACCGAAGACTGCTTTCGCCACAAGGAAGGGACTTTATCAGTTTAAGGTCATGCCATTCGGCCTTAGCAACGCCCCGGCAACTTTCGAACGGCTTATGGAGACCATACTCCGTGGTTACTTGTGGACCCGGTGTATGTGCTATCTCGACGACGTGATAGCTTACGGCAGAACATTCGATCAGGCACTCGCAAACCTGGAGGCGGTCCTGGATCGGATCAGATCGGCAGGCTTGAAACTTCAGCCCAAAAAGTGCGAGTTGTTCCAACGGGAAATCTTGTACCTAGGGTTCATAGTGAGCGGCCAAGGAATTCGAGTCGACTCCAACAAAGTCAAAGCCATCAGGGAATGGCCGACCCCGTGCGAGATCACCGACGTCAGGGCTTTCCTTGGTTTCGCCAATTATCACAGGCGATTCATCAAGGACTACGCTGAGATCGCTGAACCTCTCGTAGCGCTTACTCGAGGTGAATGCCACTTCACTTGGGGACCGGCCCAGCGACGAGCTTTCCAGCGACTCCGCGACGCCCTCATCAAGGCGCCAAAGCTCGCTCACCCGACCCAGAATCTGGACGACTACTTCATCCTCGACACGGATGCAAGCGGCTTCGCTGTAGGAGGTGCCCTCTCACAAAGGGTTAACGGAAAAGAGATCCCCATCGGGTTCGCCAGTAAGACCCTTTCCCGAACCCAACGGAGCTATTGCACCACCTATCGGGAACTGCTGGCAGTAGTGGAGATGGTGCAGCATTATCGGCACTACCTCTGGGGTAGGAAATTCCTCCTCCGGACCGACCGTAGCTCGCTGAGGTGGCTGAAAAATTACAGCGACGCCGACGGCATGCTTGCTAGGTGGCTCGCCAAGCTACAGCAGTATGACTTTCGGATAAAGCATCGACCCGGTAAACTACACGGTAACGCCAATGGCTTGTCACGGTGC
The DNA here is from genome assembly GCA_949152475.1 of Terebella lapidaria. Lineage (NCBI taxonomy): Eukaryota > Metazoa > Annelida > Polychaeta > Terebellida > Terebellidae > Terebella > Terebella lapidaria. The sequence goes on along the minus strand of OX424564.1, from coordinate 19,956,054 downwards.
CACAGTTGTAAACACCAAGACTGTCCCGGACGACTCGTCACACCTCCGACTGACCCCGAACAAGTTCCGGAGAACTTCCAGTTCGTCGGATAACTGTTGTTCCGACCCAGATAAGGGCAGACCTCCTGGACAGTGATTCTATGACATCACCGGTCTTGCCCCAACTAGTTTCGGCACGCCAAGTTGTTCGAGTCCGTGCCTTGGACGCCACACTGGATGGACAAAAGTGGCTTTCAGACTATTCGACCCAGGACGATGTCGCAGCCCAGCAAGCCGACTCCGGTGTCGGAAAAGTGCGACAGTGGATAATGGCCGGCACGAAACCGGACTCAAAAGAAGTGGCACGCCATGGAGAGGAGGTAAAAACACTTGTTTCCCGCTGGAACCTCCTGGCGCTACAAGACGGAGTGCTGGTACGGCATGTAAAACCCGACCCCGCTGGACGAACAGTAGTGCAGACCGTGCTCCCCATAGCACTCAGACGCAGGTTCTGCACCAACTACACGACCTGAAGATTGTCGGACATCTCGGCATACAGCGTACCATCGAGAGAGTCAGGCGCCGATTTTACTGGCCCGGCTTGGCGTTGGACGTCGCCTGCTGGTGTGCCCACTGCCCGCAATGTGTGACCCGCAAGGGTAAACCGGCCCCAAAAAGATCGCCCCTGACACAGCTACCAACAGGAGCGCCGTTCGACCGAATAGCGATGGACATCCTCGACACCCACAAGATCACGGGAAGAGGCCATCGATACGTACTAGTCGTGTCAGACTACTTTACGAAGTACACGGACGCCTTTCCGCTACGGCGACATACAGCCAAGAATGTTGCCGACACCCTGGTGAATCAGTGGATAGTCTACCACGGTGTCCCCGAGGCGGTCCATAGCGATCAAGGTACAGAGTTTGAGTCGTCCCTGTTCCGGCATGTTGTGCGTCTACTGGGCGCTAAGGAGATTCGTACGGCCCCATATCGACCTCAGAGCGACGGCCAAGTTGAGCGATTCAACAGGACATTGCTCAACATGCTGAGTGCATTTGTCAGCGATCGTGCAAACGACTGGGACTTGCACCTGCCATATGTGTTAATGGCCTACCGAACCTCAGTACACTCGTCCACGTGATGCACCCCGCATCTGATGGTATATGGACACGAGTGTAACTTGCCAGTCGACCTCATGTTTCCGACTTACGACCCCGAGCCTCTACCTCCGTGTGGTCCGGAGAATGTGGAGTATCTGCGGCAAGCCATCAGGACAGCCCACGGTTTCGCCCAAGACCATCTCGAGAAAGCAGCAATTCGGCAAAAGATGGGTTATGACGCCCACGCAAAACCACGACCCCAGTTTCAACCAGGCGAACTGGTTCGGTATTTTTATCTGCCACTCACGCAGATTAATAAGTTCGCTCGACCCTGGACTGGTCCCTGGAGGATCATCGACCGTGTAACCGAGGTGGATTACCGAATCGCCCTGGTTTCCAACCCTCGGAACACTCGTGTTGTTCATCTGGATGTGCTCAAGCCATAAGAAGGTGACAACCAAGCGGCCCACATCTACTCCGACCCTGTACGACCCACGTCGTCGTCAAGCAAGTCCGACCCAGAACAGTCACCCGACCCAATGGGAATTCTCAAGGAGTTCTACTACCCTTGGGAGGTAACAGTCCAAGATCGGCATACCGATTCAGCCCAGACAGCTGAGTCTGACTCACCCTGAGACAAGCGAAGCTACGCCCCCGAATGCACGACCCGGTCGACCCAGACGCAATGCACGCAGACCGGCCCGCTACAGATAACCCCGGCCTTGTTATCTGATTGATACCATTGATGATGAAATATGCATGTCTAATGGACTATGATATCATGTCTTTCCCCATAATAATATATTATATTACAATAACAATATATGCATTTAATATGTACAAGATGTCAATGAGGCAAATTCGATATATATACACTTGATATGATATTATAATTACGATGCTGGTGAAAAATTGGTTGCATTATGATATGTGTTTCGACCCCGTATAACATGTACCATTGATCAAGGCGTATGTTACGCAATGACTAAGATTATCATGTAAAGCTTCTATCCATGTGTCAGCTGAAGAGGATAAAACCAGTCACACCGTGAGTAAGGTCACTTAGTTGTCGAAGAGGTGATAGTGTGATTCGTTCCGGGGTATGCGTCGACAGAGCCTCTACCCACTCCATGTAATATTCGGAGGAACGGCCCAGTGGTACGGGAACCAGTCACTACATAGCTATCATGCCAAGATGCGGCCTGTCACCAAATTCATCACCCAGATATTCAAAGCGCCGCAGTGTGACCGACCCAGATCATTGCAATTTCGACCTCTACAATATTTGCGGCCCTGTCGTCTTGTGAACTGGCTGAAAATGAATGGAACGATGTCCGCCCCTGTGAGTGATTGATATTCATATCTCAGCCTATATTAACTGTGTGTCGTCTGTGAAACAGCAATTCGACCCCGTAGTTTATTGTGCGCTAATTTGTGGGAGAAGGAACGATAAACTGTTTAGTTCACAAGGTACGAACGAGCGCTGATAAACATTTTAGCTGTTTACAGCACCCACATGAAATCTCCCCTGATAAAGAAAATAGTGAGTCGTCGGGCAAAAAGAGCCCAGTAATTCGAACAGTCGATTAGTACAAATAGACAATGTATCGGAACGTGTTATCCAGGGGACGGCAGATGGACATACGGAAATCTGGACAGTGTGAGGACACCCCTACTGTCGTAATGGACTGACCCAATAGGTCAGAGAAGGATCGCACCGCGTTTCCTTGACGACGGCCCCGCCTTGCTGTGTGTACGCTTGGAACAATGATACATAGCGTAAAGACGTTTTCTATACAGATAGAGAGCGCCCCCCGGCCCAATTCGTGGAATTGAGATGCGTTCAGCATCTTTGTGTACGGCTGTAGAGATTAGCGGAAATTAGGTCATTCGCGCCTGAGACTCTGGAGAAGAAGGACTGTTGTTGAAGTGTTGAATTACTTGAAATACGGATAAATATCGTTATAAAAACTGTGAAATAAGTGAATAATATTGTCGGCCTGTGAACTTTGACATTGTTTAAATCCTGGTCGCAAGACTTTGGAGATAATTCGGCTTTGTGTTATCGGCATTTGAACTAGGCTGGTTTTGAAGAAATCGGGACTTAGTTACAGCCAGCCTAGTCAATACTTGGGAGTATTTCGGCTTAATTTCGGCCTGTCAGCATGGCTGACAAACCCGGGGATGACCGGGAAAAAGACGACCCAGATGACAATCGGCCCCGCTCGGTAAAAGTGGACGGCGAGAAAATCACCGTCCAAGTTGTCGACCAGGGTGAGGAATCGGATCACCCGATAATCGTCCCCGACGACGATTCTATGTCCGGCCCCGATTCATAGTCCGAGCAACCCGCTCAAAACGGCCCTGGAGATGCCGCGAGTGAGACGGAGAAAGGAGCGCGACTTAAATCGGCCCGAGAAAAGTTGGTGCAACGCGGAGCGCGCCATACACCAAGTCCGACTCAGGACGATATCTTCAACATCGACCCCGAGCGCTTCCGCCGACTCGAGGAAGGCGGGAGTATCGTTCAGCGTGCGATCGAGGCACGACAAGCGGCTCAGGAGGCTCAGCGAGCCACCGCAGCGAGCCGTCAACCCGACCCAGCAAATCAAGTGATCGCCCCGATCGCTCCGGCCCCGATTTCACCAACTACCAGCTCAGCGGTAGTACGACCCTCGGCTTCCCGTTCTCCGAACAAGAGAACATACACTTCCTTTAAGAAGAAGCATGGAGCGGGAGCTCGATCGGCATCGAGCAGTTCGTCGCGCTCCAGTGGCGGATCTGCTATTTCGACCCCGACTTTTCGTCGGCAAGTGGCGGAGCTTATGGAGTTGGTGCCACCTCCCGTGACACCTTACGGAACTCGGCCTATAGACTGGAACAAGGTTCCACTCGGCAAGCGAAATCGGAGCGCTGGATACGGCCATGTCCATAACTTCGACGAGCCTTCGACCCTGTCGGAGGGTAATCTCCTCACGCTGGCCCCACTACAACGCGGAGACGGCCGCTACGAGTGCCCCTTCTGTATCGGCGAAGAAGAAGGAACAGGAAAGCGGCAGTGGTCCACCGTACCACGACGTGGACCCTTCCGGACGGCCCAGATTCTCGACGCACACGTTTTAGCGTACCATTTCCCGTTTCTACGCTTTTTCGTGTGCCCGGCCCGCGACAACTTCCGGACATTGGCCCAGGAGGAGATGTTCCGGCACTTGTCTCAAGCGACCCCGCAACATGTGACGTCGTTTCCGTTCTACCAGGAGGGACGACTATCGGCATCCGGCCCCATGCTCGTCAGATTCGCGCTACGCTGCAGAGTCGACATGCAGCCGAACCCGAATTATCGACCCCCAAGAGTTCCGGCCAATATCCCAATCTTCAGGAGGGATGTTAACACCGTCCTAACTTTCGGCATCTGGCACATGGCGCCAGAACTATTCGATCAATATCCGCCTAACTCGGCCCCAGAAGTGCAACAAGTACTCCGTCGACTCGAGTACAACCGTGCTACGACCCCGGCAGACGAAATTCGGCTTACCCGCATGGTCAGTGACATTGAGACCATGAACACATGGGTTCAAATACGGCGGCCCAGTACAATCTTTTTCGTCCGGCCCATCACTTATCAGACAACGACAGTGAGGACGGCGGAGGAAATCCCGACAACGACCACCGGTGTTTCAACCTCGGCGGTCACCACTACGGCTTCGTTTGCGTCGACAGTGAGGACGGCGGAGGAAATCCCGACAACGACCACCGGGGTTTCGACCTCGGCGATCACCACTACGGCTTCGTTTGCGTCGGTAGCATCGCCGGCGACAACCCGATCGGTCACCACAGTGACGTCTTCGACCCCGTCCACAGTTCGGCCTTCGGACATCGTACCCAGGCGGATGGTTGTGGAGCGACCCACGGCCCCCAACGTCATGGGCTACCGAGTCAGTGAGGGACTGTTCCTCCACCAGAGGAGTACCTGCCACTCCAGAGTCGACCCCTGAACACGACACCGGCATCGGCATCACCCGCCAAGGAGAAACAGAGAATCCAATTGGAGATCGGCCACCTCCGCTCAGGGAGATAGCACCTGGATCTCCTGGACATTCGACCTCGACACAATCACCGACCCCGGAGTCTTCACCAGCGCCTTCACGACGGATGGTGGAGCCCGTCCCGCTGCCGCCGTATCTCACGGAGGAAGTGGAGCCTCTGTGCTCCGTACCGACACGCGGTACTGACAGAGACCGACCCCGACTTCGAATGGACGACCCCGGACAGCTCGAGTCGCTCCACCGAGATCAGCGTGCGATCGAGGCACGACAAGCGGCTCAGGAGGCTCAGCGAGCCACCGCAGCGAGCCGTCAACCCGACCCAGCAAATCAAGTGATCGCCCCGATCGCTCCGGCCCCGATTTCACCAACTACCAGCTCAGCGGTAGTACGACCCTCGGCTTCCCGTTCTCCGAACAAGAGAACATACACTTCCTTTAAGAAGAAGCATGGAGCGGGAGCTCGATCGGCATCGAGCAGTTCGTCGCGCTCCAGTGGCGGATCTGCTATTTCGACCCCGACTTTTCGCCGGCAAGTGGCGGAGCTTATGGAGTTGGTGCCACCTCCCGTGACACCTTACGGAACTCGGCCTATAGACTGGAACAAGGTTCCACTCGGCAAGCGAAATCGGAGCGCTGGATACGGCCATGTCCATAACTTCGACGAGCCTTCGACCCTGTCGGAGGGTAATCTCCTCACGCTGGCCCCACTACAACGCGGAGACGGCCGCTACGAGTGCCCCTTCTGTATCGGCGAAGAAGAAGGAACAGGAGAGCGGCAGTGGTCCACCGTACCACGACGTGGACCCTTCCGGACGGCCCAGATTCTCGACGCACACGTTTTAGCGTACCATTTCCCGTTTCTACGCTTTTTCGTGTGCCCGGCCCGCGACAACTTCCGGACATTGGCCCAGGAGGAGATGTTCCGGCACTTGTCTCAAGCGACCCCGCAACATGTGACGTCGTTTCCGTTCTACCAGGAGGGATGACTATCGGCATCCGGCCCCATGCTCGTCAGATTCGCGCTACGCTGCAGAGTCGACATGCAGCCGAACCCGAATTATCGACCCCCAAGAGTTCCGGCCAATATCCCAATCTTCAGGAGGGATGTTAACACCGTCCTAACTTTCGGCATCTGGCACATGGCGCCAGAACTATTCGATCAATATCCGCCTAACTCGGCCCCAGAAGTGCAACAAGTACTCCGTCGACTCGAGTACAACCGTGCTACGACCCCGGCAGACGAAATTCAGCTTACCCGCATGGTCAGTGACATTGAGACCATGAACACATGGGTTCAAATACGGCGGCCCAGTACAATCTTTTTCGTCCGGCCCATCACTTATCAGACAACGACAGTGAGGACGGCGGAGGAAATCCCGACAACGAACACCGGTGTTTCGACCTCGGCGGTCACCACTACGGCTTCGTTTGCGTCGACAGTGAGGACGGCGGAGGAAATCCTGACAACGACCACCGGTGTTTCGACCTCGGCGGTCACCACTACGGCTTCGTTTGCGTCGGTAGCATCGCCGGCGACAACCCGATCGGTCATCACAGTGACGTCTTCGACCCCGTCCACAGTTCGGCCTTCGGACATCGTACCCAGGCGGATGGTTGTGGAGCGACCCACGGCCCCCAACGTCATGGGCTACCGAGTCAGTGAGGGACTGGTTCCTCCACCAGAGGAGTACCTGCCACTCCAGAGTCGACCCCTGAACACGACACCGGCATCGGCATCACCCGCCAAGGAGAAACAGAGAATCCAATTGGAGATCGGCCACCTCCGCTCAGGGAGATAGCACCTGGATCTCCTGGACATTCGACCTCGACACAATCACCGACCCCGGAGTCTTCACCAGCGCCTTCACGACGGATGGTGGAGCCCGTCCCGCTGCCGCCGTATCTCACGGAGGAAGTGGAGCCTCTGCGCTCCGTACCGACACGCGGTACTGACAGAGACCGACCCCGACTTCGAATGGACGACCCCGGACAGCTCGAGTCGCTCCACCGAGATCTCGATGAACGTCTTCCGTACCATGGATCCGGCGAGTTTGCGGCGGATTTTCAGTTCCTCCGACAACATGGAGGACGTCTGGCGACCCGCTCGCTACCCGGCCTACAGGCATTGCCCGGCCAGAACCTCGACCTTAGGGACTTCTTACGGGATGAAGATGCCCAGCGACTTCCGAACTACCTCGGTTTCCACGAGGATTTCTGGACGGCTCGTCTCGAACAGGCCGCCCATAATGCCGACCCCTTGCTCCTACCTTCGGAACCAGAGGAGCATCTACCGACCCTGGCACTCGCTCGCGCTGATGATTTGGCGCATCAGTATTTACGGCTAATTCGTCGAGAGTACTTGTCGGCCCTGGACCATCACATCAGACAGGCGGAATACAAGGGCCTGTCTGTCGGCTTCGGGATGGGTGCTCTGCATGAGCGCCACCAGCCCACGTTCCCGGACACCCTGTCCGAGGAAAATCTTCGACTTCGAGTCCGCGTGACTCAGTTGGAGGACCAAGTCGCCAACCTCCAAGAGGAGAACGCTCGACTTCAAGCGATTTCGACCCCGACCCCATCGGAAGCACCAGCTTCGACGACCCCGTCTACACCGACCATTCCGGGGCAGCTTTTGGCCACAATTGTGTCCATTTTGCCGAGACTGCCCCCGGACGAACAATTACAGTTGATGCGACAAGCATCACCAGCGGCCCCGCCTCCTCCCGCCAGCAGGCGTGAACGGGAAGAGAAGTAGGCTTAATCCAAACTTTTCTGTTTCAGTTCATAGACTTTAAATAGTTTCCGTTTCATTATGAAACGTCGAGGAGTTTTGTTTATCATTCCATATAATTCATTCCATTCATTGTTATGCATGTATTTGTAAATGTATCATCGTAGAGACTGCTGACGGACTGACTGCTGACGTTTATTTTGACGGTTAGGAAATTTTCATTGTATGCAGTGTTTTCTCATTTCGCGCGGTGTGTGTGTGTGAGTGTTTTGGGTTTGACCTTCTAGGACTTCTTAGCTTTTTATTGTTTAGTTTTTGGCGACGGTAGGTTCCGGGGAGGGTAATCCCGAGGGCGTAGGATTAATGAAGGGGTGTAATGTAGTAATTTTAGCGACTGTAACTCCCGTCCCTCCCGCGCACTACACATTTCCATGACAACATATACATTCCACAAGACTTACATACAGTACAGGTACAAACTATACGATCACAGGCATAAACAACATAAATCATGTTTACATACACAGGTCAAACCACATGCACCTGCGGCCCCATTTATTCGGTACACTCGACCCCGTATATTCGGCCTTGACCTTCACATGCACTGACTTCTAAACATAGAACTTGACACACATACCCCACACATCACGTGCACAGCTACAGGCAATACAAGTCATGACACGCACCGGGGAATTCCACTTTCCCGGTGAGATCAGCGCATACCAGCATACATCCAACCAATCACAACACCGCATGCACTTGGCGGGAAATTACACAGTCACATGTTTCCCCGGCCCCACAGATTCTAGGAGTTGGTTAGAAGTTGTCCCAGTGACAAGACGTATAGAAATATTGTCTGTGGATACTAACGATATTTACTTGGACTAAATACAATTGTGATATAAACTTTGGATATATATATATATATACTGAATATACGAAGGACTATAATATTGGATATTTATTGACTGGGATATCATTGGACATTAGGTGAGAGTGCGGCCTTAATTGTGAGCGATTGTGTCATCAGTTTTTCGCCACAATAAACAGTTGACATCAAGAACTGCCGGCCTATTAAATCACACAATGATTTAGTTACATTGGCTTGATATCGGCCGTGAACGATATTCTTCACACATGGATCATTCTTCAGGCCAAAGCTGTAAACACGATCCATTACACACCCAAGGCGATCATTCTTGGTGACGCAGATAATAATGTTATCTGGTTTGAAAGAAATGTTACTGATGAGAGGATCATGGTCCATATGTGTCAACGTATTTTCCCCATCTGTGAAATACTTGGTGTTTTTCACAGATGCTTAAAAAATGTTCATTCAGATAAGTTTCAGCAGTGTCTATGGATAGGTTAAAATCACCACCAATAACCATCGGTACCTTCCAATGTTCCCTCAACGCCAGAGCGGCATCTTGCAAACGTCGAAAATACTTTATCTTACAATCTCCTGGCGATGGCCCCCCTTCTGGTGGATTGATTTTGTTCTGACCATGCCAGGTAATACCTATCATTTCGAGACAATTGGTTCTGCCTTTGAGGTGAGCAACACACGACCTGTCCCAAATTCGTTTATAGTCTAACAGCATGCGCTCCGTCATATCTCCAGGTTTGCTTACTTTCAGAAGTTCTTTGTTATAAATAAATCCTTCTGATATGGGCTACGTGGAAGTTGTGGGAGGCGGTTGGGGTGGTGGAGGCAGTAGAGGCGATGCAGGCATCAGATGCTTTGAACGCTCCATCAATCCTTTATTGAACATTGAATATGTTCCAGAGATTTTCAGTTCCCATTTTATACCATATCGAGCACTAATTTCCTGACAAAAAACGATGTCTGGTTTTTCCTTTTCTATCACACTTTCTATTTCTTCCCTTCGATCCGAGGCCTGCACGGAATTTGGACCCATATTCATTGTGATTACTTTCAAGTCTATGTGCTTAACACCAAGTGACACCACTGATATTGCTTCCGTTTGGTTTTCCATAACTTTCGGTGATGATTTAATTCAAATTCGGCGCTGAGAGAACTGAAAAATGTTGCTTTTCAACATTGAGTAACACACAGTCCTCAGTATGGCGCATATACCCCCCCCCCCCCCTTGGACCCGTCAGCACTGGAGACATTCTTCCATTGTCCAACCAACATTGACACGTCAGTCTCTCGGCTCCAGTCAGCAGGCAGTGGTACACAGTCTTCGGTACATAGGGAGACATTCCTTCATTGTCCCGCCAGCACTGACCCGTCAGTCTCTTGGCTCCAGTCAGCAAGCAATGGTACAATGTGTAATCATCGAATAAATTCTACACCATAGGTAACTGTCGACATAACAAAAAGCCTGAGAGTCTTGGCGAGTATTGTATGCTCCATTGGAGCGGCAAGTCCCCAGATATTGTTGTGAGCACAGTTACCAAGCGACGATTGACATTGGGATGGGGAAAATCGATGTATACCAACTAGTCGTCGGAATGACGGTTTTGGTTTCGAGAGACGGTAGAGTGGGGAACACATTGTCTAACTACTGGCAGTCCATGCCAGAATCGCACATAGCTGCGACTGTTTTTGGTCAAATTTGAAGACCAACTTTGAGTGAAAACAAGTTACTGTTAAAATTAGAGCTAAACGTTTGATAAGAAAATTAACTAACACTATTTAACTATTCTCTCAAATTGGAGACTGAGTTGTCACGGATGAAAGAATCTTTTCCAAATCTGTTGTGAATTTTAATTAACTTATCATTTCGTGAAACTGAAAATGTTACTTGATATTCAAAGTGTTTTTGTTGGTTCTCATCAATATAAGATCATATAATACCATATTGGTTGACAAATTTACAACATTGCATTTTTGGTATAATTTGTATGAATCCATGATAGCGCTTCAGACAACTATTTGCACACTACCCAATCATGTAATATTGTTCAGGTACCCTCACATTAACGGATGTTAGTTTACTGTGCATTATAATATAAGTCAAGCAGATGAACACAGCAAATACAGCAGACAGCTCGCTTGTCCCCCAGTTATCAGTCATAGCCATATATGGTCATACATTTGAATCAATCATGCCTCTAACCATGCGTCACATATTCACCTGCACACATAGGTAATTGTCCATATATCGACAAGCTTGTCAGGATGAATCGGCAAAAACTACTTGCTCCAAAACTACTTGGAAACACAGCCCAAAACCTGGTTGTGTGCACTGTTGCCAGGGGACGGATGACACTGGGGTGGTGGAAGACGCGTCTCGACTCGGATGGTTTGCAGTTTTGGTTTCGATAAGGTAATTATATGACGTGGAAGGCTTTAATGTCTCCAAACACAATGGTTTATACCCCATATGCGAAATGAGGAGGAAGGGAGGAAATCGTGCATGACCCCTTGTTTGTCCATACAAATGACAGCTGTTTGTGATGAAATGTGAGCTGATTCCACCAATCAATGTGAGCTGATTGAGCTTTTTAATATTTGGGATCATGAAATATCTCCAAGTATGTGTGTCAGTGCGTACCGTTCTGTGCAAAGTCAATGTCTCAATTTCTTTCAAACTAAACACCAAGTAGTCGTGGATGTACAACCTATTGCAAGGCTGTTTGGAATTCTGGTTCATTCGACATTTTGTTAGCATAGAAATGTTATTTTCTATTAGAAAAATGGTGATCAAAATTATATGATCATGTAATGCTTTCATTTGGCTGCCGGAAATGCAAGTTTGAGCTCTTGGCACATTTGTGTGAATGTAAGATCGTGTTCGCAACAACTGCTTTGCGAGGTAATCCTGAAATATTGTCCTGTAACCCTCCAAATAACGATTATCAGTATACAGGATTATTTGTTGACAGTTTGTCAGTGACAACCATAATAATAAATGACTGTAATCTATAATGCCTCTAAGTTTACGTCACATAACTACCTGCACCCAGATAGCTGTCGTTCTATCCACATGTCTGAAGCCTTCGTGAATATTCCATAAAACATTGTTGCGGGCACCGTTACCAAGTGACACTGGGCTGGGGACGATCAATGTGTCTCGACTGGTCAGAAAGGCGGTTTCGTTTTCTAAAAGCCATAGTTTTGTGCGTGCAAATATGATATACGCCAGTATCTCAAGGGGCTAAGACTGTAACATGATTAAACGTGATGAAACGTGTTTCACGGCCTTGTGTCAAAATATTGTATTTTCTCGCATGAGTGGGAGAGCCTAACTTTTCCCGAGAAAAATAATAACATCAATATTTCTTTCGAACTACACAATCAGTTTTCACGGATGTGTACAAGCTGCTCCAAATCTGTCTGAACGTCTAGTCCGTTTCGATATTTTGTGAACCAGGAAATGATTTTTTTCTCACCTAGGGATTATATTGTCACAGAACCATCATATTAACAAATATTAATACAACAGACGGCATATATATACAGTACATAGTCAGTATAGCTCATTCCCCACATTGCTTTTTCAGTCGAAATTAATATATGTTCACAACTTCTTTGTGGGATAAATCGTGAGTCTAAAGATGTTTCACATGAAATTGTACACCCATAGACCTACGTCAATCCATAAACACTGTTGTCTGTACGTTTGCCAAGCAATGGCTGACTCGAGGCGGGTGGCAGAACCTGTCACGACCAATTCAGGTGACATGGGGTGAGCAAAAGGAACTGTGGTTGATATGAGGGGTGGCAAAATCTGTCCGGACGAGTTCGGAGTGGGTGAAGGGGGAGGGGAGTTGGTGATGCAATGGTTAACATGAAGGTAGAAGGGAAGCAGCAGAGCTTGTCCCAACAAGTTCGGAGTGGGTGGGGACCTCGAGTTGTGTCGGATGATCAATGATTGTTTTTCAAACATTTGCAAATGACCATTAACACTAGAATTGTCGTGCGTCAAATGCACTAGAATTTTCGTGGGTTAAATGTTCGTTTTTATATCTTCAGTAGTACACGTGCATCCGTTCAATTCTTATTTCATCATGAGTATAGATAATCATTATAATCACTTTCAGTGATCAATGTCACCTGAAATATGTGCCCTACTTCGAGAAATTGCTCTCCACATACCAAAATGCCCTTTTTTGTGGCAGACATTGTCTTCGACTTTGATTCTCATTTTGGGTTTTGAGCATTCAAGATCATAATAGGGCAAGTAGGGGTTTCACAAAAGCAACGTGAACTTGTTGCTTGTAGAGATTACCTAGGATAGGCTAGGATGCTAGGGTAGGACAAGATAGTCGTAACTAATGTTTCCAGAGTGTGTATGCCTTGCCCTGGGCATCGTATAATGGCGCATCATGCATTGATTTTTTCAGGCTCTAGGCCATATACATAATCAAAGCAATGTTTATGATTAGCTCACAATGATTTAACCTATAATTTTGATCTACATAAATCATGAATTAGTTACTCTGCATTCTCCGTGGTCAGAAATCTTGACAATGACAATTACGATGTCCTTTGCTTGGGGTGTGTGGTACTAAGCATGTGAGCAGTACTATTCACACTGAACGTTGTCGCCCATTGTCATTTAAATCTATTTATAAAATCCACTCTTCTGCCAGAGCTCTTACCAGGAAAGACATGCATCCCAGTTGTATGTAACGTGTGCACGAAGAAGTGACGCACCACTTTTACCTGTCCACCACCGAGAGCTTGTTCGTTCTGTCCACACCGGACAACATCGAATTTCGGTTTGAGGCTTTGTACACGTATAATGTCATGGAATGTCATCGAGGTGGATCCCGTAATGATCTGATGCAATGGTGCTTGCTCATCACTCAAATGCTTCAGGAGAGTTTCCAATGATCCACATTCCTTTTCACGATCGTCGAGTACTTTCCCTGACCAACTCATAATGGATATGTCACTGTCGTCAATACGGATACGTCCATATAAATGTGCTGCTTCATCAAGCTCTCTCAAGCTTCCACGCATTTGACGATCATCTGTAGACTCCATTTCTAGACTGCATCTGTTTCTGTTAATATATAACACATCAGAATAATTGTTTCTCAATATTTGCCAATTTACATGTTCTTTCGGATCTGTTGTTTCCATAGAGAAAACCAGGGCAGGCTCCTGCAAGGATGTTCTTTCAACGCGTTGCTGGACAAGGTCTGGAAGACATTGCCTGGTTGCAGCGATGAGGAAATTCATTTCTAGAAAAAGGTTACTGATGACAGGGACGTGGTCCATGAAGTTCATGTCGATTGCTTCCTCCCAATCGTGGTCTCCTTTTAATGCTATGTCTCGTGTGTGCAAAAAAAAATCTATGGTCCTTCTCCTTCTTCTAGAAAAATAATTACTGATTAGAAACTGTTGGTGTATGTGACAATTTATCTTGTCTTTGGTGATGTTGAAATCGCCTCCAATTACTATTGGTAGTTTGGGATGTAGATCATTTCTCACTGTAAGAGCACATTCTTGAATCGCTTCAAATAGTTGTGTTTTATTCTTCGGGATATCTTCCATAGTCATCCTTTTCCTTTGTTCCTCCCCTTCCTCTTTGCCTCGATTTTGAGTCTCGTTCAGTTTCGAAGGACCATGCCAGTTGAAGGCGATCACACTTGCTTCCGGACCTTGAGAGTAACTTTCTTGAACTGTGAATACAATACCACTCAAATAGTCAATTCTCTTCAGGAGAAATTCATTGTCGAGTTTACATGCTATTTCCGTCTTGCGTTCTCTGTCAACACACTTAGCAAGCATTTTTTCTTTGTTCCATATAAACCCCACATTCGAACCAGGGCTCTTGTGGAAATAATACTTATTCTCAGACTTAAGCCTCATTTTAAGTGCCTTGGGAGCGCTGATTTCCTGCATGAATATGATGTCTGGTTCCTCTTCCCGTATCACACGTTGTACCACTGCATGTCTGGCCTTTACACGACTTGACATTACAGTTTCATAGATACTCGGCCTCTTAGCTTTCATCCTTTTGAAATTCATCTTTATCCGTTCACGTGTACTGACTTTTCTTAGCTTGTCCAACTTTTTTGTGTTAGCAGGTCCCATATTCAGCGTTATTATCTTCAGAGGCTTGGCCAGTGAACCAGCATCACCCAGTGATACTGCAAATATTGGTTCACATTCTTCTCCCATACTATTGATAGGATACAGCTATGATGAAAACCAAGATACAACAAGGAAATATAGTGAGTATTACAACCAGAATTATATGCACGTTGAAGATATTTCCTCCCACAGACCAAACAGCAATGTCCCGTCAGTCTTTCTGCTCCAGTCACAAGGCAAATGTAGACAGTCCTCGGTACATAGAAGACATTCCTTCATTGTCCCGCCAGCACTGACCCGTCAGTCTCTCGGCTCTAGTCAGCAGGCAATGGTACACAGTCCTCGGTGCATAGAAGACATTCCTTCATTGTCCCGACAGCACTAACCCGTCAGTCTCTCAGCTCTAGTCAGCAGACAATGGTACACAGTCCTCGGTACATAGGAGACATTCCTTCATTGTCCCGCCAGCACTGACCAGTCAGTCTCTCGGCTCTAGTCAGCAGGCAATGGTACACAGTCCTCGGTACATAGGAGACATTCCTTCATTGTCCCGCCAGCACTGACCCGTCAGTCCCTCGGCTCTAGTCAGCAGGCAATGGTACACAGTACTTGGTACATAGGAGACATTCCTTCATTGTCCCGCCAGCACTGACCCGTCAGTCCCTCGGCTCTAGTCAGCAGACAATGGTACACAGTCCTTGGTACATAAGAGACATTCCTTCATTGTCCCGCCAGCACTGAGCCGTCAGTCTCTCGGCTCTAGTCAGCAGGCAATGGTACACAGTCCTTGGTACATAGGAGACATTCCTTCATTGTCCCGCCAGCACTGACCCGTCACTCTCTTGGCTCTAGTCAGCAGGCAATGGTACACAGTCCTTGGTACATAGGAAACATTCCTTCATTGTCCCGCCAGCACTGACCCGTCAGTCCCTCGGCTCTAGTCAGCAGGCAATGGTACACAGTCCTTGGTACATAGGAGACATTCCTTCATTGTCCCGCCAGCACTGACCCGTCACCCTCTTGGCTCTAGTCAGCAGGCAATGGTACACAGTCCTTGGTACATAGGAAACATTCCTTCATTGTCCCGCCAGCACTGACCCGTCAGTCCCTCGGCTCTAGTCAGCAGGCAATGGTACACAGTACTTGGTACATAGGAGACATTCCTTCATTGTCCCGCCAGCACTGACCCGTCAGTCCCTCGGCTCTAGTCAGCAGGCAATGGTACACAGTCCTTGGTACATAGGAAACATTCCTTCATTGTCCCGCCAGCACTGACCCGTCAGTCCCTCGGCTCTAGTCAGCAGGCAATGGTACACAGTCCTCAGTACATAGCAGACATTCCTTCATTGTCCCAACAGCACTGGTAGCCTACACATTCCTCGGCACAAAGACATTGCTTCATTGTCTCTGCAGAACTGACCTGTCAGTCTCTCGGCTCTAGTCAGCAGACAATGGTATACAGTCCTCGATACATAGGAAACATTCCTTCATTGTCCCGCCAGCACTGACTCGTCAGTCTCTCGGCTCTAGTCAGCAAGCAATGGTACACAGTGCTCGGTACATAGGAGACATTCCTTCATTGTCCCGCCAGCACTGATCCGTCAGTCTCTCAGCTGTAGTCAGCAGGCAATGGTAGCTTACACAGTCCTCGGCACAAAGAAGACATTGCTTCATTGTCTCGGCAGAACTGACCCGTCAGTCTCTCGGCTCCAGTCACCACACAGCTCATCTGTGCCCGTGCGACAGTCATAACCATATATGGTTCCAAGCGGTTCCATTGATTCCAGTGTTTTGTACCGGAGTGTACTCGGCAAAACAATAGGTGTAATTAAGGCATTTTGGCAGAAGTGCCTTTATGGTTTTAGCAGATTTTTTTTGACATCAGAGCGTTGGAAACCCCCAACTCTCTACATGTCTATGTGCTGACTTTTTTATGGAGGTTTCATGCCAACCTATCGATGCTCGTTTTGGCATGTAAACATTTAGACACCTACTTCAAATCAGGATTTTCTTCGTCCTTGACATAAAATCTTTCGAATTGATGGGAAACTTCGAATATTCCACAGATATATTAGATATATGTGTCAGGTTTGAGAAAATTACGTAAAATGTTCAAATTATCTAAAAACGTCCCAAAATGGCGGAGCCGGTGGAAATTGACGTTCCCAGAATGCAAAGCAAATTTTACCACAATGACGCGTATTTTGGAAGACAATTTTCTGTTCAGCAATTCGTGCATGTATGCATACATGCATGTGGGCATCTGTGTGTGGGCATCTTTGATGTTATGAAGACGCTATGAATGCCACGTCTACATTTACCGTAATTTGACGTATTTCATCACATTACAATTAAGCTGGTGTTCCCTGCTGGGTTGCGAAGCCTTTTCAATCATTTTAAACTGGTATTTTAATTTGCCCAGTATTGTGTTAGACTATATCTGATGATATGACATGCAGATATTCCTCATAGTTTCCAATGTTTAAGGGATATTTTAATGAGGTTTCATATCATTTCAGCAGGCGTATCTGTTCCATTGATCGATTTTAAAGTAAATGTTTACTTATTAGGAATATGAATGAAGTAGGCCATGTTTTTCATCCTAATATACGGAAACGAATTGGAATCATGTTGTCGACGGAAATGATAGCTTCTTTTTTCGCGGGGGGGGGGGGGGGGTGAGGGTATCGTCGTGTAAGATACATTCAGCTGTCGTGGTGCTGATGATGTGCTCGAGCTCTAATGTCGTCTCCCGCAGTTAGCTGCATTTTCTTGTCTTTTTTCTTCCTTCTTCCGTCGTTTTGGTTTCCGGAAAGATAACTTTAGATTGCCGTAATGGATCTCTGCCAAATTTTTAACCACTAGTCAGAAATGATATAAGGAAGAACCTCATTCTTTTTGAGCCGGCTCCGAGGTCCATGAGGTCCGTGAGGATGAAATCAAGGCTGATTTTGAGACTTGGTTTCCGGACGATAACTCGAAAAGTATTCATGCAATAGTTGCAGAACTCTGCATGAGGGTTCATATACCACCGGGGAAGAATGACCTAGAGGTCAAAATAATTTTGTGCTGATTCACCCTTGAGGCTTCCTGCATATCTCAGAACCGGTGCGTCATAGAGCGAAACGGACGTTATTTTCGGACTCGTCGCCCTAGACAAACATGTCTAAGAGGTATAATTTCTTTTTGATCCGGTTCCGAGGTTTGTTAGGTCAGTGAGGATGAAATCAAGGCAGATTCTGAGACTTGGTTTCTGGACGATAACTCGAAAAATATTCAGGCAATAGTTGCAGAACTTTGCTTGGAGGTTTATATACCACCAGGGGAAACCCTATTGATTTTGGGATCAATCCGTCAAACGATCTTTGACCTCGTGGTTGAAATATTTTTTTGCTGATTCATCCTTGAGGCTTTCTGCATATCTCGCAACCGTACGTCATAGAGCGAAATGGACGTGATTTTCGGACTTGTCGCCCTAGACAAACATGTCCAAGGGGTATTATGGATTAACTTTGACCTTGACCTGAAATTTTTTGCAGAATCGGCATTTTTCGTTTTCATCGATATCTCGGAAACGGTGCATCGTAGAGCGAAACGGGCGTTATTTTTGGACTCGTCGCCCTAGACAAACATGTCTTAAGGGTAATATGAATGAAATTTGACCTTGACTTGAAATTTTTTTGCCGAGTTGGCATTTTACGTTTTCGTTGATATCTTAGAAACGGTGCCTCGTACAGAGAAATGTACGTTATTTTCGGATTCGTCGCCTAGACAAACATGTCTAAAAGGTATTATGGATTAACTTTGACCTCGACCTCAATTTTTCATTTTCGTCGATATCTTGGAAACGGTGTATCGTGCACCCCATGGTAAACATGTTATAAATATTATAAATTAGTCTTAACACTGAATGCCTCTAAGGCATCATTAGGCCTTGATGTCTAGTCATTGAATAAATTTTACACCACAGGTAGCTGTCGATATAACGACAAGCCTAACTGAGAGTCTTGAAGCGGCAAGTCCCCAAATATTGTTGTGAGCACAGTTACCAAGCGACGATTGACATTGGGATGGGGAAAAATCGATGTATACTAACTAGACGTCGGAATGACGGTTTTGGTTTCGAGACACAGTAGGGTGGGGAACACCTTGAATTGTCTGTCTACTGGCGGTCCATGCCGGAATCACACATGGCTGCGACTGTTTTTGATAAAATTTGAAGACCAACTTTGAGTAAAAACAAATTACTGTCAAAATTAGAGCTCAACTTTGGATGAAAAGAGTAACTAACAAAATTTCTTTCAAACTAGAGACTGAGTTGTCACGGATGACAGAATTTTTTCCAAATCTGTTTTTGAATTTTAGTTGACTTGTCAAATCGTGAAACTTGATATTCAAAGTATTTTTGGTTCTCGTCAATATATGATCATATAATACCATAATGGTTGACAAATTTACATTATTGCATTTTGGGTATAATTGTATGAATCCATGATAGCGCCTCAAAAAACTATTTTGCACAGTACCCAATCATCTAATATTGTTCAGGCATTCTCAAATTAAAGATTGTTAGTTTACTGCACATTATAATATGAGGTCAAGTGGATGAACACAGCAAATACAGCAGACAGCTCGCTTCTCCCCCAGTTATCAGTCACAATCATATATGGTCATACATTTGAATCAATCATGCCTCTAACCATGCGTCACATAGGTAATCACATAGGTAATTGTCCATATATCGACAAGCTTGTCAGGATGAATCGGCGAAAATTACTTGCTCCTTTGGAAACACAGCCCAAAACCTGGTTGTGTGCACTGTTGCCAGGGGACGGTTGACACTGGGATGGTGGAAGACGCGTCTCGACCAGGATGGTTTGCAGTATTGGTTTCGATACGGTAATGAAGTGGAAAGCTTTAGTGTCTCCAAACAAATGGTTTATACCCCATATGCGAAATGAGGAGGAAGGGAGGAAATCGTGCATGACCCCTTGTTTGACCATACAAATGACAGCTGTTTGTGATGAAATGTGAGCTGCTTCCACCACTTTGTTTTTTTTTAATATTTGGGATCATGAAATATCTCCAAGTATTGTGTCAGTACCTACCGTTCTGTGCAAAGTCAATGCCACAATTTCTTTCAAACTAAACACCGAGTAGTCGTGGATGTACAACCTATTGCAAGGCTGTTTGGAATTCTGGTTCATTTGACATTTTGTTAGCATAGAAATGTTATTTTCTATTATAAATTTGTTAAATATATGATAATGTAATGCTTTCAGTTGACTGCCGGAAATGCAAGTTTGAGCTCTTGGCACATTTGTGTGAATGCAAGATTTTGTTCGCAACAACTGCTTTGCGAGGTAATCAGTCCTGAAATATTGTCCTCGAATCCTCCAATTAACGATTATCGGTATACATGATTATTTGTTGCCAGTTTGTCAGTGACAACCATAATAAGAAATGACAGTAATCTATAATGCCTCTAGTTTACGTCACATAGCTACCTGCACCCAGATAGCTGTCGTTCTTTCGACATGTCTGAAGCCTTCGTGAATATTTCATGATCACTTGGAGATGCAAAACATAAAACATTGTTGTGGGCACCGTTACCAAGTGACACTGGGCTGGGGACGATCGATGTGTCTCGACTGGTCAGAAAGGTGGTTTCGTTTTCTAAAAGCCATAGTTTTGTGCGTGCAAATATTGATATACGCCAGTATCTCAAGTGGCTGCGACTGTGATACGATTAAACGTGATGAAACGTGTTTCACGGCCTTGTATCAAAATATTGTTTTTTCTCTTGCATGAGTGGGAGAGCCAAACTTTTTCGGAGAAAAAATAATAACATCGACATTTCTCTCGAACTACACAATCAGTTTTCACGGATGTGTACACGCTGCTCCAATTATGTCTGAACGTCTAGTCCGTTTTTTTTTTCTCACCTAGGGATTATATTGTCACAGAACCACCATATTAACAAATATTACCACAGCAGACGGAATTACACAGTACATAGTCAGTATAGCTGATTCCCCACATTGCTTTATCAGTCAAAATTATATGTTCACAACTTCTTTGTGGGATATATCGTGAGTCTAAAGATGTTTCACATGAAATTGTACACCCATAGACCTACGTCAATCCCAAAACATTGTTGTCTGTACGTTTGCCAAGCAATGGCTGACTCGAGGCGGGTGGCAGAACCTGTCACGACCAATTCAGGTGACATGGGGTGAGCGAAAGGGACTGTGCCACTGGTACACACTATCATGGTCGATCGCTAGTCTTGTAATCTATTTGAAATACGAGACAATCAGAGATTGCAGACTGAGACCCTCGCCCTTCCAAATTTAGTTACTAAAATTAGAGTTTATGACCCTTACATTTTAGACCTGAACGATAATCGGGGATTTTGGTCGTACTATCATTGGTCATATCAAATGATCGGAAATTGGCCATAAAAAAATACAAATTTCATGGGAGAAATATTCATTAATAAAAGTAGATTTGCTGCGATTTTTCTATCTTGAACATATTCTCGATCTGTCGACCACGACCTGATTTCTTGATACTGACAACCCAAACTTCACCAGCTCTCACAAATTCAACATTCTACAGAATATCGTCAGTGGTTTTGGGAATTACCACTACGTGAAATACTACAAATCAATGATTACAGCTTATGACCCTTACACGTGGTACCTTGGGCGATAATGGGGGATTTTGATCACATGACCATCGGTCATACAGCAAATGACTGGAATTGAGTACAGAAAAATATATAATTAATAGGGGAAATTAATCATTAATATAAGCAGAGTGAGTGTAAATTTTCGATCTTTACTCTGACCTTGACCTTGTCGCTCAATATCGAGCCGTGAAATTTCACAGTATTGTTTCTGTCATCCAAGCACATCTCCTCAACAAAAAAGGTTAAAATGATTGAAAACTAGCTTTACAAAATGGCCTTGAATCTCAGAACACGTGTGAACCGGTTCATGTTTTGGGCCAAAAATCGCAACTTGCACCAAATCTCAAAAAGATGAACAAAAAGAACTGATTCATATCAACCTTTTCTTTAAAACGCGCACATAGTTCAGCTACTTCCTTAATTATGGAACTTTTACATGCATTGTTAACATTACTATAATATTAAATATCCCAGTTTTTAAATGAATGTTGTGTCAATATAGTCCCGTGAAGGGTTTTAAGACTTGAAGAGATTCCGAGAAATACATGCCATATTTCAAGCTTTCCTTAAATTGTTGCAAAATAAACGCCCATTTCATCATGTTCATAACTTCATTCCCCGCTAGTATACTGGTGAACATCGGTTGATACGAAGCCATCTGATACGTGCGAAATATTTTTGACACACCTTTTTCCTCCAATCACTATCACAATTTAAATGGTCGGCAATACGTTCTCGTTCAAGGACGACTTCTTTCGAACAGTGCTCAGGCAATGATGATGAAGAACAATCCAGCCCCACAGAGTCAGGGAATTCCCGGGGAGCCGCTGTCTGATCGGTCAAATCTATCAAAGTACTCACAATATTATGCCGTTATCAGGCATGAATAAATTTGAAAACGTTATACGAACTAACGGAAATATTCATATCAGTGATTGTTTCCATCTGGCTGTTGAGAATAATATTTTTGAAACAAATGGTGCGGTACGATAGCAGGACCGGACAAGCGCATCCACCCATGGGCCGTTTTAATCGTATTTGAATAAGTCGTCTGGAGGTGACAATGAAACCAAGCGGATGAACACACACATATATACATCCTACAGCTCACCAGTCTCCCAGTTATCAGTCACAACCATATATTGTCACACATTTGGTAATCCGTTCGGATCAATTATGCCTCTAACCATGCATCACATAAATAGCTACCTACATCCCATATACATCCAGGTAGCCGTCGATATATCGACATGCCTGGAGCCTTGATAAATATTCCATGATCATTTGGAGATGCAAATTCAAAAACATTGTTGTGTGCACTGTTTCCAAGCGACAGTTGAGACTGGAATGGGGACGATCGATGTGTTCCAACTGGTCGGGAATGATGGTTTCGCTTTCGAGTGAGGAGGTTGGGTGGGGGGGTAATTGGTTGGCCGTACAAATGGTTATCCACGCCAGTATCTCACGTAGCTGTGACTGTTGGTGATAAAATGCGAACCAGGGGCGGGTTTAGGGGTGCCCCCCCCCCCTCCAAAAAACAAGAAGGAAGAAGAGAAGAAAAAAAAAGAAGGAAAAGGGGAAAAAGAGAGGGGAGGAAGTGTTTTCAAGATAAATTACACCGGGAAGTAGCTTTAACTTCTGGGGCCCCATGTCGCGAGCAGTGTATTCACTCCATAGCCAAGCCACCTGTTCTCAGTGAAAGCACTTCATGCCCTCCACCTGATTTGAGAGCATTGAATGGCCAAATGCACTCAATCCTTTGATGGGGTCCAAAGTAATATTGGACCAAGTAATATTTTATGTCATATTTTGTTTCAACTACAGTGATCATGCATTTATGGATGTCAAGCAATGCTTGATAGTTAGCCACAGGAGAACTCTGGGATGCTGTATTAGGCACGCGAATACCGCCAGCTTCTGGGGCCCTTGAGGGGACCCCAGGCCCCCGGCCGACAAGGGCTTCCTTCAACTTGCTTAACAACATTTCAGAACTAGGCTTTCCCTCAAAATCCTAGATATGCCTGAATCAGCCATGCATACACTCTTTAGGCATGGGGAATGGACTAAAGAAAACCTATAAAACACACCACTGCATATCCCTTCAGCTTTTGGGGTCCTCAAGCAGGTCCCAGATTCTCGGTCTTCACCCCCTCGCTTCACGACATTTCATATCTTGGCCTTCCTTCTGAACCCTGGATTCACTCAATATCAGGTATTCATAAACTCTCCAAGGCCATGGATATTGGACCAAGGAGACCCCTAGAACACATCATTGGGGATGCATAAACCGTCAGCGTCTCCCCCGGCCGACAGGGGCTTGCTTCACCTGGCTCAGTAACATTTCACAAATGGGCCTTCCCTCAAATGTCAAATCTGCTCCGATTTAGCCATGCAAAATTTCTTAGGGAGGATGGGGAATGGACCAAAGGAAACCTAAAAAAAAACACCACTGGGTATGAATATCCTTTTAGCTTCTGGGGCCCTTAAGCGAGCCTCAGACCCTCCGCCTTCGCCAACTCGCTTCGCAACATTTCATATTTTGGCCCTCCTTCAGAACCCTCGATCCACCCCAGATTAGGCATTCATAAACTCTCCAAGGCCATGAAATTGGTCCAAGGACAGCTCTAGAACACACCATTGGGAATGCATAAACCTTCAGCGTCTAGGGCCCTCGAGTGGGCACCAGACCCCCGGCCGACATCGGCTCGCTTCGCTCGCCGCTCTGTCGACCAAAAGTTTTTGCCCCCCCCCCCCTATCAAAATCCTATACCCGCCCCTGCCGAACTGCTCTCTTGATCTTGTCTCGAATTCTTCGCAATATCCTCGCCTGAGTGCCAGAGCCAAACTTTTTTGAGAAAATAATCACTATCAGAATTTCTCTCAAACAAGGAAGTGAGTTGTCAAGGATATCTACAATCTGCTCTCTAGTCCATTTGACATTTCGTGAACCAAGAATTCTTATCTCATAGAAAGTTTTTGCTGATTCTTAATACAATATTATTAGATATATGTGTTATATGTAATAATATGTGGCTACCATATTGTCAACGTTGACCATTTTGCACAATTTATATAAATACAAGATGGCGTTCCCAAGAATTGTTCTGCACAGTACTTCGTATGTGATGTTGTCGCAGGACCATCAACTAACAAATATCAAAGAGGAAAAATAGATGGCACACATATTACAACACAGAGTCCTTTATCCCAGTTTCTCAGCCAGAACTATATTATCAAACTTCATAACACCGGAGGATCAATTGTGAGTCTGAACATGTTTCATAAGTATTGTAACGGTTTTCGACCGACAAACTGTGTTCAGCTAGGTGGGCTACCTGTTCATTAAACGTTTATATGGTTAACAAATGTTATTCAGTGTTTAGAATGGTATGCGACTGATTTGCTAAGTGCATATATCTTCAGTAAAAGGTCGAGTATTTTCTGTGGCTTCGGTTGCTTTTCGGTCAAACTACGCGATAATGTATATTGTTACTTGGCGGTCGCTGATTTGTTATCAATATTTTTGTCGGTAAAAATCGCAGTTTTTTCAAGTATAAATACAGCTGACTCGGCACCTTTGTAGCCTGGGACAGCAGCGAGTCCACCCCGCGGTAACTGACCCAAATTCAGCTGAACTGACAATTATGCAACCGAAGAGCGGAAACCACGAAGGGAGTCATTTTTAATGTATCTACAACAATTTCAACCGATTATATGACTCGTCAATAAATTTCGAACTGTAGCCAAACGTTGATCTTTGAGTCAGCCCAGGAGACACCGTGTTCGGGTATACATATGGTATGAAACCAAAGTTTGACTTGAGAGAATTTCGAGAAGTAGAGTCAACCGAAGTCAAACTTAGAGTTAACTGAGAGATCTGTCGGGTGAGACAAAGCTGATAACATCTGAGATAGCCAAGAACCCAAGCTATCAACCGAACAACAAGCCGAAAATGTATCGATAGGAGAGGATGTTTGATCTTGGGTTTTCGGCATTCAAGGTCATAACATATGGCTAATACAAGATCATCAAAAATGCTAAATATATGACATGCATTACCCATAATAATTCCAACCTAAACTTGTTTGCATACCTTGCCTTGAACATCGGGAAATGCTGCACTATGCGCTGATTTTTGCAGCACCATTAGTAACAGATTACTTACATGGTTACTGTTTGGGTTTCAATTGCTTTGTGGTCGTTATATCTATTCTCAGGTTCTCTTACTCCGAGTCGGTTGCACTGACTCAATAAGAAACTTTTCGGCTAAGATTTTTTGCAAATCAATAGTCAGTTGAAATAATGAGTTTATTCATTTGTTATGACTTCCTGGTCATTCTTGGCTACAAAAGTAATGGCTTATCAGCTGAACCGCGAGCTGGGCTCAAAAGTTGCCGACACTTATGAGTCAGCTGTACTTATGAAATTCTGGAGTGGGTCACATGACCATACCGACCAATTATGGGGTGGTTCATGTGACACAAACAAATCCCAAACCAGGATTTTTACCGTTCATTGAAAACAATCGCTAGGTTACATGTCACCATATGCGTTGCTCCAAACAAACTCTCACGAAAAGACATGGAAACACATGTTAGATATGGCTTTGGAGGCGCAGAGGGAAGTTTCTTCTGCAAAATAACTAATACAAGGCACATTCTCCACTACGGAAGCGCAGAGATGTAGTTATTATTTCATTTGCATAACATTCTCATTTTATTTGCATCGCTATTGAAAAAAAAAATAGTGGGCAAATATGTAAATTCCCTAAATTCCACTAGATCTATGTGTAAGTGGTTATACTATAGTGTGTCGGTAGTATATTTTCCACCATGCTGGACACATTTGGCTTCTGTTGTGTCTTGAATCTCAACGTGTTTATTTCACCAAAGCGGAATAGTGTCTATCGTCATGATATTTATATTGATCTGTAGTTTGTTCAGAATTACTACACCGGCGGATCCATGATTTTCTGTTGCCAAGGGAGATTTCTCTCACTCGTTAACCACCAAAACAAGTTACATGTTGATGACGAGTCTTAATGTGGTTGGTTCAGATAGTTTTGAAACTGTCCCGCCTCCATGCGCACCCGCTGGATCCGCCAGTGATTAGTATCATCGCAGAAAAACAGTGAAACAATAAAAATGGACACATATAAACAACACTAGTATTTTTTTTATATTTATCATGTACACTAGATCCCCAAAGGGCCATGATAATAAACAAAATATATCAGATACATATCCAGAGACTATAAACTCCCCCTCCCCCCCCCTCAAAAAAAGAAAGAAAAACATAGTATAAAAAAATACCAAAATCACACAGTGTACAATATTAATGTACAAAGTTTACATACATATACATATTTACATATCTCTGTAGCTATATTATTTACCAATATTATTCACTCGGTGGTATTCCCACTGTAAGGACACTCCTGATTGGGCGATTTGTACCACGTGACAATCCTACATACTCAATGTTGGACGGCGAAAGTCTATATTGGACGGCAAAAATGTATATTGGACGGGCGGGTTCTTATCAGCAAATCAGAGCGTGTGTTACATGTGGGTTTTCCCCACTCTGGGTTTCTCCTACATTCATTGGTAAATAATATAGCAAATGTTGGATGTTGAGAGTCGTCCAATATACAGTTTACGGGATTCAGAAAAGTCATATTGACCTCGGCTGCGCCTCGGCCAATATGACATTTCTTCATCCCGTAAACTGTATGTTGGACTCCTCAACATCCAATATTTGTATAATGAATGTAGGAGAAACCCAGAGTGGGGAAAACCCACATGTAACACACGCTCTGATTTGCTGATAAGCACCCGCCCGTCCAATATACATTTTTGCCGTCCAATATAGACTTTCGCCGTCCAACATTGTAGGATTTTCACGTGGTACAAATCGTCCAATCAGGTGTGTCCTTACAGTGGGAATACCACCGAGTGAATAATATAGGCTGATATTCACATTTACACTGGTGAATATATGACGTGCATATCAAATGTTGCCATAATACTTGCCATTATCAGGGCATTTTGTAATGAGTGGCACATCAGGATAAGTAGCATCAGACAAATTATGTTCATGTTGTGGGCATTATGAATTATCAGTTATATTTTTTTCAGATCACATTAAATCCATCTACATAATGAATCAAAACAAGGGAAACTCAGTTCCTTTGAATTCATCAAATACAGATAATATCCATATCATTATAGTTCTTTTTACACAGTTGTCAAGTGTACAATCACCATAATATGGTCAAATACAACGCTTATGATTTGTTCACATTGATTTGACCATTGTTTTTTTTTCAAAATCTCGAATCTTGACAAAGAATTCCATGACTAACTCAAGCTGTGCTGCGGTGATTTCTGTACCCTTTTTGAGAGGTGTTTGATGATATGTGTAAGCAGTATTATATGAGCAGGAATCAGCTAATGGGTAGAGTACGTAACATGGACATGTCCTATTTTTTTTTTCATATTACAACAATTTTAGGAAGTGCATTTTGTGTAAATATGGTCATAGTTATCAAATAATGTATTTGTTGAGACTTCATGAGCAATAACACTATTTTATCTTAATATTTTATCTTTAATGTTTTGCATAGGACGAACTTGGACATGTCTGCGTTCCAAATGGAATAACACAGACATGTCTGCATTACAAACGGACGAACATGGACTTACATGCATTGCAAACGGACGAACATGGACATGTCTACATTAAAAATCTTTCTCGACAGAATAATTATGAATGTTGATTACCCGGATAACTATAAAATTTTATTATTACTATCAACAGATGATACCAGCAGTGAATAATGATTTAATGGTGAAAGAATTTCAGTGCAAACAAGGACATGTCCATGTTACTGTAGTGGAGAATGGTTCAGTGGTGGAAGAATTTAAGTGCAAACAATGACATGTCCACGTTATGGTACCAAACACAGTGATTATCAGTGAATAAATTTCAGTGGTATTGTGGAAGGCTAACGAAAAAATGTTTTTGGTTGCGTCCCAGTGATGCTCCAAAATTGGTGCTATGGTTCTGAGTTTTTTTATAACTGCTAATCTGGATATCGGGGTCCAGCGCATATTGATGGGCATATATATGTTTGTGGCGTATACCGGTATATTGTAAACCCACAAAGGAATATATAAATATCGAAGTATAATAATTTTTATATTATTTTTTTTTAGTCCACTCAGTTTGTGCACTCATGTCCAGAGCTACAAGGTCAAAAACTGTGAGACAGAAATAACCAGAGTATATCGATTCAGAAAATAGGGGGAAAAATGAAAAGAAAAATTTAGATAAAAAAAAGTGTTCGTTGAAAATTTGAGAAAAGAGGTTATTAAAAAAAAACATCTGACGCGGGGGAGTTCTAAAGGCTCGGTCTAGATTCGGCGATCAGAGTGCTAGATAAACCGATCTGGCACTCGAAACAATACCATATAATCTCTTTCATCCTTGGATGTACAAATGTAATTTTTCCACTGGTATTAAACGAAATCTCATATATATCTCATTATGTTTATCATTTGTGGAATTTATACAAAATTATGTGTGAGATATGCGGCATATTACTATGCAGCTTATGCTGTTCCCTGTATTCAGTTGATTGAAATTGACTCACTAATGGGTGATTGCAATATCTGTATGCAAAATAAATATCACCATGCTCCGGTACCTCTGGCTTTGGGTTACCATGACAACCGTTGTCATGCAGTATGGAAGGATACAATATCTATCACATGGGGATTCGACTCATAACCCTTGCAGATTTCTTCTGTGAAAATTTCACTTGAAAAAGTGATTAAATGGCAGACGCAGTCCATGAACTTCTGGAACGCCCCTCGTACATTTAAAATGTTCGCGTTTTGTCATGTTTGCTCACTTTCTGATTCGTCGGAACGTATGTCACAAGGTTCGTCACATGATCAGATTTTTATCCGAAGTGTTATTCTGAACAGGTGCGTGTTCGATAATTCTCAGGACGGGTGCGAACGAACGAAGCGAGCACAGTTCGAGCGGTCTGGGGTTATTCACCGGTATAAAAAGAATTTTATCACGAGGGCGGCTGAGCGCCAAAAACGAACCATGTTTATTCATATTATTGATGCAGATATAAATGAGATAGCAGTCAATTGAGTATGTTCATTTATAATATAGTTTTTTGTATCACCTAACTTAAAATTGCAACACTTCTTCAATTATGTTATCTAGGAACAAGACCAAAGCTGAAAATTCAGCCAAATTCCAGAAATGGCATTTTGAGCCGAAATTTAACATTGAGGTAGATTACTAACTTTTTCAGTTTTGAAGCTAGGATTCTGAAATCACCAGAAAGTTGTGGGGTGATGCAGAAGTGACATATATAAAATTTCAGGCTGATCCGATTACTCCAAGCAAAACCACAAGCAAAAAGGGGGGGGGGGTCTGATTTTTAATATAACTTAACTTTAGTACAAAATTAGGGGTTTCAGACATTATTTTTGAGAAGATGCCAAAAAAAAAAGCAAACAGTTCTTGGTCCACGAATATCATAAACATTGCGATCATATTGATGGTGATATTGATGGTGAGGCTTGCTCATGTTGCTTGGCATGGTGACTTTTGTTGATTTATATTTTTTTAAATAATATATTGCGTAATGTTGTCATATTGAGCCATTCACGTTGACAGCCACCACATGTTAATAAATAAAATAATCTGACCCTAGGGTTCCAAACAACTGTGGCCGACAATGGGGTGGCCTAGGTTTTTACCTCAGAGAGTACCTAGGAGATCTCACCCAAGAAAAAAGGCAGGACAAATCACGAACTTACCTCTTTGTCCATCGAATGGAGCACGCCATGGGCCTACATTGAATGACCTCAACCCTTCCTGTGGGTCAAATTATTGGTCAGGCCATGGCCTGACAGCTTTATACGGTCCTGGTATTCAGTAACACGTAGGTTACATTCATATAATAAATAAATCATCGCATGGTTCAGTTATGTGATATGGATTCTATGATTTTCTATCTACAAGTCCTAGATCTAGATCTACTTCAGCACCTCCAACGTGCAGTGTAAATATATTGTAGCAAGTATATCATATATATGCATAACACGTAGCAGCATACCATACATGCCATCGGCATCACAGATGGACGAACGTAGAATTTCCGTGTATGTCTTGTTAATATTTGGTTACGGGTTGGTTTCGGTCTTTGTTCGTCCACAATGCAGAGACCATAACGGAGAATGTCCATGTTCGGCACACATTTCAACTAAACCGTAAACAAGGAATGTCCTTGTTCGTCCATGAATAACCTCGTTTAGGCTCCTGTCACCATGCTCTGCTCGTGAACGCTCATGTAACACGGCACAATCATTGTGATTTGAAAGCCTATCGGAGAGGGTATCCTTTCAATACTTACTATGCATATTCTATGAAGTTATACGCACCAAATACCCCAAAACCCAGCTAATTTCCATTGAACGGCGGACGTAACCAAATAAACTTCCATGGAGCCTGTGGCGATTTTGCCCTAAGCACGCGGCAGGTGATTGTAAACATAAATGCCATTTATGTGGCCTTTTCGTACTTGGCCTTGTTTTGACATGCTCCGTTCGAGCGTGCGTTGCCACGGCGACGTATTGTAATTTACGCTCCAGTAAACTATAACAATGGATCGATTAGACCTCGCGTGCGTCCTACAGCTTGTGGTGTATTATATATACACTGGAAGCGACTCGATCGAGGAGATTGTCCGAGAGAGAGTGAACAGGACGCACGCAAGGCTCGCCATGAGCTTTGCGTTCCCTGGTCAGGAGTAGTGGGCTCGTAGAGCCCTGGGGACGATTTCCATGGGGAGGCCCGGGCTGGGAGAGACAAGTTGCTGACTCGGGGGCATAAGCCCTGTGGATCGCCAGTTCTCTCCCTTCCCGGGACGTGTGACAGAGGCTCTGGCCAGCATGTCGGACTGTACGGGGTTCCGTCCCCGAGGCAGACCGCGGCTCGCCAGGCCCCGCCAGTTAACACCGTAGGGATGAACTAGTTTCTGAACGGTGTCCGTAGGCCTGGGAGTGTCGGGTGGGCTGTTACCTGGTTACCGTTAATGCTGAAGTAGTTACCGTGTCCGCAGCGACCTCCGGTGAGCGGCCCCGCCGCAAGGATCCGGAATAGCGGATGCGCGTCCGCAAGGACTCGGATGAGAGAGGACTATCCTCGAGGATCCCGAAGAGCGGACGGTAGTCAATAACTTTACATTGGTGCCATGACCAGGATCAGTCCGACAGTGTTCCATCGCAGCCTACCGTCACAGTGTTGTAGCCTCCTTCGTCCCTGGGGATCGCTCGCTCCTCACGGACAACTCAAACAAAATGAGTGAGAAAGACAATGGGAGGGAAAAGGGAGGAAACGTTGCGGACCGGACCCGGTCCCGCGACGGCCGGGAGCCGCTCCAGGGTGGCTCCGGCGATGGTGCGGAGCGTGCGGAGCCCTCCGCAGACAGTACCCAGTCTGCGGAGTCGACTCCGGCGTCCGCGGCTCCGTCTCCGGACGTGGAGCCGAGCCCTGCGGGGCTGCAACATGTGTTGCCATCGAGGCCTAGTCTTGATGTGTTAGGTGCGGTTGACGGAGCTGGCAACGGCTCTTCACCGCGCCTGCCCTTGTCCGGACGACGTTCGTGGCAGGCGGCGCTCTTCCAGGGGATGTCTCCAGACGTCCGGAGATCCAGACATTCGGAGATCCGGACATCCGGAGGTCCGGACATCCGGAATAGAGTGCCAACTGCTGCGATCAACTCCAGATCTGCGGACCAACTCCTCCGGTTACCTAACCCGGCTGGGTGGACCCCCTCGAGGGTCTCCGGCCCGGATACCGGACGGTCCGCACTGGGCGAGATGGACCAGCTCACCAACACACTGAGTGCGCTGGCTCCTCTAGGGCGCTACGGCCGCGCCCGGTCGCCCCAACAGGGACGATCAGATCGGCGGATCCGCTCACCCTCTCCGCGGCCACGGAGCCCTTCGGGGCCCATGTCGGAGAGGGAGCAGCGGCTGATAAACATGGCGCTTGACCAGTACAAGTGCAATCAGCCAGTTCCGAGCGTGGATCCGACGATCCCTTACAGTCCGGGGATGACTGGGCCTATGGCTCCTCCCCAAGTCCTGCCAAGTCCGCAGGCGCCAGTGGTCTCAGCAATGGGATCCGCGCCTGCTCCGCGGCTTGGAGGCACCACGCTGGCTACCGCTCCGACCGTTCCTGCGGCCGGAGTTAATGCCGCGTGGTCAACTTACCCTGGTGCGCCAAGTGTGTTGGGCGGGCAGTGGCAACCGGCGGCTCCGGCCCCGAGCTATGCTAGCTTTGCCGCCCCATCTGGAGCCTACCCCGTAGGTTCGATGAGAGCCCTGCCCGCACCTAGCCAGGGTGGACTACAAGCGGGAATGTACCCGGCGGCGAGCGTGAGCTTTCCTGCTCCTATGTCCGCGGCGACGATGTCTGCTCCGGCAGACTCCGCCGCAGGTGCGGGTAGCTCGCGGAACTTGCCGCTGTACACAGACGACCCCGGAGCCGGGACCGCACGTCGGGCGCGTAACAAACGTGATGACGGGCCCGGCCACTCTTCGTGGCGGAAACGGTTCAACGGGGATAACGCCGACTTGGAGGACTACTTACTCCAGGTGTGGCGTACCGCCGTGTACGAAGGATGGTCCCAGCATGAAGCTGGACACGTCCTCGCGGGGAGCTTGGAAGGAAAAGCTCTCCGCGTGATGCCGTGTCTGCCGGTGGGAACAGTGACGTTCGGCGAGGTTGCTCGTCAACTTCGCCTGCTGTTCACGCCGACGACCAATCGGCGGCAGTCTGAACGAGAGTTCAAGGCGCGTACCCGCCTACCGACTGAGTCCGTGACAGAGTATGCGTTTAACCTGCGCATACTCGGCCGGAGAGCTTATCCGGACCTGGACTCCAGACGGTTCGAAACGATGCTGATCGATCAGTTCATCGATGGCCAGCCTTACCACTTAGCATACGGGCTGGCCACCCATGAAAAGCGATCGATGGAGGAGGCAATAGACTCCGCGCTTGCGCTCGAGGTAGCTGTCCGCCCTAGACAGTTGCCTCCGGCTCCGGCCTCGGCTGTTCCCGCACAGGCGCCGACCCCTCCTCCGGCCAAAGCATCACAGGTAACCCCGTGGCAGGACCCAGTCGTCCGGGGACCCACCAGGGAACCTACCCCGCAGTGGGTTAGTGCGTCGGCACCCTTCACAGGGACGCCCGCACATGCGGCACCAGTCGCCGCGCCGTACTCGTCCTCGGACGAGTGCGACATGGAGGAATACGATTTCGGCGCCGCGCAGATGATTGCGCACTGCGTCGGGATCGAAGCTCCGGGACCCGCAGAGTGTTGCGCGTTCACCTCCGGACCAGCCCAGAACCGTCCCTGTTACTTCTGCGGAAAGCAGGGGCACTTTTGGCTGAAGTGTCCGGAGTTGTTGGAACGCCTGCGGTCGCGCGGATACCAGGGAGCCCTCCCTGGCCCGCAACGGAGGAATTCCTTCCGGTCTGGTCCTCCGGGACAGCAAGGTCGGAACCCGCGGCAGGGAAACTAGATCCGGACGTGGTGGCAACCAACACTACGTCCGGGGATAGTTGTTCCGTGGCAAAAGATGCCGCCCCACCCACTGATGAGCAGGACGAACCCCAAGTTGATATGACTTCTCCGGAAGTAGTCCTTGGAGATCAGTCTAGCTCCTCCGCGGCTGAGGCGGATAGTGAGGACTCCGTAGATGAGCCCAGCGCGTGCGAACGGTATCGCCTTACCTGCGCACTGGTGAGGGACCCCCGCTGGTACCTGCCCCTGTCCTTCGGACGGGAGCCGGTCCGGTTCCTCGTGGCCTCTGGCTCGGAGGTGACCTTCGTTGCCGCAGGAACGTTTAAGAAAGAGCCCGCGCTCCGCAACCTAGAGTTGCGGGATCCCGGACCTTACAAGCTCTATGGAGCGGGTAATGACCGCATCCGCATCCATGGCATCATCGATCTGCCTATTACCCTTGGGGACAAGGTGTACCTAACAAAGGCAATCGTTGCGGATGTCGGAGCGGCCGGGATTATTGGGATGAATTTTCTCCGGACCCACCGGGTGACCGCCAATTTCAATGCTGGCGAATTCCGGATGGGAGAGGACACACATTTCCTCTTCCGCACGGGTCCGGCGCATTCATTTCAATTGCGGGCGGCGCGCACTACGGTCGTGCCGCCGATGAGCGAGATGATCATTGAGGCGAGGCCGCGTCGTCCCCGCATGCCCCTCGATGGTCGTCCGTGCATAGTGCAACCGGTGAGCAGTTTCGCCAAGGGAACTGGACTCGTGTTGGGTGGGGCTCTGGTCAAGTCCGACGCCCGCTCGATGCCCATCCTTGTGGTGAATCCTACGGATGCTCCCGTTGTACTGCGGCGCGGCTGCGTGGCAGCTACTGCTACGCCCGCGTCGTCGAGTCGTGTCCTCCCCGACGATCCTGTCTGCCGCGCTGCGTGCGCGGCGGCGGCCGCCGGAGATGACCCGTTCACCCTGCCGGACCATTTGGAATCTCGGGTTCCGAAGGACCGGTTGGATGAAGAGCAGCGCCAAGCGCTCCGCAGACTGCTGCGGCAGTATGCGGATGTGTTCATGGGTCCTGATGGTGCGGTTGGCAAGACTGACGTCGCCAAACACCGCATCGACCTCGTGGACGAGCGTCCTCTCAAGCAGCGTCTTCGTCGGGCAGCGATATTGCACCAAGAGGTCATAGACCAGGAGGTGCAAAAGATGCTCGACTTGGACATCATCGAACCCAGTGACAGCCCTTGGGCCAGTCCTGTGGTTATGGTGAAGAAGAAGGACGGCTCGTGGAGGTTCTGCGTGGACTATCGGAAACTCAACGATGCCACGCGGAAGGACTCATACCCTCTCCCGCACATTGAAGATACCTTCGATGCCCTGGCCGGGTCGCACTATTTCTGTGCTTTGGATCTGGCCTCCGGGTATTGGCAGGTGGAGATGGAGGAGAGGGATCGGGCAAAGACTGCCTTCGTTACCAAGAACGGGCTCTACCAATTCAAGGTAATGCCGTTCGGGCTCTGTAACGCACCAGCGACGTTCGAGCGCCTCATGGAGATGGTACTCAAAGGGTTCCTCTGGAAGCGATGTATGGTCTACATCGACGATGTCGTCGTGTATGGCCGGTCGTTCGAGGAAACCCTCACCAACCTCCAGATGGTGCTCCATCGCATCCGCGGAGCAGGGCTTAAATTGAAGCCAAGTAAGTGCGAACTATTCGCGCAGGAAATCCTGTACTTGGGCTTCATGGTAACGGGCACCGGAGTGAGACCAGACCCCGCAAAGGTGGCGGCCGTACAGAAATGGCCTCCGCCATGTAACGTGGCGGACGTGAGGTCCTTCTTGGGCTTCGCGAGCTACCACCGCAGGTTTATTCGCGGCTTTGCGGAGATCGCGCGTCCCCTTACTATCCTCACGGAAAAGGGCGCCGATTTTGTTTGGTCCGCCGAGCAGGCTGACGCCTTCTCGGGACTCTGGCAGGCCTTGGTAGTGGCCCCGGTGCTGCGGCACCCTCGTCCGGACTGCGAGTTCATCCTGGACACTGACGCGAGTAACTTTGCACTCGGCGGTGTCCTCTCGCAGATCGTGGACGGGCAAGAGCGGGTAGTAGCTTATGCGAGTGTGGCCTTGAGCCGCTCTCAAATGAACTACTGTACCACTCATCGCGAGTTGCTCGCGGTGGTTACGATGACCAAGCGCTTCCGGCACTATTTGTTGGGACGCCATTTCCGCTTGCGGACTGATCATAGTTCGCTGAGATGGCTCCTCAACTATAGTGAGGCCGATGGCTTGGTGGCGCGGTGGCTCGTCAAACTCCAGGAGTATGACATGCAGATAGAGCATCGCGCTGGTAAGTTGCACGGCAACGCGGACGGCCTGTCCCGTTGTCATAAGTGCAAGAATCCGGGTTGTGCAGGGATGGCGCCATTCCAGCAAGCCGCGGATTCGTCCTCAGACTCGGAATTGGACGTTCCGGGGAGACCGCAGGCTGCCGCCCCCTCTAACAACACGGCGGCCGGAGCGTCTAGGGCTCATCTCCGCGCGCGGACCCGCCGATATCGGCGAGGGCGTCCCGCATATGAAGCGGAGGTGCGGCTCAGCTCCAGCGAGTCTTCCTCGAGTCCGGCGGTGTACTCCTCGTGGGTACCCTCGTCCTCTGGAGAGTCTGAGTATGAGCGGTCCTTGCCCCCTGTGGTGATGGCCGCTGCGGCGCAGCCAGACGCGACGGATGAGGAGCCTAATTACTTGGGTGGCTACTCTCCGGCGCAGATAGCTGCGACGCAAAGAGCTGACAGAGCTCTGGCACCGGTAATCCAAGCCCTTGAGGCCGGCCAGAAACCCTCTAAGGATGAGCGGAAAACCTACAGGGAGGAGACCCAGTCTCTCATCTCCCAGTGGGAAAGGCTCTCCTTGAGAGATGGCCTCTTGTACCGGCGCTATGAGCCACCGACTCCACTGCCTCCTATATGGCAGTTGGTGCTTCCGGCGGAGCTGCGGAAAGAAGTACTCCACCAGTTGCATGACCTCCGGGTGACCGGTCACTTGGGAATCCGGAGGACCGTCCATAGGCTACAACAGCGCTTTCATTGGCCTGGTAGCAGTTTGGACGTGCAACGGTGGTGCGCAGCCTGCCCACGGTGTCAAGCTCGGAAAGGAGTTCCGGCTCCTGGCCGCCACCCCTTAACCACGGTTAAGGCTGGCGCGCCGTTTGATCGGATAGCTTTGGATATACTGGATACCCATCGGGTCACCCCGCGTGGTTTCCGGTACATCCTGGTGATTTCCGACTATTTCACCAAATATACCGACGCGTACCCGCTGCGCCGCCAGACTGCGGACGAGGTAGCTCGGTTGCTGGTAAATAGATGGGTGGTGTACCATGGCGTACCTAAGCAGGTACACTCGGATCAGGGCACGCAATTTGAAAGCAACCTGTTCCGGGGCCTAGCACAGATGCTGGGCAGTACCAAGGTCCGGACCACCCCTTACAGGCCCCAGTCTGATGGCCAGGTCGAACGCTTTAATCGATCGGTCCTCAATATGCTGGCGGCCTTTGTGAACGATCGTGCGAATGATTGGGATGACCACCTCCCGTATTTCTTAATGGCGTACAGGTCGTCGGTCCACTCTTCGACCGGAGTTACTCCGCACGCGATGTTGTACGGCCGGGAGCTAAATTTGCCCGTGGATATTATGTATCCAACTGCGGCAGAGACCGGCGCGGTACCCCAGTGCGGTCCGGAATACGTGGAGTGGATTCGCCGCGCCCTGGCGAACGCCCATGATTTCGCGCGCGCGCGCCTGGACAAGTCTGCCATCCGGCAGAAGCGAGGCTATGACGCCCATGCTAAGGGTAGGCCAGCTTTTGCGGAAGGCGACAAGGTGCGCTACTATTATCCGCCGCTTAAGCAAGGCAATAAATTTGCTAAGCCGTGGATAGGCCCGTTTACGGTACTGAAACAGGTGACAGATGTGGACTACCGGATTCGGAGGGATTCCGATCCGGACAGGGTTCTGGTTGTCCATATCGATAATCTGAAGAAGTACGAGGGCCCGCTTGTCATGGATCCGCTCGTTCAAGATGCGGAACCGGATGATGCTCCCGTGTGGGATCCGTCTGGTCAGCATCCGCGGACTCCGGACGAGCGTGTGCGCCGTATGGTGGGCCTCCCGGACCTCTCTGACCCGTCGGATGATGGACTGGGTGGCTATCAGCCAGATGACGGCGATCCGCAGGTACCCCCACTCCCTCCAGTACCTGCGGATGACGGGCGGCCACGCCGGAAACCACGTGCGCCAGCCCGGTATGGGTGGGAATAACCTTCCGCCCATGCGGATGCGTCTGCGGTACCCGTCTATCATACTACGGACGGGTTTTAGGTCGTTCCGTGAGAGTCCGCACGACTTACCTCCGCGGGTGGCTACTTTGTGGCTATCTTCGGAGTTGAGGTCCGCGGAGACTTTCATGTTGTAACGCCGCCGCTCCGCATCCGCCCTCCTGTAGTTTCCAGCGCCAGGGACGTGCAGATGGCCTGTCCGCACATTGTGGACGGCTGTCCGGCGTAATCCGCACAACGGTTGCGCTGGCCGGACGAATTTACTGATCCGGCCGGACGCCCCTGGTCCCGGGACAACCTCTTATATGGCCAGACTGAGGTTGGGATTTACGTCTGCTGCGGGAGAAGCGCCTTCCCACGGATTTGGGGAGCTGGCTCTGGACGCGGGGATAGTGTCCGCACGTTAGGACTGACGTCTGCGGTTCGTCCGCGTGACTCGTCCGGCGTCCGCGGCGCTTTAAGATGACGCACTTCGGTGTAGTTATCCCCCGTGAGCCATTACTATAATTACGGTTATAGTAATTAAGGTTTCTTACGGCAGGAAACCGACTATCCATTATGATAATGGAGCTGTTGTTAAGTCCGCGTGTGCGGACCAGCCGCGGCAGCGGGTGACGCTCGTTCTCGTCCAGATCGTACCTTACAATATGCGGTCCGGCCGGAATGACCGGAACCCCGGCCTCCTTCTAAGAAGGGGGTCGTATATTACATGCGCAACACTTGTGGTGGCTTTTAATTCCAATTTCATATTCATTGGATAAGGGCAATACGCCGTACAATGGTAGGCGTCCGGTCTGGACTCCGTCCGCGGGCAGCTCCGGACGTCCGCCGGCTATTGCTTTCACCATCTTTGGGCGCCTCTAGATTGGGCGCCGGTATGAAGGGTTCGCCCCCTAAGCA
The DNA here is from genome assembly GCA_949152475.1 of Terebella lapidaria. Taxonomy (NCBI): domain Eukaryota; kingdom Metazoa; phylum Annelida; class Polychaeta; order Terebellida; family Terebellidae; genus Terebella; species Terebella lapidaria. The sequence continues at coordinate 19,916,637 of OX424564.1, read as the reverse complement.
TTGAGGTTATGGACCATGCCGGCTCCGCGTCTAATCTATTGGCTCCGCGCTCCGGTAGTCGTTCGTTTGGGCTCTAGGTTGGACCGGGCTTGCTCCGCGGCCGGGCTGTACGTTGGGGTTGCTAGTGGGCGCGTCATGAACGCCCACAGGGCGCCCAATTGTCTGTCCGCCTGTCATGGGCTTGTCCGATCGCCTTGTAAGCGTACCAGCGGCTATGGGGAGTGATTTTGTTTATTTTCCATCTCAGTTATTATTTATGGGAGGATTATAAGCCACAAGTGTGCGGCATGTCTCTGGAGAATTCTGTTCTTGCTCATTTACTGATACAAAGTGAGACAAGTATGTGAAATTTCCTTTCCGGTGCAAAAGAGAGTAAGAAATCGGGAGATTTCTGCTTTCGCTAGAGGGGTGTAAGGGATTGCGCTAATTTTGACAGTGACGGATTGCTGTGATATTTGAAAAGACTGGAGAACGGCAATTTATTGTTGTTTTCGTCTGACATATTCGTACAAGCCACAAGTTAGTGGTTACTGTCAATTTTATGCCCAATTTCTACCTTGCTGGGGTGGTTAATTTTACGTCATTTACCGCCGGTGCGGACGCAAAAGCGAATGACTAATCTTAACTACTGTAGGATATTTGCAAGGTCCCCCGGGATAGAAATTTATTTTCTACCCGTATACATGGTTTGATTTGGAGTCACCGGAGAGAATTGATTGCACCCGCATGAGCTAATAGTGCATGTATTTTGGTTCGGGCGTGTGTCAGTATGACCGGGGACAGAGTTTTGCAGCGACACCGCGTGCATCGCTGCACGTGTAGTATAGCTGTCATTTGTTACATGTATATATATGTAAAAATGTCGTTCTCGGATTTTTATTAATCTCCAGGTGTGTAGCACATGTGTTTTGTGCCACTCGCATTTCGTCCGCTGATGCGGCGCTGGATCCGGCGGGATCCGCGTGTCCGGTGTTCGAGATGCGGGTGATTATGCCAGTTGTAAATTCCCCAGGCGGGCCGTGCTGGAGATGTGCGGGCGGGCGGCTGCATGTTAGTGCAGACGTCCGTCCATCTGCGTGTCTTTACACAGGCCTGTGCGGGTTGCAGTATACAGGTACTGGCAGTCGATGCGGCTTGCCGCGTTGGCTTTGATAGCTGTCTGCGACAGCTGTCCGCAGGTGTATGTGTGTCTGTTAGATGTACATATGTCATGCGGGCGTGCCGGAGTCGCTCCCGCGGCTCCGCCCTGCCTCAGACCCGTTCTGCGGATCTGAGGAGCCGGCCGGCAGGGCGGTCGGCAACATTTTAGAGGTACTATTACTTTTGATCACTCGGTGTGTCGTTTTACAAAATTTCTAAATTTAAAGTTTAACCTTAAAGATATTCCAAAGACTCGACACACCGTCCTTTTATAACGGATGACCTTCCAAGGTCATCACACGGTTTTGGACCACCTCGGTCAAAATTTTAGCTTGTTTATGAGGGTTTATTCAAAATTGCAAAGCGCGTTATAGTTTACTCCGTAAGTCCGGGGGTAGTTCCCCATTCTTCCAAAAGGGACTCTTAAAGTCCTAGTGTCTTGCGCCGTGACTTCCGGGCGTTGCCATCTTGCCTTCTTCCGGACCCCGCCATGCGAAGCCTTCGTCGGGTTTTGGCTGTTTTGGGCGCGGGCGGAACATGTTGGGGACCAACATTGTAAGAAGGGGGTAATGTGGCGATTTTGCCCTAAGCACGCGGCAGGTGATTGTAAACATAAATGCCATTTATGTGGCCTTTTCGTACTTGGCCTTGTTTTGACATGCTCCGTTCGAGCGTGCGTTGCCACGGCGACGTATTGTAATTTACGCTCCAGTAAACTATAACAATGGATCGATTAGACCTCGCGTGCGTCCTACAGCTTGTGGTGTATTATATATACACTGGAAGCGACTCGATCGAGGAGATTGTCCGAGAGAGAGTGAACAGGACGCACGCAAGGCTCGCCATGAGCTTTGCGTTCCCTGGTCAGGAGTAGTGGGCTCGTAGAGCCCTGGGGACGATTTCCATGGGGAGGCCCGGGCTGGGAGAGACAAGTTGCTGACTCGGGGGCGTAAGCCCTGTGGATCGCCAGTTCTCTCCCTTCCCGGGACGTGTGACAGAGGCTCTGGCCAGCATGTCGGACTGTACGGGGTTCCGTCCCCGAGGCAGACCGCGGCTCGCCAGGCCCCGCCAGTTAACACCGTAGGGATGAACTAGTTTCTGAACGGTGTCCGTAGGCCTGGGAGTGTCGGGTGGGCTGTTACCTGGTTACCGTTAATGCTGAAGTAGTTACCGTGTCCGCAGCGACCTCCGGTGAGCGGCCCCGCCGCAAGGATCCGGAATAGCGGATGCGCGTCCGCAAGGACTCGGATGAGAGAGGACTATCCTCGAGGATCCCGAAGAGCGGACGGTAGTCAATAACTTTACAGAGCCTTACCGAAGATCGCCGACGGTGCGCGCCATTGTGTCCCATTTGGAGCTCGAAAATTTGTAACGTTGCCATGGTAGCTCGAGAACGTAAAACTTAGACTTGCATCCATTCACAAACATTATCCGATTTATAAAGACACTCTGAAAATTTAATACTGGACGTAACTCGATTATTGTGAGTCACACATGCATTTCGTACGTTCTCTTACAAACTGGTATTCACATACATACAATAAGGGAAACATACATGTTGCGTCTTTTTGTGTGGCATTTCATATATTATTGCACTTTCTACTATTTGAGCTATATGGTACTCCTTACAGCCACGTTTTTGGACGTAACTCCAAATCGAGGACATTTTCACACCTGATTTGATATTTTTAAAGAATATATTTAGTATTGAAATATGTGTATAATAACCAATAGAAAACATTTGTTCAAATACTCGTAGCATTCTGAATCAGCACCCACAAACCAGTTATTACTCACGCACATAGTTTTTTAGAAAGCTTATGGGGAAGGACGTAACAGCCGAAAAAGGACATCAAAATATGAGCGATTTTCGAGGACATGTCTCAAGTTTTAGATCTATAAAATATTTATTTCAAACAGTGTAGCCATAGATTCTGGTTTTTTCATCAATACATTTTCCATTCTAGGTTTCAAACTTTAAAATTACCAGTTTGGAGTAGAACTTTTTAAAAAAACGAAATATTTCGTCATGGACGTAACATACTACCCATTAGCTGATTCCTGCTCATATGCATTGAACATTGTTGCTCATTGTCATTTACATCTACTTATGAAGTCCAATCCTCTGCTTATAGACGTTGTACCAGGAAGGACATGCATCCCATTTGTATGTAACGTGTGCACGAAGAAGTGACGAACCACTTTTGTCTGTCCACCATCGAAAGACTGTTCATTCTGTCCACACCGGACAACATCCAATCTTGGTGTGAGGCTTGGTGTAATGTCATCGAATTTTAAAGAAGTAGATCCTGCAATGAGCCAATGCAATGATGTTTGTTCATCACCCCACTTGCTCGAAACCTGCAGGAGAGTTTCGAAAGATTAACGTTCCTTTTCATTATCACCGAGTACATTTCCCGACCATCTAATCACAGATACGTCCCTCTAATCTATACGGATACGTCTATACAGGTGTGCTGTAATTCCAAGATCTGTCAGGTTGGCGCGCATAGCGTCATCATCTGCAGAGTTTATCTTTAGTCTACATCTGCTTTTGTTGATATATAGTACACCAGGATAATTGTTTCCCAACATTTCCCAATTATTTATGATATGTTCTTCCGGATCTGTTGTCTCCATAGAGAAAACCAGAGCAGGCTCCTCCATTGAAGCTCTTTCAACGCGTTCCTGGACAAGGTCTGGACGATCCTGAATGATGAGAGCAATGAGGAAATTCCTTTCCAGAAGAAGGTTACTGATGACAGGGACGTGATCCAGTAATTTTCTGTCAATTTCTCCGGCCCACTCATGGTCTCCTCTTAATGATATGTCGAGCGTGTGCAGGAAGAAATCTATGGCTCTTCTGCTTCTTTTTGCATGATAACTACTGATTCGGAATTTTAGGTTTATGTGATGATTAATCCCTACTTGAGTGATGTTAAAATCGCCTCCAATTACTATTGGCAGATTGGGGTGTAGATCATTTCTCACTGTGAGAGCAAATTCTTGGATCGCTTTAAACAGTTGTATTTTATTCTCCCCGACCTCTGCACTGGTCATACTTTTTTGTCGTTGTTCTTTCCCTTCCTCCGTTCCTCTACTCTCGTTCAGTTTCGAAGGACCATGCCAGTTGAAGGCTATAGCACTCGCTTCCGGACATTGAGAGTAACTTGCCTTGACTTTGCACACAGCAACAACCCAATTGTCTTTTCTTTCCGAGAGAAACTTATTGGTGAGTTTACATGTCCACGTGGTTAATTAGCTCAACATCCAATTTATTTTCATTTCCTATGAATCCCACAGTCGAAGAAGGCCGCGTGTAGACAGAATATTTATTGGGAGACCTCAACCCCCAATCATTTTCCGTGGGAGCGCTGAATTCCTGCATGAACATGATGTCTGGTTCCTCGTTTTCTATCACATCCTTCACCTTTGCCCACCTGTTCTTTCCACGCGCTGAAGCTACACGTTCAGCCAGCTTTGGTTTCTCAATTTTCTTCCCTTCCGTTCTCTTCGCTATCGTTTTCCGTAACTTTTCCGTTTTCAACATTGTTTTTGTTTTCCCTCTTCCATGATGTTGCTTTCTCATCTGAGGACGTCTACTAGGAGGTCCCATATTCATTGTCATTATTTTCAAAGACTTTGGCAGTGGATCAGCGTCACACAGTGACACTGCAAATATTGGTTCAATTTGTTCTCACATACTCTTGATTGGATACAGCAATGACAAATACCAAAACACATATATGAATACAGTGCCAAAACAGTACAATATTACACCCAGTGGTGTGATCATTGAGTATCATCATATGTAGCTGTCAGTGTATCGCCACGTCTGACTGGCGAATCTTATCAGTCACAAACCACACATTTGCTAACACGGCCGGATCAATCACGCCTTCATAACCATGCGACACATGTACACCTGCACACATAGGTAACTGTTGATATCGACAAGCTTGGCTAGATGAAACGGCGGAAACTACTTCACACCAGCGAAACCGACTAACGGAACGCGCGTTCCCTCGATCAAAGATAGCGAGCGGTAGGTTTTGCTTCGAGAAATTTTTCGGCCGATGCAGCGAATTAGGGCGATATGTGCATGTGATCTATACATAAAACAAAATTATGGTTTGGTTAGTCAGGTAAAGCACCTGCATTAGATAGTAATATGGGTCTATCGTGTCGAAAATGAGCTGATAAGAAAACACGAAGATCAGCGGAACGCGAAAATCAACTTTGCAACTGATTAACGGAACGCAAAGAATTGACATACGGAACGCGAAGTCATGAACATGAAATTTCCAGCTAAGAATTTATTTTCCGAACTGTATCCATGTTTGTTCACTATAGTGTTGAAGGAATATTCATAAATTTCAGACATGGCAGCCTTTGACAGTGTTATGCACCATATAGGCTTATATTAGATGAAGGTCAAATTTACAAAAAATATAATAATGAGGTGTTCCGTGCGTGACTACGAAATGCAGGCCCATGTAGTCCTATGCAAACATCACTGACATGAGCTTGAAAGAGTTATTGTCATTTATAGCTTGAGAATTCCGATGGTGAGCCGCACTGTATGCCATTCATCATGCTATACATCATGTTACATGTATGTTATCTATGTTTATTTGATACCGTACCACACACCTCATAATATCTTAACTGGACTTTACAAACAGACATGTTCATTCAGAATATTATGTCCAGAGTGTGCTTTGAAGTACACTGAGGAATGGAATGAGACAATTACTATTAAATGGAAGTGTTTGATTTCAACTAGCCGACGTTGCTCCCTCTTGAACTTGTCTATATAGGGGTTAACAGTTCTGAACTGTTAACCCCTATATAGACAAGTTCAAGAGGGAGCAACGTCGGCAAGATTTCAACCACACGCGAAATATTATTTATATTCTAATATCAGTAAGATTTTGTGATGAGTGTAGTATGTTAGGTAGGCATAGCCTATAGGCCTTCAATTATAACTGACTACAATGCATTTTACATGAACGCACATAAGTTTTCCATGCTATATCGTCGTAAGGACAATTTACAGTTCTCATGTTTTTCATCATAGTAGCGGAATAAGGTGCTGACTGATTCGTACCGACCGGTACTTGGTGGACAGTAATATCTCATGCTGGTTTTTCTGCAAGTACACACATTTTCATATCACTATTACAATGTCATGAAATGTTAAATAGATCATGGATAACCATAAAACGTTTTTGTATCGGTATACCTTTTTTGTGCATGGGGCAATTTTCAGTGCAGATCATTTTTCGTGTTTATGAATCAAGGTCAAAGCTTATAATTCGAAGCTGAAACGAATACATCGATCATAAATTCCACAATGACTGTCCATATGTTCATAATACTAGTTTCAACCATTACAGTACTGATCTGGAAACCATTCTGGTTATTTTATGCTCTTTTCGGTCTATATTAAAAGAGTGATAGAACCATATACCATTTCAAAACATATGGCATATAGGGATAATAGTGATTGAGAAATTAAATTCCAAAGGTGGAAATTTTTCGGTATAGAAATGACCAGTAAAACGCCAAAAACAAAAACGATAGTAAAAAAAAAACACAAAATAAATAACACCCACAAATTTTTTGGTAGCGCCTACTTGTACTATTGATACTAGTATATTACATAATCTGGCCAATTTTATTGGGAATTTTAGGCCTGCAATATATATATTTCAGGGAGAAAATTGGCATTTGTGTTGAAATGTTCTTCGAACACGATACAATTCCTAAATTGAGAAACGATAGTAGTAAAACAACATAATGTTCCTAATTTTATGGTGAGGAATCCTCTTCGACGTTATGAAAGAAACACACGTGTGCATAACAGTTACTTTCACCTATTTGTTGAGTCACATGCTGGTTTAATCATTTATTTCATGCAACATGGTTTTGCGCGTTCCGTTCATCGGGACATAAATTGTCTGGCGCTTTCCGTAAATCATTGTATTGCGTTCCGTTAATCAGTGCGGGTTTTCGGCGATAAGAAATATTCATTGTTCATGCGTTTTAAGTGGAATACAACCTGTTTATAATGTCTGCTGTCCGGAGTAATATGTTCTTCATCTACATACAACACAAACCATACAAATAACGTGAAACATTCCATGTCCTTCGGCAAAACAAATTGAAGCAAAACCTACTGCTCGCCATCTTTGATCGAGGGAACGCGCGTTCCGCTAGTCGGTTTCGCTGGTGTGTACTTGCTCCATTGGAAACACACAACCCGAAACTTGTTTCCAATGTGTGCACTGTTGCCAGGCGACGATTGACATTCAGATGGGGACGACGCATCCCGAGTGAGGAGTTTGGCAGTTTCGGTTTCGAGAAAGTAGTGCAGTGGAGAGCATTTTGTGTCTCCAAACAAATGGTTTATACCCCATATGCGAGATGGGGATGGAGGAAAGAAATCGTGCATGACTCCTTGTTTGTCCATACAAATGCAGCGGTTTGTGCTGAAATATGAACTGTTCCCGTCACCTTGCGTTTTAATATTTGTGATTTCCTATCATGAGTGACAGGGCTAAATCTCTCTGCCTAGTCACTGCCAGAGTTTCTTTCAAACTAAACACCAAGTGTGCAACCTGTTACAAATCTTTCGGGAATTCTAGTTCATTCGACATTTTGTTGACATGTTATTTCCTATTAGAACTTAGTTGATGCTGATTAATATTATATGATTTGTAACTCTCTCAGTTCGCTTACCAGAAGTGCAATTTTGAACTCATAGCACATTTCATATGAAAGAAAAATTATGTTTGCAACAACTATTTCGCGAGGTAATCAGTCATAAATTACTTGATTCACTGAAACCTCCAATTAACGATTATTAGTATACAGATCATTTTTTGTCAGTTTGTCATTCACAACCATATATAATTATGAAGACACATTTTACAGCATGACCGGATCAATCACGCCTCTAACCTAGCGTCACATAACTAGCTACAGCCATAGGTAGCTGTCGATATATCGACATGCCTGGCTGAAGGTTCCATGCTGACTTGGAGATACAGGTTACCGAACAATAGTATGTGCACAGGTCCCTAGCGACCATTGACACAAGGAGGGGACGATCGATATGTCCCAACTGGTCTGAATGGTGGTTTCGTTTTCTAGAGTCGGGTGGAGGGCCCCTGGTTTTGTCCATGCAAATATTGATAGACACAAGTAGGCCTATCTGCGAATGTTCGATACAATTAAACCCTATGAGAGAAAAACTGTTTTCACGGCCATGTTTTGAAATATTTACAATTTTTTTTCGCATGAATGGGAGAGCCAAACTTTTTCCGAGAAAACAAATCACTGTAAATTTTTCTTTCAAACTAGACAATGAGTTTTCGAGAGTGTCTACAAGCTGCTCCAATTATGTTTGAAATTTAAGTTCATTTTGACACTTTGTGAACCAAGTAATGTTTTTTATCACTTGGAAAATTGTTTTAAATATCGAACAGAACCATCATATTAACAAGTACTACTGTACATAATGTCACATAGAACAACAGCAGACGGCAAATATATACAGTACATAGCTATTACAACTCATTATTCCGCTTTGTTCACATGGAATTCTACAACCATAGTTCCACGTCAATCCAAAAACTTTGATGTGTGTACGTTTGCCAAGCAATGGCTGACATGAAACCGGTGGCACGAAGAACCTGTCACGACCAGTTCAGGTCCGGCGAATAGACCCGTGGTTGATATGAGGGGGCGGCTTAAGCTGTACCGAGCTCAGAGTGGGTTAGGGAAGGGGGGGGGGGGGGTAAGGAGCAAGGCACAGGGAAGCAGCAGAGCCTGTCCCGACAAGTTTGGCGTTGATGTGGACTTTCATTGGAGTCGGGATGATCAATGCCGTTGTGTTTCAAACATTGCAAATGATCATCAACACCAGAGTTTTCACTTGTGCGTCAAATGTTCGGTTTGATATCTTCAGTAGTAAGCGTACGTACGTTCGATTGTCAATTCATCATGGGTATACATCATCACCTAATCACTTTCAATGAACAACGTCACCTGGATTTTGTGCCGTACTTCGAAAAATTTCTCTCCACAGATCAAAATGCACATTTTGTGTTGGACATTGAATTCGATCTTGTTCTTGGTTTGATCTTGAGTTTTGAGCATTCAAGGCCATAATAGGAAAACGGTTATTCCTTCATGGTAACTAACACGAAAATTAGTCCCGCGAAATTGGTGGCCAGCTGGTTCTACATACCCAAATGGGTGAAGCGTCGTTGTTACCGGCGCTCGTCGATGCCGCCAATAGCGCCGGTTAGGACTGTCTTTCTTACCGTCGGTCGTCGATGAAGCCAATAGCGCTAGTTAGGACTGTCCGTCTTACCGTCGCTCGTCGATGCCGCCAATAGCGCCGGTTAGGACTGTCTTTTTTACCGTCGGTCGTCGATGCCGCCAATAGCGCCGGTTAGAAGCGTCGTTCTTACCGTCGCTCGTCGATGACGCCAATACCGCCAGTTAGGACTGTCTTTCCTACCGGCGCACGTCGATGACGCCAATAGCGCCGGTTAGGACTGTCTTTCTTACCGGCGCACGTCGATGACGCCAATACCGCCGGTTAGGACTGTCTTTCTTACCGTCGGTTACGATGCCGCCAATAGCGCCGATTAGAACTGTCCGTCTTACCGTCGGTCGTCGATGCCGCCAATAGCGCCGGTTAGGACTGTCTTTCTTACCGTCGCTCGTCGATGCCGCCAATAGCGCCGGTTAGGACTGTCTTTCTTACCGTCGGTCGTCGATGACGCCAATACCGCCGGTTAGGACTGTCTTTCTTACCGTCGCTCGTCGATGCCGCCAATAGCGCCGGTTAGGACTATCCGTCTTACAGTCGCTCGTCGATGCCGCCAATAGCGCCGGTTAGGACTGTCTTTCTTACCGTCGGTCGTCGATGACGCCAATACGCCGGTTAGGACTGTCTTTCTTACCGTCAGTCGTCGATGCCGTCAATAGCGCCGGTTTGGACTGTCTTTCTTACCGTTGGTCGTCGATGACGCCAATACCGCCGGTTAGGACTGTCTTTCTTACCGTCAGTCGTCGATGCCGTCAATAGCGCCGGTTAGGACTGTCTTTTTTACCGTCGGTCGTCGATGCCGCAAATAGCGCCGGTTAGAAGCGTCGTTCTTACCATCGCTCGTCGATGACGCCAATACCGCCGGTTAGGACTGTCTTTCTTACCGTCGCTCGTCGATGACGCCAATAGGGCCGGTTAGGAATGTCTTTCTTACCGTCGGTCGTCGATGCCGCCAATACCGCCGGTTAGGACTGCCTTTCTTACCGTTGCTCGTCGATGACGCCAATAGCGCCGGTTAGGACTGTCTTTCTTACCGTCGGTCGTCGATGCCGCCAATAGCGCCGGTTAGAATTGTCCGTCTTACCGTCGCTCGTCGATGCCGCCAATAGCGCCGGTTGGAAGCGTCGTTCTTACTGTCGCTCGTCGATGCCGCCAATACTGCCGGTTACAAGTGACGTTCTTACCGTCACTCGTCGATGCCGCCAATACCGCCAGTTAGAACTGTCCGTCTTACCGTCGGTCGTCGATGCCGCCAATAGCGCCGGTTAGAACTGTCCGTCTCACCGTCGCTCGTCGATGCCGCCAATAGCGCCGGTTAGGACTGTCTTTCTTACCGTCGGTCGTCGATGCCGCCAATAGCGCCGGTTAGGACTGTACGTCTTACTGTCGCTCGTCGATGCCGCCAATACCGCCAGTTATGAAGCGTGTCTCCCAGGCTGACATTATAACATCATTTGACCAGATAAAGACATCAACCTGTGTGTCATTCAACCTGTGTGTCATACTAAATAAACACTTCTCCATCACAACCATTTGTCATTCCAGCATCTATAGCTAAAATTGACTCCATGTATACCTTACAAGAAGTCACATCTACCATTCTACCCTTCTGTGACTCTTGCTTGTCTCCTGAGCGGACAATCAGCACTTGACTAGATATTGTTGTGTTCCTAAAAACACTGGCGCTATTGGCGGCATCAACGAGCGACAGTAGTGACTTCTCCATCATCATGATCATAACCATTTGTCATTCCAGCATCTATAGCTAAAATTGACTGCATGTATACCTTACAAGGAGTCACATCTACCATTCTACCCTTCTGTGACTCTTGCTTGTCTCCTGATCGGACAATCATCACTTGACTAGATATTGTTGTCTTCATAAAAACACTGGCGCTATTGGCGGCATCAATGAGCGACAGTAAGAACGGCGCTTGTAACCAGCGCTATTGGCGGCATCGACGAGCGACGGTAAGAACGACGCTTCTAAATGGGGCTATTGGTGGCATCAGCGAGCGACGGTAAGACAGACAATTCTAACCGGCGATATTGGCGGCATCGACGACCGACAGTAAGAAAGACAGTCCTAACCGGCGGTATTGGCGTCATCGACGAGCGACGGTAAGAACGACAGTCCTAACCGGCGCTATTGGCGGCATCGACGAGCGACGGTAAGAAAGACAGTCCTAACCGGCGGTATTGGCGTCATCGACGAGCGACGGTAAGAAAGACAGTCCTAACCGGCGGAATTGCCGGCATCGACGACCGACGGTAAGAACGACGCTTCTAACCGGCGCTATTGGCGGCATCGACGACCGACGGTAAGACGTTCAGTTCTAACCGGCGCTATTGGCGGCATCGACGACCGACGGTATGAAAGACAGTCCTAACCGGCGCTATTGGCGTCATCGATGACTGACGGTGAGAAAGACAGTCCTAACCGGCGCTATTAGCGGCATCGACGAGCGACGGTAAGACGGACAATTCTAACCGGCGCTATTGGCGGCATCGATGACCGACGGTAAGGAAGACAGTCCTAACCGGCGGTATTGGCGTCATCGACGAGCGACGGTAAGAACGACGCTTCTAACCGGCGCTATTGGCGGCATCGACGAGGGACAGTAAGGAGGACAGTCCTAACCGGCGCTATTGGCGGCATCAACGAGCGACGGTAAGAAAGACAGTCCTAACCGGCGCTATTGGCGTCATCGACGAGCGACAGAGCCTGTCCCGACAAGTTTGGCGTTGATGTGGACTTTCATTGGAGTCGGGATGATCAATGCCGTTGTGTTTCAAACATTGCAAATGATCATCAACACCAGAGTTTTCACTTGTGCGTCAAATGTTCGGTTTGATATCTTCAGTAGTAAGCGTACGTACGTTCGATTGTCAATTCATCATGGGTATACATCATCACCTAATCACTTTCAATGAACAACGTCACCTGGATTTTGTGCCGTACTTCGAAAAATTTCTCTCCACAGATCAAAATGCACATTTTGTGTTGGACATTGAATTCGATCTTGTTCTTGGTTTGATCTTGAGTTTTGAGCATTCAAGGCCATAATAGGAAAACGGTTATTCCTTCATGGTAACTAACACGAAAATTAGTCCTGCGAAATTGGTGGCCAGCTGGTTCTACATACCCAAATGGGTGAAGCGTCGTTGTTACCGGCGCTCGTCGATGCTGCCAATAGCGCCGGTTAGGACTGTCTTTCTTACCGTCGGTCGTCGATGAAGCCAATAGCGCTAGTTAGGACTGTCCGTCTTACCGTCGCTCGTCGATGCCGCCAATAGCGCCGGTTAGGACTGTCTTTTTTACCGTCGGTCGTCGATGCCGCCAATAGCGCCGGTTAGAAGCGTCGTTCTTACCGTCGCTCGTCGATGACGCCAATACCGCCAGTTAGGACTGTCTTTCCTACCGGCGCACGTCGATGACGCCAATAGCGCCGGTTAGGACTGTCTTTCTTACCGGCGCACGTCGATGACGCCAATACCGCCGGTTAGGACTGTCTTTCTTACCGTCGGTTACGATGCCGCCAATAGCGCCGATTAGAACTGTCCGTCTTACCGTCGGTCGTCGATGCCGCCAATAGCGCCGGTTAGGACTGTCTTTCTTACCGTCGCTCGTCGATGCCGCCAATAGCGCCGGTTAGGACTGTCTTTCTTACCGTCGGTCGTCGATGACGCCAATACCGCCGGTTAGGACTGTCTTTCTTACCGTCGCTCGTCGATGCCGCCAATAGCGCCGGTTAGGACTATCCGTCTTACAGTCGCTCGTCGATGCCGCCAATAGCGCCGGTTAGGACTGTCTTTCTTACCGTCGCTCGTCGATGACGCCAATACCGCCGGTTAGGACTGTCTTTCTTACCGTCAGTCGTCGATGCCGTCAATAGCGCCGGTTAGGACTGTCTTTCTTACCGTTGGTCGTCGATGACGCCAATACCGCCGGTTAGGACTGTCTTTCTTACCGTCAGTCGTCGATGCCGTCAATAGCGCCGGTTAGGACTGTCTTTTTTACCGTCGGTCGTCGATGCCGCCAATAGCGCCGGTTAGAAGCGTCGTTCTTACCATCGCTCGTCGATGACGCCAATACCGCCGGTTAGGACTGTCTTTCTTACCGTCGCTCGTCGATGACGCCAATAGGGCCGGTTAGGAATGTCTTTCTTACCGTCGGTCGTCGATGCCGCCAATACCGCCGGTTAGGACTGCCTTTCTTACCGTTGCTCGTCGATGACGCCAATAGCGCCGGTTAGGACTGTCTTTCTTACCGTCGGTCGTCGATGCCGCCAATAGCGCCGGTTAGAATTGTCCGTCTTACCGTCGCTCGTCGATGCCGCCAATAGCGCCGGTTGGAAGCGTCGTTCTTACTGTCGCTCGTCGATGCCGCCAATACTGCCGGTTACAAGTGACGTTCTTACCGTCACTCGTCGATGCCGCCAATACCGCCAGTTAGAACTGTCCGTCTTACCGTCGGTCGTCGATGCCGCCAATAGCGCCGGTTAGAACTGTCCGTCTCACCGTCGCTCGTCGATGCCGCCAATAGCGCCGGTTAGGACTGTCTTTCTTACCGTCGGTCGTCGATGCCGCCAATAGCGCCGGTTAGGACTGTACGTCTTACTGTCGCTCGTCGATGCCGCCAATACCGCCAGTTACGAAGCGTGTCTCCCAGGCTGACATTATAACATCATTTGACCAGATAAAGACATCAACATGTGTGTCATTCAACCTGTGTGTCATACTAAATAAACACTTCTCCATCATAACCATTTGTCATTCCAGCATCTATAGCTAAAATTGACTCCATGTATACCTTACAAGAAGTCACATCTACCATTCTACCCTTCTGTGACTCTTGCTTGTCTCCTGAGCGGACAATCAGCACTTGACTAGATATTGTTGTGTTCATAAAAACACTGGCGCTATTGGCGGCATCAACGAGCGACAGTAGTGACTTCTCCATCATCATGATCATAACCATTTGTCATTCCAGCATCTATAGCTAAAATTGACTGCATGTATACCTTACAATGAGTCACATCTACCATTCTACCCTTCTGTGACTCTTGCTTGTCTCCTGATCGGACAATCATCACTTGACTAGATATTGTTGTCTTCATAAAAACACTGGCGCTATTGGCGGCATCAATGAGCGACAGTAAGAACGGCGCTTGTAACCAGCGCTATTGGCGGCATCGACGAGCGACGGTAAGAACGACGCTTCTAAATGGGGCTATTGGTGGCATCAGCGAGCGACGGTAAGACAGACAATTCTAACCGGCGCTATTGGCGGCATCGACGACCGACAGTAAGAAAGACAGTCCTAACCGGCGGTATTGGCGTCATCGACGAGCGACGGTAAGAACGACAGTCCTAACCGGCGCTATTGGCGGCATCGACGAGCGACGGTAAGAAAGACAGTCCTAACCGGCGGTATTGGCGTCATCGACGAGCGACGGTAAGAAAGACAGTCCTAACCGGCGGAATTGCCGGCATCGACGACCGACGGTAACAACGACGCTTCTAACCGGCGCTATTGGCGGCATCGACGACCGACGGTAAGACGTACAGTTCTAACCGGCGCTATTGGCGGCATCGACGACCGACGGTATGAAAGACAGTCCTAACCGGCGCTATTGGCGTCATCGATGACTGACGGTGAGAAAGACAGTCCTAACCGGCGCTATTAGCGGCATCGACGAGCGACGGTAAGACGGACAATTCTAACCGGCGCTATTGGCGGCATCGATGACCGACGGTAAGGAAGACAGTCCTAACCGGCGGTATTGGCGTCATCGACGAGCGACGGTAAGAACGACGCTTCTAACCGGCGCTATTGGCGGCATCGACGAGGGACAGTAAGGAGGACAGTCCTAACCGGCGCTATTGGCGGCATCAACGAGCGACGGTAAGAAAGACAGTCCTAACCGGCGCTATTGGCGTCATCGACGAGCGACGGTAAGAAAGACAGTCCTAACCGGCGGTATTGGCGGCATCGACGACCGACGGTAAGAACGACGCTTCTAACCGGCGCTATTGGCGGCATCGACGACCGACGGTAAGACGTACAGTTCTAACCGGCGCTATTGGCGGCATCGACAAGCGACGGTAAGAAAGACAGTCCTAACCGGCGTTATTGGCGTCATCGATGAGCGACGGTAAGAAAGACAGTCCTAACCGGCGGTATTGGCGTCATCGACGACCGACGGTAAGAACGACACTTCTAACCGGCGCTATTGGCGGCATCGACGACCGACGGTAAGACGTACAGTTCTAACTGGCGCTATTGGCGGCATCGACGACCGAAGGTAAGAAAGACAGTCCTAACCGGCGGTATTGGCGTCATCGACGACCGACGGTAAGAAAGACAGTCCTAACCGGCGCTATTGGCGGCATCGACGACCGTCGGTAAGAAAGACAGTCCTAACCAGCACTATTGGCGGCATCGACGAGCGACGGTAAGAACGACGCTTGTAACCGGCGGTATTGGCGTCATCGACGAGCGACGGTAAGAACGATGCTTGTAACTGGCGGTATTGGTGGCATTGACGAGCGACGGTAAGAATGACGCTTCTAACCGGCGCTATTGGCGGCATCGATGAGCGACGGTAAGACGGACAATTCTAACCGGCGCTATTGGCGGCAACGAAGACCGACGGTAAGAAAGACAGTCCTAACCGGCGGTATTGGCGTCATCGACGAGCGACGGTAAGAACGACGCTTCTAACCGGCGCTATTGGCGGCATTGACGAGCGACGGTAAGACGGACAGTCCTAACCGGCGCTATTGGCGGCATCGACAACCGACTGTAAGAAAGACAGTTCTAACCGGCGGTATTGGCGTCATCGACGACCGACGGTAAGAAAGACAGTCCTAACCGGCGGTACTGGCGTCATCGACGACCGACGGTCAGAAAGACAGTCCTAACCGGCAGTATTGGCGTCATCGACGACCGACGGTAAGAAAGACAGTCCTAGCCGGCGCTATTGGCGGCATCGACGAGCGACGGTAAGACAGACAATTCTAACCGGCGCTATTGGCGGCATCGACGACCGACGGTAAGGAAGACAGTCCTAACCGGCGGTATTGGCGGCATCGACGACCGACGGTAAGAACGACGGTTCTAACCGGCGCTATTGGCGGCATCGACGAGCGACAGTAAGACGGACAGTCCTAACCGGTGCTATTGGCGGCATCGACGAGCGACGGTGAGAAAGACAGTCCTAACCGGCGTTATTGGCGTCATCGACGAGCGGCGGTAAGAAAGACAGTCCTAACCGGCGGTATTGGCGTCATCGACGAGCTACGGTAAGAACGATGCTTGTAACTGGCGGTATTGGCGGCATCGACGACCGACGGTAAGACGTACAGTTCTAACCGGCGCTATTGGCGTCATCGACGACCGACGGTAAGAAAGACAGTCCTAACCGGCGCTATTGGCGGCATCGACGACCGACGGTAAGAAAGACAGTCCTAACCGGCACTATTGGCGGCATCGACGAGCGACGGTAAGAACGACGCTTGTAACCGGCGGTATTGGCGTCATCGACGAGCGACGGTAAGAACGATGCTTGTAACTGGCGGTATTGGCGGCATTGACGAGCGACGGTAAGAATGACGCTTCTAACCGGCGCTATTGGCGGCATCGATGAGCGACGGTAAGACGGACAATTCTAACCGGCGCTATTGGCGGCATCGAAGACCGACGGTAAGAAAGACAGTCCTAATCGGCGGTATTGGTGTCATCGACGAGCGACGGTAAGAACGACGCTTCTAACCGGCGCTATTGGCGGCATGGACGAGCGACGGTAAGACGGACAGTCCTAACCGGCGCTATTGGCGGCATCGACAACCGACTGTAAGAAAGACAGTTCTAACCGGCGGTATTGGCGGCATCGACGAGCGACAGACAAAAATTGGGTGAACTGAAAAATTTCGCGGAGGTTACCATGAAGGGATAACCGGGAAAACAGAGGTTCACAAAAGCAACTTGAACTTGTTGCTTTTAGAGATTACCTAGGATAGTATAGGATCGTATAATATAGGATAGGATAGGATAAGATCCCAGCGTTTGTATGCCTTGACATTGTATAATGGCGCATCATGCATTGATTTTGGCATCACCGTCAAGGTAAACTGTTGTGCTGTTCTTTTGTTTGCATAAACATGTCACTTGTTTGCTATTATGGGGTTGGATTCTGTTAATTTTGGCCAATTTTGATTTTTAAAAAGAATAAGTCAAAAAGAATAAAATAGATGTTAGTCGGATTGTTGATCAATTTTGCATTAGATCCTATGACGAATATTAACACCGTCATCCTTACTTAAAAAACAAAGCTAAATACTGACTTCATCCTCATTCTCGACATTTTTTTTTTGGTTTAGAGAAATTCTGAGTTAGTATCACAGGCGGATACAAGATATCCTGCTGCCGATAATTAATTAATTAATAATTAATCACCAAAACAATTCACCAATTACCCACCAAAACATCTCACATGTTGCCGATAGATCTTCATATTTGGTTGGTTTTAAACTTCTAAAAATTGTCATTATAATACCATCTGGGGGTGAGGTCATATCCTTCTGTGCACCCCGCTGGATCCGGCAGTGGCTAGTGTACCCCGCTGGATCCGGAAGATCTAATAAATGATCTGATCCGAAAGAGGAAGATAAATAATATATTCAAAGCGTGGATCTAGTATATCTATTAAAACCTTTGTCATACAAAATTTGTCATGAACAACAAACATGGGTTGATATATATATATATACATTACACTATGGGATATGTACATGGACTGCATATGATTTGCTGCCGTAATATTTGCATTATGTAACCAAAGCATCTTTTCAAACACCGGTGTCAGTAGTATGATAACCCTATAATGCTCATGCTGGGGCATCATGAAATATTACTTCTCCTTCTTCTAGCACGATAACTTCTGATTAGAAATTGTGGGTGTATGTGAAAATTGATCCTGTCTTGGGTGATGTTGAAATCTCCTCCAATTACTATTGGTAGTTTGGGATGTAGATTATTTCTCACTGTAAGAGCACATTCTTGGATCGCTTCAAATAATTATCTTTTATTCTTCAAAATATCTTTCTTAGTCATCTTTTTCCTTTGTTCCTCCTCTTCCTCCTTCTTGCCTTGCCTTTGAGTCTCGTTCAGTTTGAAGGACCATGCCAGATGAAGGCGATCACACTTGCGTCCGGACCTTGAGGGTAACTTGCTTCAACTGTGAATACAATAACACTCGCACCCGTGGTATGGCTCACACACTCGGTAATCTCTCGGCTAACGCCTCGAGAATAACCTCGTGTATGAGCCATACCCACGGGTGCTCGTGCTCTATCTACTACTTGGTCACCAAACACAATAGTGTGTAGAGTTCAATAATGAGGTATTATTTTGTCTGGGTTACCAATATCGCATGGTCTGTCACACACAGGAATTTTGGCCCAAGTATCATAATCTGCGCCTTTCTCTGTATTCAATCGGGATTAAAAAGGTGCGAGATGGATTAAATCGTATGTTTTCAGTGGACGAGTAGTATTAAGGAGCAGTGTATGGTACTTGGGCCGGAATTTTGACCTGAGTGAGTTTTAAATAAATGATTGATTGTATTATATCCGGAACTTTCGCTTACTTATTGATAGCCCTAAAAATGACGTTTCTTTGATCGTTTCTCGATATGTATTTAAAAGCTGATTTTTTGTGACAACGACCAGAAAATTATAGCCAGCTGCAGTGGTGTCCTTCTTCAAAACGTTAAACAAACCTGACCAGCCAATATAATACATATATCACTAAACTACTGGCATTTACACGGAACTGCAGCTTTATGTCCATCACGCACAACAGTTCAAACATGCCTTGCAATTTTTCTTGTCAAATGGCCACTCACAAGACCGCGCTGACAAATCATCTACACAAGGTTTCATACATTTTAATTTCTTTCTGATACGATCTATTGAAATGAAGTTTTCCAAAAGCAAATTTGAGCTTTTCGTTTGTTTCTATCTTTTAGAAAATGCACATACAGTTGCGTAGTTACAATGTATCAGTGTTCACGATGTCCTGAATATTCCAACATAAAATATTGAATTACATTAGTCTCCATGTCCAAGTATTTCTCCAGTGTAGGAGCCCGGCATCTTGAGGACGTCCCAAGCACTGGGACAGTAAACATGGTAGCATATGCTATGACACAACTTTTCCAAATAAATTGTTTCATGCAGTCACAGATTCACTGTAGGAACCCTACTACCGTAACGCGACGTTACGGTAGTCCTAACGATGGCTTCGAAAAGTTATTTCACGATAAACCAGGTATTAGATAGGTTTCGCACATATCACTTACACGAGGCGAATTGTCTAGATATGCTTTATAGTGTGGCAATATAATTAAACTGTGAATCTGATCGATTTGCGAGAAAAAACGGTTTGAACTATGCGACGATTACTACCGTAACGTTTGCGACCCACTACCGTAACGCCAATTTCCAGATTTCAAGTACTACCGTAACGCTTGCATATTTATAAAATTACCATGATGTAAAACTTTGATTTTGATCATATTTTAAAATTTTCGTTATGGATATATAATACAAATATTGTTGTAGATCGATAATCATAATCAATTTTTGGGAATTTGTCATGCGTATGTAGCCTATGTGAAAATATATCAGGATACATATATGTTATTACTGCCCTTTGACCAGCCATTCGCCAAACAGAATTTTAGAGCATGTTATTGAACATCATTCAAATTCTAATTTTAGCATCAGACTTAGATGTCTAGACGATGAATCTGGTAATGATTCACGGTGTTCCGTTCACTTTGGAATGGAGTTCGAGGCACTGGGTCCTGGTACGATTTTGAATCCAGACACTTACTCATAAACTGTAATTAAAGAATACCTGGTATCCTGACAGAAATTCAATAATCGTTACAGCCTTCTGACGATGATATTTTTGGGGACGGTGTATAAACATTTTAAGAGCAAAGCTTTGCCGTTCTCCCGTGGATACCTTGCGGTTGGACCAGTGGCGACCTTATCAAGTTCACCTCAAAGTTGAAGTTCATCTTATACCGTACGTTTAAAAGTTTGACTGACACCAAATTTAACATGGTGCATAAATAAGGATTCACTCTTTCATAGTATGCATTATCTTTTGATATGATTTCACAGACATCGATTAAAAATCAAATGTCAAAAAGAGAACATATCTGATGCATATCACTGTGCGAATCTATAATCAAAATTGATGCCAATTAAATCATTGTTGTAAACTTCATTACTTTTTCCTCAGACGAGTGTGTAATGCTGTGCAACGGTCAACGTTTGCATGTACGTGTAAATTATACGGCTCGGAATACACAAATGTATCTTAAAACCTCTTCACCGCTTACAGCGCCGGATATTTCCGGCGCAAAACGTAATTGTGTGACGCCTATGTGACGGAAATATCCGGCGCAAATTCCTACCCATGTTTCTCCTTGTACGGCCTATATTTTTCAGTCAAAAGTCACCACGTAGCTCCCTTATATTGACAAATAAGTTGTAGTGTACGTTGCAATCGCTTTGTGGGGAAAAATAGTACATCTATAGAAGGGGAATGCATGTTATCGAAAGTAAAATACATGGGTTTTCCTTGGTGTTGTCGTCTGACAGATGTAGGTATGTGTGAGAGCATGCTGAGCAAAATTATTCTCTAGTGAATTCACTGTCATTTGTATCAGTTTGGTATGCAATTTAACATCAACATACAGTTTGTTGAAAGAACCTGAGTTGTATGTATCATATTCATAAGACATGGGGATTATTATTATAAATATTCTGTGAAAACATTGCATGCTTTCATTTGTACTATATTAGGACTGTGTGAAGTTTTCCAGAATTAGTGGTTGTTATGAGGTCGTTGCTATGGTAACCAGAACACACCAAGGCCCTCATGTTGTTTGCATAAGGCTGGATACTTTTTCGTATTTGTTTAACAATGTGGGACAATTTCTCAGGTCTGGCGGTTAAGAGGTTAACATTTTATATATTAATACGACAACGATATATGGCATTGAAATAAATCAGAACATCAACATCATTATCTTAGTTAAGATAAAAGTATCTTCTCAATATTATTTCCTCACTCATACCTTATCATAAAATTAGTACAACAAATTTTCTACGCTGGGGTAATATTCGAAAATGTCATCATTCAATGTATAAACATTGCATATGTGCTTGCTCACTTTCCGCTCCTTCGTCAACCCGTGTAGTCGACAATCCCGTGTTCAGTTATAGACGTCCCAAAACATCACATTTCGTCATTTTACATGACGTCGTGCAGTATCAGTAGTATAATATAATAAAGAATTGTACCTCGAAATCAATTCCGTATATGCAAGCTCCTTATATTCGAAATTCTTATCTGAAATGATGCGAAAGGCATAGTACGAAAGACCTAGTGTGAGACCAAGATTAAAGTTACGGTAGTACATGCTTGGCGTTACGGTAGTACTCCGCATCTACTGATCTGACGTTACCGTAGTAATCACTTGATTTTCATTTTCCATTTTCTGACTAATGAAGAGCAATATTTCCACAAAACAATACGCCAATAGATGCGAAACTTTAAGAGGCATCAAAGCACACCGTCGGAGAAGAGTGACATGTGTTCTATAAACGATAATCTCAAGAAAACCAATCGAACCACTCGCCTGCCATCATCGTGCCGTACTACCGTAACGCCGCGTTACGGTAGTGGGGTTCCTACAGTGAGATTACCCCCTATTAAACATTTTGAGTTCATGACTTTGGATATTCTGCCAGGTATACTGATTACAGTATTCGACAATTACTACCGTAACTTTAATCTTGGTCTCACACTAGGTCTTTCGTACTATGCCTTTCGCATCATTTCAGATAAGAATTTCGAATATAAGGAGCTTGCATATACGGAATTGATTTCGAGGTACAATTCTTTATTATATTATACTACTGATACTGTACGACGTCATGTAAAATGACGAAATGTGATGTTTTGGGACGTCTATAACTGAACACGGGATTGTCGACAATTGGCAAACACTCATAACGATTTGAAAACATATGGTCTTGTGGAGTGAGTGGCGCAGTGGATAAGTCGTGAGACTCGTAATCTAAAGATCATGGGTTCGAGTCTCGAGCTGGACTGCTGTGCTATTTCACTAGTGTCCTTAGACAAGGCAATAACCACTAATGCGTCTATCTTCACCCAGGATTAAAAGGGTACCGGTTGATAATGGATGTTGTATAGAGCGCTTTGAGTGTGGCTGCTCCAAGTACAATCACTCAGACTGGGGTTAAATTGTAAGCGGATTAAGTTCAGCTGAAAAGAGCGCTATATCAAATGTGATAACTTTACCTTTGATAACTTTAAAAGTAATTACGTAACAAAGTATTGAAACATGCACTTCCATAATTCTGTAAAAGAGGGTGTAAATGTTTTTTGACATTAGAGCGTTGGGGGCGAAGCCCCCAACCCTCTACATGTCTAATATGCTGAATTTTTCATGGAGGTTTCATGCCAAACAATCGACGCCCGTTTTGGCAGGTAAACCTTCAGACACCTACTCCAAATGAGGATTTTCTTCGTCTTTGACATAAAATCTGTCGAATTGATGGCAAACTTTTAATATTCCACAGATGTATAATGCATAAATCGATGTGTTAGGATTGAGAAAATAACGCAAGATCCTCAAATTATCCAAAAACGTCCAAAATGGCGGAGCCGATGGAAATTGACGTTCCCAGAATGCAAAGCAAATTTTACCGCAATGACGCGTACTTTGGAACACACAATTTTCTGTGCAGCAATACATGCATGCATACATCATCTTGCGTGTGACATTCTCTGGCGCTATGATGAAGTAAACACGATGATACGTCTGCGACGCCACGGCTAAATTTACCGTAATTTGACGTATTGTATCACATGACAATTAAGGTGTACGTTCCATGCAGGGATGCGAATTTTTATTTTAAACTGGCCTTTCAATTCGCCCAGTAGGCATATGTATCATGATATCAGATGCAGATATTTCTCATGGTTTTCAATATTTTTTTTTTTTTTTTTTTTTAAATGAAATACCATTTTAGTAGGCGTAGATCTATCTGTTACATTGAGTTCAAAATAAATTTTTACTTAGCCTATTAGGAATATGTATGAAGTAGGCCTATGTTTTTCATCATAATATACTGTCGTGGTGCTGATGATGTGCTCGAGCTCTAATGTCGTCCCCCGCAGTTAGCTGCATTTTCTTCTTTATAATTATTATCATTATCCAAACATGATCGAACTGACTTAATCTCCCTATGACGACCTCACAATGAAGAAAACCAGGTCAACTTAAAAGATAGGGCAGTCAACCCTATGCAACCTGTAAAGTGTTTTTCTTCAAGTGAATACAATACCTATCCCGAGGTATTCGTTACCGTTATGCACAAGTCCGACTCGACACATGGTTTTCACATCGTTTATCAATATTCGAGGCGAACTGGCAATGACCTCTCATGTACACTGGTACACACTATCATGGTCGATCGCTGGTCTTGTAATCTATTTGAAATACGAGACAATCAGAGATTGCAGACTGAGACCCTCGCCCTTCCAAATTTATTTACTAAAATTATAGTTTATGACCCTTACATTTTCGACCTGAACGATAATCGGGGATTTTGGTCGTACTATCATTGGCCATATCAAATGATCCGAAATTGGCCATAAAAAAAAATACAAAATTCATGGGAGAAATATTCATTAATAAAAGTAGATTTGCTGTGATTTTTCTATCTTGAACATATTCTCGATCTGTCGACCACGACCTGAATTCTTGATACTGACATCCCAAACTTCGCCAGCTCTCACAAGTTCAACATTCTACAGAATATCGTCAGTGGTTTGGGAATTACCACTACGTGAAATACTATAAATCAGTGATTTTGTAGCATGACAAACGCGACATGTGAGAAAATCGAACACCATGTATGTCGCGTTTCTCACGGTCGAATGCTTATTATCGCCCATGTCGCATTTTTCACGCCTGATGTGATTGGTGGATAATATTTTATTCTAATCTGCTTGCAATATCCACATCATGGATTATTTGGCTTCTAAATACGTTCCAATTTAATCATTGTTGCAATAGGAAATGTAAACAGACACACTTGATGTCAATTTGTGTGTTTTGCCAATGGAATGCTTTGAACTCGTAGGCCTACTACCGTATCTTCTCACTCATGATCACCATTTGCACGACTTAAATGGAACGCAGCACATAACGCACCCACCATCGTTCGATGTATTGGTCATATATCGCACCATAACCCCCCCCCCCCCCCTCCCTGTTGTGCCAGATCGTCCACTACCACTCGATTTCAGCGCTGTGTCCTGATTCAATATTGCGTTGTCCATGAATTGGACGATAATATGGTCATGCATGTCGTGAATTTCACGAACAAAAGCTATTTCAATAGCTCCGCAGTTAATGTCGGGTATTTCACGGGCATGTCGCTTTTTTCACGGCGGAAATACCAACCGTGAAAAAAGCGACATGGTCGGATATTTCACGTGAAAAAAGCGACATGGTCACTTTTATCACATGAAAAAGCCGACCATGTCGGGGTTTTCACAATATTCGGTTTTATCATGCAGCAATTTCAGCTGATGACCCTTACCTTGGGCGATAATGGGGGATTTTGATCACATGACCATCGGTCATACAGCAAATGACGGGAATTGAGTACAGAAAAATATATAATTAATAGGGGAAATTAATCATTAATATAAGCAGAGTTAGTGTGAATTTTCGATCTTTACTCTGACCTTGGCCTTGTCGCTCAATATCGAGCCGTGAAATTTCACAGTATTGTTTCTGTCATCCAGGCACACCTCCTGAACAAAAAAGGTTAAAACGATGGAAAACTAGCTTTACAAAATGGCCTCGAATCTCAGAACACGTGTGAACTGGTTCATGTTTTGGGCCAAAAATCGCAACTTGCACCAAATCTCAAATAGATGAACAAAAAGAACTGATTCATATCAACCTTTTCTATAAAACGCGCAACTAGTTAAGCTAATTCCTAAATTTTGGAACTTTTACATGCATTGATAACATTACCAAAATATTAAATATCCCAGTTTTTAAATGACTGTCGTGTCAATATATTCCCGTGAAGGGTTTTAAGACTTGAAGAGATTCCGAGAAATACAAATGCCGAATTTCAAGCTTTCCTTAAATTGTTGCAAAATAAAGGCCCATTTCATCACGTTCATAACTTCATTCCCCGCTAGTATACTGGTGAACATCGGTTGATACGAAGCGATCCCATATGTGCGAAATATTTTTTGACACACGTTTTTCCTCCAATCATTATCACAATTTAAATGGTCGGCAATACGTTCTCGTTCAAGAACGACATCTTTCGAACAGTGCTCAGGCAATGATGATGAAGAACAATCCAGCCCCACAGAGTCAGGGAATTCCCGGGGAGCCACTGTCTGATCGGTCAAATCTATCAAAGTGCTCACAATATTTTGCCGTTATCAGGCATGAATAAATTTGAAAACGTTATACGAACTAACGGAAATATTCATATCAGTGATTGTTTCCATCTGGTTGTTGAGAATAATATTTTTGAAACAAATGGTGCGGTACGATAGCAGGACCGGACAAACGCATCCACCCCATGGACCGTTTTAATCGTATTTGAATAAGTCGTCTGGAGGTGACAATGAAACCAAGCGGGTGAACACACACATATATACATCCTACAGCTCACCTGTCTCCCAGGTATCAGTCACAACCATATCTTGTCGGCTTGGCCGAAAAAGCGCGTCGCGCCAACTAGCAGATTTTAGGTACAAGTTCACCACATGGCAGACATTAAGTTTGGCAAGTTTGGCTAGAGTCCACGCACGAAGTTCACAATAAAACGGCTGTCTACACCGAATGACGGGAATTGAGTACAGAAAAATATATAATTAATAGGGGAAATTAATCATTAATATAAGCAGAGTTAGTGTGAATTTTCGATCTTTACTCTGACCTTGGCCTTGTCGCTCAATATCGAGCCGTGAAATTTCACAGTATTGTTTCTGTCATCCAGGCACACCTCCTGAACAAAAAAGGTTAAAACGATGGAAAACTAGCTTTACAAAATGGCCTCGAATCTCAGAACACGTGTGAACTGGTTCATGTTTTGGGCCAAAAATCGCAACTTGCACCAAATCTCAAATAGATGAACAAAAAGAACTGATTCATATCAACCTTTTCTATAAAACGCGCAACTAGTTAAGCTAATTCCTAAATTTTGGAACTTTTACATGCATTGATAACATTACCAAAATATTAAATATCCCAGTTTTTAAATGACTGTCGTGTCAATATATTCCCGTGAAGGGTTTTAAGACTTGAAGAGATTCCGAGAAATACAAATGCCGTATTTCAAGCTTTCCTTAAATTGTTGCAAAATAAAGGCCCATTTCATCACGTTCATAACTTCATTCCCCGCTAGTATACTGGTGAACATCGGTTGATACGAAGCGATCCCATATGTGCGAAATATTTTTTGACACACGTTTCTCCTCCAATCATTATCACAATTTAAATGGTCGGCAATACGTTCTCGTTCAAGAACGACATCTTTCGAACAGTGCTCAGGCAATGATGATGAAGAACAATCCAGCCCCACAGAGTCAGGGAATTCCCGGGGAGCCACTGTCTGATCGGTCAAATCTATCAAAGTGCTCACAATATTTTGCCGTTATCAGGCATGAATAAATTTGAAAACGTTATACGAACTAATGGAAATATTAATATCAGTGATTGTTTCCACCTGGTTGTTGAGAATAATATTTTTGAAACAAATGGTGCGGTACGATAGCAGGACCGGACAAACGCATCCACCCCATGGACCGTTTTAATCGTATTTGATTAAGTCGTCTGGAGGTGACAATGAAACCAAGCGGGTGAACACACACATATATACATCCTACAGCTCACCTGTCTCCCAGGTATCAGTCACAACCATATCTTGTCGGCTTGGCCGAAAAAGCGCGTCGCGCCAACTAGCAGATTTTAGGTACAAGTTCACCACATGGCAGACATTAAGTTTGGCAAGTTTGGCTAGAGTCCACGCACGAAGTTCACAATAAAACGGCTGTCTACACCGAATGACGGGAATTGAGTACAGAAAAATATATAATTAATAGGGGAAATTAATCATTAATATAAGCAGAGTTAGTGTGAATTTTCGATCTTTACTCTGACCTTGGCCTTGTCGCTCAATATCGAGCCGTGAAATTTCACAGTATTGTTTCTGTCATCCAGGCACACCTCCTGAACAAAAAAGGTTAAAACGATGGAAAACTAGCTTTACAAAATGGCCTCGAATCTCAGAACACGTGTGAACTGGTTCATGTTTTGGGCCAAAAATCGCAACTTGCACCAAATCTCAAATAGATGAACAAAAAGAACTGATTCATATCAACCTTTTCTATAAAACGCGCAACTAGTTAAGCTAATTCCTAAATTTTGGAACTTTTACATGCATTGATAACATTACCAAAATATTAAATATCCCAGTTTTTAAATGACTGTCGTGTCAATATATTCCCGTGAAGGGTTTTAAGACTTGAAGAGATTCCGAGAAATACAAATGCCGAATTTCAAGCTTTCCTTAAATTGTTGCAAAATAAAGGCCCATTTCATCACGTTCATAACTTCATTCCCCGCTAGTATACTGGTGAACATCGGTTGATACGAAGCGATCCCATATGTGCGAAATATTTTTTGACACACGTTTTTCCTCCAATCATTATCACAATTTAAATGGTCGGCAATACGTTCTCGTTCAAGAACGACATCTTTCGAACAGTGCTCAGGCAATGATGATGAAGAACAATCCAGCCCCACAGAGTCAGGGAATTCCCGGGGAGCCACTGTCTGATCGGTCAAATCTATCAAAGTGCTCACAATATTTTGCCGTTATCAGGCATGAATAAATTTGAAAACGTTATACGAACTAACGGAAATATTCATATCAGTGATTGTTTCCATCTGGTTGTTGAGAATAATATTTTTGAAACAAATGGTGCGGTACGATAGCAGGACCGGACAAACGCATCCACCCCATGGACCGTTTTAATCGTATTTGAATAAGTCGTCTGGAGGTGACAATGAAACCAAGCGGGTGAACACACACATATATACATCCTACAGCTCACCTGTCTCCCAGGTATCAGTCACAACCATATCTTGTCGGCTTGGCCGAAAAAGCGCGTCGCGCCAACTAGCAGATTTTAGGTACAAGTTCACCACATGGCAGACATTAAGTTTGGCAAGTTTGGCTAGAGTCCACGCACGAAGTTCACAATAAAACGGCTGTCTACACCGAATGACGGGAATTGAGTACAGAAAAATATATAATTAATAGGGGAAATTAATCATTAATATAAGCAGAGTTAGTGTGAATTTTCGATCTTTACTCTGACCTTGGCCTTGTCGCTCAATATCGAGCCGTGAAATTTCACAGTATTGTTTCTGTCATCCAGGCACACCTCCTGAACAAAAAAGGTTAAAACGATGGAAAACTAGCTTTACAAAATGGCCTCGAATCTCAGAACACGTGTGAACTGGTTCATGTTTTGGGCCAAAAATCGCAACTTGCACCAAATCTCAAATAGATGAACAAAAAGAACTGATTCATATCAACCTTTTCTATAAAACGCGCAACTAGTTAAGCTAATTCCTAAATTTTGGAACTTTTACATGCATTGATAACATTACCAAAATATTAAATATCCCAGTTTTTAAATGACTGTCGTGTCAATATATTCCCGTGAAGGGTTTTAAGACTTGAAGAGATTCCGAGAAATACAAATGCCGTATTTCAAGCTTTCCTTAAATTGTTGCAAAATAAAGGCCCATTTCATCACGTTCATAACTTCATTCCCCGCTAGTATACTGGTGAACATCGGTTGATACGAAGCGATCCCATATGTGCGAAATATTTTTTGACACACGTTTCTCCTCCAATCATTATCACAATTTAAATGGTCGGCAATACGTTCTCGTTCAAGAACGACATCTTTCGAACAGTGCTCAGGCAATGATGATGAAGAACAATCCAGCCCCACAGAGTCAGGGAATTCCCGGGGAGCCACTGTCTGATCGGTCAAATCTATCAAAGTGCTCACAATATTTTGCCGTTATCAGGCATGAATAAATTTGAAAACGTTATACGAACTAATGGAAATATTAATATCAGTGATTGTTTCCACCTGGTTGTTGAGAATAATATTTTTGAAACAAATGGTGCGGTACGATAGCAGGACCGGACAAACGCATCCACCCCATGGACCGTTTTAATCGTATTTGATTAAGTCGTCTGGAGGTGACAATGAAACCAAGCGGGTGAACACACACATATATACATCCTACAGCTCACCTGTCTCCCAGGTATCAGTCACAACCATATCTTGTCGGCTTGGCCGAAAAAGCGCGTCGCGCCAACTAGCAGATTTTAGGTACAAGTTCACCACATGGCAGACATTAAGTTTGGCAAGTTTGGCTAGAGTCCACGCACGAAGTTCACAATAAAACGGCTGTCTACACCGAATGACGGGAATTGAGTACAGAAAAATATATAATTAATAGGGGAAATTAATCATTAATATAAGCAGAGTTAGTGTGAATTTTCGATCTTTACTCTGACCTTGGCCTTGTCGCTCAATATCGAGCCGTGAAATTTCACAGTATTGTTTCTGTCATCCAGGCACACCTCCTGAACAAAAAAGGTTAAAACGATGGAAAACTAGCTTTACAAAATGGCCTCGAATCTCAGAACACGTGTGAACTGGTTCATGTTTTGGGCCAAAAATCGCAACTTGCACCAAATCTCAAATAGATGAACAAAAAGAACTGATTCATATCAACCTTTTCTATAAAACGCGCAACTAGTTAAGCTAATTCCTAAATTTTGGAACTTTTACATGCATTGATAACATTACCAAAATATTAAATATCCCAGTTTTTAAATGACTGTCGTGTCAATATATTCCCGTGAAGGGTTTTAAGACTTGAAGAGATTCCGAGAAATACAAATGCCGTATTTCAAGCTTTCCTTAAATTGTTGCAAAATAAAGGCCCATTTCATCACGTTCATAACTTCATTCCCCGCTAGTATACTGGTGAACATCGGTTGATACGAAGCGATCCCATATGTGCGAAATATTTTTTGACACACGTTTTTCCTCCAATCATTATCACAATTTAAATGGTCGGCAATACGTTCTCGTTCAAGAACGACATCTTTCGAACAGTGCTCAGGCAATGATGATGAAGAACAATCCAGCCCCACAGAGTCAGGGAATTCCCGGGGAGCCGCTGTCTGATCGGTCAAATCTATCAAAGTACTCACAATATTTTGCCGCTATCAGGCATGAATAAATTTGAAAACGTTATACGAACTAACGGAAATATTCATATCAGTGATTGTTTCCATCTGGTTGTTGAGACTAATATTTTTTTTTAAACAAATGCTGCGGTACGATAGCAGGACCGGACCAACGCATCCACCCATGGGCCGTTTTAATCATATTTGAATAAGTGGTCTGGAGGTGACAATGAAACCAAGCGGATGAACACACACAAATATACATCCTACAGCTCACCTGTCTCTCAGTTATCAGTCACAACCATATATTGTCACATATTTGTTAACCCGGTCCGATCAATTATCCCCTTACCATGCATCACATATTAGAGCAAGAGCCACTGGAGATTTATTTAGATGACTGAGTCCAAAAGGTTTTATGAGTAAAATTTTGCGTAGAATTCAAATCTGACATGCTGACGAACCGGAATTGTGACATAAGAGCTCCAGACGCCATTTTCCAAAATGGCCGCCAACCGCGGAGCCTGCGCCGAGCCAAATCTAATATCGCCAATATCTCGAGTTCCGTTCAAGCTATGATCATGATCTTGGTGTCTACTACCATGTTTTCTTGGTCAAGGAATATGATAAAAGCATTTATAATAGTGTCAGGCCATCAAGGTAGGCTCAAAGCGGAAATAATCATGATAAATATCTTCAAATGGATGCTATCGGAGCCAATTTCAGCAATATATAAACTATCAGTTCAGGTATTATCATATATTAGGATTCTATACTGCCTGTTTTTTCCACTTCGTTTTGATTGAGTTCAATAGGTAGGCCTGTGGTAACCTAATTGTTATGAATATCATGAGTATCATGATATTCAATGTCCATTTATGATTGACAAACAAAAAACCATGTAAATTCGTTTAGAACCGTTGCCCTCAGTCTCCATTGTCTAACTTGGAAATTCACAAATTGCATCGCATATGTGAAAATAACCGCTAAGTATGCAATGTTATTCCTGAAGTTTGGATATTTAAGAAATAGCACACATTATGCAAATATGAGAACATCCGTTTACTTTCGAAAAAGCATCAGTTGTTCAGCCAGAGTAGATCTACTTAGTATTTTTATATGTTTACGTTTAGAGAAAACAACTGTCTATTAAAAAAGTTCTCTTGTAAAATTTCACACAAACTCCAATGTCTCCTACTGAAATAATCACTGTATACAGTTAGATGTACCTAAGTGACAGTTTGACACACTCTGATACACCAAAGCATGAACACATGCACGCACACACACGTATACAGTATATGCAATTCCCTCGCTTCTGCCATGACAGTCCCAAGTCATGGATGCGATAAGGGAAAGCTTCTCTTGCAAATTAAGCTCTACCTCCATCCACCAATTTGACACTACTGTAATTATCAGCCATATATGTTTCAGAAAGAAAATAACATTATAGCGAATGTTTTTGAGAATATACATTACAAGGGACCTCATTTCGCAGTAGCCTCCCAGGTGGACATGACAGAGATCACTATACAAACAAAACACTTTTGTAACAGGGATCAACATAAATATATTTCTATGGCAATAAATATTACAATATTATTCAGCATACGATTTTAAAATATTTGTCAGCAGTTACATAATAAAATTTGACTTTTATGAACTTTGATAATTAGTAAATGCACATTATATTGTCCACTTCCTAATTCCTATATAGTAGCCTCCCAGGTGAACATGACATATGTAGTTCACTATACATACAAAACATTTTGTTAGGAATTTTAAATGATATTAGAGTAATACTTAATTACATTATTATTCCACACGCAAAAAATATATTCATCAGATGATAATAAAAGTTACAGTATGCACTGCTACAAATTTTGAAATTTATTTCCAATATATAACTGCTACTGTTTTGGAATAAATATTTGAATTAATTGAACTCTGTTATACACCTAACTTCATACGAAACTAACTCACAGTAGCCTCCCATGTGACAGATAGGATTGTGCAGACAAAAAATTTTGTTAATATTATCTCATGCAATGAATAATTACATTATTATCCTGCATATAAAAAATATTTGTTAGAAGATCAATAAAAGTTACACTGTTAAAAGTTTCAAATTTAACTTCAAATACTGGTAAGCAATTTTTAAATATTTTAAATAAATACTATCTACCGCATATGTCCTAGTGGTCGCGCACTGCATAGCAGAGCCTAGGGTGCCCTTGTATTAAATTTCTAAAACAAAATTTAAGCTACGGGGTCCCAAAACGGTCAAAAGGCATGTTTTATGACAGACATACATGATTTGCTCCTTATGATTTGAATTTTGAGCATTCAAAAGGAAAAAATAGTAAATAAAATATCACGTTTCGCATGGTAAATCCAAACAGATAGGCAGATTTCGCGTGCTTTCCATCCTCAGAAAGGGGGCGTGCATCTATTAGGACATATACGGTAAGTGTCCTGCTCGTCATCTGAAACGACATTCCAGATTGAGATATTTACATGTATGTCCTGCGTGTATTATAGCATGCAAGTGATTATTACAGACAATTTAGTCGCTGTCTGATTCCTCAGACTCATCAGAGTATCTGCTTTCTTGAATGAGATCATCATCTTGTACATTTTCGACCCGGCCCTGTTAACTTTGCATGTGGAAATTGTCGGTCCATCAGGAACAAAGGTCCGGCCATCGCGGACTTGGTCACCTCTGCCAAATGTGACATTTTTGGAATAACCGAGACGCACATCAGGACTAATGACACTGCATCATTTCTCAGTGAACTAACCCCTAGTGGATATAAACTCTTCCATTCCCCTCGCGTTGAAAAGACGGGCGGTGGTGTTGGTTTCCTGGTAAAACAAACTCTGGATGTCTCCCTGGTTGCAGCACCTAGTTTTGGTTCTTTTGAGAACATTGTCGTTTCTGTACGATGGCGTGATAACACATTGAATTTTGCTTCAATCTATAGACCCCCTGGTTCTGGTATCGCAGTTTTCCTGGAAGAATTTATGTCATTTTCTGGTTTCATATCGTCCCTGTCTGCCTCAACTATAATCAGCGGTGATTTCAACATCCACATTGATACCGTTTCAAACACCAGTTGTGATTTCAAATTGATGCTTGATTCCTGTAATTTTGTTCAACATATAAACTTCCCTACTCATATCCATGGCCACACTCTTGATTTACTTATCACCCCATCGGATTTCACAGTGGAAAATGTGTGTAGGCTGGGTTGTTTAAGCGACCATTTCTGCATCAGTTGCACACTGGATATCGATTCAGCCCCTAAACCACCTAGTAAATACATAACATTTCGTCAGTATCACAAGATAAATCACGAAAAACTAAAACAAGATCTGCAAAATACTGCCTTCATTGTATCGCCTTCTGACAACGTTACCGAACTTTACGACCAATATATGAACAGCCTTTCCTCTGTAATTGATGCTCATGCACCACTAAAAACGAAATGTGTGGACAAACCCACTCCAGTTTGGATAACTCCGGAATATCGTGAGGCCAAACGGTTACGTAGACAGCTTGAAAGAACTTGGAGAAAAGTCCCATCTGTGCTGAATAGATCGAAACTACGAAGACAGATCAGTAAATGCAACTCAATCATAAACAACTCAAAACGAGATCATTACACTAATATTATTAAGAACAATTCTGATGATCCAAAAAAACTATGGAAAGAAATGAACAATATTTTGCATAGGAAACATCAGACTGCTTTGCCCGGAAGCAAAGATGACACGCTCCTTGCCAAAATGTTTGGTTCTTTCTTCACAGACAAAATCACACGTATACGAAACAATTTCACAAAGCAGCCTAAACAGACCACTTCACCAGCGATATCACCTGTTGAGTTCAATCACTTCGAGCCTGCATCTGAACAGCTTATTCGGAAAGTCATTCTTGATTCTCCTACTAAATCATGTATTCTCGACCCTTGGCCCACTTTCCTGGTTAAAGATTTTGTTGACATTTTGGTACCATCTATCACTAAATTGGTTAACTGCTCCATGATGGAAGGTTTAGTGCCTAGTAGATTAAAACAGGCTGTAATTACTCCATTGCTTAAAAATCCCTCGTTATCCAAGGAAGAGATGAAAAACTACCGCCCAGTATCGGGTCTATGTTTCATCTCCAAACTGGTTGAACGAGTGGTTGCATCCCAGATTAAACAACACTTGGATAAAAACAATTTGGGTAATCCATTCCAGTCTGCCTACAAGAGCGGCCACTCAACAGAAACTGTGTTGTTAAATATAAAGAATGACATACACATTTCGTTGTCTAAAAGCATCCCGACTGCTCTGGTATTACTTGATCTTTCGGCTGCTTTCGACACGATCGACCATTCAGTTCTCTTAGAATGTCTATCATCTTGGTTTGGCTTTGGTGGGACTGCACGCAAGTGGTTCTTGTCCTATTTGTCTGGTAGGGTCCAATCAGTTAAGGTTGGCGACAGCCTTTCAGAGCCCGCAGATATAAAATTTGGTGTTCCACAGGGATCAGTTCTTGGTCCCATTTTGTTTTCCATGTACACAACACCTCTACATAAAATAATCTCTGCACATAATACGGTTAACTATCATTTCTATGCTGATGATACTCAGCTTTATATGCCACTCTCACAAACAAATTGTGCTACGGATCTAGTCACGCTCCAGGAATGTCTCAAAGATGTCCAAAACTGGATGAATGCAAACAAGCTTAAGCTCAATCCAGATAAAACTGAGTTCATCCTGTTTGGTACCAAGTCTCAAAGGGCTAAGATGGCAGATTGTTTTCCAGTGGATATTCTTGGGAATGAAATCAGTCCTACGGAAAAAGCACGCAATTTAGGTGTTGTTTTTGATTCTGATTCTTCATTCTCCAATCAGGTTGTTTCTGTTTGTAAATCATGTTTTGTGGGTCTTCGTGACCTAAGAAGGATCAGGCGTAATCTTTCGAAAAGCAATACAATTACATTGGCTAACGCACTAGTTAGTAGTAGACTTGATTATTGTAATTCATTGTATAGGTCTTTATCCAGTCAGGATTTGAATAAGTTACAATGTGTTCAGAATACTTTGGCCCGCATTGTCACCCGGACATCTAAGTTCTCTCATATTATCCCTGTTCTCAGGTCACTACATTGGTTGCCCATTAGGCACAAAATAGAGTTTAAAACCGCAACAATTATTCATAAATCATTGCATACGGGACTACCTGCATATTTCAACGATCACCTAACTCGCTACACATGTAAAGTGAACACGAGGCGTGGCAATCCTGATAAACTGTTCCTCCACGTCCCACTTTATAAACCTTCCATTAATAAATCAAAGGTTCAATTTCAAAACAGTTTGAGTTATGACGGCCCCTCACTTTGGAATTCCCTACCAAATGATATTCGTTCTGCTCCAACCCTGTCTAGTTTCAGGCATCAGCTTAAGACGCATCTATTTCAGGATGCCTATCCCCCTTAACCTTCTCAACACAGCCGGTTGTCATCTCGATCACGAACTATTTCTGACCACGTTTTATGATATTGGTTATTAATCAGGACTGTTGCGCCTTAGAATTCGTTATACGAAATTAAGCGCTATAAAAGTTTGATATATTGATATATTTATTTTTTATTTATTGTCAAGATTCATTTCAATCTCCGCAGGCATGTGATCTCCTTGAAACCACAACAAGCTGTACCTGTTGTCTTGAATCAACCACCCGTGTCCATGTGGTCCGAATGTGGGGTTGGGATTGGACTTCTTGGCACCTTTCCAAAGTGCAACTACATAGTTGGTCCGTTTCAGTTTCTCAACCAATGTTGCCTTACAGGGTGGAAGAAGGCATGGGTTGACCCCTCTTATTCGATCAAGAAGATCTGTGTTGCTTGTTGGTGCATAGTTCTGCCTGAATATGCAAAACCTGGCGGTGTTGACATCCGATAAATTTGGCTTGCCATAGAGGTTGCAAACATATTCTTCAACTTTGTTGACATGACCTTCTTGGATTTCATCTTTTCTCCCAATTCGCTGAATGCCTCCTGGTACTCAGTAGAACTCTCAAGTATGGCCAGTGGACGGATTTTTCCTTTGTGACTAAACGATGATGTATAATCACAGCCTGTGAAAGCATGCAATGACAGGATTGCACTGCAGAGAACTGACCCCATCTTTTTTGCTAATGAAGTCACATCAACATATCGTCGGGTGTTGTTTGATGCAAGGCCAACATCTAACATAACGTGGTTGGTGATACTGTGTACATGGTGCAGGAGAATGACCAAGATATCTGTGTCATTGCATCTGATAATGACACGTGCATCATTGTTTGAGGTAGAGATGTGTGCCAAGTGCCAGACGATCCGTGTGTCAGCTTCTTCGTGTTGACAGGAAAGCTCCGTCACTGCACCATGATGAACTTTTCCATCGTCCACTTTGTACTTGATGCAAACTTCATTCAACCCAATAAGCAGCTCACAGTCACCGATGACAGCAGCATACTGATCTTTTTTCCACTCGGTTGACAAGAAGTTGATCAAGGCTACTTTGAATTGTGAAGAACGAAGGGCACCATGGAAGTCCTTGGGTCGTTTTTGTTCAGGACCTGTGATTTTGATGTCTGTGGCGTGGTTTCCAGCATCATGACCAGAACGGGTATTTCTCTCATGTTCCTTGAATGATGGAGTTTTGTAGGTGTCAAAAACTATATGGACTGTCTTGGCAAGACCGCACAACTTTCGAAGGAACACCTCTGTTACACCTCCATAGGTACTTGGCAATGAAGATGACACAAACGTGTGAATGAAAAACATGCCATCAATGATGTATGCTTCGAATTCATTTGGCTCATTGCTTTCAATGCGGCTTTCAAGTTTCTTCATCAGTGTGGATTTGTCAGTCTTGTTCATTGAACCATCCATGTGGACTAGTGAGAGAGGCACTGGGGTCAATGGATATTGGAACACCTTCTGGAGGTCAACATGCATTGTTGTGGCAGGAATCAATAGCCTTCCAAACAAGTCACGTGTGCACTTCAGCTCCTCGATCTTCATGTCTTTTCCATTTTTCATTTTTGATGATACAGCTTGTGAGGCAAAGTTCTGGATCTTTCTGCGGGGGATACTCTTCTCGAATCTTGAGCCATCGGTGAAACAACCATCCTTGAATTCCTTAGCCCAGTCTTCTCCCTTCTGTTTTATATTTCCAAGATCTTCTTGTATTTCTTTCGCCACTGCTTTTCCAGTTGCCAAGGAGTAGAGCTTGTCTTTTGGAAGATCATCGTCGAAAGGATCCATTGTATCTTCCAAACCTTTGACGATTTTTTTCAAGTCTCTGTTATCCCTTCGAATTCTTGATGGCTTTAGTTCGTGACTGCAGTCTTCTCCACGCTTTAACCCATTGAGTTTACCAACAATGTAGCTCCTCACAGTTCGTGTCAGCATCCATCGTTTTCTGGCTGAAATAGATTGGGTGAAAGCTGCAATTCCTGTGAGTCGAGAGCCTGCGTCAGCATTGACTGTCTGTTCGAGAGTCTGGTCAACTGGTGTTCGAGAAAAAGATTTCTTTGTGCGGCGAACTGATAGCGCACCTTGTTCCAACATGCGTCTCACACCAGGATGCGTAGTATCCATATTCAAGAGGTTAAGATAATACCTGGTCATATATCTCGCATAGTTTGGTCTGTTTGTTGCGAAGAAAATGGCTATCATTCTTCCCAGGGCAAAGGTGAAGAGTTCAACGTTGTTTGTGTGACAAGCTCTGCTGAAGAGCAGAAATACTTCAACCAAGTCGATGTAAGTCATCCAAAATTTGGCTGTTTCACCGTGTTCACCGTCTTTTGTTTGTTGACTGTATGTCTCATATGCTGCAGTCAGTTCTCGGTATTCTACATCATCTTGAATTTCATTGATAGCATCTGGGAGATTACTTTGTAGTTCTGACAACCTCTGCTCAAGCTCAGATGACATTGTGAAGCCTGTGTCATTGATGAAATGTCTGAAGTGCAGAGTGCGCAGTGCAGTGCTCAGAAGCGGGTGCAGTCTTTTACATCGATTGTAATGCTTTCCAAGCAAAAACCCATTCAAGGAACCTGTTGCCAAAACTTCTGTCTCAACCAAAATATGTGGTCCTCCAGATGCATCCAGAATGTAGCCTAGGGAACTGAAGTAGGCCATTTGTATATGGAAGGCGCCACAGCAAATGAAAACGTTATCAAACGTTGGCGAATCTGCTTGCTGAATTTGCATTGCTGGTTTGGCAATTGCTAGGTCATATGTGACCAAAGCATAAGGTTCACCGCATTCTCTTGACAGCTTTTGCGAAATGCGGAGTGTCTCAGCCACTACATCTAGACAGGTTGGAGGAAGTTTAAGGTTGTTCATGTAGGAAACATGCTGTATTGGTAGCTTATCTTCGACTATTTGGGAATTCCATCCTCCCCACATCGGAGTATCATCTGTGCGAGAACAACTGATCATCCACAGCATGTCAAGTCTCTCTGCGTCGGTGACACATAGTGGTCTTGGAACAGTCTTTATGGCATACTCGAAAGAACTCATTTTAGGTTTTTTTCTGTACGGCTCCAAGGTGGTTTCTGGCACGTCAAACTTCCTTTTTTCTCTGGGTGTTCTTGTGCTAGTATTGTGAGCAGCCGTTTTGTCACATTCATCATCGTTTTCTCCATTTGTAATCTTCACATTTTGGAAACAAATTCCAACAGTATCATGTAGAGTATCTGCACCAGAGAGGGTTTCACTGTTCTCGTCATAATTATCCCAGGCGGTAGCTGTGGACAAACCAGGACCTGCTAAAATTCCATCAGGTGTGACTTCCTGTCGTTCACTGATGGTTGCTGCCAGGTCTGTTTCGAGCTCTTCCACAACATGATAGCTCACGGAATGACCAAAACGGTTCAGTACTTCCAGCACTTTCCGACTTCCTGTCATGCTTTTCATAGCAAGACCCATCAAAATGTGCTTCGCTGGCTTGACTAAGCCTCTGGTTGTTGTGAAGAGAACATCATCTGCTGCGGATTGTGCACATCTTTCAATGCGTTCTTGTGCTGATACTTCAGACCTGCCAGTGAATAGAATTCTGAAGAACATTTTTAGCAAATTTGGTGATTCTGCTTCTCCTTGAGCCAAGGCCTCTGGTGTTAACGGGTAAGGCAGTGCTTGGTGTGTGTGTGAAATTGCCATTACAATCCCTCTGAGGTGCAATGCAGCTTCTTTGACTAAGCTTTCAGAGCAGTTAATATTAGCAAAGGCACATCTTACTGTTTCCTCCTTTCCAATTGTGTCGGGGTAAACAAACTGACCATGCTTGTTGCTGAGTTTGTCAACACGAAGAATCCCGTGAAAGTGTTTCTTGGTATGCAGATTTTGTTTCAGCAGAAGATGCCTGTAAGCGTTCAGCCTTGTTAATGTAAGCCTTCCTGCAGCTGTGATGGTATAAACACTCTATTATTTTAAAGTGGATTTATTATATAGATGGATCCGCATATAGAAAATGTGCAGATCACAAAATGTGCCTTATCCAGTTCAGACTTGGCTGGCTGCAAGCCACGCCGTAATAATACGGACCAGGCCCTGTGCCAAGTGTGCCATTTGTCTACAACCCACGCCATAATATTATGGCCCAAGCTATCTTCCAGGACTGACTGCTGCTCAGAGCCAACGCCGTATGATATGATCCGGACGGTAACCTTAACTTGGCTGTTTTCTAGAACCCACGCCATAATATTATGGCCCAAGCTATCTTCCAGGACTGACTGCTGCTCAGAGCCAACGCCGTATGATATGATCCGGACGGTAACCCTAACTTGGCTGTTTTCTAGAACCCACGCCATAATATTATGGCCCAAGCTATCTTCCAGGACTGACTGCTGATATGATATGATATGCTCCGGACGGTAACCTTAACTTGTAATTATTATTATTATGTATAATTATTATTATTATTATTGTTACCACCAAGTTTGAAAGGACCCACTGTCTCCCTTACGAAACGATCGTGCAACGCATAGACAAAACTACCTGGCCTTCGTATTCTTGCGATATGAAAGCGTGCATACAAAGTGGTATCAATTCATTAATATACAGATCTAATCAGCATAGACATATCACCAAGCATTTTGATGGGCTACAGGAATACCCAAGCCCTACGCAAGAAATGTCGAGAAATTTGTCCGTGATGTCTTGCAATACAGCTTTGTGAATACATCTAGTTTACTTTTGCGACAAGTAATCCAGATAACATGTGCTTGTGAGAGAGTCAGATGACAGAAATCTGTGTGTGTGTGTGTGTGTTTGATGGTGGTGGTGTTGGGGGGGGCGGTTCGCATTGGAAGGGAGGGGGTCCAATACAGCCGAATGCAGCGAGCCTGTGTTCTGCATGTGGATGGTGTGAATCTCTGGTATGTCTCAAAAATAGCGTGGTTCAACCACTAGTTACAGTAGTGTCGGGCGGGCGCGAAGGGGGTGGCGAGGAGTGGGGCGAGCGTTGCATTTTGTCAGGACTCTGGAGCAGAAGACACATGGTGTTTTCTGTCGAAAACTCCACTTTTTCACTGGCAATAAATGTTAAGTGACTCCTTCTCTGTTTTGACGCTGATCTCAAAAGAACCAATTAATTAGCTATTAATTAGGTTGCCCCATCCTACAACTGGTGGCAGCGTGGTGGGATCAGCATAAATAAAAATCAAAACAGAGAAGGAGTCACTTAACATTTATTGGAGATGTTATTCCAACAAACTCACACAGCAAAAACAGCTCACATGCATTCTACTACTATGCTATATATCTAGGCTACGACAAAATGTACCAACAATCCTTCCACCCGTTCTGGATCGTGAAATGTGGTAAAGTCATTAACATGGTCCCGCACAAGGTATCATATTTGCTGGAGACTGGTGTCTGCAATCTGAAGCGAGTAACATTCTATGGGAAAGTTTGTAGCGTGAACTTTGACCAGTCTGTACATGACAGTTTGTAAAAAGAAAAGAAAAAGTGAATGGGCAAGTTTAGAGATAAATATGATAATATAACAGCAATTACATCAATAACTAACTGTAAATTAGGCATGGCAAGTGATAGTATCTATAAAGTATTAATTTGGCATTAATGTGGTTCCGTACAATGCGTGAATTTAGCAAATTTGTTACTCACAGCTGTAAACAACTTGTTGGCACATCATTCATTCATCACATCCCCCCCTTCACCACACACACAGACAAAACAGTGCACCCGAAATACTAGTATCTGGAGGACCCATCGTCATTAATCATGACAATCTCTACCCAGTCAAGGGGTAGACCTACATTCGAGTTTTGCAACTGTAACGTGAGACACATGAATTAACTGTGATGCCGGGAGGGGGCTCCGTGCTGCCTTTCTTGATGCCTGTTTTCCGAAATCTGTCTTCCAACAAAATTTTCTGAACGCAAAAGCTGACCAGACTGTAAATTCAAAATAATAATAATAATAATAATAATAATAATAATAATAATAATGTTGTCACATTAGAAAACAGCCAAGTTAAGTTCACAACCCAGACCGTATTATTAAGGCGTGGGCTCTGAGCAGCAGTCAGTCCTGGAAGATAGCTTGGGCCATAATATTATGGCGTGGGTTCTAGAAAACAGCCAAGTTAAGGTTACCGTCCAGATCAAATCATTACTGCGTTGGCTCTGAGCAGCAGTCAGTCCTGGAAGATAGCTTGGGCCATAATATTATGGCGTGGGTTCTAGAAAACAGCCAAGTCAAGGTTACCGTCCGGATCATATCATTACTGCGTTGGCTCTGAGCAGCAGTCAGTCCTGGAAGATAGCTTGGGCCATAATATTATAGCGTGGGTTCTAGAAAACAGCCAAGTTAAGGTTACCGTCCGGATCATATCATTACTGCGTTGGCTCTGAGCAGCAGTCAGTCCTGGAAGATAGCTTGGGCCATAATATTATGGCGTGGGTTCTAGAAAACAGCCAAGTTAAGGTTACCGTCCGGATCATATCATTACTGCGTTGGCTCTGAGCAGCAGTCAGTCCTGGAAGATAGCTTGGGCCATAATATTATGGCGTGGGTTGTAGACAAATGGCACACTTGGCACAGAGCCTGGTCCGTATTATTACGGCGTGGCTTGCGCCAGCCAAGTCTGAACCGGAAAAGGCACATTTTGTGATCTGCACATTTTCTATATGCGGATCCATCTATATAATAAATCCACTTTAAAATAATAGAGTGTTTATAGTACTTTCTTGGCTAAAAGATCTACATCTCCTACAATAGCAAGAAGATGTTCGTCGTTCTGTATACTGATAGCATGCTTCAGTTTTTTTGCTGCATCATCGGTTTCACACACACCCAATTCTTCTTTGGCTTTTC
Organism: Terebella lapidaria; assembly: GCA_949152475.1. NCBI lineage: Eukaryota > Metazoa > Annelida > Polychaeta > Terebellida > Terebellidae > Terebella > Terebella lapidaria. Next base: position 19,873,314 of record OX424564.1, on the reverse strand, counting down.
CTCTAACATGTTTTCGGTCTTTGTAGCAGAATATGCACCTTCTTTCCAACATACAAGTTGTATCTGAACTTGATTATTATATAAGACGTGTTCCAACACGTGATCGTAACAGAGGCTTTGGCATTTCATCGTCGCTGCTCGTGTCTTCTGTGGTTTTCAAAATGGTGAAATTTCTGAAACAATGCATATGGTATCCAGCATTTTGAGGTGTTTCTGCAACTTTGCTTATCTGCTGGCACAAATTGGTATACTTGGATTTGTGAAAGGTGTGTAGTCTGGTCTCGGCACAAGCTTGAACTTTGTCCCATTTATTTCTGTCAAATTGTAGCACCGGATCTGTTGTGTCATTTGCATTTCCCAAGTGAAGAATGCAGCGAAGTGAGCATGCTTCCTGCTTGGCTGAGTCATCCTTATCTCCGTCAGCAGCAAAGTGTAGTATATTGATGTTTGAAGGACGCTTGGGTTCATATATCAACTTTTTTCTGTTGTGGTCTGACATTTCCTTCATGGATCACTGATTCAAAGAAAGCACCAACTTACCGGAAACAATTTAATCAGCTACAATTGTCATCATAATTTGTTTAGTTAATTTGTATTGGTGGATGTTGTGCTTGCTTGGGCATATATTACACAGCTTATTACATGCATAGCATCATATTAAACCAAATAAAATCTACTCACTTATGATAGTCTTGAGTTTGGATCTTTGCTACCCCAGTTGACAAAAAACTTGCACCTTCGATGGTATCTAGTGTTATGATGATGGGTGAGGTACTCCAGGAACAAAAATGTGAACAAAAACGTTTTGGGAACAATACAGAACAAACAAACGTCATTTATTACGTTCTTGCTGTTCACAAAGTTGATCCAGTAAGAGTTGACTGATTGTCAATCCTGAAGCACCAGTTGCATAATTTGCATAAAAAGGCAATATGACATATCTGCTGGAGCAAATTTGGGGCATGCTATTATCCCTGATTGAAAATATATTGATGGTTTAAACTATATAACACTGTTTTCAACTGATGGATGTCTACTATGAACACACACAAAATAGAATGGCTATATTTGATAAAACAATAATACTTGGACTGATCCTTGTTGTCAGAATTGGCTCCAACAGCATCCATTTCAATGTAATTATTACGAATATTTCCACTTTGAGTCTACCTTGATGGCCTGACACTATTATAAATGCTTTTATCATATTCCTTGACCAAGAAAACATGGGAGTAGACACCAAGATCATGATCATAGCTTGAACGGAACTCGAGATATTGGCGATATTAGATTTGGCTCGGCGCAGGCTCCGTGCTTGGCAGCCATTTTGGAAAATGGCGTCTGGAGCTCTTATGTCACAATTCCGGTTCGTCAGCATGTCAGATTTGAATTCTACGCAAAATTTTACTTTAAAAAAAGTCATAAAACCTTTTGGACTCAGTCATCTAAATAAATCTCCAGTGGCTCTTGGACTATATATAGCTACCTACATCCCATATACATCCAGGTAGCCGTCGATATATCGACGTGCCTTGAGCCTTGATGAATATTCCATGATCACTTGGAGATGCAAATCCAAAAGCATTGTTGTGTGCACTGTTTCCAAGCGACAGTTGAGACTGGAATGGGGACGATCATGTGTTCCAACTGGTCGGGAATTATGGTGGTTTCGCTTTCGAGTGAGGAGGATGGGTGAGGGGGGGGGGGGGGTATTTGGTTGGCCGTACAAATGGTTATCCACATCAGTATCTCACGTAGCTGTGTCAAGGATATCTTGTCAAGGATATCTACACCCTGCTATCTAGTCCATTTGACATTTCGTGAACCAGGAATTCTTATCTCATAGAAAGTTTTTGCTGATTCTTAATACAATATTATTAGATACCGACTACATGTATATGACTCGTCAATAAATTTTGAACTGTAGCCAAGCGTTGATCTTTGAGTCAGCCCAGGAGACACCGTGTTCGGGTATACAGATGGAATGAAACCAAAGTTGGACTTGAGAGAATTTCGAGAAGTAGAGTCAACCGAAGTCAAACTTAGAGTTAAATGAGAGATATGTCGGGTGAAACAAAGCTGATAACATCTGAGATAGCCAAGAACCCAAGCTATCAACCGAACAACAAGCCGGAAAATGTGTCGAAAGGAGAGGACGTTTGATCTTGGGTTTTCGGCATTCAAGGTCATAACATATGGATAATACAAGATCATCAAAAATGCTAAATATATGACATGCAATACGGCATGATCCATAATAATCGCAACCTAAACTTGTTTGCATACCTTGACTTGAACTTCGAAAAATGGTGCACTATGCGCTGATTTTTGCAGCACCATTAGTAACAGATTACTTACATGGTTACTGTTTAGGTTTCAATTGCTTCGTGGTCGTTATATCTATTCTCAGATTCTCTTACTCCGAGTCGGTTGCACTGACTCAATAAGAAACTTTTCGGTTAAGATTTGTTGTGAATCAATACCCGGTAGTCAGTTGAAATAATGAGTTTATTCATCTGTTATGACTTCCTGGTCATTCTTGGCTACAAAGGTAATGGCTTATCAGCTGAACCGCGAGCTGGACTCAAACGCTGCTGACTATAATGAGTCAGCTGTATTTATGAAATTCTGGAGTGGGTCACATGACCATACCGACTAATTATGGGGTGGTTCATGTGACACAAACAAATCCCAAACCAGGATTTTTACCGCTTATTGAAAACAATCACTAGGTTACCTGTCACCATATGCGTTGCTCCAAACAAACTCTCACGAAAAGACATAGAAACACATGTTAGTTATGGCTCTGGAGGGGCAGAGGGAAGTTTTTTTCTGCAAAATAACTAATACAAGGCTACAGTATATTAAATATATTGGCCATTCAACTCAATGTTGAATGATCCTACTTTGACGGTCAATTACACCTTCCTAAAAAAAATCCCAGCCTAACCACTACGCTAGTGTGACGTTTAGCAGGTATGACTGGTTGTTGTGTTTTTGTCTGCCCAAAAACCCTGCTTCTTGATCGTATAGACTTTGGTAACTCCCGCTCGTTGTGATTCGAGAGCCGTCACTAAACGGTGCTTATTATATGCTTCATCACTCAGTAGCTTACCGGCTTACTCAGGCAAGAATCAACTCAGACGTAAATAAATGAAGATTTATCAGCATCTCATCATCAATGGAAATTGTCGGTGACCAACTTGACGTACAGTATGAAGTTCAGACATGGAGCACTGTATGATCACGTTAAAAATAACTAGTGCACGAGGGCAAAACTAAAAAGAGTTCTTCGCCGAAAGCTTCTCTCTGTCCCTTCCCGTTGAAGTTTCCCGTCCCGTTTCGTCGAATGGTTTCTCCAGGTAGTTAGTCGAAAATCCCGCTGACTCAAAGGCTGTGAAGAAGGAGTCGTCCGCACGGAGGTCGTCGAGTCCCTTGGTTGTGGCGGTGACGATCTCCCCACGGTCGATGTCGCTGTTGCAGTGCTCTCAGAGCGGCCGTCCGCTCTCCCTTTTATAGCCAGGGTGGCTGTGCGTGCATCCTCGTCCGCGAACGTCTCTTCCATGCCCATCACCACGTGGAAGAGGCTGCATCTGCGAACGGTTCTTCAGCGAACGGTTCTTCCGCGAGTATTCTTCCGTGAATGGTACCTCCGCGAATGGTGCTTCCGCAAGTGTTGCTTCCGCAAGTGTTGCTTCTGCGAACGGTACTTCCGCGAACGGTGCCTCCGCCAGTAATCTTCCGTTCCTAACGAACGTTTAGCGCGGGTAGTTGTGTGGATTTTGTTACAACTCCACCGTTTCTGGAGATCAACGTCCCCGTTGATCCTTTCTCTGTCTTCTCACGGTCTTCCTCCTCCTTCTTCATCTCTTGCTCTCTTGGTCTTTCCTTCTCTTCTCTTTTCTCTACGTCCGGGGCCCTCTCCCTCCACCTCACTGACGCTCCACCTTACTCTCAGAGGTCTCGGCGAGCCAGTCGCATGCATCTGTGTACGCCCGGAGTTGCTCCCGGAGCAGTCGGCTCTCCTTCATCTGGGCCCGCAACTCCCTCCGGTGGATATTCTCTCGTTGAGAGACCTCCTCTCTGAGCTGCTGGATCTCCGCCACGAGACGTCGCTGCTCCACCTCGGCCTGTAGCCGAGCCTCCGCCTGGCTCAGTTGATGTCGACCGGTCGCCAGGGTTGACGCCAGGTCGGCAAGGTCAAAGTCTGGCACTTCTCCGAAGTCTTCTCCTGTCAATGTCTCAATTCTTTGCAGAGGTGGCGTATTCATTGTTGAAGTGGTGACGGAATCGTAGGTCAGCCTGTTTAAATAAGAAAGGCACTGACCAGGGATCTAGGGGAAAAAGCATTGTCGTGGAACGAAATGACGTTCTTCGTTCCCTTCCGCGAATGATGCTTCCGCGAACGTGCTTCCGCGAACAGTACTTCCGCGAATGGTACTTCCGCGAGTGCTGCTTCCGCGAACGGTACTTCCGCGAGTGCTGCTTTCGCGAACGCTCCCATTGCTTTTTACATCGTTGCGACTGCTTTCTGGCTGGTCTCCGCACGTCTCTCGTCATCACGGGAAGTCCGGACTGGGGTCACATCGTCCGGATTGGGTATCCAGGCGTTAGTTTCGGAGGTGAACCAACACCTTTTCAGATTTTTTATGGTCCCGGGCTCCAGAATATCCATGGCCACCCTTTCTAGCTGATGGCCCACCGGTCGTGGGAGGCTCTGGTCTTCAGGCAGGGACTCCTTGGTCGGCTCTGTAGTCGTCCTTGGGTCCTCCTGGCATGGCACCTCCCAGATCTGGAATATCCCGACCCCATCTCCGCAGTAATGATCGTCTGTCCAGGGCTCCAAGGGGACCTCCCGTAAGATGTTGACTTGGGGTCCTCCAGGGCTCCACTCTTCTCCATTGATTGGCGGAAGCAGATCCTCGTCAGACAGGACCTCCAGGGGTAGGGAACATTCCTCCTGAGTCGGACAGGCCTCCTCTTCTCCTTCGGGTTTTGTCACGGTTCATATCAGGGTACACCAGCAGGGGGTGCTCGGTCAGGGGTTGGCGCAGCGCCTCAAACGCCTGCTGATGAGCCTTGCTCCAATGGTAGTTGACTTCATTCTTTCCTGCTGATGAGGTGTCAAAACTTTCGTCGACTCGAGGCAGAGGGTACGCATCCTTCCAGGTGACATCATTTAGACGGCGGTAGTCGACACAAAATCTCAGCGCCCCATCCTTCTTCTTCACCAGTACGATGGGGGATGACCATGGACTGTCGCTGGACTCCACAACGTCGGCTTTCAACATCTTGTCGACCTCGTCCTCGATCAGCTCCTGTTGGTAGTACGGGGCTCTCCAAAGAGGCTGCTTGATCGGGGGGTGATCTCCCGTGTCAATGACGTGTTTTGCCAGGGACGTCCGTCTCAACCTCCCGTCTGGTCCCATGAAGACCTGCTGGTGGCGTCGAATGAGATCGCTGACAACCTCCACCTCCTTCTCCATCAAGTCTGGATGCATTCCCTCCAGGAGCTGTTGTAGATGCTCCGGGCACTCTGGTCTCTTTGTCGATGGTTCTATGTGCATGGCGTGCACTCTGGTTTCGGGCTGCTCAGGCGTCCGGTTCCGCCACTTGGTGGAGTTTGGTGTAAGGGGCTCATGCTCCCTCCCGTGCTCCTCCCGGTACCACTGCTCTCTCTCTCAGGCCTGTTCTGGGTTGTCTTCCCGCCATCGGGACGAAATCCTAGGTTGATCATGGCCTCTATCCCGTGAAGCTCAGCTAGAATGGTCCCCATCAGCACAGTGCGGACTCCAGCGCCGACATTCAGCAGTACCACTGGTACCAGGCGTCCTCGGGGTCATACAAGGGCTCGTCCCACTACGAGGGGGTCATCATCCATCGGCTCTTTTGCGGACTGCATGAGGCTGGCCTTTGGAATTCCTCCCTCACTTCCCGTCAGTTTGAGGTCCACCATCATTTCTGAAAAGGGTGGTAAGACGACCATCTCCTCCGTCACCAGTGTGTAGACGGCGTCCTCGTGGCCCGAGCTCATCACTACGGTAGTGTTGCCCACCTACCACTCGCCCTTACGCAGATCCAGCTGTCCCCCAATCTGTTGAAGTATGTCAAGCCCCAGCACACCCGGGATTCCCAGCTTGGCTACCAGTACATCTGCCGACATGAGTCGTGTGCCCAGTAGAAGTTGTGATGTCATTTCACCTCGAATCTGTAAGTAGTCTCCGGTTGCTGCCCGTAACCTTATTCTCGTCTGCCTTATCGTCGCTTTATGTTCGTCATCCAATTGGTCGAAGAGACACTCGTCCAAAACGGTGGAGGAGGCACCCGTGTCCACCAACATACGAGTCACCTTCCCCATAACGTGGCACGCTGCATACCTCGCCAATGTGCCTCGGAAACCGGCTGACAACGACACCACCTGGCCATTTCTGTCAATCTTAAGAGAGCTGCCACTCTCCTCAGGGACGCCGCCCTGGATAAGTACTGAGTCGTCCACCCACAGTGATGCACCACCCTGGTCCTCTCTGTCAGTCTTAAGGGATGCTCTCCCCTCGGAACCGCCGCTCCGGATAAGTAATGAGTCGTCCACCAGCAATGGCTGCTGCGCTGGCCCCTTGGTCATTCCGCTCTCCCGGCCCTCCGTCTCCTCTTTCATGGCTGCTTTTGGTTCAGTTGAATGGGGGGGGGGGGGTCTCTGCTGTTTCACAGCCTCTAGCCTCAAGGTTGTAACTTTTGTCCTTAACACTGTATTGCCCGATTTGAACATACATTCAATGAACACTCAGCAAAAAAAGACTGTTGTCAAAATATACCTCTTCGGGAACTCATCGGAAAGTAAAACTTGGAATATAAATCTATTCAAAAATGTTCATGAATATATTTTACAAACACAGCGTTTTCGGTAACAATTGTATATCATTAATTGCAGAACATCTGGTACCTCACTCGTTCTGGACGAGGAGACTCACCTTGTGCATAAATGCGTGTGAAAATCCTCGCAAAATAAATTACGTTTAAACAAAAAAAAAAAAAGGTTGTAACTTGCTGGTCTTCCTTCCTGCTAGCAGAAACCTTGTTGATGTCTCCGCGGGTTCTTAGACGCTTCACGGCTCCATCGGTCGGCATTTCGTCGACGTCTCTGCGGGTCATTAGACACTCCACGGCTCCATCGGTCTGCATTTCGTCGACATCTCCGCGGGTCATTAGACGCTCCACGGCTCTATCGGTCTGCATTTCGTCGACGTCTCCGCGGGTCATTAAACGCTCCACGGCTCCATCAGTCTGCATTTCGTCAACGTCTCTGCGGGTCATTAGACGCTCCACGGCTCCATCAGTTTGCTGTACATTGGCAATCCCGTCTGTGTTGACAGGCTTGCCCTCTAGATAGTCGAGAATTCGATCCTCGAGCTCCTCCTGTGCCCATCCAGTCGCTTGGGATGCACACCGGAAAACCCTATTAAAAATCTGTGAAACTAAAAATTCCCCCCTGGCAATGTGTTCTTCACGTCTTCGTCGTGCTTCTCGCCTGTGAAGCCGTGCACATACCTGCCACTGGCCCATACGGTTGGGGGAGGGTATGAGCCCTACCGGAACCTACTGGAACTTCCGATGACACGGTTTTCTACAGTACCAGCAGTCATCTGGTCCCGGCCTAGCGCTTGGTCCCTTGTTCTCAGCAGTGGTGGCCCTTGGCTTGATGGACAGCACCTGCTCGCACAGCTCGATTAGTCGATCCAGCTTCCTGTCCTGGCTCTCAAAGAGCCCCTTGAAGTAGGGAAGTCTGGGTAGACCCGCTACGTTCGGCTGACTGCTCTGCTGCCCACAGGTGGTATCTCCGCCTTCCTGCTAGTTCTTCAATAGCTGCAGGACCCGTCCTAGTGCTGGCTCGGAGTCTTCCGACCCGATGGACATCACCGGCTTTCCAGGCTTGGGTTTGACACATTCGTACTGGGTTACGAACGCTATGGCCTCCTCCATGGTCTTCATCTTTTTCATGAGCGCCATCACCTTCATGTCCCCATCTGGATGGCCCTTCCAGAAGTGCTCTAAGGCGATAGCCTCCTGAGCTGTGGAGTTCAGATCTGGATAACCACGGCCGGCCAGTCGCTGTAGTTCATAGCCGTACAGCTGGGGTGTCTTTGCCTTCCGACGGGTTCTCTGTCCCAAGGTCGCCTTGTATGACTCCTCCTGACAGTCAGGGTCGAATCGTAGGGTCAGCTTGTCGATCAGAACGTCGATGTCCCTCCGGTCTGGAGGACTCAAGCTCGTCAGCATTCGTCGCGCCTCTCCTGTCAAGCTCCCGGCTAAGTAGACGCCCTGTTCCCGCTTGCTCCATCCGTTGACCTCTGCGATGACATCAAAGTGGGCCCGGTACACCGGCCACTCTATGGATGTCCCATCAAACTTGTCAGGTGTCAGCATCTTTCGGTTTTTTCTGCCGGTCTGGTTCCAGACTGAACTGTCCTCGGACGATGAGTCTCCCTGCCTTCGTCTCGGCCTAGGGCTTTGTCGGTGCAGCGGTGGTCCCCGCCTCGGTGGTCGCTTCCCCCGTCCTGGGTAACCATGGCTGCTGTCGGTCCCTCCATCCGATGAAGGCCCTTCATCGCCCGATGATGAGAAAGGGTGCTGTCACCGGCCTCCCTGGGTGCCTGAAATGGAAGCTGGATTTCTCCAGGAGGCTGGCTGTCTTGGTGGTCAACTGGGTGAAGACCTCCCTCTTCCGCAAACGCTGTCTTCCGCGAACCTTCCGCAAACGGATTCTTCCGCCAACAGCTCCTGAAGAAGTTCTTGCGCGAATAGGCTCCTTCCGCGAACGCTGTCTTCCGCGAGTCTTCCGCGAGTCTTCCGCGAACCGGCTCGTCCGCTAAGATGCCTTGGAGACGTTCTCCCACAAAAGACGTACGTACGCGAACGCCTTCTTCCACTGGTCTTCCGCGAACGGCCTCATTCGCGAATTGTCTTCCCCGTCTATTCTGAAATACTGGAAAGGAAGATTGGTCACCTGGATCACTCCTCCCGTCGAGCCACCATCTAAATGAAGACTCCTCTCTTCCGCGAACACTCTCATCCGTGAGTCGTCCTCGTCCGCGAACGTGGTCGTCCGCGAAGGGCCCTCTCCGGCCACAAACATCCTCGTCACCAAAGACTCCCCTCGCCCGCGAGCACGTTCATCCACGAAGGATCCCCGGCTGCAAGCGTCCCCGCCGCCGAAGAATGCCTCTCGTCCGCGAACGTTCTCTTTCGTGAAAAGTCCCCTCCCTCTCGAGCTGCTCTCTTGGGTTGGAGTGCAAGTGACCCGTCCTCCAGTCACTCCCGATTGTCGATTCGTCACACTAGACCGATGCCCTGTTGCACCAGACTGCTGCTGGGACTGGTCCCAAAGCCGCCTCAATGCTGCATTCTCTGGGGGTGCCACACTCGGACTCTGCTCCGGTAGCTGTAGCCGATCCCTCCTCGCCCAGATTTCGCTGTCCTCCCCATCCAGGTTGACGTACTCCTCTCCCAGCACTCGTTGTAACTCGGGGTCCCTCCTAACGTTCTCAAGGTAGGTTGACCTCTCTCTGTTACGCTCATGCTGCCACCCAGAGTCGTGTCTACAGGACCTGAAAGGAAAACGGTTGTCGGGTGTCTGGCTCCGCAGTCTCTGTTGACTCATCGACTGGCCCATGGAAGATCTCAACCTCCCTGGTTGCTCCTCATTCGTCGAAACACTACGTCCACCCCTGGCTGTGAAGCTGCTCTTCCGCGAACCGTCGTTTCCGCGAACGTCGCCTTCCGCGAACGGTCGTCGTCCTCTTCCGCTAAGGTCGTCTTCCGCGAACGGTTGTCGTCCTCTTCCGCGAAGGGCAGCTTCCGCGAACAGCTGTCGTCCTCGTCCGCGAGTGAGGCCGTCCGCGAAGAGTCTTCCTCTTCACCTCCTGTCTTCCCTGGGGTAGTTTCGTCGTTTTCGCTGGACATGAGTGATGCTGAGGTTCGTTCCCTGGCAGTAAACCCTCGGGGATCCTGGTCACGGCACCAAGTTGTGACGTTTAGTAGGTATGACTGGTTGTTGTGTTTTTGTCTGCCCAAAAACCCTGCTTCTTGATCATATAGACTTTGGTAACTCCCGCTCATTGTGATTCGAGAGCCGTCACTAAAAGGTGCTTATTATATGCTTCATCACTCAGTAGCTTACCGGCTTACTCAGGCAAGAATCAACTCAGACGTAAATAAATGAAGATTCATCAGCATCTCATCATCAATGGAATTGTCGGTCACCAACGTGACGTACAGATATGAAGTTCAGACATGGAGCACTGTATGATCACGTTAAAAATAACTAGTGCACGAGGGCACAACTAAAAAGAGTTCTTCGCCGAAGGCTTCTCTCTGTCCCTTCCCGTTGAAGTTTCTCGTCCCGTTTCGTCGAATGATTTCTCCAGGCAGTTAGTCGAAAATCCCACTGACTCAAAGGCCCTGAAGAAGGAGTCGTCCGCACGGAGGTCGTCGAGTCCCTTGGTCGTGGCAGTGACGATCTCCCCGCAGTCGATGTCGCTGTTGCAGTGCTCTCAGAGCGGCCGTCTGCTCTCCCTTTTATAGCCAGGGTGGCTGTGCGTGCATCCTCGTCCGCGAACGTCTCTTTCGTGCCCATCACCACGTGGGGAAGGCTGCATCCGCAAACGGTTCTCCCGCGAACGGTTCTTCCGCGAGTATTCTTCCGTGAACGGTACCTCCGCGAATGGTGCTTCCGCAAGTGTTGCTTCTGCAAGTGTTGCTTCCGCAAACGATACTTCCGCGAATGGTGCCTCCGCCAGTAATCTTCCGTTCCTAATGAACGTTTTGCGCGGGCAGTTGTGTAGATTTTGTTACACTAGTTTTATCATTCAATGTATTGGGCATTGCGTGGTAAGCATGAATATATTTGACGACACATGGGATTTTTTGCTATTCGGCCTTGAAGGGACTCGGGGTGTAAATACCCACAATTATGTGTACTGATGCCCATGCAAAACCCCTTTGATTCACCAGCTCCTGAGAGGAACGCCAACAAGATACTGCCTTGAAAACCGGGTTATTATTTCCCAGCAGTGCGTTCTTTCAGGTGAATATACACTCGTCCAGAAGTCTGGCCTAAAAAAAATATATGATGCGATGTTTAACAACAGTTTCCCTTTGAACTGCTTAATGAGGTGAATGCTCGCTGATTGGCTGAGCCAATCACAGTTTAAAAAATTGCATGTATATATATTATTGGAATGTGAAAACAACAGTCCTCTACGTTCTCTAGCAGAACGGAAACATTCATAGTCCGAAATTCCTGAAATGAACCAGGGTTAGTTCGCTATACATATATATTCTACATGATGAGACGGTACGACCTACACAGGGCACAGCTATCCTGGTGCTGTGTCCTGAAGTGTGATGTGCGGGTCCGTTCTCACGCACACCGGACGCTCTAGTCCGTGGGACGGTCGCGTCTCCATGACGCGGGAGGCCGAGCAGCTGGCGATGCCTGCTGCATCAATCGTCGCTGCTCGTCAGCCAGTAAGTGCGGCAACACCGACACAATCGTAGTCCACAGCTCATCCGGAATTCCGGGAGATTCCGGTAGAGAGGACGACGTTGTGAAAAGGCGGGCTCGGAGTTCCTGATTCTCCTCCCGCAAGTCCGCATTCGTTTGTTCCGAAGTACGAAGTTCCTCCCGGAGGCGTCGATTCTCCTCCAGGAGAGGATGTGGAGCCGTAGGAGTCTGTCGCTCATGCAGCGCCCCCATGCCAAAACCGATTGACATGGCGCTGAACTCCGCCTGATGGATGTGGGTGTCCATGGCCAATATATATCCACGACGGATGGCACGGAAGTACTGTTGGGCCAAGTCGTCCGCACTGCCCAGCGCCAAGGACGGAAGATGATGCTCGGCATCCTCGGCTAGCAGTAGCGGGTCTGCATCTGTCGCCGCCTGGGCTATTCGGTCCATCCAGTAGGCCTGGTGCGGGCCAAGTCCGGCGGGAAGGCGACGAGTGTTGTTGTCCTGGTACAGTTCGGCAAATCCGGATTGATCCCAGGAAGGACCTGTAATCCAGGTAGGGTCCGCTTAAGTAATCGCTGTCCGTGTTGACGGAGCAGTTGATAATCCGCACCGAATTCTCCCGATCCGTGCAGTCCGAAATTCACCTCCATGTCATGAGGTAATGGTTCCTGGTCCTCCAGGACTTCCATTCGCAGACGGGGCCTTTCCGGGTCGTTGGCCCGAGTGACTAAAGTAGTTGCGGGCGGCAACAATTCCTCCTCGTAATCCAAGTAAGGAGGAGGTGGTCCGAAGTTTATCAGTCTGCGAGATGGCTCTATTGGTGAGCTCGATCCATTGTCGGGCATCCGACGCTGTTGAGGCTCCAACTTGTCCTCGATTGCCCGAAGTGGCGGCGGCTGGTCGCATTCCATTGGCGACCCAGTGTCCGTGGCTTGGGCGTCCACCTCCGAAGGCGGTCCCTTGGCTACTGAGTCCGTCTCCTGAGTCGTTTCCATGGGAACGACCGAGTCCGAGGTTGTAACCGAGTCCATAGCTTTAACCGTGTCCGCCTCGACCGTAGGTCGACTTTGCAGAGGCGGATATTCATCCGGGGGCGGTACTAGTTCCTCCCGAACTCTATAGTCCGTCACATTAGGTGTGGTTGGCCTCTCAACAGTTCGACGTTTGTGTATCGCCCTGGTGGGCGAACTTCGGACGGAAGTTGCATTCCCAGTAGCCTGTGGGGCCGAGGTTCGAGGTCGAGGTTCGGCCGCCTTCATGGCCGTAGACCGATATGTGATGGGGCGATCGAAGTAGAATGCCCCTGGCTTTCGGTAGCGAACATGTCAATTTATTAGTTGTGTAGTAATTTTAGCAACAGTGACGCCCGCCCCTCCCGCGCACTACACATTCCTATCACAACATATACATTCTACATGACTTACACACAGTACAGGTACAAACTATACGATCATAAGCATAAATAACCCCAGAACCATGTTTACAAACACAGGTCAGAACACGTGCACTTTCGGCCCAGTTATACAGTACATGCGACCCAGTTAGTTTCGGCCTTGACCTTTACAAGCACCTACTTCTAAACATAGAACATGACACACCGAGTGCTCACATCACGTGCACAGTTACAGTCAATACAAGTCTTGACACGCACCGGGGAAACCCACTTTCCCGGTGACATCAGCACATACCACCACACATCCATCCAATCACGACACCGCATGCACTTGGCGGGAAAATCTACCACACGTGTTGCCAGCCCCGCAGTTTTCTAGGAGAGTTGTGAAGTGAATGTCCTCAGGAGTAGACGTGTTATAAGATTTGGCCGTGATTGTAAAGTGAAGGCCTGACACGAGGACTATCGAATAGTTGAACTGTGATATATATGTTGGATTGTTCAAAGGACTAAATATCTAGGATATAGTGTTGTCGACAGGGATTCATCGGACTTTGGTGTGTTCGGCCTTGTAGTGTGTTTGCGGCATTGTCGGATATCATCCCGAATAAACTATTGAAGAGAACTGCCAGCCTTGTGATTTAGCACAGCGATCACAGACATTTCGGCCTGATATCGGCCAAACAACGATATTTATCACAGTTGGATGTCGCGTACCATCCTTTCTATACGTTCCTCGACAGCCCGAGTTTTCAGTTGGGCAAATTCAATTCGATCCAACACCAGTTGGACCTCCGTTGCCGAGTTCAGCGGGTACTGCGTCATCAACGCAGGTGCCATTGTCCATATTCCGAATGTCAGAACAGAGTCCGGAGTACGCCGGAAGATCGGCACATGCGCTGGTACGCAGGGTGGGCGGTAATTGGGGATAGGCTGCATGTCGACCCGCATCGTGTCGCAAACCGCTTAACGATGTTTTCCGACGCCATTGGCGATCCCTGCTGGAATATCGGGAATCGGTCCGCATGACTGGTCGTAGGCGTTCATATTGTGAAGATTTAGTGTTTTATGTCGGGCCGCGACCCTTTGTAAGATATTTTTCTTGTTTGGTCACGTGATGTATTTTGTTGTGTTTACTGTGCTGACAGATTTTGTCACTCAGTTAGCGGCGATTATCGTCGAATACTTTTTATTCTGGGAAGGGAAGTACATCATATTTGGGGAATGTGTTTAATATTGCCCTTTGGTTATTTTATTGTCCTGGTTTTATATTTCATGTCATTTCCATTTATTTAGAGGCGATTTTATCGTGCTATTTTCGTACGGCTGCCATCTCTGTTTACATTTGGCAGCGATCGTGCTAGGGGGCAATGCAGTCGCGCTAATGAGGTTTTTACGACCGTTATTTACATTTTTGGCCGATCTTTGTGGACTCTTTACGCAGCAAGTAGGAGTTGATCTGCTCTATTCTTGCTGTCTATTGACTCCATGGGATCTTATTTACAGGCCTACATTATATTTTAGTGGCGATGCTTGTTATTTCTTGCATAATTTGCCATATTCTGCCCAGGTGCTAAAACGTGTTTTCGCGTTGCATTCTGGGTAATATTTTTATCGACCGCCGTTTTCTGTGCCATCTTGACCTGATTTTGGCCAATCGGTGTGTCTCTGGCGCAATTAACCTTTTTCTGAGGACAAGTTTCGCCAGATCCCATAAATACAGGTGCCTTACTGGCATCGCTCTCTCACTTCCATCTGGGCTTCAAGACATGAAGGAAGAAACGTGACGCTGTGAAGTCGAGGCACCAAGACCACGTGGAGTTTGGCAGAAGTTGGAGATCTGTGTGTTAATCTCAGGACTTATAGCCAGTTGTTTTCATTTAGTGGTGTCTACAGTTATTATATTTTGGAGGTCCAGGTGGAGGTGAGCAGCATTGTGTATTTCATTTGAGATATTGATTGGATATTTTATATTTGATAGTATTATTTTGAGTCTTTATATTTGGCAGATTTCAGTGTTTGTGTAACTTAGAGATCTGTATCGCTTTGTGGGTAAAACTTGGGCAGGAGTTTTAGTATCCATTGTGTATTTTATACCAGTATATTGAAGTGAGTTTTTCCAGTTTATTGAGTGTATTTGTTGATCGCAATACTTGGCGGTCTGTTATATTTGAAAGACATAAGTGTATTTTTAGTCTCGTTGATTTTAATACCAGAATTTGCACGGTTTATATATTTTATCGAAGACCAGATCAGCTAAGATAAAATAGGTCTCGCTTGGCTTCGTATTACTTGGAGAAATCTGTGTTTAGCCTCCTGACAACTTTTGGTTAGTTCCACAGATATTGAGTTATCCATAGATTTATTTGGTATATATCGATTTATCGGTGATATTGTTTATATTCAGCTACTGTGACAGCCATCTGATACTTGATGTTAATCTGACAGTTTATGTTGTGAGACTTTGGGTTATTCAAGTATTATTCAGATATATGATTGAGTATTATTATTGAAGTTGCAGTTTCCATACTGGTATCACACTTTGTGTTGTTTTTATCAATAAATATGTTGATTCTTCATGTTTACAATAAATCAGTATTTTAGCATATTTGCCAGTTTTCTTTGCCGACTTCCCACGCACACAAGCACACACATCAGAAAATCCGCTAACCAACCGCTTGACCGTCACAACTTTGGTGTCAGAAGTGGGATCCTTCTACATCAGAGGATCCAGTGATACGAGCCCTGGTCTGTACTTGTTTTGTGTGTGTTGTGTTGTGTGTGTGTGTGTTTTTTTTGTAATCTTCAGTGAAGTCGACGTCCGGTGAAGTTGATCGGATGACTCGTCGCCACACAAGGAGAACAGCCATGAAACGTGCGATGAAGGACTATGACGGACAAAGTGATGAGAGTGATGTCCAATGTGATACCATGTTTGATCCCCATGTTGCCGGCCACCTCAGCCCTGTGATGAACCTATGTGATGATCACAACCCTATGATGCCATTCAGCTATTGCGATGAGCGGAGGCAGAGTTTTGCTCGCCCAGGTCCCCATGATGTCCCACCTTTGGCCATGGGGCCAAGCTTTTTGATGCCTGGAGATGTGAGGAGCCCGAGAGTGGGAGGAAGTAGCCCATTCACACCCCGTGGAGTGTGCCAGCAGACTTCCAGTCCCAGTGAAGGTGATGATTCTGATTTTGCTTACATACACAGGAACGGTGATGGACCAGGCTACATGCATGCGAGGTGCAGTGATGTGAAGAGTGTGCTTTCTGCCACCCCTGTGATGTCACAAGTGCCTCGGCAATAGACAGTGCCCCTTGCGCCGCCACAGCGAGCGATGCAAGTTGCAGCACCCCAGCAGGCAGGACCACAGCAAATCATGGGTCATGTGTATGATGGCCAGCTCCACTGGCAGACACAGGCAATGAGGAGGAGTGATGAGCAGTCACTGGACGCCCGCAACGTCCCCGCGATGTACGTTCCTGGTCCGGCGATGTATGATGCTCCGGTGATGAGAGCACCGCCCGCAACAGCACACATGAAGCCTGTCATGCAAGCAGATCCTGGATTGACCGATATTGCAGCCCTAGCGAGGGAAATGAGAGAGGGACTCCGTCATGTCATGGACCAAGTGCGGGAACTTCAAGGCTGCAAGTTTGTGAGAAAGCGAGGAGTGAAGTCGATCGGCCGCCGGAGTACAGTACCAGTCACTGACAGCTCCAGTGATGACGATAGTGATGT
Source organism: Terebella lapidaria (assembly GCA_949152475.1). Lineage (NCBI taxonomy): Eukaryota > Metazoa > Annelida > Polychaeta > Terebellida > Terebellidae > Terebella > Terebella lapidaria. The sequence goes on along the minus strand of OX424564.1, from coordinate 19,856,666 downwards.
GTTGAGCTCCGACAACGCAGCTCGACTCTACAGGAGTCGCAACTCGGACAGAGGCACCCACAGGAGAGGGCCCCGTCTTCCGAACTTCACCGGCAAGGAACTGTGGCCCGTGTGGTACAACCGCTTCGAAGAAATTGCTTGGAGGCTAGGCTGGACAGAAGACAAGCGCCTTGATGAGCTGCTGCCCAAGCTGCAGGGAGTGGCAGGTGAATTTGTGTTTGGACAGCTGTCACCCCGGGTCCGCTGGAACTACAAGCTGCTGGTGAAGGAGCTGGAGAGCCGGTTTCGCAAGGCCGAGACAACCAAGACGTTCGCCTCAAGATTTAGCAATCGCCAACAGAAGACAGGTGAAACTGTTGAGGAGTATGCCGCCGAGCTCAAGAGGCTGTACGACAAGGCGCATGTACACCGAGACCAAGCGATGAGGAGAGAAGACCTGCTGCGCAGATTCCTGGATGGCCTCCTCGATGAACGTGCCCGACAGCAGGTGGAGTACGTCAAGGACCCCCGTGATGTTGATGATGCTGTGTACGAGGTCGTCAACTACATGGAAACCCGCAAGAGGAATGGCACCCAGACCAAGAGGAATGCCCGAGTGATGTATGGCGATGAGACGTCCGACTCTGATGAGGACCTCCGTGTGGCGAGGGTGCCTAGCAAGCCGACCAAGAAGACTGAACCAGCTCAGAGCTCGGGGCGAAAACCAGTTGTAGAGGGGGCCCTAAACGATGAAGTGAAGTCGATGATCGAGGATCTTGTCGAAAACATGAAGGGGATTACCCAGGACTTGGCTCAACTGAAGGCCAACAATGGTGACAAGATGAGACAGTCACAGCAAGGGGAAGGTCGCGGACCAAATTCGTTTGGGCAAGACAGGCGAGGTCGATGGTTTGGATACCGTGATACTGAGCCTCGCTCATATCAGTCATATGTATGCTACAGGTGTAGGCAGGAGGGACACATAGCCCGCGAATGTACTGCTGTGACTCCCGTACTGGTGCCTCAGCCTGCTGCGGTCCACCCAAACGGCCAAGGGCCGGTCCCTGTGGCCATGGGGCGGCCCAATCAACAATGAGTGGTCAACCAGACGACGAACCAATGTCAGGGAGGATGGAGAAGCTGGACCGATGCTGTGTGATTCCCGCGGTCAACGAAGTTGATGTGTGCAGCATGGAGGCTGTTCTGCCCAAAATAGCTAGTGATGTCGGTGACCAGCTGTCAGAGACAGCAAAATTTGAGAGGGCGGCCGAATTAAGCAGTGGAGGTTGGGCAAAGTGTGAGATCGACACGGTGGTCAATGCGAGGAAAAGCTGTGTGTTTCCCGCGAATGAAGTCGATGAGTGCAACATGGAAGCTGCTCTGCCCAATATAGCGAGTGACGCCTTTGAAAAACTGTCGGGAACAGCCAAATTTGACTTCAGTGAGGCTGCTAAACAGAGGACCTGTGTGGTCCACAACCGTGGAGAAATGACGCCACCTGCAGAGAGGCTTCAAACCAAGGAGTGCATGGCCAGAACCTGGGGGCCGCCGTCCGGAAGGACCGTGTGCTGGGACTGCCGCCCAGGGGAGGAAGCTGTCAAAGGCCAACAGGAGATGGGTCGGCACCAAAGGCCCACCTGGAGAGCCGCGCGAAGGGCCCGGCTGGATAGCTGCGTTGAGGGACGACCGCAGGAGCCGTGTCGAGGGACGACCCCCTGGAGTCACGTCGAGGGACGACCGCCTGGAGTCGCGTTGATGGACGACCGTCTGGAGTCGCGTCAAGGGACGACCGCTGGAGTCGCATCGAGGGACGACTTCTGGAGTCGCGTCAAGGGACGACCACTGGAGTCACGTCAAGGGACGACTTCTGGAGTCGCGTCGAGGGAAGACCATATGGAGTCGCATCGAGGGACGACCGCCGTAGGTCACGTCGATGGACGACAGCCTGGAGCCGCGTCGAGGGATGACCACCTGAGAAATGCATCGAGGGATGACCACCTTAGAGCCGCATCGACGGACGACCTGGAGAGCCGCCTCGAGGGACGACCACCAAGAGAGCTGTGTCGCATTACCAGTGTTCTGCAAAGAGACTGAGAGACTGGTTAACATGAAAAGATTTTTGATGATGTGGTTCTCATTTGTTTGTATATGTTTTACATTTGTATTTTGCTGTAAATGTTAATGAGGGCATTTTAACATTTAAGCGGAGAGCTGTCTGAAGATTTAGTGTTTTATGTCGGGCCGCGACCCTTTGTAAGATATTTTTCTTGTTTGGTCACGTGATGTATTTTGTTGTGTTTACTGTGCTGACAGATTTTGTCACTCAGTTAGCGGCGATTATCGTCGAATACTTTTTATTCTGGGAAGGGAAGTACATCATATTTGGGGAATGTGTTTAATATTGCCCTTTGGTTATTTTATTGTCCTGGTTTTATATTTCATGTCATTTCCATTTATTTAGAGGCGATTTTATCGTGCTATTTTCGTACGGCTGCCATCTCTGTTTACATTTGGCGGCGATCGTGCTAGGGGGCAATGCAGTCGCGCTAATGAGGTTTTTACGACCGTTATTTACATTTTTGGCCGATCTTTGTGGACTCTTTACGCAGCAAGTAGGAGTTGATCTGCTCTATTCTTGCTGTCTATTGACTCCATGGGTATGGAGCGTTTTTAGGGTCAATATTCATTGATATGCATTGTAGATTTTCTTGTTGTGATTGATTGTTTCAACCGCAAAATTAATTATTCCACATTGCTGTTTCTAAACTTTCTGTGTCGAATTTACATATTCTTACTGCATAGTTCTAACTTCCATCTCCTTTCTGCTTACTTCCAAGTTCTCACTGGTACTTTCTCAATGCTTAATTCATCATGTCACATTCTAACACCTTTGTCCGTGCAAACTATCAAAAACAAATCGCATCTGGCATAATGCATATGAAACTCAGCACATTTCATTTAGAATAAAGCACAGCGCACGAAGAACAAAGCATAACGAATGAAGCATTTCATGTGCCAAAATTACTACTGCACTATTATGACGACAGACAGCGCTGCGGGTCGAGTGGCCACATTGTGAATGAGAAACTGAAGACTCCCGGATGAAGGAAAGACCTTGGTTTGATGGACCGCTGGTCCGGTGCAGTATTTTTAGCTTAACAACCCATGGCCCGATAAGCTATTGGCGTGGTTTTTCGTGCGTCGTCCGTCTACACTCTCTGGTTTAGGGGCTTGAAAAGCTGAAAATAGCCCAATCCACTTTTTATGAGCAGACGTGTATTTTGGGGATTAATTTGGGGATAAGGGGCTCACACGAGAGAGGAAATTTAACATGGTGAAAGCCCTTTAACCTAAAAAATTGGTACGTTCGTCCGTCGTCCGTCCGGCAAATAACTTTTTGGGGCCTTGATGAAGATTTTTTCTGAAAATTTACTAAAACATTCCTTGGGTTAATACCCTGAGACGTTTTGTTTTCGTTTTTTTATATTATTATTCAATCGTTTTTGCCGTGGCTAATTTTGGACTTTGATGGCCTTTTTCTCGAAAACTGTCTGATCTGTTTGCGCTTTTTGTTTCAAGACATCTCCCTCATGTACATCAATGACAAGTTTCATTGTCCTTGAATCGCCGGTCTGCGTGTGGCAGCCATTTTGATTTTTTGTCCCAAATCGAGCCACTATTCGTTCTGAGCCATTTCCAGCAAAAACGTTTTTTTTTTTGCCATTGAAAAATTTTTGGGACTTTCTTGGGAAAATTTTGGGGAAAATTTCACCCAATTTTTCTTTCATAATGGGAGCTTTGCGGGGGTAAACTCCTAGAACTTTTCAAGATACAGCGTAGTATTTGCACATTCAAATGGGAAATCATATATTTCAGTTTGAATGATGACCTTGAATTTGATTTTGAATGACTTTGAAAGGTCAAAACGACCTTACTTTGTCAAAAGAAACGATGATTTTTGTCTTTGGCTGCCATTTTCTCAAAAACTATTCAGACAATTCTCCTCAAAATCTCTATGTAGTACCTTTGTGATGTGTATAAGTTTTGTTTGCTTTTAAATCGACGGTGTGTGAATAATGTCATTAACGAAAGAAACTTGATGTAACTTGATTTCGTATTATATTCCATACAGGAAATGTGTGTTTGGCAACATTTACGAGCATGTTTTGACAATAGGTTTGAAGATCAGAGTAACAATTTGTTTTTGGGAAAATCAATACACTGTGTAATTCTCATGATCTGCCGGTAAGCTGCAGCACCCTTGGTGCTACGTTGTCTCTTTATTTGGCAAACAGGTAAATAAGATCTATATGTTAAATCCAATACAACTACCGTAGCGCAGTACTAGTGTATCTACTTTACTGTCACAAGTTGGAATCGTGCCAAATTAACGGTATGAAGAAATTATGATTGGAGAGATCACCATATTTAGCCTTGAAAGAGATAGCCATCAGTTTCCTGAGAATTTTTTTTCACATCTCAATTATCACTGTCCATTCTCAAGTAATGACCATTTTGTGTATGGTAATTTTAGGCCTATGTCATGATAATTGCACTTAATTCGCAACAGTGTATTATATTATAATGAGTGTTCATGACGTCACATCGAAAATTGATTTTAATGAGCATAGAAATCTTATTAATAGGCTCATATTAATCATCTCTCACTAGACTCACTATTCGTTTATTTACAGGGCAGGGTGCGGGAATTCATTGGGGTCTGTGCTCAGCTGCATGAGTGTGGCACCTGTTGGTCGCGCCAATGATAAAGGAGGTCTTAGTTTCTCATACATCATGTGGCTACGTGCGGCCAGCGCCTCCTGTCGTCATAATGTTGCAGTAGTAATTTTGTCCACAACAATTACTACTGCATCATTATGACGACAGGCGGCGCTAACCGCCGAGTGCTTCATTCTTTGTGCGTTGTTCATCATGCGATATGCTATATTCTAAATGCAATGCGCTAAGTTCCATATGCATTGTGCCAGATGCGATTTATTTTTGATAGTTTGCATGGACAAAGGTGTTAGAATGTGACATGATGAATTAAGCATTGAGAAAGTACCAGTGAGAACTTGGAAGTAAGCAGCAAGGAGATGGAAGTTAGAACTATGCAGTAAGAATATGTAAATTCGACACAGAAAGTTTAGAAACAGCAATATGGAATAAAGAATTTCGCGGTTGAAACAATCATTCACAACAAGAAAATCTACAATGCATGTCAATGAATATTGACCCTAAAAACGCTCCATACATGGGATCTTATTTACAGGCCTACATTATATTTTAGTGGCGATGCTTGTTATTTCTTGCATAATTTGCCATATTCTGCCCAGGTGCTAAAACGTGTTTTCGCGTTGCATTCTGGGTAATATTTTTATCGACCGCCGTTTTCTGTGCCATCTTGACCTGATTTTGGCCAATCGGTGTGTCTCTGGCGCAATTAACCTTTTTCTGAGGACAAGTTTCGCCAGATCCCATAAATACAGGTGCCTTACTGGCATCGCTCTCTCACTTCCATCTGGGCTTCAAGACATGAAGGAAGAAACGTGACGCTGTGAAGTCAAGGCACCAAGACCACGTGGAGTTTGGCAGAAGTTGGAGATCTGTGTGTTAATCTCAGGACTTATAGCCAGTTGTTTTCATTTAGTGGTGTCTACAGTTATTATATTTTGGAGGTCCAGGTGGAGGTGAGCAGCATTGTGTATTTCATTTGAGATATTGATTGGATATTTTATATTTGATAGTATTATTTTGAGTCTTTATATTTGGCAGAGTTCAGTGTTTGTGTAACTTAGAGATCTGTATCGCTTTGTGGGTAAAACTTGGGCAGGAGTTTTAGTATCCATTGTGTATTTTATACCAGTATATTGAAGTGAGTTTTTCCAGTTTATTGAGTGTATTTGTTGATCGCAATACTTGGCGGTCTGTTATATTTGAAAGACATAGGTGTATTTTTAGTTTCGTTGATTTTAATACCAGAATTTGCACGGTTTATATATTTTATCGAAGACCAGATCAGCTAAGATAAAATAGGTCTCGCTTGGCTTCGTATTACTTGGAGAAATCTGTGTTTAGCCTCCTGACAACTTTTGGTTAGTTCCACAGATATTGAGTTATCCATAGATTTATTTGGTATATATCGATTTATCGGTGATATTGTTTATATTCAGCTACTGTGACAGCCATCTGATACTTGATGTTAATCTGGCAGTTTATGTTGTGAGACTTTGGGTTATTCACGTATTATTCAGATATATAATTGAGTATTATTATTGAAGTTGCAGTTTCCATACTGGTATCACACTTTGTGTTGTTTTTATCAATAAATATGTTGATTCTTCATGTTTACAATAAATCAGTATTTTAGCATATTTGCCAGTTTTCTTTGCCGACTTCCCACGCACACAAGCACACACATCAGAAAATCCGCTAACCAACCGCTTGACCGTCACAATATGTACTGGATCATATCCGATAATGTCAATGTCATGTACCTGTCCCGTGCGGGGCACACGAAGAACCGTATGAAGGGCATATGATATGCCAGTACATGAGCGTCCAGCTCCTGTGGAGTCCGAAGTGGGGCCCGGCGAGGTACCGTGGGCCAAGTCCGTTCGTGTTCCGACTCCTCCTCGCTCGTGCAAAAGGGGCAGTCGAAACCTCCCGCTCCGAGACGCAATGGCATGAGGGTCTGGAACTGGCCCTCCGTTAGTGTTGACGGAATGGAAAAGTCATGGACATGTCCGTACCTGGCATGAAGATTTCGTTCATACAGTGGAAGAGCGTTCCAGTCTATCGGGCTCGTCCCATCCTGGTGTGGGAGGACGAGGTACGAGTTCCATTAGAGTTCCGTGAATCGTGGTTTCCCTGAGTTCGGAAAAGGTCCGTATACACTGAAAAATAACCTCGTGATGACGACGCGTGCGGCAGCAACGCAAGAGGTCGTACGGGTGTGGCTGGTTTGGCCGGAGAAGGAAAAGTAGCCGTCATGGCGGTCGGGCGTGTTGCAGTCACAGGTGGCGTGGCTGTTAGCGATTTGGGTCCGGAGTCCGTAGTACTGACCGGGGCTTTGGCTGCGTCCCTGGCAGCCCTGGCCTGTTCAACAATTTTTCCGCCCTCTTCCAGGCGCTGTAGGTCCGGTACACTAAAGTCCGACATGGAATCCGAGGACGGACTCGGAGTATGGCATTCTCCGCGCTGCGCAAGCTTCGCCATAACCTTCTTGCTTATGTCCGATTCAGGCCCGGAGGCCGCTTCCGTATCAGATACGGTGATCACGTCCGAAATGGGGGAATTTGTTCCAGATGCTCCGGCGGCTGTCGCCGGGTCTTCAAGTACGATAGGATGTTCAGGCTCATCCCCAGCCTCCACTACTTGTACTGCAAGTGGAAGTCCGTCATTGTCAGCATTAGATGCCGCTTTCTTGTCCGAAGTATCATCTCCCTCCTTGTCAGAGGAAGACATAGTCCGACTTCGCTCACTTACATGAGCACATCATCTACATACTGTTTTTAATGAGAAAATGTTATATGGGGTAATGTGGGGGGAGGGGGCGGTTGTTGATATGCAAATTATTCAACAAAACTTAACTTTTGAGCATTATATAGGGATCATCAATGAATTCATGTTACTTGTTGTGGCCATGGCAACTGGGCCCTCTGGAATCATGGTTGCAACCTCGATATATAGGTTAAAGTGATATGTGAACAAATAAAAACAGTGCATATTCGATGGCGGTGACAAATATTCGTCAAATTATCTGATTAATATTGTGTGTCCCTTTTTTTCTCACCCATATAATATGTATAGAAAGTTGCACTATGGTCCATAATACCAATCAATGACATGAAAATATATATATTGTATCGCGCAAACAAATATTCATTATATTTAGTGAGGCATTCTTGGACTATATGTTACAATATAAATCGACACTGACTGATCAGAGTCACTTTGCACGTGACTACCGCGCACCACTACTATTGAATGCTGGTTTTCGAAGGGGAGGGGGGGGGGTTCAAATTCCCGAGTTAGGAAGTTGATAATATTGATTTAGTATATCGATAATGTGTCTCAAATAAAACATTTTGACCGTACTCTAATTCGGAAATTTGAATTTCTCTGGATAGACCAAAATGCTGGATAAGCACCAATTATGTGGCGGCCGCCAGATAAATAAGTGGCGACCGCCAGATAACATTCCACTATAGACCAGGGGCACCTTCATCTAGGGGATCTCCTACCCCTTTCGTGCATTGATTCCATCCCGGATCGTGCACTGATTCCACCCATTTAAAAGTAAATTTAAATGGAAAGGTGATCTCTAGTCCTACGATTTTGTTGGATCATTTTGAGTTATGGGCTTAATATATGTAACTATACGTGTTGTTACGGTGTGATTAAGATAGCAAACAAACATACATCTTTTGTGTCCTCAGTAGTTTGAGTTTTGAATGGAGTTATACACATATTAAACAAACGGTGTATATTTGTTTGCCACCGGAAATCACACCATGACATCTTGGACTTACAGGCCCTATTGAATTCGCAAGGCTATTCAAGTTACAAGTTTCATGCGGCATGAGCGAAGGACAAAATCGAGCTCGGGCATATGTTGTGTTCGGCACGCGCTTAGTATGATCTACACATTGAGATAGGATGCGACGCTGTCGTGTGTCTTCGTTCTTGACTTGTTGTACATATGAAGAAGATTTTCTACTATTTTTTCTTGTGATTTTTTTCTTCACAACTTCAATCAGAAAATATCAATATATATTATATTCTTTTCTGGGTATGGGGGGGGGGGATGGTAGGAGATCCCCTAGATGAATGTGCCTCTTGTCTATAGTGGAAGGTTAGTGTAGAATTAATAATACATTTTACATTTTTCATTTCTATTTCAGTGATCCCGAAAATAATAATAGTAATAGTAAATATTCAATAGTATAGTCAAGAATCTGGCGCCATGAATCTGGCGATGCTATAACGAATGGTCTCCTGGTACTAGTATATCGCCCTGTCATCGACACCCATACGATTGCCGGCCCAAGTATCATATCCTGCGCCTTCCTCTATATTTAGTAAGGATTAAAAAGGTGCGAGACAGATTAAATGGTATGTTTTTAGTGGACGAGTAGTATTAAGAGCAGTGTACGATACTTGGGCCGGATCGCCATTAGGAGTTGAACGCGTACAGACCTATAGATATAAATCATTGGTATAGATGGATCGAGTGCCTATTGTTTGATTTATTTACTCAATAAACTATGCACATATGTTCAATTACCGGTATATTATACAACCAGCAGCGATCTGCTGTAGTCGTCGATTTCCAATGCCGAACTGAAACGTGTTCACTCCACTTCCTGGGGCATATTCGTGTTCGCGTTATGACAATAAATCTTAAGTCAATTCGATGTGACGTAAACGCCGAGACAGCTGTGTAGGTCCAGACGTACACGTACGCGTACACGTATCAAATCTTAAGCTCTCTAATATTTGCGCTTCTGCGGTCCAAAGGATGTCAACAGTTTGGACTGACGTTGCGGCATGATGCCATTCCATGCGGCTAAATCAGCGCGGATGACAAAGTCTGCTACAGCTTCAGAGTGGGACGTGGTGTGTGTTTGTGAACGGTGTTGATGGCTATTCTCGATACTGGTTCCATCAGGGGGTAGGTCAGCATTCGAGTCACCTACAAACACTGTTAAATCACGACTTGGTATTGCCGAGATGTATGTTCCGATGATGTCAATACAATCAAATGTCTCTGTGATGTCAGTTATGCAGGCAGTAGGCGGGTGACAGTTAACGAGATGTTGTCATCCAGTTCCACTGTCATTGCAATTATCCTATGATGCAGTGGTTCGACCTTAAGTAGAGCCTTGTGTACTCGAGGAGCGACGAGGAACCCTACACCTCCGTGGCCTCCAGCTCTGGCGGTGCCAAGGTATGCCTTCCACCCAGCACCAACGTCGATACAGGTGGTCGGTGTGTCCAGGGTCCTACGGTGCTCCTGTATTCCAATGATGTCATATATTTGTTTTTTGTTTTTTTGAGTTTGGTGAGCTCATGTAGACGATAATCCTGTTTGACCGTGCGAACGTTAAAAGTTCCAATGGTCACAGATGCAAGGGCGATGGGTTTTGCCTCACGGCCTGAGCTGGCAGGCTCCAGGTCCGATAGTTCTGCATGTTTGCCACGTGCTCGTTGGAATTGGTCATTTGTATTGTTGGCAGTTTGTTTGTAAACATCAGATTGTTTGTCCACATGGATGATCCCTGCCCTAGTTCCCCTTCGAGTCTTACGCTTGTTTAAGCCAAGCTGGTGCTTGATTTTGCCTGACACTGGGCTTTGATATTGGAAAACAGACTCAGGTTTGTTCATGCAGAATACTTTATACTTAGATATTGGTTACATGTTTATTCATTATACATCCATGTTACAACTGAATATGCTTGCCACCAATATAATCACAGATTTTGTATCTTGTAGCAACATATACAAATTGATATAGAATCATACTCATCTGAACAAATTGAAATGAAATACAACAATACACTTACAGTATACATACAATCACCAACAGCAAATATACCAACATTGATCACGGATGAGATAATAGACTTTTTTTAAAGGAGGACTTCCTATCAAATTCAAACACAATTTGGTATAATATGGGTTTCACGCACATGGAGTATGCATTAAGATGACTTCAAAATCGAAGAGATATTTTAAAAACTACTATCGAATGTAAAATCGAAAAGTAACTAAACTAGCGGGCCACGCCCTCCAACTGGGGAGAATGAATGAGTCAAAACGATGACGTCATTGTTTTGATGCTGCCTCGGGCAACGGAGCACTTCCAGCATCTTTGGTTCCAGTCATAGACATAGCTTGCCACCAATATAATAACAGATTTTGTATCTTGTAGCAACATTATACAAATTGATATAGAATCATACTCATCTGAACAAATTGAAATGAAATACAACAATACACTTACAGTATACATACAATCACCAACAGCAAATATACCAACATTGATCACGGATGAGATAATAGACTATTTTTAAAGGAGGACTTCCTATCAAATTCAAACACAATTTGGTATAATATGAGTTTCACGCACATGGTCTATGTCTATGGTTCCAGTCAAATGAGCCGCCTGTCGAGGCTTCTATCAAAACAATGACGTCACAGAAATTTACGTCATGTATGACGTTTCTATCAGCCATGCACTGCCGAGTGGAAAAAAACTTGCAGATTTTCGGTGTTTTTGACATTAGAGCGTTGGGGGCGAAGCCCCCAACTCTCTACATGTCTATGTGCTGACTTTTTTATGGAGGTTTCATGCCAACCTATCACGCCCGTTTTGGTATGTAAACATTTAGCCATCTACTTCGAATGAGAATTTTCTTCGTCCTTGACATAAAATCTCTCGAATAGATGGCAAACTTTGAATATTCCACAGATGCATAATGCATAAATCGATGTTAGGTTTGAGAAAATTACGCAAAATGCTGAGATTGTTTAGAAAACGTCAAAATGGCGGAGCCGATGGAAATTGACGTTCCCAGAATGCAAAGCAAATTTTACCGCAATGACGCGTATTTTGGAGCACACAATTTCCTGTGCAGCAATTCGTGCATGCATACATGTAAGCTTGCGTAATAAATGTTCACTTATTACGAATATGAATGAAGTAGGCCTGCTTTCATCATAATTTACGGGAATGAATTGGAATCATGTCGGGAGGATATAATAGTGTTGTTGTTTTTTTGGAGGGGGGGGGGGGGGGTAACGTTGAGTAGGATACATTCAGCTGTCGTGGTGCTGATGATGTGCTCAAGCTCTAATGTCGACCCTCGCAGTTAGCTGGATTTTCTTGTTGATATTATATCCTCCGTACGATTTGTTCGAACTGAGCAAATATATATGTGAACGAAGCTTAGAGTCTTCGCCATTCAAATACATTGAGATATATTTGCTATATGGAAGTTTTAACCGTAAAACCATTGGTCGAAGCCAATACACATTGATAGGAAGTCCTCCTTTAAAAAAAACACACTCTGGACTGGAGTAATCTGTGGTTTCCAGGTATTCTCCACTCATTACTCCACTCATTGGAAAATATAATTACTGCTGTATACAACATATACAAATCGTTTCGCAAGGGAGAACAATTGAAAGTGTTCTACACTTACTGAATTATTTTCATCAATACATCAAAGTCATATTGTATGATGTTGTACACCGGTCCCTGTAAAATAAGACCCGTTGGTACGGTGTCTTCTTTCGGCCATATTTCTTTTTTTTATTTTCAAGAACTTATGTAAAATTTATGATGGCGACGAAAATCATTTTAGACGTGACGAAAATCAATTTCATCATGACGAAAATGTTTTAAACGCATTGAAAATCATTTTAAACGTGACGAAAATGTTGTAAACCCGTTGAAAAATAGTTTTAAACGCAACGAAAATGCTTTAAACACAACGAAAATAGTTTTCAACACAACGAAAATGTATCACACGCATTGAAAATCATCTTCGTAGCATTTAAAACATTTTTGTTGTGTTTAAAATGATTTTCGTCACGTTTAAAACATTTTTGTAACGTTTAAAACTATTTTCAATGCATTTAAAACATTTTCGTCACATTTAAAAAAATGATTTCCAACACGTTTAAAACATTTTCGTCACGATGAAATTGATTTTCGTCACGTCTAAAATGATTTTCGTCGCCAACATAAATTTTACATAAGTTCTTGAAAATAAAAAAATATATAGCCCAAAGAAGCCACCGTACGTTGGAGATAAAACTTCCCTGTCTTCTTCTCAATCCCAAAATATCCATTCAGCATGATCGAAATAAGACTTCCTGTCAGAGGAAAGCTTATTTTCTCTGCCAAGAACTGAAGTCTTATTTCACTGTTATTAAAAAGCTAATGGACATTGTAATTATGACAATACAAAAACAGTGAATGTGAGATCATCGATCTTATTACCTAATGAGTTCCGATTTTGTTCCCTCTATTGTAAAGTTCGGCGACCTCACGATGAAGAGGTATACCCCATCACAGGTGTGTCACCGAATGTCTTATAAACCCGCCTGCACGTTCGCGCTGTAACTGTGGTGTCACTACTAATGTAGCCACCACGTCGTCACAACGCTACAGTGCTTTCCCCTTTCAGAGACACCTCGTCCCCGAGGTCAGCTATATCCCACTGCCCAGTCACATCACAGCACTGAAGATCAAGGGCGCCGCAGCTACCAGATTATGTACACATACTTGGCTGCGATGTGAATCTCAGTGAGGGGCTGACCCCAGGAACGACGCCGAGAGAAACCCATGTGGCTCGAAAGGCCAGGCACCAATGTAGGGTTCGGCGACCCCACGATAGAGAGGTATACCCCATCACTGGAGTGTCACCGAATGTTTTATAAACCCGCCTGCACGTTCGCGCTGTAACTGTGGTGTCACTACTAATGTAGCCACCACGTCGTCACAACGCTACACTATGTTTACGTAAAAAAGAATGGGGAGGCGGCTCATTACAGTGTCTGGTTTTTACCTCAGTCCATTCTTAATCCACAACTAACAACGCACTCATCTTGGAGGTTGATGCTGGAATAACATGCTGACCGTTTGTATGCAAGGTGTGAACGAGGAATTCACCGTGATCCAGTTGTCCAAACCATGCAAACTTGAAGTCGGGTTTGGTATCGAGAATTTTACCAATGTCGACAAGCTTTAACTTTGTGTATCCCACAATTATGACATGACCTCTACTAAAATGATCCAAGAGATCTCTAAATATTTTAGCCTCCTTATCACGATTGTCACAATGAATTCCATACCAGCTCACCAGGAATATGTCACAGTTATCCGAACTGACACGTCCATGGAGTTGTGCTTTGTAACCTTGGAGTTTAACGCTGTCATCGCTTTCCGATGTATCAACACGATTGAATCTGGATTTGTTTACATGACAGAAAACATTTTCAAAATTTGGATCTGCTTCCTTTACGAAAATCAGGGCAGGCGTCTCCAGGGATGTACTTTCAACGCGTTTCTGCACAAGGTCTGGATGACCACCTCTGGTGAGGGCGATAAGAAAGATTGGTAGTTTGTTTTCTAGTAAGAGGTTACTGATGAAAGGAACGTGGTCCATTTCGTGCTTGTCAGGCACTTCCCGATGCCACTCGTGGTCCCCTCCTAACGAAATGTCATGTGTGTGCATGAAGAAATCTATGGCCCTTTTTCTGTTTCTATTTGCGCCTTCATCGCTGATTTTGAATTCTTCGTTTATGGGACGAGAATCTTCGAGACTCTCGATCTGTTTTAGAGTGATGTTGAAATCGCCTCCGATTACTATTGGTAGCTTTGGGTGCAATACGTCCCTCACTTTAAGAACAAATACTTGCAGTGCATTAAGAGCCTGTTGCTTATATTCTAATTTCGATCTACTTGGACCATGCCAGCTGCATGCAATCACACGATCGCTGCTTGTTCTGATTTCGAAGACAGCAACATGCAATCTCTTCAAATTTTTGTTTAAATTTTCTTTGTCACGTGTTCCAAGGCGAGCTGCTATATTTTTTTTAGTTGTGTGGTCAATCACTGAGTGGATACATAACCTTTCAATATTCCATAGAAATCCCACATCCGAGTCAGGCCAATTGTGGAGAAAATATTCACTGGGAAGCTCCGAAAATTTCCAAAAGTTCCGTTTTGGAGCTTGGATTTCCTGAGCGAAAATGATGTCTGGCTTCTCCTTTTCTATCACATTTTTTATCTCTGTTCGTGCTCTCACTATGTTTTCGCTCTCAGTTCCATGATTCGGGTCTGACCCAGTGTGTGAGGTATTCACATCTCTTGAATTTTCATCTTGTTCAGAAACTTGCTCATCTTCTGATGAGTCAGAGTGTTCCCAGACTTCCCTATTTCTTGAGAACTCATCAATTTCAGAGTTTTGCTCATTTTCTGAGTACTCGGAGTATTCATCACTTTCCGAGTTACCATCAGGTTCTGGGGTTTTCTTTTGGCTACTTCCCATATTCATTGTTATTATTTTCAGTGATTTGGCCGAACTAGTGTAATCCACTGACAACACAAATATCGGTTCAATTTCTTCTGCCATACTTTCAATCATCAACTTTATAATGACACACATAAATTATGGAGATCTGAGCACAATGGGGAAACTCTCCTATACACCCGACACTATGACACGTCAGTCTCTAGGATCTAGTCAGCAGGCAATCGTACACAGTTCTGGGTACATAGGAGACATTCCCATCTTTGTTCCGCCAGCACTGGTCCGTCAGTCTTTCAGCACTAGTCAGCGGGCAATGGTACACAGTCCTCGGTACGTAGGAGACATTCCTTCATTGTCCCGCCAGCACTGACCCGTCGGTCTCTCGGCTCCAGTCAGCAGGCAATGGTACACAGTCCTAGGTACATAGGAGACATTCCTTCATTGTCCCGCCAGCACTGACCCGTCAGTCTCTCGGCTCTATTCAGCAGACAATGGTACACAGTCCTAGGTACATAGGAGACATTCCTTCATTGTCCCACCAGCACTGACCCGTCAGTCTCTCGGCTCCAGTCAGCAGGCAATGGTACACAGTCCTAGGTACATAGGAGACATTCCTTCATTGTCCCGCCAGCACTGACCCGTCAGTCTCTCGGCTCTAGTCAGCAGGCAATGGTACACAGTCCTAGGTACATAGGAGACATTCCTTCATTGTCCCGCCAGCACTGATCCGTCAGTCTCTCGGCTCTAGTCAGCAGGCAATGGTACACAGTCCTCGGTACACAGGAGACATTCCTTCATTGTCCCGCCAGCACTGATCCGTCAGTCTCTCAGCTCTAGTCAGCAGGCAATGATACACAGTCCTCGGTACATAGGAGACATTACTTCATTGTCCCGCCAGCACTGACCCGCCAGTCTCTCGGCTCTAGTCAGCAGGCAATGGTACACAGTCCTCGGTACATAGGAGACATTCCTTCATTGTCCCGCCAGCACTGACCCGTCAGTCTCTCGGCTCCAGTCAGCAGGCAATAGTACACAGTCCTCGGTACATAGGAGACATTACTTCATTGTCCCGCCAGCACTGACCCGCCAGTCTCTCGGCTCTAGTCAGCAGGCAATGATACACAGTCCTCGGTACATAGGAGACATTCCTTTATTGTCCCGCCAGCACTGACCCGTCAGTGTCTCGGCTCTAGTGCGTAGACAGTGGTCTATAGTTCTCGATACGTCAGATATATTTTCTCTGGTCTCGCCAGCGCTGACTTGGCCTGACAGCATTTACGTCACCCACAAGGCCGCAACGAATTATTGAAAGAACACTCAAGCTCAGAAGATATTTAGACCCTGCTGAACAGTGTAAATACTTACATTTTGATTGAGAGGCAAGTTGGTTCAATGTAAATTCACTTTGTCCCATCAAGCACTTTTTCTCGTTTTTGTACATCAGAATCATGAACCGAGCGCGATTACACCAATAATATACAATACAGTGAATAATATTCACCGTGTGCCTTTGGTAACCATACAAAACATATTTTGTACATACCTATTATGTGTAATGTTATGACAACAAGTGGTACATAGTCTTCAGAACACAATGGCCCATACCGAGTGTCCCGATTATCCGAGATCGATGTAACTGAGTTCAAAAGGGACTGAATTTGAGTGTTTTTCAAATTTGTAATGCAGGTTTTGTCGATGTTCGGAGTATATCTGGATTGGGAAAAGAAGTCTCAAGTAAAAAAAATGGATAAGTGCTAAAAAGGGTTGACAGAGAAATGCCCCCCCCCCCCCCCCCCCAAAAAAAAAATTTGCTACATATCCAAGGTTATTGAAAGTCAAATTCAAGTTCACCACGGTAACCGCCATTTATGATTTCCCATTTGAATGTGCCAATATTTGAGCTCTATCTTGAAGTATTCTAGGAGTTTACTCCAGTTAGCTTCCATTATGAAAGAGTGAATGAAATTCCCAAACAAGTTTCAACGGCTGGAAATGGCTCAACGAATATTGACTCGATTTGGGATGAATTTTTGCCAACCCATGGAAAAATCAAACAGGTAAACTGGGTAACGAATTTTATACACATCACAGGGGCCATGTAAACAATATGCATCAATAAGAAAAAAAGTTGCTGAACATATTTTGAGAAAATTACCGTCAAAGTGCGAAACTGGCCGGGTTTTTTTTATCAAAAATGGCCGCCATTTTGAATATAATGCAATATTTAAGAAGTTAAAAAAATACCTCCCTCTTGAAATATTTGTAGGTAAACTTTAAAGATGAAAATGTTGATGGCAACGGATGACAGACGCAACGCCATGCCAATGGGTTATCTGACCAAAGGTCCAGTAACCTAAGGCTCGGTTTACACGATCAAACTACTTCAAACTACTTCAAACTTTGGAATTTGACGCCAAGTTGGATCGTGTAACCGATACTTCAACTACGTCAAACTCCTTCGAAATACTTCAAACTTCAATACAAAGTTTGCTCAAACTCAGTCGAAACATTCAAGCTCGTGTCCATATCCAATCAGGAAAAGCATGATTTTCACTTTGAAACTCGTGACATTGAAGTATATAACACAGCCGTTCAGTTTTATTGCAACTGTCAACAAAGGAGCATCAGAAATTAACGTCAAATGGAAAAAAATGATGTAGTTTGATGGAGTTTGACGTAGTTTGAAGTGAGAAGTTTGACTGTGTAAACCGACATTTGAAAGAGTTTAATGTAGTTTGAAGTAGTTAGAAGTGACGAGTTTGATCGTGTGAACACCCACCATCAAACTACATCAAATTCACTTTTAGGAGTTTGAAGTAGTTTGAAGTAGAAAGTTTGAAGTAGTTCGATCGTGCAAACCACCCATCATCAAACTACATCAAATTCGCTTTTAGGAGTTGGAAGTAGTTTGAAGTAGAAAGTTTGAAGTAGTTCGATTGTGCAAACCACCCACCATCAAACTACATCAAATTCGCTTTTAGGAGTTGGAAGTAGTTTGAAGTAGAAAGTTTGAAGTAGTTCGATCGTGCAAACCAGTCCCAATAAAGTGTCACGATGCGTTATATATTCACATACTTGTTTTAAACATGAATCCAATCAAATCAATATGAGCATTTTTTTTAATATGGTCATAATACAAATTTAAAGTCGATCTTCAACAAGACGGTCTCCTAGAGCAATTTACACAGTCAGAGTATATGTCACATACATGTCACACATGTCACATGTTTGGTTGGGCTTCATATGGTATTACTAAACGTCCAGGTTAGATTAGGAATAAAACTGCCGTAAATTCTGCACGTTTGGAAATGCTTCTTTATCAATACTGTTCTGTTTAACGGTCTCCCATCACTCTCTCATTACCCTGTTATGCAATCCCACTGCCAAAGGAAAACATTGCAAATCCCCGGAATGTCTCGACTAATCATGATCTTCAGCCTCTATGAAAGTAAATTGCAAGACGCACTCGAAAAGTGAAAGTGTTACAATGTCACTGCCGATGAAGGACCCTAAACAAACACAGCCATGTCCTGAAGAAAGTGAGAGTGGGCGTTCGGAACATATCAGCAGAATCTTCGAGTGCCTTCGGGAGTGTCGCCGAACCCCATGTTTTGTGTTACTTGTCCAGAAGTATTGGGGTGCTAACAAACTTGTACACTTCTTAGGGTAGATTCCATCTTTGCCATTTATAAGAGGAAATATTATCCTGTTGAGACAGCCGACTCAGAGATCGTCATGGCCGACCGAAATCAGTACTTGAGATCACCGTTACTTTGGAATCACTAATCACTAATAAGGAGTGCATCTAATCCTAGTTCGTGACAGCCGACAGCATTGAATGGCCAAATGCACTTGATCATATGATGGGGTCCAAAACTAAGTAATATTTTATGTCATATTTTGTTTCAACTACAGTGATCAGGCATTATGGGTGTTAAGTAATGCTTGATAGTTAGATCAAGGAGTACTCTGGGATGCTGTATTAGGCACGCGAATACCGCCAGCTTCTGGGACCCTTGAGCGGGCCCCAGACCCCCTACCGACATGGGCTTGCTTCACTTGCCTAACCTCATTTCAGAACTAGACTTTCCCTCAAATACTTAGATTTGCCTGAAGCAGCCATGCAACACACTCTTTAGGGAATGGAAAATGGACCAGAGGACTACTGCATGTCCCTTCAGCTTCTGGGGCCCTCAAGCGGGTCCCAGACCCTCGGTTTTCACCACCTCGCTTCACGACATTTCTTATCTTGGCCTTCCTTCAGAACCCTCGATCCACCCCAGATCAGGCATTCATAAACTCTCCAAGGCCATGAAATTGGTCTAAGGAGAGCCCTAGAACACACCATTGAGGGTGCATAAACCTTCAGTGTCTGGGGTCCTTAAGTGGGCCCCAGTACCCCGGCCGACATGGGCTTGCTTTGCACACGGGCCTCAGACCCTCGGTCTATGTCAACTCGCTTCGCAACATTTCATACCTTGGCCCTCCTTCAGAACCCTCGATCCACCCCGGATCAGGCATTCATAAACTCTCCAAGGCCATGAAATTGGTCCAAGGAGAGCCCTAGAACACACCATTGAGGGTGCATAAACCTTCAGCGTCTGGGGCCCTTAAGCGGGCCCCAGAACCCCGCCCAACATGGGCTTTTTACGCACACGGGCCTCAGACCCTCGGTCTATGCCAACTCGCTTTGCAACATTTAACATCTTGGCCCTACTTCAGAACCCTCGATCTACCCCAGATCAGGCATTCATAAACTCTCCAAGGCCATGAAATTGGTCCAAGGAGAGCCCTACACACACACCATTGGGGGTGCATAAACATTCAGCGTCTGGAACCCTTAAGTGGGCCCCAGACCCCCGGCCAGCGTGGGCTCGCTTCGCTCGCCGCTCTGTCGATCAAAGGTTTTGCCCCCTCCTCCCAAAATCCTATACCCGCCCCTGCCTTGAACATGTTCCCTTGGAAGTGTAACTAACACATGCCTTCTTGGAGGTGTAACTAATACATGTTCCCTTGGAAGTGTAACTAACACATGTCTTCTTGGAGGTGTAACTAATACATGTTCCCTTGGAAGTGTAACTAACACATGTTCCCCTGAAATTGTAACTGACGCAGGTTTCATTGAAAGTGTAACTAACACATGTGCCCTTGAAAGTGTCATGTTCCCCTGCAGTGTAACCAACACGTGCCCTACTGAAAGTGTAACTAACACATGTTCCACTGGAAGTGTAACTAACACGTGCCCTACTGAAAGTGTAAATAACACGTGCCCTACTGAAAGTGTAACTAACACATGTTCCACTGGAAGTGTAACTAACACGGGCCCTACTGAAAGTGTAACTAACACGGTCTAAGTGAAACCGGTGAGCTACTGAGTGATGATACACCAGCGTTGGGGAACACCAATTTAGTGATGGAAGTGTAACTAACACATGTTCCACTGAAAGTGTAACTAACACGTGCCCTACTGAAAGTGTATCTAGCACATGTTCCACTGAAAGTGTAACTAACACATGTTCCACTGGAAGTTGCCACCTGTTAAAATCACTATTTATTACATGCTTACCGCTATAATAAACACTCTTGAGTGATTTGACCTAGCTTCCAAATAAGAAGGAAAACCCTTGTCATGAACTATCAACGAAAATTCAATCTTAATTTATAATACTCCTGTAATTCTTTACCTTTCAGACTATGGTGAGTTAAACTGGCAATGTGTCACGGCACTTGTGCAGCTGGGAACGTGACCTGTCCATAACCACAACCCTCGCCCTCATGGCTTCAGTCGTGACCTTGAAAATCGGCCTCGGAGTTTTGTCTCGAAACTTTCGATGGCTGCACCTCATTCCCAGCTGAGCAGGTTGTTCCTGTTGCCGTTGTAACAAAATACATGCAACTGCCGCGCTAAAACGTTCGTTAGGAACGGTCACGTGACCTTCAAAGTCCACTGGCGAAGACACCGTTCGCGGAAGAACCGTTCGTGGAAGCACGATCGCGGAAGCATCATCAGCGGAAGCATCGTTCGCGGAAGCACCGTTCGCGGAAGAGGAGCCTTCGCGGAAGAACCGTTCGCGGACGCAGTCTTCACCACGTGGAGAAGAGTAGGGAAGAGACGTTCGCGGACGAAGATGCGTGCGCAGGCACCCTGGCTATATAAGGGAGAGCGGACGGCCGCTCTGAGAGCACTGCAACAGCGACATCGACCGTGGGGAGATCGTCACCGCCACAGCCAAGGGACTCGACGACCTCCGTGCGGACAACTCTTTCTTCAGGGCCTTAGAGTCAACCGGGATTTAGACCGACTACCTGGAGAAACCATTCGACTAACCGGGACGGGAAACTTCAACAGAAAAGGTCAGAGAGACGCCGCCGGCTAAGAACTCTTTTTAGTTGTGCCCTCGTGCACTATTTATTTTTGAAATGTGATCATACAGTGCTCCATGTCTGGACTTCATATTTGTACGTCACGTGGGTGACCAGCCATACAATTGTAAGTTTATTTGGCGTCGATAAATCTTCATTTTATTTACATCTGAGTTGCTTCTTGCCTAAGTGAAACCGGTGAGCTACTGAGTGATGATACACCAGCGTTGGGGAACACCAATTTAGTGACGGCTCTCGAATCACAACGAGCGGGAGTTACATAAAGTCTATACGATCAAGAAACCGGGTTTTGGGGCACACCAAAAACAAAACAAGCCATTACCTACCAAACGTCACACTGTTAAGACTCAAGACTAAACGAGTGTTTTGATAACCCTATTGTAATGTCCAGTAATGAGTTACGATATATTTCGGTGATATGTTTTGTTACGTAATTTGTTACGGTCATATACGGTAATGCAGACGGAAAATAAATTATGTTAATGAGCGATCTCCGCGTCAGAACTAAAGTGTGTTCTGCGTCTCGAAATCTGTGGATATAAATTTGAACATTGTAAAAACATAAACATATAAAAACATAATATTGGCGACGAGATGGCAAATCAAAATCAGGACCAACAAGGTGAGAATCCAGCGGTAATCCCTCCGCCAGTGCCGCAGGTACCTGCACCACAGCCCGCCCCGCAATTACTGTGTACAGCGCTGTATGGACTCAATACATCGCTGTGCCGACTCGACTGTCTGCGGCTGGCCGGGGAAAGTGAGAAATTTGATCAAAGTATTTGAGGCATAATTATCGTGCAGTGCATTCCAAAAACTGTGCGGACTGTTCCAGCTAGCGTGCAGCGACATCGCTGCAGTCTTAGTTGGGCGATTTCTATGAATAAATACAATGCAAATGTCCATTTATTTCAGCACACATTTATCGAGTTTCCGTTGATATCTCAGGTCGCCATATGCCATTGTGCGCATGTGCAGGTCAGAGGTCAGCTAAATATTTGCATACTAGGTCGAGGTCACATCGTCTGCCCATGCGCACGAACATGCGCAGATAATGTGACCTCGACCTAGTATGCAAATATTCAGTTGACCTCGGACATGCGTACACAAAACAGCCCAGAATATGGCGGCAGATGTCAACAAAAACTTCACGAAATCGTGCGGAAATAAAGAGTGAATTTTGTTTGGAATTTTCTGTAGAAATCGCCCAACTAAGACTGCAGCGATGTCGCTGCAAGCTAACTGAGAAGGACTGTGCAGTTTTCGGAGTGCGCTGCATGGTAAATATGCCCCAAATACTCAGATCAAATTTCTCACTTTCCCCGGCCACAGACAGTCGAGTCGGCACAGCGATGTATTGAGTCCATACAGCGCTGTACACAGTAAGCCCCGCAACAGCCATGCGATGTCAAGATGCGTGCCTTCGTTATCCCAGTGGATGGCGACCCCGATGAAACTGGACGTGCATGGGAGAAGTGGAAAAACGAACTGACTATGAGATTCAGGTATTTCCGAATCAATGACGTGCAGGATCGTGTAGATACCATAAACATTTATGGTGGTGATCATATCAGACAGTTGATAGACACTCTTCCGAATATACCACCTGCTGACGGTGCCCAGATCAACGATTTTGATGCCGTTATCCAAAAGCTAGACCAACACTTCACACCCATGATAAATGTTGACTGTGCTAGAAACAAATTCAGCGATATGGCTCAAAAAGAAACTGAAATTGTGGCTCAGTATGCTGTTCGTCTACGGGTGCAGGCCACAAAGTGTCCGTTCCATGACATTGATGACATGATACGCAGCAAGTTGCTCCAAACCATGAAGGATGGCAAAGTACGCCGTGAAGCCATGCTACGTCAATACACACTTCAGCAGCTCCTGGAGAATGCCGCCAACCGGGAGGATGTGTATCAACAAGCAAAGGAGATTGAGAAGTCACTGCAGCCAGACAAGCAGGCTTGCTGGGTGCACACCAGAAAAAACTACCCAAGGAAACCACCAAATCAGAAACAGTCTGTACACAACTTCCGAGGACGTGGCGGGAAACAGGCTGAACATCACGGACGTGGTGCCTACGCTGCCCGAGAAAGCAAGAAAACCAATGAAAATGACAGTGAATGCCAAAACTGTGGTTTTGTTCATGGTGAGTCACGCGCTGCCTGTCCTGCATCTGGGAAGAGATGCAACTATTGCTCATGACATGGACATTTTGGCCGGATGTGTCGTAGCAAGAAACACAACCTGAAGAAGAGAGAATCACGTGACAGTGTCCGACAAGTTACGACAGAAAATCCAGATTCCGACTTTGACTTTGCATTCCATGTCGGTGGCCCCAATCAAAAGTTTCAAGGCAGAAATCGAGAGCATGAGCACCCACAAGACTGTTGTGACTGAAATACTGGTCGTGAAGGGGAAACAAGATGTCGACCATTGCTCAGCCTCCACACAAGTCTCGATCTAGGTGTCCTTCATCTGACTAACTTCACATGCGCTGGAGATCAAGGATTAGCGGGAAAAACCAGCGAAACGCCGGACAAAAATATCGAGACACTGATCAACAGATACAAGCCAACTGTCTTCACAGGCTTGGGAAAACACACCAAAATCACCGCACGATTCATTGTCGACGAGCAGGCAACACCAGTTGCACACAAGCAGAGAAAAATTCCTTACAACCTGGTGGAGAAGGCCAGAACAGAAGAAAAGCGTCTGAAGGAGCTCGGAGTGATAGAAGAAGTCCCTCCAGATACACCCACGACTTGGTGTACCAATCCAGTTATAGCTCCAAAACCGCACAACCCAGAGAAAATCAGGTACTGTTCCGACATGCGTGTTGCAAACACAGCCATCAAGAGACCAATTACAGAAGCTCCAACTGTGGAAGATATAAAATTCGCACTAAATGGATCATCAGTTTTCAATGTTCTTGATATGAACAAAGGCTACCATCAGCTGGAACTGGACCCAGGAAGCAGACACTTGACAACTTTCTACGGCACAAGCGGAAAGTTGCAGTACACAAGACTCAACTATGGCACCATATCTGCCCAGGACATCTTCGATCAAGCCATGGACGACACCATCAGTGGGCTCAGCGGTGTGCTGCATATCTGCGATGACTTTATTGTATATGCCAAGACGCGAGTAGAGCATGACATCGCGCTGGAAAAATTCCTGGAAAGATTCCGCGACTGTGGTTTGACCTTCAACCAGAAGAAGTGCCAGTTCTGTCTTCCTGAGATTGAGTTTTTCGGGCTTTTGTTTTCAAAAGACAGAGTGCGCCCGACAGCTGGTAAATCCGAGGCATTACTGAAGATGTCAGAGCCCGGTTCCCCGTCTGAAGTACGCTCATTACTCGGGATGGCGCAGTACTCCGCTCAGTCCATACCGCAGTTCGCTAAAATCACTGCACCACTGCGTGAGCTGACACACCAAAACACAGAATGGAAGTGGTCTTCAGGGCAACAAAAGGCATTTGAGAAGCTCAGACACACGCACTTTCCAATGAGCCTGTACTTGCCTACTATGAAACTGGTCACGAAACTAAACTTGCCGTAGATGCTGGACCGAAAGGCCTAGTACTGCTGCAGACCAAGCCCTCAAAAGGCTCTAAAAATGAAGATATCCCAACCGGAGGTATAACATGGTCTATCATATATCAAAATGTCCTTTATGGTCTCTAGTTTAAGAAACTGCTTGATGCACACGCGAATTTCCATGGCGAGCTGAGAAAATCACGTTACCGTAACCATGGTAACAAATGTCCGGTTTAACATTTTGCTCATCCACGTCGGTATTTATCAGATGATGGGGTTATATTTGGGCCGTCATTTCATGTTGAATTCATGCTCTGCGAAGTATCTTATATCAATGGAAAGCACATTGAATTGGCTTTCTTATGATATATTGTATGTGTATATAGGTTCATAAGTAATAACGCAATGACAACTTGACCATAGCTTTCACTTGCAGCATGCCAAAAATTCTGCCTTAACGCCCCATGCTAATAAATAACCCTGAAAATATTATTTTTGTTGATATAATGCATGAATTTGTTCTGGGTTATAACAATAATATACAAAATTATAATAAGCAAGCATTTACAGTCTCAAACATTGTATGAAATTAAAAAAAACCCAGAAAAACCAACATGGTTGAATTACGTGTACAGCGTGCGTGGCACAAAATGCTGAACTAACTAGCTGTAAGTTGGGAATAATTGGGTTTTTGTCTCAACTTTTGCCTTTTAGAAACAAACAGCAAAATTGTAGTTAATCAAATAACACAAGATAAAAAGACAAAAAGTGTTTTTATATTTTTTTTATCGAAAATGATGACCACATATCAATACTCATGAACACACCCTGAGTAGTATAATCTGCTGCATGACCATGTTTTACTTGTTCATGTTCCATTCATTCTAGCTAATAATATTAAAGTTATTTATATGCATATGGATTGCTAGTTAATTGTCTCAAATGGTATAAATGAATAAATAGATTAATACAAAATTCCAAATTTTAATTGTAAATTTGCCGTTTATTGTTATTACTCACCTCTAAACTACTACATGCTCCGTTTCGATCCTTTGGATCGTTCTGGATAGAAATTCACATACTGAAAGCAAGGCACGATCGTCTGCCTGCATGACTAGAATCAAAGGATAGGCGGTGGAGTAGTTGTGCTAGAGAGTCATGAAAACAAACGATAGTCTTGATTTCAAGTGAATCACTAAAATGCTACATTTTAGAGCCTACATCCTAAATAACAATTAAAGATTATTATCTGGCAACGTGATCGCTTGTCTCAGAAATGCATAAAATTTGTCTTCCCCCAATCGGTGGAAAACGGTACTCTACCCGAGACTGTAAATCAAAGAACTCAAAACAGAGAACAAAGTGTTGCTATATACACGTGCATAACAAAAACCAAGACTTTTCTGCCCAGGTGGCTCGAACAATAGCCTGTGACAGTGCTAAGACCATATAGAACCCGATGAATGTCATAGAATTAGTCTACATTCAAGCCCTTACGATATATTCTAACGGAATATTCGACCTGGCCGCCAAAGACATCGAGATGTGTCGGATTTGGTGGGACGATATTTTATAAGTCACACGATCGTCGGCACCTTACTCTGCATAGATAGGTACTCTGCATAGATAGATCTGGATAGTGTAGTTGTGGAAATATCAGTAGCCCTATTAGGCTAACCGTTTGTTGATTCTCAGCGCTCTGACTGGACACAAGAATGCATCCGGCTCATTCCATCCCAGGTAACCGCCTAGTGATGGAATTACGATAGGAGAGAATGCTTTGCCGCCCTCAACCGCAGCACATATGTTAGGCATAAAATCACGTACTGGGTATAAGGAAACCATTTGGGCCAAATGCTACCTGCGACACGTCAATCGCGGCGACATCTGAGCGTCTCCAACCACTAGCTAACATGACTAGCAGGAAGGTTTTAAGGATCAGCCTCTGTAAGGACACTTCCTTCAGAGGTCCCCAAGGTGATTTAGTGAGACAATACAGCACAAAAGTCCCATGTCCCAATCAGGGAGAGTAGGCAGTCCCTGTGGTCTATACGTCGCCAACAGATCAGAAAGGATATGATTATTGGTCAAATCGATCCCCCTGGCTCAGAATACAGGACCCAACATGGACCTGTATCCCTCGATCGTTGTAGGCTTCAAATTAAGTTTATCAAAGATAGCAGAGAAAGTCTGGCACTGCATTCAAAGGGGCAGAGAGTGGATCAATGCACCTCCTGTTACATGCATATACGCGAATCAATATGGACCACCCATTCCCCCTTCGAAAGAGCTTTCTGTACTGAAAGCACCGACTCCAACTTGAACCTGGGTATGATCAGGAAACTGTTGAAGTTTGACAGGTCGAAAACGGGATGCCACCCGCCTGTCTTTTTCAGTACCAGGAATATGAGGGAATAGAATCCCCTCTCATCCATGACCTCCTCGATCGCACGTTTCTCTAGCAACTGGTGCACCTCGTGCTTCAGAAGCTGAAACTTTTCCCGATCGCCAGGCACATGAAAGAATGATGCGGTTGGTCTGATTAGTGTTTTTCCAGACTCCCATCTGAAGGGGAGGCCGTACTTCACCCACATCATGACTGAATTGTCGTACAACGCCAGATCTCTCCAGTTCCGACTGAACTGCGCCAGGCGGCCCCCGACTGGACCAGGTTGTGGGAGACTGAATTCTGATAGAAACGAGCCTTCCGCAGAGCCTACGCTTCCCTGCAAGGAGTCACTTCTTGGCAGAAGCTTTCCCCGTGCCCTTGAAACGTCCACCCCCTTTGCCTCCACCACCTTGGGGAGGGGGAGGCTGCGCCTCTCGAATGGGCAGCTGTGAGGAAGCAGGTGCCTGGGATGCCCTAGATTGTGCAGGTTTCTGACCCTTGGTCTTCTTGCCTGCTACCGACCCCGCCGCCTTCCCGAGCAAGGCCTTCGACATAGCCTCATCTCGCAGATGTTCCTGCATAAAGGAAATATCCGATCGAGAAAGGTTGGCATAGATGAACCCTGAGAAAAGTGGCCTCACACACAGCTCAGCGACGTCCATAGCGGACACGTCAAGCATGCGGAGATCAGCAGCATGCGGAGATCGCTCAGCAGCATACACAACTCCGGCCAAGACACCTAGTCCCGCATAAATGTTGACTCGACTCCCCTCCTCCAGATCCGCCTCGTCAACGAATTCCTGGACCAGCTTGGTCAGGTGATTGGTTAACGAGAGCTGCTCCATCAGTTGAGCTGTCAGTGAGCAAGGCGTGCCTTCTTCACATAAGCTGACCAGACCATGCCCTGCTTCCAGGAAAGCAAGTGAAGGTTAGGGTCTTCGACCGGGACGGAAGTCTGATGGTCACCCTCGGTCTCTAAAGTCCAGTAGGTGTCGATCGACTCAGGTCGAACACGTCTAGTCGGGAAAGCCGACTCCGTAAAAGCCACATCCTTCTTAGCCAAAACCCCCTTATTGATCTTGGAGAAGCCGGATCAGACGGTGAACAGGCGCTGACGCGAATCTACTGGTACCCCGTGAGGGCCCTAGAGCATCGATCAGCAAGTCCATATGCCTTGCCACCGACTCCAAAGCTCACCAGAAGTTAGAACATTAGGCCTGATCAGCAGTCTCATCCTCCGAGGAGGACGACTCCTGATCAGCTTCCGCTCGAGTCAACTGATCGCTGGACCTCACAAGTCTGATTGAGGACCTCGAAGACCCCATTGGTACATCAAGGCACGTGTGAGGGAATGCCTGCTCAGCAAATGCGCCCGTCCGGCGACTGACATTGGCATACACAGGACTTGAGTGGACCTGAGGAACAACCTCAGAACCTCCTGCCCGATCGTGCCCTGATCGACGACAGGTCGCACGAGCGATCGAGAAATCCACTCCGAAACATAGGGAACTCTTTCCCCTCGAAACTCGAGACTGAGGATTCGAAATAGCCATCCAAAATGCTCCACCTATCGAAGCACGAAGCCTAATCGTCGACCACCGAGATGTTGGTCGAGGACTGAGCCCCATCGAAATTCTAAGTGGCCTCAGTACCACGGCGCTTAGAGGAAGCTTATTTTGGAAGGCCCAGGGGAAGAGTGAATGGACACCTCGACCAGCCCCGACTGAGGTGGAGTGTGGTTCCTTGACCACAAGAATCGAACTCTTCTTCTTAGAAGGCTTCGACTTCTTGCCAACAGGGGGAGCAAGCTCTCCCTGTGACGGAGGTGTGGTCGAGGAACCGGCCGGGACTCCCTGTCCAAGCAGGGAAGAGAGACCATGCAAGAGGGGACCCTGTAGGGGCGACAGCGACTGTGCAAAAAAGACTGCACAGCCACGTTAACATGTGCTTTGCTAGCCCCAGGGGCTAACACCGGACGTGGTCTGTGTGGTCACCGGCGGTGCCTCCACCTCCATGGGCAACTGGCGGACTGGCGAGCCAAAGAGGCCTCAGAATACTTTGCAGTCGCCTGCACGAAGGAAGAGGGACGCCAGGAATGGCACAGATCACACCTCAAATCCTCCATAGATGCCGTTCCATGGTCTAGACAATCGAAACAGTTGCCATGTTTCTCCCCTCTACGAAGGATTTGACCAAGCATTTCGGACAAGGACGTTTATCCATAGCACCGGCACATCCATCCATGATATACAGTAGAAAACTATGTAGATATAAAAATAGATGTAACAACAGCTACAATCTTTACAAGTACAATGGGTGGATCGCTGACGATCTAGCAAGTAACAAACTATCGACCAAGTCTTATCCAAGTAGACACGAGTCGATGTCTATGAACGTGGCAGGTGAAATTCCATGATAATATATCGCAAAAGACTAGTTTGCAGACTAATTTTTACGAATTCACCAGGAACAAATATCCGAAGCTGCCAGCAAAAATGGCGGTGGACAGAAAACGCATATGCGTGGCAGTTTTTGGCGGCAAAAGGAGCGCTCGAGTCAGGCAGGCAGACGATCGTGCCTTGCTTTCAGTACGCAAATTTCTAACCAGAACGATCCAAAGAATAAAAAAGGAGCATGTAGTAGTTTAGATTGGTGATGTATAAAATAAACACATTGCGTGGGGGCAGGTAAAACTGGAACCACACTTCACTATATGTCACTGTCTTCACCATTACACAGCACTTCTGCTGTGAACTGGTTCGTGGAAATGTTGTCGTCACCATCAGGAACGAGCTGTGCATGACATGGGCAAACAGATGTGCACGTCTGGCCACTCTTGGTGCAAACACAGTCTGCATTGCATGCACGTGGAGCACAGTTGCACACAAGGTTATCCAGTAGCTCTGGTACTGCTGGTGGTTGGGTCATCATCTGTGGGACAAGCTTCCATGTTGTCGCATCTACTTCGTAGCTATACAGTGCTGGTAGTTTAAGATGATTGATGGCGATAATTCCATGTTGCTAACATGTCTCGTCCATTTGCGTTTGTGGTGTTATCCGGATTTGGGGAAAATTCATATTCCGAAGTGCAGAAGTTTCTTAGATCACCGACACGGCTGTTGAGATCACCTATCAACACCACTGGAGACTGGTACGAGTGGTACATATCATTGAAGCTATTGTCAAATTGCTGCTGAAAAAAAACAAGAGTGCTCTCTTCTTCAAATTATTTGTGTGCACTATTTTACCAGTGAAAATCAGTTGATACGAAGCCCATGATTGTCTGGCTGAAGCAGTTATCACTCTCCTAGGAACAATTCGGCCAATGATCGAGCTTGCATGTTTCAGCTTTGCTAATGCATTGGGTTTCTGCAAAACTATCAAAAACATTGCTGCACAGTATCTTTTATCTTTTAAGTACATAAGGGAAATCTTTTGAAACAAAAATCTCTAGTTTTCTAGAAAATGGCCGCCAAAGTCCAAAATTGGCCATTTTCCATCAAAGGTGGCTGCCATTTCGGAAAAAAAAAATGCAAAAATAAAATAAAAATAAACCCCTTTTGAAATATTTGTAGGCATTTTTGTGCAAAATTTGGACGGACGGAAGGAGAACGCAACGCCACGACGATAGGTTATCGGACCATAGGCCCGGTAATCTAAAGAAACAGAATATATACATTTTCAGCATACATGTATTTGGCCAATGATAAATGGATGATGATATCAAGCAAAGATTTTATCTTTAGTTTAAAAATTTGTCAACATCTGAACATATTTGGTGTTTTAGGCATATTGGGTCAATGATAAATTACCATATAGTTCCCGATAGAAGAGCAATACAGTTTTGAATTGTGTTATTTGATTAACTATAATTTTGCTGTTTGATTCTAAGAGGCAAAAGTGGAGACAAAAACCCAGTCATTCCTACATGTAGCTTACAGCTAGTTCAGCATTTTGTGCCACGCACACTGTACACATAATTTGGCTATGTTGGTTTTTCTGTTTTTATTGAATTTCATACAATGTTTGGGACTGTAAATGCTTGCATATTATAATTTTGTATATTATTGTTATAACCAAGAACAAATTCATGCAATATATCAACAAAAATAATATTTTTAGGGTTTCTTTATCAGCATGGGGCGTTAAGGCAGAATTTTTGGCATGCTGCAAGTGAAAGCTATGGTCATGTTGTCATTGCGTTATTACTTATGAACCTATATACACATACAATATATCATAAGAAAGCCAATTCAATGTGCTTTCCATTGATATAAGATACTTTACAGAGCATGATTTCAACATGAAATGACGGCCCAAAATATAACCCCATCATCTGATAAATACCGACGTGGATGAGCAAAATGTTAAACCCGACATTTGTTACCATGGTTACGGTAACTTGATTTTCTCAGCTCGCCATAGGAATTCGCGCGTGCATCAAGCAGTTTCATAAACTAGAGACCATAACGGACATTTTGATATATGATAGACCATTTTATACCTCCGGTTGGGGTACATGTTATTTTTATGGTCCGTCTCTGCAGCAGTATAGGACTGATTCTGTACCAGAACAAATCACAAGGATGGCAGCCGGTGCTGTGTGCAAGCAGAACACTA
Organism: Terebella lapidaria; assembly: GCA_949152475.1. NCBI lineage: Eukaryota > Metazoa > Annelida > Polychaeta > Terebellida > Terebellidae > Terebella > Terebella lapidaria. Next base: position 19,824,699 of record OX424564.1, on the reverse strand, counting down.
ACACCGGTGGAACAACGATACTCGCAGATAGAGCGGGAAGCTCTCGCCATCAGATGGGCATGTGAACGATGCTACATCTACCTGATCGGAACTAAATTTGTGGTAGAAACGGACCACTAGTGCCTCTACTGAGCAATCCACATAGTCGACCTCCACTGAGAATCGAACGATGGTTGCTCTACCTCCAACAATTTGACTACACAGTGAAATACAGATGTGGAAACGACAACACGGTCGATTACCTCTCCAGGCATGCAATGCCACTGAAGCCACAAGATCAAGCATTCAGCACAGGCCGAGAGAACAGTGTGAACTATGTGCTAAGTGACACGGTTCCCAAAGCCCTGACCTTGTCAGAACTACAAGAAGAAACATCCAAGGATCCAGAGCTTGTTAAAGTCGGCCGGTACATCTAAGCAGGAGACAGTCGCACCTGCAAATCCGACCCTGAGATCAATCAAGCGTACTCCCGCGTGTTCACAGAACTCAGTAATATCAACGGTCTAGTGCTCCGTTCCAACCAGATCGTTGTCCCAAAATCCCTGAGAGATCACGTCGTCAACCTGTGTCACGAGGGTCATCTCAGGATCGTGAAAACTAAACAGTTGCTTCGTTCCAAAGTGTGGTTCCCTGGGATTGACAGTCTCGTTGAGTCAATCATTGCGAAATGCACGGCATGCCAGAGCGCTGTACCTCACAAACAGCGGGATCCACTATGCATGAGTGACTTGCCAGACAGCCCGTGGCAAAAAGCAAGCGCAGATTTCTGTGGACCATTCCCAGACGGTAAGATGTGCCTGGTAGTCATTGACTCATACTCGAGGTACCCAGAAGTGGAGATCCTCCCCAGCACATCTGCAGATGTCACACTGCCAGCACTCGGGAAAATCTTTGCCACGCACGGAATCCCCGAGGAACTGAAGACAGATAATGGGCCTCCATTTCAAGGAGCAGCATTCAAGGACTTTGCCCGTGAGAAAGGATTCCATCATCACAGGATCACACCCCTGTGGCCTGAGGCCAACGGACAAGTGGAGAACTTCATGAAAAACATCGGGAAGTTACTCAAGACAGCTCTTGTGGAAGGGAGAAGATGGCAAACAGCTCTCTACACATTCCTGGCGAACTATCGTTCAACTTCTCATCCAACCACTGGAAAGAGCCCGTACGATTTGTGCATGGGAAGGAAAGTCCGAACGAAGATTCCAACCCTGGTCGAACGAGATCAAAACAATGATGTGAGAAAACGTGACAAAGAAACCAAGATGAAAGCCAAAATGTATGCTGATCAGAGAAGGCATACAAGAAGTGACAACATCAAAGTCGGCGACACAGTGATCATCAAGCAGAGAGCAACATACAAAGCATCACCTGCATTCGAACCAAACCCATACACAGTCATCGAGGTACGAGGTTCTGCCATCACGGCACGAAGGAATTCTGATGGTCGCACTCTAGTCCGAAACAGATCTCACGTGAAGCACGTGCCAAACATTGGACACCAGCAACAAGTGGAAGCGAAACAGGATGATTGGGATTTGGATGATCCGCCAGATCCGGAGCCAGCGATTCCACAAAACAATCAATAGGAAGCTCCGCAAGCAGAAGTCGCTCAACCAAATCAACCACCGCCAGCACCACCCCGTAACGCTGGACGAGTGACTCGTTACAGACGTCCAGTACGTCCGTTTCGATGGATGATGGACTATGAACAATAATCTGTTGTTGTGCGTGTACATTAATTTTGTTGTTGTGTATGCACCTGATGAACACTTAAATATGTACGTTGTTGTTTCGCATTGGTCACATAGTTTTGTAAGTGAACTAGTTCTACTTTTCATGCGATTTAGCTTTGCTCTAAAAAGGGGAGAAAATGTAATGTCCAGTAATGAGTTACGATATCTTTCGGTGATATGTTTTGTTACGTAATTTGTTACGGTCATATACGGTAATGCAGACGGAAAATAAATTATGTTAATGAGCGATCTCTGCGTCAGAACTAAAGTGTGTTCCGCGTCTCGAAATCTGTGGATATAAATTTGAACATTGTAAAAACATAAACATATAAAAACATAATACCTATTACTGATGAACCATAGCGTTTTGGGGCTTTTGATTACTTCTTTCTGAGTTAATGGACCGGAAAAGTCCCTATGCCACAGTTCAGGTGTCCAAATAGCATGGGGTTTCGAAGCTGTCTGATCAAGGATGATGCTGCCTGAGGTCGTTATGATGCTAACACACGCAGTCACATCAACAACTGTTCATGACAGCTTCAAGGGAGGTTTTGCACAAGCAATTGACCCACATCGATTCCTCAGTCAGACAGGAATTAGCCACGAGACTTCAACCATTAGACATCTCAGATTCCCAGCAGTGATTTGTATGACTCGACGTCATAACAGGGCTACAAGTCCCACAACAATGTCATCAAATCTTTGCGTGAATGCCAAGTTCTTAAGCTTACAAGTATCCTTACTAAAAGTCATTGGATTGGGATCCAATTCTCCAGACAAGTAGCAATGCTCAACCTGTTCTGGCAGAAAATTTTCTGAAAGAACCCAATTCTGTGGCTGCAACTCATCTTCACAGTGTACACAGTGTATCTTCACACCTATCAATCGTACAGTACAAGCCCTAGTTCCAACCACCATGATGAACGGTATCTGTCAACTCGCGTATGATAAATCTGGGTTTGCGGTTTTTTCCCCGTTTTGACGGACGATTTTATCGTGAATCTAATAATTCGAACATTTCAAAATTTAATTATTTTTAGCTGTTCGAACTAATTGAATAAATACGGTAGCATACTGGTCCTGATGCTAGCTGGGGGCTGACCATGATCCTCCAGCCACTGGTGTATCAGGCGACGTACCAAACCACTTTTCTCACCCCAGGTAAGGATGCACAATGGAACTGGTTCTAGTTGGTTATGGGAAAGTGCAGGGGTAGGCACTATTGTAGAAGAGTGACCCATAATTGTTCTATACAAAGTTCACTAGTACCCGTGATAAACACATCCAGGAGCACAAAATGAGAATGAGAGTGACAATGATTCAAGGCTTGTTCTCCAACTTTGACAATCAAAATCACTACAATATATAACTCATAGCAACACAATTTACAACAAAAATCATATCAGCAAGGGTAAGACCCTTCTTTGATCTAGAGATCTGCACCTGCCGATATCTGGACCAGGCGATAGAATATAATCATAGGAGAGAGAGGGAGATTGTTCGCGTGAACAGTGCTCCAGACCCTCTTAATCCATATAGGGGATCTTATCAATCACTTCCCTTCCACAAAATACATTCTGGGTAGGGGTCTTTGTGCTAAAACCAGACATAATGACACTCCCAACGACTGACGTGTTGCTCCCAACGGCTCCTGCAGACATCGAGAATACTTCATCTGCAATGTTTAAAAACCTAGCGCTGAAATCAAGTTGAAACTATGTGACTGTTTTGACGTATGTTATTGACGTCGAGTCATACATTTCACTGCCGGGAATCTGAGATGTGTAATGGACGATTTATAATCGAAATGAAGTGATGTTTAAATATTTTCAAGAATGTTAGGCTCAGAGCACCTAAAAGTGTTTACTATACAGGTTTCACTTCACAATGACACTCACAATTCCTCCCGTTTTGAAATACCGTGGGAAGAGTTCGGAGTGTTCATCTTGGAATTCAACCTCTTCGCTACTTTGCCACAACCGAACCTCCATACTGAGCGAAGTCAAGATTGAAACAATATGCTTCCAGTCGCCTACGACCGCTTGAGTGTATCCCCCGTGGCCCTATTATCCCTGTTACCCCAAATATATTGCTGATAAGAGTGAAACATAGGCCCAAGGGACCTGTAGCTTTCCGGCTAGCCAATAGGTGATCGGACCGATGGTCCGGTAGCTTCAATGTTACAAGTATATTCAGCATATATCATTTCCTATATGTTCATAATTGATTCGTAAGCTGTAAAGTTGACAAGTGAGATATGCGCCAATTCGTGCTCTGACCTTGAAAATGAGGTCAAGTGTCATATCCAATTCAAGGTCACGAGAATATTCAGTATATATTATTTCTTATATGTCCACAATTGATTCCAAGTCTCTAGTCTCAATAGTAAGTGAGATATCAAGAACATTGTGGCCCATTATAAAGCATAGGAGAATTTAACATGGGAATGTCCTACTTGGGCCCCGCAGTTAAACATCAAAAAAGCCGCCACACGCAGACCGTCGATTCAAGAGCATCGAAACTTATACACGTTATAAGGATACATGAGTGGAACATTTTGAAACTAAAATTTCAAAACTGAACAGACAGTTTTTGAGAAAATAATTTTTAAAGTTGAAAACATGCAAAAACGGCCATTTTCGGCATAAAAATAGCCGCTAAAACTGCATAATCGATTCAATCAAAAAAAATTTTAAAAAAACGTCTGGGGGTATTGACCCAATACATATTCACACAAATTTATGTATAAATTCATCAGCCCAAAAAAAAGATTTAAAAAATGTTAACAGGTGATGTGGCGGACGACGACGACGACGGACGACGGACGAAAAACCACGACAATAGCTTATCGGCCCTTATGGGTCGGTAAGCTAAAAACTAGAATAAGAGATAGAAAAAAATTACCAGAGAAACGTAAAATCTTAAGCCACAACAGTTTTTTTCCCACCTGAATTGCTGAATTGATCTTCCAAGGTTATTGAAGGTCGAATTCAAGATCACCACTGAAATCACTCATATGAATTTCCATTTCGAAATGTTTGATGAAAAAAATTTCAGCCCAAAATTACAGCCAAATTAAACTTAAATTTAGATTTCAACTCAGAATATTCGACAAACTTAGTTCTAAGTTCCCTTAGAAGTTTTATGTTCATGGAGCAGAAAAAAATAAGCAAATTGGGTCCAGTAGCAAGGTGTTTAACAATTCAGAAAGAGTAATCTGTTTTCACAAACCTTACAGGTCTACACATTTGCATACATACGGGGCCACTTCCATCGATTTGTTTTCAAATCACCACATGTGGTGGAAGCATAGGCCTCAACTGGATATTTCACATGATGTCAAAAGTTGTCTCATTATATTCAGTATATACTTATATTCAGTATTTCTGAAAATGATAGGTTTCGTGCCTGAGTATTTGCATATGGACAGTCCTATGTATCAATTAGAAATACAAAATGCAGATTTTGAGGAAATAGCAGCACGAATCACAATTATGGTTTGTTTTTTCGTTTTTTAATGTTTTGACCTCTCAAGGTCACAGAAGGTCAAATTCAAGGTCACCACTGTAATCACCATATATAATTTCCTATTTGAATGTGCCAATATTTGAGGTCTATCTTGAAATGTTCAAGGAGTTTATTCCATACAACTCCCATTAAAAATAAAAATTGAATGAAATTATAGTCCAAAAATTTTTCAATGGGGCAAAAAAAATTAGCCCAAGGGCTAAGAAACGTTTTAATACCGGACAAATTTAGATATTAGCCTTTTGTCCAGTGACCTTGAAAATAAGGTCATTGGTCAATTCAAGGTCACGAGAATATCCAGCATATATCATATCTAGTATGTCCACAATTGATTCCTAAACTGTAAACTCAATAATAAGTGAGATATTACCCATTTTGGGATCTGACCTTGAAAATGAGGTCAAAGGTCAGGTTCAAAATCATGAGAATAATCAGCATATATCATATCCTCTGTGTTGGCAATTAATTCCTAAGCTGTGAAGTCGATAATAAGCTAGATATTAGCCATTTTGTTCTCTGACCTGGAAAATGAGGTTAAAGGTCAAATTCAAGGTCACCAAAATATTCAGCATATATCATTTCCTATGTATTCACCGTGGATTCCTAAGCTGTGAAATCGATAATAGGCAAGATATTAGCCATTTCGTGCTCTGACCTTGAAAATAAGGTCAACGTCAAATTCAAAGTCATCAAAATATTCAGTGTATATCATTTTCACTATATCCACAATTGGTTCCCAAGATATAAAGTCACTAGAGGAGCAAGATCTTAGCCATTTTGTCCTTTGACCTTTTAAAAGAGGTCAAAGGTCGAATTCAAGGTCATGGCAAGGCCTGCATGACATCGGACACGGCAACATTGTTCATGAACGCAAGCAACAAAGCAAGAACTCCCACATCATGAGCCTTCACGCGGAAGGAGCCCGTGATCTTAGTTTTAGATTTTTCGTAGCAGAAAAGGACACATTTCTTAACCCAGGAAGAAATCATTGCCGCTCTGATATCCCTTAGAAAATTCTTCTTAAATGCAACAAAAAGTAAGCGTTTCCCGACATGGAGCTCCCTCGTGCGATTGACATAGATGCTCTTACGGGACACAATTTAGCATCTTCCTCCAGGCCCGGCCCCAGCGAAGAGGTAAGAGACAGGATTGAGAAGGAACGAAGCCAGGAACGAAGGGATAAACCCGAGACTATCTGCGGAGCCATCTTCCTTCCATTGAACTTCAATTGAATAGTCAAGAGCATGAAGCTCACTTCTCCTCTTCCCCAAAGCTAGGGCCAGGAGGAACACAATCTTAAACGTTAGAAATTTAAGCGACGCTATGTCCAACGGTTCAAATGGATCAGACAATAAACAATTTAGAACGAGCGATAGATCCCAGGCCGGGACTGGATTCCTCGTTTTGGGTCTATTGACCGAAAAGCTATTCAAAAGCACAGACAAACTAGCGCCCTGACCGAAATCAACGTCAGTCTTGGGCTTGATAGTCTTAGCAATCGCCGTCCTATAGCCAGCGAGCATAGAAGTAGCTCTCCCTTCCTTGAACTTTTCCAGGAGAAACTCCGAAATCACAGGAGCAGTGACCTTGAAAGGACTAACCTTCCGGCCATGACACCAAGCACAGAATCTTGTCCACTTGGATTGGTAGACTGCCAAAGAAGATTGTCGATTAGTTCGGGCGATCCTGGTTGACACTTCTCTTGAAAAGCCCTTCTTTCGGTAACATCGCTCGACAAGAGCCATGCATGAAGCTTGAGTATGTCTAGGGCTTGATGGAAGAGATTTACCACGGCTGTTTTAACAAATTCGCACGATCCGGAAGCGGAACAGAACTGTCCACTAACAGTTCCAAGAGGTCTGGAAACCACGACTTCTAAGGAAAGTGGGGCTATCAGAATCATTTTGACATGATGGGACTTGAACTTGGCTAGAACCTTGTCCAAGAGAACTGCTGGATAAGCATCGCATCGACGTCCCCTTGGTTGTCCGGAATCGGCGACACAAATGTTGGGAGCTTGGTATTCAACCTTGTGGTAAAAAGATCGATAGCGGGCCTGTCCCAAAGGTCACAAATTGCCTGAAAGACCAACGGAGACAAGGACCACTCTGTGGTCTGCACTTAGCCCTGGCAGGACAAACGATCGGCCCACACATTCATGTGACCCGGAATGTGACAGGCATTGAGCGTGATCCAACGGGCGAAACACCACATCAGCAGCTGCACTGTCAACAGACAAAGAGACATAGACTTGGTTCCGCCCTGTTTGTTCACATAGGCCACGATTGTAGAATTTTCCGTGGCGAGCAAAACCACCTGGTCTGAGAACTGGCGTTCCCAGTGCTGTAGCGCCAGAAACACTGCCCTCATTTCTAGGATCTTGATGTCATCGCCTCGTTGAGACGGAGGACCACAGACCCGAAATTTCCACCCGAGCATCCCAGTGAGCTCCTCAACCCTCCATACTGGTGTCCGTAAAAAGATGCCTGGAAGAGGCGGCTGACGGAACGGAGCACCCCGAAACAAATTCGACGGGTCCAGCCACCACTGCAGGTCTCATACCACCTTGTCCGACACCGGGACCAGCTGAGACATGTCTCCAGTCGCTTGGGACCGATTGGCATTGATCTGAAGCTGAAGAGACTGCATATGCAAGCACCATTTTCTCTGTCGCCGCTAGGGTGCCGATCAGAGACTGCCAATGAGACGCAGACTGAGGGGCTTGGCCCAAGAACCCATGGGATTGCTCTAATAACTTTAACCAACGCTCCTCGGTTGGGATAAAAAATTCAGAGGTAGTCCGGAATCGATAGCCCAGAAACACGAAGTCTTGCCGAGGAGATAAGTCTGACTTTTTTGGTTGATTTTGAAGCCCATGGACTGGCACAAATCCACAACCCACTGGGCCTCTAGGGTTTGAGGGCACTGGTGCCTTATCAACCAATCGTCCAGATACTGATAAATGAAAATGCCGTTGCGGTGAGCTAGCACCTCAATCACCTCTCCATGGCCTTGGACTGCTGAAGAGATGCGTCAGTGGAGGCCTTATCCTGCTCACGCTCCTCCTGACGGGACTTGAGCGCATCCACCTCCTGATGAGCGTCCACCGAGAACAGGAATGGTGTCACCGGCCCAGACCCCAGAGGCACTGGGTGAAGGTGAAGCTTCGCCAAAAGCTGGTCTGGGATTCTCAGATCCAGACGCTGTAGGAGCTCCAAGGAACCGTGTAAGCAATCTGCTTACTCGGCCCAATCAAGATGCTCATTCTCCATCACCTGGTCATGACAGGAGACCGTAGCCAACGTCGAGGCAAGAACCAACCAGTCCATCGACGAATCCACGGCCACACCCAAACGTAGGGAGGCCTGAACATTAGCCAACTGGTTCCAGGGCACAGAACCAGTCTTGGGATGAGAAAAGACATCCTGGCTCGATGGCTCAGACTCCAGAACAGACGACGAATAGAAGTCCTGAATCTTGGGCTTCAGCGGCAAGATTCCAAGCTGTGGACGGCCGCGCTTGACCATGTCATCGACCGTCACAGCCATAGTATTACGGACTCCAGGTGCCAAGGGGAAACGAAGCCAATCCCGCGGATCTCTGGGTTGCTGGAGATCCCGCTCACTGAAGGACCGACCCCGTTTCGCCGGAGGCGGAGAGTCAGAAGCGAGACGCCAGCGGCCTGTAGTTCATTGAGACATTAAAGTAATTTGAACTCTCAGGTAGGGGACACCAAGGGGCGCATCCCAACGGAGCTCAATGCCAGATAACCGGGGTCCATGAACATGCTTCGCCCCCTTGCCCGGCTATCCTGTGGTGGAACTGGGTTAGAGTTAACCAAAGTCATAGACTAAGTTTGACTTGACAAACTCACGGTACTACCAGGTAGTACTGGTTCCCGGGAACTGGCAAGCCGGGTCACGGAAACTGCAGGAGGCTGAAAGAAGAACACAAATCACAACTTACAGCAGTATTCAAATGCAGTAACGCTAAATCCTGCTCTTTACGCCTCTGAACGGCCTGCTTGTGTCTAGATCTGGAGCTAGAACTAGCCGATGGACTGGGAGGGGGCGGGAGTGGTTTAGCCAACTTTTTCTGTTGAATCGCTCTAACCCCTGTAAGTAATCGGACCAATCATCCACCGACCAACTAGCGCAGAGTCCACTACATGCAGTGAGACGACACAACGTTATGCTCATCCAACTACTGACGTGCTGCTCCCACTTGGGCAGGAATTGCTTGCAACCCGCACACTTCATCTCGAAAAATTCGGTATTGAAACAAAGGAGCGGGCGATAATGGACAAAACTAAGTAACACTCGAGGAATCACCAGTTGCTCGCCAAAAGCTGTACTAAAACTACTCTAAACTACAGTAGCTGTACGAAGTACACTAGATTAAATCCGCAGGAAAACGATCGTAATTTATGAGATTGAAAGAAAACTCCAATTTTGAAAGCTTAAGCAAGATCCTTTGTCTTGGCGCCAAAACCACGGACCCAAAAGTAATAGCGGTTCCGATGGAACAGCTTCGTCAAGAAATATTTTCCAGTGACCACTGACTCGGTCAAGTTTCGTCAAGAAACTTTTATGAGCGACTGCTGTCTGAGGGGCATAGAACGACCAGTTTAAGAGAGTTCGCCATTAAAAAATTTAATGGCTTGATTTCCCTCTTATTCGAAAGCCAAGTAAGATTACCCAAAAGTGTTTATTATCAAGGTCAAAGTGTGGACATAAATACAATCGCCATTCGGGAACCTAAGCTTTCACTGATTGCTAACGGTAACCGTCAGTACAGCAACTGTGGTATGCAACATTACCTATAGTGTCAGAAAAGGTTACAGAATCGTTTATTTATTTGAGGCAAACCCATCTACTGTGGAAACTATGTGCGACATGCAGCACGTAGCATGTTCTCAACTTAATTTCCATGAATGCATGACGGCATGGACTCAATCACAAGTCCAAGGTATTATCAGTGCATGAAAACCTGAAGAGACTATTTGTGCATGTTATCGATTTTATTTTCTCAGCTACCACATATAAACATACATTTTGTGTAAACACTACACCGAACATATCACAAACAAACTATAGACATACCTTTTTTGGAATAAATTCAATTTTTTCTTGAAAACTCATCCAACAGTTCACACTTCAAAAGAAGACAACGAACATGATTGTGCAATATAACACAGACATTTACTACATGTATACAATGATGTTTATTGAGACTAGCCTGCAAACAAATACACACATGTATACAAACATGGGGAGATATTTGATATGGAATTCAGTAATCACAATGGAAATTCTACAGATTTAATTTTAAAATGATCACTTTAAAACTAATATGTTATTCAGATCACTTTCAAATCATTCACATTGCATGAGTTTGTATCCACTAATTCATTGAAGCAAAACTTAAGACTACTTGTTCCATGGTTTAGTGGAATATTGATAATTTGAAGGAGTTTTAATTATTTGAAGTCAAAAAAAAAATAATTAGTTTTTGATGATTTAAGAAAATTTTTCTCAACCAGACATTCAGGATTTTTCATGGGAAATTTTTCTTTTGATCCAAATTCTAGAGGTTCCAATGAAAATAATGTCAGGAACGTGTTTGTAAGCATGTTGTCATAACACCAGCAAAGGCAGAATTCAACAGCACAGCAACAGAAATAGTACAGACGATTATTTCCCAACATAATTTTCAGTGATATTGGCCAATAAACAATGAAATCCACCACAATTACAGCAGATAGCAAACAACTCAGATCACACGTACACAGCACATCCTTATGTTTCCCTTATATTTGCCACCACATTATATTTCTTGAATTCTAAATGTTATGCGCGTTATACCCTCCAGTCAAATTACCGGTACATATAATTGCAAATTACATTTTAATGTTACTTACATCTACACGTATATCGCAAAATTTGAAACTACCGGTAACCATTTTAGAACAGCATTAACCATTACATGCCTTTCTGACATAACATTCATAAATAACCAATACATGCATAACTGTAGAATATAATTGTCGACACATATTGTCAGAACAAAATGTAAACTTGAGAATTACACAGTTGTACTTAACCAGCAAAGCAGCAGACGTGATGGTAATTGTTTCAGGTCTACCAAGAAGTCGATGTGAAAAATTAGCCCAATGGGCTAGAAAGGTTACCGGAGAAATATACAGAGTTAAGCCGAGACAGTTGAAGGTCAAATTCAAGGTGACCACTGAAATCGCCATATCTCTAACCTTGAAAATGGGATCAAAGGTTAAATTCTAGATCACCAAACTATTCAGCATACATCATTTCCTATATGTTCACTATGGACCCCTAAGCTGTAAATTTGATAAGCGAGATATAAGCCATTTTGTAATCTGACTTTGAAAATAAAATGACTGACCTTGAAATTTAGGTCAAAGGTCAAATTCAATATCACTAAAATATTCAGAATATATCATTTCCTATATGTCCACAATTGATTCCTAAGCTGTAAAGTCAATAATAAGCAACATATTAGCCATTTTGTCCTGTTGACCTTGGAAATGAGGTCAAAAGTCAAATTCAAGGTCACTAGAATATTCAGCATATATCATTTCCTATATATTCACAATTGATTTCTAAGCTGTAAAGTCGCTAATAAGCAAGATATTGGCCATTTTGTCCTGTGACCTTGAAAATGAGGTCAAAGGTCAAATTCAAGGTCATGACAATAATCTGCATATATCATTTCCTATATGTTCATAATTGATTGCTAAGCTGTAAAGTCGATAACAAGCGAGATATTAGCCATTTTGTCCTGTGACCTTGAAAATGAGGTCGAAGGTCAAATTCAAGGTCATCAGAATATTCAGCATATATCATTTCCTATATGTCCACAATTGATTCCTAAGCTGTAGAGTCGATAATAAGCGAGATATAAGCCATTTTGTGCTCTGACCTTGAAACTGAGGTCAGAGGTCAAATTCAAGGTCACGAGAATATTCAGAATATATCATTTCCTATATGTCCACAATTGACTCCTAAGCTGTAGAGTCGATAATAAGAGATATAAGCCATTTTGTGCTCTGACCTTGAAAGTGAGGTCAGAGGTCAAATTCAAGGTCACGAGAATATTCAGCATATATCATTTCCTATAGGTCCACAATTGATTCCTAGTCTCTAATCTCAATATCAAGTGAGATATTAGGCATAATGTGTCCCATTATAAAGCATAGAAGAATTTAACATGGGAAAGTCCCATTTGAGCCGAGTTTGGGCCAAAATGGCCCACTTCGAGCGATTCAAGCGCAACGAAATTTATAGACATCATAGGAGTACATATGAGGAGTGTTATTTATCAAAAAGAAAAAAAGTTACTGAACAGATTTTGAGAAAATGGCAGCCAAAGTCCAAAATCAGGCATTTTTCATCGAAAACGGCCGCCATTTTGAAAAAAATGCGGAAATAAAAAAAATAAAAAATACCTCCTTCTTGAATGATTTTTAAGTATTTTTGTGCAAAATTTCAGAAAAATTCGCCTGTAAACAAAAAAGATAAAAATGTGGACGACGACGACGATGGACGACGACGGACGACGACGGACGCAACGCCATGCCAATAGGTTATCGGACCATAGGTCCGGTAACCTAAAAAAAGTTACTGAACAGATTTTGAGAAAACGACCGTCAAAGTCCAAAATTGGCCATTTTTCGACGAAAACGGCCGCTCTGACCTTGAAACCAAGGTCAGAGGTCAAATTCAAGGTCACGACAATATTCAGCATATATCATTTCCTATATGTTCACAATTGATTCCTAAGCTGTAAAGTCGATAATAAGCGAGATATTAGCCATTTTGTCATGTGACCTTGAAAATGAGGTCAAAGGTCAAATTCAAGGTCATGAGAATTTTCAGCATATATCATTTTTATATGTTCATAATTGATTCCTAAGCTGTAAAGTCGCTAATAAGCAAGATATTGGCCATTTTGTCCTGACCTTGAAAATGAGGTCAAAGGTCAAACTCAAGGTCACGAGAATTTTCAGCATATATCATTTCCTATATCTTCACAATTAATTCCTAAACTATAAAGTCGCTAATAAGCAAGATATTGGCCATTTTGTCCTGTGACCTTGAAAATGAGGTCAAAGGTCAAATTCAAAGTCACGAGAATATTCAGCATATATCATTTCCTATATGTTCACAATTGATTCCTAAGCTGTAAAGTCGATAATAAGCGAGATATTAGCAATTTTGTCCTGTGACCTTGGAAATGAGGTCAAAGGTCAAATTCAAGGTCACGAAAATATTCAGCATATATCATTTGCTATATGTTCACAATTGATTCCTAAACTGTAAAGTCGATAATAAGCGAGATATTAGCCATTTTGTCATGTGACTTTGAAAATGAGGTCAAAGGTCAAATTCAAAGTCACGAGAATATTCAGCATATATCATTTCCTATATGTTCACAATTGATTCCTAAGCTGTAAAGTCCATAATAAGCGAGATATTAGCCATTTTGTCCTGTGACCTTGAAAATGGGGTCAAAAGTCAAATTCAAGGTCACGAGAATATTCAGCATATATCATTTCCTATATGTCCACTATTCATTCCTAGTCTCTAATTTCAATATTAAGTGAGATATTAGGCTTAATGTGTCCCATTATAAAGCATAGGAAAATTTAACATGGGAAAGTCACATTTGGGCCGAGTTTGGGCCCAAAATGGCCCACTTCAAGCGATTCAAGGGCAACGAAATTTATACATGTCACAGGGGTACATATGAGGAGTGTTTGTCATCAATAAGAAAAAAAAGTTACTGAACAGATTTTGAGAAAACGACCGCCAAAGTCCAAAATTGGCCATTTCTCGACGAAAACGGCCGCCATTTTGAAAAAAATGCGAAAATCAAAAAACTAAAAAATACCTCCCTCTCGAAATATTTTTAGGCATTTTTGTGCAAAATTTCAGAAAAAATCGATCTTAGACTTTAAAGATAAAATTGTTGACGGACGACGACGACGCCGGACGCATCGCCATGCCAATAGGTTACGGACCATAGGTCCTGTAACCTAAAAACAGAAGAAGCTGCATCAACACATCTTATTCTGGACATGGACTCCTTTCAGAGTATACATGGGACAAGAACAGACAAAACTGTTCAACCGTCTCTTATTGTCTCTTCTCCTACATTTCCAGCTTCACTTCCACCATGCACACCATAGCAGCTTCAATTCAAGTTGAACTTGAAGTGAATTTTTGCATACATACTAGCACCAAGTTGATTTCATCGTTCACCAGATAATGAAGCGTAAACAATTGCAATAGATAACAGCTCAGCTCCTAGACCATAAAAATATTTCTTAAATCCAGCTATTCAGGTAAAAGAACTGGAATGCCAAAGATGACAATACCCCCCCCCCCCCACCCCCCTACAGACATTTACTACATGTATACAATGACGTTTATTGAGACTAGCCTGCAAACAAATACACACATGTATACAAACATGGGGTGATATTTGATATGGAATTCAGTAATGACACTGGAAATTCTACAGATTTAATATTAAAATGATCACTTTAAAACTAATATGTTATTCAGGTCACTTTCAAATCATTCACATTTGCATGAGTTTTCATCCATCAATTTATTGAAGCAAAACTACTTGTTCCATGGTTTAGTGACCTATTGATAAAATTTTGAAATTAAAAATAATGTCACGAACATGTTTGTAAGCATGTTGTTATAACACCAGCAAAGGCAAAATTCACACAGCAACAGAAATAGTACAGACAATTAGTTCCCAACATAATTTTCAGTGATATTGGCCAATAAACTATGGAATCCACCACAATTACATCAGATAGCAAACAACTCAGATCACACGTACACAGCACATCCTTATGTTTCCCTTATATTTGCCACCACATTATATTTCTTGAATTCTTAATGTTATGTGCGTTGTACCCTCCAGTCAAACTAGACGCTTCCGGTCGCCTACGACCGCTTGGGTGAATCCCCCGTAGCCCTATTTCTCTGTTGCCCCAAATATATCACTGTCAAGTGTGAAAAACTAGAGCAAGGGCTAAAAAAGATTATCAGAGAAATGTTAAATCTCAAGTCACAACTGTTTTCTTTTCCCCACCAAAATTGCTGCACTGATCTTCCGAGGTTATTGAAGGTCGAATTCAAAATCACCACTGAAATCTCTTTATATGAATTTCCATTTCGACATGTTTGATAAAATATCGAAAATACAGATTAATCAATCTTTCTACCTATTTATATTTCAACTCAGAATATTTTACTTACCTGGTTCCAAGTTGAAATTCAAAGTAAAAGTTGACCAAAACTGCATTTCAAGATGACGAAATTGGAGCCAGATCGAACTTCTCACCATAAGTTATATTTCGACTCATAATACATGTATGTGCCAAACATGGTTTCAAGTTGAAATTCAAAGTAAAAGTTAACCAAAACTGCATTTCAGGATGACAAAATTGGAGCCAGATCGAACTTTTCGTCATAAGTTATATTTTAACTCATAATACCTGCCCAACTTGGTTTCAAGTTGAAATTCAAACTAAAAGTTGACCAAAACTGCATTTCAAGATGACGAAATTGGAGCCAGATCAAACTTTTCGCCATGAGTTATATTTCAACTCATATGTGCCAAACTTGGTATTAAGTTGAAATTCAATGTAAAAGTTGACCAAAATAGCATCTCAAGATGACGAAATTGGAGCCAGATAGAACTTTTCGTCATAAGTTATATTTTAACTCATAATATGTGCCAAACTTGGTTTCGTGTTGAAATTCAAGCTAAAAGTTTACCAAAACTGCATTTCAAGATGAAGAAATTTGAGCCAGATCGAACTTTTCATCATAAGTTATATTTTAACTCATAATATGTGCCAAACTTGGTTTCAAGTTGAAATTCAAACTAAAAATTGACCAAAACTGCATTTCAAGATGACGAAATTGGAGCCAGATCGAACTTATCACCATAAGTTATATTTCGACCTATAATATGTGCCAAACATGCTTTCAAGTTGAAATTCAAAGTAAAAGTTGACCAAAACTGCATTTCAAGATGAAGAAATTGGAGCTAGATCGAATTTTTCACCATAAGTTATATTTTAACTCATAATTTGTGCCAAACATGGTCTCAAGTTGAAATTCAAAGTAAAAGTTGATCAATGTTTTCATGAAAAGCTATTGTGATCAATGATAGACTTAACTAGCAAGAAATAATGTTAACTTATTTGGTCACAGCCATAAAATCTCTACTGGACAAAGCCTTCACCTTGTTGAGCCCAATAATAAATATTTCTTGTCTTAACTATTTTCATTGTGGTCAATAATAGACTTAACATGTAAAAATGATGTTAACTTATTTGGTTACACCCAGAAATTTCTACCGGACAAGACCTTAACCTTGTTGAGCTTACCTTGTTGAGCCCAATAATAAATATTTCTTGTCTTAACTATTTTCATTGTGGTCAATAATAGACTTAACATGTAAAAATAATGTTAACTTATTCGGTTACACCCAGAAATTTCTACCGGACAAAACCTCAACCTTGTTGAGCTCAATAATAATTGTTTCTCATCTTAACTATTTTTATTGAGGTCAATAATAGACTCAACTAGCAAAAAAAATGTTAACTTATTTGGTTACAGACATAAAATGTCTACTGGACAGAATCTTTACCTTGTTGAGCCCAATAATAAATATTTCTTGTCTTAACTATTTTTATTGTGGTCAATAATAGACTTAACTAGTAAAAATAATATTAACTTATTCAGTTACACCCATGAAATCTGTACTGGACAAAACCTTTACCTTGTTGAGCTTAATAATAAACGTTTCTTTTGTTAACTATTTTTATTGTGGACAATAATAGACTTAACTAGTAAAACTAATGTTAACTTATTCAGTAATATTGTCCTTTTTTCACTGAAAACATCAGTTCTCCATTCTGAACAAGAAACCAGTGTCTTTACCTTCCATTGTACAGGCTATTGGAATGATCTCACATGTCAAAATGGATATTTCAAAATTCTGTAATAAGTTAGGCTGTTAACATATTAATATTTATATGATCATTCTAAAAAAACGATTGGTTTCGTGTGACAGCCCTTCCCAACAAAACTTCCAAATATTATCGAGATTCTTCAAAAATTGCCATCAGTAGAGCATTCACAAGCCATGTGTCTCAAACAGGCTGTTTTCAATGCAAAATGTGTCCCCAAACGACCAATTCAGTTGCCACGGCAACCAAATTCGATTGGTGTCGGGATCTTACCATAATATATGTGCCTGTAAAAAATAATGGTGATCGGGTGAGAATTACGGCCTGTAGCGCGTTCACAAGCCATGTGTCTCAAACAGGCTGTTTTCAATGCAAAATGTGTCCCCAAACGACCAATTCAGTTGCCACGGCAACCAAAATCGATTGGTGTCGGGATCTTACCATTATATATGTGCCTGCAAAAAATAATGGTGATCGGGAGAGAATTGCGGCCTGTAGCGCGTTCACAAGAAAATCTCTGCGAACGCGGACGCGGACGACGAAGCCAAATCCATAGTATCCGCCGAACTTTGTTCGGGGGATACAATTACCGGTACAAATAATTGCACATTACATCTTAATGTTACTTACAAATTTGATAACCGGTAACCATTTTAGAACAGCATTAACCATTACATGCCTTTCTGACATAACATTCATAAATAACCAATACATGCATAACGGTAGATTATAATTGTCGACACATATTGTCAGACCAAAATGTAAACTTGAGAATTACCCAGTTGTACTCAACCAACAAAGCAGCAGACGTAATGGTAATTGTTTCAGGTCTACCAAGAAATTGATGTGAATCAACACGTGAAGAAGCTGCATCAACACATCTTATTCTGGACATGGGCTCCTTTCAGAGTATACATGGGACAAGAACAGACAAAACTGTTCAACCGTCTCTTATTGTCTCTCGTCCTACATTTCCAGCTTCACTTCCACCAAGTACACCATAGCAGCTTCAATTCAAGTTGAACTTGAAGTGAATTTTTGCTTGCACACTAGCACCAAGTTGATTTCATCGTTCACCAGATAATGAAGCGTAAACAATCGCAATAGCTAACAGCTCAGTTCCTAGACCACATAAAAGCGACAAAACCCACACCAAACCCCTGACCTACACCCCGTCACCACACACACACACCCACACACACACATACACACACAAACACACACACACACAAACACACACACATCACTATCACGAGAGGACGCTCCTGATGTAGGCTTGCACTCCCACATCTCTCAAGATCTCCATGTGCTCGGCCCCTTGAAACTGCTGGTGGTAGACGCGTTGCTCCTGGAGACTGCTCCAGCGGAGACACCCGTGGAGACTCCGCATGTTGACGGTGCCGTCGCCCTCGCCGAAGTCAACATCGGGCTGGTAGTCGTACCACTGAGAGGCGCTGTAGTGGAAGGCCTCCGGGGTCCTGACACCATAACCATGGACACAGTGGACCTCGACCCCCGGAGCTTCTAGGCCCTTGATCAGCGGCTCTGTGTCTTGTCGCATCGAATACCCCACTGGGTAGTCGATATCCTGAGGGATGGAAACATTTTTAGTCTATATGTTAAGCTGAGTTACAAGTACCATGATTTCCAATCAGGTATAATTTTCAGAGATATGTAAATTCGTATACTTGTGTCCTAGATACATGTGTACATGTGATTTCTTCACTTTGACATTGTAACGTTTTGA
Source organism: Terebella lapidaria (assembly GCA_949152475.1). Classification (NCBI taxonomy): domain Eukaryota; kingdom Metazoa; phylum Annelida; class Polychaeta; order Terebellida; family Terebellidae; genus Terebella; species Terebella lapidaria. Next base: position 19,805,648 of record OX424564.1, on the reverse strand, counting down.
TTTATTTCACTTTGACATTTGACACTCAAAAAATTAACAAATATAAACAAAGTTGTTGAACACAGAGAGTATTTCATCCAGTGATTCTGCACCTGGAAGAAGCGTTTGTAATCTTTGACTGTGTAGTTATAGTGCGGAGTGTAGACCAGGACTTCGCTCGCATTCCAGAAAGTATCGTACGGCATCAGCCAGGCGGAGGACGGCATCGAGCGCTGTTCCACCCTCACTGACAGCGGATTCAAGACGAACACTCCAAGGTCGTCGCCTGTAGCCAGAGAGAGGACATTATGTGATACATTTTTTGACATGATGATATTATATTTCAATCGTCAAGTCATTATTGATCTAAAACAGTCTTGAGATTGGTAACAGTCATGAGATTGATACCCTAAGTGGTCCAAGTTGGCCTACAAGGTCACAAATTTAGTTCTCATCCAGGCCTTAAGCTGAATATTTACAAAACTAACAGGACTAGTATTCAACGTACCACATTCAAAGGTTACTGGTAAATTTTTTTTCTCACATACCAGAAGCCATGAGTCGGATGGTTTTGACGGCCCCGCCCCACGGCCCCGCGAGGGATATGAACGCCTTTATGTACTTGTCCTTCCAGGTCTGGCTCTGTTGGTACAGCATGTATAGGACATACGGGTTGCCCATACTGTGACCTAGGAGCACGACCTTCTTCCCACCATTGAGGTGGAATGTCTCCACGATGAGGTCCCGCAGTTTGTTGATGAATTCTCCCATTTCATCTGTAAAAAATATATGAGCATAGCTTTGATAAAAAAATCACTGTTGCTCATAGAATGGCACTATTTATTGAGATATTCACATTGATCTCATGTATCATTTTTGTAAAGCATATAAAGTACTGCACCCAGGGTAACAAAAATATTTACATGTACAATCAAACCTCCCATTAGAGAACGTTCAAGGGACCAGGCCAAAATGTTCACTAACTGGAGGTGTTCACTAATAGGAAGAATGGGTCTGGGGGATTCTGAACGAGAGTCTGACAATGACAAGTTTTCTCTTTTGGAAGACATGGCTTATGCTGAACAGAACCAGCAGAAATATCAGCAGAAATACATATTTCTGATATCAGTGAATAAAATAGTGCATGGTATATTTGCTTCATATATCAGGGGATTTCTTCATTGTTAATCCACTATCATCAATTTAATTTACTTGAGTTCAAACTTTCATTCTTGGTTCATGAGGTGAAATCTTTCTCTAGGTTATAGGCATGAGTCTATTTTCTACTTGACATGTTTGCACTTGGTCAGGCAAAATTAATTGTGCCCAGTGAATCCCCTTGCTTTAGACTGTAATAACAAAGAAGCTGGGAAGAGGAGGCTGGCAGTCAATGAGGTGTGACAATGCTGGTCACAGAATCTATGATAACTGAAAGCAGAGAAGATGGCTTAGGAAGCATCATATATCAGGGGATTTCTTCATTGTTAATCCACTATCATCAATTTAATTTACTTGAGTTCAAACTTTCATTCTTGGTTCATGAGGTGAAATCTTTCTCTAGGTTATAGGCATGAGTCTATTTTCTACTTGACATGTTTGCACTTGGTCAGGCAAAATTAATTGTGCCCAGTGAATCCCCTTGCTTTAGACTGTAATAACAAAGAAGCTGGGAAGAGGAGGCTGGCAGTCAATGAGGTGTGACAATGCTGGTCACAGAATCTATGATAACTGAAAGCAGAGAAGATGGCTTAGGAAGCATTAGGGGAGGGGGTGGGGATTGGGAGCCAGCAGTGTTTGGCAGTTAGGGTCAATGATACCCTGATAATTGGTTAACATTGAATTGCCTATGTTCACTAAATAGAGGTCTATTAACATTGAAATGCCCCCTTTGGGACCCAAAAAGATGTTCACTGTTCACAGTAGAGAGGTGTTCACTAATCCGAAGAGAGCTTCAATGGTAAGAGATAGGCATTCATTTGGGACCCAGAAAAACTGTTCACTAATACGAGTTGTTCACTGATCGGAGGTGTTTACTAATGGAAGTTTGACTGTAGCTTTAAAGCTTGAAATCTGTTACTTCCATTGAAATAGAAATATATGATGCCAATTATCGTAGAACTGAGTAATGGGAGTGAACATTTTACTCACTAGGGGCCTTTCTGAAGTCATATGGAGCACCGCGAAGGCTAACGTTCCGGTCATAGCCGAGATTGTTAACCAAGTCCTCTGCTATATTAACAAAGTACTGAGCTGTTGGCAGAAACAATTCATTACATGTATGCAAATGAGTTCTTGTACATGTATGTAATATTTCATCCAGAATTTTTCATTCAAAGAATTGCATATTCATGATATTCATTACTGTAAGATAAGATGAATAACATACAATGTACAGGATACATGCAAGTTTCTTCTATGTCAATAATAATTTATTCAGTTAAATATAACAGAATGTTGATCATGTTGATATGAATAGATATCTAGTGCAATTATCTATACATTCTGGTACATAATATGTATGTTTACGAATAATGGGCTGGGGGGGGAGGGGGGCTCATTAAGGCAAATCATTCTGTATATTCCAGGAAATTGTGATCATTTCTGAGAAACATCTTGGATATTGATCAACAGTTTTCATACTACAGAAACAACATGTACAAGTGAGGACATGCACATATACTTTTTTGGCGGTTAACGTTACACCTTTCATTGGTCATGTTTGTGGGTATTTACGAAGAAAACAAGCCAGCTTTTCTGTGCCAAGCCCTTTTTGGATATGCATGGATTACGACGAGTCTTGTCCATGCCAAATTTCTGGTTACCATAAACATGATACGTCTATCGCGGTAAACACTTACTATGTGTAAAGTGGCTGGCGTCCAACCACTCAACAGTGCTTGTATTTCCAAAGCCAGTCTGCCGCGTGAGAACCCCCGGACTATTATGTGTCGTATGCGTGGCCTCATCGTAGAACAACCTGGATATATTGATCATGAAAAAATAATTGTGTAGAAAGATGTGAAGTAAAGGAAGTGTTCTCACGTAAATACAAGCAATAAACCAGGGTGTCTCCAAGTTATTGAGTACATGTATACACAGTAGTCATAATCGTGATCGAGTTCTCTCTTGTTTGTCAAGTTCTGTTCAGATTACCGTTAGATTTTGTGCTTATTCATGTCAGCTGGATAGAGTTCTTTTCATACCTTCACGAATACATTTATATAGAGTCTATGTATGTGTCTGTAAACTTGGCATCAATCCAGATTTATTCCTTTGAACTAGAAATGAAAATCTGAACAACAAAAAGTAGAATTCAAACGAGATGTTTGTGTACATGTACTACACGGGTTTGAACTTAACCTTCCTTCTGAAGCACTGGCCCTGAGGGACAGTACAAAAATAAATAAATTGAAAATTCCTGCTTCTTCAGAAACTACTTCATCAGAACATTACTTTCAGTGTACATGTGGGTGTGAATGAAATGATAACCCACTTTGTAATGATAATCATAATGTAATAATTTTGCCCTCAGAAATGTGGATAAAATTTACTAAAATAGAAAACATATGAAATATGTATGGAAAATATGAAATTAAAACGGTTTCGGATGACAAAATGGTAAGATGGAAAGCAAAATGGTAAAACTATGGTAAATAACTTATTCCAGCACTGAAAATGTGCATTTTGCCCTGCCACTATGTGTATAATCATAATAATCATAATGTAATCATAGCTTGCCCTGCCACAATAAACAGGTACATGTACATCTGTGTGAATCATAATGCACACATGTAATCATAGCTTGCCCTGCCACAATAAACAGGTACATGTACATCTGTGTGAATCATAATGCACACATGTAATCATAGCTTGCCCTGCCACAATAAACAGGTACATGAACATCAAGTGTGAATCATAATGCACACATGTAATCATAGCTTGCCCTGCCACAATAAACAGGTACATGAACATCAAGTGTGAATCATAATGCACACATGTAATCATAGCTTGCCCTGCCACAATAAACAGGTACATGAACATCAAGTGTGAATCATAATGCACACATGTAATCATAGCTTGCCCTGCCACAATAAACAGGTACATGTACATCAAGTGTGAATCATAATGCACACATGTAATCATAGCTTGCCCTGCCACAATAAACAGGTACATGTACATCTGTGTGAATCATAATGCACACATGTAATCATAGCTTGCCCTGCCACAATAAACAGGTACATGTACATCTGTGTGAATCATAATGCACACATGTAATCATAGCTTGCCCTGCCACAATCAACAGGTACATGTACATCAAGTGTGAATCATAATGCACACATGTAATCATAGCTTGCCCTGCCACATTAAACAGATACATGTAAATCTGTGTGAAACATAATGCACACATGTACTCATAGCTTGCCTTGCCACAATAAACAGATACATGTACATCTGTGTGAATCATAATGCACACATGTAATCATAGCTTGCCCTGCCACAATAAAGAGGTACATGAACATCAAGTGTGAATCATAATGCACACATGTAATCATAGCTTGCCCTGCCACAATGGGTATAAGCCAGAAATAGACTTGGGGATGCCTCACACATTGAGGATTCCGTTTTAAGTGACGTCATTTCGCCCGATGTATGGTTGCCTAGGGAGACAACGCGAAGCGATATTGATCCACATGCTAGTTTATTTTGCGCGTGTGGAAGTCTGGTTTTGGGGAAAGCAAAAATTCTGATGGTATTCCCCTGGATTTAGAGTAGAGAAAGGTTTTGCTGGGTGTATGCTATGTCGGCAATTGCGATCTGAAAACGAGCTAAATTGACAGGGGTCTTGTTCAACGTCATTTTATGAAAAATTGGTACTATCATGCTCTATAGTGACCTAGATTTTATTGAAGTACTATGATTATACTATCACACCCTGTCAACCGTTAAGCCCTAATTTTTTTTTGGAAAGGTGAAACGCACACCCGAAGTTGCCCAATTTAACACTGATTTAAATGCAGCCAATAATTGGTCATTTCAACGCTTAAGGAATCACAGAAATTTATTTTTTCATGCATCAGGGTACTTGAAAAGGCATGAAATGATGAATTGTGTGACCACTGAAGATATTCAATACAAATTAAAGAATATTTTGGCATGTTTGGCTGGGCTCCAAGGGAAATGGAAAAATACATGTTAAATACACTGACGGCAATGATTGAGAAATTGTCTTCCACACTTATTGGAAGAAATATGTAACTATGTGTACAAATTTGTGTACGAAATAAAAGTTATCATTATACAGGATTTACTCGAGGCCGACTGAGAGCCCAGAAACTGTGGAACATTACGTTCAGTGTACTTGTGGGTGTGAATGAAATGATAACCTATTTTGTATCGATAATCATAATGTAATAATTTTGCCCTCAGAAATGTGGATAAAATTTACTAAAATAGAAAACATATGAAATATGTATGGAAAATATGAAATTAAAACGGTTTCGGATGACAAAATGGTAAGATGGAAAGCAAAATGGTAAAGCTAAGGTAAATAACTTATTCCAGCACTAAATATGTGCATTTTGCCCTGCCACTATGTGTATAATCATAATAATCATAATGTAATCATAGCTTGCCCTGCCACAATAAACAGGTACATGAACATCAAGTGTGAATCATAATGCACACATGTAGCTTGCCCTGCCACAATAAACAGGTACATGTACATCAAGTGTGAATCATAATGCACACATGTAGCTTGCCCTGCCACAATAAACAGGTACATGTACATCAAGTGTGAATCATAATGCACACATGTAATCATAGCTTGCCCTGCCACAATAAACAGGTACATGTACATCTGTGTGAATCATAATGCACACATGTAATCATAGCTTGCCCTGCCACAATAAACAGGTACATGTACATCAAGTGTGAATCATAATGCACACATGTAATCATAGCTTGCCCTGCCACAATAAACAGGTACATGTACATCTGTGTGAATCATAATGCACACATGTAATCATAGCTTGCCCTGCCACAATCAACAGGTACATGTACATCTGTGTGAATCATAATGCACACATGTAATCATAGCTTGCCTTGCCACAATAAACAGATACATGTACATCTGTGTGAATCATAATGCACACATGTAATCATAGCTTGCCCTGCCACAATAAACAGATACATGTACATCTGTGTGAATCATAATGCACACATGTAATCATAGCTTGCTCTGCCACAATAAACAGATACATGTACATCTGTGTGAATCATAATGCACACATGTAATCATAGATTGCCCTGCCACAATGAACAGGTACTATTTGAGTGTGATACAAAACTGTATGTAACTAGACATAAAAGCCTATAGGCTTTGTGGCATCCCCCAATTTGTTCTTATCATTTCAAATGGTCATACTGGACTGAGAAAAAAGGATACATAGGCCATTGTATGTGGGTAAGAGTGAGAGCTCATCAGACAGTTTCTAACCAGAACTGCTTTCTATCATCTTGACAACTTGGCCCACCAGACATTTCCACCCCAAATGAATGGACAATTAACCAGCCAATATTATTCAGCGTACTAGTATATTTAATCAGGATGTTCGTGATATTTTTCAGGTGCTCCTGTCAAATATAAAATGATACGTGACTAAAAGAATGCTGTGTCATCTTGGCCAATTTTGTGATTTCAAAACTTGTACAATACAGCGAAATTTTCGCATTCATATTACATGTATAACCAAAGCCAAACATTTCCCAGCTAACTAAAACAATGATGATTTGGTCATTGCATGTGAAATAGAGTTGAATAACAAAACATCCAAACAATACATGTTTGTACAATATAAATGCAGACAGGGCAAATCATTCCCCAAGCATGTTGTGTCATGTGTGTTGGCTTATTAACCAACTATTGTATTCTGTGGGATGTAACTTCATTCTTTTACCATGCACACACACTAGTAAACCAGGCTTTGGAGGGGAAGTGAGGGGTTATGCATGGATATGAGCCTAGGGTCATGTTGGACATGCTAGTTTTACTGCTGTATCACTTGTCAGGCATGACTGAGCAGGGCTGGCTGAGAGGGGCGGAGCCAATTGCTGTGCTGGACAGGGCTGGCTGAGAGTGGCGGAGCCTATTGCTGTGCTGGACAGAGTGGCTGATCTTGTAAGGCATTACTGAGCAGGGCTCTCATATACTGCACTGGCTGAGAGGGCAGAGCTTAGCCTCATGCTGGACATGCAGGCTGCAGTCAGTGAATACAGTAGCATGGCTCAGTTACAGTATTACATCTGCATGGGCGCAGGCAAGGAAAAAATTCTAAGTCCAAAAAAAAAATACACCTAAAAAATTTTTTTTCCCCTAGAAATTGCCTGAATCAAATTAAGACTGTGACGTTTGGTAATGACTTGTTTTCGGTGTGGCCCAAAAAACCTGGTTTCTCTGATCGTATAGACTTTATGTAACTCCCGCTCGTTGTGATTCGAGAGCCGTCACTAATCTGGCGTTCCCCAACGCTGGTGTATCATCACTCCGTAGCTTACCGGCTTCACTTAGGCAAGAAGCAACTCAGATGTAAATAAATTGAAGATTTATATACATCAAATCAACTTACAATTGTATGGCTGGTCACCCACGTGACGTACAAATATGAAGTTCAGACATGGAGCACTGTATGATCACATTTCAAAAATAAATAGTGCACGAGGGCACAACTAAAAAGAGTTCTTAGCCGGCGGCGTCTCTCTGTCCCTTCCCGTTGAAGTTTCCCGTCCCGTTTAGTCGAATGGTTTCTCCAGGTAGTCGGTCTAATCCCGGTTGACTCTAAGGCCCTGAAGAAGGAGTCGTCCGCACGGAGTTCGTCGAGTCCCTTGGCTGTGGCGGTGACGATCTCCCCACGGTCGATGTCGCTGTTGCAGTGCTCTCAGAGCAGCCGTCCGCTCTCCCTTATATAGCCAGGGTGGCTGCGCGCGCATCTTCGTCCGCGAACGTATCTTCCGCACTCTTCTCCACGTGGTGAAGACTGCGTCCGCGAACGGTTCTTCCGCGAAGGCTCCTCTTCCGCGAACGGTGCTTCCGCGACTGATGCTTCCGCTGATGATGCTTCCGCAATCGTGCTTCCGCGAACGGTTCTTCCGCTAACGATGCTTCCGCTGATGATGCTTCCGCAATCGTGCTTCCGCGAACGGTTCTTTCGCGAACGGTGTCTTCGCAAGTGGACTTTGTAGATCACGTGACCGTTCCTAACGAACGTTTCAGCGCGGCAGTTGCATGGTTTTGTTACAAGACATTGACAGGAATCGCCCGATTTTTTTTTCAAAATGGGCGCTGGCGGCCATCTTTGATTTCAGATCTCGACGAAAAACAATAGGGGTTAGGAGCAAAGTATTTTGGATGAGCTGTGAAAATTTCGGAAAGATAGATCAAGGCGTTCAAGAGTTATGATCCGTAAACCGAACGGCGGAAGAAAAAAAAAAAAAAAGAAAAAAAAAAAAAAAAAACAGACAAAAACATAAGGCCTCCCGCTTTCAATCGGGATGCCTAATAATTATAGGTTTGAATCGAATCAAATCTTCAAAGAATTTGAGACATTTTCATATATATATTGGAAAGGGGTAAATGTGTAGTAGTCCATAGGGCCAGCATGCATGGTACCCTTCAGATACATGTACTGTACATGTATCTGCAAGCGTACCATGATAGCCCTATGGACGGTACTACCCTACATGTACACATTTCTGAGTGGGTACATGTACATTGTGCCATTCTACACCACACTACCCTACATGTTCACCTACCTCATGTTATCCGTGAAGCAGTCGAGAACATATGGGACAAGTAGCTCGAGGTTGAGCCAGAGCGGGAACCATGTCTCCGTGAACTTGGTGCACCAGAGGTGCGGCACTTCCGACTTGTTGAGCTTGCCTTCAAATTGTGTGCCTCCATCGCCGGGAACTGGAGAACATACAACCATATGGGATTCATGTCATATATCACTGTGCGGACTTGTGCAGGTAACAAATGTCACGATCTTATACATGTATGATGCACAAATATTAGTATATTGTAATACACTCAGTCCAAGCCTTAAATCCAGTACATGTCAACCAACTTGACAAGTCTCAACTGAGATTATTTACTAGTACATGTACATGTGTGTGCATGAAAGTGCACTTTGTTCAAAGAACGCTCATTAGTACATGTCAGGGTGGGCAAGTGCTCACTTGATTAAACTCTGACTGATCCTGCCCTTAAGCCCTTAACCTGGGTTAGACTTAACCCATATTTCAGGCTAAAGAGGGTTGAATGGTGGTCCTTGGTCAAAATACATCTACACTATTGTTGGAACAATCATCGATCATTATTGATGATTGATTGGAAAGATTTTCAATCAAGCGTTTGATGATTTGTCTATGAAAATCCATTACTGGAGTTATCCGAGTTATTGTACCACTGCTACAGTGCAAAGTGTAACTGCAACTTGATGGGAAACCGATGAAAAAGAAGAATTGCAGACAAAATGTAAAGAACAATAAAATTTTACAAAAAAAGTTTGATTTGTACTAATTGGACAGTACATTTATATGGTTACATCAAAATTATACGTCATAAATGGTGTCATATTTCAAGGGTTTTGCCTGTATATTACTTCAATTATTAATCGATGATTGACTGAAAATATCTTTCAATCATTAAACATCATGAACATGTCTGTGCATTTCAATTCCCAACACCATGAACACTAATATACGATAATGTATTGTAAAAATTTCCCAAATTTTAATTGTAAATTTGCCGTTTATTGTTATTACTCACCTCTAAACTACTACATGCTCCTTTTTGATCCTTTGGATCGTTCTGGATAGAAATTCGCGTACTGAAAACAAGGCACGATCGTCTGCCTGCATGACTCGAGCGCTCCTTTTGCCGCCTAAACCGCCGCGCATATGCGCGCGCAGCTGCGCAGAAGCTTCACCTTTCTGTCCAAAAAAACGACAAAAGGAAGCCCCTAGCACACAACTGGCGGGGATGGATGGGAGGGCCTTTACTGTAGTAGTTTAGAGATGAGTAATAACAATAAACGGCAAATTTACAATTAAAATTTGGGAAGTTTATTTTATACATCACCAATCTAAACTACTACATGCTCCTTAGAATCAAAGGATAGGCGGTGGAGCAGTAGTGCTAGAGAGTCATGAAAACAGACGATAGTCTTGATTTCAAGCGAATCGCTAAAATGCTACATTTTCGATATATCTTTAGAAATATAATAAAGATACTCACCTAGCGGTGCGATCGCTTGCCTCCGACATGCACGAATTTCTTCTTCACCCATCGGTGGAAAACTGAACTCTACTTGAGACCGAAACATAAAGAACTCAAACACAAACACAAAATGTTGCTTATATACACGTGCACGTTAAAACCAAGACTTTTCTGTCCAGCTGGTTCAAACAACAGCTTGCGCTACGACCAGCGGACCCAGTCTAAATCTGGACGACTGGTCCTGAAGTTCGGCAGCATTGGACAGATAGAACCCGATGAATGTCGTAGAATTAGTCCACATTCCAGCCCTCTAGATATATTCCAACGGAATATTCGACCTGGCCGCCAAAGATATCGAAATGTGTCGGATTTGGTGGGACGATATTTTGTAAGTGACTCGATCGTCAGCACCTGACTCCGCACAGACAGTCCTCACTACAACCTTCACCCATGTGGATAGTGTAGCTGTGGAGATATCCGTAGCCCTATTAGGCTGATAGGAAATAAATAATCGCTTACGATCTTTTCTGATCGATCTGGTACGATCGATGTAGATTTTCAGCGCTCTTACCGGGCACAATAGAGCGTCCGGCTCATTCCGTCCTACGTAACCACCCAGTGACGGAATTACGATAGGGGAGAACGCTTTCCCGCCCTCAACCGCAGCACGTGTCTTAGGCATAAAATCACGTACTGGGTATTAGGAAACGGACCCATCCGCGCCAAATGCGACTCGCGATACGTCGATCGCCGCGACATCTGAGCGTCTTCGACCACTTGCTAGCATGACTAGCAAGAAAGTCTTAAGAGTTAACCTCTGCAAGGAAACTTCCTTGAGAGGCTCCCAAGGTGCTTTAGTAAGACAATATAGCACAAAAGCCATGTCCCAATCCGGTAGAGTAGGAACTCCCCGTGGCCTTTGCGTGCTAAAGGACGCCAAGAGATCAGCAAGGATACGATTATTAGTTAAATCGATCCCCCTAGCACGGAATGCAGGGCCCAGCATGGACCTGTATCCCTCGATCGTAGTAGGCTTCAAATTAAGTCTAGCACTGCATTCAGAGGGGCAGAGGGCGGATCAATGCGCCTTCCGTTACACCAACGTACGAATACTCTCCATTTAGCCATTTACGTTTCAGAGGAGGATCTCCTATTCTTTCTCACGAGATGTACGGACACCTGCTGAGAAAATCCTGCCTCCTGGAAGGATCGCTCGATAGCCTCCACACGTGTAATTTGAGCACGTGGACGGAATCGTGAAATATATCCCGCCCCGGTTGCTTCAGCAACCTGTCCTCGATCGGGAGAACCCGAGGTACATCGATCAGGAGGGACAGTAGCAGTGGGAACCACGCCTGCATTGGCCAGCATGGCGCCACCAACAGAATCTCGCACTGAGACCTGGCTACTTTGTGCAGCACTTCCGTTAGGAACCGGGTTGGCGGGTACGCACACCCAAACATCCCGTTCCACGACTGAGACATCGCGTCCACAGCCAGTGCCTCGCTCTCTGGCAGAGGTGAGAAGTAGACCGGAAGCTTGTGATTCCGAGAGGTTGCGAACAGGTCTATGTTCGGTGTCCCGAACGCCTGACAAATGCGACGAAACACCCCCGGATGCAAACTCCACTCCGTGCCTATGATCTTGTCCGGTCTCGACAGAGCGTCCGCTACGACCCGGTAGGTGCCTTGCCCTGATAAACAGACGGGACTTGGAAGGCAAACCTGATCAGACACTCAGCCTCCAAACAAAGCTGACTCGACCGAGTCCCACCTTGTTTGTTTACGTGCGCCACTACTGTGCTGTTGTCTGTGAAGACCAGCCATTTCGTCCCTGGGGGACTCTGAGGCCCCCAGATCTCGAACGCACGTCTCACCGCTCGCAGCTCTAGGACATTGATGTGCAACGCCCTCTCGCTCGTGTTCCACACAGCAGAGAGTTCGTGCTCGTCCATATGTGCTCCCCAAGCCAATTCTGCCGCATCGGTGAAGAAGGTCCGATCGGGCAGATACTCCGCCAGTGGCATCCCTCGGAAAAGATTCCGATGGTCCCGCCACCAATGCATTGCTTCCCGAGCACGATCGTCCACCGATACGACTTGGTCTAGTCGATCGGTGAGGATCCGCCATTGCAACGCTAGACACCATTGAATGGGTCTGAGGACCGATGATGGACAGAAACTGTCGAGCTGTGATCGACGACTGCGTCAGCGCGACATCCATCGCCGCAATCGCCTTGAGAACTCTCTTCCGCGGAGGAAGAGCTACTCCTCGATCTAGATCGAAATCTACCCCGACATACTCGAATCTCTGTGTCGGGGACAGATGAGACTTCGCCCAATTGGGGATCCAGCCAAGGCTGGTCGCCAACCTGAGGACGAACCCGGATTGCTCTATAGCCTGAGACGGGGAGTCGGCTATGATTAACCAATCGTCGATGTAATGGTGGAATTGAATTCCAACCGATCGAAACCTGGCTGCCATCGCCCTTACGATACGAGTGAACACGTAAGGGGCGGTGGCTACTCCAAAAGGAAGTACCCTGAACTGATACACCGAGCCCTCGAAGGCGAACTTGAGGTATCGTCGAACGGCTGGGTGCATGGGCACATGTAAGTACGCGTCCTTGACGTCGATAATGACTGCCCACTTCCCCTTGGACAGAACTTTCTGAACGTAAAGCGCCGACTCCATCTTGAACCTGGGTATGATCAGGAGTTTGTTGAGGTTTGACAGGTCGAAAACGGGACGCCACTCGCCTGTCTTTTTCGGCACTAGGAATATGAGAGAATAGAATCCTCTCTGGTGCTTGACCACCTCGATCGCACGTTTCTCTAGCAACTGCTGCACCTCGTGCTGCAGAAGCTGAAACTTTTCCCGATCGCCGGGCACAGGGAAGAACCACGCTTTGGGTCTGATCGGTGGTTTCCCAGCCTCCCATCTGAAGGTGAGACCGAACTTCACCCATGCCACGACTGAATTGTCTGACGACGCCAGATCGCTCCAGTTCTGGACGAACTGAGCCAGGCGCCCCCCGACTGGACCAGGTTGTGGAAGATCGAATTCCGACAGAACTGAACCTTCCACAGAGCCTACGCTTTCCCGCAACGAGTCACTTCTTAGCAGAAGACTTCCCTTTGCCCTTGAAGCGTCCACCCCCTTTGCCTCCACGCTTGCCATCCCCCTGAGGAGGGGGAGGCTGCGCCCCCCGAAAGGGCGGCTGCGCAGAAGCGGGTGCATGTGGTGCCTGAGGTTGGGCAGGCTTCTGACCCTTGGTCTTCTTGCCTGTCCCAGACCCCGCCGACTTCCCAAGCAAAGCCTTGGCCATAGCCTCATCCCGGAGATGTTCCCGCATGACGGAAATATCCGATCGAGAGAGGTTGGCGTAGGTATAGCCTGAGAAAAGCGGCCTCCCACGTAGCTCAGCGACGTCCGTAGCGGACACGTCAAGCAGACGGAGATCGGCATCACGCATGGTGAGATCCAATTACGCTCAGCAGCATGGACCACTCCGGCTAAGACGCCGAGTGCTGCATGAATGTTGGCGCGACTCCCCTCCTCCAGATCCGCCTCGTCCACAAACTCCTGAACCAAGGTGGTCAGGTGATCTGTCAACGAGAGCTGCCCCATCAATTGATGCGACAGCGTCTGCCAGTGAGAAAGGCGAGCCTTTTTCACATAAGCTGACCAGACCGTACCCTGCTTCCGGGAAAGCAGGTGAAGGTTAGGGTCTTCGACCGGGACGGAAGTCTGATGTCCACCCTCGGACTCTACAGTCCGATAGGTGTCGATCGACTCAGGTCGAACACGGCTAGTCGGGAATGTCGACTCCGTACGAGCCACATCCTTCTTAGCCGTAACTCCCTCGTTGATCTTGTTGAATGACTTGACCAACGCGGGAGCCACAAGGAGGCGGATCGGCCGACGAACTGGCGCCGATGCGAACCTACCGGTTCCCCGTGAGGGCCCTGGAGCATCGATCGGCAAGTCCATACACCTTGCGACCGACTCCAAAGCCCACCGGAAGTTAGAACCCCCGGCCTGATCGGAAGTCTCATCCTCCGAGGAGGACGACTCCTGATCAGCTTCCACTCGACACCCCCCCCCCCCCCCCGATCGTTGGACCTCACAGGTCCGATCGACAACCTCGATGACCCAAAGGGTACATCAAAGGACGGGCGAGGGAATGCCTGCTCAGCGATCGCGCCCGTCCGGCGACTTACATCCGCGTACACAGGACTTGAGTGGTCCTGAGGAACGACCCCAGCACCACCCGCCCGATCGTGCCCTGATCGAGGACCAGGAGCACGACCGCCAAGTGAAGACTCCCGATCGCACGAACGATCGAGAGCCTCACCCCCAAACAAAGGGAACTCTTCCCCCTCGAACCTCGAGACCGAGGACGCGAATGAGCCATCCAAGATGCTCCGCCGATCGAAGCCCGAAGCCTGATCGTCGCCCACCGAGAGGTCGGACGAAGCCTGAGCCACATCGAAAATCGATTTGGTCTCAGCACCACGGCGCTTAGAGGAAGCACGCTTCCTCTTCTTGGAAGGCCCAGGGGAAGAGACAACAGACCCCTCCACCTCAATCGGCCCCGACTGAGGGACTACGAAGGTGGAGTGCGGTTCCTTGGCTGCTTTCATCTTGGCAAGAACTGAAACCTTCTTCTTAGAAGGTTTCGACTTCTTGCCAGCAGGGGGAGCAAGCTCTCCCTGCGACGAAGGAGCAGCCGAAGAACCGGCCGGGACTCCCTGTCCAAGCAGGGAAGAGAGACCCGGCAGGAGGGGACCCTGAAGAGACGACAGCGACTGTGCAAAAAAGGATTGCACAGCCGCGTTGACCATGTCCTGTGTTAGCCCCAGGGGCTGGCTAACACCGGATGCAATCTGAGCCGTCACAGGCGGAGTCTCCACCTCCATGGGCGACTGGCGGACTTGCGGAGCCGAAGCTTCCGCAAGCCTCAAAGCATCCCGACGAGCCAACGAGGCCTCAGAATACTTTGCAGTCGCCTGCACGAAGGAAGAGGGACGCCAGAAACGGCACAGATCACACCTCAAATCCTCCATAGATACTGGGCCATGGTCCAAACAGTCGAAACACAAACTGTATTTCTCCCCTCCTCGGAGGGTATTGACCAGACACTTCGGGCATGGACGTTCGTCCATGGCACCGGTACCAAGGGAGGATTGTGAAGTCATGGTCACGAAAGGGAACTAACCACACACAGTAACAGGGCGGGCAAAATAAGCAAATCTGAGACTGCGCTGAAAAAGAACCCTAAGAGGACTACGAATATATAAACTACAGTATACGACAATATATATACAGTAGAAAATTAACGTAGAACTATTGATAGATGTAAACAACAAGTACACTATCAAGTACGACGGATGGACGATAATAGGGTGAACTGGCTATACAAATCGCTGACGATCTAGCAAGTAACAAACTATCGCCCAATACTTATCCAAATAGACACAAAACGATGTCTATGAACGTGGCAGGTGAAATTCCGTAAGAATATATCGCAAAAGTCTAGTTTGCAGACTAAATAAATTCTACGAATTCACCGGGAACCAAAATCCAAAGCTGCCAAGCAAAAATGGCGGTGGACAGAAAAGTGAAGCTTCTGCGCAGCTGCGCGCGCATATATGCGCGGCGGTTTTGGCGGCAAAAGGAGCGCTCGGGTCATGCAGGCAGACGATCGTGCCTTGCTTTCAGTACGCGAATTTCTATCCAGAATGATCCAAAGGATCGAAAAGGAGCATGTAGTAGTTTAGATTGGTGATGTATAAAATAAACTCTTCATATGATGCAGTGCTCGAGGCAGTCCATCAACTCAACTTGATACATTATTTACCATATCACATGATAAAGTCCCAGCTATCCCCAGCATAAGTAAAACCATACCGAGAGCTATTCTATTCACCCTATTGCCACTAACAATGCCCACCTTGAAGGCCAAGAGCTGTTGTCGGCTAAGGAATGGACTAGCACTTAACTCTGTTGTTGAGCTGAACTAGTGTTGAAGGCTGCACTAGGCCTGGATTTGGCCATGAAGGTGGGGGACCATGTCATGTAAGAAACGGTTGGCAATATAATATTATGAATGCCATGTTATAACATAGCCTAACCATAAGGTACCCAATACGGCAAACTCATTACATGTACATGTATAACACAAGTCAACAAAAATTAAAGATTCATGCTATGTAGATGTAGGCCCAGGTTGAGTTTTAGATGGGATGAAGGCAAGGAGTGATAATGAATGCAGAAGATATAATCAGCTTCACATGGACCAGGCACCATGGGCACAGTGAAGCCCTGTGTAAAGTTACAACAATACATGCGGTATGCAGAATGGATATCCTGCTTTGGAGCTTGAGTGTTGTAGTTTTCCCATTATCCAAGTGAGTACTGCACATTGAGAGTTTAAAGTGTTATCCCCAATTAGAATCAGCTTCAGAAAGTCATTACAATGAGTTCATTTCTGAACACTCATTATATCATTTATTATAGACTTTTATTTTTGCATTTCTTGCACTTTAATTAATACCAAAATATTCTTATTTAATTTTGTTATAACGACATCAAACTTGAGATAAAGTTTTAAATTTGAAAATTGAGATAGCGATTTTCTATTTTGACATAACAAATTTAATTTTGAGTTTAATTTCGAGATAAACTAACTAATGCCATGCCAGTATCATAAAATCTTTGTATTTTTGCCCCTGACACAATGAAACGTTTCCTATCCTTCCCATTGAACGAAGAATCTTCCTCGCGGCCATCTCAACAGCACTGAGAAACCATCTGTAATCACTGCCAAAGCTAAAAAAATCCCCTCAGGGAACGATAAAAAAATATTACATCCATTGAGAAGAAATTTAAAGTAGCTTTTTCACACTTTGAAAACTGGTGTTTTGACAGCATGCTATCTGTTAACACTGCGGCAATGGTTAGGTAAATTCAATGGAACGTTTCATTGTGCCTGATTCATTCACGTCAAACTAGCAATAAAATCTCTTGTGTCATGCATGTATAATCATACTTATCACGCCATACCTATTACAATATTTTATCAGGACTATGCGGCTTCCGGCCACCTAGGCATGCGGCCGCCTGTCTTAAAAACGGATATACCGCGCAGCACTTCGGCTGCGAGGTACATCACACAATGTAGTTGCGTGTTTGTACAGAATCTACATGTAATCTGTTTCAGACTGGCTGGAATGATTGTCGGGAATGCTGAAAACATAGGCAAGATTGCCTCCTCCATATCAATTTCTGGCAGATATTCATGTACTGTTTTGCTGATCTTTATATGCTCGTGTTTGGTGTTAAATTTGATTTAATTTCATTTGCAGATGCACAGATCTGGCGGAGGCGAAAGTGAACCGGAATAGATGATGGCGATCGCGATTCTTGACACATTGACTATCTAGAGTGCATACCTGATAATAAACGTAGAAGTTAACTAACGACTGTAATCCATGTGAATTAAACATGATAAAAAGCATGTGTACCAAGTTGTTGTCGTTTGTCATCTTGAAACAACCAGAATAAACTGTCAAGAACGAAGCCACGTAGTATCATTTATCATTAGGGCACAATAATAGAATCTATAGAATAACCTGCACGGTTCGGTTATTAAGCACTGACCAACAGATTATCACATAACGAAAATCCCTTGTATGTGTTAAACTGTGAAGAAGCCAATAGCAACTGATCACTATTAAATTATCATTCCCACTATACTATATTACATAAAGAATAAAAACTGTGATGAAGCAACTGTATATAAAGCAGGAGCGCAAGGGTAAAAAACTAAATTGAAATAAATTATTAAATGATATGTTGGCTTGCTTTTTCTACGGAGCCCCTAAGAGGACACACCTGTGAGTGAAAAAAAAAAAATTTCGCGTTCCCTCGCGAAGTTTTCGCATTCGAACGCGATCTTTTGCGTTCCCTCGCAATGTTTTCGTGTTCGAATGTGATCTTTTCGCGTTCGCGTTTGAACGCGAAAACTTGATTGTGCTGACGCCCATGACTTCTGAGAAGGTTTGGATACAAGATCGCGTTCGAACGCGAAGATATCGCGTTCGAACGCGAAAAGATCGAAAAGATCGCCTTAGTGAAAAGATCGCCTTCGAATGTGAAAACTTCGCGAGGGAACGCGAAAAGATCGCGTTCGAACGGTTGTGTCCCCTAAGGGGCTCCGTATTTTTCCATACTGTTGAAAACATAATGTTAAAAAGTGTAGCGGCCGTTCATAACATGCTTCACTAATCAGCAATCGCACACACAGATGCTTCACAGTGTTAAGCCCAAGTGACAGCCTGCAAAAAGATACGACATATAGCAATTGAGACCTCCACGGCCGTCAAAGCCGGCCACGCCCCAGTGCTAGGCATTTCCATTTTTTAGTATGCACCGGCGGCCGCATGCCTAGGCGGCCAGATGCCGCATACCCCTTTTATCAAACATATAATGGATAAGCTGGATTTTTTTGGAGGAACGTTTTCAGGTTTTGGGCTGCTGAAATGTGGCCATTCATATTGATACAAATGAACCTGGCGTACTCGTGGAGTTTGGTGTGTTGTGCCGTACCAATGTTTTGAATGTACCATATAATCGTGCATATAAGGACATGTTCTTATATCCGGAATATTGCGTTTTGGGGCTCTCACCAAAAAACCAAAGTGTCTCGAATATAAGGACATGTTCTTATATTCGAATGTAAGGACACCCCCAATAACTTGCATATAAGAACATGGTAAGCTAAATTGAAAAATAGCCACATTAACCTTCATGTTCAAGTATTCTAGACAAGTCATAACCACCACTGATGTCAAATTACATTATAAGTGTTGGCTTAGGTAGGTATTTGAGGCCTATTTTGAATGAGCTCCCAATAACCTCGTGTATATATATTACCGACAGTGGTCATAAGCCTGGCAGCACGTGATAGCACGTGCAAAGGGTGCCCTTTAATTCGGGACACCGTTGCGGTTTTGGCGCCAAAACCCAAGTGTCTTGAATCACAATGAAACGTTTCCTATCCTCCCCATTGAATGAAGAAACTTCCTCGCGGCCGGCTCAACAGCACTGAGGAACCATCTGTAATCACTGCCAAAGCAAAGAAAATCCCCTCAGGGAACGATAAAAAAATATCACATCCATTGAGAAGAAATTTGAAGTAGCTTTATCACACTTTGAAAATTGGCGATTTGACAGCATGCTATCTCTTAACACTGTGGCAAGGGATAGGTAAATTCAATGGAACGTTTCATTGTGTGAATATAAGGACATGGGTGTCCTTATAAACGAATATTGCTTTATGGCGCGAAAAAAGTCAACCTTCTCGAATATAGGGACATGTTCTTATATTCGAATATAAGGACAGGCTCGAATATAAGGACAGTGTCCTTATATGCGCGATTATACGGTAACATGCATGTTCATTGAACTTCATTCACCAGATAACGGGAGATTACGAAACCGAAACTTACCTAATATCACTGGGTACTTAGGAGAACCATTAGCCGTTGTCAGCGCGAAAGAACACACGGCTAATGTAGATATTACACAAGAAATAACGGAAATTTTCCTCATGTTTTGTATAACCACTGATAACCAAGCTGCCCTGTTGATGTTTTGAAAACGGTGTGGTCATGTGACCCACATGTTTGACAATCTTTGGTACTTGCGCACTGCCAATTTTACGCGTGCACTGGTACAAAAAAATCTATGTGAGCTGATCTAAGACCATCCTGTACTTTGGTCATACGATTTTTTTCGTGTGACCACCGAGTATGCATGTGTCCTCGAGCTAGTTCTTACTCCATCAGATGCTTAAACTATTTGAATAAATATATATTCTCACCCTCTCCAACCAAAGTAACGCACACACTGGCCACAGTAACGGTGCAAAGTACAATTAAACCCCCGTGAACATTCCACCATATTCGTTCCTTGTATAATGTTTTGGGAGAAGCTATTTTACATGTGTGCAACATATAGTGTCCAGATTTGGGGCCGAAAGCATGGTATGGGTGTAGAGATCCATTGTGTGTGGTCCTACGCGTACATGCTATATTCAACTGAGGGCAACATTGTAAGATATATGCTAGTACATGTACTATAATTAATTATGGTCATACTAAAAATACATAAATCTATAAGTTAATTCTTATCATGATGCACGAATTCATGCAAATTATGTAGGCCCACGTTTAACCCCAACGTTACATTTATCAGTTAACCAAAAAATCAGTGTTTATCTAAAAAATCTTATATCAATAGCCATGCTGATACATTATTTGGTTAAGGTTTTATTTCCTACCGTACGATGTCAACATTGTAACACCTCGTACTGTAATCAATTATGCATCATAAATGCATAATGTTTCATGAAAAACCAGGATGGAACCGATCAACATTTATACATTCAGAATGATTATCTTCAAATTTAATTTTCTGATCCTTGCGGAATAATTGGTGAAAAGTTCTGGAAATGCACGCTGTAGCCAAAAAAAATATTGTTACATATGTCATGAACAACTAAGGCCATTATCACACCAGCGAAACCGACTAGCGGAACGCGCGTTCCCTCGATCAAAGATGGCGAGCAGTAGGTTTTGCTTCAATTTGTTTTGCCGAAGGACATGGAATGTTTCACGTTATTTGTATGGTTTGTGTTGTATGTAGATGAAGAACATATTACTCCGGACAGCAGACATTATAAACAGGTTGTATTCCACTTAAAACGCATGAACAATGAATATTTCTTATCGCCGAAAACCCGCACTGATTAACGGAACGCAATACAATGATTTACGGAAAGCGCCAGACAATTTATGTCCCGATGAACGGAACGCGCAAAACCATGTTGCATGAAATAAATGATTAAACCAGCATGTGACTCAACAAATAGGTGAAAGTAACTGTTATGCACACGTGTGTTTCTTTCATAACGTCGAAGAGGATTCCTCACCATAAAATTAGGAACATTATGTTGTTTTACTACTATCGTTTCTCAATTTAGGAATTGTATCGTGTTCGAAGAACATTTCAACACAAATGCCAATTTTCTCCCTGAAATATATATATTGCAGGCCTAAAATTCCCAATAAAATTGGCCAGATTATGTAATATACTAGTATCAATAGTACAAGTAGGCGCTACCAAAAAATTTGTGGGTGTTATTTATTTTGTGTTTTTTTTTTACTATCGTTTTTGTTTTTGGCGTTTTACTGGTCATTTCTATACCGAAAAATTTCCACCTTTGGAATTTAATTTCTCAATCACTATTATCCCTATATGCCATATGTTTTGAAATGGTATATGGTTCTATCACTCTTTTAATATAGACCGAAAAGAGCATAAAATAACCAGAATGGTTTCCAGATCAGTACTGTAATGGTTGAAACTAGTATTATGAACATATGGACAGTCATTGTGGAATTTATGATCGATGTATTCGTTTCAGCTTCGAATTATAAGCTTTGACCTTGATTCATAAACACGAAAAATGATCTGCACTGAAAATTGCCCCATGCACAAAAAAGGTATACCGATACAAAAACGTTTTATGGTTATCCATGATCTATTTAACATTTCATGACATTGTAATAGTGATATGAAAATGTGTGTACTTGCAGAAAAACCAGCATGAGATATTACTGTCCACCAAGTACCGGTCGGTACGAATCAGTCAGCACCTTATTCCGCTACTATGATGAAAAACATGAGAACTGTAAATTGTCCTTACGACGATATAGCATGGAAAACTTATGTGCGTTCATGTAAAATGCATTGTAGTCAGTTATAATTGAAGGCCTATAGGCTATGCCTACCTAACATACTACACTCATCACAAAATCTTACTGATATTAGAATATAAATAATATTTCGCGTGTGGTTGAAATCTTGCCGACGTTGCTCCCTCTTGAACTTGTCTATATAGGGGTTAACAGTTCAGAACTGTTAACCCCTATATAGACAAGTTCAAGAGGGAGCAACGTCGGCTAGTTGAAATCAAACACTTCCATTTAATAGTAATTGTCTCATTCCATTCCTCAGTGTACTTCAAAGCACACTCTGGACATAATATTCTGAATGAACATGTCTGTTTGTAAAGTCCAGTTAAGATATTATGAGGTGTGTGGTACGGTATCAAATAAACATAGATAACATACATGTAACATGATGTATAGCATGATGAATGGCATACAGTGCGGCTCACCATCGGAATTCTCAAGCTATAAATGACAATAACTCTTTCAAGCTCATGTCAGTGATGTTTGCATAGGACTACATGGGCCTGCATTTCGTAGTCACGCACGGAACACCTCATTATTATATTTTTTGTAAATTTGACCTTCATCTAATATAAGCCTATATGGTGCATAACACTGTCAAAGGCTGCCATGTCTGAAATTTATGAATATTCCTTCAACACTATAGTGAACAAACATGGATACAGTTCGGAAAATAAATTCTTAGCTGGAAATTTCATGTTCATGACTTCGCGTTCCGTATGTCAATTCTTTGCGTTCCGTTAATCAGTTGCAAAGTTGATTTTCGCGTTCCGCTGATCTTCGTGTTTTCTTATCAGCTCATTTTCGACACGATAGACCCATATTACTATCTAATGCAGGTGCTTTACCTGACTAACCAAACCATAATTTTGTTTTATGTATAGATCACATGCACATATCGCCCTAATTCGCTGCATCGGCCGAAAAATTTCTCGAAGCAAAACCTACCGCTCGCTATCTTTGATCGAGGGAACGCGCGTTCCGTTAGTCGGTTTCGCTGGTGTGATTATGATAAAATGGGTGCGTTCCATTTCATCGATGTTTTGCTCATCATGGATGCAGAATTATAAATTATTCATATGTTCTAGTATCCCTAGCAGGTGACCTCGCCTGCCCTGGTGTATTCATGCAAATAATCAACATGTCATAGCATATCTTTATTTCGCTAGAGTGAATTAACTTGTGGGTTTTTTTAGGGAAATGACCACAACACACAAAATTTTCAAGATTACCGAAATCATAAGTTAATATCCTGTTGATAAATTAATATCAGCAGTTGTTGTCTAATACCAGAGCTGCACCACTAGATTTCTCTAAACTCAGTGTCGCTGACTAGTTCGTAATTAGTTCGTTTATAACCAGGTACGTTTTTCACCCTGATCTCATGGACGTAGTTGTACAAGCTCTGCACCACCTTGGGGATAGGCTCAAATGCCGCCAGCTGTGCCAACTGATCGTTGTATGCCCATTGTAAAGTACCCATTGTGTGTGCGTGTCTGACGGGCATGCCTTGTGAACGTCGCCACTGAAAATCTTCCGCTGTGTCTTTATCCATGTCCTCTGTTGATGGAAGCACCATGTCGCCAGTGAGAGCAGCCAACACAAAGCGAATTTGGCAATCAAAGAGCGGGAACGGACAGACCGTTTTCACTATCCCGATGAAAGACAAGGTGGGGAACCTCGTGTGAATCAGATGTTTGTATAGGGGCTGGATGCGTTCATCTTCAATGCGCAACAGGCACTCGCTGCTGAGAAACTTGAAGTCAAAGTGGTAGCCCGTACAGAAGAGAATTGCATCCACTTGAACCTCCTGATCATCGTCCAGAATGACACTAGAAACTCGGACTTCTTTGATCCCTGAACACTGGGTCACATTGCTTGGGAGGACAGTCTTCAATCGGTCGCGCTTATGGCATAAATACACCTGCAAAGTATAAATGATAATGGAATACTACAGTAGTTAGATATAAATACAAAGTTAGTGTTTGCTGACATCTATGATAGGCTATAGTAAGGTACGTTACGAACTTGACTGCAGACTGAGGCGATTTCAACGGCAATATCCTGTCCTGAAGAAGCTGCCCCAAGGACAGCGACAGCCTTTCCTGGGAACACGTCAGGAGTGCGGTAGTCATGACTGTGCATGATCTGTCCACGGAAACTGTCCAAGCCTGGTAGCTTTGGCACCAAGGGAACAGCATAATGGCTGGGATAGAGCAGCGTATGGAAACATCAATTGATTGGTGATGTTACTGTCAGACGAACCATTATAATCGAGAGCAATTTTCGTGGCATACCCATTGCATACAATGACAGCGTCGAATGTGAGGTTTTCCGGTGGTTGGCTTTGGTTTGTAACATCACTAACATCAACTTTCCACGTTCGGTTTCCGCCAGAAGTGACGACCGGTTGTATCCAATCAACCTTCTTGTTAAACTAGGATATAAAACAGAGGTTCGTGTCTGACATTTACAGAATTAGTAATGTCGGGTAAAATGTAACCATAGAAACATTTGCAGACACTCACTTGGATATACTGTCTAAGTTTGTAATGTTCCGCGAAATCCTCTAGATATTGTCTGACTTCCTGGTGGGTGATGAACGAAGGAAGACTCTTGTTAATGGGAAATCCAGGAAATGCCATCACTTCTTTTGGAAGGTTCGTCCTATTTTGAAATCACATGCAAAGAAGTTGGAAATGGTGGTCGATGAAACAGAATGTAGTGAGTAACTACTGCCAGCCTTAGTGCCAGGAGAGCTATATATATTATGTCTCAAGATTAAAGGCCCTGAATTAAGTCGTTAACTAGTCATGTGTATTTTTTGTGCTGCATTGGAAATCCCATTCAAAAGAACTGGCTGTACCTGAGGTTCTTATACATGCTGCTGTGGATAGGCAGGCCCCTGTCGTCCAAGCCGGTCCGATCCGTGTACACCCAAGTCCCGGACACATGGGGCGTCATCTCAAAGGCCGTGGGAGCGAAACGCTTCGAGTCCCGGGCGAGGTGCCTCAAGGCGGCCAGGCCTGCTGCCCCAGCGCCTACCACAGCAACACGCATCCTACAGTCCTCTCCTCCCATTGACAATCCTCTCTCTCTCTCTCACTTGCTGAATACGGGTGCTGTGAAGCCATGCAATGGTGTGTATTAGTATATCGTTCAGAATGACTCTCTAACATTTATACATGTTCATGTCTGTCTCTAAACCCGCAATGCAGTGTTTCCACAGGTACTTGTTCCTTTCATACATACGGGTTAGGTACAAGTCAATCTATCCAAAATTAATCATCTTTAGGTCAGATCGATAGGTCATTGCCAGTTTGTCTGTGACAATACTGTTGGATGTCCATTCATTGCTCAGTCATAGTATATAAAGCTTTCGCCTAACATACGAGTGGTCACGGGTTCGATCCCACGTCTATACTCATCGGGTCAAACAATCCTCGGTCAGGAGAATATCTAATTCAGGGCTGTGTGATAATTGTCTGACTACGGTTGTGGGGGGGGGGGGGGGGGGGGAGGTCGGGCCAATGTTTGGAAAGAAAATGCAAAATGATATTTTGTAACGTTCGAGCCCCAAAGGGACGAAGCCACACCAGGGGAGTCTGGGGGCATGCCCCACCCCCTTCCTACCCCAGTGGTTGTTCTGTATAAATTACATACATGTATATTAATAAGGTACGTGTAGGCTATACTTCAAAACCAATTATCGGACTGAGACTGAAATCGTGTCTACCCTGCTATTCCGCATCCCGACCCCGGCGGTAAAAGATTGATGCACCCGCTGCCCCATAAACATGTAGGCTAAATAGGCCCCTATGATGTCCCTTTCCAATCCTCCACTTGCCTCTCATCGAATTCCTGGCAAATCCGCCACTGGCATGCAACTAGATCTAGGCCTAGTTTTAACCTGAAGCCTAAAATCTACTATTATCTAGCCAGTGTATGAAATACTTGAATCGTAATAATGTTACCGTAAACAATCGAGTTTATTCCATAGGTCACCATGAACAAAGTGTCAGTTGTTTTGAAGTACAATGACTTGAATGAGTCGAAAGCAGCTGGTCAAAATACGTGTAGGCACTCTTAAATTTCGCATTCTTGTAAAATATGGACTGTAGTTAAGCACACATAGCCTTACTTTTTAGGATCAAAATATCACTCAGTATTTACTGTTCAAAGCATATTACTATAACAACAAAAAATTACACACAAATGTATGATTTTTAAAAAGTCTAGACAAACAACTGTTTGGGAGAGTGCAAAGAAAACATTACAAATGGAAAATCCACCAGTTTCAAGATGTAGATTATCAATGATCGCTATTGCGCAATATTGAATTATGGAAGGCATTGTGCTCAACCAAATACGACATGCACATTAACAACATTTTACCATCACGTAATTTGCTGAAATACATCAGTCACGATGATAATGCAATGATATGAACTCATCATCATCTGTAGTATTATCTTTACCAGCAATTGTATTATTCACCCAGACAGTAGATCTGGATTGTATAATGTTCTTTGAATGTTGTCATCATCAGATCTACGATAGATCTAGATCTAGCTGTTCCATAGATGAACATTGCATGGGCTCGAGATGGATGCTGTATTCAAGTCACATATCGAAATAATCAACGCCTTACTGTGTGATGTGAAAGGTTAATAAAATGCCAGTCAGACCACTCCTAGTATTTCGTATGTTATTGACAGCATAAAGATATACAATCTCATGTAAATGCTCATGGATATGTTTTATTACTGGGCGATAATCAGTGATAATAGGCTTATCCAGGAGCAATCTGGAACGCGAGGGGCGGATCCAGGATTTTTAAAAGGGGGAGAAGTCAAGGCCTCAAATGCGAAGGGTGAAGGAAATAAACAGGAAATAGAACAAGAAGGTGTGGAGGTACTGTGGCTTAGGTGATGTAGCGAGTTGCCTTAGCATACTGGCCTTCTGGGGGTTATAACCTAATACCTGCAAGGTATATGGTGTATGTCCGCTGCCGGAAAATGGCCACCTGTTGATTGCAATTAGATGTTATAGCTTGCTCCCCTCGATTGACAAAACACACAATTTGGTGTGTTTTGTCAGTCGATGGGGACTGTGCCTTCTTCCCTGTGTGTGCATTTTAGTGTATACAACATAGTGTACGTGAAACAACTAGAAACAGGCTAAAGTGACAATCTACATTGAATTAAAATAGACTGTAACGTTACTTTTAAAAAGATTCTCAGCAATGGACTGCTGAATTCGGACCATGCTGACCTCGTTCTCGGGCCGTTGATGTCAGCCCATTCAATCAGACGTCCTCAGCCCAGTCCTTATGCATTTGGAAATCAAACTTTTCTTCAACGTATATGTCCAACAATCTGTTCATGATTAGGTGTTCACAGTGCGACTCTGAATATAACCTGAATTTCATCCCGTTCCTGATAGTGACTCGAATCGCACCCCCATTGCGTAATCACTGGGCTAATGTCATCTGATTAGATGGGCCGATATCAATGGGCCGAGGTCACAGCATGGTCTCAAGTCAGCGGTAACCGACTCCAATTGGGTCCTCTACTGGTATGAGATTATGTAAGGTCATATAGTTATTCTTCAGTATATGAATATTTCAATGAACATAGCAGAATGGTCAATGACAGTGCATATTTATAGATATCTCAATTCAAGTCTGACCACATGCTTCTCGTCTACAAGCCCACATGAATAACACACAGACTTGATAGAATAAATTATATTCAGAGTAGTATAATTGACATACACTGTAGTATTTTTAAAATACATTATTACATCACATTGTAAGCATGTGTAAGCTTCACAATAGTGGACTATATACATGTACCGTATTGGACATAATAGTAGCACGCGTCCTAATAGTAGAGCGCCCTCCTCTTCTCCCTAGAAATGCTCGATTTTTCGTAACCTTGTAATTCATCTGATATCTTCATAATAAGATCTTGGAGTGTTCCAATCTACTGATTTATGTTATTTGAATCATAATAAAGGGAGATGAAAGTTATAGATATATTATTCAGTGATTTTCTTGAAGTTTGACCTGAAATTTTCGCGGGCTGGTGCAGGAGGTCTTTCTTCTGCTCACCGTGCTACTATTAGGACCAATACGGTATGTGATGTTTGAGTTAGGATGACCAGATAAATTCAACACAGCTCTCTTGCTTCCAGAAAATCCATCCACATGCGCCGCTGACACTGTTGAACTCAACTTCTTCTGGATAAAAATCTGTGAGTCCAAGTCATTTGTGAATACTATTCTTTGTGCGAATATTATCAGTGCCCGCTTGATTTGACAAATTATTTACTATAGTCACTTAATGTCAAGTGACATTATAAAAACCAAACCCGAAATGTTAGCATCAATATTTATTCCTTTTCCACTGTCATTTGCTAGATTTCTTCATTTACGAACTCAGTCAGTTCGTCATTACTCATGATTCATAATGGTCTTCAATACACAAAGAAGTATAATAATTCTGGTGATTATTCTCTGTCCTTGCGGATGTTATAAGTTGCATGTTCTATTTCCCAGGCTTGGCTGTTCAACAGATCTCCAAAGATGCTACAAACTTGTGTATGGGATTTTCTAAGCCACCCCCTCCACCACCTAATGTGAGTAATATTTTATACAAATCAGCAACAGTTTCTATGATTTTGACATATTCAAAATTAATAATACGTACAATTACTGTATTGGTTCTAATAAAAGAGTGGTGCTCCAACACAAGACTAAACATTTTCTTGCTTAAAAATTGGTAAATTTTGAATGAATTTCTCGGGAAACCATTGAAATAATTTCTATCCAGTGTTTATTATGTCTTCATCTGATTTTAAAAATAGCTAGATATTATGTTTTAAACAATACAAGACCTTATTTTAAACAGTTATCTGGTTATGAAATGTAAAATACAAAGAAAAGGAAGTGGTCTACTATTAGGGCACATGCTCCTTTTAGGACCAATATGGTAATCACATCATGAGTATAATGTATGCAGTAAATTTTTTATTCTAACTGAGTGCCAGTTCATTCATAACTCAATGTGCAGTGTCAAGTTTTATGTTTTTTTAGGAGAGTGACGCAATGCTCAAGAAGTTGGAGAGTGACACAGTAGCGCTCGTGTCTACGTTCTACTCACTCGCACTGTCATTCGGTAAGGTTACAATTTGAAGGAACATCGCTTGCCTTGTTTCCTCCTATTTTAATGATTTCATCGAAACTATATCAATGGAATTATTTCTTTAATTTTATTACGCGTATGTATAGAGATGGTGGTGTTAATCTCAATATCTTTTCCAGTGAAGTTATAGAAAGTTTGATATGATCTGCTGTTACCATGGTTACAGGGCTGACACTGAAGAAGAAGATCCACGAGGCAGTGTTTGACATCGTGAGAGCTGTACTTAATCTCGTCACTTCAATCCAGACAAACCAGTACACAAAGTGAGGGGCATCATTGTTTCATCGAATCCACTACTGCTGACTTTTGAAATTACACTTTGTATACAAACTTAACTACCATTACCTCCATGCTTGCCGTGACTAATGACGCTTGTTGCTATGACTAAGCTGACTTGGCCAGTGATCTAGTCGATGGCACATGTGAATACAAGGTTGTTATTCATTGTAGCAGTCAGGATCAGCGACAGAAGACGGGGAGCGTGTGGGAATGTTGTGACGAGTTTTCCAAACTGCCACGAGGTACATACTACATAAGCCACTAATCTAGACGGCCGTCTGATGAACATTAGATATATATTTCAATATAATCAAGCTAGATGTTTGATAGTTTTGGATTAATGATTACTGACTGTAATATTTCATGTACTTTAGAAATGCTAAAGATGTTGGGTATTATCATCATATTTTTTCTTCTTTTTAGTCTAATTTATATGCTGAACATGATGACAATCTGTTACTTCTGCTCTGAATAATTAAGAATCTGACACCTGTCACCAACCATCCCTAAACAGAGAGTATCTTGCTCATGACTAATCTGCCTACATGTACATACTCCTCACAGATAACTGCAGTGCTGTGCTCGCTGTAATTCGACAATCACAGAGTCTCGTCAACGATGCCCTTCAGGAGATAGAGGAAGCTCGGGCGGAAGAGAATGCTGGTTTCGACGATTTCACGGATGAGGACAACGCCACCTGGTCAGAAAGCGACAAACTAATCCTGGACCCGGCATTGGCCATCGTAAAGGCTTCCAAGGCCTGTCTAAAGAAGAGTGCTGGGGTCGTAAAAAACGCGGCCAGTCCTGATCTGACGCAGGAAACTGTTGCCAATCTGGACGAGATCGCTGAATACGCAAGGAAACTCAGCCCGGTGGTTGATGATTTGTCAGCAAGTCTCTATCCACCCGTGCAGAACGAGGTCGTCAAAGAAAATGTGAGCAATTCAAGTGTGCACATTCTAGCAGAAGATTCAAGACGTTATGTATCATTAACAAAAAAATGCATGTGTTGTCTTTGAATTATCCACATATCTTCTATAATATATGTTTTAATGCCGGTAATATTTCTTTCTTTGCAGGCACAAAACCTTGCAACAGTCGTGAAAAATTTTCTGGAGTATCTGAGGTAAATTTCGAAGGCCCATTAGATCCTTCTGTATTGGTAATATTGAAACTGAGTGATACATTTTCACTTGAATGCAAAGCACTGACATTTTGAAGTTTGTTTCCTTTCTAT
This sequence comes from Terebella lapidaria, assembly GCA_949152475.1. Lineage (NCBI taxonomy): Eukaryota > Metazoa > Annelida > Polychaeta > Terebellida > Terebellidae > Terebella > Terebella lapidaria. Next base: position 19,774,845 of record OX424564.1, on the reverse strand, counting down.
CTCAACAGGAGTTGCAGTTTGACTCAGAACACTGATGAAACGTGGATCAACTTTCTGACTCAAGCCACAGACCATAACTTTGACAAACTCTGTACACAGATCTCTTCTGTCAACTGACTGTCGGTGTACAGCTTTTACATGTTGGGAGTAAAAAATACAAATCAAATGTGTGTCCTACGTAATCAGTCTTAGCTTTGGGTGGATTGCAGCTGCATGTACTGCATTTACTATATTGTATACATGTAAGTTCTTCAAATATTTTGCCAGATACAGATGTAATTGGCAAACATCATGAATTGAGGCATTTCAGCAGAAATGCCTTTATGGTTTTGTCAAAAAAAAAAATTTTCTTTTTTTTTTTTTTCTTTTTTTTTTTTTTCTTTTCTTTTTTTTCACTTTTTAGGTTACCGGACCTATGGTCCGATAACCTATTGCCGTGGCGTTGCGTCCGTCGTCCGGCGTCCGGCGTCCGTCGTCGTCCGTCGTCGTCGTCGTCGTCGTCCACATTTTTATCTTTTTTGTTTACGGGCAAATTCTTCTGAAATTTTGCACAAAAATACTTAAAAATAAATCAAGAAGGAGGTATTTTTTAGTTTTATGATTTTCGCATTTTTTTCAAAATGGCGGCCGTTTTCGACGAAAAATGCCTGATTTTGGACTTTGGTGGCCATTTTCTCAAAATCTGTTCAGTAACTTTTTTTCTTTTTGATACATAACACTCCTCATATGTACTCCTATGATGTCTATAAATTTCGTTGCGCTTGAATCGCTCGAAGTGGGCAATTTTGGCCCAAACTCAGCCCAAATGGGACTTTCCCATGTTAAATTCTCCTATGCTTTATAATGGGACACATTATGCCTAATATGTCACTTGATATTGAGATTAGAGACTAGGAATCAATTGTGGACATATAGGAAATGATATATGCTGAATATTCTCGTGACCTTGAATTTGACCTCTGACCTCAGTTTCAAGGTCAGAGCACAAAATGGCTTATATCTCGCTTATTATCGACTCTACAGCTTAGGAATCAATTGTGGACATATAGGAAATGATATATGCTGAATATTCTCGTGACCTTGAATTTGACCTCTGACCTCAGTTTCAAGGTCAGAGCACAAAATGGCTTATATCTCGCTTATTATCGACTCTACAGCTTAGGAATCAATTGTGGACATATAGGAAATGATATATGCTGAATATTCTGATGACCTTGAATTCGACCTTCGACCTCATTTTCAAGGTCACAGGACAAAATGGCTAATATCTCGCTTGTTATTGACTTTACAGCTTAGCAATCAATTATGAACATATAGGAAATGATATATGCAGATCTGACCTCATTTTCAAGGTCCAAGGACAAACTGGCTCATATCTTGCTCCTCTATTGACTGTATGGCTTGGGAATCAATTGTGGACATGATATAGAAAATGATATACATTGAATATTTTAATGACCTTGAATTTGACCTTTGCCCCTTCATTTTCAAGGCCACAGCACAAAATTGCTAATAACTCTCTGATTATTGAATTCACAGCTTAGCAATCAACTGTGGACATGATATATGCTTAATGTTATATATGCTGAATATTCTCTTGACCTTGAATTCAACCAGTGACCTGGCTAACATCTAAAATATTCAACATTGTCCGGTAACCTATCTTCGGCCCTTGGCCTAATTTTTTTGGTTTCCGCACGATAACTTCAGTTTGCCTCGGTGTATCTTCGCCAAATTTTCACTGCTGGTCAGAAATGTTGTGTGGAAGAAGCCTATTGTTTTTGAGCCGGCTCCGGGGTCCGTGAGGATGAAATCAATGTTTCTGGTTTCCACACGATAACTCAAGAAGTATTATGGCAATGACTGTGGAACTTCGTCGATACCTCGGAAACGGTGCGTCGTAGAGTGAAACGGACGTTATTTTCGGACTCGTCGCCATAGACAAACATGTCTAACGGGTATTGTGGATGACCTTTGACCTTGACCTTAAATTTTTTCGCTGAGTCGGCATTTTTCGTTTTCGTCGATATCTCGGAAACGGTGCGTCGTAGAGCGAAACGGACGTTATTTTCGGACTCGTCACGTCTTAGGGGTATTATGGATGACCTTTGACCTTGACCTTAAATTTTTTCGCTGAGTCGGCATTTTTCGTTCTCGTCGATATCTCGGAAACGGTGCGTCGCAGAGCGAAACGGACGTAATTTTCGGACTCGTCGCCCTAGACAAACATGTCTTAGGGGTATTATGGATGACCTTTGACCTTGACCTTAAATTTTTTCGCTGAGTCGGCATTTTTCGTTTTCATCGATATCTCGGAAACGGTGCATCATAGAGCGAAACGGACGTTATTTTCGGACTCGTCGCCCTAGACAAACATGTCTAAGGGGTATTATGGATGACCTTTGACCTTGACCTTGAATTATTTCGATATCTCTGAAACGGTGTGTCGTAGAGCGAAACGGACGTTATTTTCGGACTCGTCGCCCTAGACAAACATGTCTAAGGGGTATTATGGATGACCTTTGACCTTGACCTTAAATTATTTTGCTGAGTCGGCATTTTTCGTTTTCGTCGATATCTCCGAAACGGTGCGTCGTAGAGCGAAACGGACGTTATTTTCGGACTCTTCGCCGTAGACGAACATGTCTTGAGAGTACTAGGGATGTCCTTCACACACATGTTTTTGCACAAATGTCTTATAGGTCTCATTGGGAGCTTATCATGTTTTTGCTGAGTTTTTTTCATGCTTCACCCTGAAATGCCTCCAAGGCCTTTAGGTCTTGACGTCTAGTTATATCCACAGATTTGTGTTTTAGTTGACAATACAAGAAACAACAATAACTTGGTAAACTGTACAAATATATGAAAATTTATTAACAATACACAATGCAACATTTCTAATGACAATGCTCAATTTCCACTCGCCAGATTTTATAAAATACTGACTGAAATCTCACAACATTTTCTCCATCTTGCCTCTTGCAAACATTACACACCTTCAAGCCCTGCATAGAATCAGCCAAGATCTCCTAATTCTCAAACTCCATATTGTGTGTAAACAAGGTTATTTTCTGACCAGAAATGCACGCACCGGTATATAAAATCTACAGCGAACGCCAAAACAATTAATGGTATTAAAATCAATGTCACATCATCATGATTTCTCATCAATTTCTCACCGGAAACAATTTGCATAACATACATGTCCAAGTAGACATTGCTTGGAACACATCTAAACAATGAAATAACAAATAACACTGGCCAAGTAACGCCCATTATATGGCACATACAAACAGCATCACAAATCATTGAAGTGAATAGTGTAGGGCTACATGTAACTTGCTGAACAAACAGTTTGACTGTATAATATTCGGAAAACATAACACTGGGTATTATGCTTCACATGCACGTGTCTGCTATGCAACAATAATGAATATTGTAGTATAAGTACTGGTAGTAAAAATCCTATTAGTACATTGTAAAACCCAATCAAAATGAGGTATTAAATTTGTTATTTGACTCGGGGTAAAAGTTTTAGGTTCAATGCTTCAATATGATACCAATATATACACATACATGTATAGCTAAAATACACTAGTTATAGCAGAAACATAATCACAGCAAAATGACCCATTTTATTCACTCTATACACAACACTGTTCATAGTGAACAAAAGTTTTGAGGGTTTTCATGAATTAGCAGTGATGATATTGAACTCGTAAAGTAACTACTAAAACCACCGGCACTCAGATACACTGCAAAAAGTTAAAAACAATATGAATCCCCAGAAATAATCTTTCACTAAACGAAGATACATTTGGAGCATTTCCAAACTTGAATTGTGCTTTTCTGCTACAATTAAAAAGGGATACTGGTACATGGGTTGTACAGGAAGGCTGCTGAGAATTTGGTGTCTACTTGACCCTTTGACCCTCAATATACACGGCAGTAATATTCCTGTCATCACCTGGTGAATACAGACATTTTACGATTTAGGACACACTACATGTATTTTGCATGCACCAAAGTGATGTACAGTGAAATTTGGTCATGATTACGTTTTATTCAATATTAAGGAAGCCTATATGCTTTTTGTGTTATACATGTATGTAGGTCAACACTGAACCGTTACAATTGAGATTCAAACTGAACAAGTTAATGGTAACCAGTTAATGGACTCTAGCACAGCTGACTTACCACAGAATAGAAACTTCTCCAACAAATCCTGAAAATCGATGATATGCCAGGTTTAAGAAAGCTCAACAAATAAGTCACAATTTAAAATCAATAACCAATTAAAATTATATGTCAAATTTTTTCAACCAATACATGTACAAACATTTAATTCCTACATGTATATTTTTTGGTCCACAAAATTACCAATTTGATATTTCTATCATCAATGTAAATTAAATGCATCATCTGTCATCGTATTAGGTAAGAATGTAACCATGGGAACAGGATGTCACATGGCAGTCCTCACCTGTATGGAATCGTTCTCGGGTGTGACGAAAAACGAACAATCTGGGACGTGGGGATCCACTAGAACTGCATCAAACTCCTTGCCCACTTCGAAGTTACCAACTCGACCATCCAAACCCAGCACTGCCAGGAACAGCATACATACCATGTACATGTACATTAGATCAAATACACAGAGATTGTCATTTGGCAACTATAGTATTTATAGCAAAAAAACTTTTGTAAGCAAAATATTTTACCAGCCCAAATTGTATGAAGTAGACATACATGCAATGTTTGATTTTAAACAGAACTATGTACTTGAAAATTACTGAAATTTAAAATATTGTTTTCCGACACAATACCATGTCACTGTATGTGAGCTGGTATCTTAATGATTTCAATGTACACGAATTTCAAGTTGATCCCAAATTTTATAATACTCAAAACTGAACACATACCATATGACACCAGTCTCATTTAACCAAATCTCTAATGCGTAACCATGATTACCATACCTTCAGCACCCCCCAGGGTGGCCAGTCTGAAGACCTCCTCATATGTAACCGGACGACTTGGTTTCAATGGCGTCAAATCACCACTTTTTTGGTCGGCACTTTCTCCATTGGAAACTGCTATCTCAGGGTGTGTTTTTTCAACGGGCACTTCTGGTTCTGGGTTCCGATCCACTTCCATGGTCTGTCGTATGACATCCAACATGGACAGGGAACTCATGCTACCTAGAAAGTCATGGGAAACATTGATATAGATAAATGTAAATGTGTGGAAACTCTCGTTAAAGAAAAATATATGTGAAATATTATGTACGTACGTGTATCTGAGTATATTATGTATCTATCTAAGTACATTATGTATCTTCATTATGTTATCAACAAGTGAAGGATACTGAAAATTCAGTATTGAATATATTAGTACACGTATTACTTATTTATCCACAATTGATAGACTATGTAAATTCTCGTAAGCTAACATTTATCGGAAATCAATAGAAACTTGGTTTCCAGATCATAATGTATACATGAACTGGTGATGTATTACACACCCGACCCCAGAGCGACCTTGATGCCGGCGTCCAACAGTCGACCGAGGTCCATGTGTGTGTACTGTGATGTCCTGTAAGGTGGAGTGTGTCCAAGAGAGAAGTAAAATGGAAAAGTTTGACCGAAACAGTTTAACTTGCTGCAAGTATTCATGTAAACTTTCTTCACAAAAAAATTTTAAACTCTGCAATTTTTTTGTCAATTTCAAGGAAGTATTCTGAAAAGCCTCTTCTTCATTGTTTTCATTTTCACACTCAAAAACTAGGATTTGTCTGTTTTGTCACTCATTTCATATTTTATGTTTGGATAGACCACGTATAAGCATCCCTTACTGATTGTTCATGCGTGGACAGTATACCACAGATGCCCCGGTGTTGTTCAGTTGTAGCAGTTGTTTGCCTGTGTAGCCCACTGCCGCGTGCTGCATCACAATCGTCTGGAATAGCACATTCAAAATTCATCTGAATATTTTTTTTCTGATTTGTAGAACATCAAAAGAGTGAGCAGTTCTTTGCATTTTCATACAGTTAAACTATACAGTGTAGTGATGTCATGAAATGTAAATGAGATTCTACATGTTCGTGTATAACAATGTGACTTCATTTACTGGTAATAGAGATCAGAATATATATACGTACATGTATATATACATGTATAGATAATATGGTGCATGTATATATAATTGCTGATTTACCTTGTTGGTAAGTAATCCATGCTCACTATGATGTTCCAACCATGATCGACCCTCGTCTTTTGTGGTCATGTGACCTTGGTCATGTGATTGAACACCAACCTACAGGACGAATAAGATGGATAGCATCAGTACACTCTGCACGATAGTTGTGCCTTTTTCCCCTTTTTTTTACTGCAATCTTTTCAATGTTTTCACTTCATAGTTCATTGTTTCAGTTCAATTGTCATAAAACCCACACGTATCTGTCTTTACCCAACTATGTTCCCCCACCTTGACTGTTAAATCCATCTGCTGTTGTATCGAAGCAACTTTGTCCTCCAGAAACGGTGCGAGTGGCGTAGACACAATCAGCTGGGGCGTAACTCTGTCTTTCTGGGGAAAACCAGACCATATAATATATATACTATACACATAGGGATATACAACATGAATATTCAGTTTATAATATTCAAATAGGAGAATGAGTCTAAAACAACACGACCATGAGAAGACATATGAACAAGAGAAAATTGCATGAAAAAATGGCTTTTTTTATGTCATTACACGTATATTCTCCATTCAAATTAATTACATGTACATGTAAAATTTTCATACATCACATACATGTATATACAAGTCATGTGAAATGCAGAAATTGCAGAATATTTAAGTGGAACCTGTTTTTTGATATGGTTGATGACATCGATAGTTTTCATCATCTGGAACATGTGCAGTTCTTCAGTTTTCTCCGGAAGACAAACATCGAACCCAACGAATGTCCTCTGTTTACTGCGAGCTGATGGAAAATATGTTCTTTTACATAATGTAGGCTGTAGAACATATTTATTAGATTGATGATAGCAGAACAATTCAACATATCAGTACAAATTGTTTCCTGCAATATCGATTGTAGTATATCTGCAACACATATATATGTGTGTTCAATGAAAACAAATTTCATCATCTTTACAGGAGTTGCTTATGAGAGTAAGACTCACCACATGCATTGGACAATATTTTAACGGCAGACTCAATATGTGACCCGTTGTATGCGACGGTTGTCGTGCCGTAGCGCTGTGAACGATCCTATTTAAAAAGCATAATATTGAAACAATGAAACTTCATGTACACATGCGATATATATCATCAAAAAATCTTTTTTTTGGATCAGTTGATAACATTTTTCATTGAGCGACTCCTTACGATAATTTTGTTGAAGAAATTTCTGGCAATGCTGTCATCCCGTATGAGATGTTGCGTATCCAGGGCGCGACGCGTGTTCTGAATTCCGGAGGATATCAGTGGTACTGTACTGGCATGTACATTCACGAAACCCGGGATCAGGAATGCCCTGAAAAATGGATGATTCGGAAATGGTTACTGCTACAGTATGTTCAAGCACATCTTTGTAAATGTACTGTATGTGTAAGTTTATGAAATTTATGTAAGTTTATGTTAACATTGTGCAAGCAAGTACCCGTCGGCCAGAGCTATTGTCACATTTTTCACAATATCCTTCAAGTGATATCGCTCTGTAATGTCTGCTAGATTCGCTGCTGGTTCACTGAAAACAATCTGGAAATACAAAATGTGAAGAGAATCGATTTACAATGAAAATTTGTATTATGAATTTGAAATACATGTAATAAAAAAAAAATTGATGAATATCAAGGAATATACAGTTTAATTTCAATAAACATCAAAACCACAAGTATCAATTTTAAAACATAATTGGTTAAAACTGAAGAGGAATATTATTCAATTAATTCACCTTTCCGTGCTCCACGCCGATCAACCATTTATTCAGGATCACAATCGGTTCATCTTTTGTTGAGTGAACGACAGTTCCGTAGAATATCCTCAAATTTGGCAGGTCTTTTTTCTTTGCCTTTTTCTTGGGCTTGGATTCAGTAGATACCTCAGTGTGTCCATTGGCATGATTTGGATCCTTAACCTCACTTTGCTCCATTTTCAGTGCAGAATCTTGCACTACTGTTGTTGCTGCCGAGCCTTCACAGATACCATGTGCAACCTTTAGTCTGCAACACAGATATATATCGAAGATTTAATTCAGATTTCAGTATTCTCCTCATTTCTATACTCATGTTCTGTTTCACTTGGAATGGCATAAACGTAAATATGAGTGTATGTTATTCGAGTCTCAATAATCAGTAATTTAGGTAAAATTTTGAGCAAATGCTTGAATTCCCTCGAGCAATTTTGCTTGGTCTATGCGTAATTTTAATACTCCTGGTTGACCAATGTTTTAATTATATTCAATTTACTCAGACTGAGCAGTGAACACATGCATTTTCACATGAATATATAATCTACAAAAAAAATATACAGTTACTTCAGGTATAGCAGTGCCAGTGACGCATGTTTTGCTGAATTTTTTCAGTATGCTCATATATAATACACATGTAGGTGAAGATTTCTTGATGCTATTTATCAAACATTGCATAATACTTGAAAAAATATACTGTATATCAGCAATGCATAATAAATTTTAAATGTCTATATTATTAATTAGCGTTTTTCTTAGAACTGCTATACAATTTTAAAAGCTTTAAGTAAATTTTGATATAGCTGTTTTCCAGTGCTAAATGGGCTTTTATCCTATTTTATAATAAATCTAGCAATTCTTTTATATCCTACGCCGGTACGGAAGAGTCCCAAAATTGTGTTTACTCATGTACATAGTGTCCATGAATTACTGCATATAATATATGCATAGCATTGTGAGACGTATTGCCCCGCTGACTGCCATAAGTTAGCATTTGCATACGTCCTGCCTTGCGGGATAGATTGCACAACACGATGCGAGGTATCAGTTTACTGTGTACAGCGCTGTATTGACTGTATGTATATATACATGATATGCAGTCAATACAGCGCTGTAGTTAGCAGGTTAGGTGGGCTGGTGTGCCATATGTACACGTATACTATAGTGTCGAGGCCGATTCGAACAATCACTTATCATGCAATGACCATACATGGCAAACAAATGGCTGGCATCTAAATCACACATACATCAGCGCAGCGTTAAATACACTGCCAACAACATGTTTACGTATTTACAAAGTAAACAAACATGATAAAATACACGGGCACCTGTTTTCTTAGCAATAAACAATGTCACGTGACTAATATCCTTGACCTTAAATGTCCTTGAAAAATTGTCTTTGACAGCCAATGAAATTGCTTGCCCAAAGACACACCCACCTTTATGGAACGACGATGCGTCGTTTGCACACAAGAAGCGACATGCGTTATCAGGTCAATGTGTAATGTAGCCCCAATCATTGGGAAGGCATCAGTAAAATCAATTGTTTATCATTATCTTATAATATCTATGATGACAAATACACTGGTCGATAGTCATCATAAACAAAAATAAGTTTACACCCCCATTGAGTGTATATAGGGCCTACATCTGGCCACGTACTTCGGACCTAATGATCGATAGATCTACAATACATGAGAGTTGGAGCAGCAGATATTACATAAACAAAAATCATCACAATATGCACAACATCATGATACGATATACGATCTTTCCCGTACACCTGTCTTTAATATATTATAACACACATATTTTATAAAAGCTATAGAGCAATATCTATGGGCATTATAGAGTCTACTAGGTTTTATTAGGTCTAATATAGGTGTTCATTCGGATGCATAATGCTGCACATTATGAATACATAACAATCAAATGCCATAGTTTACATTCTAATGCACTAAGTGTTTTTAATGTATAGTACAGTTTTTTAAGTATGTTCTCCTCCCCCATCCCCTTCCACCTTCGCCCCCCCCCCCTTTCCCCCCCCCCTTCCCCCCCCCCCACCAAAAAAAAAAAATAGAACTCCACAATCATGATGATGCGCATGCGTTATATAGCTCATGAATATTCAGTCCTAACACCACACGATGCCTCTGAAGGGAGTCCCGTTCATAATATCTCCAGATCTTTTACATACGCTGTGTTCTGCAGGCCATGGGGACGAAATAGGTTCGTATAGAATATATACCATGATCTAACCATGCAAAATCACTGGCATACATGGTTCAGCAGGGTCTAGAATACATCCTAGATCTGCATTAATTTGTAAACAAGCATCTGCTGCAAGATAGGCCTATATGAATAATCATAGATTTTTAGGTGCGTGAAATTTTTGGGGGGAATAAGATGGGCCAGAAGTGAAATAGGACTACGTGGCCATTTGTGTGGTGACATATATGATTTTCTTGTAACATCTTCAAGAAACATTTTTTTGATATACAACTGCACTCCAGTGGATACATTTAGCCTATAGCGTCTCATAATTTAAGAAAAAAACATTCATTTCTATTGTATAGACCTGCGAATTCATCCGATGTTGTTCGATCATGTCTCATTGTTCTACCAAGCAAACTTTGACTCGACTTGACTAGAATAAATTCACAGTAGTATAAACGCGATACTACAATCATTGACAATCATGTTTCAGCGCTCAGCTTTTTTTTTTCAGCCAAATACAAATTCTTTTATGCATTTACGTTCAAAATGTCGATCAGATGTACACACGATATATACTTTGTGACCAAGTCATGCATGTATGTTACAGAGTCTATATCTTCATGTCTATATTTGTATACATGTACGTACCCAAATATAACCAAACTACATGCATATATCGAGGCTCAATGTCGCCAGATATATCTTACAAAGTTTAGTTCATTTCACCCCATGTTAAAGTAGACCTGTAGACTCTGAAGCAACTCCATAATATAATCCATGAAGGAATTTAAGGAAACATCTCTCAAACGTTATAGCTCAGAAATCGACGACTGTTATTTAACAGATGCTATTTTTTGTGCAGTGTTGGCGGATGCACATTTCCCGACTTCTTCCATCTGTAAACACGGTCCAAAGGAGATACGTGCTGATGGTAATACATATACATGCACGTATCATTATAACCTGTATGTTACAATCACATATTTTCACAGCGATAAGCCCTATATTTGCAGAGTTACAAGCGTATATTTTCGTTTCCAAAAATCGAAATTGCCTGTAACCATATTTCGCACTTACTGGTTTTCAGGACACACGATTCCAGAGCTGTTGGAAGCCATTCTACAACTGTTTCCCTTGGATCCATACGTTGAAAGTCCGGTGAGATTAACTCGCCAACTTTCGAGTTCTTCAGAGTTTGAGACACTCTGGTGACATCTTTTTGTACAAAATCATATTATACCGAAGTTTTTTTCCCCAGTTTTAACAAGTCTAGACGCAAGATACACTATGCATATACACGCACAGGTTGCTTTGATGGATCTAGTGCCCCAGGATAAAACAAGTGGACTGGTTGTGGAGGTCTGGCCAAAGTATCAAACTATAGTGAACAACGCCGAACAAAAGCAGGTCAAATATCACGCAATTTGAAAAAAATAGGCTATTATTGGATGTATAAATTCATGTCTATAGTGGATTGAGAGGTGATGGTATTACTTCCATATCGGTACTGTATTTGTAGGCTAGAATCTCTTTTTGTATCATATAACATGTCATATCATCCATGAATAGGGCCTATGCTTGGTGTCACTATGGTACATGTACAAGGCATGCAATGTGTAATGTGAAACGTCAATAATTATATGGCTATATATCAGTATGTATAAGTGCCCCTAAGTGGTTTTTTTAAACTCGTATTCAATTCAGCAGTTTCACAGCATGCTATTCACAACTTTGCGTTTTGTCTGTATCATCTCGTATGTTAGTATGTATACTGTATGCATTGTATAATCGTTTTTTTCTCAGATTCCATTTGAAAAGGTTGAGCGATTTGCATTCTATGAGCGGGCGAAATCAGCGTTCGCAGTTGTTCACACGGGGTAAGGTCCAACAAAACATCAGTGTAAATTGCTAAAATTTCAAGAGCAAACAAATACCACTGCTGAATCTTCCATATCTTCCAATGATGATTGTTTGCCTTTTTGCAGGGAAACGGCAAAGTACGGAAATATCATAATAAAGAAAGGAATTGTTCTGCCATAATGTGCGTGTGTCAGTGTGTAGAATCATTCCGATAGGCCTAGTACCATGTATGCATCATAATTATGCAACAGTCATCTACACTGAATCTACACTCGGTTTTGAAATAAAATATTTATACACAAATTTTGCTAGTTATATGTGCATTCTTCATTGTGCTAACGACGATTAATAGGGTATATAATAGATACCGCACGATACCCTAATCAAGGATGGTGAAAGTTAGGTAACACACGTAGTCTTTCGACCAATCAATAGCTGTATAAGACGGTGTTGTATACAAGGTCCTCATATCACCCCTGGTCAGGGACATTGGAAAGTGCAAACGATACACCTTCAAATAAAATGAAAACAACAAAGGCAGGAAATGCTGGACACTGTCTTGAAATGATAATGAAATTCATCACTTGTCTCTTCTATTAAGTTAGAGAAATGTAGATCATTTTTATAATAATTGTCCGAGATTTGGGTATGTTTTTTAGAGAATCTTATAAATCTGCGTTAGGCCCTACGACAACATTATTTTGTCAGTACAAAAGCGTATTAAATACTGGTTCTTGAATCCGATCCTTGTGGATTATTCTGTAATTATTACAACTGCTGTGGTTTTTCACACTACTACATGTACTCATGTTTTACAGACAAATGTCCGTTCAACGAAGTTTAATACTGTTTTCTGAAGATAAAGATTTTTATCCAAACCATATACATTTCCATTCACTCGGGGCTCGACACACCAGGCTACATGCCCGTCATGTGAATACTGAGCCATATATTAGTCGGACCTCGTCCGGCAGACTAGTTACCTGGGTGAATTTACTGGTGCCATCAGTGACGGTGTCGCAGGACGAGGTGCTTGCTTCAATTTCGAAAATTGCTTTACTTATTTCTTTTCACAAATTATATATCCAGTATGAAAAAGCAAAACATTAGTAAATAAAGATTACTGTTGGCCCGTATTATAGTAATTTCAGTAATAAACATGATAAATGTTTATTTTCAAATTGAACAGGCATAATAAAGTAAAAAAAAATTATACAGGAACCCCAGGTTTTGATGTTGAATACATGTTCAATGCTAATATTTAGTCACACATGTTACTAGTCAGCATGACAGTAGGAAATTATCACCTTATTATTTTTGTACTGAAACTTGGGCGCTCATTCACTGATAAAATATACATGCTAAAGTCAAGTTCATCCATCAGTGAAACACGCTTTTTGCCCTAGTTTTGTTTTGGATAAACAGGTCAACGTGGAATTTTGTGGTTTTTCAGTTGGGTATCATGCCTTTTCACCAAATTTCAGAATTCTATCTCAAAAATTGAAAAAGTTGGCAATCTAACCCAATGTTAAATTTCAGCCCCAACATGGAATTTCAGAGTCAGAATTCCAACTTGGAATTTCAATTTAGTGAAAAATTGCGGCATGATGCCCAATTAATTAATACACACAGAATTTCAAGTTGATCCGATTATTCAAAACAAAACTACGACCAAAAAGCGCGTTTCACTGATGGATGAACTTATATTGTTTGTATTGTCTGATACAGAAACTCAATTTCAATTTGAGGGAATGGAAAGAGTACCTGAGCTCTGATGAATTGTAATAAAGATCACATTGATGTCTAAATTACCTGCTGAATGTATAATTTTTCGTTCCTCACACGCGCCATTGTCTTCTAGAATTACAAGTCTGCTATTCTATACATAGATAATATTACTGGTATCCAAAATACCATCATTAAATAGTTTATACATTCCCAACTGAAGGGAAACAAATGACAAGAAAAACAATATCCGATCCCTCGGTGCAATTCGAACGAATTGTTTATTATTGAATGAGACCAAATGATTTAATCACTGCTTCAAGGTCAAGTTTGAATATTCGCCTCAAAAAAATTCGAGAATATATTCCACGATAGAAAGTGGTTGTGCGATAGAAAAGTAAGTACATGATCCAGAGAGAAGAGGTAAAAATCCAATACTATGTTTAATGCTATCCACGGCGTTCATACGGCTTCTTTTTCTATATTACTATAATCATATGGTCAGATACAGCCAGGCTATTCAATAGCTATAAGAAATAAATATCTACGCCAACTCATTGCTTGTGTATATAGATCATGGTAACGGTAAAAAAAACGTGATTAGACTTATTGACATCCAATTAGTACGGAGCCTCTGAGAGGACATGGAAGAAATATTTCTAGCACATTGTTATTGCGTTGCCTCGCAATAATATCGCGTTCCCTCGCAATAATATTGCGTTCCCTCGCAATATTATCGCGTTCCCTCGCATTCCGGATCGCGTTCCCTCGCGATCTTATTGCGTTCCCTCGCAATCCGGATCGCGTTCCCTCGCAATCCAGATCGCGTTCCCTCGCGATATTACCACGTTCCCTCACGATATTATCGCGTTCCCTCCCGACCTTATTGTGTTCCCTCGCATTCTGGATCGCGTTCCCTCGCATTGTGCTGACGCCAATGACTTCTGAGAAGGTTATTCTACAAGATCGCGAGGGAACGCGATCCGGAATGCGAGGGAACGCGATAATATCGCGAGGGAACGCGATAATATCGCGAGGGAACGCGATCTGGATTGCGAGGGAACGCAATAAGATCGCGAGGGAACGCGATCCGGATTGCGAGGGAACGCAATAAGATCGCGAGGGAACGCGATCCGGATTGCGAGGGAACGCAATAAGATCGCGAGGGAACGCGATCCGGAATGCGAGGGAACGCGATAATATTGCGAGGGAACGCAATATTATTGCGAGGGAACGCAATAACCGTATGTCAAAAAATATTTCTTCCATGTCCTTTCAGCGGCTCCGTAAATTAGAGATGTATATGTAGGCCTACATATTATGTTTAATGTACTAGTTTACGACATAAACACGTAGGCCTACATGAAGAATGAAAAGTGACTATTCTGAACTTTTGTGAAGGCGTGTATAGTTGTTGTCTACCATATAAAACCTTCACGTACTGAGTGAAAACAAGCACTGGTCCATCATGGCTTTGGTTTTTCTGTTATTACTGCTAAGTTGTCTACCACCTAGCGCACGACCAGAGCACTCGCCGCCGAAACAAGGTACATGTACAAATGCCGGATGATATTATAGACCATATTACGCATAACTTCTGTGGTTTTTAATATGTTTTTGTTTGAAAATCATGAAAAAAAAAAAAAAGAGAATGCTAATCGAAATGCGAACCATGCGAACACAAAAATTAAGCCTTCCCAGTCAAGAAGTGAGTTCATAATGACATCACTGTGATATCACATATAAGTCACAAGTATGAATTCATCACATGCAGTCACAATTAATTCACTGGTATGAAAGTGAGACCTCACATGTGAGATGTCACTGTGACTTCATACCGACTTCATGCCTGAAACTTCACACCTATGAAATAACCGTGAATTCACTGTGATGTCACGCCTGCGAGTAATGGCGGCCATTATTATTGATCAATATTTGGACTTAAATACTGGGAATTTTAAGTGGGCGTTTATTTCGTGGAACTTTGGCTTGAAATCAACAATGAAAATGGTCTACTGCACTGAAACATTAATCATTTTTGCTAACTCACAATAACATATAATCCTCACATTGCGAACTCATTATGTGATGTCACTGTGATGTCACCGCGATACGGAGCCGCTGAAAGGACATGGAAGAAATATTTTTTGACATACGGTTATTGCGTTCCCTCGCAATAATATTGCGTTCCCTCGCAATATTATCGCGTTCCCTCGCATTCCGGATCGCGTTCCCTCGCGATCTTATTGCGTTCCCTCGCGATATTATCGCGTTCCCTCGCGATATTATCGCGTTCCCTCGCGATATTATCGCGTTCCCTCGCATTCCGGATCGCGTTCCGGATCTTGTAGAATAACCTTCTCAGAAGTCATTGGCGTCAGCACAATGCGAGGGAACGCGATCCAGAATGCGAGGGAACGCAATAAGATCGCGAGGGAACGCGATAATATCGTGAGGGAACGCGATAATATCGCGAGGGAACGCGATAATATCGCGAGGGAACGCGATCTGGATTGCGAGGGAACGCGATCCGGATTGCGAGGGAACGCAATAAGATCGCGAGGGAACGCGATCCGGAATGCGAGGGAACGCGATAATATTGCGAGGGAACGCAATATTATTGCGAGGGAACGCGATAACAATGTGCTAGAAATATTTCTTCCATGTCCTCTCAGAGGCTCCGTACCGCGAGGTTACTGTGAACTCATAATTAAAGGGACTCATCCTGTGAATTGTATGTGAACTCACAGAACTCACATTCTTGACTGGGCTGCATGTTCTGAAAGCACATATACTCAGATTTTTCTAACTTGTTTACACCGGTTTTTGACGATATCTTCGCGATGCTAAATGGTATAGTTCTATAACTTGGCATACTTCACCTCGGAGACAAACGGCAATTTTCTACCAAATTTCAGATTTCTTTCGCAATAATGGAAGAAGTTGGCAATCTACCCCAATGTTAAATTTCAGCCAAAAACGGGATCTCGAGAATCTGAGCTGATTCGAGGATTTGGTCCTGTCTTACACGTACACTGGGGTGTATTCTACACAAACATGTTGATTTTGAAAGATCGCACTACAACAAAACCGAGCAAATGCACGAAATTGCGTGTGGACCCAGAAATTAAATGACAGGGCTAAATTTAACATTTAAGTTAAAAGTTGGTGTAGATCGCCAACTTTTTTAATTTTCGAGATAGAAGACTGAAATTCGGTAAATAATTGCCGTTTGCCTCCCTGGTGAAGTATGCCAAGTTATAGAACGATAGCATTTACCATCACAAAAATATCAACGAAAAACTGTATAAACGAGTTAGAAAAATCAGAGTATACATGTATTATGGCGAAATCTCGATTTGTCAGGTATCAATATATTGGTCAGTCGTGTGTTCGTTTAATACTTGCTGGAATCATTGACAAACCTCGGAAATATTTCCTCCAGTAACCGTTCGAGCTTCATGTATTTATATGTTCGATCATACCACCCAGGACGCATAACATCCGTGTCAACCGGCTGTGAAAACACGTGTGGTGAGAGTTTTGCCAGCACTTTCTCCTGTGAGGACCTTGGCTACCGTTATGGAGACTGCAGACTTTCTGCCACTGACTGCAATCTACCGGACTGTACGTATACGCCTCCCATGATCATAAGTATTAATTTGATGATTATAATCATAATATACCAAATTTCTACAGCACCCCATCTGGTTTGTAGAAAAGTATCTAAGGCGCTTTACATAAAACACACACGAAGAAAGGAATATTACTAAAATATTGCATTAAGAACAATGAGCTTGGTCTTATGAGTATTTTTAAAAGTCGCTAGCGTTTCTGATTTTCGGACTGTTGGGAGAGTGTTCTACAAATTACCTGCAGCTTTGTCAACACGTCTGTCGCCGTATGTGTAGGTCATTTTCCTTGGTACAGTCAGTAACAACTCGGTTCCGGAATGTAGTGATCTTTGATTATTGTGGAAGATCATGTGGTTTGATTCCTTGAGGTATAAAGGACAAGTGCCCTTGAGTGACTGATGTGTTAACACCGGCACCTCCACAGGTAACCAATGCAAAGCTTTCAGAATCAGCATGACATGTTCCTATTCACGAGTACCAGCAACCAAGCAAGGGGCAGTATTCTGAAATCTCTGCAGGCAGCCAGTTAATGGTTTCTGGAGATGATAGAGACGCTTGTTGCCATAGTCCAGGCTTGAAGTTACAAGGGAATATCATTTCATATCATTTTCTTACAAGTATCAGGGGCGATAACGGCAGATGGAACTAATGGTACACAGCTGGTAAAAGCAGGACTTGGTTCACTCGCTTCTCTAGTTTCAGAGAGGTGTCGAAATACAACCAGAGGTTGCTTATGGATTGGACAGCGTCGACCGTATTGTTTCCCGACTTGGAGTTTCAGGTCCTGACTCAGGAATCGGAAGTTAATGATTAAGTTGATTTAATCGCCCCATGTCTGGTCCTGAGTTTACTTTTTCTGAGGTAAATTGAGTTTGGTTTTGTGCTGGTTGAGTTTGAGCGTATTCACTCGCTCATCCAAGGGGCCAATATCAGTCAGACAGGCCTCCAGCCACTCCAATTGGAAATTGTAGCACTGACATATCAAGCGAATTAGCTTTGAATGTATATATATATGCTGTACTCTCAAGGACCCAACATCGAGCCTTGCAGGGGGCGAGGCCCATAATCTCTCTCCTGGAGATGGAGGATGTACAGTATTGTACAGTATTTCGTGATTGATACTGTCAAAAGCCACAAATTAGTCCAGCACAACTAGGACTTTTGTACATTTACTGTCCAGGTCATGGATAATATCATGATGAATTCTTAGTAGTGTCATCTTTGTCAAGTGACTCATACGGTACATTAACTGCAGGTTTTCATGAAGACCATGCTCACTATAGTGAAGCTCGAGTGGCATGGCCAGGACCTTTTTCAAGATCCTCGAAAGATATGGAAAGTTATTGACAGGATGGTAGCTCTTTTCACTCCACACTAGTCGTAGTGGTCTGATGATTGGAAGTATGCTAGTTGGAAGTATGCTGGAATCGTAGAGTCATGTAAGGTCTAGCTTATAACAGCTGTGATGATCAGAAGCAGTTGCTATAGGCACTTTTTCAACACGTGAGTCAGGAGTCGATCCACAGAGAAGCCTTCATTATGATGTAACGGATCTCTTCCTGTGTTATTGGCATGAGTTTGATAAGATATTTCTCATCATACTCCACATACTCATTCATCACAACTGTTTCACTCATACTGGCGTTTGAACCGTTCATGTTCTGTCAGCTGTTGTCCTCTCCCGAAGAATGGCTTGGCAGAAAGGTGTCTTGACTGTGTCCAATAAGGATTTTCTTGGTGAGCATGAACATTCGTTTACGATCGGTCCCACCTTCACTGATTTTTGCTGAATAGTTACCCCTCTCGGTTGCAGCGAGTGGTCTGCTCACTACAGAACACTGGTCGCTATGGAGCTGCTCGTGAATGGGGATCCTTGTCCTGTATCACCGCCACTCAGCTTTTTGGCACTTGTGTTCATTTAGGATTTCTTCCAAAGGGGATTCGGTCTCAGTGTAATTCTTTTCATCTGCAGAGGTGTATACCTGGCAATCCTGGATTTACCTCGATGGTACTTGGCATCAATTAATTCGTTGACACTGAGCCATCAGTTTGAAACTTTGAAGTTTGAAAATTTCGTTTCTAAATTCTGACACAATAAGGTATACCACGATATTCCCGGAAGATCTTCTCTCTCACATGAGTTGGCTTCCAGACATTGAACTTTGCGTGAACCGTGAAATGGTCGTGAAATGGTCGTGTATGAATGGTATCACTGAGGTTGGAATAATAACAAGTGGTATTCCTGCTAGAAGTGATGATGCCTCTTTTGTGATGTCAACACCCAGTGTGTGTCCGTGCATGTGTGTTGCCTCAATCATATGCTGTGTGAGCCAGTGAAAAGTGAGACAAACCATGCATTGACGTGCATTTTCATCAGCTCCGTGAAAAAAATTTTCATCAGCTCCTCATGATGACATGAGGAACGGCAGTCAACTCATCAAGATAAGCTGAATATTCCTTGAGAGAAGACTGTGCTCATGAACCCAACAGTGTTCAAAATATGTGTGCTGATAATCATGAGCTGGCAATTCGATTCTATAAAAGCCATTTTTCTACCACACCAAGATAGCAGCACAACCTTGTTTTTCTGAGCGAGAGACATGTAGGATGTCTTACTCCGCATGCACATGTTCAGCACTCACTCAGTCATCAGTGGCAGTCCCAAGCCATGTCTCGGTGACAGCTAAAACGTATGTCCTTTTCAATCACCAAGTCTGAGACTTTTTGACTGAGCGACAGTATGAATAAGTCACAAGTATGAATAAGACAGCTGATATGGTAAATTTTTCAGCGGGTTTGACGATAACTAGATTGTTAGGAGATACCATGTTCTTTGGTCTCGTTTCGGTTCTTCCGTGTCTTGTTACAGTGGCAATAGTGGGTGATTATATATACAGCCTGTTAAGGTGCTATGCTGACCTGGATTCATTCCCTTGGAGCAACACAGGAGATTCCTTCAATCCACTCCTGCCTTTGTCCCCTTTCTGGTTCGTGGTCTTTGCAGAGTGTTAATCCTAAGTCTCTCGACCTTACGGCAGTCATGGTTGAACAGCTTTTCTCTGAAGTGTATACCTCGGACAAATATGGCCGAACAGTAGTAATCCCGATGGACGAACAACTCAGTCTATACTCTGGCGTAAAGTCAATTGGACCTCAGGGCAGCTCTTTAAACATGAACATTGGTACTGTCAACTGTAGCCAGTTTCCGAACCAGAACGATTAATATACTATCCAATCGTCGTGTCCAACAGAATTTTCAGCAAAGTCGTTTTCTGGGAGCTGCATCGGCCCAAGTATCATACACTGCTCCTTAATACTACTCATCCACTGAAAACATACCATTTAATCCGTCTCGCACTTTTTTAATCCTTATCGAATATAGAGGAAGGAGCAGGATATGATACTTGGGCCGTTGCATCGTGCAAGCGCCAACCAGGAAGTGTGTACTTTTCTTGTAGTTTTAGCTTTCATTTTGGCTTTGAAATAACTGTCAAATTTTTTAAAGCATGGATATCAAAATCCTCAAAGCAGACGAAGAAAACATGCCTAGAATTTGATCCCAACCATGTGCATTTCCAGTCATGCCTAAACGTCCCTATATTGCTTGCGACAAGATATTCACAAAATTGCAAACATGATGCTAATAGTCACGTCATGTAACCTATCCTTAATCCTTACTCCGATAGCCGTGCTCTTCATACATGTACACTAGAATGGTATATTCTTGCTATAGCCCATCACCACATACTCGCAGATACATTAATGTTGTTACTTTTGACAGGTATCGAACATACATACACGGAACCCAATGTCATGGCGCATATATTCGGAGAGAACCAACAGGGGAATCCTTATGAGGTACAACATGAAGTCGAATCATTTCTTCGTTTCCCGGATGGTTCAGATGAAAAAGTTTTCTATTACATTGATTCGCTGACTACATCCTGCACCAGAAACTATAACAACCTACGAAGTGTAGTTCAAACAATAGCTGTCCATGTCGCCTGTGTGGAGCACATCATGGATGTTACTTTCCGAAATGCAAAACGCTTTCATGATTCGATGGAGAAGGCAAATTACACCAAACCATATTCCCCAGTGGGGTATATCTTCGTTAACGATGCCTCGTTGCGGAACGGTTTCCATCACCATCAAGACAGAGAATCAAACCACAGCTGGTACATAGCATGCACTGGGGGAGTTTCAGTGAATCTAACGTTTACGGTATTTGAGCTAGAGGAGTCTGGCCAGGACTGTGTGGCAGACCATGTCAGTGTCATCCATGTCCTCCCAGGGTCACCTGAAAGAAGAGGTCGCTTCTGTGGAACACGACTGCCCTGGAGCATCTTCTCCGACAATGACCTCCAGGTCTTAGCTGAAATTCGATCAGAGAAAGGTCGATTCCTAGTTTTCTTCGAGTTTGTTCAGATCACCAAGCAGTATCTGCCACATAAGTACTATTCTAAAGAGAGAGGTATACTATCTCTATACTTGGTCAACATTTTTACAGTTGAGCAGCCAGTAATATTCAGTGATGACACTACCTTTTACTTCACCTGGTGGATGCGGACATCATGGGAAAATTCATTGCTGATAACGTTTCACCATGACTACCGACCATATGATAACATTGACATCCAGGTACACAATGGTCCACGTGCTGATCCAGACACAATATTGCAGCCTGAAACAGACCGCGCCACGCCCTATTTCATCTCCTATGGTTTTCAACTATTCTTGAAAGTTTCAGGTAGAAAATCAACACTGCATTATATAATTGCTGGATTCATAATGGTCCCCGACACTCACTCGACTACGGATGATTTATGCCATGATGAGACCGTTGGAAACGTTCGGACTCTGCAAACGAGCAATACGAACGAGGACGGTAATTTCATCTCGCCATTCATGTTTTGTGTCTGGTGGATAAATCTGAATGACACTGCAATGGACCTCGATATTACAGAGATTACCATGGAAACGAGTGCTGATACAGATTGCAATAGTGGTGGGCTTTACATCGACACATTTGCTGAATCAGAATCTGGTCATCTGCAGATCCTAAAGCAAACAGTCGGACCTCTTTGTGGGCGCCCATTGCGTGAATGGATGAATGTTTTCGCAACAAAAGAGCTCACAACATTCGTCAATATTATATTAACTGTGAAATTTTACATTTCTGGTCTTAGCAGAGCATCTCTCCAGCTGACACTAACACCTAACCTTGAATGCGTTGGAATTCTACATCCATGTGATCACGAATTTCAGACAGGGGACACAACAATTCAAAGCATGAGATTTGAGCAGTTCACTGTGTTTGCCACTGCTGACAATGTCATGTTTGATAAACCATTACGGAGGCTCTTTTATTTTGAAAACATCAGAAAGCAGTCCTGTCTGAAAATCCAGTTCACACCAAGCATGCATAGAATGCCGTACGCTGCGTGCTCATTGCATATGACTCCTCATGATTACAGCACCCGTGAAATGACGTATTATCCGATTACCACAAAGATCCATGGTTTCCTGTCAGGGACAAGGAGCTGCAAATCATGTGATGAGATATTCATCTTATTCAACACTTCCTTCCTAAGGGAAGGAGAATTCAACATTGTCAGACAAGGTGAATTTGACATTGAATATTTCAGAACAAATTTCCGTTCTGAAGCTAAACTTATCGCAACTATTGAATACAACAGCTGTCCAGAGATCACCATTCAGAAAGTAATACATGCAGTGATACAGGCTACTTGTGCTAATATTTCGATGTCAGAAGAACCCGGAGTTTACAGTTTTACATTGACCGGCAAAGAGTTGGAGATGTTTCCTCATGTCTCAAAACGATTCAAAATACCATACTGCCACCAGCAACTTATTGTTCACGTGTCTTTATCGAAACAGTGTACACCTCAAAACAATATTTCTATGTATTACTCAGGAAACAGACATGGGTGGATATGGTCAGGCTTACCGAACCAGAAGTTCACAATTTACACTGGTGTGTCTCGTAACATCACCTTTGAAATCAGAAAGACAGCTGTGGATTCAGACTGCTCGATCTTCTTACATGTTCATCCCCATAATAATACATACAAGAGTCACATTGATACCTGTCAGAGACGTCCTCCAATATACATCACTGAAAATTGCTTTGTCATCCAAGAATCTGAACTTCTGAGACTCAGCTGGTCTGGAATGAAATCTTTCTGTGAACAGCGAGGCTTGCAAATGGTGCAGACGCCAGATATAATTCATGAAAATAAACTACGTGATAAGATTTTCCAAGGATTTCAGAAGCAATTCTCAAACATGGAAGGTTTTCTACTACTCTATCTGGGGATGACGAGACACGATGTAAGTGAATTGTGTATGCATGTAACTGTATTCATCTTCTTGCATATTGCCGTGTAATACTACCAATGAACTTCTATCCTCGCATTTTGGTTTCCAGCTGCAGAAGGCACAGTTTCATTGGGACTCAGGCCAACCAGTTGGGTATGCAGCATGGAATATACCAAATTACCACACATACATACCTGATTACTATATGGACCAGAATTCCCACATACATAAAGCCATGCGTAGAGAACTTCAAGATTGGCCTTCCTGGCTGGAACCTTCCACAGATACAAATCGATCATGTGTCATATCTATTGTGCTATTAACAGACATGAAATTCCAATGGCTGATGGTTCCATGTGACCTGGTACTACCCAATATTCTGCCAGTTTGTTTGTCACCACAAGCTCCCAACAAGTTGCCTAAAGCAAAAGAGACAGTAGGTCAACTGTACTGTCCAAGAACTTGGACACCCATTGACCAGCAGTGCATCAAACTGATTGCATGTTTAGAATGCTCCACGAAGAGTGATGCTCAACTATGGGTGGACATTGCCTGTAAAAAATATCAATCTCACGTTTATGAACTTCTCACGAATGACACCGTTCTGAAGATCTTCAACCGATGGAATTTCATAGCTCGTGATCTTGTTATTGCCATCAAAATCCAATCTGGCAGTCGAAGTACCATACGTGGTATATCACCAAGTGCCATAGATCCATACTCCTCCGTTAGTTACGCTTTTCCTGCTGCAGGTGAGGCGTTTTCACATGTTTTATGCATGAAACCTCCAGAAAGGCTGGCCAGATCGTGTCCACACATGTGGAAGACATGTGGAGATGGTAGTTGTATACTGCACAGCAGATGGTGTGATGGTCAAGTTGATTGCAAAGATGGAATCGACGAACGAAATTGTCCCTTCGTATGTACAAGTTATAACAAGGAGTCTACCATGGATGCCCCTGTCAACATTTCAACCTGTTTTGTGGAGTGTCCTTCATCTCTCTGCACCTGCAGCGATAATTATTATCAATGTGATGATCGGTGTATCAGTTTGTCTAGAGTTTGCGACCACCGGCTTGACTGTCACAATGGCGAAGATGAACAATTTTGCAAAACTCAGGATGTGGCCCCAGACGAGTTTGCGTGTCACAACGGAGACAAAATAAAGAAAAAAGAGCGTTGCGATATGCTTGTTGATTGCATGGACAAGTCGGATGAGCTTGGCTGCGAATTCATAAATGACAACGTATTTACCTGTTCTAGTGGGGAGACTATTCCTAAAGGCTACGTTAAGGACATGGTGCCTGATTGTTCTGGTGGCAGTGATGAAGATGCAATGTGGACAACAGACTTTCATCCAACCTATGTGCTCAGTGATTGTCCAGATGGCGGAGTACCTTGCCACCCCCAGTTGTCAAGTAGATGTTTTCAGACGTCAGAAACCTGTGTATTCACCACTGACAAGTATGGAAACTTGACCCCGTGTCGCAATGGTGCCCACCTTCGAAACTGTTCAACTGTAGATTGTCTGGGAGGCTTCAAATGTCCAGATTCCTATTGCATACCATTGCATTACGTTTGTGATGGAGTTCAACATTGCATACATGGAGAAGACGAAGAAAACTGCCAGAACCATGAATGCCCAGGAGCAATAAACTGTTGGAATAGTAGTGTTTGTGTTCACTGGAACCAGGTATGCGATGGGCATGCTGATTGTCCCAACTCAAAGGATGACGAACTCTATTGTGACGTTGAATCATGTCCAGAACATTGTGTATGTAGTGGAGTTGCTGTGACTTGTAAAGTCGATGGTGTTGATAAAATATTTGGGAGTGTTTTCCGATTTGCGAAGTCATTGACAGTGAAGTCAAATGGGTTGGCCATTGACCATGGATCTTTCCAACTGGAGCCAAACACTTTAGTGAGATTGGGCCTCGGTTTTTGTGGTTTGAAGTTGATTCCTCCACACAGCTTTAGTCATCTGATTCACCTACAGGAACTGAATTTAGAGCATAATTTTTTAACCAACATACATGAGAATGCATTCCATGGACTCAGTAGCTTGCAACTTCTTAACCTGCATGGAAACCCAATAAAATACATTTCTTCATTTGCAATGCAGAGTCTAATCAGCATTCAACACTTGGACTTGAGTTCGCTAGCTCTTGCAGATATTGACAACTTTGCATTTCATGGAATGACATCTCTAAAGACATTGAACCTAACTACGAACCCACTAACCTCATTGAATATGAGGTCGTTCTGTTGTGATGTCAAATTATCTGTGCTGGACATCAGAAATGTCACGATTATGAGTATTTCTACGGAACTGACAATGATTGAAACAGTTACATTGGATGTGCTTGTTACTGACTATCCAATGCTTTGTTGTATCATGCGAAACACATTGTGCAATAGCAGTACACCAGTCTCTTGTAAGACCACTGTGCATTCAGACTTTCTGCAGATCATATTCTTTAGTCTAGGATTCGTGATCACTTTAACTTCTTTCTTGCTTGGAGCCTGGCATTTTCGACACAGGTCTCTACTAGTTTCTGGAATTCTTGTCCACCAGTCTGCCTCGGAATGCCTGACAGGGATTTACATCTTATTTTTGGGATATATTGGTGTTACAACAAAACATGACACCGCTTCGTTCATTAACCGGTGGTTGTGGAGTGTTCTATGTATGATAAATTATGGTCTATCTGGCTTAGGGACTTCGACATCCTACTACTTTCTGGCACTTCTCTCGATCATCCAGGCACTAGCCATGACGTCACCATTCAGCAAGAATAGCAGGCACGCACAATACATAAAGTTTATGCTCTTCATGGGGTGGATATGCTGTGCTACCTGCACCTTACTGCCCACGTTGTGGAGGAAAGGCGATTGGTATAGAAGAGCAACGTATACGACTTGTTTTTTCTTTGACATCCGAAACGACCTTGGTGGTTGGCTGTATTATTCTTCAATTTTGTCTCGTTTGATACTATGGACGTCTTTTAGTGTTATTATAGTGTGTCAGATACTGGTTATAAAATCCTTGTCGACGTCAGCTAGGCAAGTTAGTAAAATATCACACCATTACGTGAACGTTAAACGCAGGATATTTTTTCATATCCTTACTCACAATGTTATGCTCTTCCCTATCACGTTTCTTGATATATCAGAAAAAATTGATTTGCTTTCAAACCGCTCACATGATATTTGGCATATCTATGAAGTGTTTGCTCTCGCCATCTCCACAATTCTGAATATGGTCATGCATACAATCCTCACAACAAGCTTCAAGCATGCACTACGTGATTGGCTTTGTGGTATGAATTTTCGTAGTAAAAATGATGCATAATTTGCTGATGTGTGCTAATGGCATAAACGAGAAGATGCATAATTTGCTGATGTGTGCTAATGGCATAAACGAGAAGAGAAAATATTGTGTAAACCATTATTTTGAAGGGAAATAAATTTCGCCTGTCTAGTTAAATTTGATGATTGATTCCCTGTCTTAACATTTAAAGAAATGTAAATGGGGTGAGTATTATTGATAATTGATAATATTTCAACAAACTATTGGTATTCCCATGGGTACAAACTGTGCACCATTATTGGCAGACCTGTTTTCTATACTCATATGAATCAGATTTTATCCAACATTTACAACGAGGAGGTTCTAAGAAACTAACATGTAATTTTAATTTCACTTTCCGATACATAGATGATGTATTGTCGCTAAATAATCCCAGGTTTGGTGATTATTTGGATGTCATATATCCTAAGGAATTTGAAATTGAGGATACTACAGACTCCGCTAATTTTTCCAACTATCTAGACCTGAGGTTGGAGATTGATAATGATTCTAACCTGTCAACTAGATTATATGACAAACGTGATGATTTCAATTTTTCCATAGTCAATTTCCCTTTTCTATGCAGCAACATTCCTATGTCACCGGCATATGGTGTGTTTGTTTCTCAACTTATACGCTATTCAAGAGCTAGTTGCAAATATGAGGACTTTGTCTATCGAAGTGCCCAGCTAGTCTCTAAACTGCTGCGACAAGGATATGTTATACCAAGACTTATAGCTGCGTTTAAGAAATTCTATGGACGTCATCATGATCTGGTTGATAAATACACCAAATCCATGTCTGCCATGCAACTACATCTATTTTCATGTTAATTTTGGGGAATTCATGACGGGTGCCACTAGTGGGGCAGGAAATGCTCACTATTTCCGGAATATCTGATTTCACCTCCTAATGGCCATTTTCGGGGGTTCATGAGTTTCCCTGTCATTTTTGTTTTCTCTCACTCCGTATGCCTGATATGACTTTTAGTCCAGTTGCCAAATGACTATTTTCTTGTGAAGCATGTTTTGGCGTCATTATGAACTTTTTTTGTTGATTCATCATCTCTGAGCATTCCTGAGTCAGAATCAGCCGGGTGCCACCTTGGCACCCTTGGGGAATTTTTTTCAGAGCCGAAAAACAAAATGGCTGCCACCGAATACCGCTGAATTTACTTCTTTGACAATATCTCCGCTTCTATGCCACTTAGAAGCACAAACTTGGTGTCTACTACTAGGTTTTCATGGTCAAGGAATCCAAATATAATACTGCCAAACTTGTATATATAACAGCTTATCCGGTTTTCGAGATTGACGAACCCGATTCTTGAAAAAAATTGGTTCTGTTCAAGTCATATGCATTTTCCACTTTAATCAACAATCGTGGTGTTCACTACTAGGTTAGTGAATCTATAGTACTGACCCAACAAAAGCTGTATGATTTTAACTCATCAACTGTTACATGTGACAACATTGTGGGTCATTTACAGATCATAACTTGATCAGTCATCATTATCGCCTTCCTGAACAGGTTCTTCTTTGTATATATTTGATGCAACAATCTTGGTTTAAAATACAGCCACGGAACTTTGAACAGCACATCTGTTGTTGAGCAGCGGATTTCCACAAAACTTGCATTCGAGCATGGTGTACATGCTGAGCAAAGGCATTTTGTGATGGGGCAATACCTTCAGTTTTGCAGCTGATGTGATCTTCGAGTTTGCCATCTTCATTCTTCACCTTCAGTACAAATGTCGGTAAACAGACATTGATCACTTCTCTGTTTGGAAAAATAACAGGCAGCAATAAAGGCAGTCTTTGTTTCTTCTGTTCCTAGTTAACCAAGTTAGTTGAGGCGATGTCCTCCCATATGGGACTTCAACGGTGAAGCATTCACAAACAGATATCAAGATACAATATTGCACAGTATGGCCAGCATAGTATACCGTTTGGGGTGCTGTGAGGTTTACGTAAGTTTGATAGATACAGACCAACACAAAGCAAATGACAAAATCTTGCCAGACTGTAAAAAATGAAATAATAAAAAACATCAGCTCAGTCTATACTATTTCTGCAAAAAGTGGTTCACGAAGTAATCTGAAACAAGGCTCGATTGGAGCCGTTCACCTACTTCAGTGGAATAGCCACCAGTCATGTCTTGAAGACGACCAAGGATTGGGCGCTGATCACACTCTGGCGAAGGCCATTTCAATCAGGTGTTGTGCCGGAATAAATGGCTGGTACATGTTGACAGTTGTTCGATATTGTGCGAACTGCTGATCGTTTGGTCGCCTGGTCCTTGTCTGAGACAGCTTAGAAGGATGATGGTCAATCCAATTTCCATCTGATACGGGTTAGCGTCATTCTCCTTCTCCACTCCATGAGTGATATCCATCCGAGGTCATTAGAAATAGCTGTAATGATGTCTGAATGACGATTGTCATAGGGTTCGTTTGCTAGAAAGCTGGCCGCAGATCACTGAATCTTTTCAAGCTGGTTTTATAGCTTGGCCTGATGTGGGCACCGGACCACACAGCAATATTAAATGAGGTCAGATGAGAGCGAAATTTTTCCTTTGGCTTGGATGACTTGTCACATTGAATAAGGTTTCTACAAGGGAAGCAGAGTGCCCGAGTCGCCGTCGTTTGTGGGTTATCATCCTGTACTGTCCTGCCACCTATGGAATATCGATACATGTAAGTAGCAATAGGTTTTGTGGCCAGTGAAATTCTTACAATGTAACAGTTTTCAGTATTGAAATCCATTTGCCTTTTGTGAATTCAGGCTACCAGTCTGTCAATGTCATTATGAAGCAGAATGTGATTCTCAGTTGACGAGAGTTCATGAAAGATCAAACAAATATCTGCACGCAGCGTGGTGGTTGATGTTAAATTCATCGTGATGTCATCTATGAAGAGTAGAAACAGCAGGCACTAGACATTCAGAGGCCAGATTTCATCTACGTGGATCTTTTGGGTTGTCTGATCCTTAAATGAACCAATTCATAGAAGATGTTTGCTCTGATTCCATAATAGTCCAGTTTTGCTTTTTAGTCTGGAGTGTAGGAACCGATCATATGTCTTGCTGAAGTCTAGTATGGCCATATGTACTTGTTTGCACCCGTTTGGGGAAGTCAGGTCGTGAATCGCATTGATGAGTTGGGACTCGTATGGACGTTTAGCTCGGAATCTGTGTTGGCAGTCGACTAGGACATTGTGTTCGTCAAAATGGTCCATCAGGTTGCTCAGCAAAATATGTTCCATCACTTTGCAAATCACGGTAGTGCCGCCATATCTTTATCACATCCACAGTGGGACCACATTAGCTTTCCTCCAGCATTCGTCAAACTGCTCCAACACACCGAAGCATAGCATAATATGCCAGGTGTACATGTCTCAATGGGGGAGGTGGGAGTAACAGTGTGTACTACAGTATCTGTTTGGCATTGGAAATGCCACAGCATTGAAAACCCCCAAGAAGGGGAATCACCTAATCTCACTTAGTCAACCAGAAGCAAATGAAACAAACCTGATGCCAGAAACGACTGCTTCTTTTGCTGCCTATCATGTTTTCAAACTATGAGATGATATGTTTGTTCACCCCCATCCTGTGAAGAACACACTAGCCTCGAAACACAAGGTGACTTTGTTCAGCATCTACATCGTACTCAATTACAATTCTTATGCATAAATCCGCTGCTCAACCAGATCCTCCATACTTTGACCCGATCAATATGGTCGGAATACAGATGGAGACGGCACAACATGCCTCCAACCCCGCTTCCAACTGGTGTATACACTGTACCTGTCGCCATTCTACAAATAGGCGAATGTGGATGCTACACCAGCGGCCATGTTCCACTGCGAGATGTGGCAGTGTTAGAAGCACAAACTTGGTGAAGCACAAATTTGGTGTCTACTACTAGGTTTTCATGGTCAAGGAATCCAAATATAATACTGCCAAACTTGTATATATAACAGCTTATCCGGTTTTCGAGATTGACGAACCCGATTCTTGAAAAAAAATTGGTTCTGTTCAAGTCATATGCATTTTCCACTTTAATCAACAATCGTGGTGTTCACTACTAGGTTAGTGAATCTATAGTACTGACCCAACAAAAGCTGTATGATTTTAACTCATCAACTGTTACATGTGACAACATTGTGGGTCATTTACAGATCATAACTTGATCAGTCATCATTATCGCCTTCCTGAACAGGTTCTTCTTTGTATATATTTGATGCAACAATCTTGGTTTAAAATACAGCCACGGAACTTTGAACAGCACATCTGTTGTTGAGCAGCGGATTTCCACAAAACTTGCATTCGAGCATGGTGTACATGCTGAGCAAAGGCATTTTGTGATGGGGCAATACCTTCAGTTTTGCAGCTGATGTGATCTTCGAGTTTGCCATCTTCATTCTTCACCTTCAGTACAAATGTCGGTAAACAGACATTGATCACTTCTCTGTTTGGAAAAATAACAGGCAGCAATAAAGGCAGTCTTTGTTTCTTCTGTTCCTAGTTAACCAAGTTAGTTGAGGCGATGTCCTCCCATATGGGACTTCAACGGTGAAGCATTCACAAACAGATATCAAGATACAATATTGCACAGTATGGCCAGCATAGTATACCGTTTGGGGTGCTGTGAGGTTTACGTAAGTTTGATAGATACAGACCAACACAAAGCAAATGACAAAATCTTGCCAGACTGTAAAAAATGAAATAATAAAAAACATCAGCTCAGTCTATACTATTTCTGCAAAAAGTTGTTCACGAAGTAATCTGAAACAAGGCTCGATTGGAGCCGTTCACCTACTTCAGTGGAATAGCCACCAGTCATGTCTTGAAGACGACCAAGGATTGGGCGCTGATCACACTCTGGCGAAGGCCATTTCAATCAGGTGTTGTGCCGGAATAAATGGCTGGTACATGTTGACAGTTGTTCGATATTGTGCGAACTGCTGATCGTTTGGTCGCCTGGTCCTTGTCTGAGACAGCTTAGAAGGATGATGGTCAATCCAATTTCCATCTGATACGGGTTAGCGTCATTCTCCTTCTCCACTCCATGAGTGATATCCATCCGAGGTCATTAGAAATAGCTGTAATGATGTCTGAATGACGATTGTCATAGGGTTCGTTTGCTAGAAAGCTGGCCGCAGATCACTGAATCTTTTCAAGCTGGTTTTATAGCTTGGCCTGATGTGGGCACCGGACCACACAGCAATATTAAATGAGGTCAGATGAGAGCGAAATTTTTCCTTTGGCTTGGATGACTTGTCACATTGAATAAGGTTTCTACAAAGGAAGCAGAGTGCCCGAGTCGCCGTCGTTTGTGGGTTATCATCCTGTACTGTCCTGCCACCTATTATCACATCCACAGTGGGACCACATTAGCTTTCCTCCAGCATTCGTCAAACTGCTCCAACACACCGAAGCATAGCATAATATGCCAGGTGTACATGTCTCAATGGGGGAGGTGGGAGTAACAGTGTGTACTACAGTATCTGTTTGGCATTGGAAATGCCACAGCATTGAAAACCCCCAAGAAGGGGAATCACCTAATCTCACTTAGTCAACCAGAAGCAAATGAAACAAACCTGATGCCAGAAACGACTGCTTCTTTTGCTGCCTATCATGTTTTCAAACTATGAGATGATATGTTTGTTCACCCCCATCCTGTGAAGAACACACTAGCCTCGAAACACAAGGTGACTTTGTTCAGCATCTACATCGTACTCAATTACAATTCTTATGCATAAATCCGCTGCTCAACCAGATCCTCCATACTTTGACCCGATCAATATGGTCGGAATACAGATGGAGACGGCACAACATGCCTCCAACCCCGCTTCCAACTGGTATATACACTGTACCTGTCGCCATTCTACAAATAGGCGAATGTGGATGCTACACCAGCGGCCATGTTCCACTGCGAGATGTGGCAGTGTTAGAAGCACAAACTTGGTGAAGCACAAACTTGGTGTCTACTACTAGGTTTTCATGGTCAAGGAATCCAAATATAATACTGCCAAACTTGTATATATAACAGCTTATCCGGTTTTCGAGATTGACGAACCCGATTCTTGAAAAAAATTGGTTCTGTTCAAGTCATATGCATTTTCCACTTTAATCAACAATCGTGGTGTTCACTACTAGGTTAGTGAATCTATAGTACTGACCCAACAAAAGCTGTATGATTTTAACTCATCAACTGTTACATGTGACAACATTGTGGGTCATTTACAGATCATAACTTGATCAGTCATCATTATCGCCTTCCTGAACAGGTTCTTCTTTGTATATATTTGATGCAACAATCTTGGTTTAAAATACAGCCACGGAACTTTGAACAGCACATCTGTTGTTGAGCAGCGGATTTCCACAAAACTTGCATTCGAGCATGGTGTACATGCTGAGCAAAGGCATTTTGTGATGGGGCAATACCTTCAGTTTTGCAGCTGATGTGATCTTCGAGTTTGCCATCTTCATTCTTCACCTTCAGTACAAATGTCGGTAAACAGACATTGATCACTTCTCTGTTTGGAAAAATAACAGGCAGCAATAAAGGCAGTCTTTGTTTCTTCTGTTCCTAGTTAACCAAGTTAGTTGAGGCGATGTCCTCCCATATGGGACTTCAACGGTGAAGCATTCACAAACAGATATCAAGATACAATATTGCACAGTATGGCCAGCATAGTATACCGTTTGGGGTGCTGTGAGGTTTACGTAAGTTTGATAGATACAGACCAACACAAAGCAAATGACAAAATCTTGCCAGACTGTAAAAAATGAAATAATAAAAAACATCAGCTCAGTCTATACTATTTCTGCAAAAAGTTGTTCACGAAGTAATCTGAAACAAGGCTCGATTGGAGCCGTTCACCTACTTCAGTGGAATAGCCACCAGTCATGTCTTGAAGACGACCAAGGATTGGGCGCTGATCACACTCTGGCGAAGGCCATTTCAATCAGGTGTTGTGCCGGAATAAATGGCTGGTACATGTTGACAGTTGTTCGATATTGTGCGAACTGCTGATCGTTTGGTCGCCTGGTCCTTGTCTGAGACAGCTTAGAAGGATGATGGTCAATCCAATTTCCATCTGATACGGGTTAGCGTCATTCTCCTTCTCCACTCCATGAGTGATATCCATCCGAGGTCATTAGAAATAGCTGTAATGATGTCTGAATGACGATTGTCATAGGGTTCGTTTGCTAGAAAGCTGGCCGCAGATCACTGAATCTTTTCAAGCTGGTTTTATAGCTTGGCCTGATGTGGGCACCGGACCACACAGCAATATTAAATGAGGTCAGATGAGAGCGAAATTTTTCCTTTGGCTTGGATGACTTGTCACATTGAATAAGGTTTCTACAAAGGAAGCAGAGTGCCCGAGTCGCCGTCGTTTGTGGGTTATCATCCTGTACTGTCCTGCCACCTATGGAATATCGATACATGTAAGTAGCAATAGGTTTTGTGGCCAGTGAAATTCTTACAATGTAACAGTTTTCAGTATTGAAATCCATTTGCCTTTTGTGAATTCAGGCTACCAGTCTGTCAATGTCATTATGAAGCAGAATGTGATTCTCAGTTGACGAGAGTTCATGAAAGATCAAACAAATATCTGCACGCAGCGTGGTGGTTGATGTTAAATTCATCGTGATGTCATCTATGAAGAGTAGAAACAGCAGGCACTAGACATTCAGAGGCCAGATTTCATCTACGTGGATCTTTTGGGTTGTCTGATCCTTAAATGAACCAATTCATAGAAGATGTTTGCTCTGATTCCATAATAGTCCAGTTTTGCTTTTTAGTCTGGAGTGTAGGACCCGATCATATGTCTTGCTGAAGTCTAGTATGGCCATATGTACTTGTTTGCACCCGTTTGGGGAAGTCAGGTCGTGAATCGCATTGATGAGTTGGGACTCGTATGGACGTTTAGCTCGGAATCTGTGTTGGCAGTCGACTAGGACATTGTGTTCGTCAAAATGGTCCATCAGGTTGCTCACCAAAATATGTTCCATCACTTTGCAAATCACGGTAGTGCCGCCATATCTTTATCACATCCACAGTGGGACCACATTAGCTTTCCTCCAGCATTCGTCAAACTGCTCCAACACACCGAAGCATAGCATAATATGCCAGGTGTACATGTCTCAATGGGGGAGGTGGGAGTAACAGTGTGTACTACAGTATCTGTTTGGCATTGGAAATGCCACAGCATTGAAAACCCCCAAGAAGGGGAATCACCTAATCTCACTTAGTCAACCAGAAGCAAATGAAACAAACCTGATGCCAGAAACGACTGCTTCTTTTGCTGCCTATCATGTTTTCAAACTATGAGATGATATGTTTGTTCACCCCCATCCTGTGAAGAACACACTAGCCTCGAAACACAAGGTGACTTTGTTCAGCATCTACATCGTACTCAATTACAATTCTTATGCATAAATCCGCTGCTCAACCAGATCCTCCATACTTTGACCCGATCAATATGGTCGGAATACAGATGGAGACGGCACAACATGCCTCCAACCCCGCTTCCAACTGGTGTATACACTGTACCTGTCGCCATTCTACAAATAGGCGAATGTGGATGCTACACCAGCGGCCATGTTCCACTGCGAGGTTGTGTCTGTCGCGTAGATGTCTTGTTCAAAGTTCTGTGCCTGTTATTCTGGACCAGATTGTTGCAATGAACATACCAAGGAAGAACCTGTTCAGGAAGATGATGATGATGTCGATTCAGTTACAAAGAATGGCCAATGACTCGTAATGCTGTCTCATGTAACACCTAATTTAATAGTGAAAACATATTGTCACATTTATCATTGTTTATTGTCATTGATTTATTGAGCCTGAATACATAGTAGTGGACAGCAATAAATGTTGTACTGAGTGGCAAATGCATGAGCATTTAATCATTGACCAAAACCAGATTTTTCAAATATCTGGGTGGTTAATCTCGAAAATCTTTGAGCTGTTATATATACAAGTTTGGCATTATTATGAATGGATTCCTTGACCATGAAAACCTAGTAGTAGACACCAAAGTTTGTGCTTCTAAGTGGCCTAGAAGCGGAGATATTGCCAAAGAAATAAATTTAGCCGTATTCAGTGGCAGCCATTTTGTTTTTCGGCTCTGGAAAAAATTCCCCAAGGGTGCCAAGGTGGCACCCGGCTGATTCTGACTCAGGAATGCTCAGAGATGATGAATCAGCAAAAAAAGTTCATAATGACGCCAAAACATGCTTTTCTGCAGTTCTGCTGGACTATTTCTGTCCCCGGACTATGAGATTGGATAACGGACCCTGTTTTATTTGCTTGGAATACTTGATACTGGGTATTGATTCCACGTCTATTCACATATCGTCATATGTAATTTGAGGCCAAGTGGAGATTCCCCTGCTTACAAGGAGCTGCTATTAAATTTGGTATCCGCCTACCCCCTATCAGAGTGCTGTCCAAAACAACCTTCAACAACTCCAGGTGGAAGGCCATGCTCTAACTACTGGTAACACTTGAGCTGATTTGTCTGCGGAATACCAGAGCCCAAGTCACTAGGTCTCTGAGTACCAGAGTCCCTTGCCTCCAGAATGCCAAAATGCCACTCAGGGTCACTGGTCTGTCAAGAGCAAATGTGCTTGCTTATTGGAAGCCAATTCTATGGATTCTGATCGCAGGTGCTCTGGGCCACATGCGTTGAACTAACCATGTATGTGTCAGCTCATCTGATGAACTACATGTAACCCCTGTGTCATGGGCCGGCTATGACAATGCCACTGGGGTCATGCCCTAGAGAGCTGGAGCCAATTGTCTGTAGAGGAGATAGAATGTCTTCGAGAAGGGGCACGCTGTTGTAGTCTTGCATTCAATGGGAAAGATGCCTGATTTTTTTTTCTGTTGCACGAGGACAAACCGCCAAAAAATTTATCTGCTCGTCCAGGCGGCCCAACGACCGGATCTCCCAGTAGATCTGCACCATCTACAAGGCGAAGAAGGGTGTTGCCAAACAGCAAGAGGCAAGGGCAAAAACCAAGTCGGAGTCTAGGGATGTCCTGGCTTAAGATCCTAATACGCCTCGATGGCAGGCACTCAGCACCGGACAAGTGACAAGACCTTGCAGAGCCTTGCAATTGGCTCTCGAGGACAATCTTCAGGTTGTGTCTGTCGCGTAGCTTGCACTTGAACCAACAGCCTTTACCTGAGGAGGAGCATAGTCTCTGTCAGTCCGTCGTTTTTTCCGGGATTCTGTCCATGTGGTGGAATGTTGGCGAGGCCGGCCAAACAACACGCCAACGTGCTCTGGTTCTGGAAACCGACTCCATGACTTCTGGTCTCGTGTTCTCTATGCTACATGTGTCTAACTAACCATGTATCAGTCAGCCTGTTCAATGTACTAACTCCTGGGTCTCGCACTGGCGATGACCATACCACTAAGCGAGGGATTCACACCCAAGAGAGATGGCGCCAAATTTTACGTTTGTCTACAGAATACCAAAGCTCAAGTCACTTGTCTTCAGTATTCTAACACCACGAGTCATTGGTCTCTAGAATGCCACGAGTCACAACTGACAGGATGGCCATAGATCTCAGGTCCGATATATGACTGATGCAGGGTTGTCATGTGATCAGAATGTCAGTGTGAGCTGCAGGGAAACTGGACCACTTGGGGCAAACATTTTATCTCACTAACTAATGGAAAGTGGAAACCTTTAGAAAGTGTAGCTCAAGTCAAATAATTAGATTCTGCCGGGAGCTTTCCCTGGAGCACCTGGAACCAGCAAGGACATGTATCCTCAACCATCCCATCTTCAACACAATCCAGATGCCGGACATCGCACCTATATGGGACTGGAGCTTTACTTTGGCAATGATGAAGATGTAGAAATGACTATAACGGCAGCCATACCAGACTTGTACTAATACGGTACGAGATACTGAAATTGTAAGACTTTTCAGCTTTCATATCCATCCCCCCCCCCCCACCACCCCATTTATTTTCCAGTCAGCTCACTCACTTGATATCAACGTGGCAATGCTGTTGGTTTGGTTGGATGTGTTCCAGGTGCGATTGCCCGCATCTTTCATTTACAGCTCCTGAGAGATGGAGACAAACCCAATCCCTCGGCATCACCCCTTAACTAGCCAAGAATATCTTTGTATTGTGTAATCAGCCTATGGCTACAATTTTTGTGTTGTTGTTGCCATGAACGACCATTTGGAATATCCCAAAACAAGTTCAATTCTTAAAAAAAAACTCTTTAAAATAGATACATACATTTATGCACTGTTACATACATGTATGGAGTTGCATGAATCTATACTGTAAACGTATGAAATTTCTCAATGTATTAAGTTCGCGAATTTCGCGTTTGAAAAAAAGAAACGCGAAAATAAATACACGCGAATACACGATTATTAAATTGTGTCGCCTTGCCCAACATGAAAACGTGAACTTAAATCCATGCGAACATGTTGAGATGTTAAAACTGCGAACATTGATACACGCAAAATTTTATATGTTTACAGTATTGCTGATGTGTTAATATACGTATTCTCTGCAGGAAATCAATAATTTTTTCAGTTAATTTATTTTCACGAAATATACTCATTTCATACATGTATGCATGAAAAAACATTAGTATTATGTGTTAATAAATAGAAGTGTTAACCAGTATTATAGTTGCTTGTTTCATTTCAGTAGTACATGTTGATTATATTCAAATTATACAGCTTTATATAGTCACAAATATACATAGTAAGCCCAGGCTTATATAGTGCCGGTACCTATTATTACCTTTTGTTATTATTTAGTTACACATGTTACCAATCAGCATCTGAAAATCAGCAGCTGAAAATAATACCTGGGGTAAAAAATATATTCACATTGATATTTGCGCCCATATTTCCATGATAATACTCATGCAAGCATAGTACATTTTAATAGATATACATCGGCAAGTTGGTAGTAGCTCTATTCATGTGCATTAATCAATGTTTAACCTCAAGTTTTGCACATTCTTCACTGTTTGATGTTGGGTTTAGCGCCTGCCATGCAAGCTTCTATCTCTTCAACAGTGCGAGGCACGCACGTCAAAAGTTCCGCTCCATCTTCAGTGACCACGATATTGTCTTCTATACGAACCTGTCGAAAAACAAGCAAATCAAAATTACTACCCAACATTTAAATGCCAGGATACATTTACTAGGACAAAGTATTATATTGATCAACACAGATCTTCTACATAATATTACTAAAGTATTGATCTTATATTATTATACATGTACAATGTACATGCAATTATAGTTGCAATTCAAGGTTAGGCAGTAATTCTTTGCCAATTGCGTAGATCTTGACGAAACACAAACATTCCCAACCGAGCACTGCATATATACATGTACCAACTCTACTGACCCCTCCAGTGCCGCGGAAGACATTAATCCTCTCTTCGCACATGAATCGAGCCTGTTCCAGGTTTGACAGAGCTTCGTTGAGCAACTGCAGAAAAACAGAGAAAAAAATCAATTTGGTTCGTCCATGAAGTATTGATATGAAAAAAAAAGAATGAGAAAGTTCTTTGCTTGACACGTATTTTTAAATAGAGATACATGCTCCAAATGGAACATTCAGCCTAACGAATACAAAGTCGAAGTGGACTGCAGGATACCCCCTGAGCATCAAAACAAGAGTTCGCAATCATTTTTCTAAGCGTACATACACTTTCGATGAAGTAACAGCCGGGTTCGATAGTGAGGACCATTCTCTCGCCCAGGGTTCTGGCAGTGCGCAGACTCCGGTAACCTGCCTTGTCCACGCGCTCCACACCCTGCAGTACACAACCGAACGGGGCATCATCATGATTTTTGTTTTCATGTAGGTAGTCTTCTTTGAGGCGTCATGATATACAACATGTATCTTGCTTTGGTATATGATGGATTTCTCATCATTATTTCTTCGATAATTTATTTGTGCATTCCTGAGAATGTCAGGGGTCATGCTGTTCATGAAGATAAGTGGGAGTTTTAAGTCCATTGATTACTTCATTCTTTCTAATTAAACACTGTACAAATTTATTATCAGTGTATTAATTTTAAATTTTATATTAATAAAATGTCATATATTTCCAAAGAACTAATTTCTTGACGGAAAACCTCATATTTTACTGTGTTACTTTTGTGTATTCTATTCTCACTACTGCACATTGAAACATGAATTCCTCCTGTTGCCATGGCTACTAACCTTGGGGTAGCCGCCGACATCATGGACGTCTATCCCCATGAAGTGTCCCAGACCGTGAGGCATGAAGACCGCGCCGAGGTTGACTGCCATCATCTCGTCAATGTCCCCTTGCACCAGACCGGCGTCTCGCAGACCTTCCAGCAACACGCGGTAACTAAGGCTGTGCATGTCCACCCAGGACACGCCTGTGG
This sequence comes from Terebella lapidaria, assembly GCA_949152475.1. NCBI lineage: Eukaryota > Metazoa > Annelida > Polychaeta > Terebellida > Terebellidae > Terebella > Terebella lapidaria. The sequence goes on along the minus strand of OX424564.1, from coordinate 19,734,305 downwards.
GTGGGGGGGGGGGGGGTGAAGATAAAATATGGTCACATGGATGTGTGGCATGTGTAATTCGATGTGTAAATTATCTGTGACTTTCTGTGATTTCAATATTTATTACTTTTTCACTTGGGCCTCGACAAAAGTCTTTTTAGAACACAGACCTGAGCAGTTCATGCAACTCACTACTCGCACCTTGGTTGCCACCATAATTTGAAACTAGGTAATATACATGTACCTAAGCATTTCCTTCACGTGCACACAGAACTCTTCAAACAATAATTTTTCAACTTCAAACTAGAAGCTTTGCTCCATGACCGTCCAAAACGACAGCCTGACCACACGACCTCTCTTACATGTACCTGGCCTGGTTGCGTTGAGCACAGCTCTGTTGGACCGGAGGACAGCGTCGTAGATTGCCCGCTGGTCGGCCGTGAACTTGCCACTAGCCGGGAAGGAACAGGTGATGTCTGAACAGTAGCAGTAGTACTCCCCTCCCATGTCAAACAGGCTGGCGAATGATTAAACAGAGGGCTGTACATGTGAGAGGAGGATAAATGCATCGTAAACTTGAATTGGAACATTTAATTTAAGAGAGATCACTTTAGAAAAAACGTTTACGAACATGATCTATTTTGGTTCATTACAATATCATGGTTTATTGTTTTGAACTAAAGAGAATATTGAGGAGATATTGGGGTTGTTTTTATTGATGGTGTAACTGACCACATGTCGCCCTCCTGTATGTGCTTGTCGTTTGGTGCAGCAGCGTGTCCATAGTGCAGTACAGAGGCATTGTGGCCACTAGCATGGGAAACAGTCATATGAGTACATGTATTATTTCGATCTCGGACCTCTCCAAATTGTCATCCGCAGATACAGTTATTTGTTGAGAATGCTACACCGAATGCATATGATTAGATATATACATATATATCAACAATCGTACATTCTAGGTGTAATGTTCATACCTGCCACAGATACACGTGTAACAAACGTGGCGAATTCCTCCGTTAGTGTAGCAGTAGTGTAAGAATGCACTGTAATGTGAGGGAGAAATATAAACAATACATGTATTGCCAATGCCATATATTTATTCCTTGCTATTCTCTCGACTGTTCATTTCATTGTTTCAGCAAAAACAAAAGAGAAAACTAACCTTTCAGCTTGATATTCGTAAATTCCTGGCTTCATCATTTGCATCACCTTGAGTAGGGAAATTTTTTGAACTGTGTGATATTGTAGTAAGTTCGTCAAACTAAAATAGTTCTACAATCAACATAATCTACAACATATGCTATGACACTGTACCGCTATGTGTGCTTCACTGCTGATCTTGTTGGCGAATCTGATTGCTTCAATTTCCAGGGCAGTTTTGAACACCCGACTGGAATATAATGTCATGGTTTTTTTTTGTCATTTTTCATTACCGGGTGTATTTCTGTGGAAAATAATATGATACACATCTATTTGATATGAATTGTCTCGAATAAGTTGTACTTTTCTGAAATGTTTGTACACACCATTCCACAATTTCTGGATATAGAAGTTCATCATTCGTCTTGAATCTGTCATCAACATGAACATTATCACATATCATCAATGTTTCTTAATAGCACTGGTATGATATGATACTGGTATGATATACCAAGAAAATGTTTATACGTGTAGTCAGCAATGAGACTCACTCAGAGATACCGTCGAATCCTGCGGGCTTGGTATAGCAGTGACTGTCGGTGTTGTAGCCTTTCTGAAATATTGAATTTCATTTAATATCAAAGTTTTCATCATGGCCATGGTTACATCAATGCCATTAATTACAATATTTGATTCTTTCAATTATTTGTTCTGACTCGATTACTTCGCTTACATTTAGCAGAAGCAGTGAAGTTTTCTTATTCTTCAGCACTTGTGGCATCTGCAAACGAAAATAACGTCACAGTAGAAACACAATTTTGAGCGAACAGCTCTTTGTGTTTTTCATCTAAATTCATCGACGTCAGTTCTAGTCTAAAACTCTAAATCATTGAAAAAATTATTTCTCAGCTATTCACCCAACAATATATTATTGCACTAACCTCGTCCACATAATAAGCTTCATCGACATCATATTTCTTCTTGAAGTGCTCAGGGGGTTGGATTCTGGAGGCAGAGCAGCATGAATATTCATGAGTTAACAGAGCAGTAGGAATATTCATAAGTTAGTATCATCATGATCACAAAATGCTCAGTTTTCAAGGTTTCAACCTGAAGTCTGTAAATTGGTACATGGCAACCACCAACCAATGTAAACACAAATTACAGGTTGCCCAAAACAAAATGGTTAGATTTATTTTGAACTTAGACTCACGCTCCCATATCCATGATATCGGTCAGTCGGAGCTAAATTGCATTAACCTCCTCAACTCAACTGATCGGGCTAAACAACTCTTGCTCAATCACATGTATAATGTGTATCATAATTCCGCACCTAGTTATATGTCACAGGTCTTCACTAAAATCCAATCTCATCATGGGTATGCCACTATCAAATCATAATCATAATCAAATCATAATTTCGTAGTACCCAGTGTTCAAGGTATGTCTCGCTCAAACTTCTCCTATTATGGTGTCGTCCTCTGGAATGATCTTCCAGTTGCAGTTAAAAACACCTCAACTAAAAGTAACTTCAAATCTGGTGTTAAAGCGTATCTAAAAACCTGTGCCATGGAGAGGGAAGCATCAAATTTTGTATACTATTAGTTCAGTCATGTCCTTGTCACCGCCAACCAACTGTAACAATCTATCATTTTTTTATCTAGTCTTTTATAAGTTCATTTTATTGTATGTATCTTGCCTCTTGTCATCATGTATGTATGTTTTTTATGGACCACCCTGGAAACAAGCAGAAATGCTTTAGGGTGTGATCCTTGGTATATTTGTTCTCATTTTCATTCTCATATATTCATATACTTCATGTACGACTGTATGCTCCATGAAATGTACTTTTATACCAAAATAAACCAATACCAAAACCAATACAATAAATTTGTTTTTGTCCTGCAAAACACTGTCATAATCATTTAATCTAATTTTCATGAGCCAAATATCTCACCCTCTCAGGATAATGTTTGATAGTCCTACCACTAGTGAACTTGTTGATATACATTACACATAACGGTACATGTACAACTGACAGGGAATCCATGAGAACCTTCAACTACTTATTACTATCTGGTTTACGTAGCATATTGTTATATCAATTAGCGAGCATATACTCGATAATATAGAACCAAAACATCAAAAATACACCTATTACTTAGTATGACCCAGAATCTGCAATGAAGTTGGAACATATACAAAAAATTGATATAATCATGATAATTGAATGGTTTACATTCCTCAATCATGTATATGTTCTGACCAGCATTATCAAAACGATTATTGTTCCCTACTTTTATCCATGGTTATCAAGCCAAAGTTTATATATCATGGATATAATTCACTTGGTATTGACACTTATCTAGATTATGCTCACTTATCTGATGTTATAACCTGAATGATTGTGACAGATCAAATGGCTTGTTTATCTTAATACTGTGTTTTTCATATCTTCGCAAGAGAACAGTCATCATGTTCATGACAAAAACATTTCAGTGCAACTTCATGGCTTTGGGTGTGTTTTTCTGATTTATTGGTAGTAATATTACATAGGAAGCTAGAAACTGATCAAGATAAATGTCGCTGTAAAGGCTACCTGAACATGCTCAAGTATGCCACTTGGCAATGCCTCGGTGTCGGATGTACAACTGAAGTAGTATTTTGTGCCTGAGTGATCATGACGTGCATGTTACCATGGTAACTGGGGCGGCATTCATGCCATGTACTACAAGTAGTCCAATACATGTACAACACAGGATCAACTAGTTGCCAAAACTCTACTAGTATATAAAGTATTACATACATGCCCATCCAGACGATGTATGACGGCGGAAGCCGCTCAATGTACAGTGTAGACTTCCCCGTGGCAACATCGATGCTCCCATAAAACCCTGGCTCCAACACACCAAAGGCCCAGTGGAAGAATGACTCCTGCAATCGAATGTACTCATAGGTTGAATTTACCTAATCTGGTGATTGTGTGCGATATAAGGTATCATTTATCACTGAAAAGATTATGTTCATTGTTGGAGAAAACAGAGAGTTAGGTTTATGAAATTGTTCTCCATATCCAATGCTCCTGAATAATATTCGAACAGACATAAGTGTATTTATTCATCAAATTTTTTTTTAATATTCCAAAAATCTGTTTCTGAAAGTTTGGAATAAAATATAACTATTTCAGCCCAAAAATCACTCAAGTAGAAATCAGCACTAATCAGTCACTGGACACTCATAAATCGAACTGTCCCTGTTCTAACGAACCTGTCTGAAAGGTGCGATATCCACGTCCGTGCAGTACCGCTGGTGTGATTCTCCGCCCTGCAAAAGCACAACCGCTCCCTCTGGAACATCGGCATTATTACGCAGACGCTCGACAAGTCGATCTCTGTTCTTTTTGAACAGTGTCATCGGAACATTCAATGTCGAATGTCCCCGACAAAATGATGCACTGAAAGCATGAAACTTGCAATGAATTCCAGGTGTTGTCATTCAGGTAAAGTATATCTGATTCCATTCATTCTGAGCTGATGCCTACCTGATTAATACTCATGGTGTCGCCGTATTTTTCAAATGCGATTCTTGTTTTTCTTCTTTACTTTTACTGTTAGGCCTACAGACTACAGTGCAGTAACATGTCATTCGGACGAATTTTGAGGTAAAACTTACGTTGCTCTGCCTGCCATGATAGGCCAGATGTCCTCAATATTCCAAACACTGCACAAACTGAGCAAATATGTACTGGAACAACAGCATCGGGTAGAATTCTTTCAGTGTCGCGGTCCGTTGTACGTCGATCATGTGACTGCTCTTAACGCCCTGCCAAAATCGTTAGCAATCTCGATCCGTGGACGGGCGGCGCGGAGGTTGGAAATGCTATTCATTTATTTATAAATACTAGATCCGTTAACTTACGAGTTGAGTTAACACCGTGTACAGTAGGCTACATGTATGTACATTTATGTGTTGTTCGATCCCTCTACGGGGCGCCAAGTAGGTGATTTTCGCACAAAAATGGATTTTGTAGGTGTTTTTTGTCACAAAAATTGATTTTGTCCCTCAAAATTGAAACTAATAGCATAGACATTTAGCCCTAAATGTCTATGCTAATAGTTACAAAATCACACAATTGATTTTGTGTCACAAAATTGATGACTGGTACATCAACTTCGATTTTGTTGGACAAAATGGAATTTTGTCATCACACAATCGATTTGTATCACAAAATTGAGAAAAGGTACATCAACTTCGATTTTGTTGGACAAAATTGAATTTTGTCATCACACAATTGATTTTATAAAATGTATCTTTTGATACTAGTGCATGACAAGCTATGATTACATGTGTACATTATGATTCACGCAAAATGTACATGTACCTGTTTATTGTGGCAGGGCATGCTATGATTACATGTGTGCATTATGATTCACACAGATGTACATGTACCTGTTTATTGTGGCAGGGCAAGCTATGATTACATGTGTGCATTATGATTCACACATAATGTACATGTACCTGTTTATTGTGGCAGGGCATGCTATGATTACATGTGTGCATTATGATTCACACAGATGTACAAGTACATGTTTACTGTGACAGAGCACGCTATGATTACATGTGTGCATTATGATTAACACAGATGTACATGTACATGTTGATTGTGGCAGGGCAAGCTATGATTACATGTGTGCATTATGATTCACGGATAGTGTGCATGTACCTGTTTATTGTGGCATGATTACATGTGTGCATTATGATTCACACAGATCTACATGTACCTGTTGATTGTGGCAGGGCAAGCTATGATTACAAGTGTGCATTATGATTCACGCAAAATGTACATGTACCTGTTTATTGTGGCAGGACAAGCTATGATTACATGTATGCATTATGATTCACACATAATGTACATGTATCTGTTTATTGTGACAGGACAAGCTATGATTACATGTGTGTATTATGATTCACATGGATGTACATGTATCTGTTTATTGTGGCAGGGCAAGCTGTGGTTATATGTGTGCATTATGATTCACACAGATGTACATGTATCTGTTTATTGTGGAAGGGCAAGCTATGATTACATGTGTGCATTATGATTCACACAGATGTACATGTATCTGTTTATTTTGTCAGGACAAGCTATGATTACATGTGTGCATTATGATTCACACATAATGTACATTTACCTGTTTATTGTGACAGAGCATGCTATGATTACATGTGTGCATTATGATTCACACAGATGTACATGTATCTGTTTATTGTGGCAGGGCAAGCTATGATTACATGTGTGCATTATGATTCACACACAGATGTACATGTATCTGTTCATTGTGGCAGGACAAGCTATGATTACATGTGTGCATTATGATTCACACAGATGTACATGTACCTGTTTATTGTGGCAGGGCAAGCTATGATTACATGTGTGCATTATGATTCACACATAATGTACATTTACCTGTTTATTGTGACAGAGCACGCTATGATTACATGTGTGTATTATGATTCACACAGATGTACATGTATCTGTTTATTGTGGCAGGGCAAGCTATGATTACATGTGTACATTATGCTTCACACAGATGTACATGTGTCTGTTTATTGTAGCAGGGCAAACTATGATTACATGTGTACATTATGCTTCACACAGATGTACATGTGTCTGTTTATTGTAGCAGGCCAAACTATGATTACATGTGTGCATTATGATTCACACAGATGTACATGTGTCTGTTTATTGTAGCAGGGCAAACTATGATTACATGTGTACATTATGCTTCACACAGATGTACATGTGTCTGTTTATTGTAGCAGGCCAAACTATGATTACATGTGTACATTATGCTTCACACAGATGTACATGTGTCTGTTTATTGTAGCAGGGCAAACTATGATTACATGTGTACATTATGATTCACACATAATATACATGTACCTGTGGCTGGGCAAGCTATGATCACATGTGTGCATTATAATTCACACTTACAGTGCATGGTATGATTATATGTGTGCATTATCATGATTATGATTCACGCATGATGTAATGTACCTTCAGTGGTATTGTCAAGGCCACGTCTGACCTGAAAGGTGTAAATTGGCCGCTACAGACGATGCTTCTTGATCGAGCTTACGTTTGTAATACGAGCATATCAGGAGTCATATGTGAGTCTGGTTACATCGCAACCCTGGGACAATGGGTATGCGGTCAGTCACCCAGTTTCGTTGGAACTAATTTGACTTATGTGAGTCATCTTCTGGTTATTTAGAAGTTGACTTCAGATGAACTTGTGGTAAATCTGGAGATTTACGTCCGAAGTGTTATGTGTTAATCGACCTCTGCATAAGAAACGGCTTCTGATAGAGCTCAAAAATATAGCGCGAACATGTGAAACCTTGAATATCGTCGACCTTGCCCTTGATTTCATATGACTAAGTGGTGAAAGTGTGAATTGACCTATGAGCTCATGTACAGGGCCCAAGTATCATATCCTGCGCCTTAATAAAAATTAAGAAGGTGACAGACGGATTGAATGGCATTCAATTAGTGGACGAGTAGTATTAAGGCGCAGTGTATGATACTTGGGCCTTTATGGAATCATGTATTGCAGATATTTAATTGGTCAGCCCAAGTAACGTACACTGCTCCTTAATACTACTCGTCCACTGTCAACATACCATATAATCCGTCTCGCACCTTTCTAATCCTTATTGAATATAAAGTAAGAGTGATTTGCTACTCGGGCCAATTGGTCTTGCAGTTGACCTCAAATGATTTTCAGTGGTCATCTGTGACTCAATACAACAGCTCATTGCATTGATTTTAACATTATTCACTGCAGTTATTTGCCGGAGAACTACAGGACCTCTTGAGCTACAGGACCGTTGGTCCCATTGTAGGCTTCCTCGGCCTGACCCTGTACAGCACTATTTGGATGTTATGGCTCAGCTAATATATAGTGTTTTGGAATAAGCTTCACTTTGGACTAAACTTTTTTTTTGGTGAGTCAATATTAGAGAGACAATAACGTTTTGCAGCAATAATTATATTTGAACGACTGAAACTTCGCTACGAAAAAAAGCAAGTACCAATTGATGTTCACATCGATATACATACTCTCTCAGACTCCATGCGATGACACGATGAAGTCAAGACAATGTCTACTATTCTTGATTATGTCATAAAAAAACAACCTATTTAATGTGTCAATATGACAACCATTTATTGAGAGCCTGCATGAGCTTTCACAAACGATGTACAGTTTCAAATAACAATCCGTGAGGTGCTAAAATGAGGTATTGAATGTAATGCGCTTCAAACTAGCCTGACAGCGGAAAACGTCCGATTTTTTCACGTGCTCATTATGATGTCAATATGACAAATATTCATTGAGCATACATGAGCATTCACAAGCCATGTGTGTTGAGTGGGCTCATGAATTCACAACATGGGTCATAAAAAGGTCAAATTGGTTGCTATGTCCTCCCATACTACATTATATATATATATATATATATATATATATATATATATATATATATATATATATATATATATATATATATATATATATATATATATATATATATATTCATACAAAAGTTAAAGACATATATAGGAATACTAGTAGGTCGAGAAAAGTGATCAGATTTATGCTGATGCGATACAAACGATGTACAGCAGCCGAAAAGTCAGATCTTTTCTTTCACCCTGAATTTGTTGTCAATATGACAAATAATCATTGAGCCTGAAAACATATATGATAAGATTCAAATATCATGATCGTAGATGTGGTTTTCAACTACCTCAATGTGTTGTCAATATGACAAATATCACTGAACTAGTGAGCTTTTACAAGCCAGGTGTGCCAAAAGGGCTAATAATTCACAACAGGAGTCGCAAATATAGGTAAGAACGTTAGGGCAAGAGTTGTGATATCAGAGTTTTGGTGATGCGCTGCAAACGATGTCCGACAACCGGAAACGTCCGATTTTTTTCACCTCTTCAATTCCGGTCTGGACTTCATTTTCCACCGAGTTTTCCAGCCTCCGTACGATGCCCTGCATGATAGCCTGTTTCTTGTTTTCTCTCGCACATATCACGAAAGGTACGCCGAATTTCTTCTTGTATAATTCGTTCCTGGCGGAGAGAAACTGTCGCTCCTCCGTGGTCATATCGAGAAGTCCGGCAGATCGGTGTTCGGTCGTTGATTCTGCGGTCAGTTGGCCCGAAACCGAAAGCCGCCCAGCCAAGTCAGGGAAACAGCGCAGTATGCCGGCTTTCACTGGAAAAAAAACCCTTAAAATAATAACTTCGTAGACTTCAATAGACTGCATGATGCATCACTCTTCATGAAACTAGACCTTCTGTCGATACGCGCAACAAAACTGTTTTTCCTTAAAGGAAAAACAGTTTTGTTGCATATCACAATCGCCGTCATGATATCTGACAATGAATATCCTACATGAGTAAGCCATTCGGGCACCAGACAATCTCCATACTTACATTTTTTCCTTACTAATAATCTATGTGAGATCAGCACAATTTCCATTATGATTCTCTTATTGAAACTCACCATTGGTGGGAGTTTAATGTTCAATTATAATATTATACATTTCATGAGTTGCCTTTTGTGTGCTCTATCAATCCGTCCTGAACATATCGTCACAACACTCATCCCGTTTCCGGTATAGGTAAGTTACATTTATCAAGTTTCATAGGCCTAAATTTACAAAATTATAGAATTTGTCATGAATCGTGCTATTAGAACAGCCTTTTGGTCAGCGAGCTGTGCAGGTTTTCGCCAACGAATATATAACCCAAAAGCTAAGATAGGATAACGGAGAAATTCGACCGTAAACTTCAAATGATTCGACCGTTACGGATTGATCGCATGTAATTATCATGAGCCTGGAATTGACCAGCTGTCCATTCACTTATAATGTGAATATAAAGGTAACAAATTCATACATTGACCTACTTCCAAATTTCAATCAAAGTGAAACTTTGCCTTTTTAATTGTTAGCCATCAAGGATTACCAACCGAGTCTTACTAAACAATGTCAAATCTGTTAAAATAATCGTCTTCACATGTCATTTTCCGACCTTTTTCTCAGCAGGCAAAGTACACTCACAATAGGGCGAGTGAAAGGATTATGTTGTACAGCAAATAGCTAGTGATGCTAATAAAACTCACGGGTGATATGCACTCGGGTGCACCGAGGTGTTTGGGATTATGAACGTTCAGCTCATTGTATTCATTCCACAGAAAGTATAGCCTTAGAGGCCCAAGTATCATACACTGCGCCTTAATACTACTCGTCCACTAAATGAATGCCATTTAATCCGTCTGTCACCTTTTTAATCCTTATTGAATATAGAAGAAGGCACAGTGTATGATACTTGGGCCGCCTTAGATATTCTCATTATTTTGACCACAACAGAGTAAACATGTACGCAGCAACCAGTGTTTGTCAAGCAGAACACACGAATGTTCGTTTTGGTGAAACGTATAAAATGATTTATCTAATCATCAAATTGCACAGCTTCTGCGATATTATTTATGAAACCATGTCTCGGTTCATCATCCATGAGTATATGTGCTAGCCAAGTGTCAGGTCAGGGGATTGTATTGTCTTGGTGATTTTGTTACCTTTACTTTCACATTATAAGTCAATGGGAAAGTGTCTCAATGCAGTCACTGGTATGTTACGTGCAATCAATCCTTAAAACTTTAAAGATAAAAGTGTAGACGGACCAAAGGTTCGGTAACCTAAAAATTAGGCCAAGGGCCAAAGATAGGTTACCGGACAATGTTTAATATTTTAGGTGTTAGCCAGGTCACTGGTTGAATTCAAGGTCAAGAGAATATTCAGCATATATAACATTAAGCATATATCATGTCCACAGTTGATTGCTCTGTAAGTTCAATAATCAGAGAGATATTAGCAATTTTATGCTGTAGCCTTGAAAATGAAGGGGCAAAGGTCAAATTCAAGGTCATCAAAATATTCAGTGTATATCATTTTCTATATCATGTATATCATGTCCACAATTGATTCCCAAGCCATACAGTCAATAGAGGAGCAAGATATGAGCCAGTTTGTCCTTGGACCTTGGAAATGAGGTCAGAGGTCAAATTCAAGGTCACGAGAATATTCAGCATATATCATTTCCTATATGTCCACAATTGATTCCTAAGCTGTAAAATCGATAATAAGTGAGATATTAGCCATTTTGTCCTGTGACCTTGAAAATGAGGTCAAAGGTCAAATTCAAGGTCATGACAATAATCTGCATATATCATTTCCTATATGTTCATAATTGATTGCTAAGCTGTAAAGTCGATAACAAGCGAGATATTAGCCATTTTGTCCTGTGACCTTGAAAATGAGGTCGAAGGTCAAATTCAAGGTCATCAGAATATTCAGCATATATCATTTCCTATATTTCCACAAATGATTCCTAAGCTGTAGAGTCGATAATAAGCGAGATATAAGCCATTTTGTGCTCTGACCTTGAAACTGAGGTCAGGGGTCAAATTCAAGGTCACGAGAATATTCAGAATATATCATTTCCTATATGTCCACAATTGATTCCTAAGCTGTAGAGTCGATAATAAGCGAGATATAAGCCATTTTGTGCTCTGACCTTGAAAGTGAGGTCAGAGGTCAAATTCAAGGTCACGAGAATATTCAGCATATATCATTTCCTATAGGTCCACAATTGATTCCTAGTCTCTAATCTCAATATCAAGTGAGATATTAGGCATAATGTGTCCCATTATAAAGCATAGGAGAATTTAACATGGGAAAGTCCCATTTGAGCCGAGTTTGGGCCAAAATGGCCCACTTCGAGCGATTCAAGCGCAACGAAATTTATAGACTTCATAGGAGTACATATGAGGAGTGTTATTTATCAAAAAGAAAAAAAGTTACTGAACAGATTTTGAGAAAATGGCCGCCAAAGTCCAAAATCAGGCATTTTTCGTCGAAAACGGCCGCCATTTTGAGAAAAATGCGAGAATCAAAAAACTAAAAAATACCTCCTTCTTGAATTATTTTTAAGTATTTTTGTGCAAAATTTCAGAGAAAATTCGCCTGTAAACAAAAAAGATAAAAATGTGGACGACGACGACGACGACGGACGACGACGGACGACGGACGCAACGCCATGCCAATAGGTTATCGGACCATAGGTCCGGTAACCTAAAAAAAAGGCCCATTATCAGTATTTAGATGATAAGATATGCAAAATGTATACTTCTCATGAATACGAGATTTCATGAAAATTATAAGAGTGCTACCCGACAAGCAATCTTAATAATGTATAGTATGGACTGTTTTGGATGGCACTGAAGCACACCGCTGATATCCCCTCACGCTCCGTTCCCCTACTTCCAACCCCCCCCCTCCCCCCCCCCCCATCCAACCCACCACAATCACACCAGCAACTCACCTGATGACTATCCCTTTTGTTCATATGTACATGTACTAGTACCCACGAGGTGACCAGTAGGCAGGACATGTTCAACTTCAGTGGACATGCTTATGTAAGAGATACTTTTAGTTTACCGCCCACATGTGCCGATAAGCTATTTTCCTGGTTTTTCGTCCGTCTGGCCGCCCGTCCATAGTGTGTCGTCCTTCGTCTGTCCGCCAGGCAAATTACCGGGCTTTAGGGGCTTTAAAAAGCTGAAAACAGCCCCTAAATCAACTTTTCATGACGAAAAGTGTGTAGGGGCTTATTTTTGGGATAAGGGACTTACACGAGATAGGAAATTCAACATGGGAAAAGCCATTTAAACTTTAAAATAAATTGGTACATGCGTCCGTCCGGGTCTATATTTTTTTTTGACATGATGAATTTCCTAATAAATTTGTCAGAACATACCTTGGGCCAATATCTTAAGACCCTGGTCTCTGTGGAAAGGAACACATATAAATAGAGCTTAGATCTGTATTATAAGTATATAGGAAATCACATATGTTGGATCTTTTGATGACCTTGAGCTTGACCTCAGATTAATCGTTCTAGATGGAGCTTTGGAATGTATTTTTAGGAGCATATTGGAAGTCATGGTATTCTATTGATGACGTTGAACTTGATATCAAATCTCAAGGTCACATCTAACCTGAAATGTGTAAGTTGGCCACTGCAGACAAGAACGCTTGTGGAAAGTGCTTAGGTGTGTGTTATGACCATTATAGGATCATATATGATGGATCTTCTGGTGACCTTGAACTCAGATGACCTTGAGTGGTGAATCTCAAGATCACATTTCATATGAACTATGGGTCAATTGGCCTCTGCACACCAAATGAAGACAGATAGATAGGGAATCATATATGGTGGATCTGTCGGTGGCCTTGGACTTGACCTGTGACTACTTTCAGTATTGTATCTCAAAACATGTTTGCCGGTAAGCTACAGCACCCTTGGTGCTATGTTATATATAATGTATTTCAAGTATTACATCCATGCTCTCTCGAACATTTCCCTACAAGTGATGAACAAATCATATTGTTCATTGAACCACTATTTATGTATGAAAACAGTTTCACTATATTATATATTTTATCTCGCGCACCAGTGTGCAAGTATTTACAAGCCATAGATGACGAATTTAGATGTTTACTTCATTGTGTAGTGTCAGTATGATGTGGTTCAATGCTTACTACAAAAGACACCACCGCTAACGTCTCAGAGTTGAAAAAACTGGATGCTTTCATACATTTAATTCATTTATAGCTTCATACCAGGAAACTCGGTACAATATTGTATCATGTCACGCCTGAACATACACCCACAGTGACTCACGCTATCTACGTGTCATTAAGAAGTGGGTGTCGTGAATGTCTCGAAAACGGTTTTAAGCCAGAATTGTCAGATCAATGTTTCTTCAATATCAATTATATTGATTTTTTTTTAAAGACGGGGTGACATCAGTCATCCACATTTGACAAACTCCTCCTTCAGGCTGAAAATCAGGCTGTAGCTGTACAATATTATATCGCTGGCAGATATGTTCATTCCGACACTCAGGCTTACTCAAGCTCCTGGGAGGCATATGTAACGTTACAGATCTGTATGCATCCATTTCTGCTGACAGACACATTGCAATATCTGTCTAGAGCCAAGTTCCAATGCAGTGATACCAACAATACAACAGGACGATGCAATGCAAATGGGCCTGCACAAAGCATCACCCATCCTTGTATTAATTTACCCGCGCCTATAGCGTTGGCTAAATTCGGTGGTGCATAACTCACGGACACCGACGTGCCATGGCTTCGGTCGAAGCTGTACTAATGATCTTAACCACATATTAATTTCCATTTATCACCTTCTCAACCATAGCCATCCCGTCAACGTTGTACAATTGTCTTATATACCAACTGGTAACCCACAAAATGAGCCTGGTACCCATCGTCCCGCGGTGCCAAGTCTTCAAGGTTTTGCCATCTTCGATCGATAAAATATTTGATACACGGGCACCGCGCGCCGGCGCTAGTGAATGAACCAGCGAATTCATTACTGGTGACACACCCCATTACGGCTAATATGGATACAAATAATTCTAATAACACTCACTGTATAGAGGTAGATCGTCGACGGCTGAGGAAAAGGCTCCGCATAGGGCCTCCACATTGTTGAAAGGTCTTTGTCCCCATACCCCGGCGCCAATAAACGGGCAATGTTCAATGACATTCCCGAATACTGACAGAAATTCTTCGTAGCTCAGTGAGTTGACAGTCCGCAAGTCCATGATTGATGTAGTTTGGGTGACGAGTAGCTCTCAGGACCATGACTTGTGTAATGCGCATTTTGGGAATATGGGCCATTTCGATAAACCAAACAATCATGAGATGGTAGTATATACCCGAAAAATATGACGCCATGAAAAAAATGCTTTACATAGCATGATACGCTGATCTCAGAACACAACATTGGGTCCATGTGTATATTAAATCCTAGAGGCTGAGCTAGGATATTGAATGCTAATAGAATACCTGGATGTGTACGCAGTGAATAGCACAAGAAAGGGGCAAGAAAATTTAAGTATTGCCAATTAGGGTGAAATGTTGGTAATAGCAATGGAAAACACAAGTACCTGATATGCGCATTCCACATGAATATGTATTAGGCACTGTATTAGGTAATAAAAGTTATAGCCAAGTATCAGTATTCGCAGAGAAAACATGTACCAAGCAGGCCTACCACCACATAAATTCACCCATTGTCGATACTTTCCTTATGAAAACGAGCCGTTTATTGTTTGCTTACATGACAAAAGACAACTGTGAACCAGGTGATGGCAAACATATATTAATTCCCGTCATTTACAATCAAAATAATGTCAATTAGTCAAACAAATTGGGCTACACACACATATTTGTTTTGCTGTATGCAGCAAATGGTAACTGTACGCATCAAATCAATGGCATGTACACTTGACTGCTGATAATTTGGCGAAATTGAGCCTTAAGTGAGAAGGTGAGCACATATATATTAGGAAAAACCAAATATGCTGTTCTCAAGTCACCGCCGTCAAAGTTATTGACAGTATGCTGGTTGTCATAGATCACGATGGGTCTTAGATGAGTGTCCACACTCACTTGCTGATGAGCCTGAATCATGTCATAAATTTCTGCCACTTTCCATGAAATTTTTCTTAGGAATAGTTTACATTGATATTCGCTTTTTTTATACGGGCCTATATTCATAAAAGGCAGTCAGCTAACTGATGGTTGCAATGAATCATATGCGTTTGTTAGTCCATTTCATCATATATCCCTCAACCAGACACATCACCTGGCCTACTCTGGCCTACTCTACACACAAATGCCGATATCTACGAACACTAGAGAGCATCCTAAATAATAATAACTTGCCTATAACTCTTATCATATGTGAGTGCCCAATACATCTTTATATGGAATGCACAAATCATTGTTATTACCAATTTTCATTGTTATTACCAATATTTATCATAATTGGCAGAACCTAATTTTTCTTCCCCATTTTTGTGTTATTTACTGCGTACATATACGGGTATTCTACTAACTTTCAATATTGTACGCAGCAAATAGATTACTTACAAGTATCATAATTCTGGTTGTTTTACTATCTCTCACAAAATAATACATATTTATCTCCTTGTCTATTTATATTGCGATCTATTAAAAAAACTTAACTACTGTAGTGAAACTAATGTTCATATTGTTTTGTTCTCACCAAAGATGCTCTGCACTCCAATCATTTATCGATACCGTGTTTGCTTTCAAATAGCATGTTATTGGAAAGATCACAAAATGTCGGAGTGGATTGTTGTGATAAGTCGGCACAATAAATTATTATTTTTTATATTCCAGTACAAGTTAGCCACGCTTGCGACGGTTCATTTGATCATGACCATGACCATGATTGAATGAACCGTCGCAAGCGTGGCTGAATGTGTATAATATCATCGTGATTTATTGAAAAAAAAAACTCACTTGTAGCCTAGAGCGTATAAAAGTCGTGTGGCATATATACCAGCTTTTTTTCAGTGCAAAATGTATCAACAGTCGCCCGTTTTTGCTTTTATGACAATTAAAGTCAATATATGTCGTACCCTCATCTAATTGCATGGCTTTACAAAAAACAATATGGTGATTTGGCGAGATCTGCGACCTGTAGAGCATTCGTGAGAAAAGCCGCGCGGATGCGAACATTGACGCAAACCCATAGTATTCGCCGAACTTTGTTCGGGGAGTAAAACCAATCACGTCATATATTGTGTCAACATGTGAGGCCTCTATGTTATGTCAATTTTAAGATGAATAACTTGGGGGAAGAATCCGAAAGCAGATTTCCAAAATTAAAACATTACACGAAGAAAAAAACCGCTGAGGGATGACGCTAAGACGGAGGCACCGGGAAATATAAAAGAGTTTGAAGTCATGATCCACTGCAAAAGATTTAAGGCGGAGTGCAATTCAAAGGTAATGTTTTTTTTTGTATAATATAGGTTTATAATGTATGTATTTATTTGTTACAAATAATATTTCTTTTAAAAAATAGTAGTAGTACTCGATTTCCAAGGAAAAGTTGTGTTCATGTTTCAAATTGTAACATGATATAGAGTTTATAATGTTGATGAAGAGGTACCACCTTGAAGAATGATATATTCCATGTAAAACTGTGGGAAAGTTCCTCACAATGGCGTGATGATCGATGGATTAATTGCATAGATCTACGATTGTATAGTGTAGGAATGGCTGCAATCATAATGCAAACATCATAATGTCCATTTCTTGCTGAGCCTTTTGAAAATGATACTTTTACCCTGCTACTCCAATTTACTGAAGGAGGTTTATGAGGCGACTTGGATTAAATGACTCCTGATAAAGGACTGTAAACCATATAAAATATATTCCACCTAAGCCGATTGAGGATGGGAAAATATACGGTTTTATAGCAAGTTATACCATATTACCTACTGCTATAAAGTACATTTAAGCTTCGGGAGAAAAATTCTAATATGGCACTAAAATTAAATATTTTGTACGGAAGAGAGTATACAGGGGTATCTATAATACAGAATGATACTCATTGAAATCAAGTTATTGATTATGCGAAAAACATACGAAATACGAAAACCATTCCACTTTTCTAATTTTTTTTTCGAAAGTTCTCTTTCTTTCGAATCATTTTCACGATTCTTTTCTCTGAAAATTGACTATAAGCATGACCGCGGGCGTTTTACGGTCGGTTAAAAATGGATTTTAAACATTGGATCAACTGTGTAATATAGGCGAACTATTTATGCCTATCCTACGAACTATGTATGCTACAAGGGAGCCCCGAGGGCTGAACAACATAGAACGGGTTAATCTGACAGATTCTGACGAAAGACAATTCACGAATTGGGTTATCACAGATAACCCTTGAGACGGGCCAATCAGCACGGCTCATACTAAATTCTGCACTGCTTCACCCTGGCGGGAACTGCTGCTGCTGATAGATTCGATCGGCAACATCGTTCGTGCTACATCCACATATAGGTGAGAATTAACCGTTTGGACCGCTATCTTGACAACGCAACTCGTAAATACCTTTACAAAGATGACTAGAAAACAAAGAACACAGCGTCAATGGTGCGGTGCTGCAGCTTACTGTCAAAGCGAAGATCACCCAAACCGGTAGGCCTAATGCCTTGCAAATCGGCAAGCTCAGCTCCAGCAGAAATAAAAATTAAAGCCAGATTATCACTTTCTCATAGCGCGAATCGTCGAAATGATGAGTTTACAAAGTTAAGCCACATTGTCCAAAAATGCTATCTATATATTTGTTCCGACCGAAATAGTCGTAAACCTTTCAAGGTCATTGAAGCGACCGACTCAAGGTCGACACTCGAATTGCTTGAACTCGAATTCTTGATTTGAGTAACTCCAAGGTGTATACATGCATATAGCTCATAATTATAATGAATGATAAAGTGACTGAAAAATTTGAGACGAGTTTCAAATTTCCCCCCAAAAAAACCTTTTTGGGGTTGGAAATGACTCATGGTACTCGATTCAGACAAAAACAAGTGAATCACCAACCCGTCCTCGAGAATCAAAACCGACCATCCAAGAACATAACTTATATTAGTCATATGGGTGCCCATTGTTTTCTGACAAAAGCATCAGTTCGACCTTTCAAAACAATTGAAGGTCAAATTCAAGGTCACAAATGAAATCGCCATTTCCCCTTTGAATGTAGGCCTACTATCTAATAGTCAATTTTGAAGCATTATATTTGTAATGATACAGACAACTTCACTTTACCGAAAAAGGTACAAAAATTACAACAGAAATACGCGAAGTTGCTCAGAAAACATTGCCATTTGATTTGAACCAAAAAACAATCTTGCCAACAAGTCGGATAATTAAAATGACCGACACGCGCAGATGAGAGTGAGTGGTAGGCCTATACGTCACAATAAAAAAAATAGCCCAATGGGCTAGAAAGGTTACCGGAGAAATATACAGAGTTAAGCCGAGAAAGTTGAAGGTCAAATTCAAGGTGACCACTGGAATCGCCATATCTCTAACCGTGAAAATGGGATCAAAGGTTAAATTCTAGATCACCAAACTATTCAGCATACATCATTTCTTATATGTTCACTAAGGACCCCTAAGCTGTAAATTTCATAAAATAAGCGAGATATAAGCCATTTTGTAATCTGACTTTGAAAATAAAATGACTGACCTTGAAATTCAGGTCAAAGGTCAAATTCAATATCATTAAAATATTCAGAATATATCATTTCCTATATGTTCACAATTGATTCCTAAGCTGTAAAGTCGATAATAAGCAAGATATTAGCCATTTTGTCCTGTTGACCTTGAAAATGAGGTCAAAAGTAAAATTCAAGGTCACTAGAATATTCAGCATATATCATTTCCTATATGTTCACAATTGATTCCTAAGCTGTAAAGTCGATAATAAGCAAGATATTAGCCATTTTGTCATGTTGACCTTGAAAATGAGGTCAAAAGTCAAATTCAAGGTCACTAGCATATTCAGCATATATCATTTCCAATATGTTCACAATTGATTCCTAAGCTGTAAAGTCGCTAACAAGCAAGATATTCGCCATTTTGTCCTGTGACTTTGAAAATGAGGTCAAAGGTCAAATTCAAGGTCACGAGAATATTCAGCATATATCATTTCCTATATGTTCACAATTGATTCCTAAGCTGTAAAGTCGATAATAAGCGAGATATTAGCAATTTTGTCCTGTGACCTTGGAAATGAGGTCAAAGGTCAAATTCAAGGTCATGACAATATTCAGCATATATCATTTCCTATATGTTCACAATTGATTCCTAAGCTGTAAAGTCGATAATAAGCAAGATATTAGCCATTTTGTCATGTGACCTTGAAAATGAGGTCAAAGGTCAAATTCAGGGTCATGAGAATTTTCAGCATATATTATTTCCTATATGTTCACAATTGATTCCTAAGCTGTAAAGTCGATAATAAGCGAGATATTAGCAATTTTGTCCTGTGACCTTGGAAATGAGGTCAAAGGTCAAATTCAAGGTCATGAGAATATTCAGCATATATCATTTCCTATATGTTCACAATTGATTCCTAAGCTGTAAAGTCGATAATAAGCAAGATATTAGCCATTTTGTCATGTGACCTTGAAAATGAGGTCAAAGGTCAAATTCAGGGTCATGAGAATTTTCAGCATATATCATTTCCTATATGTTCACAATTGATTCCTAAGCTGTAAAGTCGATAATAAGCAAGATATTAGCCATTTTGTCATGTGACCTTGAAAATGAAATCAAAGGTCAAATTCAGGGTTATGAGAATTTTCAGCATATATCATTTCCTATATGTTCACAATTGATTCCTAAGCTGTAAAGTCGCTAATAAGCAAGATATTGGCCATTTTGTCCTGTGACCTTGAAAATGAGGTCAAAGGTCAAATTCAAGGTCACGAGAATATTCAGCATATATCATTTCCTATATGTTCACAATTGATTCCTAAGCTGTAAAGTCGATAATAAGCGAGATATTAGCAATTTTGTCCTGTGACCTTGGAAATGAGGTCAAAGGTCAAATTCAAGGTCACGAAAATATTCAGCATATATCATTTCTTATATGTTCACAATTGATTCCTAAGCTGTAAAGTCGATAATAAGCGAGATATTAAAAATGAGGCGAGACCTTGAAAATGAGGTCAAAGGTCAAATTCAAGGTCACGAGAATATTCAGCATATATCATTTCCTATATGTCCACAATTCATTCGTAGTCTCTAATCTCAATATTAAGTGAGATATTAGGCTTTAATGTGTCCCATTATAAAGCATAGGAGAATTTAACATGGGAAAGTCCCATTTGGGCCGAGTTTGGGCCCAAAATGGCCCACTTCGAGCGATTCAAGGGCAACGAAATTTATACATGTCCTAGGGGTACATATGAGGAGTGTTATGCATCAATAAAAAAAAAAGTTACTGAACAGATTTTGAGAAAATGGCCGCCAAAGCCCAAAATTGACCGATTTTCGACGAAAACGACAAATTCAAAATGGCCGCCACACGCAGACCAGCGAATCAAGGGCAACGAAACTTATACACATTATGAAGGACATAATAAGGCATCCTTGTGCAAAGAAAGAAAAAAAGTTACTGAACAGATTTTGAGAAAATGGCCGCCAAAGTCCAAAATTGGCCGATTTTCGACGAAAACGGCCGCCATTTTGAAAATATTGTGAAAATCAAAAAACTAAAAAATACCTCCTTCTTGAATTATTTTTGTGCAAAATTTCGGAAAGATTGGTCCGTAAACAAAAAAGATAAAAATGTGAACGCCGACGCCGACGCCGACGCCGGACGCCGGACGCAACGCCATGCCAATAGGTTATCGGACCATAGGTCCGGTAACCTACAAACAGGGGACGTGGGGAGTCAGGTGCATCCTTAAAAATTAGGCCAAGGGCCGAAGATAGGTTACCGGACAATGTTTAATATTTTAGATGTTAGCCAGGTCACTGATTGAATTCAGGGTCAAGAGAATATTCAGCATATATAACATTAAGCATATATCATGTCCACAGTTGATTGCTAAGCTGTAAATTCAATAATCAGAGAGATATTAGCAATTTTGTGCTGTGGCCTTGAAAATGAAGGGGCAAAGGTCAAATTCAAGGTCATCAAAATATTCAATGTATATCATTTTCTATATCATGTCCACAATTGATTCCCAAGCCATACAGTCAATAGAGGAGCAAGATATGAGTCAGTTTGTCCTTGGACCTTGAAAATGAGGTCAGAGGTCAAATTCAAGGTCACGAGAATATTCAGCATATATCATTTCCTATATGTCCACAATTGATTCCTAAGCTGTAAAATCGATAATAAGTGAGATATTAGCCTGTTTGTCCTGTAACCTTGAAAATCAGGTCAAAGGTCAAATTCAAGGTCATGACAATAATCTGCATATATCATTTCCTATATGTTAATAATTGATTGCTAAGCTGTTAAGTCGATAACAAGCGAGATATTAGCCATTTTGTCCTGTGACCTTGAAAATGAGGTTGAAAGTCAAATTCAAGGTCATCAGAATATTCAGCATATATCATTTCCTATATGTCCACAATTGATTCCTAAGCTGTAGAGTCGATAATAAGCGAGATATAAGCCATTTTGTGCTCTGACCTTGAAACTGAGGTCAGAGGTCAAATTCAAGGTCACGAGAATATTCAGCATATATTATTTCCTATATGTCCACAATTGATTCCTAAGCTGTAGAGTCGATATTAAGCGAGATATAAGCCATTTTGTGCTCTGACCTTGAAACTGAGGTCAGAGGTCAAATTCAAGGTCACGAGAATATTCAGCATATATCATTTCCTATATGTCCACAATTGATTCCTAGTCTCTATTCTCAACATCAAGTGAGATATTAGGCATAATGTGTCCCATTATAAAGCATAGGATAATTTAACATGGGAAAGTCCCATTTGGGCCGAGTTTAGGCCAAAATGGCCAACTTCGAGCGATTCAAGCGCAACGAAATTTATAGACATCATAGGAGTACATATGAGGAGTCTTATGTATCAAAAAGAAAAAAAGTTACTGAACAGATTTTGAGAAAATGGTCGTCAAAGTCCAAAATCAGGTATTTTTCGTCGAAAACGGCTGCCATTTTGAAAAAAATGCGAAAATCAAAAAACTAAAAAGTACCTCCTTCTTGAATTATTTTAAAGTATTTTTGTGCAAAATTTCAGAAAAATTCGCCCGTAAACAAAAAAGATAAAAATGTGGACGACGACGACGACGGACGACGACGACGACGACGACGGACGACGGACGACGGACGCAACGCCACGCCAATAGGTTATCGGACCATAGGTCCGGTAACCTAAAAAGTTACTGAACAGATTTTGAGAAAACGACCGTCGAAGTCCAAAATTGGCCATTTTTCGACGAAAACGGCCGCTCTGACCTTGAAACCAAGGTCAGAGGTCAAATTCAAAGTCACGACAATATTCAGCATATATCATTTCCTATATGTCCACAATTGATTCCTAGTCTCTAATCTCAATATTAAGTGAGATATTAGGCTTTAATGTGTCCCATTATAAAGCATAGGAGAATTTAACATGGGAAAGTCCCATTTGGGCCGAGTTTGGGCCAAAATGGCCCACTTCGAGCGATTCAAGGGCAACGAAATTTATACATGTCCTAGGGGTGCATATGAGGAGTGTTATGCATCAATAAAAAAAAAAGTTACTGAACAGATTTTGAGAAAATGGCCGCCAAAGTCCAAAATCAGGCCTTTTTCGTCGAGAACGGCCGCCATTTTGAAGAAAAAGCGAAAATCAAAAAACTAAAAAATACCTCCTTCTTGAATTATTTTTAAGTATTTTTCTGCAAAATTTCAGAAAAAATCGCCTGTAAACAAAAAAGATAAAAATGTGGACGACGACGACGACGACGGACGACGACGGACGACGGGCGACGGACGCAACGCCATGCCAATAGGTTATCGGACCATAGGTCCGGTAACCTAAAAATTCTTTGTACGTTTAGGAAATGCCCACCAAAGTCCCGAATTGACTTAGACTTAGATTTCATCATGCCAAAAAAACACGAATGTGAACAGACGAACAGCGACGGACTAAAACCCACGGCAGCTTATCGGCCCTTATGTGTCGATAAGCTAAAAAAAAAATCCCAGTAATGTTACATGTTGTAAACGATGACCGGCGGGCGACGTATTAAAAATCAGTGGCAATTTTAATGAAAGATTAATTCGAACCTTCAAAGTGACATATAATGCAAAGTTACCATGCCAGCGACTCAGATTTATTTATCAGATTTATCAAGATCCTTGTTTCTAACTTCAAGGGCAACGTATCATATTTCATTACAAGTACACATATCCCGTGATATCAAGTGAGAGCCCTGGCTGATTAAAATAAATAACGTTATAAACTCGGTGATAACTTCGCGAGAAGGTTATCAGAACATTTCAATCTATACAGATAGTATCAAACAACCAAGGTGTATGGTGAAAACTACGTTAAAATAGTTGAATAGTTGTATCTACCCCTAAATACTCAGTGTATAGACAATTGAAATACATGCAATATCACATTTCACTGTTAAAATACTCCGTTCAGTGCGATCAACAGGCGCAATATCGAACTACAGGAAACAAGTAATTTATAGGAATAAGCGTATGAAATGGAAATGGTTCTCATATAGGTCCAATAACTCATTGTAAAATAAAACAATGTGTGATTTCTTTTTCTTTTTTTCCAATTTTTCGCCAAATGCCTACCGATTCGATTGTTTCAGCAGATCGAGTTATCACATCTGTCGGTTGGCAGATGAGCGGGGCTGGCCCCCAGATTTGCTCGAGGCAATGCTTCATTCTACGAGGCATTGCTCCAGACACTGGACATGTATGGCCCACGCCGATACATGCACCTTGCATGGTAGCTGGGGCCCAGAATGACGCTTTGATCTCCTCAACATTGTATACCTGTCAATTATTCCTGAAGAAATGACCCGTTCAGTTCCAGGTAAAAGCAAACCGAGAATGAATCCTCTGCAATGGTCGAGTGTTGAATTCATATAATTACCATTTACTGACTGAAACTCAAACGGAACGCTAAAATGCGCCTGTACCAAAAAAAAGCAAATGGAACGAACTCAAGAAGTTTTTGGGTTCAAGTAGATTAGAAACAGAATACGTAGAAACAATGGTCTTTGGAATTTTTTTCCGTGTTCTGAAATGAAGAACACACGCCAAGAATGCCCAACTGGTCATGGATATGATAGAAAAATTGAAAGTAAGTTCGCGGAGTCCGTGGTCAAATCGCATAATTCCGGGGGAAAAACAACTGTATTATCCGCTCTTGAGCATGTCGCGATGACAGTTTGATGCCGACTGATCCGGAATTCTCGCCCCAAGTTTTCCCGCCCATACAGACAGCCCGAGTCCCTGCCGTGGAGAGCCGCGGAACCTCCACGCACCCACGCTGCCTTAGACCCCCTCAACCACTCGAGGCCAGCCATCAAAACCCAACGCGCTCATCGATAACATCGAAAGTTCTCATATGCAAGTTACGTACATGTATATATGTTACGATCGTCGGCTACATCTAGCTGCCATCTGGAAGGAGTGTTATGTTTTTTCTTCCCCTCCAGCGGACTATATATATTGATAGATCGTTTTCTTGGATCCACAGTGATTGAATGTTCGGTGCACCATGCAACATTACAATGATGCTGAAAGCGATCAGGGAAATAGGTGCACTCGGGGAAATGCTGCTGACACCGGGGAGAATATGTTTATCCGGGGAGAGACACTGATGTCGCATAATTTGTACTTCTACTAATGGTGAGTAGGCCTATCATTTGAAATAATAACGATATCAAACTCAATAATATTTAAACGTATATTCACTTAGTCTTAAATACATACACATATGGCTTGTACAACGCAAATTATTTCTTTTTGCTTGTTTTTTTTTTTTTTTTTTTTTTTGTCATGAAAATGCCTTTTATTTCATGTTTATCATTTATCAATCTTTCTTAGACCATACATTGTTTTAAAGCTTGCGAGGAATGTGCCTAAGTGATATCTGTTATCAGAGCTCTCGAGAAAGTTAATTCCTGACTGACTGATTGACTGTATATGTAGAAAGTGTACAGTAGTTGATATAATATCGAAAAAAATATGTGCTGCCATTAATATAATGGCACATTATTCTTTTTCTGGTATTGGGTGTTGGGCAACGTTAATCATTCAGACTTTGGCCGTTGAATGTCCGTCTGTACTTCTATTTCGTATATTATATAATATCAGAAACCCATAAGAGAGACTCTCTTATGGGTTTCTGATAATATATAATATCCTGGTATCGTATTAATCGTTTATGACATTTATTGCATATTGCAAGTGACAAACACGTACATTTTTTTGTGGTTCTGCTATACAACTTGTATTATACTATTAATTAATATAAGATAATTTTTGTGTGATAGATATATATAATGGCCTTATTTTGTATCTATTTACGTGTATCACCCCCTGTTCGCGGCAAAGCGGAAAATAAATTATTGACTTTATCGGTTCTTAATTCTTGGCGTTATGTTGGAAATTCTTGACGATATTGATATGGTTCTTGATGGTATCGATTTGTACAGACACGGAAAGGACTGGAAAGTGCATTAAATAATGAGATAAAGCTGATATGGCCCAATTATTATTAATGAGGGAATCTACATGTACGCATTCCGATTTCTGCATGGCGCTAAATTATTGACGTTATCAATAACGTAAGGCATGACGAACTATCGTCAAGAAAACTTTTCATTGTTGGCGGAAAACGACTGACTAGTTGCGAGGAATGATCTTCAACTTTTTTTTACATTTCGTTGGGTTATTGGGATGTCATAATGCTTCTAACATAACTCGAACATATATTCGCTCTTTTACCAATTACCTGAGCGAAATGATATAATTAATTCTGAGATCGCGATAGAACAAACATAAACAAAAATACCGTCAAAAATTTCACACTTAACGTCAAGAATTTAGAACCGATAACGTCAAGAATTGAGTTACCGCTGTACCGCGAACAGGGGGTGTGTATACAAGTATTATATTGTGATACGAGCTAGTTAACACATAATTATTAATCATTGGATACAATAGCCTACATCACCCAAGAGTTAGTGCGATGTACAGGCATATATGCCTGAATGACTTAGTTCGTACCCCCCCCCCCCCCCCACCTCCTTGTCCTATACATTCCCAATCGATGTAAGTGAAGCTATATCATATTCTTATATCATATCTGATTTGATAACCCATTCCCATGGGTTAGTATGCGTGTTTCAACCTAAATGTGCAATATTTAAGATGCATCTGGATTTTCCTTTCAACACCAAACATGCTTCTATCTACCTTCTATCTGTAATTGGGTTTGAGCGGCCATGTTCCGTAATGATTGCTTTAGGCATTTTCACGGGAGAAAACAAACATGTGTTTTTATTACATCACAGAGTGTAATTTAAAAACTACCCGTCTGTCGAAATTGCGCTAACCATTTTGGCGGCAAAGCTGTGATTTTTTTTTGGCTCTGAAATGACCACTAGTTTTGTCAAACATGTCAGTGCGTATTGTGAATAAAGCCAGTTAGCAAGCGTAACTAGCATATTTCTACATATCCATGTCGAAAACACACATTTTTGAACCTGAAACATATAATATTATATGAATGACATATTTGCCGAAAAAACGTACGCATAGCAACTCAGAAGAGCTGCCACTCAGCAATTGTAATTGTCAAAAATCTGGGGCTCTTGGTCCCCAATTTCCTGACGAATCACATCCTCACTTTGTTTCATTCCTGACGGAAGACATGCCCACAAAAAAGGCATAAATACATTAATAATATACAGGAAATGAAAAAAAATACATAGGATATGATATCACCAACCAGGCTACGAACTTCATAAGGAGTCAATAAACTATTACAAATACGTGAAGGGCGGACGTCTATTATACAATTTTGTTCTTTTTTGTAAGTAACTTTGTCGAAATCTATTATATGTTATAGGAGTAATTATATATATTTTTAACACTTAATTCGCTTCAGTTTGGAATCACGGGAGGTATTGAAATTCAAACACATAATTGACCATCCAGACACCTGCATGTGTGCTTTTGTCTACGTACGCCCCCTTGTTTCTGCGTCTGCCGACCAGTCTTGCACGAAATATGATCCAAGATTTTATATTTAATGAATAAATATCTCACATGCAGTAGACTATAACTGCCAGGAGCCATGTGTGTGAGTTAATGTCCGTTTTTGCCAGCATGCGAGTGGTAACGACTGCATATGTACTGGACGGCCCTCAATAAAATCGGCAAACGCGATAAGATTACGTTCCCTACATCTATAGCAAGGGTCACAATCATGCGTTTAGGGGCAGACACGCATTCCTTCATCTATCAAAAAGCTGAAAGCAATTTCAGAACGCATGTATCGCATACATGTATGCAGAACGGAGAAAAACGTTGTCTTTGAAATTTGTTTTTCGTCGATCCAATAAAAACCAATTTCCGTTATCGGGGAAACTTTATACGGATGATTCAATTAGATTTATATTTCGAAAGCTATATGGACAATAACAAACGTTTACAAACCGTAGAATTGAACCTGCCTGAAACATTCCTCCTTATTCCATTCTTTTTCAAAATTTTAGCCAATTTACATTCACGTGCGTGATCCGAATCGTGCTTTTTGTATTTAATCACTCAAGATATATCACCTGTCATTTAAGACCACAATTTAATATTCACTATCGTTTACAAATTTCTTATACTTTTGTATAGACTGTGGACATTTACATTGTACTTGGTGTGAAGTGAACAGTTACCTAAATGAAAAAAAAACTGTGTTGTTTATACTAGTAAATGACAATAAATTATTGGCACACCATTGGATTCAAACCCACGACATGTCGATCTGCAGCTCTCAGCTGTTCACAAGCACTAGCGGAACCACACACCCCTCTCAGCCAAACAAACATACCAAAATGCGACAATTATCATTATAAAAACTAAGCGAAGCGTGTCATTCAAGCTGAGGGCCCAGTGCTTTCCGGGCTGAGTATGCTGGACGGTTTTTATGTCCTAGATATTCCGATATTTCGCAAGCAAACAGCCACACTTCGTATGGAAATTGCATAGCTTGTAACTTCGGAGATGTAATATGAATAGATGTGGATATATAATGCATATAGTGTCAGTCGTATTTCGGCGGATCGAATTGACACGTGGTTGGTAATGTAAAGACGTGAGTATTTCTAAATAGATTTCATTCAGAAGTATTTCACATTTCACATATATCTACAACGGAAAATGACATATATTTGTACACTGGTGTTGCATGGGTATTCATATACTGGCGCAATGGCATGTGTAGCCTATGCACATGTTAACTGTATAACAGCTGAACTTGTGATTTTTTGGAAACATAGCTTTGTAATAAAGCTAACAGTTATATTGTTTTGTGAAGACTAATGTAGATTTATTGCATTATCTCTCCCAACATAATTACCTTGGTGAAAACAACAATCTCCAAATCCATTTGCAAGGCCCAAACGCAGTGATTGCTCGGGAAAACTTGTAGCAAAAGTTCCCAGCTTGTAATATCCTTGTGGAAAGCGGTGCCTTACCCTTTCGCTCGTAGGGGTAATATTTCAATCTTTTTCTCTTGTCCATAACTCGGAAACTAGCTGTAAAACTGATACAACAATATCAAGAATTATATATGCGTTCCCGTACCATTTATTGTATTAGAACGGTCAGTTCTGTGACTTTTTTCTCTAAAAAAAACAAACAATACTTCTGGGCTCATCTCGCCGTCATTGTAAATTTACGTTGCAAGGATTCAATTCAAATCAATTTCACCTGAATTCAGTCGAGATAAGTCGATTATTACATAGATATAGACAAAACAGTCCGTGTGGTTATCATGGAAATCCCCCACTTGTTGGTCGATATGATCGAATCAGCCGACAGGCCAGGAATTCTAAAACCAGTCCTACCATTTGCCTCGCAGTAGGAGACGATGTAGCTGATCGGAATCGCCCAGCATGTGGGTAAAAAAATCCAGATAGCTTCCTTGCTGATATAAGTTATCAATAAATAATCCATGTCGGTTATGCCAGTAGAGGCAACTAAAATACAAGTAGCTGCACGTGCCGTGTATCTGCGTAGCATCGTGCCGTGTTGCTGAATAATGTATTTATTGTTATAGTCAGTGTATCGCTTGTTTTTAATATAAATGGATATTTCGTGAAGAACCCAAATAATGCCATGGAGCTCCACCGGTTTATCATTTGTGCAAAGGAAAAATCGATGCATTCGAATATATATGTTTTTTTAACATGTAATAATTTTGATCATGAATAACATAATTGTGTAGACTCGAAACACCAAGGACTCCGTCGTAAGGTACATTTTTATGTGGCTTGCTAGGTTACAACTCCATTTATACAGTTATAGGTATCCGTGGATAATATCCATACCAGACCGTTAATGCTTTGTGTGTAACATACTCGTATAAAACAACTGGTACTGGTACGGATCGAACACTAGCTACTTTTTCGTGAAGGTATTAGCGCCAGTAACTGAGCCAGTGAGGTGAGTCTACATCATCCATCAAAGATCTAGACACTCGCAGTCTTCTTTACGCGGGTATAACTTTGCCTTAAAACTTGAAATGCTGGTGACACATGCACGAATCATCCATTATTATGCAATAGTTCCACAGACTGCGAAAGCTGAAGAGAGTTGATGTGTACAGGAGTAACTCGTCGTCTTGATCTCGTGATCATGTCATTTTAATACATGCAATTTAATTGCGATTCTCCCTCACTCACTCAGACCTCCTGACGCACGATCGACCCGAAGATGTCTCGGTCACCGACTTGCTCGCGCCACTCACCGCCCGCACGACCACTCCTGGTGTTCCTACTGGCATGCATCACCGTCCCATCGGCGGCATCCCCTCTAGCCCTCGGTCCGCTGGGCTCGGGGCTTGAGACCTCGGGACAGGGCGGCCCAGACACGCCTTCAGCCTGCGAGCCTATCACCGTCCCCATCTGCAGCGACCTGCCGTACAACAGGACAAAGTTCCCTAACATGCTCGGACACGAGAGCCAGAACGAAGCCGCACTTGTCGTGCACCAGTTCTACCCACTGGTCAAGGTGGAATGCAGTCGCTTCTTGAAGATGTTCCTTTGTAGGTCAGTAAATTCTTTTCCATCCATTTAAAACTAGAAATTAAGGCGAAACAACGACCAGAAGCATTTATTTGTCGTCTCCGTGAGATGATGCTGTTTCCTCGATTGAATACCTATAAAAATAAGTTGTCCCCAGATTTTTTTCCAAATGTCTATAGACCTGAATGACTACGTTCACATCCATGTCGGTATGTTTTTATTCAGTACAAACTTCTTGAAAAATTATCTGTTAACTTTATGAATGAATCTTTATTTATGCATAATCTCTCGAACAGCGTGTACGTGCCAGTGTGTACGATCATGGACATACCCGTGCGTCCCTGTCGCCAGCTTTGTTCCCACTCCCGCGCTGGCTGCGAGCCGCTCATGAACAAGTTCGGTTTCGACTGGCCCGAGCACCTCGACTGCGCCCATTTCCCAGAGACCGGGCTCTGTATAGACGTGGCGCCGGGATCCGATGACGTGACGGAGACTGTACCCACACTCAACCCAGACGTGACGTACACCATCAGTCTCTCAGACATGGATCTGCAGGGGCCCTGGCCCAATAACTCCTGGCACGGGGAGACAGGTGACTCCCCATTCAAATCTTGTGCAGTATAAACAAAGCATCTATACTTGCATGGTCGGAGGTGATTTCAATGCAAAAAACATATAAACGTCTCCAACGTTTCTTATTTAGAAAATGTGACGTACTCGGACGTGCGCGATGAATGCCACCCGATAGAGACACCACTCTGCTGGGACATCCTCCCGTACAACCAGACTGAGATGCCCAACATTTTCAACCACATAGACCAGTGGGAAGCTACTCTAACCATCCACGAGTGGAGGCCGCTCTTCCAATCGGGCTGCAGTAGCTACCTGCGTTACCTCCTCTGTCGGGCGCTATTTCCACCCTGCTGGGACACGGAGGAAGCTGATGTCATCCCCACGGAGCTTCCCTGTCGCTCCATGTGTCACGTGGTGCAGCACAGGTGCGCCCACGTGATGAAATCGCTGCATTTTGATTGGCCGGAGGAGATTCCATGTGACGTGTTTCCGGTGTTTGGCTGTCTGGAGTCTGAGAATGTGGAGGAAGGTGGTGGGAGTATTGGTATCCCCACTGACTCTACTGGTAACGTAACCGTATATTCAAATAGTAATTATCTCAATTATTCGAAATAAGAGTTACATGTATTTTAATCATGTGCACAAAATATCGCATCCCCAATCAACTTTTCTAATAGAACCGTTATGACACGTATAATACAATATGCACATGCCTGACGAGGCGCACATGACCTGTTGCAGTTATTGGATATTCACATTCTCCAATTATGTTCACATCCACGAAGCTCCTGACTTGAACAATTCCATGACTATGTATTTCAGTTGACGGTACTTGTCAACAATTCTCACACCCGGACTGTCCAGGTCTGACCTATGACCGAACGAGACTCCCCAATGTGTTCGGCCACACGACGCAAGGTGAAATAGACCTGACACTATCGAGACTGAAGCCGCTCTTTTCTGCAAACTGTCAGTCAAACCTAAGAGAAGTTGTCTGTACAAACTTGTTCCCACCTTGTAAAGGCGGGAACGAAGGTTCGCATGGAACCGTGACGTCATTCTGTGAAGACGTTGTTGAAATGTGCCAGCCATTCTTGGAAATGGGTGGCAAAATGCCTTCCACGGATATTTGCTACTTTGTGCATGTCAGTGAAGCATGCACAAGTCATTCTGGTCAGTTTATGATTCTTAATGTCAGTTTATTGCTCGCTTTGCAATATTTACTACGAGCGTTATGATGTCTTGAGTCAGATAATATTCAATTTAAGGATTTACACCATTGCCAGTCGGTCAGTCATTGTTATTGTTTTAGATCTATATGCATGCTCTACAATGTTTATATGTATGTACGTTCCAATGAAACAGAATGAATCGACATTCAATATAATAATAAATGTATGTTACGATGAATAAATCAATCACACATTATTTATTTCCACTTATGTGCTTGGTACTAAATAATGAAGGGGGGTGCAGTTCAGTGGCATACATAAATAGGATACTCCCTACAGAAGCAGAGGAACGTAAATCCAAAAAAGTTTCCTCCAATCTTTGTTCGGAAATATAAATTCATGTATAATGGTAGTCAAATCCCAGCATGGACTGATAGCTCACATAAATTTATATCTTCCTCTATATTGTTAATCTATCTTATTCCATCTTACAATATACCGTCGTCATCCTTCACCTCATAAGTTCAAGCATCAAGTACATATTCCATCAACTTTTTCCATGCTTTTGCACTCAAGTTAAATGGCTGCATTTTCTCGACATCTCCTTTGCTCAGTGGAAGTAGATCATAAGCATTTTGGTTGTCATATGCTTGTCATTTCTAGGGGTCTTCTGCTATTCTGTCTCCTGTTGATCTGTCAAACATCTAGACTCCAGATGTAGGTACGATGGTTAGTCCTATGTCCAAACTGACCTTGTGCTAGGCTACATTCCAATATCCTTGGGTTGGCACTTTGAGAACGTTCAGCAGAGCCAAGTATTGGTCTTGTGGGGTCTGCACGTTTTTCTTATCATGTTTTGTTCTTGCCATTCACTGTTGTTTCACCATTTTTGGCTGAACCTCGTGAATTCGCTTGAGCTCTGGTCCATTAAAGCTGCGCATCATATCCGTGATACCACCTTCGCAATATGTGCCTAAGAGGACACTTTTGGAGAGATTGTTGAGCAGGAAATCAATCTCCTAGGAGTTCTACATGAAGTCCACAGTCGCAAGATGTTCGTCTCCTTTTTAGGAGAAATGATCCAAGGCCTTCATGACTGTGGCATCAGTGTCTATTGTTGTGCTCCGTGAGGTTTCGCACGAACATTGATAGGCAAGTTACTGCTTCACACAGACACTCTACTGTTTCTCTGTCAGTATCCTTGTACTTTCGATGGATCAGGTTTCAGTCGTTTTGAGGTATTGAGGAAACGCATCTCAGTAGTTCCATTGAACTACCTTACACGTACTAACATGTTTCCTTGTTCACATTGATTCTATGTTGTCTGTAGTGTTACTGGAACGTTCATACGTGATGCAGGTCCGCATCATTAGTGACATTCACAATGACTGGGTCAACCAGATTAAAATACAATACAATGATGTCGTCAACTTCACAGTGGACATTGTCCATGGCTTGTTGTAGACGTTAATGAAAGGTCTCACGGCTGATCCAAACGGAAGATGACTCCAACGGTATCGTCTGAAAGCTCTGTTGAACGTTGTGAGCAAACTTGATTTCCCCTCCAGTTCAAAATGAATATATCCTCGATGCAGATCACAATTCGCGCCCACAAGTGTGGGTAAAATTTCATCCAACACTGAGGTTCTGTTCACACTTTACGGCAAGATAGAGTGGATTTGAGCCAAGACATATCCTGATTTCTCCTAATGTTTTTCAACAACCAACGTGTGGTTGACCCAGTCAGTTGGTTTGTTGAATCCACCAAGTACACCAGTATATGTACTTTTTTTCTAATCCGTCAAGTTCTTGTTTCACTGATTGATTACTAGTAATGTAAGAATCAATCTATTACCACCAATACAACTAAATTTTGATGATTTCAGTAACAAACGTAAAACACAATATTTTGCAATAGAAACAAAGCCCGACCGAATACTTTATCAAAAGACACACTGGCGTCATCAGGGGCAGACAGTGTGGTAAGTTTAGTTGTTTCTACTGTACACCTGATGGAATTAGTATACAACTGCCCAGTGATTCAGGTAGAATTCAAGGTTTACTTACAAGAGGCGTCCCAATTCTGAAAATGTCAGTGACTTCTGAGAACCATGTAAGGATCCTAGTTGTCCATCACGAGCTTCATATATTCAGCTGATTTATTGCTCAATAGTGGGGTCAATCTTGATCCACGATCACATAATTCACATTCCATTCATGACCAGTAGCTGGGTTGATGGTATTGTCACAACACTTTCCTTGTTCCATATTTTCAGCTCGACATTTTCAGGACGGATTGTTTTTCTTGGACATAGCAGAATGGGAGTACATTGTGTGTTGCTCTACAGTTAAGAAGTGTGGCAGGTTTCATTCATCAGTCAGCATTCCACAGTGGATGGACTGATATCAGCAAATTTTATTATGTTGCTATCAGCAGTTTTCATTGCACTCACAATTCATATGAGTCGCCAGAAAAGTCACTTTCCAGTACACCATGCACTGTCTTCCTTGTGTTTTGAGACACCGTCTAGAATTGGGAGAATGTTTTTTTGCAGACGCTAAATCTTGTCACCAGACAGGATAGACGTGGAATCAATACCCAGTATTAAGTATTCCGAGCAAACAAAACAGGGTCCGTTATCCAATCTCATAGTCCGGGGACAGAAAGTCATATCAGGCATACGAAGTGAGAGAAAACAAAAATGACAGAGAAACTCATGAACCCCCGTAGATTGCCATTAGGAGGTGAAATCAGGTGTTCCGGAAAGAGTGAGCATTTCCTGCCCCACTAGTGGCACCCGTCATGAATTCCCCAAAATTAACATGAAAATAGATCTAGTTGCATGGCAGACATGGATTTGCTGTATTTATCAACCAGATCATGATGACGTCCATAGAATTTCTTAAACGCAGCTATAAGTCTTGGTAAAACATATCCTTGTCGTAGCAGTTTAGAGACTAGCTGGACACTTCGATAGACAAAGTCCTCATATTTGCAACTGGCTCTGGAATAGCGTATAAGTTGAGAAACAAACACACCATATGCCGGTAACATAGGAATGTTGCTGCTTAGAAAAGGGAAATTGACTATGGAAAAATTGAAATCATCACGTTCGTCATATAATCTAGTTGACAGGTTAGAATCATTATCAATCTCCAACCTCAGGTCTAGATAGTTGGGAAAATTAGCGGATTCTGTAGTATCCTTAATTTCAAGTTCCTTAGGATATATGACATCCAAATAATCACCAAACTTGGGATTATTTAGCGACAATACATCATCTATGTATCGGAAAGTGAAATTGAAATTACATGTTAGTTTCTTAGAACCTCCTCTTTGTAAATGTTGGATAAAATCTGATTCATATGAGTATAAAAACAGGTCTGCCAATAACGGTGCACAGTTTGTACCCATGGGAATATCAATAGTTTGTTGAAATATTCGACCACCAAATTCCACAAAAATATTATCAATCAGAAAATTAACCATATTTACCACATCTATTTCAGTATATTTGTATGGGGCATCAGAGTCGCCTTTAACAAAATAAGCGGTATTGTATTTAACTACAATATAGTGGTACCGACGTTGTCCCTTTTTAGAGAAAAATGAATTATTGATTAGTTTTTTAAGCTGAGATTTCAGTTCAGAATGAGGTATAGTTCTGTACAAAGTGGAGAAATCAAATGTTTTGATAGACGTTACTTTTGAAAGTGTGTGAGCATGTAGATATTCCAATAAAGATTTGGAATTTTTTAATATCCACATTTGGTTTATACCACTTCTAGAATAGATGGTTTCAGAGTACTTTTGGAGACCCTGTTTAATTTTAGACAATATAATAGTTAATATTTTAGAAAGGGCTTTGGTAGAACATGATGCTGAACCTGAAATATATCTTTGTTTGTGTGGATTTTTGTGCAACTTTGGGATCCAATATAAGTTCGGTAGATTAGAATCTTTACATGAGGTAGTAATACCAAACGAATGCAATACAGACAAATGATTTGATAAGATATCCTGTTTGGGCACGGTAATGGCTTGGTATGTACTATTGGAATTAGGAATTAGTATTCGTATATATTAGTATCAGGATACTATTCTTTCTGCTTCACATGGTTAGTGCAGCAAAATAGATGTTCACATCAGATTCGTTCCTCTCAGAGAAATCAGTTATCGACTGCATAGAGAACCTGGGATCGAACATCCACTCAAAAACTGATAGGGCTAACACCGAAGAGCTCAAGTCAGACATAATGCACCACTCCACCAGCTCATAAGCCATTGCATCTCGAACCTCTGAGAAACTAGACTGATACGCCGTAAGCGTGAAGAAATCAGCAAAAGAGCTTAGTGATAAGTGGATCCCTAACGACTGTAGAACGATGAATGCCAGACAGGGTTAACAAACTGATATACAAATCGGACACAACCAGAGATTAGGTCCTGTCCCAACAAGGAAGACGATACTGACGACGACACCACAGAAATCCCATACATACCACTCAGAGGGTAATCTGTAGAAATGTTAACAGTAAGGTATACTGTACATATTTATCTGAACAAAAATGACAGGACTGGATAAAGAACATAACACGGTCATGTTATGTGACTCAATCATGTTTTGTGACTCAAGATTCCATTAGACAACGTTGTTCTAGGTGAATGTGCAAACACAACATTTCAATTGTTCCTTGACACAATAAATAAAAAAAAACAGCTTACTCAATTGGTTTTACCGTAGAGGAACGTTCTAGCACCAGTGACCAATTACGAACTGAATTACACTCAAAATTCAAGCACCAAGAATTAACAACACAAAGCATAACGTATACCTGTATTCTCAAGCGAATTACCATGGTCTAAACCAGAAAAGACCCCTTTCAAATTCACCTTAATTCAAGGAGACTTCAGTGACGCAGCATTGGGACGTTTTCAGAAACAAATTCAGTGAATTATATACGTGCACCACCATGGACACGTCAGTCAAAGGTGCCAAGAAACATTGGCAGCATGCTTGGATACGATACAGGAAAAGCAATCTCGATTAGGATAAAAAAATTTGTATGACATTCAGTACAAGGACTATGAATATATCTTGTTTCAAGCCCAAAAAGACTACAAGTCCTCCCTGATAGGAAGAATCAAACATGATTCCAAACTACAATTATATTGCATGAGTTTTTGCTGCTCATCTTCAACCATTGAAACCTTGCGCACGGACGGCATAAAAATCACGGATGATACAGAAAAATCAAATGTCCTGAACAATTTCTTCACATCGGTTTTAACCCAAGAACTCGAGGAATCAATTTCCTTTCCACTGTTGGATAAAGTCATTCATAACAGAACCTTCGATGTTACCATGCATGTGGACCAGGTTGTCAAATAAATTCAAAAACTCAAACGCAACTAGCCTCTGGTGTGGACAATATCCATGTGAACATCCTGATGGATGCCCCAGCACTCACAAGTTCTTTAACTATCCTTTTTTAACAATTCGTCTTATTGGGTTCACAAACCTAACCACCTCTGCATCAAAGGCTTGCTACTACGATGGATAACAACATTTCTAAGTGAACACAGATAACGAGTAAAGAAATGGAACATCTTCATGAAAACAGTATACCAGTGGGGTCCTGCATGGGTCTATACTTGACCCAGTGTTATTTCTTCTGTTGTCAACGACCTCTCGGACTATGTATCAGCTACAGCGAAATTTTTTTTACAACAAAGTGACACATTATACACAAAACTTTACAAACAAATCAACGAGCAGGACTTTAAATGCCTCCAGCAGGATCTCAACGTCTTGCCGCCTGGTCAAACATTTGGCAAAAGTGCTTCAACGCAGACAACTGTAATCAGGATCGAAGCTTCCATCGACAGTTTATACTCAATAAATGGACAATACTTGACTCAGGTTGCAGACCTGAAAGATCTGGGCCTCAAACCAGGGACTCACATCAGCAACATTGTCCAGAAATCCAGCCAATAATATCGGATTCATCAAACGGTGTTTCCAAAACAAATCGCCCAAAATAATGACCACTCTATTCAACACCATCATCAGACCAGTATTCGAGTATGGATCAATCACTTGGAACCCATATCATGAAAAGGACAAATCTCCACTAGAGAAAGTGCAGACATCTTGCTATAAACTGTGTCACATACCTGCACAATACGAATCTCTGCTATTCAATTAAACAGATTTAATTGAGACATACAATTTCTTAAATAACTGCTACAAGACAGATCCCAACTCACTCTTTCAACGAACGATAACTACCACAAGAAATCAAGAAACCATTCAAGCACAGGAGAAACATACAGACCATTTCTTCACCTCCAGAGTCATCTATCCCTGGAACAAGCTTCCAGAGGAGGCGGTGTCTGCACGAACAGAAGTTGAAAGTGGCTCCTTCTGGACAAGGGACGAAACTATCTAAAATACCAAGCAAAGGAGTAAAGAATATAAAAATCAAGCTGACCGGGCAGTGTGTACTGACTACGTCCACAACGTATGGTCTTCTTGAAGAACATTTCGAAATACTGGGTGTGGTAACAGAAAATGGAACCATATTGAAAACTAACTTCTTGAGTCGCATTGATGATGTTCTGCTCTTGGCCACTGCTTGGCCCACCACTCAGACAGGAACCGTATGTGAATCAGATCCCGAGGACACACACAACATATATCTATACCTGTCATCTAATGGATAGTGATGTATAAATTATTCGAGCTTAGATGAGCATATCGCCATGCTGCTACTTTCATAATAAACACTTTGGGTAATCTTATCTTGGCATTTGAAGAAGAGTGCAAATTCGCGTGTCATCAGCATTTCAGAGCGGGGTCCCTGGCATTGTCATATCCTTTTCCCACGCCACCATCTACTGTAGTCCACAGAGCTAGGGGAGGAACAGGGGTCAATGACAAAACTTCCTGGTGATGTTCATGCCCCAGACAGTACCACCACCATCTATCCCACGTGTGCCACACCTGCTGTCAACCACCCAGTTCCGAGTCAATAAGGTCTCGTTAGATCTCTTAAGGGGAGGATTGAAGACGAGCTGACTCCTGTCCAGCCTAAAGAATCGAAAGCTCCGATTTAGTCGATTGGATGCATCCTGGTATGTGACCCAAACCATAGGCACTAGATCCAGGGGGGGGGGGAGTTTTTTTATCAATGCTCATGATTGAGAGACAGCAACTTTGCAAGTCTAGATTATGGATAAAATATTGAAGACCATGATCTCAGTTAGAATATTGAAACACCAAATCCTGCCCGACTTGATGGCCCTGTTATGGGACATCCGGTGAATCTTCTCCTTCCCAATTATCCATCAGAATTATGGGGCATTAAAAGGTTGCCGAGGACCAGGACACAAAGACATCACGTCTCTCACTGAGCCATATGTTGCCTCCAGAAAGTTTCAATCAGCAAATCATAACAGCTTTCATGAAGCCACAGCAGCAACTCCAACAGCAACATCAACACAGAATTGTGGCCATAGAAGGCTCATGGGAAACCCTCAGGTTTGATCTCTCGAGGGTCCCCTGTAGAGGCACCCAAGGAGGTCACATTTGTGGATTGTCATGGCGATGACTTTCCTAGACACTCTGGGTACGAACGACGGGTTATTATGACTTCGAAATTCGAGTCTAATCCTCCAAGACATGCAAGCGTCTAGAAGAACTGGATGGTCACCTTGATCAGGTTGTTATCACAAGTATGGACGACCCAGCAGGTGCCCGATCTTTCAGAAAGAGTGAGAGCAGCTCAGGGCTAGCCCATTGGTCTTCTCATCGCTCCATCCGGAATTCGACCTCAAATATGATGAGTATCCACCTCTGTTATTGCACTGTTCCAGGTGATCTAGTACGTCGCCGTGTTCTTCACAGATCACAGATGATGATGGAAATGTAATGTAGGAAGTGGTAGAACCTGCTGCCCGTATACTCCAAGACTTTACAGTGTGTTATTACCAAAAGTTTCTAGAGGCTTGAGACTGCTCATTGATCTCTTCTCATTGAACAAGTTAGTTCTCAATGGGACAAATTCGATTGATCATGCCCTGCGGTGCGTAGGTAGTAGTGTTTTCGATCTGGAAGATGATTATTTTCAGGTAACCAAAAAGCTAGCAGTCTGCAAATTTCTGAAATTCTAATATCAGGGTCGCATGGGGGCAGATCCATGGTGCTCCAGTTCGTCTGTCCAGGGTGCAGTATATATTCATCATGATTGCGTGATGGATTAGCTGATCAAACACCAATGTCCCAAAACGTTGGTCATCCAAGTGCAGTGTACAATAAACTGTGCACACTGATGGGTTTCGAAATAAACCAGGAGAAGTCATACGTGGGTATCGTTTTATGACTCACTACCCTCAGAGACTGACAGTCAAAGTCATCCACGTATGAGGTTTGAGGACATAAGCAGTCACTGCTGTGCATGCTAGAGAGATTCAACGCCACCTGCAATCGTATTGGTCACAAGTCACGGACCACACGTCGAAACTCACTGTAATTCTCCTGGGAGTGGCTTTCACACTCCATCGGTGGTTGGAACCTAGAAACCTACTCCATATGTCTGAAACTTTGTTTCAAGCTATGATAGATATCCTTCTGTGATGCAACACTCGAGAGATCATGATCGCTTAAATATGTGCCGATCGATCGACATGAAT
Organism: Terebella lapidaria; assembly: GCA_949152475.1. NCBI lineage: Eukaryota > Metazoa > Annelida > Polychaeta > Terebellida > Terebellidae > Terebella > Terebella lapidaria. The sequence continues at coordinate 19,692,934 of OX424564.1, read as the reverse complement.
TGAAGCCTTTCACCTCTAGTGTCCCATGTATCTTACATAGATGAGCGGCATGTCAACAAATAAGGAGTTTGAGACTGAGATTGTTGGCCTCAGCACAGGCTTTGATCGCAATTGGGGCTTGATCCTAATGAGTTGTTACAAAGGACGCTGAATTCGTTTGGTGCCAGTAATTTTTTACAAAGCTAGTTCTGTAGTGAACACGGTAATTGTCCCACCTCCTCTGCCTCAACTGGCAAGGCAAAATAATGTTGGATATAATAATTCAACTGGCCAGGACAATGTCACAACACTTCTGGGTATCTGGGATTTGCGGGACATTTCTTTCATCATTAAGCTCAAGATCTGCAGGTACATAAAATTTCTTAGAAATTCTCATGACATGGTAAATCTCACTAGTGACGCCTGTTGTGAGTGAGTTTATTATAGAATTATATATGCAAGAAATACTGGACATTCTAGTCCCCTTTTGGAATAATATCTGATGTACATAAGCTATTAGCTTGAAATCCACCTTTCCATTCAAATGAAACATTATACTTCGATGGAATTGGAATGAAGACTCAACAACCAAACATTGTTCATAATATTTTATGATTCTTTCATCAATGTACAAAATTCACATTATCAGACGTCAAGCACACATGGTAGCAAATACACTCAATTTCAACAACATCATCTCTTTCTGGATTTCCGCTTTTTGCCGGCCGTTGTGAATGCCAACTCAGCCCAAAGTCCTGCATCCACCACTAACTTTGACGTGATAGATTCTTTCTCTAACAAATGTTTATCAAACTCAGGGTGCGACTGGACGAGTGCTAGGGCTTGATCCTTGGTCAGACTGGCAGTGTCTTCTAGAGGAATGTCCAAACGCACCTTGAACCGTTCCTTACCATCCACCTTTAACGTAATGAGAAGCATCGCACAACAAGCTTTTGAAATCAAATTGAATAGTGAATTTCAGTATATTATTCATCAGCTCCCAGTTAAAATCCAATACATGAAACAACATGTGATGAATGAGACCAAAATCTATGGTGTTATCTGCAGCTTACCGTGACTTTCATTTTGAGTCTGTAGTCTGAATCAACAGTGGGCCATTTCTGAGGCCAAACATTCTCATCCTGATGGGGGAAATAAACATAATATCAATTGGAAACTAGAATGTGCCAAAAGTTACGTGTATTTCTTCTATGTGGAAGGTTTGCTAGTTACTGAAGTTGCTAAAAAGAAATAACAGACGACAGAGTGTTGATAATATTATATATATAAATGGCACTTGTACATTGAAAACCCAGAGTTTTTGATACATAATACTTACCCAGTGATACCCGTCATTACAGTGTTCCCCACTCAGCCTCAATCCTTCCCACAATTCAGTGGCAAAAAGTGGAGCGAACGGTGACAACATGATGATCAGATCCGAGACGGCCCTCTCCCCCTCAGTATTGTGGGATAGCATCCAACTAGGCATTTTCTGTTCATGGCAAAAATCACGGATTCCGTAATAATTCAAGAAGATTTTTGTAGAAACCCCATCAACTCCATTGCTTGGAACAACAAAGTAAACAAAAAACACATTTAAGAGCCATTCGGGAGTTACCTTCAAGAAATTGGTGAACCCTTGCAATCTTGAGATTGCGACACTGAGTAGGAATGTCTTCTCCATGTGTTGTGTAACCTATAAAAACAGCAACATACAACAGCCATTACAGAACAACATTCAGATAGATGCTTCAGTTGCAGACTATTTTCAACCCATTGTAAGGGGAAAGTGTATTGTAATATCATAATGTTATCATAATATCTAGAAGCAAAATATATTGTAATATCATCATAATGTCTAAAAGGAAAGCGTATAGTAAATATCATAATGTATCTCAAAATGTCTAAAAGGAAAATGTGTTGCATCATAATGTCATGATAATGTCTAAAAGGAAAGCATATTGTAATATCATAATGTCATCACACTGTATATAAAGAAAGTGTATTGTAATATCATAATGTCATCATAATGTCTAGAAGGAAGGTGTCTGGTAATATCATTATAATATGATATTAAAATTACGGAAGCCCAGAACGGCCAGCTAGTATTTTTCTAGAGTTTGAATTTGTCTAGTTATTTTTTTCGAAATCCTGAGAAATATTTTCAAGATTTCAACTTTTTGAATTTTCGTTCTTTTGACTTTTCGTTTTTTCGAATTTTCGTTTTTTTGACTTTTTTTTACTTTTCGTTTTTTTGACTTTTTGATTTTTCGAATTTTCGTTTTTGACTTTTCGTTTTTTTGACTTTTTGGTTTTTCGTTTTTTCGACTTTTCGTTTTTTCGATATTTTGACTTTTCGAATTTTAGACTTTTTGAATTTTCGTTTTTTCGACTTTTTGAATTTTCGTTTTTTCGACTTTTTGATTTTTCGAATTTTCGTTTTTTTGACTTCGTTTTTTCGAATTTTCGATTTTTCGAATTTTCGTTTTTTCGACTTTTCGTTTTTTCGAATCTAATGGATTATAGGTGATCTCTGCAGGGTTATGAGCATAATCTGATTGTGACCATGATTAATTAATTGAATATTAGTAGAAAATATTGCAAATAACACAGACATTTCTTAGTCATAGCTAGGATACCCTATTGAAGGCTATCACATTTTCTTGGTAAAAGTGTGTGTTGGGGATCCAAGGGGCCATTGTATACATGTCTATAGACTTGGTTATTGAATGTACATGTACTCACATAGACATGATTGCAATAGTTAAAAAGTCGAAAAAACGAAAAGTCAAAAAAACGAAATATCGAAAAGTCGAAAAGTCAAAAAGTCGAAAAAACGAAAATTCGAAAAAAACGAAAAGTCAAAAAGTCGAAAAAACGAAAATTCGAAAAAACGAAAAGTCAAAAAAACGAAAATTCAAAAAGTCGAAATCTTGAAAATATTTCTCAGGATTTCGAAAAAAAAAAAACTAGACAAATTCAAACTCTAGAAAAATACTAGCTGGCCGTTCTGGGCTTCCGTATAAAATACATGACTTTGTCATATGTATTGTAATATTGTAATATCATAATGTCATAACAATGTCTAGAAGGAAAGTGTCTTGTAATATCATAATGTCATCAAAATGTCTAGAGGAAAGTGTTAATTTGTACTTTGTATAATGTATGCCTGAACCAGTATCATTTGACACCATTGTAAAAAATCTCGTGTGGAGTCATTTAACATTCTGTTGGTAAATATCAATCCTGACCTGGTTCACGAAGTAATTCCTATTTTCTCGGATCTCTCTCTCGTATCTCACAATATCGTTGTCTATGAGATCAGATGGAGAAGCTTGAGACTCCTGCTGCCCCCTGTTGTCTCGTATTTGAGTCACCAGACTCCATACTCGTGACTGCCATCGCAACACGCCCACGAAAACTGCCGAGCATAACCAAGTGTGTTACAGTATGCTGAGGTAATTGATGTCTTGAACCATTTTCTAGATAGATATTGTTGACCAGTCATTACAACTGGTAACAATCTTACAAAACTCACCATCATTGGACCAGTTCCTATCTGACTTAGGTGCAACATTAGACAGAATACACAGCCTTGTGGCATCACAGCCAAATTCCTCCAACACATCCTACAAGAACGAATCACAATGATGAGGTATACATCAGGTATCGATTGGTCACTCCAAGAATGCCAACGATGACGGCCATAACAAGATGAAGTTGCGAATTCTCCTAACTACATAAACATTTCACACTCGAACAATCTGATGAGAAACCTACATGCACAAAGCACGAAACCCTACGAATTTCTGTTCAACAACCGATAGGTACCCCATAGAAACCCTCACCTGAGGATCCACTCCATTGTGTTTAGACTTGCTCATCTTCTCCCACGTGGCGACCAGAGGAGCACCACTGCCTTTCTCCACAGGCTCCGCCCCTGAGAAGTCCACCTGCGATGGCCTCAGGTATCGCCCGGTCTCCTGGACCTGGTAACTCCGCCCCATCACCATCCCCTGTGTCAGTAGGTTGACGAACGGCTCGCGCTGTGGCACAACTCCCTGGTCGTAGAGGAAGTGGTTGAAGAACCGTGCGTAGTAGAGATGCATCCTAGCTGGAAAGCGTTGGCTTCACAATATCATTATGGAATATTATATTTTTAGCATATGGCGAGTTTGCATGAGAAAATATATGATCTGCAATTATTCCTCTGCATTTGTCAAATTTTGTAGTCTCCATTAACTCTGACATCAAAATAAACATGTATGTTCAATTGTTCATTACTCTTTATGCAATAGATCTATTGGTGTCAAAAAGTTTGCTTTATTATGTAGAAAACATACAATTATTTTAATTTTTATAGGGAACTCTTATCTGTTACCATGTTCTTTGCCGCCTATGTACAGGTCAACAGGCATGCCCCTAGCCGCCCGCTCTGGACTGACGGATTCTACCTCATTTTTGGCATCCAAATAGCGCAGGAAATACCACGAGGAATCCACAAAAGTGTCCATCGTATCCGTCTCCCTCAAGCCGTGGCCGTCACAGTCGCACCTGTCAGAGACCATTGCCCATAGACATGCTCAGTAGTATTCTAGGCAGTTGAGAGATGAAATTACATATTGGAAATTGAGTAGAATAGAAGTCAGAAAATTGTACAAATTTACACTGTCAGAATACAACTGTGATTATCAGTTTTCCTAGTGGAGGTACGATCATATGTGTAATCGTGTAAGTACCACAATGTCATCTTAGATACCAACCTCTTTCTTAGATCGGAGTACTCAAACATATATCTTAATTACGTCTTTGGCATTTTGAGATGGAAGAGTTGAACGCGAAGGAATTTCTCTCCCTTACTTACTTTGGACATTTGACTTTGCGCCACTCATCGGCAGAGGCGAGAGGTGACTGACCCTTACCAGTCAATTCCTTGACATCTGGCAGGATCACAGGGAGGTCTTCATAGGGCACAGGTACTGGCTGTCAACATACACCACAGAATGTCTAACGCACATGTATGATGATCATATACAATTTTATGTTGAAACAATCTAATCAAACAAACTAAGATAACTTGCTGCACATGTGACAACTCCCCCCCCCCCACCCCCCACCCCCCCAAAAAAAAATCTGAGATAGCAAAGCCTATGGGGCGAAAAGAATTATCCCTAGTTTATCAGACATACCCCATATTTAGGACAGTGGATGATAGGTATCGGTGTTCCCCAGTACCGCTGTCTGGAGATCAGCCAATCACGCGCCGTCTCACTGGTGATGTCACCACCCCAGCCTTGTGCCTGTATCAAACATGCAGATACATGTACTATGTAAATCATGTATCATAAATTGTACGCACCATTTTAGTCATATGAAGTTTGTTTTTATTACCTACAGTTCTCGTTACTGATTTGTTACAGGTGCACCATGCCTACCTTTGCTATTTCCGAGACCTTGCGAAAGGCTTCTGTTCTGCTGAATCCAGAAATCTGATACATGAAAGAAAGGATAACATTTAAGTGTGAAATAATACACTGTCACTGAGGCGATATACACGATATCATGCCGAGCGTCAGCGAGGCGTGATGATCGTGTATATCGCCGAGGGGTGACAGTGTATTATTTGTCATACATACCGAGTAAAACCGATTGTTTTTATTGCCAAAAACGACCAGAACCTCCCCAAATAATGTGGAATGGTCCTCATATCGCCCCTAGAGAGGGATATGAACAATGGACTCGCCCGTCGCGCTTCACTTCAGCAAGGCCTGTACATGTGAGACATACGTCTGCTCCACACGTAAGAGCAATACATAATCTAAACTAGGTGGCGCCAGTGTTACCTGGTATCGACACCATTTTTATGTTCTATATCCTGGCTATGATAAGGGAATGAATTTTATTTGTTGACAAAACTCCTAGTAATGCCATACAAGGCTATAAACGTTAAATTTGTCGTGTGCCTTCTACAAGCAAATGATACATTGAATACATCTAGACTGATCATTGATTGGTCATTCCAGTCATACGTCCGTAGCATTGAATATTATACCTCTATCACCAACCCTCATGTTTTGGCCAACCCTTTGACACCTATCGTCAAATGGATATGGGTTCAGTATGAACACCACAAACATATCGCAACATGGTTTCTATATAATTCTGCCTCGACCTACAGTGTGTGCCGTCAACCGAATTAACTTTCGGCAATGATGACAATGACTCAAGCAAACAAACACGTGTTGTTGTTTTGGCATACACAGTTTGTACACCTGTAGTTGTTGTTGGCTGCTTCCACGCACGAAGGCGCAATATCGCCTCGTGGGATTTTTCATATAACACACTCTCTCTAGGTATGTATCATATAATACATGTGCATTATAATATATGTACTTGTGGTGTGTTTTCATGCAAGTGATGTCATAATTTAACTCACACCCACCTCGCCCGAGTTTTTGATGTTATCTGTCTGTGTGTCCAGCACTGACTGATAGTTCAATAACAGTTTGTCGGCAAATTCTCTATCCTTATCTGAAGCATCTGGAATTCCTGCAGTGTGTAAAATATAAACAATTTCAATGTTTCATCTCTGTTTCCTTGAATGTCAACATACCCAAGAATATAGACCCTATACCATAAAACTAATCGACTATGATAATCTACAATCATTAATAATATAAATTCTACAGCAATGTATATTTTATGAATCATACTGTACCTAGATGTGAGTCCAACGTTTCTGGGAATTCCCATTGATCACAGAGAAACATTGGCAGTGTACAACCAGTGAAAGGGTTCTCAGCAACGGTCTTTAACTCCCTGTATCCTGGAAATTGTAGTTCAGTCCATATATCAAAAAACATAGAGCCGTAGGGCTATGCGCTTACCGGACCCAAGATATATGTTTCAGTTATATGTAAGCTGAAAGCGATGTCATGAAATCATGAGAATAATTGCACATCATTCATGCCTAAAACTTGCTCTACGTAAGTCGATCGTGTTAGAGCCTAATATACAATGATATTAAAATAGAATGGAACTGACTAATACTGTCAAAGATATTCTTTGCTTTTGTATCGGTTTCAGTTTATTGAGGTCAAAGGTCAAATTTAAGCTCACAAGAATATTCGGCATATATAATTTCCTATATGTCCTCAATTGATGCCTAAGCTGTAAAGTTGATGATAAGCGAGATATTAGCGATTTTGTGCTCTGACCTTGAAAACGAGGTCAAGTGTCAGGTTCAAGGTCATCGAAATGTTCGGCATACATCATTTCCTATATGTTCACTATTGATTCCCAAGCTGTAACGTCGATAATAAGCGAGACATTAGCCATTTTGTCCTGTTGACCTTGAAAATGAGGTCAAAGGTCAAATTCAAGGTCACAATAATATTCAGAATATATCATTTCCTATATGCTGACAATTGATTCCTAAGCTGTAAAGTCCATAATAAGCGAGATATTAGCCATTTTGTGCTGTGACCTTGAAAATTAGGTCGAAGGTCAAATTCAAAGTCTCGAGAATAATCGGCATATATAATTTCCTATATGTGCACAATTGATTCCTAATGTCTAATCCCAATATTAAGTGAGATATTAGAAGAAATTTGTCCCCATTATAAAGCATAGGCTAATTTAACATAGGAAAATCCTATCTGGGACAGGTCGAATAAATCAAAATGGCTGCCACACGCAGACCGACGATTCAAGGGCAACGAAACTTATACACACAAAGGTATATCAGGGGAATCTTTTGAAACAAAAATCTCAAAACTGATCAGACAGTTTTTGAGAAAATGGCCGCCAAAGTCCAAAATTGGCCATTTTTCGACAAAAATGGCCCACCATTTTGGGAAAAAAACGATTCAATCGACGAAAAAAAAAATTTGTCCGGAGATATGGGCCCATAGAACATATTTTGTGAACTAGACATAAAAGCCTATAGGCTTTGTGGCATCCCCCAATTTTTCTGTTCTTTTCTAATGGTGAAACTTGACTGTTATTATAATACATATACCAGGATTATTGAACACAGGTGGGAGTGAGAGTTCAAATTATAGCAGTTGCTCACTAGACAAATGTCCATCAGATATTTGTTTTAATCTCAATAGGTATTAAATGTACAGACATGACAGACATTCATAATACAAGCAAAAAGGAAATTATTCTGGGTTCTGGCTAAGTAAAACAATGATAATTTGGTCACTGCATGTGAAATACAGCTAGAAAACAAAACAATGCATGTAGTTTCATCCAGATACACACAGTGCTGTTTTAACTGAATACAATGAACAATTGACCGGCAACCAAGGCCCAGGCAGACCTTCAAAGCTGTTATCTTCAGTTTGGGTCATCATTATATAACCACCTATTGTTTTCTTTAGAAAGGGAAGGAGGGCATTGTTCCAACTTGTTGGTGTTAGTATAGTAAACTGGGGTGAGGGGACAGGAGAGGGGGGGGGGGGGGGGAAGAGGGGCAGTGCATACAAGTCACTGATACATTGCTACATTCATATGCAGATTAGACTGGCTGACAGTGGAGGTGGGGGAGGGAGAGGGGGGGGGGGGGGGTATTGCCTTATCACAGGCATTACTGAGCAGGGCTCTCATATACTGCACTGGCTGAGAGGGCAGAGCCTAGCCTCATGCTGGACACATGGGACATGCAGGCTGCAGTCAGTGAATACAGTAGCATGGCTCAGTCACAGTATTACATCTGCATGGGGGCAGGCGAGGGAAAAATTCTAAGTCCAAAAAAAAATACACCCAAAAAATTTTTTCCCCCTGGAAATTGCCTGAATCAAATTATGACATTGACAGGAATCGCCCGATTTTTTTTTCCAAAATGGCCGCTGGCGGCCATCTTGGATTTCGGGTCTCGACGAAAAACAATAGGGGTTAGGAGCAAAGTATTTCGGATGAGCTGTGAAAATTTCGGAAAGATAGATTAAGGCGTTCAAGAGTTATGATCCGGAAACCGAACGGCGGAAGAAAAAAAAAAAAAAAAAAAAAAAAAAAAGAAAAAAAAAAAAAAACAGACAAAAACATAAGGCCTCCCGATTTTCAATCGGGATGCCTAATTATAGCAATATTCATCGAACAGATTTTTCCCAGCATTTGACGACGCCGACGGACGGATGCCGGACGCAACCTGACGGCAATAGCTTATCGGACCATAGGTCCGGTAAGCTAACAAAGGATAAATATCGCCAGAATCAGCAAATAAATGTGCATTTCGGAATTTGGACATATTCACCTTCGAGATGTCTTCCTCCTATTTCCTGGAGAAAACAAATATTCTTTTCTTATTGGCGCAGCAAGAAAATCTCAGTGATGTTTTGAATTGCATATTCAGTTTTTAATTACTGATTACCACACCCTAGTTGTATTTATTGATCACAAAAGTGTACAAGTTATAATATACTGGACCTTGACAGTGAGAGGGCTGTTGAGGAAGTGGTCGGGTGAGATCAGGATATGTGACGCACCATGGATCAATCCTGGGTCTTTGGTGAATACCGACAGTGGATCATCTAGAGTACTGCCAGCCATCTGAGATGTAAATAATACTTAGTACGTGTATATTCAAAGCATTGTCATATTACTAACTGTGCCAACAACAAAGATAGAACCTAAAATATGAATTGCAATGTACATATTTTGTATATTCAGATACAAATCCAATTCGCCTTTTCTGAATATGAAGGTTTGTAATTTGACTGACCTTGACCTTGAACTCCAGCCTGACCCCATCACATGACCCGATCCAGTGTCGTTGAAGGTCAAGGACGTCTCTCCAAAGTTCTGACTTTACCTCAGAAAGTCCATCGATCAGTGACTGCGAGAGATTGAAATATTATCGTTTTCATACCTAACATCTTTTTGATCCTGTATTTTAACACAATCAAAATAGTTCATGTAATTTATTTTTCGAATTTTGGTTTCAAATAGTATGTCTTCTTATGATTCCCTGATTATAATAACCATTAAGTTTTGAAGCATATATTTTGATAAAATATTCACAGTCCGAGGATTCAACCAGCCCCACACCTTAGAGTACGCCGTGGTTTTGATGTACCACTGTCGGATGAAGCGTTTCTCTGCCAGTGCTCCGGACCTCCAGGATCGGCCCTGCTCGTCAATCTGTTCATCCGCTAGGACGGTCTGATCCACGGAGTCCCAGTTCACTGCACCCTGGAGATAGGATTTTTGAAATATGTTTTTCTTCTTTCAAATTCACCTACAGTTCTTCCGTGGGAAAGGGTTATTATTGTTGACAATATCCCGCATACCATAAATCCTATTCCTATATTGAGGATGATATATAAGGACCACCATACATGGTATTACATGTTTCATGTCTCATCATAGCACTGTGCCATCTTTCAGAAAAATAAGCCCTTTCAACTCACCTCCTTCTGATAAACAAGGCCAGCATGATACATTTGCAGGAAGAGATGTTGTGTCCATTTGTAGTAGTCTGGATCACAAGTGGCAAACTCCTGAAATATCCAAAAGTGACTTTTTTTACCAGCAGCAAGTCAATCCAGCAGCAACTTGACCATGCGTGTCGTTCATGTGAAAATTTAGCGATTTATGGTTCACAGCACAGCAACTCTGCACCCAAGAGTCCAAAACACTTTTATCAGTGATCATTCAGCAAAAAGCAGAGTTGTGGAATTTGTAGAGATAATTATTTCTTACTAGTGATGGGATTAATCAATTGATTGTCTTTGATGATTGATCGAATCTGTCTTCAATTAAATTATCGATTACGTTTTTGAAAAATCAATTATTTGAATCAAACATGACCATAACTTATTTTATCATAACATCCTTCGATAATCATAATCATAACATCCTTCCAAGAAACTCTGCCTGTTTTCCTCTCTTTTCGGCGGTGTTCATAACGAAGTACATGCATGCATGATGGGCTTGATGACGGAATTCGAACAGGACAGAGAAAATGAAATGTCATTGATTTTTTTGGACATCAGGACGAGCAAAATAATGTGACTGTACATACAATTAGGTTTCAAACAAAATCGATGATTGATTGAAAACAAATTTCAATCATCAAACATGGTCAGACATTTCAATTCCCAACACTGTTTCTTTCAGAATCCTACATAAAGTTTTTGTTACAAATTTCTCTTCTGAAGTGGGGTATGTGTACCATGTTTTTCCATTTTACAACATTTTGATATTTTGCTTTGTTTTCCCACAATAAAGTAATTCATTCTTGGCCTTGCACAAATATGATCAAGTATATTTTAATTGAGTCTCTTACAGAATCCCAGTCAAAGCTGCAACATAAGTCTTCCATTTGTTTCTTCATAGACTTGATATTACTGAAAAACGAATTGACACAAAGATTTTCAACACCTTCTAATAATCATGATACCAAGTATTCCATGAATATTCAAATGAGTATGACTCTGAGATGTGTGTTTGCTTATTGAGCCTGTTTTGTTTTCTCCTTCATAGACAAGCACTCTCACATTTTAGTCCAATCTGCAGGTCTCTCCCCCCTCTCTATAGCGGCATTCTCTGCGGGCAAACCAAAGGCGTCCCAGCCCATCGGGTGGATGACTTCTTTCCCCGTCAGTCGGTGATACCGCGCCATAGCGTCACTGATCGTGTAAACTCGGACATGGCCCATGTGTAGCTGCCCGCTTGGGTATGGAAACATCGAGAGGACATAATACTTCTGCCTCGATTCCTGTAACATGAGGAAACGTCTTACATTACATAAGTTTTGTGAATACTTATAGAGAGATTATCAGTATTTCAATGATAAATGCAGAGATAATGCTGAGTGATAAACCATAATCTATTTCCATCTCCATGATTACCAATCAAAAACAGATAATTGACCAATACTTCTGAACTTTTTATCATTTTCAACATTTTGAGACACCTTCCATGTATGTGTAAGTGAACTTGATTGGCTACAAAGCATCCAAAATATTGCATCACATATGCATGTATGAAATTCGATATATACATTGTATATGAATATGAAAACCTGTTAGTTAAATTTGATTTATTGTTGTGAAACACATACCTGCTTTCGAACATTTTGATGTGTATTATCTTCGAGTCTCTGTTTCCAGAAGGTTTCCACTTTCTGTCTAGTTGCAGCGTTGAAGTTTCCATCCCATCCTCCTGTCTCACTCATCAATGTTCTACCAATCCTCAGGGCAGAACAGTTCATGCACTGACCCAAGCTGTTAATCCTTGACAACATAGTTCACTATTTGGCTGGAAAGCATATGGTCAGGTTCCCCAAATGGCTGAAATGTTCTGAGGAAAATTTCAAGCACATTTGCACTGAATAATCCTTTCATTACAGTACTGAAAATTCAGCGGATATGTTATCTACAAGCTCACACATGGATACCATTGAAAACATGAGGTATAAAGTACAACATATCGTAATAAAGATAATTTACTTTCTAAATCATGGACTACACACACACTTATCAAACACTTCAAGTCCAATCAATCAGTACTACAGCTCATAAATAAAATAGAAAGTGTCCAAAGTAATAAAAGAACACATTTCAAGCACAAAGTTAAACTCGAAGAATGGATACTATATAGCAGTGTATAGACCAATAAATTACCACTTTATTATTTTGATCTATTTATGTTGCCATTCATATTTCTTTTTCATCTTCATTAGTGTCTAGTATATGACTATACTTCTTTTTCATCTTCATTAGTGTCTAATATATGACTATATTTCTTTTTCATCTTCATTAGTGTCTAGTATATGACTATACTTCTTTTTCATCTTCATTAGTGTCTAAGATATGACTATACTTTTTTTTCATCTTCATTAGTGTCTAAGATATGACTTTACTTCTTTTTCATCTTCATTAGTGTATTAGATATGACTATCAGCAAATATGTTCTTTCAATACTAAATACTGTGTGAAAAGACTGCTTCTTTCGTTAACCTGTCTGTATTTGTTTTTAATCAGTTGCTAGTATCAGTATATTCAAGACAAGGACATACAATTGAAGATAATAATCTGTTCAAATCAGTCTTAGGTTCAAAACCTCAAAATCAAATTCCCGAAAAAAATCTAGCCATCTGCATTGGGTGGATACTGTAAAGTTAAGTGTCCAAAGGATAAATGTCAAATAGCAATGTCTGTCAACTTGGAAACATTGCAATATGTGGAGTTTTGTATGCTGGTCATTACAAGCATTATACGGTATGTGGCTACTAGATCTTCCCAATATAGCTGGGAAACCAAATAGATGTTGTGACATGCCATACAAAGATAAATTTTATTTACAATTGAATAATGAATCAACATGATTGAGGTCCTATCTCATCAGACTTGCGACCAATTAGCAACTCAGAGGAATGCCAATTTGTCTGATTCGGCTTTTAATCGCAACTTTTTCTGTAATAGTTCTCTAAGAAGTCAGAAGCAGTATCCCAATTAGCCAACCAGTCGCTCACCTAAAAAAGCAGTCTTTTCATTCGCCACAAAATTTTGAACATGGCGAATGGAAAGACTGCTTCTTTCGCTAACCTGTCTGTATTTGTTTTTAATCAGTCGCCAACTAGTTTTTAGATTCGCAAGTAGTCTACAATGGTGTGCTACCATGTCATATATCAGTCTGTTCTAGTCCTCTCATAAAGATTTTAGGAGAGTGCATGGCAAATAGTTAACGACCTAATACAGAATCAGAAGAACAGTTACCGGGTAATGATTAAATATAGACTAAAGTCTGACTAGTTCATCCAGGGTTTGCTCAGAGTCTCTACACCATCATCAGTAGATTGCTATTAATCATAAATAAGTCTGAAATCAGTTGCTCGGTATTCTTAATTTGCATCAAGGTCGGATCATGATTGAAATGTGGTCGCCCTTCATTAGTAACTACTTTCCGACTTGTGAACGACAGCTCTGCGGATTATATTTGTATGCAAATCGGCAACAAGATGCCAAGCAATGGTCTAATTCGTTAACTATTGTTAATGAGTCCCAAACATGTCGCTGCAATATCGTTAGAATTATTTATGAATCACATTCACCAAAAAAAATGCCCACATTCGTCTTAGTAGTCGTCTAAAAATGCAGTCGTCAGTCACTATGTGGATGTCGTCTGGTGAAATAGGCCCTTTATGAGCAGTAATACACTTTTAACTTTATTATCAAAGTGTGTTTTGCTACTTATTCAGGAGTACATGTGAGATAAGCAGTGGAAAAGTTTGACATAGCCAAATTATGAAGGCACACCATGTAATAGCACAAAACAAGACAAATTGAAGACCTCATAACTTATCCTATAGATGTCAGTGACATACTGATGAGTAAAGTTTATCGATGATATGTACGCTTTTACTTCTACCACAGCCGGCAATCAAATGAGCGATAATACAATACATATAGTACTAATGGACGTTGAACCATAACATAACTTCATATTTTCCCAGAATATGAAATCGATGGCATAGTTAATGTCAAACTGATGTTTTACCGATGGATGTGATGTCATATATTCTCACAAAGATAAAATACCACGTATAACTTGGCTCTTGATCATTTTGATGCAGCAAGAACGAAATGTTCGTTCGGTGATAAAAGGGCACTGGTACGACACTGAACGGGTAACTGGGATTATGCCGGATTGACCGATGTAACAATGCATGGAAAGCACCATGCATAGTTTAATACTGTATAGTTCCCAATACCCAGTTCTCATATCCCCACCGGCTTTCGTTTTAACCTGAATTCAAATACGACAGAAGTTATATAATATTATCAGGATTTCCATTTTTGTATCTCCTAAAACAAGCAACATTTATACGGTCAGAAAGTTAGACCCATAATTTTTTTTAATGTCATGCTTTTAATAAGTAGAGAAACTTATCAGTGCCATCCAACTTTTTGAGTTCAATTAATTTCTCTTTCTAAGTCTTGGGGATTTCCCGAGGCACGATAATTACATAAGGTGTTGTGACCTCACGATAGGTTTCTAGGCTTCTAGGCCGACATACCACATTCGAATGCAGAATGTGGTATGCTGCAGTGACCTCTACATTTTATTTCATTAATTTGATATGCATAATCCATGAGACATGTAGACTGAATTTTGGAAGTTTCTACGATATGAATTTATTTTCTGGTGCTTACAATTCATATTGAACTTAATAATATTGCCGATTTCAAAGGATAGCCAAGTATCGTTCAAAAGTGTTTGGCAAAACATCCAATGCAGTGACCCCTAATTTATAATCGATAACTTCAATCTACACATATCACATTTTGAATGAAGTCCACACATTTTCTTGTGGGTGAAAATTCTTCAGCCCAGGCTCTGGAACGCCTATCCAATATTCGTGACGGAATAGCGACCATGTTAGGGCATGCACTGTGAAGATTGTTCGGGTTAACCATATATTAATAATAAGGGGTCACCTATATACCATCCTGAACATGATGGCAAATTTTTGTCATCTGTGTTGCAAACGTTTATGTGCGCCACCTTCGACCTCATCGCGGCGGTCACAGGATCTGCAGAAAATAGCTCAGATATCCCATATTCTTACAGCTGTGAAAATGTAATGACCTGTCGATTCCCTTGCCTCAAACGGTACGGCTGGAGCAGAGTTAACAACATATTGACCACGCCAGACGCGCATTAAATCGATAGATTTAAATCTGATTATTATTATTATTATTATTATTATTATTATTATTATTATTATTATTATAGATTTGTATTTTGATTTATTTCATAACAATCATATGAACGTAAGCAGCATGATCATGCAATAAAAATTTCATACTGTCCGTCATCTTTAACACCAGGAATGGATTGTTGAACCCGGGAAAAAATATTTACACCTGAAAAAAATTATCCAAACCGTGAAAGAATTATTCAAACCGGGAAATAATATTAAAACCAGTAAATAACTATTTAAACCAGGAAAAACTGTTTAAACCAGAAATAAATGTATTATTCCTGGTGCTAATAATTCATTCCGGTTTTTTTCATTATTTTTACCCGGTTCTGTTAATTATTTCCCAGTTTAAATGATCCATTTAATGTATTTATTTTCTAAATCTCAGGGAAAGAATGATTAAAACCTCGAATAAATTATTGGAACCGGGAATAAATCATTGAAATCGGGAATAAATGATTCAAACCGGGTAGGAATATTAAAACCAGGAAACAACTACATGTATTTAAACCGGATGAGAAAAAACATAATTCCCAGTTCTAATAATTTTTCCCTGGTTTTAATGATTTATTCGCGATTGTTTTCATTTTTTCCCAGTTTAGATTACTGGAGAAACCCCAAATTTTAGAAACAAAAATAATTAAAATTTAAAAGCTGTATGACACTATAACGAGCTGATTTACTAATAAGCTTCCCATATATTTTATCGCCGTATATTTTGTCATGTTTGGCAGCAATGTTTTGCGTCAGTTCCAGTAAACGTGGACTGCATGACAGCTCGGCCCAAAGACAACTCGGACCTGGACAAGTCGGCCCGGAAAAGACAGC
This sequence comes from Terebella lapidaria, assembly GCA_949152475.1. Lineage (NCBI taxonomy): Eukaryota > Metazoa > Annelida > Polychaeta > Terebellida > Terebellidae > Terebella > Terebella lapidaria. The sequence continues at coordinate 19,676,409 of OX424564.1, read as the reverse complement.
TCGGCCAATTGCATTGGACCACTCGGCCCGGGCTTATGAGACAAGTCGGCCCGCCGCTCATTTGACCGTAGCGCGATGTCACGGTTCAAATACTGAGTGACGACCTTTAGTGATCGCGCTCAACGATTGCAGAATAGTATATTTTCAATGATATATAGATCTACTTACAAATAATAAATAAATTATATCCTCCCACCGCCCCGTCCCCTGCCCCCACTACGATCCCTGAGCCGTGTCCAATCAGCAGGACGAGTTATCCAATAAGTGGGACGAGCCGGGCCGACTTGTCCTGGCCGAGTTGTCCAGCCTGGGCCGAGCTGTCCTGGCCGAGTTGTCTCTGAGCCGAGTTGTCCAGTCCCCGTAAACGTGAGTTACCGTGTGCAGTGCATTTATTGTGAATAGATAAGTCTGACACCCTCAGAAATATTCACGCCTATTATACGATCCGTGGCTTATATTCTTCTGAATCACAATGGTGAATGCACCTATAATTATAATTTGAAGTATTGATTACGCATTTAGCAGTATTTGTGTTGGAAAAATGCCTATTATTTCGTTGAAACACAATTTATGGGCGATAATATGGTAAAGTATCATATTGGAAAAGCGTCCAGTAAAAGATGCCCTATGCCTGGAACGTCACACGATTTTGCTACATGTCTGGTGATGAGCGGATATTATATTATACTCTGATTATTAACTTGTTTACACCCGTTTTTTACGATACTTTTGACGAAATTTTTTTTGCGATGCTAAATGGTATTGTTCTATAACTTGACATTACAAATTGCCCATGAGTCAAACGGCAATTTGCAACCAATTTGCTCAAGTCAACCAAAAAAAATCTCATATTATTTTTGGCCATACCACAAAACCATATTTTTTTTGGCACGATACCATATTTTTAAAACAAATTTGAGATAAAGTTTTATGCCAAATGAAAACAAACAAAATTTCAAATTGATCAGACTATCATAAACAAAGTTATGGCCAAAATTCATGTGAGGTTTTGTGTTGAAACTTGAATGAAACTAAATGTCAGGTCTAAATTTAGCATTGGGGTAGATTGCTGACTTTTCAATTTTCGCGATAGAAGTCTGAAATTTGGTAGAAAATTGCCATATGACTCCCAGGTGAAATATGCCAAGTTATGGAATGATACTATTTAGCATCGCAAAAATATCAGCAAAAAAGACAGTGTAAATGAGTTAGAAAAATGAGAGTATAATAGCATGTTTTGTTTTGAATACCCCAATCATGCCAAGTTGCTACATAAAATTAATGCTGGTAAACAACTGTGTACATGTATATTTATTTCAAACACAACCTCTTTAATAAACACTGTGGGTAATCTTACCTCAATGTTAGGGCTTTTAAATGATTACGGTTCGGCTACAGAGTGTAAACGGATACAGGCTTTGTAACCGGTTAATCGTGAACGTACTTTGCAACCTCACAAATCAGCCTCGAACTCTTCACATCAGTCAAATTTCTGCCTAAACACAAAGAATAGAAGTTTATTCCAGAACACTGTTTATTGATCATTATATCGCATATTTTCATGTGAAAATGACCTCCTATGTAGAGTTTTAGGCACGATTTTGACCCATTTTTGACACTGAGATTAATTTTGTTAAAATTCGAACTGCGAAAAAATTTATTTTACTTTGGACAAAGTAAACTCCATATTTCTGAACGAGTACCCGGTAACGGTTCGGTTACAATCTAATGAGAAAGCAATTACAAAATTTTGTACTCGTTGAAGCCCTACTTAATACTCTAAACCCGGAAATCATGAGCGTCTGTTTATTTAGTTTTTTTTAGCCTTTTGTTTGAAATGCTAATATTAGTGGACACTAATATATTAATTTGTTAAACACAACATACAATGGCAAGATAAAAACGGTAAATTAAACTGTCACTAATATGCCAGCACAGTCAAAATCGCTAAATGTAACAGACGCTAATTTTCAAGGGTTTAGAGTATGTCACTTCCTAATTGTTTGTCTCACCACATTAGCTGCATTTACAGTTTCTAGTCATATTTATAACAAGGCCTAGGCCTGCTTGAGTTGTGGGCCAGGCCGTGCCAGCCTATAAATAATGGATGTTGTTTTATTCCCAGCATGGTCGGTTGAAAGTCAAGTCCACAGCAGAACAGGAAGAAGCAAAGCGTAAAGAAAGAGAGAAAAAACTCAAACTCTACCAAAATGGCACTTCTGCCATTTTTGCCAAGGTAATTCAACTTTAGATCAAGTTTGGTTTCGTATTCATGTTATTACATGTACTATACATGTGTACATTGTACTTCATATTGACACTCACTGTACATCTCTACAGCGAGCTGCCAAGCAGTATGATTCGGAGTTATTAAATGTCAGCGGGGAGCTCCTGTCTGCTAACTCTGATTTCTCCACGCTCTGGAACATCCGGAGGGAAACATTCACCCACCTCAAAGAGAATGAGTTTGTATCTTGTTCCAGATTTGTTATTTGTACATTGTATTCCATATTTATAATATATCTGAATCATACCTAACATTCATTCCTAATGTGCATTGGTCAATACAAACTTTTATCTGTCAGGAACTGATCGAAGGTAGTTTGTAATCGGACAATGCCTTCATCTTTGCTCTGACAGGTCCGAGGATGACATGCAGTCAAGCTTCCAGTCGGAGCTAGGGTTTCTGGAGCAGTGCCTGCGACTGAACCCGAAGTCGTACGGCTCCTGGCACCACAGGTCTTGGGTTCTAGACAACATGCCGCAGCCGGACTGGGCCAGAGAGCTGCAACTTTGCAACAAGTTCCTGGAGTATGATGAGAGGAACTGTGAGTTTGGTGTTGTGATAGTTGTTTGTTGTAAATCCATGTGTTTTATAAGGATGATAATTTTATCACGCTTTTCTTCAGGTATGTACCTAGATCTACAAGTGCATTGAATGATTGAGTTGTTTCGCAAAATCGTGATGACATTTAGAATCAACTTTCTGTTATTTCTGGATCTCAGTAATATATTCTTCTAGTGAACACTACTTGTTGTTTGATAGCATGATGTCAACAAATATCGTACGTCTCATTGTGATGTCATCATTTCTGATTGTTGTATAGTCCACTGCTGGGATTACCGGCGGTTCGTGGTCAGTCGGTCAGGCGTGTCTCCTGAAGATGAACTGGCCTTTACCACCAGCAAGATTGAGTCAAATTTCTCCAACTATTCCTCCTGGCACTACAGGAGCAAGCTTCTACCGATCGTCAGTAAACATCAGGATTTACCTGGCGGGATTTCCGCAGAGGAGCGTGTAAATGGTGTGGAACTGTGGATTCCTTGGAGTTATTTTAGAACATTTGTATCTGTACACATACAGAGTTCGTTTTAGGTTGTTCTACATAAGAAATAGAATTTATTACTATTTTTAAATATTATTAAAATTGACCAATAGAAACTATTTTGCATGTACCAGTATGAGATCATTTGTTGAGTTTTATGTAAATGAACAGATTAGATTTCATGGCTGTTTGCATGTTTTTGCATGTCTGTTTACTGTTTGTACTCACTACAGAATGTATGCTGGCACAGAATGCATTTTTCACAGACCCGAACGATCAGAGTGCTTGGTTCTACCACCGCTGGCTGCTTGGTAGAGGTGCGTTAATTCAGCATTAATACTACTCGAATACTTCAAATTGTTCTTTATTTGCCATGATGTAATAAATGTTTTGGCAACTTTCTCTCAGTGACGAACCCGTTACGTTTTGAGTGTGTGCACATCTGTCGCAAACAGTGGAGAATGGTTGTAGGATTGTCACAAAGTATAAAGGTGATTTTTTTTTACCTTCGACTACCTTAGCCCATATTACAATGTTATATCTCTATAATAAACACCTCTGAATATTCTTAGGATCCATTCTTGAACTCAATTTGTGCATCTAAAGCTCAGGTCCACTATTCATTTGGCCATTATTTTATAGATCATATGACCGTTCTTCGTTACTAGTGCGAAGTGACCATTCTCTGTTATCTCACAAGCCGATTATTCTTCCGTAATTTGCAGCTGGGTGAAGACACACGACTTGAAGTTTACTGTGAGGGGAAATGTTTGAATGTCACTTGGCACTGTCCAGCTGGTGAACCATATTCAAAAGTTTGGGTGAGTGATATCTCTTGACAGTCCTATTCTGATTGCATGGATTCTTCTCGCATATACAAACCACAATACCTGTTAGTTACTTGCCTCAAATATGAATGTTTTTTTGCCATAGTTCCACCTCTGTTATAAACACGTTCTATTTTAGTGTTTATTACAGATGTAGGTCTGTAATAAATACTGGTTTTGAACAGGATAAAACTTTCGTTATGCAGGTTGTTGTTTTATGTCTCACAATAATGTCTCCATGTACACTACTACAGGTAACGAATGATCTGTGCGACATTCCCACATCAGCTGCGACTGTCAGCATTGTTCTGAGTGAAAGCGACAGAGAGATCGGCCGACAAGAGGTAGAACTCCAACAGGAAGGGGACTCAGCAGTTTGGCGATACAGCTACAAACCCGGTGCCAGATTCCGGTAATTTATGTTCAGGGCCACGGTTTATAAATTCCGGTAATTGAAGTTAGCTGCAACATTTGACTGACACAATTTGTGATCAAAGTGTCGTTTGATGAAGTCAAACCACAATTTTCAATGTACTTATCTATAGTATCTCAATTTTTGGAACTATTTGAAACTTTTCAGATGATCTTCACAACTGTTTCACTGATTTTGTTTGACCTTCTCTCTCCTGTGATGCTAGTCAGGAGCTGAGTGCAGTGACAAGTGATGTTTTGACACAGGAACTGGACTCGCTGGAACAACTTCACGACATGGAGCCGGACAACAAATGTGAGACTTTTTTGTTCATGAATCATCTCAAATACAAAAGCAGAGTATTCATTAGATAACGTGCATTTCACAACTATGACAGGGCCATTAGCAAATTTCAAATTATCAATTTTCCATTGTACGAAAAATAGTGCAAATTGTACTATGAAATACTCGAAAATTTGTCAGATATCTTTACTGGTATGTGTCATATTTTACAGGGGTTTTGCTGACTATTGTGTCTGTTATGCGAGCGCTGGATCCCTTGAAATATGAAAACGAAACAAACATGTACATCAGCAAACTAATAGAAGTGGATCCAATGCGAACAAACTACTTCAAAGATCTGCGTATGTTTTCTCTTCGCCATTAATGTTAATGAAAGCTAAACAAACAAGAAAATTGTCTTGCTTGTTAATATGGAGATTTCTTTTGCAGAGAGCAAGTACTCAATAGAAAATGCAATTGAGAAGGCACCGAGTGACACCAGAGACCTAGATCTTACTGAAAAGAACTTGACGACACTCAGCCATGTGGATTACATGATTACCATGGAAACCATTGACCTATCGGAGAACAGGCTGACCTCAATTCAAGATGGCCGCCTTCTCCAGTGCGTCAAGTCTTTGAAACTGGACAAAAATTGCTTCTCGTCTTGTGAAAGTTTCAAAAATCTAGGAGCGCTGGAAGAACTCTCTCTCTGTGACAATAGTATCCTTTTTATTGCGATGCAAACTCATTTATATTATCTCCATGATGAACATTCGGATAATGCTACCTTAGCATTGCTATCAGCGTATATCTTTATGAGAATACAAGGTACCAGGTACATGCATATTAGTTTATTTACCTCTATGATGAACATTAAATGGGTGACATCACCTGGACACTGTTATAAGACAGCTATTAAATTCGGCAATTGTGACCTCCACATATTTGACTTGATTTCAAACCACACTTATGACAACGATTTTATAAGGCAAATTGATTTATTGGCCGTATAAAAACCATTTCAATTTTTCCGTGATACTCCTTAATTCCACCCTAGATATCAGTACATTTGGAGACCTGCAGCCTCTGATGACTTGCCCGCAGTTGAAGAAGTTGTACCTGACTGGCAACCCAATATGTTCATCCGAGATGTCACTGAAAACCATCACTAATCTGGAAGTTATTTGCTGATGGTACCCACTGCTAGTCACAATATATTCTGGGTCTTAATACATAATGCATTCCACAAACTGTATTGAAATGTTTGTATCATCACTCTTATAATGCACATAACAATACTGTGAAATGGGGTTATTTCGTGAGGGATTAAATTTGGTGAATTTTTGGGTTCCACCATTTTGCGGCGTTTTAATTCCACAAATTCAAATAAGAATATTCCAAACAAGAATATCGTATCAACACTACCAAAATATTTATGTGTTTAATTTTGCATTCAGTAAAAAAATTGTGAAATTTACACTCTTGCAAAATAAACCCTATTTACAGGATATGCATAATTGTTACAAAATTTTATATGCAGTGATGTACTTGTAATGTAATTTGTATGTCCAACTTGACATAAATCATGAATGTTAATTAATATGTTGGTTTGCACAGGTTGTCAACAGAAAACACAAAACTACGGATTGCACAAAGTATATTTTTTCACAAGAATTACCGTTCGACAGCTTAGATATTTTGTTTTTCTACAAACAGCTGGGGATTGTGTATTACGAACCAATCATCATGACGACCACCAAAATTAGGCGACATCACTGTGGTTAACCGATTCACCAACACAACGCCTGCACACGATGCGCAAGCTTACAAAATCACCATCAACATTGAGGTTTTATATCTGGGCAACTCTTTCCGACACAAAACCACACCGATGTACTGCTTGCTATACCAGACTGTAGCATTCACTGACCTCGGGTAAGGTGTAGAGAAAAGGGATTTAATACAATAGGAATCGGTGTATTCGAGTACTTGACAAAATTATTTCATCATCATCAACAGAAAACAGTTTGTGGATATTCACAGTTTCAACCTTTTTTTTATCGTAAATGCTGATTTCATTAACACTACCGAAAATAATTTGAATGAGATTTCTTACCATTTCCAGCAAAAAAAAAACAAAAGTTGCAATGGCGAATGACTAGAGTAAGCGCCCTGATAGAAATGAAACCTATAACACTCGTCTAAACTTAGAACACTCATCAGATAAATCCTCGTGAGCAGTACAAAACTTTTTCCAAGACAACAGTAATCGTCTGAAAGATTTTCCACTTTTCGTATCCTTCGTGCCTCAAGTTTTTCCAAGCACGGTTCACGCACCACAGCTACATGACGAAACAAAACATGGCACTTAAAAGAAAGACGACAATAAGCCGAAAAAGTATATAAGTATGATCATACACAAGCACAAATCTGTGGCACAACATCAAAATATACCCTGCCCCTTCCCCAATAATTCACACCCTGCACACTTCCAACCCCACCCCCCAAAATCACTGTTCAGACAACTCTAACCACCAATCAAAATCTGTTACTTTACCGGACGCCAACCCCTTCATTCCAAAGTAGTCACACAGAGACTAGAACTGAATATGTGTACCCCAGCATATAAAAACCTACACAACCATATCACAAGAAATGTACACATGTACAATGAATTTGTCCCAGGCACGAACGCAAGCAAACACACCAGGCATCCACACAAATTGTACAAGGTGACCAAGGCAGCAAATTATTCACAGGGTTTTTTTTATCCGAGATAAGACGGGATATCTGGCCTGAAGTGACCGCAGTTCCAGATAAATGTTTATGTCATTGCCATGTTGTGTCCCATGGCTTGACCAATACACATACAACATTATTCGATAATGAAGCTAAATCCTAAAACTGGGCAATGTCAACATTCAATGTCAAGACAATAATAACCTATCAATGCACACAACTATCCCTCATCAAAAATGAATTGCCAAAATTAAATTGCTAATTGAACTTCGTTATACCCTGATAAGAGATCAACATTATATGTTAATTTGTACAAACAAAATCGATTTCTCTACTGTAATTTTGGCAATGCTACTTAAGTATTTCACATATGGTAATGCTTACAGAGTTCGATGTTCCTATTGTTCAGAATTTAGTGCTAAAAAAAAATTATATCAAACGAATTAACAAGGGAAGTTACAAATGATAAAGTTACAAATGAACATTTTCGGAGATAACAAAGGAACACATTACGAATGTTCCGTGTGACACAATGCCCACAGATCTGGGCGTACTCGGGATACATCAACAGACTGGAGTATGAACCAAACTTGCGAGCAAGCAACAACACTGCAAGACACTTCACATAACAAGCACACTCGTAATGTAGCAACGACTCTTCTAAACAATGAAACCAGCTCATGAAATAATCCTATCCTATGTACACAGTTCGAAAATAAATAGGCATCAACAATACAATGCGCATTCTAGACATGTGATACAGATAAAATATCATACAGTCATGAACAAGGCGAATTCTGTCTGGTGTAAGCATGCGTGCGAGTCGGAAAAAGGCAATATATATGCGAGTACTATCAAGTTTTCATGAACACGTGAGGGAGCCAGCCCTCTTAAAAGGAGTGTAGTCTTAGGGGTTCCATAAAAATCCAGACCGGATCTATAACCATGATATACATAGAATAATAATAATGATTGTGCATTTGATCATACAACAAAAGCTTCTATACAACAATACCGCTGGGGGATACTGGCTTGGTCATGATTGCCTTTAGTTGAAGGTCTGTATGGTGCTTACAAGCCAGTGGAAATTTTTCAACGTTGGCACCACGGTTTGACACAGTATCTATCGTCGCAATCTCACAAGAGATTTGCAGGTGTAAATCTGAATTTCATCCAAGGTATTGCCAAATTTCACACACAGCATCAGATGAAAATCATTGCATTGGTGACCCAGTTAACAATGTCAGACCCCAGTAACAATAAAGATCAGATCATGGCAGTGTTGAATTTTTTGCAACTGGCAAATGGATAAATTTTAAACCTGTTCAATTTTTTTTCTCAGGAACTGGCCCGAGTCATTAACAGTGTTGCTTTATATACCGTATTGGTCCTAATAGTGGCACGTGCCCTAATAGTAGAGCGCCCCCCTCTTTTCCCCCAAAATGTTTGATTTTTGCAATCTTATAATTCACTTCATATCTTTCTGATAAGATCTTAGAGTGTTCCACATATTTATGTTATTTGAATCATATTAAAGGGAATTAAAGGCTATAGGTATAGTATTCAGTGATTTTCTTAAATATGACCTCAAGTTTGACCTCAAATTTTCGCGCACTGCTGCAGGTCTTGCTTTGGCTCGCCGTGCTACTATTAGGACCAGTACGGAATAGATCATAAATATCTGATTCCACCTTGTTATTTTTACAGAGCACTTTGTAACTTTCATGAAAGAATCCTGAAGATATTTACGCTAAGTTGCAGTTAGAATAGCATGCATTATTAATATGTTTGTATCAATATGTACAGAACAATATTAGGCCAAATGTGAGGTTTCCGCAAAGAATAGACCAAAACATACGGTATATTTTGTATAGTGACTAACCATACATCATTATTGAAAAGCTTTCCATTACTATGTTATATATATGCATATAATTACCATACACAAATGCACTGTCATACATTTAAATTAGGGCAATGGTAACAAAAAATGGAACATTAAATATGAATATAAAGCACACAAGTGACACGGCACCGTTTCACAAAAAAAACCTGTCTAGCTAATTCTTCAACATCACAATACTGCTTGGAGAGGGGACAGGTCCACAAAGTCACTTTTCTAGAGTAGGTAACAAGACGCTAGGAACGAAACGAGCAGCTGTATTCTAAGTAGTTTAACATAATCGGTCAGTGCAAGTCTGGACTTTTGATTAGTGATCTTGAACAATGAATGTGTGTGCAAAGCAATTTCACGACTTGTTTTCAATAGCGTATTTTCACAGGATGAGGGTATGCAGAGGTGGCATATCCGTAGTGGTACCTATAACGATGACGCGTTCGGTAGATGGGATAGGTTACGTCAGGAGCACATCATGATAAAATGGACGCTTCTTTCACACAAAACACGTGGAGCCACACACTTCCAGTATTCCGATATTATTATGTAAAATCCATTCCGTCGTCTCTCACTCGCACACAATGAGAAGTCAAAACCAAAACATGTGACGAGTTAGATTCTAAAGTGCATCAAATAGACGATTCCAATCAGTCTAATTGTGTCGTGCGTGATCCCTGCAAGGCTTTGGGAAGGAATCCACACTGGCGAGCGTGCCAGCACGGAACTGTAAATGATGATGGCCAGTCCAGGAGATACAAGTGCATGTACATGTGTATGTATATGATACAATGAAGCTGCCAACTTCCAGGGGGGCAAGCCGCGCTTGGTTGTATAACTTGGGGGAGTGGTGATAGGGTTGGGTACAGGTGGTGAATCACTAACGGCACAGATATATAGTCGTCCACGTAGAGGGGTGCCTCTTGACTTTATCCCACGTAAAAAGGTGTCTGTCGTCTCCTTCCTGCATGTCCTTACAGCCAAGGCTGGACAGTATGATGATGCATGTCCTTACAGCCAAGGCTTGACAGTATGATGATTAGTGTTGACACTGATGTATGCCACTTCCGATCCGTTACACAGTGTGTCTATGACTAGGAGCACACAAAAAATCGTCAAGACACTCCAGTCAACTGAACGATGGCTGTGTCCGATGTAAACTCGCACTGCGACTGCTAACTACTGAATATATATATCCTCTCTGTGTGTTCTCTGTTACTGCTCAGATCAGGAAAGGGTGCGACTCCGCCCTGAAAGAACAAACAGAGTAAGCTCAGCACATAGAAAGTTAAGACTTATGAATAATCCAAATGATTTACATGTACGATAATTTTAGGCATTGACTTACCAAGCGTCAGTGTATCGGACGTCACACTCCTGTAAGGCAGGGAGCTTCTCCTATAAAAAGATATGCAACACTTGCGTCACAATATAACAATGGTGGTAGCAAGGTTATGGATGAGCGGAGACATGTAGATAGCACAGTGAATGCAATGGATACAAACCTTGAGACCTTCAAACGTCAGCGCGGAGAGATGCGTGCTGTTCAGATTCAACTTCCGTAAACTCTTCATTGCTGCAATTGATGAACACATTTCACAACATGGTGGGGAACTCATTCGAAATTTGTACTATGATACGCTAGTGTTTAAAATCAATAAGACTGGAGTAACCGAGTCTATATGTAAATGAGTCTATGCGTTACAACACAGTATGTGTTAGGCAAAAGCATCAAACATTGCACATGGTTCGCAACTCATTTATTATGAGCACGATTACTATTTATACTGACTAGTAGTAACTGCTAACAGCACATTGCTAAGTAGACGCTACAAACATACCAGAGAGGGAACTGAGCCCTTTGTCGGTGACTGGTGTCTCGCAGAGGTTCAACACCTGGAGTTTGTGCAGGTGCTCGGACAACAGCTGTAGACCAGTGTCTCCAAACTGCGGGAGGTGAAAGAGGGTCATTTGCCATTGAATGAAGCGGACACAAAATGTGTATGCAACCAGTTTTTTTATCCAAACTTCTGCACTTGACTACTTCCTAAACAAGGCATCTAAAACCCCTGTATTCCTGCCAAAATTTTCCAAAAATTTACGATCAATTCACAAGCACTTGGCAGCCAATGTGTACATACCTGAGTTGACCAGAGGTTTAGGTATCGTAGCGAGGGCAGCTTGATCAGCTCCTTGGCACAGCTGCTAGTGACTTGTGTGAAGGCTAGACTCAGACACTCCAAGTTACCAAACGACCCGGAGCTCAGCATCTTTGACAGGTCCGAGTCCGTAGACTTCGAGGGTAGAGTCAGTTTGCGTGGACCGCCCTTCTGTTGCTGGGCGTAAAAGTAAACAGAGTTTAACTGGGTGAACATGCACATTCTTCAAGTGCAAGGCATGTATGAAACTTGGTACTTGAGAAGTTCCAATTGTTCAGAATACTCCAGAAACAATATCTGCGAACAATCTTAACGACAGATTCAAGCAAAAATTTCAGGATCATTTCGAAAATAAGCATCTCTTGGCCTGAACTTACCAGTTCTCGGAGCTGGATCTGCCTCTCACACAGCTGTGCGTACATTTTCTTGCCCTGTGACGTGCTTTGTAGCGTCGTGATGATCTGCATCTTTAGATCCGAGCTGTCCAAGATTTCAAACTCCAGCATCGCACAGAGAACCTGACAATGAAATATTTCACTTTGGAATGAAATACTGCTGCAAATATTTCACTTTGAAATGAAATACTGCTGCAAAAATATTATCAATGAAAAGCTCACTACTTTCAGCAAATTGGAATGGAGTATATTTTTTCGCGTTGATGTTCAAGCCACAAAGCTAAGCATGGTTTACAACCACCCTACACCCATTTAACCCTTTCAGTGCCAAAAACTGTTTTGGACATTGTCTCCCATTGCCAAGTATATTTTTTAAATGACATATTTATTGACATATTTATTGTAAAACATTTTCATTATATTAAAATATCAAGTGGGTTTGTTCTAATTACTTTATATACAATTGAAGTTGCGAATTTTCACTGTTGAAACATATATAGAATATTAATTTCTCGTATTTCAGTTTGCCCTGATATCCTCTAATTTTGGTCGAATAAAGTCGCCTCCGGCAGTGAACCCCTCTGTCGACTAAAGTCGCCTCCGGCAGTGAAAGGGTTAAAGTTATCTTTTCAACAACTACTCATGGCTCACCATTTGGATCAGTTAACTTACGTCCATGGATGCTTCGTTTTCACGTAGAGCCAAGAGCATACAGGGACTGATCATTTTCTGTAAGCCTTGGAGGAACTTCTTCCGTCGACAGCAGCAGCCAATCAGACGCCGTAACTAGGTGGGCGGGGCAGATCATTTGTAAGTTACACATGATGTTGATAACAGTGAATGGCATCATTTGATTACATGTATGTGTATACACACATATCATTATTGTCAATGTAGTTACAGACAGTTCCCTGTGAATGAGTGGATATTACACAAGAAATTGTGTTTGCTCATACAGCCCTGCCTTCCATTATCACCCAGTAAACTTCACTATCCATTCCAACATGCTCCGTCCCCCTCAGATCAACCCATGACCTCACCGTGACCCCGAAGATTTGGCGCTCGTTGTCGCAATGTTATGTACCCCCGGACAGTAGAGCTAGAACCAGCCCTCCTACCCCGTCCCCCACGAACACATCCCTCCCCCACAGCAACACCCCAACTCCTCCCCTCAGATTATCCCATGACCTCATTATGACCCAGTAGAATTGGCCCTCGTTGTTGCAAGCGATACCTCCCGGACAGTAGAGGTATACCAGCTCTCCTTGACCCCCGGCCACCACCCAGATCACCCCATGACCTCACCATGACCCCATAGAGCTTGCCCTCGTCGTCACAGGCGATACCTCCTGGACAGTAGAGTTGGAACCAGCCTTCCTACACCCCCCCCCCCCCACCTCAGATCACCCCATGACCTCACCATGACTACCTCCTGGACAGTAGAGTTGGAACCAGCCCTCCTACACCCCCCCCCCCCCCCCTTCAGATCACCCCATGACCTCACCATGACCCCGTAGAGCTTGCCCTCGTCATCACAGGCGATACCTCCTGGACAGTAGAGTTGGAACCAGCCCTCCTACACCCCCCCCCCCCACCTCATATCACCCCATGACCTCACCATGACTACCTCCTGGACAGTAGAGTTGGAACCAGCCCTCCTACCCCCCCCCCCCCCTTCAGATCACCCCATGACCTCACCATGACCCTGTAGAGCTTGCCCTCGTCATCACAGGCGATACCTCCTGGACAGTAGAGTTGGAACCAGCCCTCCTACACCCCCCCCCCCCCCTTCAGATCACCCCATGACCTCACCATGACCCCGTAGAGCTTGCCCTCGTCATCGCAGGCGATACCTCCTGAACAGTATAGGTGGAACCAGCCCTGCTACCCCCCACTCCCCCTCCCCCAGATCACTCCATGACCTCACCATGACCCCGTAGAGTTGGCCCTCGTCGTCGCAGGCGATACCTCCCGGACAGTAGAGGTGGAACCAGCCCTCCTTTCCCTCCCGTATCCCTAGAACAGCCTGGTGCACCTCACAACGACTGTCATCACTGATATTCTGCAGGGTTTGCTTCATGTTTCTGTTGAGGAAAGTTATTCGTGTGAGAATTCAGATTCATATGACAACATTATGCATATATCCACAAATGTTAAATTATTCACGTACGTGAATATTGCACAAGTAACTCACAATTGTTGGAAGCCGTTAGGAGAATACATGGAATACCAAATATCACCAACTTTGACTCCATTGGATGCCGTTTGTATTGCCAAGCTACGAACTACATTATTCAAAACATATTAACAGCAAGGTATTTTATACTTACGATGTGAAGTATTCATGAGATAAGGCACTGAAAACAATCAATACAAATATTACTACTGGTAGGTGCTGATAGATCTGTATATTCTTACAGTTTTCATAATTAAAATTTTCGAATACTTCTAATTCTGAAAGACACAATGTCACTTGTATTGATTACAAAGAGAAAATCTTGACTCAGTTTTTGTGAACTCACTCGTCTGGGAATGGTATTGGCTGTAGGAGGCTACCGAGGTGTGGCCGCCAGTCTTCAGACTCGGAACTGTCAGGGAAGGTGAATAAAATCATTAGATAAGTACATATATAACTGATAGAGTAAACACTTTGTAATCAGCTGATTAGTTGGATATATCGGCTCACAAGGCTCTACCTACTTTCACAAGATAACTCATCAACTGGTATCAAGTTATCTTTTTGCCAGCAATCAGGAATTTTCCTTCCATATTTGTAAATCAGTGATCTGGTGGCAGGTAGAACTTACACTGTGTGAAATATAGCGATGTATGTGAGAAGTCTATGGTTCATTTCCTGACTCTCTGCCTCCTGTTCAAACACGTTCTCACTCGCGCTAGAAATCATAGCATACAACATCCTTCAAAAACAAACATTGCAACATAGCATACATTTCCAATCAATCTTATCTTGAGGCACATATATTCAGCTGAAATTCAGCTTGGCAAGCCTTCTATTGTTCAAGGAACTTAAGGTTGAAACTTGAGACCACTTTCAAACACCCAAAACAGATATTTATAATGTAGTACAACTGGATATGGTTTATGAGGAACCGCCTGTCAATTAAGACCACTTTCCTGGCCAGAATGGGTCATCTCAAAGACACAGGTTGAATGTACAAACATGGACTCACGCTTTTCTCTCCTCGTACCAGTTGTACACGGCGGCTAGACATACCGCCACGAGATTTGGCAGGACGCGAGGGTGCGGACAAGTGCTTGTCTGACCGTGCATGCTGGGATACAATATCAATACATGTGCATTATATATATTGTAGATACTATGATATTCATTCAGGATTCAGCTCATGTATATCAAAATCCAATTTGTCTTACAATATATTTTCTTCTGATATTATTTCTGTGATTACTATTTATGGAAGTATTGGCACTCCCACGAAGATTCAGATCCCCTTTTCTTTCATATTGAGATGATCAATGGTATGTAAAGATCCAAATACCTTTTCACAAAGTTTCCAACGACTCGAATGCCATCATTTTGGGAGCTCAGTGCTTGCACATACTCCTGTATAAAACTTCTCATGCGAGGGTATTTTCCAAAATCCTGGAGAGAAAAAAACACAGGATAGTTTCACAAATAACACAGGAGGAATGTAAGCAAACTTAATATCAAAACTTAATATCAAATAAATGCAATACCTCATAATACCTAGAAAATACTGAAATGAGCAGGAATATGATGGCAAACAAACCATATTGTGTTTGAGGATTCGGTGCACAACCGGAGTAAAAAGTTCTATCACTATTTGAGAACGCGGGCTGTTCTTACAGTGCTGCAAAAATATAACAGATGTATGTTTAATTTTTGATGCCTGAATTCCATGCACCAGGCTTTGTCTTTCACCGAGTTAAAATGTAATTACTTAAAACGACCACATATTTTTGAGAACATCAATCTCTTCTGCGTTCTGACATTTGTCGAGAATGATATTTAATGATTTTATTCCATTAATACAGATGCGGTAATTGGCAAAAAAGCTACAAGTAATACATTAACGTTTGACTGATTAGGCTAGGACCTTGCTAAAGAAATCACAGATCTCCTGTGTGGGATGGTTGTTTTCCAGTAACGGGGCCAGCGCAACAATAATCTGTTCATGAGCAACAAGGCTGATTGTGTCGGAATTCTGCAAGGAAAAACATTCATGATATCATCTACACGTACATGATACAAACCGGAATTTTGAGGGTAGAGCGATTGTTTTATCACACTAAAAAGCACCACAAAACCATACTAAATACATGTATTAATATATTAAAGGAACAAATGACATTCAATCATTTTATTATAATTGATATTGTTAATCAAAAGACATCACTTTTTAATTTGTATTTATGTCAATAAAATTGCTTTTACTTTTCGTGAATTTATTTATTCAAAGCTTGGACGGAACTTTACCTCCTGCAGTAACTGTGACACTAAGTCTAGAGGGAACTGACACACACTCTCGTCTTGTATGGGTGTGGACAATGATAAGTCTATCATATTCTGCAACAGAAAACCAGCGCCATCCATTAGACCTTCAGACTTGCCAAATTACTTTCATGACTGGCCATGTATCGAGCTTCTAGCCATCAGGATCATTTTGGGTGCAGACACGACAAAGTATGGGGAAATAGACACCTTGGCACATTCAGATATCCTGTTTGACATGAATTTGAGTCATTGTTTCAACTTACACGTTAGTTAGCATTGGCTAGTAATTAACCACATAACCCTGTTGATGACTAGAAACTCGATCACACTTTATATAAGCCTGTGTCTGTAGCCTTGCCATTAGAGAACACTGCACCATCAGTTTCGTGTTATAATCAATGTGGTTAATCTATGATATAATACTAGATTGTGTATCATACACTCAAAAAACATCGTAAACAGATTTAGTAACAAACAGCTTAATCATATTACATGTGGGCAAATACTGAACTGTATTATCTGGCCTTGAACTTGTCACAAATCCATAATGTTGTGGCTTATGCTGTTCCATATATTATTGATTATATATATTATTGATTTGTCCTGATAATTTGAGGACAATACCAACCTTTATTTCTTTTATAAGTACTTCTGGCCTCCGCGTGTTTTTCAACAATTTTTCGTATTTTAGAGCATGTCGCTGTAAATAGAACCTGACATTAACTTGCATGACAAGGGGGATGACATAATTATGTTATGACATTTTTGCAAACGGTAAATAATGTCAAGTCAAAGTCATCTTTCAGAGCAATATTTACAAGTACTAATGAAAATGTGGCATATATTAAATTGTACATGTCAAATTCAAGATAATTAGAACATAAAGTAGAATATTTATGCCTGGATGATGACAATTCTGCAGTAATAAGCCAGAATTATAGTAGATCAGTAATTTCGAGAATGAGAAGCAAAGCTTGGAAATTCCACCTGGGAAATACCTCCCGCTGTACTGATGTTCAATGAAAACAGGCGTAATTCATGAAATGTATAAACTAAGCAATAGTAGTATATCAGTCGTAGTTTATGGCAGTGTATGACAGCTGTGCAGTTTTAATTATAGTAGCATAGTTTGAAGCAGTTGTGTGAGTTAGGTAGTGTGTGCAGGATAGAGATAGAAGGTAACACGCACACTGACCTTCCACTGAAGCGAATGAAGCCACTGGTCTCGCAGGTAGGAATTGTTCGCCTGAAAAAATTGCAAAATATACATGAAATTTTGCGATTGAAATCAAGTTTGATTTTTTTCTCAAATTAGTGTCAAGAATGAGTATCTCTAGACAGTTTATTTTACATCCCACACTAATGCAAAATACTGGTACATTTTTCCATAATAAATGCATTGCATGAAATTGTGAAATCATAATTTGTACAGGGTTTTTTTTTTGCGTAACTTCCAGCATCATTGTTCTTATCATCAAGATTTTTGCCTAAATCTGTGATCGAAGAATTTCCTTCAGTACAAGTACATGTAAGTTTCAGAAACAATGTTGGTACTGAGAAGTTGAGAACATGTGGAGCACACCTAATACTAGAGAAAAGAATCTGCTTTCTCTGGAGATTGTTTGAGGGGGGTGGGTCAGAAATGGCTGGAATTTATAACAGACACATCTTTCAGCCATGATATATATGAGGGGGGGGGGGGAACTATTTTTGCAGATTGTAAGGAATTTTTATGGCACGTGGATTATTCATGGTCAGTGACAAGCCAATAATGATGGCATGCATCATGTGGGTGAAATCGTGGGAGTTTATTGTAATAATCATTATGACGGATAATGATAATAGAGCGACATAATAGAGCGGATAATGATAATAGAGCCTAGTCACGATATCGACAACGGGTATCGTCACCACCAGCAAACATTCCCATTTCTGAAATTTCCATGCTTGCTACCCTCCTTCCTACAAATAATTCCACTGCCCGCAGTCATTTCTGTCTAGATCAGGTCAATCGCCAGATATATATAAATGATGTTCGTAGATTTTCAAGTTCAAAATATCAAATTGGCAGTCTTCATCGATCACTTCAAGAGCTGTCAATGTCATACTAATCAATGTTTTCTATATCAAGTGCACTCTAGGGTGAAATGCTGCAAAAACAATACCGCAATGAAACTACAAGTGCATGCAACATTCGCCAATAATGTGGTGACAAAAGCGACTCGCAAGGGCTACAGAACGAGGGAACTAGGGACAGCAGCACAAAGAAACTGTAGATCTCTCAGGAGCTGGGGGAAATGTGGCGATAAAAGCATGGGGGGTGGGGGGGGTGTGTGGTTCAATGGCTGTCCTCAGTGCGATATATGGCCAGTACACCTCCGCTTCCCCTTGGCACCGTGCCAGCACCAGCCTACAGCAGAGAAGCGAGCGAGCGGGTGGTCGTAGAACTGTGCTCACGTAACACGGCATTGCTGACGACCGAAGCGGTCCCACTGCGAACTGCGACAATACTGGTGATGCAGGCTGTGCAGTGCTAAGCAGATAGCATCTTCATAGCCCCCCATCCCCCCACCTCCCTACCCCACCAGCAAACATGCTTCCTTCGATCTGTCTTACCTGACCACCCACTACGCTGCCCCCCCCCCCATACCCCTCCCCCCTCCACTCCCTGTCACCCAGCATCCATGGGTCCTCACATCCCTTATCAGGCCTCCGTGAATTACCCCGCTGTTTGCTTGGTATTTCATAGCATATTGATCAGTCGGCACAGTCCTAGTCTGGGCTGAGCTCATAGTGTGCTGCTTTGCTGGCCTGAGAGGGTGGCTGGCCACGAACTGCAGTTCTCTTAGTCTAGGAGACCTGCTTCGCATAGATCTGTCCTGTGTTCATGGAGGTCTCCCTTGCGAACCCAACCACCCCCCACCACCTCTCAGAGGGGGTAGGGACAGTGCAAGGGGATGGGGGACTCAGGGTTGCCGGCAGTCCCTCCCATCCCAACCCAGACCCATCCCTAGCACTGTCGCCGACGGTAACCAGCCAGGTAATTGACAAACTAGGTACGATCTTGTGACAACGACAACGAACAAAACGATGACATTCAAAGCAACGATCGGGCAAAAGAAGCGAGGGCGACAGGGAGGGTGCCATGACAGATGGCACGGGGCATTGTTCATGCATTTGTACAAATAATGTAGGCTCCCCCCAGAGAAACTGTGCTGGTATGGAGAATCCAACAGGTAGAGATCTGTGTCTGGCTCCAACCTGTGGACAGGCAATACATGTATAGGAAATAGAGTCAACACATGGGGGATGTGGGGAAGAGCTCCATGGCTCTGTAAGGGGGGGTTGGGACTTCATAGCAGAATGTGAAACCTGCATCACTGTCAACACGATCAAGGACAAAAACCTAGCCTATATCCTCACAATGCCCCGACTGTCTAATTATGATGGACATTATCATGCGTAATACATGCCAGTGAATAAATGAAGAAGCAGACGTTTTTCCTGGAATCTGGAATCACAAACAAATGAAGGACAACGTCAGTCGCTCCATAGACTTGGCCACTGGCCTCGGCTAAGTCATTCTCAGTACCAAAAACCCCCCAGCTTTACATCAACAAAGGTTTCTGATCATCAAC
Organism: Terebella lapidaria; assembly: GCA_949152475.1. Taxonomy (NCBI): domain Eukaryota; kingdom Metazoa; phylum Annelida; class Polychaeta; order Terebellida; family Terebellidae; genus Terebella; species Terebella lapidaria. Next base: position 19,656,239 of record OX424564.1, on the reverse strand, counting down.
AAAACTCATTAGCATGAATACAGGTGAAGCACAATCTTTCATGTGATAATATGTGCTATGATCCCCAAGAGTTGGTCAATTCTTGGAAATTTTCTGGAGCCCCTAAGGTATTACAGGTGAAAATGTCTCATGTGTTTCCCATGTAAACGTGACATACATCATGTACACGGCATTAAATATCTCGCATAATTTCTTGGCTTTTGTCGCGTACATGTACATAATACTATGATTATAATTTTGCAAAATGCTACTTGAAACAAAATCAAGTATACATTCAGATTATAATCTTAGGATGCACACGCGTTGAAAATTGAGTTAATGATCAGATGTGACCATTGAAAGATCAGTTTTACTCAAGTTGAGAATTGACCACCACAACCGAAACTTCCTTGTATTATACCTAATGATTGAACCCAATGAGCACTAGTGTATATGTGCAATAAATGCTAAATGTGTTTATGACTTGTCGAAAGATTGCATACCTGTAACAGCACCGACCCTTCTGGTATCGTGATTCGGATGCAGAACTTTTGGCCGGCGTCCCAGCGTGATATAATGTTGACGTCCTCAATACTCGAGTAAAGGATTGGCATCTCCATGAACCCCACAGCCTGCAGAAAACAACAAATATTCAATAAATTATTTAATTCATTTACATCATGGAGTGATAGACCTGACGATCAAATTTGTACTTGTATTCAATAAATTACTTGATTTGATTACTATTACATCACGGGATGACAGCCCCCTAATGATCAAAGTCATGATTGTAATGGAATTATATTTCAGAAAATACATGGTAACCTTCTTTGATACATCAGTCAAATGCAAGTACAAGTGGAATACTAGTAATAGCAGAAATACATGGAGAAAACCCCTTTTATCATCTTACATGTAACTGTGTTGATTTTTTCTTCTAATCATCAGAAGTTCAAACAACATCTATATGATTATTGTAGTCAATTTCTGTACAAACTCAGACTATCTTGTGTATTGCTCTACTTGTACATATATGTACATAAATGTATATCTATATTATATACATGACCCGAACAAGCTTTATAAAACACAACACTTTCAACTTAAAATGACCTCAAATGTTACCAAATGCATGACCGAATACAATACAAACATGTAGCAGTTATTTCAGAAAATATTTCATGAACGCCCACACCAACCAAGTCAATTGAATTAATCACAATAGCGCATATGTTACATCAGCATAATGATATGTTGGTATGTGTTTTATGATCTCAAAATGATGCTATTAGAAACTCAATTGGTTGTGAAATATGCAATATATATATATATATATATTCAATACATACATTGTACTTTAGTCTTACATACGAGATAGTTTTGTTTGGATTAACATGATCAAAATGTTCTGTATCCTGGCCCACAAAAATGCAAACGGATATGACCAACTTTTCTCGAGACAAGGATACTATTATCAGACAGAAAGAAATTAAAGTGTCCACCAGTATATACATATATGTATTTTTTCATAGTGTGTGGTTCATGCTTGAAGCTTAGAGGCATTAATACATGTAATGCCTTGGTACAGGCTGCAGAACTTAAGCCTAGGACCTTAATACATGTGTTTACCACAGTGCCAATATTTTTCAATACAATGAGTTTCCATTTATAGAATAGAAGTTTGAACACATTACATGTTCAATGTACAATGTACTGAATTTTGCAGTATTTCAAAAAATAATATATAGGTGCTCGTAGATCTATGCTCCTAGCCTCCTACAAATATTGATAAACTGCTGAGGACAAAATGATCCACATCATTTAATTGTGATATTTCATCATGACTTAGGAGTGCTGGTTATTGAGTTTAAGCTTTTTGGTTTTGGGGTTTTTCCCCCCAAACAATTTGTTTCCAAATACTAGTCTATACCGGGGTAATAGAATCAGCACACAGTATGCAATCTGATGAATATTCAGAGAAAACGATATATGTTTACCGATATATATACGTCAAGCACTCACCCCCAGGACTCCACAATCTGATAGGATTACAGCACACCTGTGCAATTGTCAGTGCGAAAAAAAACTTTTAATCCTATTTGAAGAGATAAGAGCAAAACGGAGTCAACAACAGGCATGAAACACCATGTTTTTGCCAATTTCAAAGTCCATATTTATATAAATGTGCACACTGGACATGCAATCAGCATTTTATCTCTGTCTACATCTGAAACAAAGCGGTCAAGTATCCACAAGTGCACACCTTTTTTCCATTCAATCATTTATTTACGTACATGAGGCATAGCGGTACCACCCGTTTTTGGTTTGGAAATTCAGTCAAGTAACCAGTATCGATTAATATTGTTGTCATGGCCTAGGGTACTTCTGATAATCCACTGAACCATGTTGAACATCCTAGAGACTTCAATAACCAAAGTAACCAAAACCAGTTTAGGTAATCTAGGTAATGATTTGAACAATACAAGTAGCCTACAGTTTTCATTTGATGGGTCAGCTGAACCCGGGACATGTCCTTCTGCAGTCTTGCACATTACATCTAAGCCAAGGCATGTTGTACCTTCATCGTAGCAAAAAAAAAGCTAATTGCATGTTTTTCTACAATTTCATATAACACATTTGTCATGTTCTACTAAGGCCATAGTTATTTATTTCGCTGATTTACAGATCCCTCCGACCCTATTTTTTTCAAAATGGAAAATAAATATAATTGGTTCCAAAGTACCAAATTATCTATTTAACAACCGACCGTAGTGTCACTAGAAAAAATATCTAGTGCTGGCACACTATATATAAATTATCTAGCACTGGCAGGCCTTTAGAGAATCTAAAGCTTCTAGATTCTTGGAAGATGATCATAAATAATATTTATTTTGGGGCGACTGACTGGTTAAAGTGTCAAATTACCTTTATTTTCACATTTATTTATTTTTATTTTCAAACTGACAAATCATATTTATTTTTATATTCCGACCCCCCGACCCAAATTTTTTTTTATAAAAATCCGTAAACCAGTGAATCAAATAACTATGGCCTAAAAAGGTTATAAAATCTATCATTTGAACTGATAAGAACTCATGTTTTTATGAATGGACACCCATCCCATTTTTATCAGAGTTCACATCTCCGCTGATGTGAAGTCAAGTCTCACTTTTTTCTGGCATGTACTTTTCTTTGCAATATTCCTTCACTACCGGTGGATCTGCTCGCAGGGCGTCACTGTCACATACACCACATTTTGTGAATGTGAACATGTATTTTTTCATGTACTTTTTCCATGTATTCAAAATTTCATGTATTTTTTATGGTATGTGATAAAAAATTACAGTGTACTACGATATAATCCATGATAATTTACTGTTCCAAAGTGGTGTGAAATCCCATTACAGTGCAGAATATTGAATTAAGGTGGGAGCATTGCCGGCAACAAGCGTCACACATCCAAGTCACAGTGAAACTTTTTTCTCCCCTGTGGAAAAAACGTCGTAGGTGGTTCTTTATGACACCACGTTAATGTTGAAACCATTAAGTAATCCAAGGGGCAAAGTGGACAGCGGCAATTACAGGGCGTCAAAAACAGGGGGTCCTCGGGGCTTCCATAATCTGGCGCTGTTCCGATAAATGTCATCCGGGTACCGCCCTGTACTGTAGACTACAGGTGTATGTCCAAGTAATCAGGCAGCTTACAAGGCTTGAAAGGTGGACACAGACCCTTATAACGCTCAGAATTTCTCCGCACTGTATCTCTCCAATACATGACGTCAAGGTGTACCCCCCCCCCCTCCCCGCCCCCTTCCCACTTGTTCCAATGAGCTTACATCCAGGACAGAACAAGATCATTATCCAAGGATTAGATCTCTTTGACCCGTACCTGAGACCAGCATTTATTACACACATGTATGTATCTAACTTGGATCAATTCCCTACCAATTACAAGAATCTTTATGGGTTTACCATCTTGAATAATTCATATGCATCAGAGACATCACACACATTTGTGCAGTTAACAGGTGACCATATTTCATTGAATTAGTACAGAAAGAAATATAACAAATTGCATGGGACCGATAAATTAATGATAAGATCTCAACTTTAGCTTTGGGTCATCATGACACATGTCATTTATTACAAAACCAAGTGAAGTAAACAATCAAGGCAACAAACTAAAAATGGATACATTAGTTCACATACATTAGTTATGGGTTTCTGATGTTAAATATACATTGTCCGTTATTCGTCCTCAACATTTACAAACACGTGAATTATGATGGTCCAGAAAGTTCAAAATTCTCAAATACATTTCACACAGTAGAATGAAATTATGGATGAAAAAATTGAATACTAGTATATTCCCACAGTACACATTAGTCGCCCATGACTGCATAATAAGTACAGATATAGATCAGTCCGGACAATATAGCAAAAGCGTATTTCTGCAGAACTACAATTTTTCGTAGTCCTGCAGAAATACGAAATATTGTATTCAAAACATAGAAATACATGAAACTGTATTCCTGTTGTCAGTACAAATTACACAATTTCGTATTTGTAAACACTGAAACCTGTGAATTCTTTTAACTTTATTACTCATTGTCCCAACTTGGAAGATATCACACATGTCAATTTAGGTGGAATATCACACCAAGAACCTCTCTTTCAATCCGTATCAAACCCTATCTAGCAATTCATGTTGAAAAGTGCTTAAAAGAGCTTCTCAACATGAATATTGGATACGGATTGATATGGACTGAAAGAGAGGTTCTTCGAGTGATATTACACCTAACTTGCCAAGTGGGATAGGTTACTGGTGTTGATAATGTGTAATGAAGTTAAAAGAATTTACAGGTTTCAGAGATACAAATACGATATTGCGTATTTTGTACGGACAACAGAAATACAGTTTCATGTATTTCTATATTTTGAATACAATATTTTGTATTTCTGCAGGAATACAGAAAATGGTATTTCTGCAGAAATACGCTTTTGCTATATTGTCCAGACTGTAGATAGCCAGATACTAGTATACCACGTATAAGTGCGACCAGGTGATAGTCTAGAGGGCTCTAACTGACTCCCAACTGTAAACTATTAATCCAAAATTGAGATAGGCAAGTATGGAACCATATGTTGCACACAATACATTTACATTTACATGATATACCCTATATAGTTAACACATGTATCAAGTCCATTTATTTTTCTGCCGAGCTAAATGCTTCATCAGCTGCTCTCATTCAATGAATGTAGAGCGATGAAAGCCGCCTACGCACAAATCATCTGCCACAATAATTTGATATTGTCAATTGAATACACATATCATCGATATGGTTAGGTACCTATTTTGTACAGTTCAGCGGCCACGCATAACCCCATTACACCACTGATGTGGTTACCTAGTTAACCACATCTAAAACAACAACAATAACAGCAGCATTTCAGCTATCCTTATAACATTCGAACTACATGCATTGTATGCATTTCTAACATCGATTTCAATTTTTGATTTCAATGATCTTGTTTTGCCACCAATATTATAACCCGATTGATCACAGTAAATGGGTATCCAGTAGCCACATGATCAGATGATACTTTATAATACAACATTTTTTTTCACGTTCATGTCAGCATTGCCACACATATTAATTCTCCCCACCCACATCAAGGACATGACCGCCAACACAACATGCAACACAACACTGTCGACAGCACAAGAATTCTTACCGTCTGCGAACGGATCTCGTTGTCCCCTAACAACAAATGGTGTCCCTCCCATCTGCGCAAGTATCGCGAGTTCATGATTTTACTGACAATTGTCCGGGTTTCATTAAGACGACACAACAAGATGTCCCCTTCCTGCAACAGTTTGTACTTAGGCCCCATACCGCCTGGTTTCGTGGGGGTCACGGGGGAACTGCCGTTCATAGTCGGTGAAGCCGGAGGGGTCGGGAATCCAGAAGACCCCATCAGGACACTCTGACTGCCGGCAGATGACGATGCCGAGGAGCAATTTGAAGCCAGTGAAGCCAAATCCTCCCGACTTCCAGGCTGCTCAGGCTGTGCAGCCGTGCCAGCAAGCTCCGTCGCCATGTTGAATCAACTAATCCGTGCTGGGATCGACTGGGGCTGCAGGCTAGTCCATGGCGAGCTAACCCCGGCCACAAAAACACCGAAACACACCGGCTTCCACGCCCACAATCACCAAACTAACGATTCCATGCTGACATACAGACGTCAAACTATGATAAAATACACCCCGTCAAATCCGTATTCCACGATCCAGCGTGAAAATTGGCAAACAGCGTCGGATATTGGTAGTGAAATGAACAAATGTCACCGAACATCTTCAATACACTGGCTTGTGGATATATTTAGTGTGGTCACGTGGCCCGTTGACGTCACTGGGCGCTGGTAATGTTGTGAGCGTTTATCAACACGTGCTTTATGTGCTTGGGATATGCTTGTCTATGGAGAAAACCCACTGATGCACAGCAAATGCCTTTTCACCCGAGGGTATCCTTGTTGTCAGGCATTCATCAAACACGGAAGAAGATTATACTTTTAACTTTTTTCCTCGCAGTTAACAAATGAAAACAGAGCCCCCTCCACACAATCTGAGGACACACTCGACACTGTGTGACAGACAATCAGCATAGACACTCCAAAACTTGAGGTGTTGCCCTATGACGCACGTACCGGGCCCAGTATCAGAATGCTCGCATATAAATTTTGGCATTCCGTCAGAAATACAGGCAGCTCGACAAGAAACAACTTCATTTTATAACATTATATCGATACAGTAGTTAGGCCTATATAGTCTGTATTCGACGAGACAATTTTAATTTATTTGTATTATATTTCAAATAATGATTGAAACACTAAGAATCAATTAAGGAAAGTCCGGGCACTTTGCACGGGCACCTGTTGGCAGACAATAATGTATCACATTGTAACCAGTTTTTACGTTATTTTTCGGGTACTATTAGTCACGTGGTGTCTGTGACGTCATTAGCACGTGCCGTGCCGCTGTTTCCCATGACAACGGTGTCCTGATGCTTGCCTTTTGTATGTTCTCTTCACTGCGGTAAATTCTTGCTGTGTTATGAAGTGTGACGGACTTTCAACTTTTCAATGATACCCCAGCCCAGATAAATATCATAGCGAGTCGCTTTGTTGAAAAAAATGCTGGAACTTGAAGGCTCTAGTAAGAGCAGGGTAGAACTGGTCTGAGTCTAGCTAGATCTTTATATTGTTTTTTTTTATTCATGTGCCCACCTTTCATTCCATTTATGTCTTTGCTTTTGTCATTAGGCCTGTATTGTTATTAAATAAAATCTGTAACGGTTAGAATTAATCTCAGTACCTGGATGCAAGCTGGAACAATATCTACAAAATAATTCACTCGAAGCTTTTTTGTGTTATCCAGGCATTTTGAAAATGTATTATCAGCATATACGTCTTTTAAAGTTTATTGTCCACTTTCATACTATCTACCCTCATTATAGACCGTTCATTTGTGTATTGTTCATTTCTTCTTTTTTTCCTATATTTTTGTGTTCCTTTTGCCAAATAAATCAAATCAAACACATGCTAAGGGAACGTCACGTGTTCATGACTCAATTCCATTTTGTATTCATGACAAAAATGATGATATAAAACTAGATGCTCTGTGGTCGCCTACGACAGCATGGGTGTATCCCCCTGATGCCATATCGACGTTCCTCAAAATATTATGTTACATGTAATTCAGACGAAAAATATCGTTACTCCTAGACCAGTGTGGTTCATCAATGCCAGTAATGAAAGCTCCAGGTCTGTAGACAGGCTCTGTTAAAGTGTTGTACACATCGATTGCATGGCTATATAATTTATGTCGAGTTACCCAGAGGAGACACCACATTCAAAGTATCTAACTAGGTGGCAGCACGAAACATTCAAAAATATTGATCATATTCACTAGAGGGCAGCACTGCCGAAACATATATTATTCAACTAGTCTTCGAAACATTTTCCCCACTTTGATATATCATATCAACAATAAATTATCCGCATACCGAAGTCCATAGAATATCCAAACTCCATTGTTCATGAAATATCCAGTGGGCACAGTTTGACGACCGGTCAGTTGTGTTGTGTTGTGTTCCTCTGGTACCCACTTCAGCGGTTCGCACACCTCCGTCCTTCCCTGGATAGATCCCGATTATCCTCCCGAGTGGTCGGAGTGGCCATCTGCCTCGGAAAGATTTGGCGTGAGCACCAACACAAAGTCATCAGCATTGAAATCCTCATATTCAGTTCTCCATCTGGCGTAGTTGTTCAGCCATTCACGAAACCATGTTCCCTAGATATGTCGCAGGATCCCCTGTACTTGTCGCCATCTCTTCCTGGGGTTGGAACCTGTGGCGTCCACTGCACAGGTGCTAAGCAGCCGCCCACCTGTCGGTGTAGAAAATGGTTTGGCGTGAGAGGCACGATGTCAATATCCCGTTCAATGCCGTTTTTGCTGTCATTCAGAAAGCACCCGTTGTAAGGCTGTCATCTCCAGTTGTACATTCCTCGAGGCTAAACAGGTGAGAAGGCATAAATATCGTTTCAGACGAGCTATTCTTGCTTCGTCAGGAACGGTATGGCGAAATCCACCGCACACTTGCTGAAGGCACGTAAAGAAAGTCGTGTACCTGGGTCTGGCAATGGGGTCATGATCTGTGACATTGGCATTGCTTTTCTTTTCCAACAAGTCATGCATTGTATTTCCCAGTCTCTGATGACTTCACGTGCTGATTCGATCTACTACTTGGATGAAAGGTAGTTGTTGCATGGCAAGATCACAGGGAAACGTCTTTCCTAGGGCAGGCATATCCCAGTCGACCATGACATCCCATGATATCATCTCCGTCTAGGCATGGACACGGGAGTGAGACTTCTTGTAGATTTATTTTCCTGACTTCAATTCTGGTATCAAAACTCTCTGCTTGGGCTGTCCTGATCAAGTGGTTCTCAGCTTGAGAAATTTCTCCTGGTTCTAGTGGTCTCGTTTTTCTTACTTCTTTTGGTAATCAACAGTTTTCCATGAGCGTCCTTGATATCATTGATGGTATTTTTCCGCCAAGTCAACGTGTCTTCGCACAGGAACTCTGGCCCATGCCACCAGACGTCATGCTGAATCAGAGGAATGCAAGAGGAATGCTTCTACTCAAGACTTCGGCTGGATTTTCAGCACTTGGAATATAGTTCCACTGAGACGGATCTGTCGAATTTTGTTTTTTAGATTGGCCACAAATGACTTGACATTCAATGTAGTGTGTCCATACTCTCACTCCACGACTCCCACTTTTCTGCAGCAACAATAATACCGATTTTCACGGTGAGATGAGCAACAAAGACTGCGATCATCGACTCCAGTCTTGATATGCTTACAGCTTTGAGGGGAGCTACACAGGACTTCACGGCAACTAGGCAGCTGGACTTGGTTGTTCACAGTTATCACAAGATACACGACTGCTCCGTAGGTATTCTGAGATGCGTCAACAAATATGTGCAAATCTTCCAATGTAGCTCCGGTTTGCTTCAAACACCGGGACACATGAACTTCCGTCAGTTTCTCCGAGAATCACACTTTGCCTTTGTTGGTCATCTCTGGTCATCTCTGGATCCTTCAGCCCACATCTCTTGAATTATCATTTTTTATTCCTTGGCATGGCGCCAAGAATCCTAGTGGGTTGAAAACTTTGGCTATTATGCTCAAGAAGTTCCTTTTGTGATGAGCATATCTGTCACTGCCACTATATGTGAAGTGGTCCTCTTGTGGTGCTTAGATGATTCCCAGCGTTTTGGTTGTTGGTAGATATCCCTTGTCTGAATCGACTGATTTAGCACAGTCAGGCTCCCCTATGAATGTGAGGTCATGATATAGTTGTAACTTGGATTGCTGTTGGCACATCTGGTACACTGTCCATGATGTCGTCCATTTATGAACTCATCAGAATTGTTTCTGCTGCTCGTGGATACTGTGTTTGATGCTCCTTGACATGCTGTTTGGCTACATGCAGTTCGACTATAGACATATATCAGAGATGGACTGCCAATTCGTCCTCAGTGACCCTGAGCTTGTGCTCAGAGGAAGAGGGGTATTTCATTTCCTGTTTGGCGTTTTTGTGGAAAACTGAATTGCAAAGATGTGCCAAACACCATACGTGACGTAATCACTCAGAGGATCGTGAAGATTGAACGATGGCAATACGTTGACAACGGAAGTGAAACACCCCTCTTCCTCTGACCTTTCGTGACAGCAAGCTCAATAACTATTGATAGAAAGAGAGTGATATCAGAGTTGGAAGTGTATCTCTTCTGAGTGTCTATGAGTTCGATGTATGGAGAATAGTTCATTCCAAAGACGACCCAGTTGAACTGTTACTAGTATATGTCCGGCGGTTAACTCTGGTCTAGGCCTCGCCAGAGAAATCTATGATACGACTGATCTTCAGGTTACAGCTTGATTCGTAGATACATTACTTATATATCGCACATCAGGGCAATAGGTTCTTTTCAGAATCTCAAGAGCATGTAAACGAGATCTTTCTGACGTTTGGGACCTTGATGTATAACATCATTCAGTGATAGCCCTTCAAACTTGGCTGGAGCATCAAACACGATTCTTGTCTTGGTTGTCATTTTGACGGCTCGTATGACTGGAAAATGTGGTAGAAACCAACTTTTTTCTGTCAGTGTGTTCTTCCAGTATTACCTTGTTATATGCCCCTTTTCTTGATACTTCTCAATGACGCTGTTGTAGGCGAGAGTAACTTCAGGTGACTTGGATAGACGTTTCTCAATATTCTCCAGACGTTTGATGGCCATTTCTCTGTTCTCTAATAGTCTGGTTTGTTGCTCTTCCACTGTGTAGGGGTCATTTTCATAGCTCAAGGTCTTGTCGACAATTTCTTGGGCTACTTTCACATCTGGCTTCATCTGTGAGTTGTTGATATTGCAGGTTTCTTCAACTTCCCAGAACTTCCTAAGAAGCATTCCTAAATCATTAACTTTTGTACCAGTTGTCCAAGACTCCCTGTGACCTCATGTTTTGCTAACAGTAATTCAGCATGCCATTGTCCACTCAGATCAGTACATCTACAATGGGACAGGCTTTGTTTGCAGGGACGTTGATGTCTTTCAAATGAGGCTACATTGTCTTGTACTTGTTCCAGTTCACAACTTCCATATCTGCTGTCACATGGTTGATTGTCTAAGCCGTTATCTCTCTTGATTTTACCATGATCGGTGCTCTCAATCGTAAACTCTACCAGAGAACTGTTTGATGTTGTTGTCAGGCCATCAAACACCTTGACCTTCAGGCTGTCAGGTTGCCCATGGAGATCAAGCTGTCCACTGATATCCGAATTGATAATTATGCTGTAATATTAGTACATGTACTGCAGTCATCAAGCAGTGCATTGCAGAAATTGCGATTTTCCTTGTTGACTGGCGCTGTTCTCAGGGCGACAAATCCATTTTCTCTCGCGTTTTTTCTTGCCAATTGATCTTTCGGTACAAGTGGTGCGAGTTCTGATCTGATCATCATGGTTTTATTATCACCGATGGTGATGATACCGGTACAAGCCTTGTCATTATGATGTGATTTGGATAGGCACTTGAAGCAGACTTTTTTTCATTCCCCTTTCCCAGTGATCTGCTAGGCTGAGCGCTCGGAACTTTTGGCAGGCCCACAGTCACTTCAAAATATAACCCACGCTCTGCTACCATTTGTTATTACTGTTCTTGCATAACTTTGACAAGTTTCCAACATTTCTTGCATAAATCTTCAACTTCTGATTTTTTCAAAACCACATGTCCATTTCAGAACTTTCAACCTAACTTAAGATTGAGTATCGAGCACGATCCACGTAATTTCAATGGTTTCATACCACGTGCAATTTTGGTTCATATCTCGGCCGTTTCATAACAAACTTACATGAAATTTGGAATATATATTCTGTATATATCTATAAAGCTGAATGGAATAAGAGATTGAAGATTTGATTAATAAATTAGTATATAAATGGAGTTAAATGTTGCTTGAACAAATGTAACTTACGTTGCCTACACGAAGCATTACATGGTGTAGTTTCTTAACTGCAACGAGTGCACATATCCGTGATCAATAACCTACCCTTAAATTTTAAGTATCCCATCGATAATCATGTAAAATTGATGCGCAAATGTATATATCTATTACGATCCCACGAAAATGTCTTGTGCCGCTGGTCAGTGAAGCGCTAAGTACAGATCAGCGGAATATTCGTATGGCAAATACCGTCAATGCTCAGCTGTCGAGAACGTTGTACTCAGGATTGAGATGTTGTTGTGATTTTGGTTCTATACTGCACTTAGAAAATATTAGAGTCGCTGAATTCTTGATGTAGTTTGCGGTTGAGTTTACAATGCCAACGGATATAGACGTTATTAATACGATTGACAATCAATTTCTTTTGCCCAGTGTATTTTCAATGCGGATGATATATAACATGCTATTTTGGCCATCAAACTCCCGTAAAGTGTTTAGGTAAATCTCAAAACAGGCAGTAGGTTATTGTTCTATGATAGGTAATCTAACCATAGTCAAGAAACTGTACCCTAAAACGCTGTCAGTTTTCTATGTAAGTTACATTTGATTGACGGTGTATAACGTTCAGGATCTGTATGAATGGCGACTATGTCTTCAATATGGCCATTGGACAAGCATTGTGGTCGTGGATAGAACGTACACAACAATTTTCAGCGCAATCTATTACCAAACCGCAGAGTTATAGGCCAAACAAAACATACCAGAATTCTGCTGATAAGGCATGGATCATGACTGATAAGCATCCTTAAACTTCCTGTACCCAGGGGGAATCACTTCCCACACATGAATCTAATAACCATGATCTAATTAGCACAAAACACTCAGAAATATTGATTATATTCACTAGGGGACAACACTGTCAAACATGTAATATTATTAAACTAGTTTTCATTCTTGTAATATGTTAACTCAATAGCTCAGTAGTATTCATTCAATCTCTCCGAAAAACACAATAGGTTTCGTGTTTGGGCATTGCTGAACCTCCCACCTTGGTATAGTGGCGCTTTCTATAAACTTGCCACCAGTAGAGAGGTCATAAGCCATATATGTCAAATGGGCTGATTTCATGACAAAATATGTCACCAATCCGTCATTTTGGTTGCTATGGCAACCAAAATCAATACGTGTCGTGGTGTTACCATATTATGCGTTGATACAAAAAATTATCAAAATCGGATCAGATATGTCACCTGTACAGTGCTCATAAAAAGTGTCTGCGGGGAGCGGCGACGATGTGACAAATTCAAAGTATCCACGAACTTCGTTCGAGGGGATACAATTATATTGGAGAAAGTGCCCGGGTATTTATGTCATGCGCCATCCAATTCGATCTCACAACATGACTGCGTAATTTAGCTGCACATTGTCGTGGAAATCTTGGTTAACAACCTGATTGTGAAAAGTACATGCAGTTTGTCGTGTTTGGCCAGTCTGGAAATGTAATAAAACAAAATACTAACACTAAATGATAATTCTGGACACATTTTTATCAGAGGGATTTATATTGTCCTTTGTTACTTATTTCTACAGCTACGTGACTGCAAGCAGTTGCACAATATGGGCAAAGTATGACAAATGACAGCATAAATATTTAGGTAACTTTGATATCTCATCTATGATGTAGTTTATATAACTGTCTATGAAGTGTATTTTTGTAGTTTACCGACGCTATGACGGTCCCGATAAGTTACGTGGTCGCTTTGTGAAATTAGGCATTGCAAACATAACGCCAAAATCTCATGCAATTCGCTCAGTTTTCTAATATGAGCATATTTGTAAATAGGGAGGGATATATGGAGTGCCCAATGTTTGACCTTGAATTCGACCTCTAACATTATCTCAAGTTGTGTTTTACTGTTCACCAGAAATGGATCCAGGAATTTTGGAAGGGGGTCCAACATAAAACAGGCGAAGTCTGGGGCCGACACAGGGGCCCCATGCCCAAGAAGTTCTGAAGTGTTTGTGTTTTTTAGGTTACCGAACCTATGGCCGAACCTATTGGCATGGCATTGCGTCCGTCGTCCGTCGTCCACTTTTTTATCTTTGAAGTTTACGGTCAGATTTTTCTGAAATTTTGCTCAAAAATACCTAAAAATATTTCAAGAGGGAGGTATCTTTTAGTTTTTTGATTTTCGCAATTCTTTCAAAATGGCGGCCATTTTTGACGAAAAACGGCCAATTTTGGACTTTGGCGGTCGTTTTCTCAAAAATTTGGGATTTTTGTTTCAAAAGATTCCCCTCATATACCTCTGTGACGTGTATAAGTTTCGTTGCCATTGAATCGTCGATCTGCGTATGGCAGCCATTTTGACTTTTTCGACGGGTCCCAAATGGCACTTACCCATGTTAAATTCTCCTATGCTTTATAATGGGAAACATTTTTCCTGATATCTCCCTTAATATTGAGATTGGAGATTAGGAATCAATTGTGGATTTATAGGAAATATATATACCTAATATTCTCGTGACCTTGAATTTAACTTTTGGCCTAATTTTCAAGGTCACAGCACAAAATGGCTAATATCTCGCTTAATATCTACTTTACAGCTTATGAATCAGTTGTGGACCTATAGGAAATGATACATGCTGAATATTGTCACGACCTTAAATTTGACATTTGACCTCATTTTCAAGGTCAGAGCACAAAATGGCTAATATCTTGCTTATTATTGACTTTACAGCTTAGGAATTAATTATGAACATATAGGAAATGATATATGCTGAATATTCTGGTGACTTTGAATTTGACCTTTGACCTCATTTTCAAGGTCACAGGACGAAATGGCTAATATCTCGCTTATTATCTATCGACTTTACAGCTTAGGAATCAATTGGGCACATATAGGAAATGATATATGCTGAATATTGTCATGACCTTAAATTTGACCTTTGACCTCATTTTCAAGGTCACAGGACGAAATGGCTAATATCTCGCTTATTATCGACTTTACAGCTTAGGAATCAATTGGGCACATATAGGAAATGATATATGCTGAATATTGTCATGACCTTAAATTTGACCTTTTACCTCATTTTCAAGGTCAGAGCACAAAATGGCTGATATCTTGCTTATTTTTGACTTCACAGCTTAGGAATCAATTATGAACATATATAGGAAATGATATATGCTGAATATCCTGGTGACTTTGAATTTGACCTTTGACCTCATTTTCAAGGTCACAGGACGAAATGGCTAATATCTCGCTTAATATCGACTTGACAACTTAGGAATCAATTGGGCACCTATAGGAAATGATATTTGCTGATTATTTTCATCGGCTTCAACTTGACCTTGACCTTATTTTCAAGGTCAGAGCACAAAATGGCTAATATATCGCTTATTATCGACTTTACAGCGTGTGAATAAATTGTGGTTGTATAGGAAATGATGTGTGCCGAATATTGTCTTAAAATTTTGACCTCATTTTTAAGATCACAGGACAAAATGGCTAATATGTCGCTTATCATCAACTTCACAACTTGACAATCAATTTTGGACATACAGGACATGACCTGTAATTTGACCTTTGACATCATTTTCAAGGCCACAGGAAAAACTTGTTGATATCCCTCTAAATATTGAGTTTACATCTTATCAACATTTGTGGACATACAGGAAGTGATGAATACTGAATATTCTCGTGACCTTGAATTTGAATACATGTATATAAACATGTATTATCCGATAACCTTCCTTAGCCCTTGGGCTAATTTTTTGTTTTGTTTCGCAAAAGGTGGTCTGCGTTATTAGGCATCCCGATTGAAAATTCGGGAGGCCTTATGTTTTTGTTTTTGTTTTTTTTTTCCCCCGCCGTTTGGTTTCCGGATCATAACTCTTGAACGCCTTGATCTATCTTTCCAAAATTATCACAGCTCATCCGAAATACTTTGCTCCTAACCCCTATTGTTTTTCGTCGAGATCCGAAATCCAAGCTGGCCGCCATCGGCCATTTTGGAAAAAAAAATCGAGCGATTCCTGTCAATGTCATAATTTGATTCAGGCAATTTCCAGGGGAAAAAATTTTTTTCAGGTGTATTTTTTTTTTCTTTGGACATAGAATTTTTCCCTCGCCTGCGCCCATGCAGGTGTAATACTGTAACTGAGCCATGCTACTGTATTCACTGACTGCAGCCTGCATGTCCAGCATGAGGCTAGGCTCTGCCCTCTCAGCCAGTGCAGTATATGAGAGCCCTGCTCAGTCATGCCTTACAAGATCAGCCAGTCTGTCCAGCACAGCAATAGGCTCCGCCCCTCTCAGCCAGCCCTGCTCAGTCATGCCTTACAAGATCAGCCAGTCTGTCCAGCACAGCAATAGGCTCCGCCCCTCTCAGCCAGCCCTGCTCAGTCATGCCTGACAAGTGATACAGCAGTAAAACTAGCATGTCCAACATGACTCTAGGCTCATATCCATGCATATTCCCTCACTCCCCCCTCCAAAGCCTGGTTTACTAGTGTGTGTACATGGTAAAAGAATGAAGTTCCATCCAACAGAATACAATAGTTGGTTAATAAGCCAACACACATGACACAACATGCTTGGGGAATGATTTGCCCTGTCTGCATTTATATTGTACAAACAATTTATATTGTTCAAACATTGTTTTAATGTTTTGTTATTCAACTCTATTTCACATGCAATGACCAAATCATCATTGTTTTAGTTAGCTGGGAAATGTTTGGCTTTGGTTATAATATGAATGCGAAAATTCCGCTGTATTGTACAAGTTTTGAAATCACAAAATTGGCCAAGATGACGCAGCATTCTTTTAGTCACGTATCATTCTATATTTGACAAGAGCACCTGAAAAATATCACGAACATCCTGATTAAATATACTAGTGCGCTGAATAATATTGGCTGGGTAATTGTCCATTCATTTTGGGTGGCAAATGTCTGGTGGGCCAAGATGATAGAAAGCAGTTCTGGTAAGAAACTGTCTGATGAGCTCTCACTCTTACCCACATACAATGGCCTATGTATCCTTTTTTCTCAGTCCAGTATGACCATTTGAAATGATAAGAACAAATTGGGGGATGCCACAAAGCCTATAGGCTTTTATGTCTAGTTGTTATTCTGACCCCAGTGAAACCCTTCCCTCCCCCTCTCTCCCCACCCAACCCCAGGTAAATCCGCTACTGAAATTCAATACTATGTTCAGGATACTTAAATTCTGTTTGTGGATCGTATTAATTTTAGAGACCAGTGTTAGATATTGTTCACTTCCAACACAGTGAGAGAAAATTATAAGAAACATAACCCAATCAGCATTGTACAAATTTGCCTATACAAAAACTCTGATTTTTCTAACTTGTTTACACAATTTTTTGACGATATTTTCACGATGCTAAATGTTATCGTTTTATAACTTGGCATGCTTCACTTGGGAGTCAAGCGGTAATATTCTAGACAGAAGACACATTGAGGTATTCTACACAAACATGTGTATTTCAAATGATCTCTTCGCTACATAACTGTGCAAATGCACAGAATTGTGCGGGGACCCAGAAATTTAATGACAGAGCTACATTGAGATAGATTGCCCACTTCATCAATTTTCGCGATAGAAGTCTGAAATTCGGCAGAAAATTGCCGTTTGACTCTCAGGTGAAGTATGCCAAGTTATAGAACTATGCCATTTAGCATCGCAAAAATATCATCGAAAAACAGTGTAAACGAGTTAGAAAAATCAGAGTAAATGCGTTTTTTTATTGCTCAATATACACTGGCACCATCCAAAACTTACTGAATTTGACACATTATGACATCACTAATGCTGTAGTCCCCACAAGATAACCAAACATATATGATGACTCTTCAATTCACCTGTATCAAATTTTGAGCACAATATACTTCAGGACATTGTGTATTGCGCATGGGTCTATATATGATTACATCTGATAACATTACCTAGACGTCAAGGCCTAAAGGCCTTGGAGGCATTTCAGGGTGAAGCATGAAAAAAGCAAAACATGACGAAGTTCCCAATGAGACATTTATGCAATTACATGTATGTGAAGGACAAAAATGATACCCCAAAGACTATCTGTCTAATGTCTGTTTTGCTCTAGGTCGCAGTTTCCGAGCTATCGAACACCTTACAAGTTTGTCTAGAGCCACGAGTCCAAAAATAACGTCCGTTTCGCTCTACGACACATCTTTTCCAAGATATTGATGAAAACGAAAAATGCCAACCCAGCGAAAAAAATTTGAGGTCAAGGTCATCCCTAATACCCTTGAGACACGAGTCCGAAAATGACATCCGTTTCGCTCTAGGATATTATGAGATATCGTCGAAAATGGAAAATACCGACTCGGCAAAAACATTTTAGGTCAAGGTTCATCCCTAGTACCCCTTAGACATGCTTGTATGGCGCCACGAGTCCGAAAATAACGTCAGTTCCACTCTACAACGCATCGTTCCAGAGATATCAATGAAAACGAAAAATGCCAACTCAGCGAAACACTTTAAGGTCAATAAGGTCCAAGGTCATTCATAATACCCTTTAGACATATTTGTCTAGGATGATGATTCCGAAAATAATGTCCGTTTCGTTCTGCGATGCACCGTTTCGGAGATATGCATGAGAGCCTCAATGATGACTCATCTAAAATTACTTCGAGTCCTACAAATGTAGGTCAGATGTCCTTCAACGGATCGGCCTCAAATTCATTAGGCTTCTTCCCTGGTGATATATGAACCTCCATGCAAAGTTCCACAGTCGCTGCCATAATACCTTTTGAGTTATTATGTGGAAACCAGAAACATCGATTTCATCCTCACGGACCCTGGAGCCGGCTCAAAAACAATAGGCTTCTTCTACACAACATTTCTGGTACGTACTTCATGCTAACTCATCACGAAATTCACCAAGAATGAGATAGATATTGCATCCAAGATTCTAGGCGGCAGCGTTTTCCCGTAACCTACTGCCACTGCCACTGCCAGCAAGATCTGAACTATCAGCCAAGATTCTAGGCGGCAGTGATTCCCCACAACCCACTGCCACTGCCAGCAAGATCTGGACTATCATCCAAGATTCTAGGCGGCAACGTTTTCCAGTAACCCACTGCCACTGCCACTGCCAGCAAGGTCTGAACTATCATCCAAGAGTCTAGGCGACAGTGATTCCCCGTTACCCACTGCCACTGCCATTGCCAGCAAGATTTGAACTATCATCCAAGATTCTAGGCGGCAGTGTTTTCCCGTAACATACTGCCACTGCCACTGCCAGCAAGACAGGGCCATCATGTAAGATTCTAGCTGGCAGCGTTTTGGCGTAACCTACTGCCACTGCCACTGCCAGCAAGATCTGAACTATCATCCAAGATTCTAGGCGGCAGCGTTTTCCCGTAACCTACTGCCACTGCCACTGCCAGCAAGATCAGAACTATCATCCAAGATTCTAGGCGGCAGCGTTTTCCCGTAACCCACTGCCACTGCCAGCAAGATCTCAACTATCATCCAAGATTCTAGGTTGCAGCGTTTTCCCCTAACCTACTGCCACTGCCACTGCCAGCAAGATCTGAACTATCATCCAAGATTCTAGGCGGCAGCGTTTTCCCGTAACCTACTGCCACTGCCACTGCCAGCAAGATCTCAACTATCATCCAAGATTCTAGGCGGCAGCGTTTTCCCGTAACCTACTGCCACTGCCACTGCCAGCAAGATCTGAACTATCATCCAAGATTCTAGGCGGCAGTGATTTCCCGTAACCTACTGCCACTGCCACTGCCAGCAAGATCTGAAATGTCATCCAAGATTCTAGGCGGCAGCGTTTTCCCGTAACCTACTGCCACTGCCACTGCCAGCAAGATCTGAACTATCATCCAAGATTCTAGGTGGCAGTGATTTCCCGTCCCCCACTGCCTCTGCCAGCAAGACTGGACCATCATGCAAGATTCTAGCTGGCAGCGTTTTGCCATAACCTACTAGCATCCCTGAGTGACTCTTCACATACTAGTATCTCTGAGTGACGCCCATGCGACGGTCCGTCAGATAGACCTTGTAGCGTCGCTTCACAGTACATTGTACACTAGTATCTCTAAGTGACGCCCAGTGACGATCCGAGATATGGACGTTATAGCGCCACATACATGTAGCAATATTTACCTTCCCCGTATGACGGGCAAGCGACGGTGATGTTATAGCGCCCCATAGCAAGATTTCCCTTTCACAAATGACTAGCAAGTGACCATTCGTCACATAGACGTCAGAGTGCCACATGAAAACACTCTATTACAAAGGTGAAAACTGGACAATCCCTGATGCATTGGGACATATCGTCTGAAATCAAATGAATATTTTATGTGAAATAAATATTATCTCTGTGTACATGTTTGAAATGCATGGGATTGGGTGAGAAGCAAGTATTGTTCTCCTTGTGGCCTTTGATATCAGGAACATCAAACAATGGCATGCATTTCAAAGTAGTATAGTACCAGCCAGGTACCCGCCAGATGGCGCTACGGTAGTCGCTAGGGGGCGCAATGGCGTCATAACGTTTGCCCCGCACTCACCAGGTGGCGTCATAACGTTTGTCCTATAGTCGCTAGGTGACGTCATAGCGTTTGCCCCTAGACTCGCCAGGTGGCGTCATAGCGTTCGCCATATACTCGCTAGGGGTCTCATAAGGAACCCTATAAATGCTAGGTTGTGTATCGTAACGTAAGGGAACCTCATACTCATAACGTTTGCCCTATACTCGCTAGGGGTCTCATAAGGAACCCGTTAAATGCTAGGAGTGTCATAGCGTTTGCCCCTATACTCGCTAGGGGTGTCATAAGGAACCCAATAAACGCTAGGTTGTGTATCATAACGTAAGGGGACCTAGTACTTGCTGTGGGCGTCTTGAGGAACCCGTTAAATGCTAGGAGTGTCATAGCGTTCGCCCCTATACTCGCTAGGGCCATCATAAGGAACCCGTTAAATGCTAGGAGTGTCATAACGAGTGTCTTTTACTCGCTAGGGTCGTCATAAGGAACCCAATTAATGCTAGGTCGTGTATCATGACCTCGTACTGGTCATACCCATAGTCATGATGTGTTTTTTTTATACTGGCGGCCATCTTGTATGACTGTCAACGTTGTGCTATCGGTCGCCGGGTGGCGCTCCACCTGTTTTTTATACGCTAAACTCGCGCTCATTATAAAGGTATCCTGCGTACAAACGAATGTAAGGTGCGTGCAAATAAAGGTATCTAGCATGCAAATAAAGGTAAGGCGCGTGGTTATTAGGCTATCGCGCATGCGTATCCAGTATCCTGTATGCTTAATAAGGTCTCATGCATGCATGCAATTATCTTATTTTTTTCGCTTTGTTACATATTCGGGTCGTTTCCCGCTTAAAACCAATATTTTTATCGTTTAAAAAAAACCCCCGATTTGTGGAAATTTCGTTCGAGCATTTGTCTCGGCGTGTTTAATCACATTTTTTTCTCCCACGTTTCGGCACTTTTCGGGCGTTCATCACCAATGCTATTTCAAAAGAGTTTCATTTGACGCATTTCGTGAACTTGGGTTTGTTCAGCTACCGCTTTTTGTATTTCGGCTGATTTTAATGTAGATACGGTGCAAGGTACTGTCTTATATGTATAATATTAGCATAATAAACAAAAGTATATATGAAAAAAAAGGTGTATCCATTACTACTTCTATACATTAGAAATGCACAATACAATACGATCGCAGTGGATGGCCATGTTTGTTCGTTTTATTCTGCCCCGAGCTTCCATCCTTTTTAAATAATATTTTTAATAAAGTTGGAAAGTGCATATAGGAATGGGTTTATATCAGCTTTGTCATCTAATGAGTCCGTTTGTACGTCTAAAATAACTTTAATTTGTTTGTCAGTACTAAAAGACTTGAAGTTCATCATATAAGTATTAAGTTTTTGAAATAAACTATTTCTTTCTTGTAAATATCCTGGACAGTCGATTAAGAAATGCTTCGCAGATGCATTCGTATTGTACCGCTTTTCGTATCTCGGCAGACTTTAATGGAATTACGCTGCCTATGTATATTTGTGCTACTGTATCCTATTTTTATATAGAGGGTGGAAATGATCGATTATTGGTAACAAGACATCCAAGTGCGGGAGCTAACGGTCGCACATTCACCATACATTCATTCTTCAAAACGTGAAGTAAGTAACAGGCGCAGCTGGATCCCCTCCCGTGTCAAGAAAACCTCACCGTAACTACTGATGACCGTTCACCAACAACGGTAATAATTTGTCATTATGTAGTCCAAAAAACACGTAAAATAAGCAGGGCATGCAGCCTACTACGTCCTAATCATTTGTCTAGATCAGTTGTAAACGTATGATCCTTCAACATGTTTAACGTGAGTCTTTTTGTCAGCCGTGTTTTGTAAAACACGTGAAAACTTACAACAGAAAATATTTGTATGGAAACATACATGTAGCATCCTAGTTCTAGCTAGCCTCTAGTTCTAGCCTCCACAACAAGATCTAGTATCGTGGCTAAGGTGTGTTCCTCCGAATATGGTCTGACAATTTTTTTCCAAGATAGGATTTTACGAAGTGAATCTAGAACACCTTCATTATACCAAATGTGATGAAAATAAAGAATTATATATAATAACTTATAGCGCGGATATGAGGGGTGAGCCCACTATCACCATTATATAGGAATTATTACGAGAACATAACGATTTCACATGTGGTTCAACCACCAGAGGCAATGTGTGTTGCGTTATTATTTTACTTACTTCGTCAATAACCATTGCAAAGAACAAATTTGAGCTGTGTGAATATTTGCTGAGACCAAGACTTTGTTTGATAATTCTGAATAGTATTGTTCGGACAATCCTGAATTCTGATTGGCTCAACCTAAAAAGGCCTGGTCCAATCAGTGCAGGTTTGGGAATAGGCAACCTCCCGCATTGTCTTACCTACATTCCAAGGCTGTCTTAATTATATACGGGCATGTTAACGGGTGAATGTATAAATTCTAAATAGCCACGATAAAATTAAACATAGGCTTTTCATAGGCTGTGCGGTCTCAGTATTGCTGTAGTTTTCACGACCGACTTATATACATGTCACAATTGGCGGTTCGGGGTAGAATATAATAACTATTTCACGTATAAACACCCAAATAATGAAAACATATATACACGAATATATAATACGAGATTTAAAATTGATTGGTTTATGTCCAATATAGATTGTCAGGATAAATATTTAACTCTTCTATTTTTGTGATTTATTATACATTTCCCCTCAAGATCGTATAAATTTTCTTTAAATTCTAATATTGTTGTTCTCTCTATTTTAAGCTAATTTTTATATTAAATTTTCTTTTCCCCATTTACATTCATCATAATAGACAAACGAGTATATGCCATTTCAATGTTTTTTTTATTTCACAGCACACATCTACAATATTTACAATTTCTACACACAATCTACACTACAATTTTTTTGGGTTTTCGCAATTTAAAATTTTTTTTGGTTCTCTAATCTACGCATGCAATACACCTATATTTACAATGGGAAATACACCATTACACAACGTCGGAAGCTTTGATCCAGGAATTATATTTTTTGGGCCAGTTGAGCCATTTAACGTAGAGTTCTTTATTTCGTCCGCGTCCCCTGGTCTTCAGGACTTTCTCCACTTTGAAGGCCCGGTCTTTATCCAACGTCACCGGCTGTAATTCCTGCTCGTAGAAAGTGCCCTTCACTTCGTCTCCGCCGTAGTCCGTGAGCTCGTAAATGGGTAGCCCATCTCTCCACCAGGCCTTGTTGATGGTGAACACCTCCCCCGTCCATTTCTGATCGTACTCGCGATCGAAGAGTTTCCGCAGGTAGGAAATACGGACTTTTTCTCCGACTTTGAAAGCGAACTTTTTCTTTTTGCCTTTCTTTTTGTCCTTCAGGAAAGGTTCCACATACAGTTCTTCCCACACTCTCGTCTCGTTCTTTTTGGAGACGGCCGCCGGTTTCATTTTGATGCTGCTGTGGTACGTCTGGTTGTAACCTTCAACGATTTTGTCCAGTTTTCCGACGTATTCCAAACCGTTTTGATGTTGGAATATTTTCGTTATCCTGGACTTGATAGTTTTTATCCAGCGTTCAACGTAGTTCGCCTTGACTTCATTGTAGGTCACGGAATGCAGCACGTTGTGTTCCGCGAACCATTTCTTCATCCCCGCGTTCACGAATTCGCCCCCGTGATCCGTTCGAATTTTCACGGGTCTTCTGCCCTTCGCTTTCAGGAGTAGGGAGTCGAATCCTTTGACGACGTCCGCGGATTTTTTGGATTTCAAGGGCACGGCCCACCCGAATCTCGAGAAGACGTCTATGGCCATGAGCACGTAGCGAACTCCGTCGTTTTCCGGGGTGTACGCCGTCATGTCCATCAGATCCGCGTCCCATTGGGCGTCTATTTTCTCCACGTAGACTCTGTTCCGTTTAAACTTGCGGACCGTCCTCCTATGCATGGTGTAGACGTCCTGGGACTTTAACCACGTCTTGATCTTCTTCATGGACAAGACCCTCTTCCCCTCAGCTCTCACCGCTTTGTACAAGGCCCGAGGTCCGGAAAAACTCCCGGCCTTCCCGGGGTCGTAATAGATGGAGGTTAGGTAGTCGTCTACGTTCATAGTTTCTTCTTGGATATGGCGGGGGCGGGTAGCATGTATCCCAGACAGCTGGCCAACAAGGTGCTCCAAAGCGTTTCGTTCTCCCGGTCTCCCGTGCTCAAATTGTAGATGCAGGCTACGATGACGGTGAAGACGATCAGGGCCTGGGTGAAAAAGACGATTTCCGACTTCGGTACTCTAGATTTTCCGAATGACCAACGAGATCCTTCTCCCGACGATGTTGACGCTCCCTCGTCAGCCATAGTGAATGCGCGAAATGTACGAGTGCGGGCCTTATATACTCAGGGGGTTTCCACGCTCACGTTCCGAGCCTTGTCGATTTCCATCATAGCCGGAAACTGGCCGTACGCGATCAGTGTGGTCGCCTCCGGGAGAGCCTCGGCAAACTTGATCACCAATCTGGTGTGACCCTTCCTGATGATGGGGAAGGCCTTGTCCCGGGCCACTTCGAAGACGTAGACGGCGTATCCCTTGTCCAGTCCCTCGTAAGAGACGTAGTTGTAGTCACTCCTCGCCTTCCCTTTGTTCAATGCTTTGGAAACTCCCGGGTATTGCCTGTCGGAGTAATTCGGCTCGAACGGTGGTCCCGGTTTGGACTGGCCCTGCACCAAGAAATCCATGTAGGTGAGCTTCATGTTGTCAAAGTTGAAGGGATTTTTCTGGCAATGTCCGTTGTAAGCGGCTCCCGAAACCAGTCCGACCATCAGTCTCGCGGGCACGCTGTCCTGGAAAACGTTGTCGGCCGTCCATGTGAAACTTCCCGCCGGTATGTTGAACGCTTTCACGTCCGACCTCATGAAGGGATACAGAGCGTTGGTGTCTTTCAGGCGTTCCGAGTGACCCAGCATAACGCCCGGTGTCATGGAGTTGTGCGGAACGGTCAAAGTCGCATCCCATATGTCCACGGCGTATTTTCCCGAACCCTCTTTGCACATGAGGACGAAGGCGTTGGTGTGGGGGAAGAGTTGTACGTCGACGGCCACTCCGTCCAGTAGCATCCGGTTTTGCTGCAGAATGTCAACGAAGAGAGGTCCCTCTAGCACGACTTCCCGCCCTTGTTTCGTCCAGAGCCAGCGAACGGCTAGACCGCTATTCCCGAGAGGCAGGCTGGGATCCGCGACGTCCATGTGCTCGGGCCTGTCCTTGATGAAGAGTTGATTCTCTACCGAGGGTCCGTACCCCGTCAGCGAGTCTAGCAAGGCTTTGTAGGGGTAGTTGGTTCCCACACTACTGGTAACGAGTTTCTGCTGTACCTTGACGTCCACTTGTCTGAAGAGGGAATTGGCCGCGTTATTCACGAAGCCAACCTTGTCCTCGGCTTTCACGGCCGTCCCGTCTTCTTTGACGACCTTCAGGGTCAGTTTCAGCGTGATGTTTTTCAAGTCGATGTACTCCGCCGTGGATCCCATCAAGCTGAAGGCTATAGGAGAACCCTTGGTGATTTGTCCTACGGGCCTGTACTCCCTGTAATGGACCGCGCTCACACCCGAATCCACGGACGGGCGGTTGAACAGGGACATGTCCATCGTGCTAGACTCTTTCGAATTCTCGAACATGAACGCCATGGTTAAAAGGCTTTCTTCCTCTTCTTGACCAGAACTTTGGCTCTCTCGACCGTCTGCTCCGTGGGTGAAACCAGTTTCACTTGGACGGGTTCAGTCGGTTTTCCGGGCTTCTCGGAGGGCTTGAGGGGCACCACTTTTTTGTCGCTTTCCGTCCTTTTGAAATGTTCTTTCCAGGCTTCCAAGTCGGGTTCGTATCGAACCAGGGGCATGATGCGGGAGGTCCGTACCCTTCGACGTCCGGGAGGCGAATGAGGGCTTTTCGGGGTTGTTCGTCCTTATATACACCTCGGCCGTCTGAGGATCAGAGTACATTCGAAATTTCCGCTTCGAACGTTTAGAGGTTTCAAATTTTCGTCCGTCAAGTACAGGTGAATTCTGCTAACGGTCTCGGGCTTGACGTCTACGAAATCCGGAATCGGGTTGAGATATCCGCCTCGGGTATCCAGCTTTTGGAGAACGGGGAGTTTTCTTCCGGCAATCAAGGATTCTTCGCACAGGTCGCAAAATAGGTACAGGGGACCGTCCGCTACACCCAGGCTATAGTCCGCTCGATAGAGTCCCAATTCCCAGGCTCCGCTCAAATCCAGAGGTTCCGGGAGTTCCGTGATAAAGTCCGTTATTTCGTTTTGCGGGTGGAGTTTTTCCGAGTCTTTGGAGGACAGGTAAAAGCGGTGTCGATCTTTACCCATTGTCCCTTCCAATTCTTCTTAGTTTTCTCCTTCTTTTCTGACGGCTGCTCCGTTTTCCCTATGGAGATTTTCCCCTCCCGGTGTTTCCCAATGGTCTTCTTCGTTTTCTCCTTCTGGTCCCGAGGCTGCTCCGTTTTCCCGAGGAATATTTTTTTCGTGTACTTCATAGCCCGAGCAACTCTTCTTTGTGGCTGTCCAGTACTTTGAGAAGACGACCGGCGTATCTCCTCACCAGACTCCTCTTATACCTCAGTGTGTGGTTCTGCTTTCCGAGATGGGCGATGAATTTCTGCTGTTGGCCGAGGTCCGCTAGCCTGGTCAGGTTGTAGGCGACTTCCACTAGGATACGTGTCTGGTCCGGAGTTACCGTGCGTAGGAGAGCTTTCTGTTGATCCGTCGGTGTTGTGAGCAGGAACTGTAGGAAGTCCTTCCCCTCCGACATCCTCGAGTCGAATGAAGTATCCTCTCGGCGATCACCCCTTTTTATAGGGGAATGTAGGCCACCTCTACCTCCCCGGGAAACACGTGCCCGAACAACTTACGTTCCGAGGAACTGTGAGGGCTGAGATCCACCACCAGATAGTTGTAAGGTTCCTGCATGCAGTCTTGGTAGGCTTCCGTCAGAGTTTTCCCTAGGCCTATTTGACGTCCGAGGTATTGAATCTGGGAAAAGTCTCGAGGATTCTTGAACAGGACGAGGTAGTGACAGTTGAGGCTGATGGTGCGAGCGCATTTTCCTTGGTGGAACACGTTCTGGTTGATGTAAATCACCGTGATGTTCAAGTGGTGGGACCCCCGGACGAACAGTCTCTGTACTTCCTCGCTCTTGACCACGGCGTCCATGAGGTCGTCGAGCACTATGAGAACGGGGGATCCGTCCACGAATCGTTCCACATCAGAGGCGGAAGGCAGGTCTTTATGGAAAGTGACGTTCATGTCCTCGAAAGCGGGCTGCCAGACACCGTAGCAGTACATGACTTTGGTCGGTGGAGGACTGAGGAGAACGCGGCGATGCCTCAAAAGTTTCTTCACCCACGACGTTTTCCCGCTCTGGGTTACTCCCGACAAACAGATGGTGGTAGGACATACGAACTTCATGACGGTCTGAATGGTAAATGAGCTGCGGTTGGCAATGTCTCCCTATTTATAGGAAAAGGGACGTCAACGTTTCCATGACGTCTTTGAACAAGCTGGGGTATTCGTACCGAGAGTGTGTGAAACAGAGCCATTTATAAACCGTCTGGCTACTTTCGAATATACGGTTGTAGCACTTCATCACGGGACGCCTGATTTCCGGGTGGGCTCTACACACATCTCTCGCGAAAACCTCCAAGACCATCAGACGTTGCGGCGTTACTTTTCCGTCTTCGAATACACCTCTAGCTATACCCTCGAAAGCCTCCGGGGTGTCGACTCGGGCTACCATCAGATCCCAATCGGCCGGTTTCACGAAAGTGTCCATTCTCCAAGAAGGTCGGGCTCCGAATGAGGCGTGTCTCGCCGCGGACCCCCTTATATACCCCAGGATCCCTCAATTTTTTGTACATTTAAATACAATGTCATTGAACGATCTGAAAAGTACTCTAATTCGAACATTTTTCTCTCTGGTTCGCCTCAAATATTCCCTGGTTTGACCGATTTTTATTATGGTTTGCTCAAAATATTTTCTGGTTTGATTGTTTTTTTTTCTGAAAAACGCGTTTCCCATTTAAATACAACGTTATTGAACGATCCGAAAAGTGCGCTCATTTGTTCAAAATATTTCCTAGTTTGACAATTTTTTTTTCCCGAATTGCATAAAATATTTCCTGGTATGACCGTTTTTTCTTCTGATTTCCCCGAAATATTTTCTAGTTTGATATTTTGTATTTAGCTAAAATGTTCTATGGTTCGATCATTTTCGTACATGTTACCCTTAATTTTAACTGTTTCCACCAGCTTACTCGTGTATTTATGCGTGTGTTTCCCGCAAATAACGAATTACCATCTATTTTCCTGCTAACTGGTTAATTAATACTTCGTTTCTCCGATTCGCTCACTTTTTAATGACATTTCAAAACACCGTTTATGAACGATCTAAAAAGCGTTCTCATTCGAGCATTTTGTCTTCAGGTTTGCCTAAAATATCTCCTAGTTTGGTCCTTTTTTCTTCTACTTCGCGCAAAATAGTTTCTGGTTTGACAGTTTTTATTTTGTATAATCGCCTTTCCCATTTAAATACAGTGTTATTGAACGATCTAAAAAGCAGTCTCATTCGATCATTTTTTCTTCTGATTTACATAAAATATTTTCTGGTTTGACCGTTTTTTCTTCCGATTTGGCTAAAATATGCTCGAGTTTGACCGTTTTTACCTATCATTTCGTAAATGTTACCCTTAATTTCAACTGTTTCTTTCCCCGACTGGTGTATTTAACATAATTCTGTTTCTTGCAGTTTGTACACTTAACGAATTTTCATCATATTTCTCTGCTAACTGGTTAATTAATATTTCGTCTCACAAAATTTGCTCAGGGTCGATAAAGAATGATTTCCATTTCAGAACCACGATCTAGAAAAGCGCTCTCATTCGTTCAAAATAATTCCTAGTTTGCACGTTTTTTCTTCTGATTTGCATAAAATATCTCCGGGTTTGACCGCTTTTTCTTCTGCCTAGTTCAAAATATATTCTGGTTTGCCAATTTTTTTCTATAAAATACATTTCCGATTCAAATACAATGTTATTGAACGATCTAGAAGGTTTTCTCATTCGGTTAAAATATTTCTTAATCTGATCATTTTTATTCTGATTCGCTTAAAGTATTCCTGCTTTGACCGTTTTTTCTTCTAGTTCGCTCGAAATATTTCCTATCCTTTTCTTCTCATTCGATCTTTTCAATTCACCCGTAATAAACGGAAACATTTTCGAATACCGTATGCTTTATTGTGTACCTACTGAGCAAAACACAACACATAATATAATTACATAGATTATTTCGGTGACAAATATTTTTAGCGAGATACAGGAGTTCGCACTAAAATAAATATATATACAAGTACTAAAATAGTCTAATCTATGTAAACGGCAAAGCGTTGCGGTCGTCGATGAATTCATCAAAAATGATGGTAAACACTGCATATTTACACACACACAAATACTACTATATTTTGTGATCAAATACAAGCGTTTTCAAAGGAGATCAGTTTCGGTTTTTCTCCAATCATTAATTTTTGCATTGCTCTAATTATTACAATTTTAATTTTAATAATACAATTTTACTTAAATAATATATACTTTCTTAACCAATATTGTATGTACATACATAATATTGAAGCTGTGTAAATTAATCAACCCTTATTTACAATCGTTATGTATCTACAATTTACATGTACAATAATATGCTTTGAAAGCGTTTTCAAAGGAGATCAGTTTCGGTTTTTCTCCAATCATTAATTTTTGCATTGCTCTAATTATTACAATTTTAATTTTAATAATACAATTTTACTTAAATAATATATACTTTCTTAACCAATATTGTATGTACATACATAATATTGAAGCTGTGTAAATTAATCAACCCTTATTTACAATCGTTATGTATCTACAATTTACATGTACAATAATATGCTTAGACACACGGTATTCTACAATGTGTAAATTGATCACCTGTGTAAATAGGTGTATTGCGAGGCGATGTAAATAGGTGTATTGCGAGGCGATGAAATCAACAGTCCACATATCCAAAGGGGAGCGTGTCATAGTTGTCAATGATACGGCGTTTCGTATAAACGAGTCCGTAGCTGCGAGCCTCTTCCCGATTCAGCACTCTTTGTGTGAACTTGTCCCTGGTGATACGACTCTTGGCGGGCAACACGATAAGATCTTTCGGATGGTTCAGAAGGAGGTCTTGAATCGTTGAATAGTTGATGAGACAGCTGTTTTCGTGATTCAGAGTGAAACCCCTGACCTTACACGTCTCGGACCCGTCGCTTTCCCTGTAGGCGTAATTTTTAGGTCCCGCACCCACAAACGTTGTGATGTGATTTCCAGGTTTTAACTCGTCGGTCAGGTCACCCAGGTAATCTCCTAGCTGTACGGGGTCGGGATCGTCGTTCTTCTCAGCAAAAATTACGCTGTCAGTATCGAAGTAGAGGCAGCGTCGGCCCAATTTCTCCAGGACTCGGTAGAGTTTGAGACGGGCCCAGCACGTGGTGAAGGAAGCGATGACGACATTGGACGTTGGACAATCCGAGACAAACTCGCTCTTCATGCTGTAACTTATCATACAAGTATCCTCGTTCAGGATATGGAAATCGTCAACCAGTTTGTGAGGGTCCATCAGGTTCTCCAGAAGCTGAGCTTGAGTGTATACATTGACGGTTTGCTTCAGGTTGCTCCTTTGACCGTACTTGCCCCAGAAACTTTAAATAAAAAAACGAGGTTCGCTTTCAAAAGAGCACACTTCCGTAAACGGAATTTTTATGAATTATATACATTATAACTTCTTTAAGCCATGTGTACAACTACTGACGAGGCACGTACCTGTTCAGGATCAGTTTAGCCAAGGATCTCAGTCCCGGGTTTCGGACGATCTTGTCTGCATCCAAGGCAATTCCCTCGTGCTGCAAATATCGGCTGATGTAATCGCGCTTCTCTTCGTCCGTGTCACATTTTTCTGGCCAGCCGCTGCTCTCCTGCTTTATTTTCAGGAACGTATTGATAAAGTTCGCGAACAGCCCACTCCCCGGTACTTTAGAGTCGTGCTGACGGGACTTCGGCCAGTGGTAAACTTCGTATATCTTCAGGATCTTGTAGCCCACTTCCACAGCCTTTTGGATTTCCGGTGTACACCATGTCCCTGTCAGGCACCGTTCTTCATCACTGCAGCTGCAGGGGGATTGATTTTCGATGGCAGCGCACCGGTTGCAGAGTGGAAATTTCAGTTTCCCGTTCGATGTACAGGGCAATACCGGGTGGTAAAGTTGCTCGGGTGGAAGGATTTTCACCTGCAAAAAATGAAGAGATGACATATATCACGAGGATAATTATTATACGTAGTCTGCAGCACTGTTATTATTACAAGTTCATATTCTAATTTCTCAATTTTAAAACAAATCTAAAAACATTTTTACCTTGGCTATGCCGAAGTATTCGTCGATCGGAGCGAAATTGTTGGTGATAACTTGAGGGTGACCCACGGGGTATCGAGCGTATTTGTTGACATAGGGGTACAACGACGTGAAGTCGGCGTACCGTACCGTTTCGTCAGGGGCGGTTTCGTAATACAGTCGACAGGCATTCGTCCTTCCACCGAAGAAGCTATCACGGGGGTCGAGTCTGGATTCCAGGTCCAGTCGGGCAACAAAATCACGCAGCTCGTCGTCCTCCGATATTTGATTCTTGAACTCGTGCTCCCATACGGTGACCACCTTGTACCCCAGGGCTTTCAGATCACGCTCCTTCTTGACGGTTTTGGTGTACAGGACTTTTCGCGTCTCGCCCG
Organism: Terebella lapidaria; assembly: GCA_949152475.1. NCBI lineage: Eukaryota > Metazoa > Annelida > Polychaeta > Terebellida > Terebellidae > Terebella > Terebella lapidaria. The sequence continues at coordinate 19,623,761 of OX424564.1, read as the reverse complement.
TTTTCGGTATCGTCAAGGTCTCGTCCTGGTAGCACTCGGAACACCCATGGTATAGACAGCCGTTGAACTCATACACCGTGCGGGAGTTGGCATCATACCCATCCACGCGATAGACGGTGTTTGGAACTTTGAATTCTCCTTCGGGGCTGAGCCCGTGTTGTATCTTTTTGGATGGATCCTTGTGTTCCATCCATTTTAGCCACGCGATGGAAATGAAACTGAAGTTATCGCGAGCCGTATAGCCAGTGGAAGGAACGATACCGATGTCGGAATCTATAAATTTAAACCTGGCAAAGTTTTCCTTGCTCTGGTTGCCCGTCATAGTGCGATGTTCCGAGACAGGATCGCGATGTTCCGAGTCCGCCACCTCTTTCTCCTCCCTGGTAACGACTTCGTACCTCTCCCGCAAGAAATTGCGCTTGAACACGGCCATGGTAGCGCTGGCAATGGTGATGTTGGTGAAGGGATCGAGTTCCGTGATGGAGATGAAATCTTTCCGGAATTTCAAACACGCCTCGCTCAAAATTTTCACATCGTTCTTGCAGTAGTCCAGCAGTTCTTTCTCAAAGTCGAACCATTGATCTCGCACGCTCGAATGCCAGGCTATAAATTGTTCCCTGTCCTTTGAGTTGTACTTGTCCACGTCATAATACCGGAGTGCTGGGGTCTTGCCAACGTATCCGTAGTTCTTCTTGACGTTGAATTGGTGGGGGAAATCGCCCTTCTTCACGTCTCCGTCCAGTCCGAAGGTCTTGGGGAGTTTCGAGAGGGGCATCGGAAAAAAATTGAGTGAGTCGATCACTCTCATGGTCAGGCCGGACTGGACTTTGATGCTCATAATTTTGGAGCCCTGAAAATGACGTACGTGGGGTGTGATTATTTCGGAAAGTATAACGCATTTGTTTGAAATGTACCCGAAGTAATACTCACTTGGAAGATCACCTCGTGCTTCACGGCATTCTTGACGAGATAGTTGAGCAGAAACATCCCGTCGTAACCCTGTTAACAGAAAATACAACCTGAATTAACCGTGTCATATGAAAAGAACATTTCAACAAATACCTATACCAAAAATAGACTTACCTTCATGTTATGGGCGATGACTGTGTAGCCTTTGTTTTCCTTGGAAAACAACCAAGCCCCGAAGATCTGACGCACGTCGTCCGCCCGGAAATATTCCTCCGTGTAGGATGCTTCTCCCTTCTTCAGATCGTACCTTCTGGCCACCACCAAATTGGGAACGTGCTCGCCCGTCTCCTGATTCGACTCGAAGTCGAAAAAGATGAATTTCTGACAGGTTTTGGCTTCCTTCAGAGCGCGCTGATAGCAGTGATGGCCCTCGACGACGACTTGACGCTCGCAGACTTTACAGTAATATTGTCCGCATCTGTGATCTTTTTCCTTGACGGTCGCGGTCTCGTAGCTTCGGCGGCACTGACGGCATTGCCAGAACTTTTCGCAGACCGTTTTGCTTTTTTTCTCTTTTTTCAGATGATTATTGAAGCAAGCGGCCGATCGAAATTCGATATGACATTTCCGACAGCTCCTGGGCGCATCTCCTACGGAACAGTCGTCGGCCTTGCACTGACTGCACACGTTCTGGCAGTGGTGCTTGTGTTTGTGAGGATAACCCTGCAAACAGCGATCGCAGAAATACTTCACCGCCATGAGTCCGGTCGGTGACTTGACCGAGTGGAAATGACCGGTAGCGTCGTCGTCTCCCTTAACGTGGTAGATGTAGTACGTCTTGTCGTAGTCGGGGCTCAGCGCCTTCGGGTAGATGACTCCGTTCCCGTGAGTACTGGAAATCACCACGATATTGGCCGCCACAGCCTTCTCGTATCGGGGTAGAGATGCCACGGATGTGTACTCGGCGCCAGTCAACCCCGCGAGTTCGATGATTTCGTCGGCTCTCCGGGTCTGCTCATCGTTACCGTCGGCTATAAATGCGAGCCATTTCTTTCGCCCTTTGTACGTTTTCTTGCTGTCGGAGTTCTGTTCCTTATACTGCGTCCACGCCTCGGATATCGCTATTGCGTGAGCCAAGCACTTGTCGTCCTGGTTTTGAACGTACGTGAGGGATCTTTTACCCGAGTTGGACAGATCGCCCAGGTTAGTGATATTCAAGGCTTTCCGCCCCTGTCCGCGAGGGAACTTGATGAGACCGACGCTGATTTCGAGGATGTTGTCCGCTTTTAGCTGGTCGTGGCTCTGCAGGACGGTGGCGATTCTCTCCATGATGGCTCCGGGTGTTATTTCTTCCAGACGTTGCAAAGGTATTTTAATATCACCTTTTTTTAGGTCCCGATGGGCGATGTGGATTCTAACTAGGTCTGTCGCTAGAGCCCCGTCCTCGCGTACGGCGTTCAAGACGTCCCTCCACATCCGCGTTAGTTCTGCCGTCAAATGTACTAGTCTTTGTCCCTGCCAAGCGTTTCCGATGGATACGTCGTAGACGCTGTCCGTGGCCATACCTTTCTTGTAACGCCTCATGAATTTTTTCCCGAATATATGCTTTCCGGGAACTTCGCGTACGCTATACGGTTTCTTCTTTTCACGGCTGTCGTCGTCTTCATCGCGCTTTCGCTTCCCGCCATCTCCTCGATTATCCATGGTGAACGTTTACGATGTGTATCCGTCGGTGTCCTGCGTAGGAATTAAATTTTTTTGAATCCGGCCACCTTATATAGTGACTATTTTGCAAAGGATTCTGGGTAAGATTATGCGTATACCTCGCATATTTTGGCTGATGTGTTCCAACGCATCCGGTTTCCGGGGCTCCGATTGGTCCGTTCGAATATGTGACGCTAGTGACGTCATAAAACGAGCGTGGGAATGCTGAGGAACGTGTCTGAACATGCACACATTCCGACGCTCCGATTGGTCCATTCGAAGGGGGACGCTGGTGACGTCATTTAACAAGCGTGGGGGACTTGTCTGAACACGTACGAATTCGGGAGCTCTGATTGGTTCGTTCGAATAGGGAACGCCGGTGACGTCGTAAAACGAGCGTGGCAACGCCATGACTCATTCTGCAGGCGCCGTGTGTACGTATCCAGTTCCCGGGGCGTCTATCAGTCTTTCAAAGTGACATCGCATAATGAGGGTTGGTATTGGTGTATATGCGGATGTTTATATGCGTGTATTGCTGGCATGAAAAGTAAAAATACTAGTCTACTTCCTGCATGCGAGTCCCAAGAATTTTCAATTTAGCATGCTATATATTGCTAGACTCCTATAGTTGTTCTACGAAAAATTTTCTAGTCTTTTACACCGCGATTTCACGCGTGTAGATAGTATTTTTCCTGACCATGAAATAGTCGTTGGAAGTTATCACGTATGTGTAGCATTTCCGTGAATCCGTAAACACGTACTCACCTCGGTGTTTAATAGCGGTGGAAAAAACTATCGCCAGCATGTACAGAATTCAGATTTCTATCTGTGCAACGCACAACCACACCACACATCGCCCCCATCAATTTCGAAAATTCAATATAATTCCATAACATCTATTTAATTTGGTATCTGCGAAACAAATATCCTGCAAGGCATATTTTGTCAGGCACGCATGTGTAAACTATAACCTTATGAGGACTGTATCTGTGTGAAATTAATAGCACCCGTGGACAGAGAATGTTGTGATTTTCTAAAACAGACGATACCCGAACAAGTATCAATTATAAAACTTTCCCGATAGTAGTAACTACGTCGATAACTACACCACCGCCTGTGTTGGCTGCCTCCGGGTATCACAGCGGTTACTGTGCCCCCCTGCATCTCAGTGCCGCGTGCATTCCTGCCCATTGACTGGCGGCTTATCTATACGTTCCCGGAAAAATTCCGCGCCTCCCCCACCCCCGGCACACTCAAACGCTTCTCTCCGCGGCAGACTATGCATGCACAACACTAGCCGTTGAATAGTTACGGATAAGTTCATACACACAACTCACGTGTAGTTGATATGAATACTTAATTAAAATCGCAGCTTATTTACTGTTTAGCACCTTAAAGAATAATGGTGTTATAAATTGCCTGGTGAATCAATGTAAAGCTTATTCGGGTAAACATACATGAGTATCTGTATATAGTTAAGTCAATGAAAAAACGTGTCCCTATGCGGAAACTAAAAAACAAAACTCTGATGGTAGAATGATGTATGAATATGACAAAATTGTAGATGAGAAAGTATAGGAATGACAACGAAAACTGTCAGAATATAAAAAATATGGTTGAATATATACTCGTGTTCACAAAAAAGTCCACGGAATGGGTCTCATCGCACAGGAAAGACGGCTTACAATGTTATAATAAATTCGATATAATGTCGTAATGAGAGAGGCGGAAAATGGTCAAGCCGGGAAATATTCAGAGCGAATTGGAGCAGTTTTAGATCATTTAAATAACGTTGTATCTAAATGGAAATTCAAACGACCGGTAGAATGTGGAAAGAGGGGTAAAGATTATTAAAAAAAAGAATAAACAAATCAGTGAAGAATATATTTTATGAAAAGTTTATATCACGAGTATTTAGAAGCTAGCTAGCTAGCTCACTCGCGACCGACATGCCTCGTCCGAATCCTCTCACTGATTGGGCCCGAACTATACGGGTCAACCAATCAGGAAATGTTAATCGCTGATATGTGTCTGAACCGGGATTGGACGGTGGGGGGCGGAGTGTGGAGGTGGAGGGCGGCGTGTGGATATATAGACCTACCGGCCGTATTTTCGATCGACATTTTAACACTTCTTTAGGAGATTGGCAATAGCCAGAGTTATCCGGATTTGGGCGTAGATGACACAACACTCTCGTTAAAATCCACATAGATCTGATGGAGAAGCCCTAGGTGAATGTATAGTCGGATTATTTTGGTATGAGTTAATTATTAATTGTTGTCAAAGGATAAAATAAAGATTGTGAGACTTTACATGCGTGCCGTTTAAGCCCGTATTGAAAAAAATTACTGACGGGTTGGTGCACGGTTACCAGTGGTTACGACTACGAGGATGCGTACTTGGCACGGGAGGGGCGGGGATCCAGCTGCGCCTGTTACTTACTTCACGTTTTGAAGAATGAATGTATGGTGAATGTGCGACCGTTAGCTCCCGCACTTGGATGTCTTGTTACCAATAATCGATCATTTCCACCCTCTATATAAAAATAGGATACAGTAGCACAAATATACATAGGCAGCGTAATTCCATTAAAGTCTGCCGAGATACGAAAAGCGGTACAATACGAATGCATCTGCGAAGCATTTCTTAATCGACTGTCCAGGATATTTACAAGAAAGAAATAGTTTATTTCAAAAACTTAATACTTATATGATGAACTTCAAGTCTTTTAGTACTGACAAACAAATTAAAGTTATTTTAGACGTACAAACGGACTCATTAGATGACAAAGCTGATATAAACCCATTCCTATATGCACTTTCCAACTTTATTAAAAATATTATTTAAAAAGGATGGAAGCTCGGGGCAGAATAAAACGAACAAACATGGCCATCCACTGCGATCGTATTGTATTGTGCATTTCTAATGTATAGAAGTAGTAATGGATACACCTTTTTTTTCATATATACTTTTGTTTATTATGCTAATATTATACATATAAGACAGTACCTTGCACCGTATCTACATTAAAATCAGCCGAAATACAAAAAGCGGTAGCTGAACAAACCCAAGTTCACGAAATGCGTCAAATGAAACTCTTTTGAAATAGCATTGGTGATGAACGCCCGAAAAGTGCCGAAACGTGGGAGAAAAAAATGTGATTAAACACGCCGAGACAAATGCTCGAACGAAATTTCCACAAATCGGGGGTTTTTTTTAAACGATAAAAATATTGGTTTTAAGCGGGAAACGACCCGAATATGTAACAAAGCGAAAAAAATAAGATAATTGCATGCATGCATGAGACCTTATTAAGCATACAGGATACTGGATACGCATGCGCGATAGCCTAATAACCACGCGCCTTACCTTTATTTGCATGCTAGATACCTTTATTTGCACGCACCTTACATTCGTTTGTACGCAGGATACCTTTATAATGAGCGCGAGTTTAGCGTATAAAAAACAGGTGGAGCGCCACCCGGCGACCGATAGCACAACGTTGACAGTCATACAAGATGGCCGCCAGTATAAAAAAAACACATCATGACTATGGGTATGACCAGTACGAGGTCATGATACACGACCTAGCATTAATTGGGTTCCTTATGACGACCCTAGCGAGTAAAAGACACTCGTTATGACACTCCTAGCATTTAACGGGTTCCTTATGATGGCCCTAGCGAGTATAGGGGCGAACGCTATGACACTCCTAGCATTTAACGGGTTCCTCAAGACGCCCACAGCAAGTACTAGGTCCCCTTACGTTATGATACACAACCTAGCGTTTATTGGGTTCCTTATGACACCCCTAGCGAGTATAGGGGCAAACGCTATGACACTCCTAGCATTTAACGGGTTCCTTATGAGACCCCTAGCGAGTATAGGGCAAACGTTATGAGTATGAGGTTCCCTTACGTTACGATACACAACCTAGCATTTATAGGGTTCCTTATGAGACCCCTAGCGAGTATATGGCGAACGCTATGACGCCACCTGGCGAGTCTAGGGGCAAACGCTATGACGTCACCTAGCGACTATAGGACAAACGTTATGACGCCACCTGGTGAGTGCGGGGCAAACGTTATGACGCCATTGCGCCCCCTAGCGACTACCGTAGCGCCATCTGGCGGGTACCTGGCTGGTACTATACTACTTTTCAAACCAAAATCCGACCAAATGATAATGATCCTAACATTGGCAATGATTGTACTTTAGATATAAACATCATACAAAATGTTAGTCACAAGTCATGTGCAATTAGTGGATACTGCTGTTACAGGTGAATTGGCTGATAAACCTGGGACAAAAAAACAACAACTGGGGTTTATACAAACAGTCACATCAGACATGGCACAAGAGGGTGGGGGGAGGGGGGAGAGCAGGCTCTCAAATTACAAGGATGTTGGAAATGAAAGAACATTGCTTAATAAATAAAAATTGAATTCAATGAATAAGCATTGGTTTTTCTTAATAATAGTATAATATTTTATTTATATATTTTTAACAACAAATCGACATTTGTGCCACTATTTTGAAATCAATCTATGTCCTGGAATGGTGCGCAGAATAAAACGCAGTGACATAAAATAAAACATCCAAGAAAAGGTAACTTAATATGATTTGGGGAAAAAATTGGAGAGGTGGGGGGGGGGGGGGGGGTGGGGGTTGTGTGTGAACATTAGTTTTAATAGTAAAAGTGTGTATTTAAAATTCAAACAGTTTAGAAAATTTGTGCCAGTATTTGGAATACAAATGGTACTGGATAATGGATATGTGTAGAAATATAGGTTTGCTCTGATTGGAAGAATATTGCTGATTAAGTTAACATTAGTTTTATTAGTTCAGTGTGTTATTTTATTTACTTGTACAAATAAATTCTATATACTATGTAGATTTGCTCTAACTGGAAGAATATTGCTGATTAAGTTAATATTAGTTTTATTAGTTCAGTGTGTTTTTTTTTTTATTTACTTGTACAAATAAATTATATATACTACCAGTATGTAGGTTTGCTCTAACTGGAATAATATGGCAGTGGCAGCGGGCTACGGGAATTCACTGCCGCATAGAATCTTGGATGATAGTCCACTCTTGCAGGCAGTGGCAGTGGCAGTAGGTCACGGGAAAACGCTGCCGCCTAGAATCTTGGATGATAGTTCAGATCTTGCTGGCAGTGGCAGTGGCAGTAGGTTACGGGAAAACGCTGCCGCCTAGAATCTTGGATGATAGTCCAGTCTTGCTGGCAGTGGCAGTGGCAGTAGGTTATGGGAAAACGCTGCCAGCTAGAATCTTGAATGATATTCCAGTTTGCTGGCAGTGGCAGTGGCAGTAGGTAACGGGAAAACGCTGCCGCCTAGAATCTTGCATGATAGTTCATTCTTGCTGGCAGTGGCAGTGGCAGTAGGTTACAGGAAAACACTGCCGCCTAGAATCTTGCATGATAGTTCAGTCTTGCTGGCAGTGGCAGTGGCAGTGGGTTACGGGAAAACGCTGCCGCCTAGAATCTTGGATGATAGTTCAGATCCTGCTGGCAGTGGCAGTGGTAGTAGGTCACGGGAAAACGCTGCCGCCTAGAATCATGGCTGATATTTCAGATCTTGCTGGCAGTGGCAGTGGCAGTAGGTCACGGGAAAACGCTGCCGCCTAGAATCTTGGAGGATAGCTCAGATCTTGCTGGCAGTGGCAGTGGTAGTAGGTCACGGGAAAACGCTGCCGCCTAGAATCATGGCTGATATTTCAGATCTTGCTGGCAGTGGCAGTAGGTTACAGGAAAACGCTGCCGCCTAGAATCTTGGAGGATAGCTCAGATCTTGCTGGCAGTGGCAGTGGCAGTAGGTTACGGGAAAACACTGCCACCTAGAATCTTGGATGATAGTTCAGATCTTGCTGGCAGTGGCAGTGGCAGTAGGTTAGGGGAAATCGCTGCCCCCTAGAATCTTGGATGATAGTTCAGATCTTGCTGGCAGTGGCAGTGGCAGTGGCAGTGGGCTACGGGAAATCACTGCCGCCTAGAATCTTGGATGATAGTCCAGTCTTGCTGGCAGTGGCAGTGGCAGTAGGTTACCCGAAAACGCTGCCACCTAGAATCTTGGAGGATGGTCCAGTGTTGCTGGCAGTGGCAGTAGGTTTCGGGAAAACGCTGCCGCCTAGAATCATGGCTGATATTTCAGATCTTGCTGGCAGTGGCAGTGGCAGTAGGTTACGGGAAAACGCTGCCGCCTAGAATCTTGGAGGATAGCTCAGATCTTGCTGGCAGTGGCAGTGGCAGTAGGTTACGGGAAAACACTGCCGCCTAGAATCTTGGATGATAGTTCAGATCTTGCTGGCAGTGGCAGTAGGTTAGGGGAAATCGCTTCCACCTAGAATCTTGGCTGATAGTTCAGATCTTGCTGGCAGTGGCAGTGGCAGTGGGTTACGGGAAATCACTGCCGCCTAGAATCTTGGATGATAGTCCAGTCTTGCTGGCAGTGGCAGTGGCAGTAGGTTACCCAAAAACGCTGCCACCTAAAATCTTGGAGGATGGTCCAGTGTTGCTGGCAGTGGCAGTGGCAGTAGGTTTCGGGAAAACGCTGCCGCCTAGAATCTTGGATGATAGTTCAGATCTTGCTGGCAGTGGCAGTGGCAGTAGGTTACGGGAACACGCTGCCGACTAGAATCTTGGATGATACTTCAGATCTTGCTGGCAGTGGCAGTAGGTTACGGGAAAACGCTGCCGCCTAGAATCTTGGAGGATAGCTCAGATCTTGCTGGCAGTGGCAGTGGCAGCAGGTTACGGGAAAACGCTGCCACCTAGAATCTTGGATGATAGTTCAGATTTTGCTGGCAGTGGCAGTAGGTTACGGGAAAACACTGCCGCCTAGAATCTTGGATGATAGTTCAGATCTTGCTGGCAGTGGCAGTAGGTTACGGGAAAACGCTGCCGCCTAGAATCTTGGATGATAGTTCAGATCTTGCTGGCAGTGGCAGTAGGTTACGGGAAAACGCTGCCGCCTAGAATCGTGCAGGATAGCTCAGATCTTGCTGGCAGTGGCAGTGGGTCACGGGAAAACGCTGCCGCCTAGAATCTTGGAGGATAGCTCAGATCTTGCTGGCAGTGGCAGTGGCAGTAGGTTACGGGAAAACGCTGCCACCTAGAATCTTGGACGATAGTTCAGATCTTGCTGGCAGTGGCAGTGGGTTACGGGAAATCACTGCCGCCTAGAATCTTGGCTGATAGTTCAGATCTTGCTGGCAGTGGCAGTGGCAGTAGGTTACGGGAAAACACTGCCAGCTGGAATCTTGGATGATAGTTCAGACCTTGCTGGCAGTGGCAGTGGCAGTGGGTTACGGGAAATCACTGCCACCTGGAATCTTGGCTGATAGTTCAGATCTTGCTGGCAGTGGCAGTGGCAGTAGGTTACGGGAAAACGCTGCCGCCTAGAACCTTGGCTGATAGTTCAGATCTTGCTGGCAGTGGCAGTGGCAGTAGGTTAGGGGAAATCGCTGCCACCTAGAATCTTGGATGATAGTTTAGATCTTGCTGGCAGTGGCAGTGGCAGTGGGCTACGGGAAATCACTGCCGCCTAGAATCTTGGATGATAGTCCAGTCTTGCTGGCAGTGGCAGTGGCAGTAGGTTACCTGAAAACGCTGCCACCTAGAATCTTGGAGGATGGTCCAGTGTTGCTGGCAGTGGCAGTGGCAGTAGGTTTCATGAAAACGCTGCCGCCTAGAATCTTGGATGATAGTTCAGATCTTGCTGGCAGTGGCAGTGGCAGTAGGTTACGGGAAAACGCTGCCGCCTAAAATCTTGGATGATAGTTCAGATCTTGCTGGCAGTGGCAGTGGCAGTAGGTTACGGGAAAACGCTGCCGCCTAGAATCTTGGAGGATAGCTCAGATCTTGCTGGCAGTGGCAGTGGCAGTAGGTTACGGGAAAACGCTGCCACCTAGAATCTTGGATGATAGTTCAGATCTTGCTGGCAGTGGCAGTGGCAGTAGGTTACGGGAAAACGCTGCCGCCTAGAATCTTGGATGATAGTTCAGATCTTGCTGGCAGTGGCAGTGGCAGTAGGTCACGGGAAAATGCTGCCGCCTAGAATCATGGATGATATTTCAGATCTTGCTGGCAGTGGCAGTGGGTCACGGGAAAACGCTGCCGCCTAGAATCATGGCTGATATTTCAGATCTTGCCGGCAGTGGCAGTAAGTTACGGGAAAACGCTGCCGCCTAGAATCTTGGAGGATAGCTCAGATCTTGCTGGCAGTGGCAGTGGCAGTAGGTTATGGGAAAACGCTGCCGCCTAGAATCTTGGATGATAGTTCAGATCTTGCTGGCAGTGGCAGTGGGTTACGGGAAATCACTGCCGCCTAGAATCTTGGATGATAGTTCAGATCTTGCTGGCAGTTGCAGTGGCAGTAGGTTACGGGAAAACGCTGCCGCCTAGAATCTTGGATGATAGTTCAGATCTTGCTGGCAGTGGCAGTGGCAGTAGGTTAGGGGAAATCGCTGCCACCTAGAATCTTGGATGATAGTTTAGATCTTGCTGGCAGTGGCAGTGGCAGTGGGCTACGGGAAATCACTGCCGCCTAGAATCTTGGATGATTGTCCAGTCTTGCTGGCAGTGGCAGTGGCAGTAGGTTACCCAAAAACGCTGCCACCTAGAATCTTGGGGGATGGTCCAGTGTTGCTGGCAGTGGCAGTGGCAGTAGGTTTCGGGAAAACGCTGCCGCCTAGAATCTTGGATGATAGTTCAGATCTTGCTGGCAGTGGCAGTGGCAGTAGGTTACGGGAAAACGTTGCCGCCTAGAATCTTGGATGATAGTTCAGATCTTGCTGGCAGTGGCAGTGGCAGTAGGTTACGGGAAAACGCTGCCGCCTAGAATCTTGGAGGATAGCTCAGATCTTGCTGGCAGTGGCAGTGGCAGTAGGTTACGGGAAATCCCTGCCGCCTAGAATCATGGCTGATATTTCAGATCTTGCTGGCAGTGGCAGTAGGTTACGGGTAAACACTGCTGCCTAGAATCTTGGAGGATAGCTCAGATCTTGCTGCCAGTGGCAGTGGCAGTAGCTTACGGGAAAACGCTGCCGCCTCATTATATGGCAGCGGCCATGAAATTTCGTGATGAGTTAGCATGAAGTACCTACCACATTTCTGACTAGCGGTGAAAATTCAGGCAAACTGAAGTTATCGTGTGGAAACCAAAAAGTGAAAAAGAAATTAATATTTTGAGTAAAACAATGAAGGCATTTCAAAAGGCATTTAGGCATTTCTTCTGAAATGCCTTAATGATACATCAATTGTGGTCCGACTCATCTCAATCTACTCAAACGACACCGTGCCCGGCCGTGTCAGCATTTAACTTTATGCAAATCATGATGCATTTGATCGAGGTTGTGAAGCATATCATAATGCAAACATAATTGCCTAATACTCAGTACACGTGTGCCCTGCCGTGCAATCAGGCGAGTGAAATATTTCTTCCACGTAGGTAACCTCTCTTCTGAACACAAGTAACGAACTACAGAATTGTTGAAATTGTTTAATAATTTACATTAATATACATAGTTAATATATATTCATACATTATAATGCAGATGGTCTGTATCACAATTGTTCAAAGCAAAGACATGATGTTGTTTGTTAAGTTTTGATGACAAACTTTTTTAAACACCTACTTTACTAGGAATGCTCTCCTCATGTTACTAGCATCAGCTTACATTACTAATTGTACTACAGGAATATCTTTGGAACAAGGGTACGAAAACCAATCTTATGAACTTACACATGGTTCAACCAGGTTCTGAAATTATTTTGGAAAAGAAACACCAAGGACAAATTTCAGCGGCATTGAATAAAAAGTTGAATTTTTACACCCTTTGTATGTTTTTGTTATTGAGATTTGTGTACCACATTATTGAACACTACAAATGAGTGTTATACATAGACACAGGGGGGCACACAGTGAATCTGTTGATGTAGTTGGAATAGACAGTTCATTATTTATTCAAGAACCTGTCAACATTATCATCATTCAACTTGTGAATAATTTCACATTAAAAGCTGTATCATACAAAATATCACAACGCTATCAATCAAATTACAGTGGTAATAACTATGTCAATACAACTCCCCCCCTCCCCCCCCCCCCCCCCCCTCCACCTAGCCCAAACCCCTTCCATGGACGGATTAAGTATGCTGCAGTGTTGAAACTATGCCGCTGGGTAAGCAGTGGGTGGTCTTTTGTCCCGGTTTTCTTGTGCCAGTTTTTGTCGCAGTTTTCTGACGTCTTCCATCAGTGTGAGTTCCTTTCTGTCAAAGTCATGTCTTCCCCGATCCAGAGAAACTGGAAGGACAAATTTGAAGGCTGTTCATATAAATGGTAGCATTTGAGACTTTTGCTCAAAGGGTTTGCCTATTCAAATGTCAGTGTTAATACGACTCAAGGCAAGCATACATATCGAAACGAAACTGTCATAGTGTCAAAATTAAAGGATTAATTCAAGACGAATATTTGAACTGTACATACATTGGGCAGAGTGTTCTGAGTCGGTATCATTGATGATGTGATCATGTCTGTCTGCTGGGTTCAGGTTACGCATTCCCGCTCTCAGCTCAGCCATTTGGTCTGGAAGTATGCACGAAGAAACACTTGACTTTGTTACGTGCGTTATACATACTAGGATTTCAACGAACTTTGAGCTTTGAAGGAATTACCATCTGAATTCTTGACAAGTTAGAAATTGCTGGAGCAAGTCATAAATTTTACCACTGAAACCTTTGCCAAAATAGCATCTCTGAAACATCCCACGAACCTGCAGTATTGTCTTGTGATCGTTCCAAACGGCTGGCGTGTTGCTGTGCTCGGTCCGCGTCCTCCTGGAGCAGCGCCAGACGTCGAGACTCTGCCTCCCGCGACAGAAGCTCTGCCTTCGTCACCTCCTCTGCCATCCGCTGGGCCTCGGCCACCTGACAAAGTCATGGATGCCGTATTGAATGTTACTGGGAAAGCATCACTGGGGAAATACTATTTTAGAGTGTGTTTGACAAGTGTTTGTGAAATAACTTGGAACCACATGGTTTGAATTTGTATATTGATAGTGCACAGAGGCAATATTTTTTCCGTGAATCAGTAATTTCAATCAAACACACACATACTGAATACTTTTGGGTATTTAAAGAGAGCTTTACAATGATTTGCAATAGCCGCTAGCACGTGGATCTGGCTAATCACGGTGAGGCTGACCTGGTCCTCCTCAGCTCGGTTGATCAGTCGGTGGATTCTCTCTTGCAGATCACGATTGTAATCCTGGGCACGAGACATCTTTTGACGGAAAGAAAACAGAAATTTGTCCAGCTGTGTCATATTTGTCACTCCAGCGAAGTTCAAACTTTAGAACAGTGTTATTTTGTTCTTTACATAACATCATTTGAAGTGAAAGTGAAAGCTTAGCTTTAAAATAGAAATCATACTTATCTTGTATATTTTACTTCATATTGTCTATGAATCCATTGAGACGGGTTTATAAACACTATTATTTTCAGGTATTGCTGGTAATACCCAGTAACCATGGTAACTCACTTTCTGAGCATTCCTTTCCCGCTCCAGTTCGTTTACGTGTTGTAGCTGTTCCAGGCGGTTCCTGTGTTCTGCCTGTGTGTTCTCCAACTCAGCATGGGCAAGCTTTTGGAAAGCACTCTACAAGTATAAACAATACACCTACATGTATAATAAACTGTAATTATGTCAATCATTTATATGTATGTAAGAACATACAATGTCAGTAATACACAACAACACCGAGCAATATCTATACACCTCATTCATGTGATGCGATGCCAGGATAATTACATTTTACACAATTTGTCAGACATTTGAGGCAATGGCGTTGGTAAAAGTGATCTTACCATAACAAGTTTATTTTGACAGACGATTTAGATGCTTTAAGTTCAAACGTAAACAGTAAACTATCAAGAAATACCTGTCCCCCCTCCACCAAATATTCATACACACACACCTGGTGCACATGTTGTTCGCGATCCTCCTCTGCCTGTCGGACATTCTTGGACACCTTATCATCCAGTTCCTCCTGTTTACGGCGTGCTTCGAGCTCTGCATATTCTTTCTGGTCTTCGTCTGCCTGCTTTCTGTACAACTCCTAGTAGACAAGGATTAACGTGAGTGGAAAAAACCTTTCAGATTAGCCATATAATATGAATATATTGAGAAGTTTCACAACTAACATTCAGTTGACAAGTGCCGAAGAATATTTTTATTGAGAGGTACCTGTTCGAATATTTTACGCTGTAGTTCCAGCTCCATGTTTTTGATCTCGGCCTCTTCCATAGCTGCCTGAGTCTCCAACTCTCGTAACTCAGCCTGGCGAATGTTCAGACAATATCGGTAAACCAAATCAAGTTGTGAACGTAACAGCACAGATTTCTGAATTTTATGGACTTTTTGAGTTGTCAAAACTTGTTTGAGTCAAGATAATTGGACCAACTTGTTCAGTTTGGAATTAATCAACTAACAATCTCAATGGTACCCACAAGACTTGTGATTTGAAGATTACATGCAACTACAAAGAACAGGTATCGTTTCTACCTTCCTCCTGATTTCGTCATCCAAGCGCACCAAGTCAGCCTCTTTCTTCTGCTGCTGGAAGGTCAGGAATTTGTTCCTAGTGGCGTCCATCAGCTGTAACTCCTTCATCTTCAGCTCCCGCGTCATCGCCATCAGTCTACAGAACGAGCACGTGGCACGAGATTGTTCATATGGCTTGTACAAATTAACATTATATCTTGAGTTTGAAGAGTTCTCTTATATTCCGGTACATTAACTTGATAGATCAGTAACAATGTTACAAACCTGAATCAGATCCTGTTAGGTCCTATCCTGAATATCATATGACCAATAGCTTTCAACACACACACCATTGCTTTTAATCCAACTGGGAGCACCATCTATAGCACATGCAATTAGATTAGGTACTCCTGTACCTAGCCACTCCCGCTGCCCCCCCCCCCCCCCCCCCTTCCAAGCTCACATACCGAGCGCGCTGGTCCCGTAGTTTGCCCTCCTCTTCACCCATGAGCTTGCGCCGTTTGTCCTCAGCCTGTAGCAGTAACTCCTGCTGTCTGTACCAGGCCTCCTCCTCGGCTCGCTTCTTCTGTACACCTTTCTGCAGGTCCAGTGACAGCTCTCTACGAGGGAAAAAGTGACACATGAGTAAAGATTGTTGGCTGAAATTGATTGGAATCACCCTTTTTATGGATTGTTCAATGAGTTTTCACTACTGGAACAAGAATATGTTCAGCCAAAAATTTCGAGGAGTATTGTGTTCAAAATCGGTTCATAAAAGCGTCAATTTTTCAGATCAAAAGTATTTTCGCTCGTGACTGACCGCTGTCGCATGTATTCCAACTCCTCCTGCCGAATGCGCTCTCTCTCCTGCACCTAAAGACACACAACAAATCTTTACCAAGATCAACATTTCACAACATATGAACTTATTCCTCACTATAGGAAATGGACAAACTTTCACTGGAGAATGGCACATATTTATGACATACACAGACCATCAAACTCTCAAAATTGTTTAAATTTGTGAGTTAAATTTGTGAACATATGCTTCAACCATGCCTCAACCATACCTGCACTTCTGATTCCTACTTAATCAAACATGTATCATGTATACTAACTACCAGAAACCCATAAGATGAATGGGTATTTGATACTACTGATACTGTCAACATACACTCCATATAAATATGTGTATTCAGCTATACATATATATTTATATTCAATACATATCTTTTGCCGTGAATACCTGGTAGTCGACAATGAACTTGGGGTACTTGTTGAAGACTGGGTACTGTCCCCTTGTAAGTGGCTCGAACTCGTCCAGGACTTTCTCGGGGTGGATGTCCTCTGGGGTCGACTCCATCAGGCGGTACGCGTCTTTGATCACCACCCCCACGTCCACAGCATTACGGTGGTGGAAAAAATACTGCAAGAGATGTACACATGTACATTCTTTCATGCAGGGAATCTTGTCTTGTGTATACTGGACTGGGCGTTGTTCAATTGTAGTTTTGAAACAATTCTTCCATGTCAATTGTTGTATTTTTGAAGGTTTACATGTTCTGTTTTTTATTGTTTGCAGTTTAGTAGGATTTTATAAAATGCATACAGACAGCTAGATGTTTGCAAAACTTCATTTTCTGTTTGCAAAACTTCATTTTCTAGAATTCTATTCTTGACATTCACCATTCTAATATCCAAACACAGTTCCCTCCAGCATAACAATTGCACCCTCCACACTCACACTATGACTAAACTTGCTTTATAGTACTCAAGGCTTATTTAAAATATTTCCAACTATTATCTGGACTTTGTTTTGATTCCACACGTCCACCGACCACAAACCTTAAAGTCATCCCGCTCTGTACACTTGAGCAGTGGTCCACGGTTGGCGACGCAGTACGCCACGGATACCATCAGCAGGAAAGACGGGTGATTGCTGAAGACGTTGTCAAAGAGTTTCAACCACTCCTCTCTTGTCAACACCTCCGAGAACAGGGTCTCCAACACCGGCCATGCGTAGATCTGTGGTGAATTTGACTCATCCATAGAAAAATACTATATATGGTTGTGGGTGTATGTGTATGGGTTTTTGAAAATCGTTACGGGTTTTTTTTTATTCAAGTGCTAGATTGGTATTAATGACATGACAGAATCTTCATGATGGCCACCATTAGTAATTAATGATAAAATGAATACTTCGGAAGTTTTAATCATCATCAGAAAAAATATTCTGCCATCACTTACATGTACATAACATTATAGAAACTAAGCTTGTGGTAAAGGTGTCGTGTGAATCGCCAGCTAATGATTCCACAGGGCGTAAACGTATGCACACCTGTGAGGTGATTCCGTGCTGGACGAAGTGAGCCAGCAGGTGTTTATCGTGGTATGCCAGGACGTTTTCTACAACACTCAGCATGTTGATGGGAGGGTTAGGGAAGTACTCAAACCAGTGCTGGCAGTAGTTTGCTGAAAATGTACAAGATATTGACATGAAACTATGAAGAGTAGAACACTGGGATCAGCAAAAAATTGTAGCATAATGGAAGTCTTACTGTGTTTGTAAGATGCAACAAAACCTTCTTAGCCCAAAATTCAAATTCAAATTTAAGTTGTAAGTAGGCTTTTAAATTATTTCCTGTCCTCACCGACTGCTGCCTAACTTACTGAGTATGGTGGCGATGACCTCGAAGCAGACAAGCTGGTTGTTCTGGAACAGCTTGACGAAGGGGAATGCCAGAAGTGGCAGGTAATCTGTCTCGCCAAATATCGGAGACCAGTGGGCCAGCGAAGACATCACTCTGTCCACAAAAGAGGCAATATCATAACAATGTCATCTACACCGGTATATGATCTACTTTGGCTCTGAATGAGGTTACACTGATTCTACGATTCCAAGAACATCAGCATAAGGATTTCTATCCAACATATTTTTTCACACTTTTAATCAAGGATTTACTAAATGCGGAAATAAATTGTACATGTTCAGATATACATGTATCTTTAATATTCGAAATTCGGACGAATAATTCAGTGTTTGACAACACAATTCACCAACTAACAAAAGCATTCATGTATATTGTATAAATCAAGACATCAAAATTCTGCCTTATTTCTGCACACCTCTGCAGGACTCGGAGGAGTTTCTGACTCTTGATGGGGTACGTCTCATGGAGTCTCTCACAGCTCGGGTGTGTCCCTTTGTCTACGAGAGCCGCATAGGCTGCGTGGTTCTCAGGTAGTCGCAACAGGGACCGCCATATAAACATCCTGTAGGGGGAAACAAGGATGGATAGTTGACTTCAAAAGTGGCGATACATAAATTCGTTGCTCGAAATAGTACTTAGCAGATGCAATTGCTATTTGACTGATACCATGGAATAGCATAAGCATCCTATGAGTTTTTGATAGTACTAGTACTCAGCAAAAATAAAACAGGTGTAAAATTTTTAAAATACAATTTTAATTTATATTATACTGAATGTGACAACTAAAGATTCATTGCTCAGACCGGGGATGGAACCCACAATCTCTGCGTTCTGAAACCGACGCTTTACAAAGTAAGCAAAAGGTATATCTCACTAGCCAAGTCAGTAGGAGCGAGGTCACATGTGCATAACAATTCAACAAGATATACTAGACAATCTGATGTGACTTACCTGTATTTTTCTGGATATTCGCCATAACCTTTCAGTATTGAATAGAGCTTTTCCATGTTCAGGCCCTCAGGCAGTTCCGTCTGGAATGAAACCAAACCCTAAATAGTTTTGCCATCAAAATAATATTCATTTCCAATCTGTATTAATTATACTCACAGTATGTACACCATACCAGCAACACTACCGGTATTTCTGGATAATATTGTTTGATACAAGTATTGTCAGAATGATCACACTCTGACATTACGCCCACCTTTGTTGACTCTCCTGTGGTTTCCATGGTAGCGGACTGACCCGGTTTCTTGCCTTTCCGTCGCCCGACTGGACGCTTGGACGTGTTCCGAGAGGTGGACATATCTGCGTCTGTGTCAGACATCTTGTTGGACTTCAGCACTTTGAGGAGCGGGGCTGGGGGCTATTGGGGAACAGGTTATTAACAGGTTTTAGGCATTTTGTATAGGTACTGGTATTACGGTGGTTTCGTATTTCTCTTATATCATTCAGCACCACTGATTACATTGGTATAAACATGTTATACAAATTAACGTACAATGTATATTCATATTTCAGTTATATCTGTCAGAATATTTATCAGGTTTATTGAACTTTGTTTTCCAGCCATTCATGATGTTCACTAGATATACCAAATATGTAGGATACCAAATGTGTAAGTTTGAATCATTCAGAAGATGAACTGGTTCACTTTATGTAATTTTGAATGCAACAATTCCAAAACACAGGAACCAACATTTGTTTTATGTTATTTCAAAACATGTCACTTAACACCATACAATTTTTCACGTTTTCATGGACAACTATATGACCCACTGACCTGGTTGAGCTCAGCTGACAGTGAGGTCACACAGTAAACATTCAGGTTACCGCTGTCCATCACAGCCACCAGGTGGCGACCTGTAGGACTGACGGCCACGCTGCTGATACGGTCGTCAAGGCGACCAACGTCAAACAGCTGCTTACACGTGTTGATGTTCACAAACCTCATGATCCCGTCTTGACTGAGAACTCCCAGCACCTAAATGATACATATCAGAATTTCTTAATCATTTGAAGTACACTTCTATGCCTTATAGTTTGGAATTTTCAACCTTTTCGCATCGAATTTGGCCTATATATATATATTTTTTTTTTTTCACATATAACTCCAATCCATACAACTCATTCAACACTGTTACCAAGATCAATGAGTTTGTCATTTTAAGTCAATAAAAATTACCATTAAAGGCGACGGACGGTGAAAAAACTAGACGCTTCCGGTCGCCTACGACCGCTTGGGTGTATCCCCCGTAGCCCTATCATCTCTGTTGCCCCAAATATATCACTGTCAATTGTGAAAAACTAGAGTAAGGGCTAAAAAAGATTACCAGAGAAATGTTAAATCTCAAGTCACAACTGTTTTCTTTTCCCCACCAAAATTGCTGCACTGATTTTCCGAGGTTATTGAAGGTCGAATTCAAAATCACCATTGAAATCTCTTTATATGAATTTCCATTCGACATGTTTGATAAAATAACGAAAATACAGATAGATCAATCTTTTCACCTATTTATATTTCAACTCAGAATATTTTACAAACTTGGTTCCAAGTTGAAATTCAAAGTAAAATTTGACCAAAAATGCATTTCAAGATGACAAAATTGGAGCTAGATTGAACTTCTCACCATAAGTTATATTTCGATCCATAATACATGTATGTGCCAAACATGGTTTCAAGTTGACAAGATGACAAAATTGGAGCCAGATCAAACTTTTCGTCATGAGCTATATTTTAACTCATAATACCTGCCCAACTTGATTTCAAGTTGAAATTCAAACTAAAAGTTTACCAAAACTGCATTTTAAGATGACGAAATTGGACCCAGATCAAACTTTTCGCCATGAGTTATATTTCAACTCATAATATGTGCCAAACTTGGTATTAAGTTGAAATTCAATGTAAAAGTTGACCAAAACTGCATTTCAAGATGACGAAATTGGAGCCAGATAGAACTTTTCGTCATAAGTTATATTTTAACTCATAATATGTGCCAAACTTGGTTTCAAGTTGAAATTCAAGCTAAAAGTTTACCAAAACTGCATTTCAAGATGAAGAAATTGGAGCCAGATCGAACTTTCCATCATAAGTTATATTTTAACTCATAATATGTGCCAAACTTGGTTTCAAGTTGAAATTCAAACTAAAAATTGACCAAAACTGCATTTCAAGATGACGAAAATGGAGCCAAATCGAACTTTTCACCATATGTTATATTTCGACTCATAATATGTGCCAAACATGCTTTCAAGTTGAAATTCAAAGTAAAAGTTGAACAAAACTGCATTTCAAGATGACAAAATTGGAGCCAGATCGAATTTTTCACCATAAGTTATATTTTAACTCATAATTTGAGCCAAACATGGTCTCAAGTTGAAATTCAAAGTAAAAGTTGATCAATGTTTTCATAAAAAGCTATTGTGATCAATAATAGACTTAACTAGCAAAAAAATAATGTTGACTTATTTGGTCACAGCCATAAAATCTCTACTGGACAAAGCCTTCACCTTGTTGAGCCCAATAATAAATATTTCTTGTCTTAACTATTTTCATTGTCGTCACTTATAGACTTAACATGTAAAAATAAAGTTAACTTATTCGGTTACACCCAGAAATTTCTACCGGACAAAACCTTAACCTTGTTGAGCTCAATAATAATTGTTTCTCATCTTAACTATTTTTATTGAGGTCAATAATAGACTTAACTAGCAAAAAAAATGTTAACTTATTTGGTTACAGACATTAAATGTCTACTGGACAGAATCTTTACCTTGTTGAGCCCAATGATAAATATTTCTTGTCTTAACTATTTTTATTGTAGTCAATAATAGACTAAACTAGTAAAAATAATGTTAACTTATTCAGTACACCCATGAAATCTGTACTGGACATACTTTCACCTTGTTGAGCTTAATAATAAATATTTCTCATCTTAACTATTTTTATTGTGGTCAATAATAGACTTAACTATTTTTATTGTGGTCAATAATAGACTTAACTAGTGAAAATAATGTTAACTTATTCAGTTACACCAATGAAATTTGTACTGGACAAAACATTTACCTTGTTGAGGTTAATAATAAATATTTCTTGTCTTAACTATTTTTATTGTGGTCAATAATAGACTTAACTATTAAAAATAATGTTAACTTATTCAGTTACACCCATGAAATTTGTACTGGACAAAACCTTTACCTTGTTGAGCTTAATAATAAACGTTTCTCATCTTAACTATTTTTATTGTGGACAATAATAGACTTAACTAATAGAACTAATGTTAACTTATTCAGTAATATTGTCCTGTTTTCACTGGAAACTTCAGTTCTCCATTCTGAACAAGAAACCAGTGTCATTACCTTCCACTGTACAGGCTATTGGAATGATCGTACATGTCAAAATGGATATTTCAAAATTCTGTAATAAGTTAGGCTGTTAACATATTAATATGTATATGATCATTCTAAAAAACGATTGGTTTCGTGTGACAGCCCTTCCCAACAACACTTCCAAATATTATCGAGATTCGTCAAAAATTGCCATCTGTAGAGCGTTCACAAGCCATGTGTCTCAAACAGGCTGTTTTCAATGCAAAATGTGTCCCCAAACGACCAATTCAGTTGCCACGGCAACCAAAATCGATTGGTGTCGGGATCTTACCATAATATATGTGCCTGCGAAAAATAATGGTGATCGGGTGAGAATTGCGGCCTATAGCGCGTTCACAAGCCATGTGTCTCAAACAGGCTGTTTTCAATGCAAAATGTGTCCCCAAACGACCAATTCAGTTGCCACGGCAACCAAAATCGATTGGTGTCGGGATCTTACCATTATATATGTGCCTGCAAAAAATAATGGTGATCGGATGAGAATTGCGGCCTGTAGCGCGTTCACAAGAAAATCTCTGCGGACGCGGACACGGACGCGGACGCGGACGCGGACGCGGGCGCGGACGCGGACGCGGACGCGGACGACGAAGCCAAATCCATAGTATCCGCCGAACTTTGTTCGGGGGATACAATAATATTCAGGATTTTTTTCCTTATATGATAGAGTCGTATGGGTTATAAAAGATAGCAACAATATTTTCAATAAATATGCATCCTGTTGCCCTGTGGGCGCTCTGTAGTAGAGACTCCCTTCAAGAAGCTTCCAGCGAATGGTGTGACGTCACGATAGGTAAACCTCTGACGTTTTGGTGGCAAACGGGCGCACGATCCTAGTCCGACAAACAGCATTCAAATGCAGATTGCGAAAATTCTGCCACAGTGACCCCCAATTTTTTTTTCATTTTTTACATGTGTACAATCCACTAGACATGTATACTAAATTTTAGAAGCTTCTACCGTATGGATTTTTTTCTGGGGCTGTTAATTCATTTTGAAATTAATAATATGGCGGATTTCGAAGGATAGCTAAACTTTTTCGAAAGTGTTTTGCAACAAATCCAACGCGGTGACCCCCAATTTTTATTCAACGATTTCAATCTACACATATCACTTGATAATCAGACAAATTTTGAGAAAATTCTGATGAGCACATATTTACCTGTGGGTTATAACTCATCACCCCTCTTGAAATATTTTCCGATTAGAGACCATGTTAGGCATCGACTGTGCATATTTTTCAGGTTAACCATATATTTCACCATAACAGTGTCATCTATATACTCTCCTGAACATGGTGGCAAATATTCATATCCTTCTGCCCAAAAATGGTTGTGTCGCAAACATTTAATGAACGCCATCTCAACGCATGAAAATTCTTCGACCTCACCGCGTTGATCACAGCATCCGCGGAAAACGTTCAGGTATCTATACAGCTGTATGGAAAACGTAATGACCTATCGTGACGTCACGATTCTTTTACCTGAAACATGCGGCATGGCTGGGGCACTGTGAACAGCATTTTGATCGTGCCAGACGCGCATTATATCGATGGAATTCGTACATTTATTTATTTCGTAGCATATCATATGAACATAAGCAGTATATTTGTGCAAGAAAATTTTTTTACTGTCCGTCGTCTTTAAATCAAGCAATTAGCTTCATCAGCCTTAGCCAGAGCCACAGTGAACACTCAAAATATCAACATTTTATCAGTGTTTATGAGAATATTCCTGAAATCTCCCTGACTTTCCAGGACGACCTCAAATATCCACGATTTTTTTTTCATTTTGTCAGCCTTTGACCTTTGATGCCTGACCTGGTTGGAGCCACCATCGAAGCTGTCCTGGAGGAAATCCAGCTGCCTGACACACGTGACTTTCTTGGGTAGCTCTATGATCCGGTGCAGTTTCCTTGTGTCGAGAGCCCAGAGATGCAGAAAGCGAGACCTCCCACCCGCCACCAGAAAACGGCCGTCCCTGCAATGTGAATGAACCTTTATACACGTTGTCCCAGTGCAAATATGTAGCAGGGACATATTACTAAGACCAGAAATAATTTTAGTAAATGGAAACTAAGACAATTTGAATATTTTCACTTAAAATTTTTTTTCTTAAAATTATTTAATTTTCGTGACATACTATCCACTACCAACACCATAAGAAAATTATAATATTTGCTTACAAAATCAGCTTCATTGTTTAGATCTCTTCAATCAGTGCTTTTGGTATATCAAGAGAATTTCACCGGCCATCAATAAACAACCACTACCCCAGGGATTTGATTACCATCAACCATTATCGAAAAGAATATAAAGTGGATATTGCGTCCAATGACCTTCCCTAAAGACCGTGTAAGTGCCTCAGAGGCTTCTAATCTGTTGCCATGGTTACCGTGTTGTCGCGAAGGCCTTGAAGCAGGGGGATTTGCCCTCCGGGACGTGTAGCTGGTATTTACAGGCCAAAGTATCAGACTCCCACGCGAATATCGTATCGTCCTTGAAGCAAGTCATTATTGTGTTGCTCAGCGGCAGGAAAAACACCTGGCGAAAAAAAGTTACAGAAAATTTGTTGAGTACCGCAACCATATGGGGGTACAGTATGTGGAAAGACTGTGAGGAAGACAAGATTTGATTATCATGGTCACTGCACTCTGAAAGCAAGTGTTGTTTTATACACTGTTGAAATTGAGATGTACATGTATATCAAACTGTTATATATCACCAGAAATACATATTTGTGACATCACTCAATGTGGGCTGAAATAATGTGTGTTCTTTTCTAATAAACTACAATGAGTGCGACTGCTCGCTGGACTGGTAATGTTATTATTCAAAGTATTAGGAAAGTGTCATTATTGAATTGATAGAATGCAGTACTGCAAAACGGCAATTATTTGCGGCTAGAAATATTTGCGGTTGTTATGTCCAGACAAATTTTCGGAGATTTAAGTCTGCGGATTTTAGCTGCCATGTGTATACATGTATATAGAAGACTAATATTTTTGGTCGATTTAATTTTGCTATTGTAAAACAACCACGAAATCCGCAAAATAAATCGACCGCAAATATTGGTCTTTTTACAGTATACCAGCAATAGATGGCAGCACTGCTGATACCAGTCATGTTGAGCAGAATGGGCAGCCTCCCTGATATCTGATATAGGGGGCAGCACTGAGGATATTTCAGATAGGGGGCAGCAATTCTGATATTTTCCATAGGGGGCAGCACTGATGGTATTCTTAATAGAGGGCAGCACTAATAAATGATATAGGGGGCAGCACTGATGGTATTTTTAATAGAGGGCAGCACTAATAATATATGATATAGGGGGCAGCACTGATGGTATTTTTAATAGAGGGCAGCACTAATAATATATGATATAGGGGGCAGCACTGATGGTATTTTTAATAGAGGGCAGCACTAATAATATATGATATAGGGGGCAGCACTGATGGTATTTTTTTAATAGAAGGCAGCACTAATAATATATAATATAGGGAGCAGCACTGATGGTATTTTTAATAGAGGGCAGCACTAATAATTTATGATATAGGGGGCAGCACTGATTGTATTTTTAATAGAGAGCAGCACTAATAATATATGATATAGGGGGCAGCACTGATGGTATTTTCAATAGAGGGCAGCACTAATAATATGATATAGGGGGCAGCACTGATGGTATTTTTAATAGAGGGCAGCACTAATAATATATTATATAGGGGGGCAGCACTGATGGTATTTTTAATAGAGGGCAGCACTAATAATATATGATATAGGGGGCAGCACTGATGGTATTTTTAACAGAGGGCAGCACTAATAATATATGATATAGGGGGCAGCACTGATATTCTGTATTCAGGAAGCAGCATTATTGATATCACATGCTAGTATAGCCTAATATAGGGGACAGCACTGGTTACTAAAGCTCCTGAGCATTACACCCCGATACAACCATGATGCCTCCACAACATCACTACTGTTGTGTGAAATGGAGAAATGGTACATGTATTTATAAGAGATACAGGAACATTACTGATGATCAGCGAATGATGATTTTATATGTCAATAATTTCTACCAGAAACCTGCATGAATTTCTAATATTCTGAATGTTATTTCATATCATGCATATTCCATAAACCAGTGTTTACCCTTCAAAAAGTTGGCAGATATCCATTTGAAATGGAGGAATAGTTGTATACAGGCTGTAATCGTAGTAATAGTGTACGTGCACGTGCCTCAATAATAAGAATTCAACATGCACATTCAAGATATAAGGTGAATGCTATAAATGCATATACATAATATTGTTATGTATGGTAACATTCACCAGGCCTAGAGCACGAACAGTTCACAAACTACTGTTGACATGAGATTGGAGATCATATCTGACATTTCTAGGTTAACACCCTGAAAGCTTTTTCCAACATGGCCGACGTAGCAGGACAGTATAATAATCAATCTTTAGAAACACATCAGGAGTTCAATGCCCTACACCAAGGTACCAATACTAGTGAAATGTGAACTGCAAGAGCCCCATATACAGGATAAATATGATAAACTGACTTGGACAACGACCGACCGTAGATAAATCTTGGTGCAGAAAGTGCGTGGAAATGAATTTTACATGGTCCAGTCAAGAGAGCGTATTGATTGATTCACTCAAGCTGATGACGGCAATCGGAAAGATCTGAGACACTATGCCACCGATAAAAGACTAGCGGATCCGCATGGTTGCACAAAATTGACCATGGTTCGGGCAGTGACCTCAAGCCATTCATAATGTTCTTTCTATGGGCAAAAAACTGCGCCTTATACCCGCGCCAATACGGTAGTTTTTCAATCAGCGAACATGGTGAATTTTTTCATGAACATTATGACAGAATTGGAAAATGCACTGTTATATTGAATATGGACTCCACTTGACTCCTGTTAGCGATAAACTGACCACTGATTCACACTAGTAAATACAATTTTTAAAGATTTGGTTTCCTTAATGTGAATTACTGGTAATTGATTTGCATTTGAAGAAAATTTCATGAATTTTTCCTGATAAAAATTTCAGCTACACATATACGACATATAGTTAGAAGTACTGTGTAATGATATTGAATCAACATGCTTGCAATGCACCAACACAGATATGATCTGCTACCACCCCCTTCTTCCTGAATTCGAGACTGACATTCTGAGCCAGACATCAAATAACACCATATTGAACAGGAAATATTACCAACAGCGAACAACCCTTCTCATTTGCAAGGTGTATGTACATGTTCTAGATCTCCTAAAATAAACCTTTGCCCCCCCCCCCACCCCCACATCAGCCCAAATACTAGTTCAGTATTATTCAAACTGTCCATAATGGAACATTCAGTGAATACAAAAACCCTACAGGTGCTTGACTGACTTATTTATCCATGTTCTAGTTCTGGGAAAAAATTATTGAAAATCTATCCCTCATGAAATCTATAGGAATTAACCCCCCTTCCTCCTATCAAGATTGCCCCTCCCCCCCCCCCCCCCCTCTCCTAAACAGTTACCTCAACCCTTTAACAACAACACACCCCAATGTAACGCAATATAATCAACCACCCCCCACACCATACAAGCCAAGCCAAGTCCATATCAGCAGAACAAGCTGGGAGCTGGGCTGAGCGGAGTGTGGCTTGAGTATGGCCCGGGCACACGCTTGGTGCGAGGCGGGCGGATGTCAGTGCAGAGAGGTGCTCCACCAGTGCGAAGAGGTTGTCCTGCCTGGTGTTGATCGGCACTGCTAGGTCAGTCAGGCTGCTGCGGCCACAGACCCACAGACGGTGTGGCCTTCCTGGAGCAAGTGGTGCACGGTGGGGAGGTCCCAACCATGGAGTTTTTGGCAGGTCGATCCATACATGGGGTCGACACCCTGTCTGACTGACTGAATGACAGAGTGAAGGATTGAGAGAAGAGTGGAATAGACAAGTACACTGTGATTTGCTTCTGGGGGGGGGGGGGGGGGGGGGGGGTTGGAAAGTGGTTTTCTCGTTTTTCATAGGTTGAT
The DNA here is from genome assembly GCA_949152475.1 of Terebella lapidaria. NCBI lineage: Eukaryota > Metazoa > Annelida > Polychaeta > Terebellida > Terebellidae > Terebella > Terebella lapidaria. The sequence goes on along the minus strand of OX424564.1, from coordinate 19,595,449 downwards.
GAAATTTATGGTTTTATGATTTATGAGAGCTTCAATGTGGCCTTGTTGTTGGTGGTAGAGCAGTTTGAGGCAATAGATAGAGGGAAGAAAGGACAAGTGTGTGTTTGTTATACCAGGATGGTTTTATGCTATCCAAAGTGATTGGCAGCATGAATAGGATAACTAAGCGGCTTCTATAGAGATAGGACGAGCTCAGGCAGAAAGCCAGTGCACAGGGGTGATGATATTTGTGTACTTGAATAGTCACTATTAGCCTCATGTAGGCAACACCTTGCCACAAAATGTATTTATAATGTCTCAACACATTGTAAGCCGGATATTAAATGTACAAAGAGTCTGCTTAATGATTCATTGATCAAATCTAACGGGCAACTTGATTTGAGGTAATAGTAGATGAATACACAGATGTAGTTTCTGTGCTAGGTACATACATACATAAGTCACTTGTCTGAAAATAGTACATGAATACACGTGGTTCAGGAAGTCACCATCAGATACATCAGGTGCAGATATGTACATCTACGATCACATTATGAGCATTTTGAATGATGGTGATAATATTTATATTTATAACATTTGTTTGTAAAATTTACAAACTATATATAAAATAAATAGCGTGTGGATATAAATTTGTAAAATGCACATGTTACTTTGCATACAGAGAACATGTCTTTTGCTGATGACCTGTCACGATATGAAACAGAGATGAACAGTATATGAACTGATGAGTTATATGAGATACAAAACATGATGACTTGGATAGAACACTGCTATTTTGATTCGGTTATCTGAAGAAGAAAAAAATCTCAAACATTCTCAGTCAATCGACAGTCAGATCCAGTTCCAATTTGGACTTGAATCTTGTTGATGTAATGAAAATCAATATCTAGTCCTGTATCCCAATTGTTGTCCAATCAGAAACTACTGTTCTGCTCCGTGCTTTTAGTGAAACAGGTCAACATTTACAGTCAACATCCCAGATTTATCAATTAATATTGGTGATTTTTCATGAACAATGAAGAAGTAGGAGAGGAATCGTGGGAGGGGAATCATATTCAGTAGCTCGTGAAATTGTATATATTACACACACAATACACAGCATATTAGACAGTTATACTCAGGATCGAGATCATTTTCTCTGATTGGTTCTTGGTTTTGAAATTTTTTATGCAGGACCTAATACATGCCCACGGGTATCCCCTTTCTAAGCCCCCTGCCCTACCCACCCGTCAATCAGACTTAGCATCCACCCCCCCCCCCCCTGCCCCCCTGAGGGGGGAAGCTGTTTTCTCTTGTAGAACAAGGATAACTAGTACAAACAGTTAACACTAATAATATAAATCATGCTGTTCAGATTTTTTCTATTCTGAGACCGATGTGCATTCATACATATTTAGCATGATCAACGTCACAAGAAAGCACAAGTTCACCCTCAAGTCTGTCTCCTAGAATCATTTTCATTTGCCAGTTGGCTAAACTTCACAGTGGCTAATCGCTATAGGCCAGACCTGAGGGGACGAGTCACCTGTTAGTGTGATTTCTTGAAAGGAAGAATGTTATTAAAAAATAATTAAAAAATCATGTTTTTCTTAGATCTCAGAATTCTTTCTTTTGCAATCAATACTCAAAATTAGAAGGGTGACCAATTGATTATTGATTGTATAATCAATCATCTTTATATCACTAACGCCTACCACCTTGCCAGCCCTAAATAGTAATTCCACCTACCTTGACAATTCCAACATTTTCTTTGACGTTGAGTTTGCGTTTCCGCTGAAAGGTATCCAAGTCCCAGAGCTGCCCGGTGTCGGAGGAACACGTAAGAGCGTAGCGTCCTGAGGCATGCAGGGAGATCGTGTGAATAGCCGCCTCATGTCCCTTCATCCACGCTACCAGCTCCTTCGTGTCTGAAATAAAGATCATATACATACGAACATCAGTCTCTCAGATCAAAATTTTTTCATGATCACTAATTAATGTGATACAGTGCACTCGCCGTTACATAGTTTGAAATGTTCCAGATTGTGTTTTTGGGACGACTATTCAGCTTATACTTTCTCATTGTGTTCTTAGACTCTGCTCATCATAACGCACACCTACCAGTGTCGAAGCACTTCATTGAGTAGTCTGACATGGCCACGAGATATTCCGAACGGCGTCGTAGAGCGAAAGCCAGGGCGGTGCAGGGAGTGCCCGTTTTCTGAACCAGGGAAAACCTGCAAGAAAAGAACATCAAACTAAACTGTCCCGGGAATTCAATTTTTATTTTATTTTGATATGAAACACTTCAACATCACACAGTCAATGACTGGGATTATTTTTCACCTGTTTCTGTGCAAGTCGAACTGGTAAACATTTCCCTGGTAGTCACCCGCTATGAAGCGGTCTCCAGAAACATCGAAGGCAGCACGAAGAAAGCGCACATTGCGGGAGTTCAGAGCCAGTGGTGTAGATACACTGTGTCCTATCGTTAATATCAATCTGTAACAAACCAAACAAATTCATGTTTAGATTGTTTACCAATAATGTTTAACAATAATTTATTCTCTGAGAGAAAAGTATGTCCATTTTGCCGGACGATTGCCCACGATAATGCACAATCAACCCAAAGCTCCTTTTGTACTGCGAATAAAACTGGTTGGTTTCATTCGCAGTACAAGGCATGAAAACACTGTGGCCGAGTTTTTGAATGCAGCGAATTTAGGATGGATGGCTCGTAGCAATAATGGGATTAATGGCACTACGTACAATAAATATATCATCTCATCAACTAGTTGAAATTCTAACAGCACTCGACATGGGGATAACTGGAGGAGGAGCCAGTTGTAATGTTACCCTGTCAATGATGAAAATTCAAATTTACCATAGACCCCTCTACCGTACAAGATATTTCACACCGGGGTGCGGTGACCTCGGCCCATGGTGATCTCGGACCGGTGACTTCGGCCCGCCCAGTAGATTGTAATTAATAGTGTTAGGGCGGCAGACGGCAAATGGATAATTACATGTACGTTGTTACAACTATCAATGTGCATGGCAAGTCTCGATTGTTGTTCATACTGTTAGTCAACCCAATTATGAAGCGTCTGATGTAGGCTAATTGATTGCCTTGTTCATGTTCACGATTTTGCCATCATCAAATTGTATGAAACATTTGCATGTAGACATTTTCTGGGTTTGTCACCTTTTCTGTGATTAGTATTTATACTGTTATCTATTTCGTCAGAATTAAACCAGTTGTAATCCATTGTGTTGTCTTATATTTGTTTGACCTTGTCGTGAAAAAGAAATAAGCTAAGAATTCAATGTGGATTCATTTACCTATTTATATTCAACATGAGCGTTTCAAGAACTGCTGGCCGACTTCAAGTATGTTTTGATCGAGCACATCAGGTAAACTCAATGAGAATTGCTAAAACAGATTCTCGGTCACCTGAGCAGATCAAAATTAATTGCAATTCACATACCCAGGATGCTTCTATTGATTCTCAGTTTGTTCATTGAAGTATCATGGAGACAATTCAATTCATTCAAATATCTTTATTTTCAACATACAAAAATAATAAAAAAATTAATATTAACTGAACATCAAAGTGAACAGAGATACAAAAATCATAAGAGGAAAATTGATTGGCTGAGCGAGTTAGTGTACTATGCCCTGTAGGGCGGGCCGACATCACCGGGCCGAGGTCACCATGGGCCGAAGTCACCTACAGTCTTTCACACCAACTTGAAAAAGCAAGATCTGACATGTTTGAGGAGTTGACATGTCAACTGTCATTTACCCTTCATCGGATGGGCTTGGTTTTCTATGCCACAATTTCCCTGATTCTTTTTTGCAGACATCTAAATGTTGCATACTGTATTTGTTTTATTGCGTTTGCATGCAAGCATTAATGATAAACAATGTGAATTTGAGTGTAAACAAATCCAAAACACCGCAAGTTGTTTTCAAAATGGCGCTCAAAACAAGAAATAGTATTTAAACACCGACGTCATAAAAATAACTAACTCGAAAGACGTTAGTATTCCTATTCCTTAGTATCGTCATACAAATTTTGAAATATTATAGCATACTGCCTCGTCAGAGAAATATCTCCCATTATAAGAAAATGGCAAAAGAGTCACAAAGATAACGGAGTAGAAAAGCACACAAACACACTAATTGTAAATGCCCATAGCCATGTATAATTTTGTAAACCTTTTTGGTTTGCATTATGATTAATTCCGCGTAGTTGCACATTATCAAATGCTTTCTACTGTTCAAGTTGTGTTGTCCAGTGGTTCAGTCGTGAGATATGTAAATACAGATTTGTGGGTTCAAGTCCCTAATAATCCATATAATTTTTATACATTTTTTCTATTAGAATTTGTCACAGGAAGTGTTTTACAAGGTCGAGGTCGTCTCTAAAATGTGCTTCCATTGTTTTGAAACGTTTGGAAAATATGGGAAGTTTTCGGACAAATATGATTATTGCTGGACACAAGTGTAAGTTTCATGTTTATATTTTCAATGATGAAGATTCATAGTTACAGATTAGAAATACTAGACTGTCTACCTGTCGATATTTTTGTATTTTGTATGTAAAGCTTATCTCAGGCTTTGTCCTGTAGGTTACCGGATATTTTTTGTCAATATCATTTTTCACTATGGTAAATTTCAGACCTTTGTATTTTTGTTTGCTTCAGTTTTTCTGGACCGTACAACTTTATTGATCAACCAATGCTGAATAAACCGATGCTGAATGCTATGCTGAATAAACCGTTTGTCTGTACGCGTTACCAGGACTTGTACATCTTTTGCCTATGAGGCGCTATCTGCACCTACAACTTTGTCCAGAAAAAACTTTCCATTGTGTTTCTACCCACCGTTAACGATGACGGAAGATCTCGTTGAACAGATAACGAAGTTGAAACGGCGTCAAACTTGTGCTCTGAGTAATTTGACGAAACGCAAGAATAGTCTTGTTCAGTTGATGTTGAGAGATGATAACCTTCATCTCGTGAAGTCCGGCCTGGACGAGTATGATCAGCAATTTCTCGAATACCAAAAGTCCCATGAAATCTTCTTGGCTGCGATTTCTGATGAAAGTGAGAAGGAAAATGAAGGACTTCGTTACAACAAGCATGAGATGGCTGCGATAGAGTTCAGGCGGTCTGTACAGAATTGGACTACTGATGCAGAGAACCGGTTGGCGGGGGAGTTTGATCGTCAGTCACAGCGGACAAGAAGAACAGCTGCATCATCTTCGTCATCACGCAAGGCACTCGCACAGGAGAAAGCCAAGCTAGCAGCTCTGAGGATTGAGCGTGAGAGGCAAGTGCAACAGGAGGAGCTCCAGAGGAAGAAACAGGCACTTGAGGCTGAAGAGAAGAAACTACAACTCGACCTGGAGATCGAGAAAACACAGGCTAGGGAAAAGGTCTTCGCAGAGGAGGTTGCTGCTATTGATGACACGATCAACAATGATGTTGTTGATGATGTGAAAAATGTTGTAAACAAACATGGTGATACTATGAATGATTATTACGATGTTAATGTGAATGTGTCTACTGCTCATGATGATTATGAGAATAATGATGTTGGTACACACAATATCTATTCTGTTGCACAGACAAATGTACAATTGATTGATGGTCAAAATGTCTCACATAATGTGTCTGCACCAAATGTATCAGTCATGGGTGTTGTCAGTAGTCAGCCAATGTCAGGGCCCAGTACACATCCAGTAAATGTCAAAAGCTTTGTAACATTGCCAAACCAACCTCAAATGTCCGTCCCCTCAAGAATGAGCACTATGATGTTTCCAACAACGCAAACAACAGTACCGACAGGATTCACAGCGGTGCCACCTGCTGTAACAAACTTCAGTCCTTACGTCCCTGGTGTAAATGTCCCAATCCCACAGTTCGTCAATACCAGTGATCAGTCCGATACGATGCGTCAGTTAGTTGCAGCAATGAGTCTGCCACAGCCAGAAGTACCGAAATTCAGTGGAGATCCGATGGAATTTTCCACATTTCTCACTGCTTTCACATCAAGAATTGAATCAAGGGTTATTACTGATGCTGATCGCCTCTATTACCTCAACCAGCACCTCGAAGGTGAAGCAAAGAGTATCATCGGAGGCTGTTTACACCTTGACCCATACTGGGGTTACCGGGAGGCTAAAGGGTTACTTCAGCAAGAATATGGAGATCCCTACAAAGTTGCCACCAGCTATGTCAACAAAGTGTTGAACTGGCCAGTTGTGAAAAATGATGCTGATCTGAGAAGCTTGAGTCTGTTTCTAACTAAGTGTAGCAGGGCCATGATGAACGTCTCAGACATGGGTGTCCTCAATCATCTCCCAAATCTTCAGGCTGTCGTAACCAAGCTACCAAATTACCTGCAAAATAAATGGCGTGACCATGCTAGTAAACTAGCGTGACCAATGGCCGAAGATCAGTCACTTTTAGTGATCTAACAACATTCGTACATACAGCATCTGAATCTGCCAACGACCCCTTCTTCGGGAGGTCAGCGATGACCAAAAGTTTCCAGTCATCATTTATCAGGAAATCAGCTCATAAGGACTCGAAATTGACAAAGTCACATAAAGCATCAAGCTTCACGGTGAATGCTCAAAACAGCAACAATACAAGTGGGAGCCAGCTGAAGTGCTATTGTTGTGAACAGAACCATGACATAGATGTTTGCCCAGACTTCCTCCAGCGCAGCTTAGAAGACCGCAGGGCTCTGTTGCAGGAAAAGAAGCTCTGTTTTGGCTGCTTTGGGCGGAATCATTTCTCCAAGGGGTGTCGCCGTAAACGTACATGCAAAATTTGTAAAAAGAAGCATCCAACGTCACTGCACATGGAGACGTATGTACCCAATGACACATCTCTGCAACAACCGACCCCATCCACTGATCTATCAGATGCTAGTGATAGCGTCCAAGCTTCAACATGCTCTGTAAGCACGACCGAAACCGACGAATCCCATGTGCTACATGCAATATTACCAGTAAAGGTCAGACAAGCTGGAGGATCCAAAACAGTTATAACGTATGCTTTCTATGACACAGGTAGTAACGGATGCTTCCTCACAGAAGAGTTGATGAAACAGTTACAGGCTATAGGTCAACGGACATCACTCACTTTGCGCACTATGCATGGATCAAATATCGTGAGATGCACCGCCGTTAAGGACCTCATTGTCTCAAGTCTAGATGATAAAAATCCAATTGAGCTGCCTAAGTCCTACACACAACAAGAAATACCGGTGGATCACACTCACATACCACGTAAGGAGGTTCTCCACAAGTGGAGTCATCTGAAGGAAGTTACAAGCCAGATGCATCCATACTTTCCAAACGTACCGATTGGGCTCCTCATAGGAAGCAATTGCCCTAAAGCACTTCAGCCATCCAAGGTTGTACCCACATCAGGTGATGGACCATTTGCAGCTCTCTACCCACACGGCTGGACAATCAATGGTCCACTGCATGTTGTCAGCCTCAGTCATGGTGAAACATTGGTGACCTGCAACCGAATCAGTGTTCAAGAGCATGAGTTCCGGGAGAACATCCTGCATATGTTTGAACAAGATTTCTCTGATGCGTACAGTTCACCAGACAAACGAGGCCATTCCAGGGAAGACATTGCATTTCTAGCCACAGCAGAATCTGGCATGACGTTCGTTGATGGACACTTTGTGTTACCGCTACCGTTCAGAGAGCCTATCACTGACATGCCAAACAACCGAGAGCAAGCATTGAAACGTCTGAACTGGCAGAAACGTAAGATGCTCGCCAACGATATCTACTGGCAGGATTACAGCAAGTTTGTAGAAGACATACTCGCCAAAGGCTATGCAAAACAGCTCAATGACGACGAAATTGAGGCCACTTCAGGCACGCTTTGGTACCTCCCACACCATGGAGTGTACCATCCGACAAAGAAAAAGATCCGAGTAGTTTTTGACTGCAGCTCAAAGTATGAAGGTACCTCACTCAACGACCGTCTCTTGAAGGGCCCTGATCTGACCAATTTGTTGACTGGTGTGCTTACTCGATTTCGACAGGAATCAGTCTGTTTCATAGGAGACATCGAGGCCATGTTTCATCAGGTGAGGGTAATCAAAGAGCACCAGAGCTATCTGCGGTTCTTCTGGTGGCCACAAGGTGATTTGTCATCTAATCCGTGTGAGCACTGCATGACGGTACATCTATTTGGCGCCTCGTCTTCACCTAGTATGGCAAATTTTGCCCTGAAGAAAACAGCAGAAATGGCTGCAGACCATTATGATCCTGAAGTGGCCAAGACAATCCGCAGAGACTTTTACGTCGACGACTGCTTAAAATCTGTGAAGTCAGAAGAAGCTGCCATCCAGCTCATAAGTGATCTTCGATCAGCCTGTCAGGTTGGAGGTTTCCGTCTCACCAAGTTTTGTACCAATCGCTGCAAGGTTCTAGAGTCTATTCCCTTGGAAGAAAGGTCAAAGGAGCTCCAGTCTCATGCTCTGGATTACGGTCAGCTTCCAAGTGAGAGAGCATTGGGTGTGTACTGGAATGTGTCAGAAGATGCTTTTGGCTTCTGCATTCAACCCAAGGACAAGCCGTACACACGCAGAGGCGTATTATCTGTGACATCATCACTTTACGATCCACTAGGTTTCGTGGCCCCCTACGTCCTCCATGCCAAAAAGTTGTTGCAAGATTTGTGCAAGGAAGACGATGTTGCCTGGGATGATCCCATTCCGGATGAGTACTCCACCAGATGGTCAAGCTGGCTACAAGAATTGCCACTTCTAGTAAACTTCAACATTGAACGCTGCATCAAGCCTCCTGAATTTGGTGATATCGTATCAACCCAGCTGCATGTGTTTGCAGATGCAAGTACTTTTGCATATGGTGCTGTAGCATATGTCCGTCTCGTTGACACATCAGAAAGGGTGCATTGCTCCTTCATGATGGGCAAGGCCAGACTAGCACCGATCAGGAAAACGACTCTACCTCGATTAGAACTCACAGCTGCCACAGTTGCTATTCGGCTTGGCTGTTTCTTGAAAGATGAGCTTGACATACCGCTTGACAGGACATATTACCACACAGATTCCACAACCGTACTCCACTATATCCTGAACAAGAAGAAGCGATTCCCAATATTCGTGGCCAACCGTGTCCAGGTAATCCTTGATCACTCTGATGAAAGCCAGTGGAGATATGTCAACACAAAAGAGAATCCAGCTGATTATGCATCAAGGGGTATGAGAGTACAGCAGCTAATCCAACCAACGCCTTGGCTACAGGGACCACAGTTTCTATGGGAACATGAAACGGCATGGCCTGAGCAACCAACCCTGTCCAACGACTATTCATTACAGGAAGATGATCACAAAGAACACGCCACAGCTGCGGTACATATTGATGATGGTGCCGGCACCACAAACAAGCTAATCAACCATTACTCAGACTGGTACCGCCTAAAGAGAGCTGTTGCAATATATAGAAAACTGTTCCATGTACTCCATCAGCGTTCGGTAAATGCAAGAGAGAATTGTGAGTGTAGCATCACGACAGAAGATCTGGAAAAAGCTGAAACGTCTATAGTGAGATTCGTCCAGAGCCAGTCATTTCCTGACGAAGTGAAGATCTTGAACAAGAAGGGATCCAACAATTCTATTCCTAGTAGTAGTTCCATCAGCAGACTGGATCCGTTCATGACAGGCGATCTTGTTCGTGTTGGTGGACGTCTGTCCCGGGCAGATATCAGACAGTGCACCAAGCATCCCGTGCTGTTGCCAGCAAAAAGCCATGTGACAAATCTCGTCATCAGAAATATTCATGAAAGCCTCGCTCACTGTGGTCGAAATCATGTCCTTGCTCAACTGAGAGAGCGATTCTGGGTCATCCATGCGAATGCAGCAGTAAGGCGCATTCTGATGAAGTGTGTGACGTGCAGACGCTTGCAAGGCCCTACGCTGCACCAGAAGATGGCAGACTTGCCCGAAGAACGAACCAGTACCGAGCCACCCTTCACATTTACAGGCGTGGATTTTTTTGGACCATTCCACATCAGGCAAGGGAGGAAGGAAATCAAGTACTATGGTGTGATTTTCACATGCCTGTCCAGTAGAGCCGTACATATTGAGGTTGCTGGATCTCTGGACACTGACAGCTTCCTTCATGCTCTCCGCCGATGCGTGGCTAGACGCGGCCCTATAAATCAACTGAGATGCGACAATGGCACAAATTTTGTGGGAGCCGAGCGTGAGCTGAGAGAAGCCTTGGCACAAATGAAGCAAGATGACATCAAAGATATGCTGACAAAGCGAAACATCACGTGGATTTTCAATCCACCCATGGGAAGTCATATGGGAGGGATTTGGGAGCGGCAGATCCGCACGATTCGGAAAGTGTTATCAGCTCTCTCTCGTGAGTTTGGAACCATGTTGGACTTAGAGTCATTCCAAACCCTAATGTGTGAAACTGAAGCGATCATCAACTCCAGACCACTCACCGCTGTCTCCAATGACCCAAATGACTTCAATGTACTTACACCGAACCACATTTTGACGATGAAGTCCAAGATTGTGTTACCGCCCCCAGGAGTTTTCCAGCGGGAAGATCTCTACCTGAAGAAACGTTGGAAGAGAGTCCAGTATTTAGCCAACATATTCTGGTCCAGATGGAGGAAAGAGTATTTGTTTGCACAGCAAGAGCGCCAAAAGTGGAATAGAACCCGCAGAAGCCTGCACAATGGCGATATTGTACTGATAAAAGATGTCTCAAAGACCAGGAACATGTGGCCCATGGCGAGAGTTGTTGCCACGGAGACAGACAGAAAAGGCCTTGTTCGTAGTGTCACCCTCAAGACATTCAACTCGGAATACCGGAGGCCAGTTACATGTGTTGTGTTGCTTGTTCCGATAGAGGAACAGTAATGTCTCTGCTTTCGACAAATCTGTTGTATGAAGATTTGTACATCTTCATTAATACTAACCTTTGTAAATACGCGTTCCATGTTTTTGTTGTTGAACCAGCTATATAGGTTCAAGGGGCGGAGTGTGTAAATGCCCATAGCCATGTATAATTTTGTAAACCTTTTTTGTTTGCATTATGATTAATTCCGCGGTCATAGTTGCACATTATCAAATGCTTTGTACTGTTCAAGTTGTGTAGTCCAGTGGTTCAGTCGTGAGATATGTAAACACAGATTTGTGGGTTCAAGTCCCTAATAATCCATATAATTTTTATACATTTTTTCTATTAGAATTTGTCACAGGAAGTGTTTTACAAGGTCGAGGTCGTCTCTAAAATGTGCTTCCATTGTTTTGAAACGTTTGAAAAATATGGGAAGTTTTCGGACAAATATGATTATTGCTGGACACAAGTGTAAGTTTCATGTTTATATTTTCAATGATGAAGGTTCATAGTTACAGATTAGAAATACTAGACTGTCTACCTGTCGATATTTTTGTATTTTGTATGTAAAGCTTATCTCAGGCTTTGTCCTGTAGGTTACCGGATATTTTTTGTCAATATCATTTTTCACTATGGTAAATTTCAGACCTTTGTATTTTTGTTTGCTTCAGTTTTTCTGGACCGTACAACTTTATTGATCAACCAATGCTGAATAAACCGATGCTGAATGCTATGCTGAATAAACCGTTTGTCTGTACGCGTTACCAGGACTTGTACCTCTTTTGCCTATGAGGCGCTATCTGCACCTACACTAATATTAGCACCATATTCGGTTTTAGAAGATTTCATCAAATCGTCTCGGAAGGAAATACGTTTGAAATTCCTCTCATTGGAAGGCTATTTTTCAAGGTTTTTCAGTGTCATACATACAACTTTTTCACTAAAATTGCTGGTTTTGAATATCAGATCGACTAAAGGTCAAATTCAATGTGATAAAAAAAACCACCGGATGTGACTGCCTATATGCTGCTGATACAAACCTAAGCTTCATCTAAAAGCATTCTGTCTGTATGGGTCAATTTACATTATTATATTTTTTTACTTCAAATGTAACCTCGACAATCACCACTCAAGGTCATCTTAGTTCAAGTTCAAGGTCACCAAAAGATGTTCCATTTGAGACTGCCTAACCTCGACAATCACCACTCAAGGTCATCTTAGTTCAAGTTCAAGGTCACCAAAAGATGTTCCATTTGAGACTGCCTATATTGATTATATTACAAACCTGAGTTCTAGTCTATGTACAAGTTTTTCGCCCCAAAGAGCAATTCGTGCAATCACACCATTTTGGGACTTTCTGGACTAGGTATCGGCCCATATGAGGAATTTCAGGCGCTCCATTTTCAAATTATGTTAACATCGAGTATCCCAATGGGCAAGTTCTGAAATAAAAATCTAAAACTGATCAGATTGTTTTTGAGAAAAAGGCCCTTTTTACCCAAAAGTGTCCAAAAAAATTAAAAGGTGATTTTTTTGCCTATAAATGGCCCAAAATTGATACTTACGCGATTTGGGACCAAAAAAAATGCAATTTTTACCGACCCATAAAAAAATCAAGATGGCCACCACCCGCCACCTAGACGCTTTCCGGTCGCCTACGACCATTGGAGTGTATCCCCTGTAGCCTCATCATATCTGTCGACTCAACTAGCAAAAACTGAAGTTAACTTATTTTTTAATGTGACCATTATGCTACAATAATATAATTTATACGAACAGAACCTGTATCTTGAGCCTAACGATAAATGTTTCTTGTATCAACTATTTTTATTGTGGTCAATGATAGACTTATATCAACTAGTAAAACTAATGTTGACTTATTCGATTACAGCCATGAAATCTACTGTACAGAACCTTTACCTTTTTAAGCTCAATAATAAATGTTTCTTGTATAAACTATCTTTTATTGTGGTCAATAGTAGACTTAACTAGCAAAAATAATGTTAACTTATTCCGTTACAGCCATGAAATTTCTACTGGACAGAACCTTTACCTAGTTGAGTCCAATAATAAATGTTTCTTGTCTCAACTATTTTTATTGTTGTAAATAATAGACTCAACTAGTAAAACTAATGTTAACTTATTCGGAAATATTGTTCTGTTTTCACCAAAACCATCAGTTCTCTATTCTGAACAAGAATCCAGTGTCATTTGCTTTCATAGTACAGGTTATAGGAGTGATCACAGATGTCAAATTTTGTATTTCAATGGTCTTAATAAGTTAGCCTGTCAACTAATTAATATTTAATTGATGATTCTGAAAAGCAATAGGTTCTGTGTCACTGTCTGTCATATCGAGCCTGTGCGATTTTATCATCATCCATCACCTGTAGAGCGTTTGCAAGCCATGTGTGCTGAACACAAACCGCCATTTTGGCGAAAAAATGTGAAAATAGAAAAATTAAAAGATATCTCCCTCTTAAAATATCCTTGGTCATTTTTGTGCAAAATTTCAGGAAAATAAATCGCTCGTAAACTTTAAAGATGAAAATACGGACGACGAACGGACGGACAGACGGATTCAGCTTACGATATTTCCCCTTGTTAAATTTCCTATCTAATTTTCCAAAATGAGCATCTGAGTTGGCGAAAAATACCTCCTAATCCAAACTTTTGGTCTGAACCATGGTTAGGGATATGCCCTCGTTGTTTCTCAGACGGACGGGCGGATTACAGTAATGGTGTATTGCAGCGACAAAAGCGTCACCGACTGAAGACGATATATAACTTCTGTCTCTGAAATATTTGTGCTAATTGAATATTTATGGCTGCTGATGGCAGATATTCACCAAACTACCAACATTGTGTCGGGAAAAAGCTGCACAGTAAATTCATGGTTAAAATATTGTCGCTGTTTTTGAATAATATATGTATTGCATAACGGAGTGACATGGGTCATGAAGCGCAATATCATACCTTCACTGAATGCATGTCACCGTATGACACAATATATATTTGAGATATTTAATGAAATCATTTCATCAGATTTTATTCTATGACAAAATATAGTATTTGAAATACAGGTATGTACTTGAAACCACATTGAGTATACCAGTACATGTCGAGAGGTTCTCGCGATAAAACAATTTGCATGTGTTCTGTATCATGGGAGATCATGATTATGCCATGGGGTGACTGGTCCCTGTCTGCCTGCTGTGCAATACTTTGCCTGTTGTGTCTGGTCCCTATCTGCGTGTGGTGCCTCGTCCCCTTCTGCCTGTTGTGCCTGGTCCAGCTCTGTCTGCTGTGCGTAGCCCCCGTCTGCATGCTGTGCCTGGTGCCTGTTTGCCTTCTTTGCGTAGGCCCCGTCTACCTGCTCTGTCTTGTCCTCTGCATGTTGGTTCTGGTCCCGGTCTGCCTACTGTGTCTAGCCCCCATTTGCATTGTGGGCCTCGTCCACCCCCTCCTTTGTGTGGTCCGCGTCTGCTCAATGAACATGGTCTCCCTCTGCATGTTGGATCTGGTCCCCATCTCTCTGCTGTGTCTAGCCCCCGTTTACATGTTGGGCCTTGAACATCCCCTTTTTTGTCTGGTCTCCATCTGCTCAAATGAACATGGTCTCCCTCTGCATGTTGGTTCTGGTCCCAATCTCTCTGCTGTGTCTATCCCCCGTTGTCATGTTGGGCCTTGTCCCCCATCCCCTTCTTTGTCTGGTCGCGTCTGCTCAATGTACATGGTCTCCCTCTGCATGTTGGTTCTGGTCCCCTTCTCTATGCTGTGTCTAGCCCCCGCTTGCATAATGGACCTTGTCCTCCCCCTTCTCTGTCTGGTCCCCGTCTGCTCAATATACATGGTCTCCCTCTGCATGTTGGTTCTGGTCCCCTTCTCTATGCTGTGTCTAGCACCCGCTTGCATGTTGGACCTTGTCCTCCCCCTTCTCTGTCTGGTTTCCGTCTGCTCAATATACTTGGTCTCCTTCTGCATATTGGTTCTGGTCCCGGTCTGCCTGCTGTGTCTAGCCCCGTTTGCATGTTAGGCCTCGAGAGTATACGAAGGGATTTTTTTTTTTATCGATTTTCACTTGATTGATCTGGTGATTGATTCAGTTCTGTTTCTTTGTTTCTCAACTTTCATAAAATTGTGTGTTACTGGTTTCAGATTTTAAGAAAAAGCAACATTATATTGCCTAATACTGGTCATAAGCATATCACATGATTGAGATAGCAAATGTGCTCATAAACGTAGAAATACTCAAATATTGTTTTTTGTGCAAACGTAAACTGTCCAGAGTCACGAGGCTTATTAGTCGGTGTTTAGGTCTC
This sequence comes from Terebella lapidaria, assembly GCA_949152475.1. Classification (NCBI taxonomy): domain Eukaryota; kingdom Metazoa; phylum Annelida; class Polychaeta; order Terebellida; family Terebellidae; genus Terebella; species Terebella lapidaria. The sequence goes on along the minus strand of OX424564.1, from coordinate 19,580,220 downwards.
CAACAGCTGTCAATTCCCACTTCCGGAGCAAACAAAAGTGCAGGGAAAGCCACGTCAGGTTTAAATATTTTCTGGAATACGCAATAACAAATACCATTTTATTGCTCAGATCTGAACGGAGGTAATTTTGTGCTTCTCGTTTGCTATTGTTTACAATTCTGACACCTTTCATTGCCAGTAGCCAGGTATCCAGACCAACTCGATCACAACTGTCACCCATCCAGTGACAGTCATTCACCAGTAAAAGTGAATTCATTTGTTCCACTCATTTGGTTGATTGGTCGAACGGCATGATCAGAGCCTTGTTTCAGAAAGATAGCGAGCTCGTGATAATAAGTCCTAACGATGGAAATTTTAGTGATTGAAAAACCCTCATTTTTTATGAGGATTCTTCAATTTAACGAGGATTTGACTGCTATAGAGATCTAAGGGGCACTATATGGGATTCTGTTTTTAGGGGATTTCCAAGATTTTTCTCCCGACTCTTCTATTTATAGAACAAAACATCAGATGACGTTTTTGACCTAGGATATCTGCCACGCCGACCTGGCTGATCTGACAATTGCCTCGGCAGAGATCCTGGGAAAAAAACATAATCTGACCTATTGTTCTATAAAGAAAACAGCGTCGGCCGACAAATCTGGAAATCTCCTAAAAACAGAATCCCATATAGTGCCCTTACAAGATTTTAATCTGAAATGGGCTTTTGATCATCAGATGATTTGAATGCTGCATGTGTTGCACAAAGTTACACGATGTTTTTACATGTAAATCTAAGTGTACTGGGTACCTGCTTGTCAGTGCTAAACACAATCAATGCTGATTGAACTGCTACTAATTTGTGAATGATTGTACTTCTGTAAATCTGGTTCCGTCATTTCACACATTTCAGGGTCAGATTACAAGCGACTCGGCACTCAGCCGTGAACATGACTCGGCTGCCAAAAAAACACCTGGTTGTCAGTTATACAACATGTACAAACGGAATAAGCCATATCAAATTGCAACCCAATAGGCGGCTGAGTCGTGCAACGGCTGAGTCTCTGTAGGCCTATACCCCAGCTGCGTCATTGATTTGTCTAATGGTCTGCTCTAAATTGCAGAAAACTTCGGTATGGCGTCGAATGACTTCGGTGACTGGTATCGGAGTATACCCCAGATATCGCGGTATTGGTTCACGGGGTCTGTGGTCCTGCCACTGATCGGAAAACTGGGACTAGTCAGCCCCATGTCAATGATCCTTCACTATCAGATGGTGGTACACCATTTCCAGGTTTGTTGCTACCTTTCTTAATCCCGGTACGAAAAAAATGCCAATCTTGTGACAAGTATATTCATTAGAAACTGCTTAAATGTGATAGACAAACAGTTTTCTGGTTTTAGACTGGATGAGTATCGGTATCAAATAGAAATCTATGTGGTATGCATGTCTTATATAATGTAACTTTTTTGCTTCACTCTGACCACAGATTTGGCGCCCAATCACAGCACTTTTCTACTACCCGATCTCGCCACAAACTGGTTTCCACTACTTGATAAATCTCTATTTCCTGTATTCCTACTCGACCAGACTCGAGACAGGTATGTATCATTATATTCATCAGGTGCAGCTAGTTGTAAGTGTATTTCATGAGTTGTTTTTTTAATGTATTGAATATTCATGATGGACTGCCTGTTGTGTTCCAGGAATATTTGATGGTCGACCTGCAGATTATCTCTTCTTGTTGACCTTCAACTGGCTTTGTCTTGTTGTATCCTTCTAAAAATATCATTACCATGCGCCAGTTGTACCCAGTACAGGTACTTTTACTATAAACCTGAATTTAACACGCATCCTACTGTACCATGCTCACTTCTTCGCTGAACCTGATTTTGGGAATTTAATAACCGAGAAGAAACATCTGTCTTTATAAAAAGAAACTGCACTCTTCGAGTCCATGTGAACCTTGACTTTCTAATCAATAGATAATAGGATTCCTTGCTGATGTTATGGTAGGTTCAAGACTTTTTCTTTCCACATAAATAATTTGCTGCACAGGCGTCTGCACAACAAAATTGCTATCAATAAAGTTTTGCATCTACATTTTGATGGGCACCTATGTTCTGCTTCCAGCTGTTGATGGACCCAATGATTCTCAGTGTACTGTACATCTGGTGTCAACTCAACAAGGATCAGATTGTTTCCTTTTGGTTTGGAACACAATTCAAGGTAAAAATATTGGAAGAATAAAAGCCTATAGCATATAGAATGAAACTATACTTATTTCTGCTACATTGTAGTTCGATTTCTGCAAAATTGTAATAGAAATGTGATGTAAATACAGAGTATATGTTTTCATATTTTTTTCAGGCAATGTACCTGCCATGGGTGTTGGTCGCATTCAACATGATCATTCGCGGAGGGTATGTTCTAGTCATGATATTGATGGACAGTTTTAACTCAAAATCGTTATGAAATCATATTATCCAGTGACATTAAATAACCTGATTTCATCATTTTACTTCACAGAGGCTTGAATGAGCTGCTCGGGATCTTGGTTGGACACCTGTACTTTTTCCTGATGTTCAAGTACCCACAGGACTTCGGAGGTCGATCTTTCCTCTCTACTCCTCAGTTCTTGTGAGTGGAAATGAAAAATCTAATACATTCAATAACCTTGGCATGTCCTAGTGGGAATACATGTACTTAAAAATATGGGAAATAAATGGGATATATTCATTACACAGTAATCTGTCTACATATGCATATGTACAAGTTTTGTTTTGTGGTAAATGAACGATAATATATCTTTCACATCTGATTAAATTTCACTTGATGAATCACACAAGTGGAGTACTTTTGATAACTTTCGATAAAATATTCCACATATTCCAAGCATTACATATTTGTATGATTTCTGTCCTCTCACTCCAGCTACAAATATCTACCCAACCGGCGGGGCGGTGTTGCCGGATTTGGCATGGCGCCAAGTAGTCGTCGACAAGAACGCGACCCGAACCAAGATCGAGGGCGGCACAACTGGGGTCAGGGAAATACACTCGGAAACTGACGCGCTATCTCCACAGTCAATACTGTCTTGTGTGTCTGTGTGTGACAGTGTGTGTGTTACTCTATGTTTGTCATGTAAATAGACGTTATATCTGTTTGTTTTATTTGGAAAGAGTGGCAGAAAATATCTAGGATAATGTGGTTTTGATTGTATTGTGCAATGTGTGTACATTTATGCCTGATTTAAAAACATGACTCGTTAAAATTTAGTGGTATTCTGATATTCGTTGGTTGAAAGCTGTAAACACTATCAGTATATAAAGTGATAATCATATCTGTTTTGTGATCATTGGTATACGGTAGTGCTGCATTGTTAGGAAGTGGGCCCTGTAAGCATGGTTATATTGAGTATGTTTGATTTGTTTTAGAAAACAAAGCACAATCAAAACTGATATGTAGTCACATAAGTTCGACTTTATGTGATCTTGTCTTGTAAATAGGTCAAATCTGAAAATTTGCTTCATCTTGTGTCAAATTAGAAATTATTAAAAATTACATTTGCGTGTTGCAGCGAATGAGAGTGTACCATAAAATTCTTGTCTTTACCATAAAATTCTTGTTGAGATTTTCAGTATCCATGTAAACAAAATCAAAATTCACCCATGAAAGTTTTTTTGCTATTTGCATGGAAGTGTTTGCTATTTGCTTCATTGTATATGTTTATGGAGAGAATGCTATGTGTGCAAAACTGTCATAATATTGATACTTTGATTTGAGAGTGAGCTAATATGTGTATATTTTGAAGAAAATAATATGGTGTGTTTGTTCATGTATCACTATTCACTGAAATAAAGAATTTGTCTGTCCAAACAGAAACTATTAGTTGTCAGTTTCAGTTTGTCTCTGAAAATTAACATGAATTTAGCTGAAATAATAAACACAATACAACATGGTATTTGATCAAAAAAGGAACAACATACAACAGTGTGGTGCTGCAAAGCAAAACATCTTGCAATGTCTTTGTTAAAAAAAATAAACCAACTCCATTGTTTTCAAGTAGCTTATCGAAATCTACACCACAATTAACCGAAATGACCAATGGAAAATCGTAACTGTTGTGTAATTTGAATTGGAACATTATGATTATGCATCATGATATAGATTTTCAAGCTTTATTTCATTCTGCACTGTTATCAGTCAATGTGAAACAAATTGGTTTTTGTTATTTAAATACTGCGAATCCCTATATATGTCAGAACAATAGGTGGAAGCCCATAGCAAAACCTCGTAGTTTGCACTTGTTGTTTATAGTAGAAACACTATGATTACACGTTATGATTCAAGAATATCAGCCTCGAAACGTTATGATACGGATTTTTGAGAGCGTTCATGAACACGAACACTGCAGTAATATTTCCGTTAGTAATTGTGAAATTAATCAGTTTATTCAATGTTTTGCAGGAGCTGATGCAAATATATTTATTTATATATTGGTAGATGTGCCTATCGTATCATTAAAATCTATATAAGATCGTAAATTATGGTTCGAGTTGCAACCACCCTGTAATATCGCCCATGTAAACACGCGGACGATAATTTAGAAATAACACGTGTAAAATCAGCAGTGTTCCTGCAGTACTTTCCATAAAATACACTACACTGATCAATATATCAAAACAGTAATTGATGACTCTTTAATTGTCGTTATTTGTTCCTCAGGCGCAGGCCAATTATCAATTTATTTTAAAATCTACATATGGTCAAATCATAACGTGCAATAGCCCAGTCCAAGCGCCAAGCGACGCGTCGCTTGGACTGGCAATAGCCAGGATCAGGCCGAATGTCCTGGGCCTGTATTCTGGCTAAACGTGCAAGTGTAGGCATAGTCTTAACTTAGCATAGTCTAGAACTACTAGATCTAATATAAAATATTCACAAAATACAGCTAGAATCTATATGATGAGCTTTACAGAAAGACATGAATTTCGCCGTATATTTCCACACCAACACGAATGTGCGTTATCTATTCTAGCATTGACAAACAATGGCGCAAGGCAGTGACCAGAAAGCCGCCAGCCTTACGCTCACCAAGATGTGTCTAGGAGCTGATTATTATAGCAACATCTCCCCAGCTATTACTAGAAGTCAAATGTGAGTCAGATATCAGTGGAGTTTCCAACGGCAGTAGTTGAATAATGTCTACAATCAAATTCTAGTAATATTTTCATTATATTGTGTACACATGATGAATTGCAGTGGTGAAAAATAAATTTTGCTATTATTTCTCAGGAATGATGTGTACAGAATAAAACACTACATGGAAACAGGTATGCCATTGGTACGACCAGATTTCTGGTAGTACATTTTGATTATGCGCAGGGCAGTGGTAATATATTTATCTAGTCAAGTCAAGTCAATCAAATTTATTTCGACAGTGCATAAAGTTATGTGCATAAATTTATCTAGTACAAAAAGGTTTCAGAAAACACTATTCAACTGCAGTGTTCAAGTGCAATACACATGAACAGAGAACCCATTTGTTGGGCTGATAAGCTTCCCATTAGCCATACTGAATTTCATTCATACAAAATATACATTAGTGTATGTGCTCAGCCAATAGTGTTAGAAATAAATTTTGATATATCTCTTGCCGTGACAGCTGACCCGACTGGCACCTCCTGTCCGTTCTGTGGTCAGATATATAGACCAGACAACCACACCGCTCGAATTCAACCAAGGCTCCGACTAAACAAGAAGATAAAGAAACTTCTCAAGAAAGACACGCCACTGAAGAGACATAGTTTCCAAGCACATCTGTTAGAAAACTACAAGGCAGGATTCAACATGATGGTATGGAAAATTTTGTACAATTTACTTTCCCTTGAAACTTCCTAAATTTTCATGTTCCACATAGATTTAATATTCAACTTGAAAAGTTAGGTGTGACATGCGAAAAACTGAAATGTAGCCTATCAAATTTTGCTTTTGTTGTATGCCCACAATGCCAAAACTTTGAATATATCTACAAATCACAATTTCACCTGCAGGTTAAGAAGTGTAATGCCTGTGGCAAGGCTAACAAGTATAAGCTCTACAGTCAAGAGGAAAGGAAGAAATTTCTCCAGTCCAAGGCTCCGATACATGATGGTATGGTAACCAGTAATGGTGAAAGTGTTGAATAATTTCATGCTGAATGAAGTTGTATTGATATACATGTTGTATAAGTGTTATGGACATATTGACCTAAACCTCACAATGTTGATTTGCTGATTTTATTCTTTGTGTGCACCAGAACCAGTCAAGTTATCCAAGTCACAAAAAAAGAAACTAAAGGCCAAGCAAAAACAACGAGAGAAACAGAAACCAGGGATTTCCATTGGGGAGTCCCCTAGTACACTGAAACCATTGGATGCAATATTATCACCAGAAAGGTATTATTCTGAGTTTTTCATCAGAATTAGGAAATGTTCCTGAAAAAATAAAACCACTATATTCTGTTGGATATTACAATGTATAAAGATGAAGTTTCAGTTAGGTAATCTTTCTGTTAGAACAATATCAATGATTTTGACGATGCTTTTATCTTGCAGTCAACCATCTTCCAGCACTACACTCAAGAATGAATCGCCTTCTCTCACGGTCATTGAGAGAGGCAAAGTACAACAACCCAAGAATTCACCGCACCTGTCAGGCAAATCAAACATCAAAGATTACAAGTCCGCGTCATCGGTGAACACTGAGTCTAAGGGAGTTAAGAGACTGAAAGGAAAGAAAACCTTCAACACCTTGCAAAACATGCTGAACGACGCAAAACTGGATAAAATGAAAAAGGATGGCAGTCCGGGATCTGCCCTACAAAACTTTCTGGGAAGTTTGTGAGATTGCTTATGAAATAAAAACTTGAAGCGATATCTTTTGTTTTGAGCATGAAGACAGCTGTTGAGTTACTAGTTAATGTCTACTTTAGAATCATGGAAAATGATTGTAAGTTTGGTGTTTTGCAACTTCGCACACGTACATCACAAATTTTGTTTGCTAATAAACAAATTTTAATGCGGCATCACTTTTACAGAAATAACAGTAACCACAAGCTAAAATGGAGGTCAAGTTTATTATACATTCACACTATGCATATTATTAAACAAGTGTCAAAATAGCATTGACTGATATGAACTTTGTCAAGTTGCTAAAACATTGACTATATACACAATCATTACTAGTATATTAGCCAAACAAAAACAACATACAGGTAACAAAAGTGACCAGGTACTTTTCATTGTATATGCAGACACCTGAATCGTTGCATGCTTAAATACAGTGTTTGTTGAAAATTCATGCAGTTGAGTTTTGGTGTATACTGGCATCATAAATGAATACATGCGGACATTGCTTATCAGTCTCTGATATATATATGTACTTTACTTGTATTCTGCATGCAAAAGCTGTACCATCAGGAATCTGCCAAGATTGCCAGCTCTAATGAATTGTCTATTGCATGTAACACATGGAAATAGCCAAAGACACAATACATTTAGACCATAACTATTGGTATATGATACATGTGCAAAGTTACCTATCAAATTGAAAGTATGAGTATACAAAAACCTATACTTTTTCACATTTACAAGTGCAAGTAGGTAATAATTACAAACATTTGACCAACTTTGTCACGGTATTTTCAATTTGCTTGCAATTTATAATCATCAATACATTTACAAAACTCTTCAGAACAACTCACTTTATACATGGTCATCCATAAATTAAAAGTGCAAATTTTGCAAGGTTCTGTGCATAAAATCTACATATTCATTACCTAAGTTCTCTGTTAAATATTTTTCTCTAACAGCATGGTCTAGAATACTACAATTCAGAATCCAACCACAATATACCCTAGCAAAACAAATCAATTAACAATTGTAAATAATCGCAATAAACAAGTTTCTCACAGTAAGCATTCTCGGTAAATACTGCTTTGGGATTATCTGGCTAAAACATAAAATGATAAATAACTAAAGACAAATAGATAGTACTGATACATGTACACTGATAATAGTGATCTGTAGCAAACTGGCCATGTACTATTACTGATATTCACCATTTCACTTGGCTAAGCCATTCACACTGCACACAGGCTTGATGATGACCAGAATCTTGAAGGACGTTCCATCGGTTCCGCACAAATAGTTAGACCCAACACAGTTCAGCTCCGAGAAGGGCACGAGGTCATCAAAATGGAATATCTGTTTGTCCTTGTCGAAGATACACTGCCTCTGTACCACGTGTTTGAAGTACTCCACGTTATCTTGAACGCCTTTTACGAGGATTGCGACTTCTACATTTCTGACGTCCGGTTCCTTCGTAGCCAAGACAAGACGGACGTTGTTATACACCATGCCGCCTACCTCCAAGTTGCGCCATAACCCGATCATGATACACTTCTGGAAGTGGATTCCTTTTGGAAATAAGTCAACGTTCCACTCATAGCACTTGTGTTCGTCTGATTGTGCTGCGCTTATCGGGCTCGAGAACAGTAGCGGGCGGACGTCGTGTGGGGGTAACTGTGGGAAGTTGTCGATTGTAAGCGGAGTACTCCAGAGGTCGTTGGTGTAGTTTCTAGGCTGCCACTGGTGCGAGCTCATTCCATTGTCTGGTGGCTTGATGTAACCCATGTGGAAGTTCAAAGCGATCATCATCTTCTCCAAGAAGAAGTCTGTGAAGTATTTGGAGAGCGGGTCACGCTCCAACTGACTTAGCTGGACTGGACTGATCATCGGGAATCGGATCTCCGAGAGAAACGGCAGCGCCATGTCATAGAACTCTTGCGCGCTGCTCTGGGGAAATACTTCATTCCTCTGGTGGAGCAGCCAGGTGGAAACACCCTTGAACAGCGTGAACTCATCGGGAATGACCAGGTCTGAGCTAGTTAACAAGTCTAGTAGGATGCCGTGGTCCATGAGGAGGAAGTCCTTTGTGTTGACGACTTTGTGGAAGTTCCACTTGATAAACTGATGACACTGTTTGATGAGGTACCTATGTCCGCATGTGTACGCGTACTGTAGCCACGATATGGAGTGATTATGCTCTACAGTAGACACCAAATGATCAACCATGTATTCAATGCACACAGCTCGAAGATCACACACGTTGTACTTGTCTGCAAGCATCAACACGGAAAGCACGGTGTTGTGGGTCAGGTGTATGTTGCCAGTGTAGACATACTTGATGAATTCATCGAATACAGCGATGCACTGATCTTCTTCTTTGAGAATGATGTGTCCAGATCTCGACTCTGGCCAGGACGGGTTGTTGAGCATCACCTTGAAGACATCGCTGGCACAACTGAGAACAAGTCGATGGGCTTGGAAGACCTTGTTGCCGACCTTTATCTGGAGGTCACACAAATCCTGCTTCTCAAACAGTTGCGATAATTTGTGCAGTAAAACCGATGAGTTATCGATGTGCTGACCATGATCATGACTGAATTCTGCCTTGACTGAGTGGCATGTGTAGCATACATCATGGTCGCTGTCCTGCTCGTCCTCATTCATTCTACAGGTCTCCCCCTCAGACGACTGGTTCAGTTTGGAGCAAAACTCCTTATGACAGGATTTATTGAGAACCATACCTGCAAGGCAAAGGAAACAGTTCATTATGACAAATTTGGAGCTCAGGTTTTCCATATTCCAACAAATATAGAAGTAGGATGACTTCAATCTAAAGATCATAAATTTGAGAATAGAATAAATCGGAGCAATTGTAGGATAAGTGTAACTCTGGGCGAATGTTGGCTCCACCAATCAGTGCCATGCTATCTCCACCATGCAACCAGTATTGAACCAATCACAGTCTATGTTTCATATTACCCACGTTATTGTACATGCAACTCAATAAATCTGGTGTGAAATGAACTGCTGGCTGTGAAGGTTATCACTTAATCTCAGTCTCATAACATTGTATCAACGATAATAATGGCTAAGTGTGTGTAACATGTCATATAGATCTACCATGTTTCATCATGGAATCTTGGACTACACTATCTAGGCAGAGAAGTGAGATGAACTATTGCAGCGCCTGGGTCGTTTAGTGAACACGAGTCACCGAGTCATTGCCTAATCATAACCATGAAGCCTGTATATTTTAAAGTAGTAAACTCAAGTTCATCCATCAGTGAAACACGCTTTTTGGCCATAGTTTTGTTTCAAGTATTCGGAACAACTTGAAATTTTGTGTGAATTGTGCATCATGCCGTAATTTTCACCAAATTTCAGAGTTCTATCTCAAAAATTGAAAAAGTTGACAATCCAACCCAATGTTAAATTTCAGTCGGAAATGGGATCAAGTAAATTTCAACAAATTCAGGGCTTTCATCGTGTTTATGCCCATACAGAATGAACCTATTGCATTGATTTGGAGTCAGAAGACATAGTCGGTGTATATTAAGTGATTATGTTTATTCTGAAGCAATATATAACTCATACATCGCATAAAAGTTGTTGTTTTTTGTGCAGACTCTGAAATTCCATGTGCGGAATGAAATTTAACATTGGGTTAGATTGCCAACTTTCTCAATTTTTTAGATAGAACTCTGAAATTTGGTGAAAAATTACGGCATTATGCCCATATCATACACACGAAATTTCAAGTTGATACAATTATTCAAAACAAAACTACAGCCAAAAAGCATGTTTCATTGATGGATAAACTTGAGTTTAGTCTAGTACAGCGTGGCCTCATAATGCTAAGCCTACACTGTACTGTGTAGTAGGCCTGCTGTGGACAACTGAATATCCTTTATACGAGCATGTAAACTAGCGGTGCGCCTTCAAGTTGACATGATCCGACAACTGAATACAAACCGTTTATTTTGGGGTCTTTACCAGTGGGAGAAGTGAAATGGTCCTCGTACTTCACAGCATTCTTTTCTAAATCCAAATCCATTTTCTAGTATGTTCTTGTTGACATTTTCAATGGCGAATGTAGCTGGGCGATAATAGGGGCAATAAACGTTAATTTATGTATGGTGTGGTTCAATGAGGTTGCTGCCAATGTTGTGTATACACTGCATGTCTCGATCTTCGTGAATAATGAAATGCCTGGTGAGAAGTCGTGTGTATTATTTCATTTTATGGGCATAGGCCATTATTTACAGAAAATCGTAAACGTCAATTTTCTGTCATGGGCGCTGACATTTTTTAGCTGTCCCGGATGTAAACAAAAATAAGATTTGGCTCAGCTGACGAAAATTAACAGAATGACAGCTGCAGCTTTGTCCGTCTTGTATCCTTATATCTAGGATATACTGCTACCCAGAATTAAGGTAGTCCGCTCCAAACAGTGAGGGGAGGGGGTCAAAGAGTTTTTTTTAAATAAATACCTGTATCAACATAATCTAGAGCTTCAAAATCATCATCATCATCATTTATTTAGGAATCGTACACTTCACATAAATTGTACATATAAACAAACAACATATTTGACTCCATGGAGTACCCATATAGCCTTAAGGCTGTGATTCTTCATAGTATATACGGTTAATAATATTAAAGTGTTGTTTATGGAGAAGAATTGGGACCCCAATACCCACCATCCCACCTTATGCCTCCTAGACCCAGACCCGAAATACTACCCCCCCCCCCCCCCCACACACACACACACACTGCTTGTCGTCCACATCGCGTGGGGCCACAACCGCCCCTCTCCAGTCCCGCCCGACACGCGCCCCTAGGTGACCAAACGCTAACACCTGGATGTCCACGCACATTTAGGATGGAATCTAAATTGAAATAAAGCTAGATGCTTTGACCGATATTCCAGCACTGATAATTCAGCGACTTAGTATTTATCAAAAAGATTTTTTTTTTTGTATTGTCTGCTGAAGGAGCAACATGTTCTGCAGTTTTTCATTGACTGATTTATACCCAGCCAAAGATTCGGTGCCAAGTGAAGGAATGTTTTTGCGAAAAGATTAGTTCTGTATTGCTTAATATGAGGATCATTTTTGTATCGCGTGCTGTAGTTATGAAATTCGTTATTCAGTTCGAAAAGGTTCATCAGCTTAGTTGGTAACTCATTTCGGGAGTACTTAAACATGAATTTAGCCATTTGTAACTCGTATATGTCATCCATCACCAGGATATTATTTTGTTTGAATAAAGGCTTCGTGTGAGTATTATAGCTAGAATTGGAAATTTCACGTATAGCTTTTTTCTGCATGATGGACAATGGTTTACGCAAGGTAGTAGCAGCTGAACCCCAGAGCATAATACCATAATCTAGATATGAATAGACTAGAGAATAGTACAACGTTTTCAGGTGTTCTCTAGTTAGGTATTTTTTGACTGAATTGATTAGATATATCGCACCGGATATTTTGGCCTTACACATCTGGATATGTTTAGTCCATAGAAGTTGGTCATCCAAATATAAACCTAAAAATTTGACCCAGCTTACTTTTTTTTATTAATTCATTGCCAATTGTCAAATTCAAGTTAGTTGGTGGGATTTTATTAGTTTTTGATTTAAATATCATGTAATTGGTTTTACTTACATTGAGTGACAATTTATTGGACCGAAACCAATCAGTTAATAATGCTAAGTCTTGGTTTATTGTGTTATAAAGGTCATGTATATCAGTAGCAGTTTTGTAAATCGTGGTGTCATCGGCGAATAATATGCATTCGCAATTACTTAAGCAACACGGAAGATCATTAGAATATATGATAAAAAGCAGAGGCCCCAGGACAGAACCTTGGGGCACACCACACGTTATATCTGAAAGTTCGGATGATTTGTTGTTGTATGATATGAAGTGTTTCCTATTATTCAAGTAACTCTTAAACCAATTATAAGCAACGCCTCTAATACCATAAAACTCCAATTTCATTAGCAATATGTCATGGTTGATAGTATCAAAAGCTTTTGATAAATCCAAGAAGGTTGCCATTGTTATTTGTTTATTATCGAATGCTGTTATAATATCACTATATAGTTCTGCGATGGCGTTTACCGTGGTATGTTTGTTGCGAAATCCGTATTGGCTGTTATATAGCTTTTTCTTCATGAAAGAATACAAACGTTTGTGAATAATTTTCTCGAAAATCTTTGATATAGCTGGCAATAATGAAATCGGTCGGTAATTTTTGTACATAAATTCCTCCTTAGACTTATAAATTGGTATTATCTTGGCGACTTTAAGTTCATCAGGAAAAGTTCCTGATGATATATAATGTTATATTTTATAGAGTAACTGTTCAGCACCCTAAAACTGAACAGAAAATAGGGGGTCACCGTATCCGTTCGCATGGAAAACCCGATGCAAGATGTGAATATGGACAAAAAAATGTGCAAAAATGCCAGAATTTATGTCATTTTAGGTAAATATGTGTGATTTTGATCGAATATATAGAAGAAACGAGCACGGTGACCTCCTATTTTCTTTTCAGTATTAGGATGCTGATCATTTACTCTATAAAATAATGTCATTTTGAAGAGATAATATTCAAGAAATGACTAATTAATTGTGACTCTCCATTACCTCACTGTTTGTAGCGGACTACGTTGAGACAGGTGTGCATTTTTTTCAAGGCTAACACATGAATCATTTCAGAATAGCAGAGCTTCGAACAGAGTGGATATTTTTTTATAACTGTATTTTATAAAACAAATTTTTTTGGACATGCACATTTTGAAGATAGGTGCTATTCTAGGACATACAGTATGAATCCGACTATAAGACTATGTGGCGATTTTGCCCAAAGATTGGAGTTGTCGTATTGTACACCATACCTCACCTGTTTTGGCCGCTTCACGTTCGAAGCTCGTGCATTGTCTATATTAAATAGCAACGCATTTATACATGGTCATCCATGATTTAAAAGTGCAAATTTTGCAAGGTCCTATATTAAATAGTCTTTGCTTGCTCCATTATACTGTAACAATGGTCTGACGTCACGCCCTTGCTCTCATGCGCTGCTAGCTTTACAGCTAGCAGCCCATCTTATTTCTTTTGAGTTGTCTCGAAAGAAACAAGATGGGCGTCCGCGAGGACCCTAGGGGCGATTCCAATCAGGGATCCAGGAGGGGGGATACTTCGATCCGAGGGCTCACGCCCTGTGGATTGGTAGTCTCTCGCCCTGGGTTGGTGCGACACAGCCTCTGGCAAACTGTCGGGCTGTCTGGGGTTTTATCCCCATGGCAGGGCCTTAGGCGAGGCCGGCCAGCAACATGCCCACGTGTGCGGGTTCTGGAAGCCACTGCCATGGCTCCCAGGCTCGTCACACCAGGCTACATTACCATGATGATGTAATATCTGAGTGATGTATGAAGGCCGGGCTTGTGCGGACTGTTACCTGGTTGTAACAGTGCCGCAGTGCGGGGTGCTTGTGCCCAAGGTAGCGGGCTTCAAACGTTACATTGGTGCCGTGACCAGGATCAGTCCTTCGGCGTCCCATTGCAGCCTCACGCGCAGTGTCTTTGCCCCTTCACCCCCGAGACCGCTATTCTCCTCTGGGACAGACTAAATAAAAGAAAGATGAGCGAAGACAGTATCGTTGAACACACAAGATCCCAGGCCAGCCATGGGCCAGCCCACAAGAGCTCAGGCCTCGAGGAAGGTCTTCTGGATGACCCGCAGAACTTGTTCTGGTCCACGTAGATGTTCCGGACATCCCCGACTCTGTCTCTGGATGTAGAGTCAAACCCTACGGGGTTGTAACAGCCGTTGCAGCCAGAGATTATATCCGGCTTACGTGGTGCGCCAGGTGCGGGCTTATCCCCCTCACCCTGCACCTGCCCCTGCTCGGACCGACGCCCACAGACGTCCGCTCTGGAATTCACCTGGTGCTAGAGTTCCGCTGAATTACCCCACAGCAGTTCAGGCACCTGCTCCTTCCGCGTCTGCGATCATGGGCCCACGTCCACGGGTCCTGCCATGAAAGCGGACAGAGCATGGACTGCCCCCTTCCACGCCTCTGACTCCGGATCCGGATCAGAGCGGTTCAACAGTGACAATCATAAGCGGATCAACAGTGACAATGCTGATCTGGAGGACTACCTCCTGCAGCTTTGGCGAACAGCATCCTACGAGGGATGGACGCCGGTCAGGGCCGGTCACATCCTCGCAGGAAGCGTGGAGGGCAGATCTCTCCAGGTTATGTCCAGTATCCCGCGTGGGCATGCAATGTTTGCTGAGATTGCCGAGCAACTTCATGTTCACGCCCACGGCGTGTACGAGAAGCAGTTCAAGACTCATTACTGCTTGGCTACTGAGTCCGTGACGGAGTATGCATTCCAGTTGCGCATACCTCACAGCCCACAACGGTGGTGCAGGCGCCCCCAGGCGGCCCCGGCCGCCGTGACGTATCCGTCCTCGGGTGAGTAAGACCTGGAGGAGTATGATTTCAGCGCCGCTCAGATGATTGCGCACTGGGCTGGGATCAAAGCCAGATACGCCGGAAGAAAACTCCTCGTTCCAGCCCGGTTCTCCGGGACAACAGCGCCATCCTCTATGTGAGGGAAACTGAAGTCGGACGAGGTGACGACCAAAACCATGTCTGGGAACGGTTACACCGAGGCAACCAAGTCTGCACCACCCATCGACCAGCAGGACGATTTAACACCCCAAGTTGATATAACTCCCCTGGGAGTGGTCCTTGAGGATCCGCCTAGTTCCTCTGCCGGTGAGGCAAACAACGAGGATTCTGTTGCGGAGCCCACTGCCCGAGAGACTCTTCGTTGAGTCACCCAGTGTGTGCGCTGGTTCAAACCCTTGCTGGTACCTGCCCTCGTCCTTTGGGCGTGAGCCGGTGCGGTACCTAGTTGATTACAGATCAGATGTGACCCTCATAGCCACGGGTACGTACAAGCGGGAGCCCACTTCACTCAGCATCGAGCTGCAGGACTCCAGAAGCTACAAGCTTTTCGGCGGCGGGTAACAACTGCATCCCTGTCCACAGATTGATCGATCTGCCGATTACACTTGGGGACACGGTGTATACGATAGAGGCAATCATGGCGGATATCGGTGCTGCCGGAATGATTGGAATGAGCTTCCTTCGGGTCGACCAGGTGATCGCGAACTCCTAATGGGAAACGATATTCATTACCTCTTCTGAACGGGACCTTCCCGTTCGTTCCAACTCCGGGCGACACGCACCACACCAGTGCCGTCCTACAGTGAGATGATCGTGGAGGTGCCTCTAGATGGTCGCCCATGTATAGTACAACCTGCAAGTAATTTTGCCCAGGATATGGGACTCACTCTAGGTGGAGCTCTGGCCAAGTCCAATTCTGGCGTGATGCTCATTTTCGTGGTGAATCCTACGATACTCCGGATGTACTCTGCCGTGGGTGTGTAGCAGCATTTTGCATGCTCGTAGTGTCCAGTACGGTTCTCCTTGACGACCCGGTTTGCCGCACGGCCTGCGTGCAAACTGCGGCCGGGGATGACCCCTTCACCCTTCCGGACCACTTGGAATGTCGTGTTCCAAAGGACAAGCTGGATTAAGATCAGCAATAGATAATTAACTCGCTCTCCGCAAATTACTTCGGCAGCATGCGGATGTGTGTATGAGTCCTGGCGGTGCGGTTGGCCAGACGTAGCCAAACACCACATCAACCTGTTGGACGACTGTCCTATTAAGGAGCATCTACATCGAGCAGCTATCGTGCACCGAGAGGTCATTGACAAGGAGATCCAGAACATGCTCAAACTAGACATCATCGAACCCAGTGATAGCCCTTGGGCCAGTCCTGTGGGTATGGTGAAGAAGGACGGCTAATGGAGGTTCTGTGTTGATTATCAGAAGCTAAACGGTGTCACGCGGAAGAACTCATATCCTCTCCCTCACATCAAGAACACCTTCGATGCCCTGGCCGGATCACACTATTTCTGTGCTTTGGACCTGGCCTCCGGGTATTGGCAGGTTGGGATGGACGAGAGTGATAGGGTTAAAACAGCCTTTGTCACCAAGAACAGGCTCTACCAATTCAAGGTAATGCCGTTCGGGCTCTGCAATGCCCTCTTGACGTTCGAGAGCCTCATGGAAAGGGTGCTAGAAGGGTTCCTCTGGAAGCGATGTTTGGTCCGTCATGTAAGGCCGGTGTTTCGACGAAACCCTCACCAACCTCCAGATGGTACTTCATCGCATTCACGATGCAGGCCTTAAACTCAAGCCCAACAAGTGCAAGCTCTTCGCCAAGGAGATCTTGTACTTGGGCTTCATGGTGACAAGTATAGGTGTTCGTCCGGACCCTGCAAAGATCGAGGCTATGCAGCAATGGCCCCGGCCTTGCAACGTGGCGGACGTGAAGTCCTTCTTAGGCTTCGCGAGCTACCACCGCCGGTTTATACGAGGCTTCGCAGAGATCGCGGGCCCCCTCACTATCCTCACGGAAAAGAGGCCGATTTTGTCTTTGAGGCTTCCCAGGAGGTGGCTTTTGCAGAAAACCTTGGTGGCCACATCTGAGCTCCGGCACCCGCTCCCCGACTGTGAGTTCATCTTGGACACGGACGCGAGTAACTTCTCGCTCTTCTGTGTCCTTTCACAGGTCATGGACCGACAGGAGCATGTGGCTGCTTATACAAGTGTGGCCTTGAGCCGTTCTCAAATGAACTACGGCATGACTCACCGCGAGTTCCTCACAGTTGTTATTATGACCAAGCATTTCCGACATTACTTGTTGCGGGGGCATTTCTAGTTGCGGACTGACCACAGTTCACTCCGATGGTTCCTCAACTACAGTGAGGCCGATGACTTGGTGGCCTGGTGGCTCGTCAAACTCAAGGAGTAGGACATGAAAATTGAGCATTGCACCAGAAAACAACATGGCAATGCTGACGGACTGTCACGCTGCCATAAGTGTAAGAATCCAGACTGCACAGAGATGACACCATTCCAGCATGGAGAGGATTCTTCATCAGACTCGGAGTTGACCTTCCAGAAAGACCGCAGGCCGCTGCATTCCTCAACACCATGGCAGCTCAGACAACAGGAGTTCACCCCTCTGTGTGGATGCAGCGGCCCGCATACAATCCGGGACTGCTACTCGACCCCAGCGAGTCTTCCTCGACACCGGCGGTGTACTCTTCTTGGGCACCCTCCCCATTCTCGGACGAGTCTGAGTACGAGCGGCAATTGCCCCCTGTGGTGATGGCCGCTGGCGTGCAGCCGGATGTAACGGATGAGGAGCCTGTGATAAAATCAATCTTGTGACACATATGGTTCGTGTGTGCACTATAATCGTAGTGATGGCAATTTCACGATAGGTCGATATTGCATGGGAAGGAAATCAGGTATGAAACCTGTCTTTCAGTAAGATTTAAAACATAAATCGGCAAGTAAACGAGTTAACTTATTGGATCTATACTCTGATTTTTCTTACTTGTTTACACCGGTTTTTGACGATAATTTTGCGATGCTAAATGTTATTTTTCTATAACTTCGCATACTCCACCCAGGAGTCAAACGGCAATTTTTTGCCAAATTTCAGACTTCAATCGCAAAAATTTAAAGAAGTTGGCAATCTAACCTAATGTTAAATTTCAGGCGAAAATGGGATCTTGAGAATATGAGCATTTTCGAGGATTTAGTCGTGTTTACATCCACCAGGATTCGAAGTATTTTTGTAAATTGGGACGATAATTACACTGGGATGTATTCTACACAAACATATTTATTTTAAAAGATTGCACCGCTACAAAACCGAGCAAATGCACAAAATTGCACGTGCGGACTCAGAAAGTAAATGACAGGGCTAAATTTAACATTGAGGTAGATTGCCAACTTTTTCAATTTTCGCGATAGAAGTCTAATTATTTCATTTGATATTCTTTTGTCAGCTGAGCCACTTCCAGCCCGTGACGTCACGCATTATATATCACAGCTTCAGTACACGTGCACCGAGGTCATGAAAATTGTAAATATTGCAGGCATCTGAACGACTGAGGTCTCAAGTGGATATTTCCCGTTTGTGAGGAGCCTATCGACTGCAAATAGGCCTACAATTGCTCAGCAGGTAAAGTTTCTATGCCCAGTATCAAACAACATTGTAAATTGTGCGTACATTGTAGAACTACGAACATTGTGATTGTGTATTGCCTACAGCCAGGGACACCCCTAGGCCTAACTCCCGCCTTCATAAAGTGATTCAGCAGTGTTCAGGCACCTGCTCAGTGCTCACTGCCAGACCAGTAGGCCCTAGGTAGGGCCTAGTAGGTCATGTACGATTGCAAAACTTAGCAATCCATGAATTAATTGGACATGAATCATTGAATCGTAATTGACTAATCGGAAATGTGTAACAAATGCATTCAAGTTGTAACAAACGGCAGACTACGTATGACCTCGATTGTCGCTGATGTGTGAATAACAGCTAAATGTGGTATCTAAGCAAAGCACAGAAAACGAATGTGGTGTAATGCGATGTAACTGAGTGCAATCACGCTTGAGTTGTGTATCGACACAAGTGTTCTTTTCAACAGGGATTTCATTATTTGCAATTAATCGATTAATATAAAGCCATTCAGGTTTTTGCGATCAGGCCATGTTCGCGGCCGTTTAATTTCGTGGTTTGGCCGTCTTGAACAATTTCTTCGAAACAATGTGGGTTGTCATCGCGAAAATAAAGGGTCACAAATAATTTGTGGTTTTACAGTATTCGGTTTGTAAACGATTACACCATGTAATCAAATCGTAATTGATTTAATCGTGTAATCGTACATGCCCTACTAGGTAGTAGGTAGCCTACGTTAGGCTTGTGACTCATCCAGGGCAGCACTGGCACAGCTAAACTCAACTTCATTTGAAATAAAACACATTTTTTGGCTTTTGGAATATTGAATACATGTACAATAAATATGTCCTAATTGGGTGTCAAGATCAAAGCCGCAATTATTTTTACCAAACTTTTTAGGCCTTGTATCTGGGAGTTGGCCTAGTGGTATGGATGGTTACTACAGGTAGACCTAAGGGTTGACAGTTGGATCTCTGGTCGGAAATTGATCACAAGTAGTTTTTGCTGGATCTTGTGGAACATTGTCAGTTGAAGAAGAAGGTGTCTGGTCGGCAGTGTGTCCATTGTTAATTTCAATTTCCAATTTACCCCAATGAAGTTTCCAATTTATCCCAATGTTTAAATTGCAGTCCAAAATGAGATTTCCCATAAATTCCAACAAATTCAGGCATTCATCATGTTTCGAAATGAACCTATTCACTGTGGTGATTTTGAGTCAGAAGACATTCTGGTGTATTCTAAGTCATATGTTTATTTTGAAGCAAGGTATCACTCGAACATCGAATAAAAGAAGATATTTTGCGCAGAATCGGAAATTCCTCGTTCGGGCTGAAATTAACACTGGGGTAGATTGAAAACATTTTTTTAGTTTTGAGGGTAACAGTCTAAAACTTGGTAAAAAAATTGTGTACCATGGTAGCGCTTAGTTTACACTCGTATTTGTACTAGGTTGTGATTTTTACAATATAGCTATACATGTACATCGTATTCTGTATGACGTAGGATTGTACTAAATGATTTTAGTGAGCTATAGGCCTAGACCTCTAAACAGGTAAACATTGCATGCGGAGATGTTTGTAAGAATGTTTTCACGCACCATGACCTTACATGCAGATTGATGCATTTTGCCTGAATTCAAATGTGGAAGAAAGAACATTCAAACTCATTAGGCCATGATCTTATATTCAAAAGTAAGGCCACCCTCTATATTCAGTGAATATTATTCACACTCTCAATATTTAGCTGAAGTGAACTGAAAATCTTACCCGATAGCCTTGTTCCGAAGTTGCTAAACAAAATTTAGTCTGCTAAATTACTTTTAAGTTAATATATTGGTTATTTTTCTTGAAAGATAGCAGCTTTTATTACATAGTTTGATGAACAGTATACAGAAAATAAAGTTATAGGCTTTGAATGAACAATCAGACAAAAACAACTAAATACATATATGTCAATATGGCCTAGACTCCCGTTTAGTGTGATATTTGTCGACGTATGAGCCTAAACTGTCTATCTTTGGACCACTCTGAAAGGTTTTATAGATTGTGGCATAGGATGACAAATTATGTAAGTCTGATAATTGTATGAGAGTATGTGTTGCATAAACGTGGTTGCCATGGCTACAGAACAAACAGGTGCCATGTGAATAGTGTTGATTACAGTGCAACATTTGTGATATACATCATATATATATACAGATATGCTACAGGCATGTTACCCTATTACAGACAGGTATAATTTTGCAGCATCGATCCGGCTCCTGGTTGAGCTCTTAAACAGTAGCCCTACAACACAACTAATTTCCTTAAATATTGGAATGGATGCTGTATTTGGGAATGTTTTCATCACAAACACATAAAGAAAGCACAAGTATGTAAACATGCACTGACGGCATTCACATTATATAACCATTGTTACACATTTTGACCTCACATCATACAATATGGTAGCACAAGACGTGTACCCAACATTGTTGGACATTGGCCAAGTATAAATAGCCTGAACTTACATAAGGATAAACTTAGGCAGTGGTTTTATAACATGTGGATACGTGTATTTGGTTGATATAGAGCAACATTTGGAGTCAAATTATATCTGAACTTAACTCAGCCCATAGATCTACATGTATATTATTATGGATATTTCTAATATGTTCATGATATAGGCTTGATACATTTATAATTATTTGCTTTATTGAATGGATTTAAAGCATGTGTTTTTCTCGTTCAAAGTCACATGTACAGATAAATGTACAGGGCATGTTTGACATGTTTTAATACACTTGTCATTTCGTTCTAGAGTTATGGCCAAGCTGGTGCAAAGCTGAATCACAAAACTGCAATTGGATCTATCTGTGGTAAAATCTACTTCCAATCATCTCGTCGTATAGGTAAGTCGTCTATGTGACATCAGAAAATAATGTCAAAAAACATTACTTTCAAACATTGAGACACAATGTAGACCGCTTAAATATTTCTGTAAGTGACTTTTCATTTGTTTTAATATGAGTTTGCTATGCTTACTGTATAGTGGATCCTGTGTTAAAGACTACCTGTCATAAGAGACCACCATGGTTTGAGAAACCGATCTTCTTGGTCCCAAATGGCCTCTTATCATATAAATGAACCTGTCATGAGAAACCATCTTTTCGGGGTCCTTTGGGTGGTCTCAAAACACAGGCTCCATGGTATAAGCAAAAAATAGTATTACCGGTATAAAACAATTCTTATCAGCATTATTTGCATTATAAATTCCGTGCCGTGTTTATACTCTCATAGAAGCTCAAGATGGAATTACTGGACGAGAATCACTTGGCGATTGTTGCCATGGTAACTGTTGTCATGCAGCTGCTGTTTTTCATCATTGCGTGTAGCTGTAAATTCGACAAAGTTACCGATCTAGCGGGCGGCCTCAACTTTACTGTGATAGCAATACTCACCTTCTGCCTCGCTCAGGTGTGTACATGAACTTTTTTTGTGAGTTATATGCAAGTTATTTTTAATTTTATGTATTCAGTTTTGGGATAATGTTGTAAGACACGTATGATGTAGTTTAGTGATTCATAAAGAATTTATCTAAAAGTACTTTTATGTATGTCATAATGGGTATAAACATTTTTACCTTTCATGTGTCTTGGTTTGTTTGAGAAAATCATACAATTCATCTGTCTAATATAATATGATTATAAGGTTCGATTATATCAGTACAAAATTGCAATAAATTCTTTTTATTCGTCATTTCAGACTTACACGGTACGACAGATTGTGACCACCAGCCTAATCAGCTTGTGGGGTATTCGACTATCAATATACTTATTGTACAGAATTCTGAAAATCGGCAAGGATGATAGATTTGATGACAAGCGAAACAGCTGTGCAAGATTCGCAATATTCTGGACATTCCAAGTAAGTGAAAGTTTAGAATTTAAAATTCTGAGAACGAAACAGTTGTTGTCGTTTGTCCCATTCATAATATATCAGATTGTATAATTTCAAATATTGTGTACAGAAACTTTGTCGTATTTTTTTCCAGGCTGTTTGGGTGTTTGTTGTCAGTTTGCCGGTGGTTTTCATCAATGCTCCATCGAGTGCCACAAAGCCAAATGCCAAGAACTTCACCTCACTAGATATTGCTGGAACGACTATCTTCTCTGTGGGCTTCGTGTGTGAATCCTTCGCCGATTGTCAGAAATTTTACTGGAAACAAAAACCAGAAAATAGAGGCAAATGGTGCACTTTTGGTTAGTACAATTGCACAATTTCTACCTAGTTCATCCTGATTAAGATATTGTGCAAAATGCAACTCATATGGAAAGCCAATCCAACAGGATTTGTTTGAGCTGTTAATCATATTCTATATCGTATAAATATCATCATATCTTCCAATATAAAATATAGGTTTGTGGAAGTGGTCACGCCACCCTAACTACTTGGGTGAGATGTTAGTGTGGTGGGGAATATTCATCATGAGCGCGAGCACTCTCACAGGAGCGCAGTGGACGGCTGTTCTCAGTCCAGTCTTTACGATGACCATCCTTCTCTTCTTGAGCGGGATTCCTCTTCTGGAAAAAGCCGCGGATGAACGATATGGAAAGTGTGTATACAAGATATTGTGGCTGTATCGATCTACAATTGTCTTGCAAAACAATTGAAATGATGTGCACAAGTACATGTAAAATCATTTATAGTATTGTTTTGCTCAGTAGTGATGATTTTAAATAGTTTTAAAAACGAATGCATGGGATGTTCGTCTTTCAAATTTTTCCACCAATCCTTGTAAATTGATCATATATGATATGGGGTTTTTTTTGCACAATTTTATCCATTTTATGTACATTATTGAAATTTTCTTTCCAGATTGGATGAATACAAAGCGTACAAGAAGAGCACCAGCGTACTGCTTCCGTTTCCCCCAATTCTCTTTAAACGCATCCCCAAGTACGTCAAGTGTTTCTTCTGCTGCGAGTTTCCGTTTTACAACAACCCCGCGAAAGACCCCGAGAGTCCAAACGAGCGAACTAACATCACAACCGCAGTTAGCACCAGTCCGTCAACCCCAACCGTACAACCAGCAACCACCACCGCAACCATCTCTGAAACCGCCAGCACCTCAAACCACAACCCACCTCAACCGCAAAGTGATAACGCTTAGACACTGACAAATCTTTGCAGTCATGAGGGATAATCATCATATTTAGGTTGAATATATCGGCATTGTCTTAGGGACTTTAAATCGTTTCTACACTTTTCGTCGTGACATCTGTTTTGTTTGTTCGTTTGTTTGTTTGTTTTTTCATGGCATACCCGAGTCTCAGCATTCTTTCACTGTACAGTGTAAATATGTATTCGTTGACAAGGTTGTTAATAATTTGCTCACTTCGGTGTTGTGTTGGAGTTGTTTTTGCTGTTAAAAATATGAGAATTATCAAATAAACAGCAAACATTTGTTACACGTTCAGAGAGATTGCTTATCACCCTACATTGTTAGTTTGATATGAAAGGAATATTTTGTTATTGTTGTACATTTATCAGCTCACTAAGAATTAGTTAATTATGGAATTTTAGATTTTCTCCAGTCCTGAAGTAAAACTTGGGTTTCTGTTTGTAACAACTTGCCTAAAGACAGTGTGTCTGAAAAATGAAGTTCATACCGGAAACATACATGATCCATGTTTTATGTCAGGGGCATCAAAAACTTCATATTAAGGATGGCAGAATTGATTGCCAAGAAGGCAATATTATCATAAGTATACAATTTCAAATGTTTGCCTCCCTGTATTAGCATATCTTAGATATATCCCTCAATGAAATGGGTGCATTTAAAAATGTACCAATAGTATTTGTACTGGGGATGTCACTTGTGACTTTTTGATATTTCTACTAGTCAGCTGTCATTCTGTCACTTTATATATTACAGTATACTCAAATATTGTGACATATACACTGCACATTGTTTAAAAGAAACAAGTATATTCAAAACATGCATATTGCTTGGTGTGTCAATTATGCAAGAAAAGTACACATACATGTAATATTAATGTATTCATACAAATATTTACACAAAATTAACACTTCACTGGCAGTCACGTGACTTCAACATGTTTTTGAAAATTTAAACTTCACTGAAAGTAGGCTTTGCATGTTGGTAGCCATAAACATATGGAAATCATTTTTGACTAGGGTTGCAGATCTTTAATATAATGAAACCATTAATTCGCTCTGTTAGAATCCTTAACTACATATATTCATTGCATATATGTGTCCGGAATATGTATGCTTGAAATGTGTCCGATCTTTCCTAGTTATGGCACTTGAATCTACTCGTTTCAGCTTTGAATGTTTATGATTTCCCAATTTCTGAGTTATTGCATTTTTGAGCTGTCAAGCAAGCAAGCA
Source organism: Terebella lapidaria (assembly GCA_949152475.1). Lineage (NCBI taxonomy): Eukaryota > Metazoa > Annelida > Polychaeta > Terebellida > Terebellidae > Terebella > Terebella lapidaria. Next base: position 19,554,825 of record OX424564.1, on the reverse strand, counting down.
TTTGAACAATACTTCTGAAGTAATGCTCACATACGTTGTATATAGGACAACACACTCAGAAACAAAACCACCACTTGAAAATGGAACATTGCAAGTTGATTTGTGAAAACTGTGATTTTGTTAAGTACTTGCACAAAACAAAACATCTATAATTTATGGTGCATACATTGTGTCATTGGGACTAGTATTTCATATGTTCATATGTTTTATATATATCAAGAGTTTTTGTACATTTCTTATGCATTCTTATGGTGTTGAATTTCCCATATTCATATTCTGTGTTGTGAAATATTTCTATTGAGTATTAAATGTAATTATCACACTTTGAATTAAATTCTGTTGATAAATGAGTAGCGCACATGATTGTATTGATGTGAAAATTCTGTCTGTTATCAAATGTTACTTTCATGTTTGTTTTGATATTTTGGGATGAAAAATTTGAATGATGCAAAAATTTGACTTAGGGCATTCGGATATGTAAGGAAGTAACTGATCGGTACATGTACTAAAAAATATTATTGGGTGATGACCTTTTCAAGTTGATCTTTTAAATAAGTTATCCCTTAAATGGACAGCAGAAGTTTACTAGTATGTTTAGCATCCGGCACTGCAGCGTCACGGTATATTAAACAAACACATCTGGGTCATGTGAACAGAGGCAACTTTTGGATGTATATCACACTCTTACATATATCATCTATTGTTTGATGTGAGGCGACATGTTCTCGGAGAAAAACGTGAAATTTTCACACAGTTTTCATGCAGCTTCTCTCGACAAATATGCATCATCTCGGGCATTTTGTGACTAACTGGTGCTGTCTTATGAAAGTATGTGTATTCATTTGTGTATTCTGCCATGTGTGTACAGTATAGACTTAATCTGAGCTTAGGTCAACAGGTATTTTGCCAAACAAGTGTTGAAATCGTTTGGTAAAGTCAAACTGAAAATCGCATATAAATGTCATTTCATATACCGGTAGGTAACTAGCATTCTGATAAGAAAATTTGAAAAAATTTAGTGTAAGCAATGTAACCTGTACTTTTCACACGAATGTATGCATGAAAATTGTATGAAACTTTATTCATCTATACTTGATATTAAACTGTGTTTGTTCTTATTACAAGGGTTCTTTTGTTAAACTGCGACTTTCCATAATATAAATTACCTGTATTAGGTACGCAACCCACATACACTCATCCCAGGAATCTTGTCAGGAAGTAAACATTGTAACATGTTTTATATATCACGATCCATTACATAGTTCAAAACGCTCACAGTATTCAAATCTTGGCATTTGCAGAAACTGAATCAATGTTATCTCTATGAGATGAGCAAACACGTCTCCACACATTTCGAGACTCCTGCAGTGAACATTATGACGATATCATAATGGTCAACAAGTGTTTATTCTCCATGAAAAAAAATTATATATCAACCTCTATGATAAACAGTTGCCGTCTGTGATGAAATATACCTCAGCACAAAGTATACCTTCCTCTTTGATGAACAGTATCCTCGACCTCTCTAATATACTAAACCTTCCTCTATGGTGAACAGAGTATACCTCGGCCTCTATGATATACCTCAGCCTCTAAGATATACCTCAGCCTGTACGATATAACTCATCCTCTATGATATACCTCAGCCTCTTTGATATACCTCAGCCTCCATGATATACTTCAGTTTCCATGATATACCTCAGCCTCTATGATATACCTCGGCCTCTATGATATACCTCAGCCTCTATGATATACCTCAGTCTCTATGATATACCTCAACCTCTATGGTATGAATGAAGATCTCTCTACGAACCACAAATTTCTCTCACCCGATATTCTGCTCAAACTCTTTGAATTCCTTCGTTTTTTGTGGCTTAGTAAATGTCAATTATAAAGCCAATATAAAGTATGATTGTTTATGTCAATAAATTATACTACTACTACTATACCTCAATCTCTATGATATACCTCAGCCTCTATGATATACCTCTGCCTCTATGATATACCTCAGCCTTTATGATATACCTCCACGTCTTTGATATACCTCAGCCTCTATGGTATACATCGGCCTCCATGATATACCTCAGCCTCTAAGATATACCTCAGTCTCTATGGTATACCTCAGAACCTATGATATATCTCTGCCTCTATGATACACATCAACCTCTACAATATACCTCAGTCTCTATGATATACCTCAGCCTCTATGATATACCTCAGCCTCTATGATATTCCTCAGCCTCTATGATATACCTCAGCCTCTACGATATACCTCAGCCTCCATGATATTCCTCAGCCTCTATGATATACCTCAGCTTCTATGACATACCTCAGCTTCTACAATATACCTCAGTCTCTATGATATACCTCGGCCTCTATGATATACCTCAGTCTCTATGATATACCTAAGTGTCTGATCTACCTCAGCCTCTATGATATACCTCAGCCTCTAAGATATACCTCAGCCTCTACGATATACCTCAGCCTCTATGATATACCTCAGCTTCTACACTATACCTCAGTCTCTATGATATACCTCAGTGTCTGATCTACCTCAGCCTCTATGATATACCTCAGCCTCTAAGATATACCTCAGCCTCTACGATATACCTCAGTCTCTATGATATACCTCAGCCTCTATGACATACCTCAGCCTCTATGATATACCTCAGCTTCTACACTATACCTGAGTCTCTATGATATACCTCAGTGTCTGATATACTTCAGCCTCTATGATATACCTCTGCCTCTATGATATACCTCCGCCTCTATGATATACCTCAGCCTCCATGATATAACTCCTCCTCTATGATATACCTCAGCCTCTACGATATACTTCAGCCTCTATGATATACCTCAGCCTCTACGATATACGTCTGCCTCTATGATATACCTCCGCCTCTATGATATTCCTCAGCCTCTATGATATACCTCAGCCTCTACGATATACTTCAGCCTCTATGATATACCTCTGCCTCTATGATATACCTCCGCCTCTATGACATTCCTCAGCCTCTATGATATACCTCAGCCTCTATGATATACCTCAGCTTCTATGATATACCTCAGCTTCTATGATATACCTCAGCCTCTATGATATACCTCAGTCTCCAGCTGTACTATTTCACCAGCTTCTCGTATATGTACCTTATCTCCATTGGGAAGATATTAGTAGTAAGTGTCAACACAACAAGGAGATCGACAGGCCATCTATTCCATGGCATTTTGTTTATTCATTATTTGTGCTTATTTATTCACATCACATGATATTTATTCATCAAACCTTGAAACTTTCCAAATCTTGACATTACAAAGAATATCGTATATAACAGTTCTTTTATCAATACTCACTATGTCTAGGCACCATAGAGCCTAAATATATAGTCTAAACAGATACCCTAACACCATACAACATTTTCATATTCTGTAAAAATCTCCAACAAAAACTGATACCTAAAAATATGTTTCCTAATGCAGTGACTTGTCATTCATGTGGCTTGCTTGACATCTCGTTTATTGTTCATCCTTAACCCCTGTATCACAGTGTATAATTTTGTATATACATATACAGTAGGGTATATACAAGTGATTTCATAAGAAGCTTAGCACACACTACGCGTCATTTAATGCATACTGATTCAAACTTCCATCGAGAAAATACCGGGAAAATTAGAGAAATTAAAATGTGGAATGATTTCTTTGAAATTTCAAAACATGATTCAAGAGCTACAGCTTACGAATTGCTACACGGTATTTTTACATGATAGACCATGTGCATGTGATTGAAATATCATATATATACACATGAATTCAAGTCAATATTCATTTTAATAATTATTATTGTACCAGTATTCTCACAAACAATCATACGACATACGCATACATGGATGCTAAAAACAAACGTTACTGCAACGAACTGCAAAAAGGGGTACTATAGGGGTATGTATTCATGTTCTCAATGTTGACTATCTATATATATATATACACATGAATAGCATAATGCATATCTTAGCAACAAAATTTATCTACCCTTGTTAATGATCCGGACGCCCACAAAAAAACTCACTTTATTGTACAAGATGATGATAGAAAGATCCTGATCGAAAATGATCACGATTCCTACGGAAAAGCCTTCAATATTTTACAGGGGACTTGTCACAGAATATGGTTACATTATGATAATTTACACAAACGTCAGTGTCATAATGCGTGAAAGCAATTCACATAAATAGCTCATGAAAACATAGCTGCCATGGCGTGTAAATTCTCAAAGGCAACAAGTTGGAAAGCGGGAGTATTTTTTTAACACATGAACACAAGTGCGAGATTCTGCGACAAAAAAAACTTTTAAATAATGTGCAATGAATATACATGGAACATATCAAAATATAGAGTCCACAGACCCCTTGTCGAATATGCAAATACAAAATGCAAGTCATTATCAACCCATAAACTGTCATGGTCCACAGAATTCTATAATTTTCTATAGTTTATTCTACAGAATTTCTATAGAATTTCTATAGTATATGTAATATAACAGTAATAAAATGGTAACCCTGTTGTGTGTTCATGGTTGAACAAGTCCAACGTTTTTTCAACAAAAGGCCTTCAAGAAATGAATGGTCCCACAGACACGAGCAATCCCAAAATGTCAACAAAACGTGAATCACGACCGCAACTTAATTGGTTCACATTTCGAATAACCACGCATACAAAATTCGAATATCTGATACATAAGACTGTGTATTTACATTTTTACTTTCGCTTACAATACAGAAATGTGCTGCTCTTGCCTATGGATTAAATTATTTTCGTCCATATGTACATGAACTCTCTATATGGCAACTATACACAACTTAGTTGTTCACTTAACACTTTCTATTTACAAACTGTACAGGAAAAGGCTTTGTTTCCTTGCCGAGTAATCGAAACACAACCCTGAAACCTTACACATGATCTATATATAATACAATAAGAAACAAGCATTCAATGGCTTCAGCACGTAGACATCTCGCAAGACAGATCCACTTCCACTTTTTTTTCTTCAATGCAACTGCACAATTTCGCACACAATCATAACAATACACAGTTAGTTATTCAGATAATACCTTCCTATTGTTAACTTTGCACTACTTGGTGAACAATTTTCTACCCTCTTTGGTTAATGCACTGCCCATATAAGGTGCAAATACTTCAACTAGACTTAGCAGAAATACCTAAGGAGAGAGACATTCCTCAAGTATTCATGCATTTTGAAATACATGTACTGGCTTTTTCTCTAAACACTGACTAAAAAGAAAATACTAATCTGGCCTCTTATGCTGCCCATAAACCTCATGAGAACAAAATAAACCACTACGAACGAACAACTGTTAACAAATATCGCTAAATAGGGAAAAAAATTCACCATAGATATATCAAGTTAGATGGCTGTCTACTAGATTAAGCAAATGCAGAAAAAAAATGCTTTTTCTGCCACTTGGCTGAGGCACGATGGATGTCTCTCAGGTTACTACAGGCTGTCTGGTCTTGGATAAGAACTAATTTCCTACGTCACGGAATCAATCAAGTCTTGATTTGGCTCTCTTGGGGCGTGACTTCCAACAGTTTCTGGACAATGACGGTCCAATTTCCTGCAAAAACAGAGCACATGTTTCGAGAATTTGGACAAGGACATTGCCTGACATGGATTGTATTTGTTTCAATAATCATGCATGAAAAATATTTTTTACAGTATTGTTTTCAGAGCCATAATCTCAATCAGTTAACGAGTTTTCAAAAATACCTGGATACAAATAAACATTTGATCAAGTCAGAGAAGTTTCAAAGATTAACATAAGTTTCTTGCTGTATGAACACTTACTCATGAATCTCTGGAAGCTCTTGGGCTTGTTTTTCCAGCAGATCCCGAGCCAGTAGACGGGGACACCCGACAACACGATGACGAGGCCCATGCCGGTGTCGTAGGGGGCCGCGTAGAGAGGCACGATCAGCAGGAACAGGCAAAAGATCAGGAAGGTGATCGGAACGGCGATGTTGAACTGAAAGACAAGTCCCAGTACAATGTTAGAACTTTCAGTCATTGCAAGCAGTTGCATACCTTGGCTATCAATTTTTGAGTGGAAATAATGACTTGAGTCTGGGTTTTTTTCTTATATTTCATGACAACAGAACTGATTTTATTACATCTTAGATCCAGAGCTCGTATTAAAGATCATCTTTTCACTGATGGTCTTTGGACATAGCTAAATCCTCCAAACAATCGGTCTCAACTATGTGTGGCGTCATTTACCAAAGAACACACTTCATTTCCAGCCCTATTGTCAACATTGACAAGATATCGCCGGACTCACCTTGATGGGTCGAGGCATGTTGGGTCGAGTGTAGCGCAGGTAGACAAGACTGAGGATGGACATCCCTACAGACAGCCACTGGACGAAGCTCATGTAGTTAATCAGCACCCACATGTCGTTACCGATCAGGTACAGCAGGGACAGGAAACACTGTGGTGGAGGGCGATATGGCTATTATTACATCAGTAGCTCTGAATAATCGAACATACTCAATACCACTTCACTTTTTGACCCACAAAATTCACATTTTGACAAGCATTATTACATTAGAGGCAAATGTTTCATTAGGATTAATTATAGTCTCTTACACAATATTTGAACAACCTCAGCTTCCTACTGTTTGAACGGAGACTAATAAGACTGCAAAAAACTACACTCCAATATTACAAGTAGGTGCAATTTATTTTTACTTCACCCAAAGACACTACACTTACGGTGAAGAGCATGGCGGGGAGAGGCGTGAAGCGTTTGACGTGGATCATGGCTACGATATCGGGTAGTTGTCCCTCCCGCGCGCCCACGAAGAACAGACGGCCAGAGGTGAAGAGCAGACCATTGACGCCACCGAAACACGACAGCGACACGAACACCGGCACGATCCATGACATAACACTGAACACTCGGTCACCAAACAGCTGCAAGGGAAACAATGCAAGATTTTTAGCAAATTTTTTTTTTAAATTTTGAGAACATTCACTTCTAGCAACTACCACAATAAATCAAGAAACAGTCGATGTTCTTTCGAGAATACTTCTTATGGTAGACCTATCATAAGATTATACCCAGATATCTACCTCATATAACTTGTAATCAAATTCCTGCTACACTATTATCTTTCCTTAAAAAATTTCTGCTACACTATTATCGATCGTAAAAATTTTTTCGACATACCACAGCCACTGCGTCGGACGACATTATCTCCGCGGGCGACACAATCGACACATAAGCCACGTTGGCAAGGACATAGACAATTGTTACTATGGTGATGGAGATGTAAATAGCCCGAGGCATGTCTCGCTGTACGTCGACCATCTCCTCCGTCACAAAGTTTAGGAAGTTCCTGGAAAAAATGTGGAAAATGTGATCGATATAAACAAATATATATTTTTTCAAGACTAGGATTAGTTTCCTTCATTGCAGATAATACAGATTGACTGTTTTGTGCTGTTATATACTGAACAGTACATTTTGTATTACAGACAAAAGGTTTCCCAACAGATATGAGTATATATGTGGAGTATTGATGTGGATGGGTTACATAATATACGAGATATTAACATGATCGTACCATCCAGCGTATGCGAAAAGTCCTGAGTAGATAGCGAGGGAGATATCGCCTGCGTCTGTCGTGCTTCCTTCAAACGGATTCTTGAAGTACTCGGTCTTTCCTGGGTAAAATAATGACGCGAACAAATTAATAGACAATGAGATATATTTACAAATAGAGAAATTTGTGAATGTTCAGTAAAACTCTGCATTTATAAATAAAATTCAAATCTCTCATATATTCACCGTTAAAAGTTAACAAGACTTTCTGAAAATTAGCCCAATGGGCTAGAAAGGTTACCGGAGAAATATACAGAGTTAAGCCGAGAAAGTTGAAGGTCAAATTCAAGGATCAAAGGTTAAATTCTAGATCACCAAACTATTCAGCATACTTCATTTCCTATATATGTTCACTATGGACCCCTAAGCTGTAAATTTGATAATAAGCGAGATATAAGCCATTTTGTAATCTGACTTTGAAAATAAAATGACTGACCTTGAAATTTAGGTCAAAGGTCAAATTCAATATCATTAAAATATTCAGAATATATCATTTCCTATATGTTCACAATTGATTCCTAAGCTGTAAAGTCGATAATAAGCGAGATATTAGCCATTTTGTCCTGTTGACCTTGAAAATGAGGTCAAAAGTCAAATTCAAGGTCACTAGAATATTCAGCATATATCATTTCCTATATGTTCACAATTGATTTCTAAGCTGTAAAGGCGCTAATAAGCAAGATATTGGCCATTTTGTCCTGTGACCTTGAAAATGAGGTCAAAGGTCAAATTCAAGGTCATGAGAATATTCAGCATATATCATTTCCTATATGTTCACAATTGATTCCTAAGCTGTAAAGTCGATAATAAGCGAGATATTAGCAATTTTGTCCTGTGACCTTGGAAATGAGGTCAAAGGTCAAATTCAAGGTCACGAGAATTTTCAGCATATATCATTTCCTATATGTTCACAATCGATTCCTAAGCTGTAAAGTCGCTAATAAGCAAGATATTGGCCATTTTGTCCTGTGACCTTGAAAATGAGGTCAAAGCTCAAATTCAAGGCCACGAGAATATTCAGCATATATCATTTCCTATATGTTCACAATTGATTCCTAAGCTGTAAAGTCGATAATAAGCGAGATATTAGCAATTTTGTCCTGCGACCTTGGAAATGAGGTCAAAGGTCAAATTCAAGGTCACTAAAATATTCAGCATATATCATTTCCTATATGTTCACAATTGATTCCTAAACTGTAAAGTCGATAATAAGCGAGATATTAGCCATTTTGTCATGTGACCTTGAAAATGAGGTCAAAGGTCAAATTCAAGGTCACAAGAATATTCAGCATATATCATTTCCTATATGTTCACAACTGATTCCTAAGCTGTAAAGTCGATAATAAGCGAGATATTAGCCATTTTGTCCTGTGACCTTGAAAATGAGGTCAAAAGTCAAATTCAAGGTCACGAGAATATTCAGCATATATCATGTGTGCCATTATAAAGCACAGGAAAATTTAACATGGGAAAGTCACATTTGGGCCGAGTTTGGGCCCAAAATGGCCCACTTCAAGCGATTCAAGCGCAACGAAATTTATACATGTCACAGGGGTACATATGAGGAGTGTTTTTCATCAATAAGAAAAAAAAGTTACTTAACAGATTTTGAGAAAACGACCGTCGAAGTCCAAAATTGGCCATTTTTCGACGAAAACGGCCGCTCTGACCTTGAACCCAAGGTCAGAGGTCAAATTCAAGGTCACGACAATATTCAGCATATATCATTTCCTATATGTCCACAATTGATTCCTAGTCTCTAATCTCAATATTAAGTGAGATATTAGGCTTTAATGTGTCCCATTATAAAGCATAGGAGAATTTAACATGGGAAAGTCCCATTTGGGCCGAGTTTGGGCCCAAAATGGCTCACTTCGAGCGATTCAAGCGCAACGAAATTTATACATGTCACAGGGGTACATATGAGGAGTGTTATGCATCAATAAAAAAAAAAGTTACTGAACAGATTTTGAGAAAATGGCCGCCAAAGTCCAAAATTGACCGTTTTTCGACGAAAACGGCTGCCATTTTGAAAAAAATGCGAAAATCAAAAAACTAAAAAATACCTCCCTCTCGAAATATTTTTAGGCATTTTTGTGCAAAATTTCAGAAAAATTCGATCATAAACTTTAAAAATAAAATTGTTGACGGACGACGACGACGACGGACGACGGACGACGGACGACGACGACGACGCCGGACGCATCGCCATGCCAATAGGTTACGGACCATAGGTCCGGTAACCTAATATAGATAACCTAGTTATATAATCGCAACCGGCTCCAAAGCCATTGCAATTTCCAGTATTTATCAAATCTCAACACCACATCTCACTCAGACAAATTCCTCATCACAATGTGCCTGACCATGACACGATCACTTACCAAGCCCCATCATAACGAGCCCAGTGACGATGATAATCGCGAGGGCCAGCAGTTTGGCGCAGGTGAACATGTCCTGGATCCTTGTGGCCCATCGCACGCTGACGGCATTTATGTAAGTCAGGATACCTGTGAATTTAAAAAGATATGGCATTTAGATATGATTTAAATGTGTTCAGATATATATGTATTCACTGTTGAACTAGATAACACTGTATATAGGTATAGTATGATTATATTATGATATGGATTACTGAGTCCATGACACCACATAAAATAGTAGTAAGCTGCCAAATTGAAATTTGACAATTCAATTCAATCAAAATTTCATAAATATGAAACACCTAATCATAATGAATCAGAACCAAATTATCATACCGGTACTAGCATATCTTGGCAAGTTTAGTTCAGTTTAAGATGACCTGCTGGTGTCTATTTTTATTGCACCACGCTATTTCTATGATACACTCTGTACTCAATATTTAGGACAAAATTCAGGTCAGTGCTAACTTATATGATATTTGGAAAACTCCCAATATCATATTGCCGATATATTGAGATATCAATCGCAACGACACATAAAGTTGGAACACGAGACAAGCAGGATTGGAAATGTGATAGTTTTGCACCTATCAACTCATTATTGTTGCTTATAAATATAACTAGACGCTTCCAGTCGCCTACGACCGCTTGGGTGTATCCCCCGTAGCACTATCATTCCTTTTGCCCCAAATATATTACATGTACTAATAAGTGTGAAAATCTAGAACAAGGGATAGAGAAGATTACAAGAGAAATGTAAAATCTTGGGCCACAACTGTTCTTTTTTCCCACCAAAATTGCTGCATTAATCTTTCAAGGTTATTGAAGGGCGATTTCAAGATCACCACTGAAACCATTGCATATGAATGTCCATTTCGACATGTTCGATAACAAAAACGAAATCGCAGCCAGATCAAACTTTTCACCTCAAATTATATTTCAACTCAGGATTTTTGACATACTTGGTTCCAAGTTGAAATTAAAAGTAAAAATTGACCAAAACTGCATTTCAAGATCATGAAATTGGAGCCAGATCGAACTTTTCACCATAAGTTATATATCAACTCATAATATGTGACAAACTTGTTTCCAAGTTGAAATTCAAAGTAAAAGTTGACCAAAACTGCATTTCAAGATGACGAAATTGGAGCCAGATTGAACTTTTTACTATAAGTTATATTTTGACTCATAATATGTATCAAACGTGGTTTCAAGTTGAAATTCAGAGTAAAAGTTGACCAAAACTGCATTTCAAGATGATGAAATTCGAGCCAGATCAATGTTTTAGTAAAAATAATGTTAACTTATTCAGTTACACCCAGATATCTCAACTGGACAAAATCTTTACCTTGTTGAGCTCAATAATAAATGTTTCTCGTCTTAACTATTATTATTGATATCAATGATAGATTTGAGTAGCAAAAATAATGTTAACTTATTTGGTTACAGCCATAAAATCTCTACTGGACAGAACCTTTACCTTGTTGAGCCCAATGATAAATATTTCTTGTCTTAACTATTTTTATTGTGGTCAATAATAGACTTAACTAGTAATAATAAGGCTAACTTATTCAGTTACACTCATGAAATCTGTACTGGACAAAACTTTCACCTTGTTGAGCGTAATAATGAATGTTTCTCATCTTAACTATTTTAATTGTGGTCAATAATAGACTTAACTAGTAAAATTAAGGTTAACTTATTCGATAATATCGATCTGTTTTCACTAAAAACATCAGTTCTCTATTCTGAACAAGAATGCAGTGCTATTTGTTTTCCTAGTACAGGGTATTGGATTGATCACAGATGTTCAAGTCGGCATTTTATTGGTCGTAATAAGTTAGTCCGTTAACTAGTTAATATTTATTCGATCATTCTGAAAAACGATAGGTTTCGTGCGAGGCCCTTTCTCTTCGAGTCTGTGCGATTTCATCATCATTCATTGAAAACTCCCACCCGTAGAGCGTTCAGAAGCCATGTGTGTTAAACAGGCTAATTTGAGCACAAAATGTGTCGTCAATCGGCCAATTTGGTTGCTATGGCAACCAAAATCGATTGGTGTCGGGATCTTACCATAAGATGTGTCTGTATAAAAAATTATTAGAATCGGTTAAGATTTGCAACCTGTAGCGCGTTCACAAGAAAGTGTCTGCGGACGCGGGCGCGACGAAGACAAATCCATAGTATCCGCCGAACTTCGTTCGGGGGATACAATTATCTACATTCTTTATTGTGTAATTTCGAACTTTTTCTAAACATCATTGGTGAAAATTCTGCACTGGGAACAGCTACATAATGGCAAGAAAAATAGATCAGTATATAACTGTAAACAAATACATTAATGTACGTGTCAAATTACATATGTTTCCAAATCTGTCAACAATATAAACACAGCAGAACACTAAAAGTTGAACGACAAAAACATGTCAAAAGGTGATTGAGTGCAAATTTTGAATTCCGTATTCATTTCAGGAGTTATGTACCCTGGACTCTAAATGGAGAAATGTAAGTCCAAATGAGGTCAGGGCTACGAAACAAGGTTGCGCCAGTTCAAATAGCATGTCACTGCTTTCAAACAGATATTTGAACATATAAAAAATTTTAAATATTGCCATGTACGTTAGATAATTGAGCCATTATCGTAAAAAAGGCTATTGCTTGTTCTCGCGATCTCATATTTTTTGCACCTAATAGCACTCAATAATTTGGCTTATCTGCACTAAACCTTGTCAAGTGGACCCAATTACGAAAAGATTTGATACATATATATAAAACATCAACATGCAAGCCATATTACTTATGTCTAAATGGGAAAGAGGGTCCAGGGCTCAGTTAAATCTGTCAAACTCAACCTTGCTTATCATACTGTGAATAGACGCTACAACAGTAGATGTCCCCAAAACCACAGCTGAGCAAACAAAAGTGTGTGTCAAGGGTCCAGCCTTCCATCTAAAAGTGACATCTTTCCCTCAGGTCACCACAAAAGGGTATCTGATAACATGCACTTATCGGTCTGATACTGTGATAACAAGCATTTCTGGAAATTGATAGGTAAATTCTCAGTAAGAACATAGTAAACATGAACAAATTTTTTTATCTCCTTAAGGTTGTCAACTGAATTTCCTTGTGCTCTATAATCAGAAAAGAGACATCATACCTGAATACCTAATGCTTGTGAATAATTTGTAAATACATTTTCAAATTTTTAACACTTATTACAAATCGGCTCAATTTAGGTATAAAGGTGGTACACTTTATAGCCAGTTTGACTTCTATAAATGTGCTTCATATACGAGTATGCATAATTTCAGGTAAGTTGAGGAGTTCCATACAGGTTAATAAATTCAGGATCCTACGCTCGATCAACATACAAGAGTCGATGTGGACTTGAAGCTTGTCCCAACAATGACTCTGTCAAAACCGATGTCGTTTCCATGGAAACCATTCAGTGGTAATGCGGGATTGAAAGGGGTCTGAAGGAAGTCAAGCCATTTGGATCAGTTCTCCGAAATATAGATTTATTCACAGCAAATATGGAGAAAAAAGCTTGGAAGATCAGATTCAACAGCGTTGGATAATTGTGCTGCTTACGACAGCTGTTTGGGGTGGGGGGGGGGGGGGGGGGGAGAGTTTAAATGCCCCCATCACCCAAACCACATAGCTATTCCATACACATTTGTCCCAGTGATTCGGCTCATATAATATAGTGGTAATATGTTACTCCGACAAAACAAATATGTTCACAAAATTCATTTGAAAGTTTTTTACACTACCAAAATGAGATGAAACAGTCAATATGGGTTGTCTATTATAATTTGGAATTGTCAACATCAACAGAGGCTTTTAGTACTTAACATATACAGTACTCAGCCATGTATACCATCTTTCCATTCATCATAATTCTGTTTTGCAACCTGTACCGATATCTAAAAAACAAAATTTTGTGTGTATTTTTAAAAAAAAAACACATTTGGAGCAGCACCGGAAAATCCTATTCTGACAGTCTGATCTGTAGACAAAACCTACATATAGGTGCCGGTACTTCGATCTTGGTTTGGAGCCAAATACCTTTGATTCTTTAGCAAGTCACCTTGTGAGAACTATCAGCTATATGGATATCAATAGATCCATTGCATGGAAAGTTACTCTAAACTCACAAACTGGGATGCTGCCCTGCAAAACCTTTTTATGTTTTGGTTGTGTAAGGGGGTGAGCGAGGGAGGCTCGGCGCTTGGGGGATACGAAGGATATAATTATAGCATAAACCATGTTTGCAAAGTCATTCTGACTTTCCACAATCGCTGAAATGCTTGTGAAAAACTGCCAAACATACCATGATGCTATGGCAATAGTCCAATTTCCACATTCATTGGTTCCCCAAAACAAACTGCTTTCCATTGTGCCTCAGACCAAAGCCTCTGACGAAAACACGAAGTTTCACCTCGATTCTGCCAAGCCAATACAAGCGTATCCAGTATTTAGATCAGACAGGCGCCTATCATTGATTCCATTGGCTCTGAAGTTTGGCAACAGCTAATCACTTCATAAATCTGACGGGAATCGTTTGTTGCTATTGGTGAACATAGTCTTACTATGGCTGCTTTCTATACTGTTCAGTGATCATGTTTATTGATAAAATATTAAGAATATATAACACTTTTATGGCCTTTAATGATGCTTTTTCTTTACATTATATCTCAGTACCGGTAAACATAATTGACCCCAACATACATGACCATGTATGTTACTGTTGGCTGGTATTTTCTGGCTGAGTGATATAACCATGAAACAACATTTTTCGGTAAACTCTTTTAAACTAGTATACCTAACTTACCTACCTTGTATGTGAAAACTATTATACCCCTCTCTCCCCCCCCCCCCCCCCTTTCATAGAGCAGAGATATGCAACCAATTACAATCTGACAGACCTGGAAGGCAACACGTAATTGTAGTGGCTGCTAATAGATGGTAAATAGTGGCAGAGTTATCAATTTCTTAAGCCAAAAACGACTTATATGAATACAGGTAAATTGTTCTATTTCCCTTCCTTTCAGCTTTTCCTAAATCCCCTTTTCTCGTTCTTCTCTTAAGTCTACTGTTTATTTCAAGTTAAGTAATAATTTTGGAGTTTCCACCAACATTGGTAAACACACCAACATAAGTCATATTAAATGCACCTAAAACGTTATATATATACATACCCAACAAATGTGTGTAGGTAGGCACATGTCTACCCTCACCAGGTCAATATTACCAGTATCGGACTGTCATCCAACTCACGTTTTATTGAATGCATGCACCAGTAGCAATGTGACATGTGGGTTTGTCGATTTTAATAAGCAATATATAACTTCATTCAATACCATGTTTGTTGACGCCAGAGGGTTTTCCTCTCTGCACAGCTGTTGGTGCGTATATGGGCCACGCAGTTGTAAATTACTCGCAGCTATTTATATTAGGACAGGAAAACACCATTCAAAATCATGTTTTGCAGACCTGTAAACCATGTAATTATAATTTCAACAGTCTCTTGTCTTTGTTTCAAATAATAAAAATAAAATGAATGTAAACTACCAAATATAGAGCTACCAGTACTCATTTTAAATTAATTGAACCACCATAACCTCTCGGCAGCATACAAATTGAGTACTTTTTTTCATATTTGTTATGCCATACATGTCATTGAATCAATATTTTAAGAATTCTGGAAAATGTTATTGATACATGCGCACATATGTATATCACAATTTACAGAAATACAATTTGATTAGGTAAAACCCAAAATAATGTACAAGTTTGTTTTCACTTGGTATTTGATGGATATACATGTATCTGGAGTACTTGATTTGTATTTAATCCATGGGCAGGC
The DNA here is from genome assembly GCA_949152475.1 of Terebella lapidaria. Classification (NCBI taxonomy): domain Eukaryota; kingdom Metazoa; phylum Annelida; class Polychaeta; order Terebellida; family Terebellidae; genus Terebella; species Terebella lapidaria. The sequence continues at coordinate 19,538,854 of OX424564.1, read as the reverse complement.
GCTGAATATCAGACAACTGAAGCACCGACTCACGATATGTTCATTGCGCCCTGATCAGATCTAATAGCTCCGCAATTATTCTTCGATTGCGATCAACATCCCTCAAAGAGGACTTAAATAGGGCCGTAACGCTGAAAATACCATGGCTACCGTTAGCACACACACGGAAGTGTTGACGTCAAACGCAGCCGATCCCAATGACGCCTGAAGCATTGGCCCTTGACATGTGCGACAGACAGCCGACGCAACCAGCGAGTCCCGATCTTTAACCTCAAGCCCGATCGCCCAATAATGTGCAAGCATTCGGGAAGGGGACGAAACCGGCAATACCATAGCAATGGATTTATCACACTAATCGTGAGCATATAGCGGAGGTCCCACCTCCTACAAGTAATATGGGCATGTCATTTGTCAATAGACGATTATTGTAAAGACACTTTAATCAAAGCAAACCGAATGTGAAAGCAATGTGAATGTGGAAGGATGGGGGTTTCATTGCTCTTGGGAGGAGGGACGGGATGGAATTACAGTTGGCAGAATAACGTTCGCCCAGCGCTACACATATCGGCCGGCAAAAGGCGAATGATTGGGAAAGGTATACCAGGACCAAGTTTCACTATCAGCTGGTTTGCTGTTATGATGAACATTCAGAGCTATTCGTTGAAAATAAAGATAGTATAGGCACTCCAACCTTGAAGTACACATAATGTCTTCATTTTCAATGAATAGCTTGAGCCTATATGTTGTTATTGTATAGTATACACACTTACACGTGCATATACATCTTTTTATTTGCTTAAGCCAAGTACATGGGGAAGTGAAAATGTTTTCGATACTGAACCAATACTCTCAGTATTTATTTGCTCTTCATGCATATTTTACTATGGTGGGGGTTTGTTTAAACATTTAGCTTAGTTCAACACAACTGATCAATCATCGATTAATAATCGGTACTCTTGAAGTTGATAGCATTGAGAAGATTCATGTATCACAAACGTTTTAGGACCAAGATCTTGCCTACAGAATTTAGAACACTTCCAAGTTTTCCAATCAATCATTCACTCCATGTATGTACATGTATATTGCAATTGTTCCTAACACTATCTTCGACATGTAATTGTAAAGTGTATCCAAACTCCAAACAAAACATGCAGGGGTATTTCCAGACCACCCACTTGTACCTATTGTTGTTTCCTCCCCCACCCAAGCCCAGAAACCACCTGTCAAGTGATCAGATCAGATGACATTTTGACAAGTCATGGTCTGTGAAGTGTGGAATCAGTGGAGCTTGGCAGCATCACCATTCATTAGGCGGGTTTATTTCTAACAATACCCCTATTGAACTGAGCCGCAGGACATCTAACAATTGCCTGGCAGCCTGTAACAGGTGTTATGTCATATTGAAACTGCTGAATCACCATGATTCTAGCATGATTGCACAAATGCAATGTCTTGGCATTACATCATATGTACAGTAAAGTGACATGTTCTTTTCATTCTAGTTGAATTCAGCAAATTAGAACAAAGGATCTTCACATGTACGACGTACAAAGACACTTTATCCATTTTATAGCGGGTAATGTTTTGGGTGACTTTGAAGATGGTCTTTCTCTGATGGTCTTTGTATCTGATGAGAAAAATTTCCCACAGGCTCAAAATGAAAACTTCCTTCTTTCGTATACTGTACAGGTCTCGCTACACACATGTGCATGGGATCTCAACTTCAAAACTAAATGCTCAGCACTGTTCCGCTCAAGACTGACTGTTAGACGAAACTGAGTCATCCCCGATTATTCTGGTCATAGATATCCCGTAATTTAGCAGCGAACATTCCAAAACATTTTGTTGCCCAATATTGTACTTCGTCAAGGCAGGAGTAGACCTCGAGCACTTCTAGCATGGGCTTCTAGGACTTCTGGCAGTTCTATCCACTTCTTTACAGAAATGTTCAGTCACGCATCTTGGTGGAAATGAGTCCCCTAACCATATCGTAAAATTTTTGATGATACCCGAGAAGACTTACATATACAGATGGCTGCTAGGATTCTGACGGGAATATCTGGGGGGCCGCAGGGGTAGATCGGCTGTAGAGCGTACACCGCAAATGTCATGGCTACAATAGCCTGGGCCGTGGGTCGGATGATGATTAGGTTCACCTGTACGGGCAGAAATAAAGAACTGTTAGTTTCGTCAACATAGTTTTCGAAATATGTAGCATAAAATTGCACCATTTTCTCAAAAGTTAGGTCTGAAATTAAATTATTCAACGTTACTTTGGAAGCAACAGTTTTCACTCTAGGGATTTAGAGTAAAGCACAAATAGTCGAGGCATCGAGCCAGACACGGACCCATAGTTGTAGGAAGGCTGGCAGAGGCCCGAAGGACTCGAGGATGTATGCGTAATCTCCCCCGGATCGCGTGATCGTGGTGCCAAGCTCCGCATAGCACAGCGCTCCGACCATGGAGACGATACCACAGAACACCCACATCGTCAGTGACAAACCGACCTGTAGCGGCAGACAGGAGTCGATATTTAATAGGAAGTCAATGATGTTAGCTTTTTTTTATCTATTCCCAATTTTGAACTGCATCACTAATGAACGCGAGAATTACTATTTCTTTGAAATGCTCAAGACCTATTGAAGACATAATCATGATAATATCTCCGTTACGTGCAATATTATCTCTCATCTCGTATCAGCAGTACTCACCGAGCCCGTTGCCACCATGACACCTTTCGGCGTCAAAAAGATCCCTGATCCTATAATAGTCCCAACAATAATTCCAACTCCATTCCCGAGAGTCAGTTTGCGCTTGAGGGCGATTTCACCGCCTTGCGATGTCGATCCTGACGAAGCCTTGCTCCCGCCGGAAGCGTGGTTCTCTCGAGATGACATGATTCACTCCTGTCCTACAACAGCAAAGAAGCAGATGTTATCACGGAAACACTTCCTTAAATACACGTACATGTAAGCGCACAGATTTCTGCCTGCGATACCATGCAATGCACCTCAGTTTGCAGATGCCACCATACACGGTAATACAATGCCCACATCTGTTTATATAGGGTATCTGTTCAATGGCATATGGTCAAGTTTTATGACCTATTCAGTAAATATTCATAGCGCATTTTGAATTGTTACTGGTATAACTGGGTAAACATGGGTTAGATGCAGGACTTGATAATCTATTCTAGTTATACCATGGTGTTTCACGTGGTATTGCACTACTTATATTATCTCAATAAACAAAAAGTTTTATAAGTTGTGATGTTAACATTACAGAAATGCTGGCATGTCACAAGTTACATGTGTACATATATTTCTGATTTTTACCAATGTTAGTATACAATTGACTTGGAATGGTTTGAAACTGAAATTAATGCCTTTCCACTGATGAAAATACATGAGGTGGATTTTTATGACAATCTTCCTTGGGACGTTGAGGACTCTATTATGGCATGTCTGACGATAATGTCCAGTGAAATGCTGCCACTGACCAATCCTGATAGAATGTTTTGCCACTGAAACACAAGGTAACTTCAACAGCTCTGTGCAGAGGCTGCAGTAAGTCACTTCGGCTATGTATGTTGTTTTGTGAAACATTAGTCGCTTTCACACATGAATGTCTGGGTAAACTTTGGCCATCAGCACTTTCTATTAGTATTTCTTACTCTTTCCTGTTAAAGTCGGGCCGGGTACAGCAAAATAAACAGGACCCTGTCTACACCTAACCTTGAACTCACACTTGGTGCCCTTCAACAGCAAGTGCTGAATTTTCTCAGGCAAACAGGAACGTGACAAGTTGCTTTCAAGTTACCCGTTTTTACCATGTTTACGGACTAATTTTTGTAATACTTTCAAAACACCACTGCGTAATATAATCCTTGTAAGGATGGACACTTTTGCTTTCAGTTTAGTTGCTCATTATACCTTGATATGATTCACAAAATGAAATGCTTAATATCACAAATACAAACTTTTATTCTGATCTTTCCCAAACGGTATTTATGTCGTCTACCAATCATATTACAAAGATTTCAATGATTTTCCATTTAATATATATAGATCTACTCTGTCAATGTGCTCATTTTGAACAAGAGCTGATTCAGGAACATTCGTTACAGTGTGCTGTTCCAATGAGTTGGAACAACATTTTATAACAATTTTGAAAACATTAGTCGGGTACACACATTGACTGTACAAATACTAGGTTAGTATGGTTTGTAGCACATGGGTAGCACAGCTGTTGACGCCTCAGCTATTGATTTTTATATCTGAAAAATACACTGAGGTGTTCAAAACTAGATCATACACGCGCCATGAACACAAAATATAATCATTATAATGTTCTGATTGGATATTACTAGTAATCTGCTGGGAAAAAAAAATTGTGTTAATGTGTTAATTAAAGGAATATTCAAATTACTGAATTATTCGACTGCTTCTCAAAATTAAATATGTCAGTTAATAATGAGGAAATGGGATACAAAAACATAATACTAGACGGTGTGGGTGCCCGACTGTGTGCGGCGAAAGTATGTCGGTTAAATATCTGGAAATCTCTACAGTAGTTTTGGTTATGACAAAAAGTTAATTTGCCACTTTTTTAATTACCTTTTCGTGCAAATAAATATTGCTTGGAGTTTTCAGCGTAGTCCTGTAAATATTCCAGCTTTCATGTGTGGTGAGCATTCATGTCCGAATTTATTTAAAAAGAAATGTGACAGCTACTATTAACATAGACCTGCCGCTCAAAAAATTATCCCGCATTGCGTTGGCTTTTAACCTGTCTGTTCTGAAATTGCAAAAATTAGGTGCAGTTTTTATATTTTTTTCAGACAAATAGGGGAGAATTGAATAATTTCAATGTATGATACAAACAACTGGTTCTTTAAGCCCAGCATCCAATGAAATGAATGAATGCATGTGTAACACATTATATGGGTCTAATGTTATGAACCCCTGTTCGGTCCTTACATGAAGGCAACACTATTATTAATTAGTAATTAAGCGTAGCTAATGAACTTGTCAGCATGTCCATGTTTTAGTCTGTGTAATAATACATATGTGTATATGTAACAATTATCTATTACTGGCACACATGTGTAGATATGTGGGAAAGTGGGAGGGAGGACGGCCTTCAATTAAAGAAAGTCTGCTGGTACCTGGGGGTTACAGGGTGTGTAAAATTCATAAATTTTGACACTGGTTTCCCCTCCCCAGTAAAGATTTCACAAATGTAATATTCATATCAGATGGTGCTATCATCTGCACTGTAATGTGTAATCATGAATAAATTGGCAATCTTTTGTACTAATAAATATACCATTACTATTTTTAATTAATTCGAAGAAAAAATTTCAACAAAAAGCTTTCTTTTGACTTGTTCAATTGAAATAGTAATACCATTTAATATATTGATGCAATATTTATGTCTTGGAGATATGTTCCTCCAGCTGAACACATTGGGCGCACATTGCATCACATAATGTCATGTGCAACAAAAATCCTCTGGACATCCATACCCTTAATTATTGTTGACTGACATATTAACATCAATGAAATCGAAACAAGTTTTACTTTGTGGTTTCATGCTCTGCTAAGTGGAGAGTTTGTGAACAGGTACTAGGGTCTACAGTAAACCCTTTAATTTTTTAGCGGCCATTAATATTCACGATTTTCTCGTTTTCATTGAAAAACGTGATAATTTCTAGCACGAATTTTTTGGCCCAATTAGCATGATTGAATTGGATGTTGATTCGGAGATTAACTTTGCAATGTGTGTGGTATAAAACAAAAGAACAAATAATGTTGTATATTAAACATAACAAAACCAGTAGCCATTTACCAAGTTTACATGTACATAGTTAGGCCCCTCAAAGGGGTAAAAACGAAGTCGCGATGTTGGCATTCTGAGCAACATCGTTTCGATGTTGCTACTCTTAAACTGTGATTAAATACTGACTAAATTCCGACGTTGCGATATCCTTCTCCTTAAATGATGATTAAAAAACGAAGTGTACGACGCTCACTCATCAAATACTGACTAAATTTCGATGTCTGACTTTTGTGTTGATATTACCGATTAAATATCGATGTAAACGATGTTAAATAATATGAAACTGCTAAAGAGTGACGATGTACTTGATGCAGGTACACCAGCACATCAGTCTGTTGAATAACTATAAATCGAGGGTTTGGTGCAAAACTATTGTAAGTGGTATTTTTTCACAAAATCATTATTTCGGCCTAAATTATTCAAAATGGTGGTATTTAATTGCTAATTAATTTTTATCCACCATTAATTAATTGCTGTCATATTGCAAAAGTATGGTAGAAAACAAAGGATAAACTTTTGGTGCAAAACTATTGCAAGTGGCACTTGCGATAGTTCTGCGTTTAGAAATTCAACATTTTGCCAGTTTGGTCACTTACGATAGTTTGCAACTGTGCTGTTGTTGTCACATGACCTGACCATAATGGTTACCATGGCAATGTTGATTGTTACCGTAACTACTGGCATGTTCCAAGAAATTCTTGGAAGAACATTTCCTAGAATTGTGTTCCTAGGAACTCAGTTAAGAGCTCATTTTGGAACTCATCACTTTGCTGGTGACCATGGCTGACATGGCACTGCAGGCGTCTTTGCATCAAAATCACCAAAGCTTTAAAGGAGCTGGATGCCAGTGCACATGTAATGTTTTGAGCTGCTTTGCTTATTCGTTCATTGAGGACATTGTTTCCTGGACACGTGAAAGTTTGAACAAAATCTTATCAGAAGGAGACAATTTGTACATGGACTTGCACAAATCAGTAAACCAGAAATATTTCCTTATCAGTGAGTTGCCACCTGTGGTGAATATTCTTTCTGTCGACTTTCAATTTCAATACCAGGATGCTGTGGTTGGCCTTGCATATGAATTACATGATGCCACAACAAAGCAACTTGAATCCGAAAGCCTGCTCTCTAGCTTCGGACAAGCCATTCAGGGTTTGACAACAAATTGTGCATTTGTGACAATCGGTACCCGTTGTCCATCTTACACCTGCGGGATACTGAAATTCCAAGAAGGACCCGAGACAATCTATTTTACATTCGATCCACATAGCCGAGACAGCAGAGGTCTACCTGCACCAGACGGCAAGGCCACACTAAAACGTCATGAGGATGCAGGCAGTCTTGAGCAATTTCTATTGCGGCTGGCTACTGGACTGTTCGAGGATAGTACTAGTACTGTCCAGCAATTTGAACTCACCCCTGTCGACGTGCATATCGTATGCAGTGACACAGATGATGCATCAAGCCTGTGTGGTCTCAGTGAACACAGCAGTGATTTGTTCAGTGATGGCGATGACATTACAGGACGTGAGGATAGCTGGGATGAGGCTGTGTCTAGTGGCACTGAGTATGCCTTTAGCCAAGAGGAATTGAAGTTACTGAAGACTGGTGTTTCCAGTGATGAAGTGGATGAATTCTGTGAAGATGATGATATCCCACTTAATATGGTATGTTTACAACTCTGTGGCCATTCACACCAAGTTTCCACAATAATGTCACGTCTAGCATACAACAGAAACAGTAAAACTACTTTCCTGATAGTTTCAATATCACTTGTCAGTTGTCACAAATATTTATAGGTAATTATTTACCATCAAAACAGTTGACGGTCACACCAAAGCGAACAATGAAGCTCCGTAATATGCCCCGTACACCATCACCAACATCACCACAAGCTTCTGACCTGGATGATATTGTGTCAATTGGCCAGTCTACAACATGCAAAAGTAGAGTCAGCTGCCAGATTCCCAGGACCAGTCCACGCTCAACACCCAGGCACTGTAGCCCTTGGACCAGTCCACGCTCAGCCTCCAGTCACCGGAGCTCCTGGACCAGTCCATGCTCAACAGCCAGGCACCGGAGCCCCTGGACCAGTCCACGCTCAGCCTCCAGTCACCGGAGTTACTGGACCAGTCCACGCTCAACACCCAGTCCCCAGAGCCCCTGGACCAGTCCACGCTCAACACCCAGTCCCCAGAGCCCCTGGACCAGTCCACGCTCAACACCCAGTCCCCAGAGCCCCTGGACCAGTCCACACTCAACACCCAGTCCCCAGAACCCCTGGACCAGTCCACGCTCAACACCCAGTCCCCAGAGCCCCTGGGCCAGTCCACGCCCAACACCCAGTCCCCAGAGCCCCTGGACCAGTCCACGCTCAACACCCAGTCCCCAGAGCCCCTGGACCAGTCCACGCTCAACACCCAGTCCCCAGAACCCCTGGACCAGTCCACGCTCAACACCCAGTCCCCAGAGCCCCTGGACCAGTCCACGCTCAACATCCAGTCCCCAGAGCCCCCGGACCAGTCCACACTCAACACCCAGTCCCCAGAGCTCCTGGACCAGTCCACGCTCAACACCCAGTCATCGGAACTCCTGGACCAGTCCACGCTCAACACCCAGGCACTGGAGCCCCTGGACCAGTCGACAGTCAGCAACCGTCCACTGGAGTTTCAGGGCAAGTTCCAGTTCAGTCTGCTGCATTCGGTCCAACACAGATACCTGGAACAGGTCGTAGAGGAAGAAAACGAGCCAGAAATGAGCAAGAATGGAAGCGCAACATTGCCAAAAAAAGACGAAATGAGGGGAAATCATACATCGGTCACCGAAATATTGCGAAGCGAGCAAGGTGCCTAAAAGATGCTTGTGGACCGAACTGTCGCTACAAATGCAGCATCAACATTTCGCAAGAAACCCGAGAAAAGATCTTCCATTCATATTGGTCAACTGGCAGTGTGGCCTCTCAGAGAGCTTTCATCACTCGGTGTGTTAATGTCAAACCAGACATTGCAAGACGGGCACCCCGAAAAGAAGGTCGAAGAAAATGCCTTGTGTGGACATTCGAAGTAAACGATGTCACCTACCATGTGTGCAAGGCATTTTTCCTCAAAACACTCGACATCAGTGAGCAGGTGGTCTTCACCTCATTGAAATCTAAAGATATCGCTGGAACACCTGCACATGATGGAAGGGGTAAACACCAGAATAAGCCGAGTGTTCCCGAAGAACAAAGAAATCAAGTCAGGCATCACATCAATTCCTTTCCCAGAGTGGAGAGCCACTACTGCCGTCAGGATACAAAGCGTGAATACCTTGAAGCTGGTTTGTCACTGAGGAAGATGTATCGCCTGTACCAGGAGCAGTGCATAACAAGGGATGAGGTTCCTGTGAAGGAATCCTTCTACCGAAGAATCTTCACCAGCGAATATAATATTGGCTTCCATATTCCCTCCAAGGATCTGTGTGACCTCTGTTCACTGTATTCTAAGGCCTCTCCTTTGGAAAAAAACAAGCTCCAGTCAGAGTATGACACCCATATCATGCAGAAAGAACAATCAAGAGCCATGAAGCAGGAGGACAAGAGGCTTGCACAACAAAATGATGACTTCTGCGCTGCATGTTTTGATTTACAACAGGTGTTGGTCACACCGAAAAGCAACGAGTCCACCATCTACTACAAGAGGAAACTATCGACCTACAACCTGACCATCTACAATCTGTCGACATCTGATGGCGTCTGCTATGTTTGGCACGAAGTACTAGCTGCTAGAGGATCCTGTGAGATCGCCTCCTGCGTGTATCGATTTCTCGAAGAACAGCGACAGAAAGGCAAGACAGAAATCACACTGTATTCCGACAGTTGTGGCGGACAGAACAGGAATAGGTAATTCCTGACAATGCTACGTTTTGCGTTGATCACACTTGACTTCACTGATATTCATCAAAAGTTCTTCGTAAAGGGCCATTCACAGAATGAAAATGACAGTATTCATGCGACAATTGAGCAAGCAAGTAAGCATCTTTCCGTGTACACACCAGCCCAGTGGGCAGCCATCATTCAGGCAGCACGAATCAAAAAGCCATACAAGGTCAATGAGTTAGCCGGGAAAGATTTCACAGACTACAAGAGTATGTCAGAAGGCCTCAAAAACTTTGAAATTGACAACAACAATGATCATGTCAAATGGCTGAAAATGAAACAAATCAAACTTCACAAAAGCAGGCCTAACATAGTTGAAGTGTACTATGATTACACCACCAGCCATGTGGAGCTGGACCTGATGCGGCGATCGAGGACTGTATCCCCAGACCTGAAGGTATCATCTCTGTGGCCGCAAGACAGGAAAATAGCAAAGGACAAATTTGATGACCTGGCATCATTATGTAAATGTGGCATAATTCCAGAAGTGCACAGCCAATTCTACAATGAACTATCACATGACTAAGCTTTCACTTGTCATAAGACTCAACAAGCAGAGACATGCCTATTTCATGTTGAGGTCAAGAAGAACAATTTTCATACATGTAATTAGAATGGACTATTTTAAGAAGTTCAAATTATGTTTCTTGGTATTGGATGATCGACTAAACATAAAATAGTTTATAGATTAAGATTTTAGGAACAGATGTACATGTGGGTCAGTGTTCTTGTTACTAATGAAGCTGTCACATGGTGTCTGGTAAACCTAGACCGCATGGTACCATGTGGTAAATTTTGTTCTAACGGTGGAATACGGCGGGACGATAAGAGATCAGCAAACACATCGAGGCCTGTTATAGTGGCAGGGGAAACCCAGCGAAAGTTCTGTGTATTGGTAGGCACAAGCAATGACAAACTGTGCCTTGGAACTGTGTGTCTATAGATGATTGTGTGTTACCTCACTTACATGTACATGAAATGTTGAGTTCTTGACTAGTTCCTTGAAAACATTGTTTGCATTGACATAGAGTTAATAGTGATAATATCCACTGATCAAGTACATTGTATGAATGCTTGATAAGCATCAACTGAAAGTGTTCAAAGTGTTTCTATGAATTGTTGTCCTGCTGCTTGATGTTTAAAGTATTATAGTTCTAGTATTATAACAGTTTTGACTTTTGAGATGACTCATTAAACTGATGTCAAACTATCGCAAGTGGTTTGAATGCTGTCTTCTCAGTTGATTTTTAGCTTCAAAATGTCGTAAGTGCGAATACGATACTTTTGCACTCAGTGTTCTGTCACATTCAAACTATCGTAAATTACATATCTCTACTTTACTACGTTAGTGTTATAAATCAACAGGATATGGGGGAAGTGTGTGCCAAAAGAACATTAGCTAAATATTATGTGATATTCTATTGGGATATATTCACAACAGTGTGGCTAAGATTCAGTTTTTTTGCTCTCCTGAAAATTTTACAATTTTCAACTTACAATAGTTTTGCACCAAACCCTCGAAATATGACGTGCGATCCTGAGGCTCTTAAGAATATGACTAAGTCTGCCGTGCAAAGTCAAGGCGCTAAAATATGACTAAAATCTGACGTGCGATGTTAAGGCTCTAAAATTATGACTAAATTCTGACGTGCGATGTTAAGGCTCTAAAAATATGACTATATTCTGAAGTGCGAAGTTGAGGCTAAAAAATATGACTAAAATATGATGTGTGATGTTTCTCAGCTTAAAAAATGATGTTGCGATGTTGGACCCCCCCTTTGAGGGGCCTATAGTTATTTTGTAATGTGCATGGTTGTGATTTTAATTCATGTTTACTAAGCCCAAAAATAATTGTTGGGTTGCTTAGTATGTTATTGGAAAATACCTCTGTAATGCATTACCAGTAATATGCATGTTGCAGAAAACGCGAACTAAACAGCCGCGAATATGTCCAAATCCTGAAAATGAACTCCTTCGATACATTAATTTATTATGATGATGTTACATGTATGTTGTGTGTGTGGGAGTGGGGAAGGGGGGGGGGGGTAAGAAGGTAAATGATAATTATATTAAGATCTAGATCAAAAACATATCATACTCACGTTTTTCAGTTCGTGGGTCTAGGTGATTTTTTCTCTCCTCTGTTCAATGTCAATCACCAATAGGTCCAATACTTATGTTGTTGCGACTCAACTTCACCAGTGGCAGTGAGTGTTCACACGCCTGAGTCTGACAGTCGACGATCGACACTGATCGAGTCTGTTGTTGATTCTGGCGTCAAATTATTCGTTTATGTACCCGTTCCATTGCTTGAAAAAGCAGCAATTACGTCGCCACGATGAACAAAGTTCAACGACAGACGATGCAGACCTACTATCGGCAAAATATATGTCTAAACTGGCGAGAAAAAGCGTGTTCTTCGCAAAACATGCGGTTCTCAGCCCACGTTGTTTCAATGTTGTTTTTTCTTTGCTTTCGATGGGAACTTGTACGCAAGTGACCCCGGGCGAGTCCAAGTTGGAAAGGTCTTTGAGGGGAAACGGGTTGTCCGCGGGAAAATGTTTTGTGATATTTTCACTACATTTAAACATATGAACCACAAAAATAACCTCAATTCATTCCTGTCTGCATTCCGTATGCTGTTGCGACGCTCAAGATTGTGAAATCAATGTATAATTCACAAAGAAGCAGTTCTACGGGCACCTGTCGGAATTTGTACCCCCTCACGCTTGGTGCCATTTGTGTTTTCCCAGCCAATGGGAAGTCAGCACCGCCTGTGGGTTGTCCGTCGTTTCTGCCGAAAGGTGGCGGTAGTGTACGTTGTCACTATTCAAATGGTGCTTGCCATTTGATTGCATCATCAAACTTTCCTTAAAATGCAGATTGCATCATGTTCACCAGCCAGAACTTTGGGCCACACTCCAGGAAAAAAATCTCATAATTTGTTCCCCGAAGAATATTGCATTGTAGGCTAATTGATTGTCACCGCTAGCCGGTAACATATTATATATTATAGAGGCATGGGCGTAGATCATTGTGTATAGGCCTATAGTCACTTTCAATCGAACACTGATTGAGACCCTGATGAAATTTTCAATCAATCTGATAAGAATAGTATTGCACACATTTGCCGTGAAGTATTTGAATTCTTTTGAACATTATGAATGATAACTGTTTCTCACCCGGCCTACACCATATATATGTGTCCTCTCCGAGGCTCTGAACCCAGCACCCCCCTCTCTTCCGAGGCTCTGTCGCCCATGAAAGTACGATATGCCCATGGCATGTTTCTAATATTTGTATATGAGCTGATTTTTTATTCTGTTATGTATCTATGTATATGACTAAGCATGTGAAAACTGCCTTGACTAAAGCTTGAATGGAAATCTCAAATGATTTTGCCCATATTAAAAGTGTGTTGGAATAGTCGGATGAATTTGAAATGTCGCGTCATTTTATTGTATATTACTCCTCTATCAATTTAGGACCCCCATTGCTATGCACAGCTATGTCGGCATAAGCTATAGGGGCATCTATCTATAAATGTCAACATTTCAAAGACACCTATCATATACACATACATGCATGGTAATTTGGAAATTGTCTACTTCACTTCTAAATTACTTACAAAACGACAGAGTGAACGTCTTCGTCATAGGTGGTCGAGTTTTATTATTGACCAGACTATATGCCTATAATTAAAATGTGGTTAACGCTATAATTCACCTCTACCATACCCATCGTACATTATGACCCTATTATTGGCCCCATCAAGGAATAGTTATTGTGATGGTTACATTATGATTTTGACAGTTGCATTATGGTTGCATTATGCACTGTGATTTTCCCGTATTGTAGCCTTTTTTGTAGGCCTACACGAATAGATGGAGATCTATTATTATTATCATCAGAATTTCTGTTATCTATAGGTATGTATTTCTTTATCATTAATTAAAAAGAGTAATTGTTCCTAACTATTTTATACGGTGCGGCATTGCATCTGTTGTTGATTTTTTTTACATGACACAATTTGATGAGTGTTTCCATTATCGCATAATAACCTAACCTCTATTCAAATGCATTTAGTAACAGACACCAGAAGTCAACTCTGCGATCTTAGGTGGCCATATTACGTTGAGTTTGGGTACTGAATCATCTCAGATCGAATTCAAGTTTATCTTAAGAGGCAAAATATATTATCTTCTATATGCCCACAGTACGACCCCAGTGTCCATACGCCATTCTACAATTTTACACATATTACAAGTGTTGCGTTTGAGTACTTTTCATGGGGATGGGAGTCGAATTCGAGATCACAGATGTCCCAGACTCCATGTGTGTATAAAGGCACAATGGATACCGACAAACAGACAAACTCATATTCCAAGACTCCGAATCCATAAAAAGTTGAGAAAATAAAACTCTCTCATCAACCCCATATGACTTCCTATATGTCCTGTACATGATACAAACCTAGACTTGAAAACTTAATAAATGTCCGAAAGATAATTTGCCTACAGTTTAAGCCAAACCATTTATATACATAGAATGAATGACATGCTACCTTTATACAAAATTAAAACATAGCTTTTTTTTTAATTACAATTTTCAAAGTTCGAAAATTTGCAAATTGGCTTTTGTTGGCAATGAAATAGTCTCAAAATGAAGAAACGATTCAATAGAAAAGAGAAAATCCGTCTAGAGAAACTAATATAAGATATATATTATGTCTAATCTAAAGACAAAAATCATCATGACTATTTCGTATTTGTAGATTATTAGTATGCAAGTATTATTAGAATACAAGTATGTGAATTCTATAGCTAATAGACCTATTTCCATCAGGTTGTTCGATGTGCCGATCAACAACCCAAATATCCATCCATTCACCAGTGCAAAAACCTGTACCGAAATGAGAAACATTATGATTACCACGAAAATACGACGCGCCGAGGAACCATTTGGACTGCATTTTTGGCTTACGCTATGACTAAAACGTTATGACGAGGAAGCTACATTTACAGAGCCTGTACATGTATACGAGTTTTAGTCCTAGTAAACAGCAGCTAACTCGAGTCGGAGTATGTTTGAATGTGGCTACCTGATACAAATAAGTGATTATTGTTGTCTTATAGTAATTCGATTCTGCAAAATTTTACACTCTGAAAATTCTCGTAAGGCCAAGATTTATTCAATTTGTGTATATCACCCTTTTTACAAGGTGCTATCCCACCTTTCATTTATGCAGCTAGCTTTCAGACTGAGAGTTTACGTAAGCTTTACACAAGCTCTTACTATCTAAAATATCTGATAGGCTTTATTCCACTATGTTTTAAATGTTTCTGAGTTCCACTCAGTATACAGCTAAATAGCTCTCATACATCTGAAATTACATGAGCTTTTTTACTCATAGCTCTTATATTCTGGAAGTTCAGTAAAATTTTCTCAGCTAGCTTTGAGAACGCTTTGAACACTGGGTGTGGATTCCCAGCACTACCATATATTTACGATTCATCCAGAACTCACATATGTATAGACACTCAAATCATCCGTTCTGACCAGTTTTCTGAGTATGACCATGGTTTGATTTCGTGGGTCCAAACCCGTGGTATTTCATGATTCAATGTGTATGATAGTGTTATTTTTAAACTGGATAAATCACATGAGTAAAACATACTCTTATTTTGGTGTTTTGCTATCACTTTATTTTATGTCGAAAATATGCAAACACATAAATGTGAAATAACACAATAGATAATACACCAACAAGTAGCTTTTATCCACGCTATGATAGAACATGTCTACATCATTTAGCAGCGCATTCCTTCCTAATTGGGAGGAACATATCCATTGAGCTACATATAATACAGTATCACACTATTGTAGAGGTAGCAAACATCGCAATGACAACATATATAATACGACTCACACAGGCATCAAATTTCTCTCATACTTACAAATGATGATCTGAACTGCTGACAAATAGAAATTTGCACTTCAGTTTCCCAAGAATGCCCAACATTGAAATATGTTCAGTCAAATTCATTTTCAGCCACGACAATATATCAGTATATATTTTTGATCTCAGACACAACACCAACATTCATTTGAACACATTATTGAAGAAGTCTTGATGCTATTAGAACATTATAACATGTCATCAAGTCCACCAGCTGACCACATCAAATCTGTGCAGTGTAGGCCTACATGTTCTTATAGTTCCGTCCCAATGCGTGGCAGCATCAACAACGTCAATACAAATGATGCAATCACAAAAGCTCATGTAATCTGTAACTATTTGCCCTGGCTATACTATGTAGGCGGAGTCCAGTTCTAGTCACGTTTGGTAGTAGTGATGGTAGTGGTGATGATGATGATGTTCGTGGAAGTGCTGATGCTCATGCTTCTCAACAGACAGATCACCCAAACTCTCCCCCGCGTGTTCCTTCTCGATCCACTGAGCCACCTGCATCATCGCTCGCAGGTGGTTCTTCTCCCGGTGTTGTTTTTGTCGTCGGTGTTTCGGGGTTTCAGTCGATCTCTCGGCCGAAGCTGTGCACTGTTCTGCCGTTCTTTCCCGCGCTCTCTGCTGTTCCGCATCATTGCGTTCGTCTGGTGCTATTGTGACCGGCCGATCCTTCTTGCCAAAGCTCTTTGAACAAAATTGTTTGGTTGGCGACGATAATCCTACACCTCGTTTGTGGTGCGACGTTGTGGTTTTCGTTTTGGTGCTCGTTGTTTTTTGTCCACTAGCCATTGCCCCTTGAGGTGTTGATGTCTTTGCTGGAGTGCTGTGTCTGATTGGTGATGAATTCTCGTGGTTGTCTGGTTCTCCACCGTCATGATCAAACAAGTCTCTGGAGAAATGAACTTGACCTGAAGACTTGTCAACATTGGCATTGCGACGCTGTGAAGAACTCTTTGATTTTCGCTGTCTATGTTGTGAACGTGCATTTGCGTCATCCTTTGCTATAGGTGACACTGGGAGAGTCAGACTGGAAGGGTTGTCGATTCCTGCCAGATCCAGGTAATAATTTCGTCTGTCCGGATTTTCCAGCATGTGTGACAGATGCAAGGATTGGCGATTCTTGCTGGAACGCTGTCGTGACGATTCTGTGTGCCTGTAGGACAAGGGGAACTTGCACATTCAGTACTGATATTACTGATTTGATTTGACTGATTTCTAAACCTACAGAGCCAATATTACTCACTATATACTGATACCTACCTCGATTTCTTCTCTTTGTTCTTATCCATGTTGAACTTGACGAGTTCTGCGAGTTGGCGCTGCTCTATGGCGGACATCCTTTTCACTGCACTGTGAACATGTTTGTCACGGTGTGCCTTGGACAAGTTGTTTTGTACACTGATTGTTGCACTGCTGTCTTTAGTGGTATCCTTAGGAATTAACTTCACGAATGCTCCATTGTTCAACTTTGAATTGATATCCTTTTTCGGGCAATGCATTTTGTCTTTATCCGAGTTGCATTCCTTGCAGTTCAGATCACGTGGAAGCTCAGGATCTGGCTCAACCTTGTTTTGGGCCTCAACGGTCTGGTCAGGAGTGACCGTAAGGAGAAGCTTCAGACTCTTTGTCCCAGTCTGTGGAAGACTGATGGATGAACCAACTGAGTCATACAATGACTTCAGCAACTGTGCTACCTCCTGCAAATGTATAATTGGTGGTTTGAGAAACATGATTCTCTGGAGCAAACTGCGAAAATTTGTTGTCAAAAGAACTTGTAGAAAAACCTATGCCTCGAAGGTAAGTTCTCATCGAGTACTAATTGATAGAACATACAGTGACCTACTTTGGGCATTGCATCGAAAATCTGGATGGGGATCTACTTACATCTTTTGTAACTCGTCCCTGACCATCCAGATCATACAGCGTGAAAGCCCACTCCTGCTTCTCGGAAGCTTTCTGCCCGGCTGACAGACCTGAACGTTGCTCCTGCAAGAAAACAAGCAGAAGTAGGAATTTGCTCAATAATTTATATGGAATACGATACGAAACATATTGCAATAGATGCTTATTAGTGGAACGGATGTGTGACTAATATGCAGCCTTCCTGTACTAGATTGCCTCTGGTACATGCATTTTTTACATGAATTAACACACAGCTGAGGAACGTCTGCACAGCAGTGGTGCAGCACATCAGTCAATAGTATATTGGGGGAAACTAAATAATATAAATAAAACTGGGTTTCCTCGCGGACGCGTCTTTAATCAAATATTTTTGGGATTCTATAAAGGTGTTTTTTGTACATTCATCGCAGTGCATCCAACGAACGATTAATTTTGCATCTGGGTAAGCGAAGAAAGATTGCCAAGTGAATTTTTGCAAACAGTTTGCAGGTGTTGATCCGCGATACGACTTGTGGAAGTCGTTTGCAAAAAGATGTAAGAGTTTCGGCGATCAAAAGTGAACTCACACAAGACGAAACAGGTCGGAAATCCACAAAGAGCCATCTATCAACGGTCAAAGAAAGATGATTGAAAGACGCAGTTTTTCGCTACTTTGAAGCCTATCGTCCTATACACGTGCTAACTTCTTCCCTGGCAATAAGCATGTATGCCACAGGAATTCTTTGAATGACTTTCATTCCTGCCTTCAAAGATGTACTTTTTGCCTACTCGCTCAAATTTTACGATGTTGTTTGCTCAAGTACTTAGACAAATCATGATGTCTTAATTGCGTAACTGCTTTCCAACACGGAACGGAACTGTTCAGCGGGATGACTTAATGACCACGGATATAATTGGTTCCGTATGAATATCGTATGTTTCCGGGGTGGCTGTAAATTAAATTGCACTCTCCTCGCAAGTGCGTGGCTGCATCGACGAAATTATTATCATGGGCACGAGACAAGCTCGTAAACTATACACTATTTTTGAAAGACCCACAAACTATCACCTGCGCCAAATTACAAACCCATTTATTATTTACCTCCCTGTCCGATACCATAATTTTTTCTAGGCGGGTTGCGCGAGGTCAAATATCTCATCTAATCTGTGATCCATTTTCTCTGGACTAAAAGCCATTTCCCCGCGCCACGAAACCCCACCACAGCTAAAAGCCACAGTGGAGAAGAAGGCCCAGGTACAATGTACATGTATACCTGCGGACTACATTATCTCTTGGTTCTCCTCACTGCTGTAGCTAGCTATTCTCCCGACCTAGACTTACCCCGCCATGCCGGTTTGCTGTTTCCTGCTCCCGGACTGTAGATAGATTGTTATCAGTCGTGTCCGTGTCAGTGACCACCTCTGCCACTTTCTCCATGACTTATCCCCTTGGGATTACTTTTCCAGGGAGTGGAGGTTCTTCTTTCCCCGTCAAAAGTAGACCTGCAAATAGATTAGAGAGAGGGGGAAATATAGTGACGTTAGAAGGCTTTCCCCACGGTGGAGGTCAAGTTTGTGAAATGTATTAAAAGTAAAAATAAGTGCATGGTCAATCAGTGCGAGGAAATCTGTTAAAACCATTCGTGGGATGTATGTTTCCTGTGCTAAGTTTTAGAACTGGGTAGAAACCACATAAAGAGAGAGAGAGAGGAGAGGTCCAGGAAATGAATGAAGACAAAAATGTTCTAATGGATGGCGGTGTAAAAACGACGTAGTCACGCAAGCCAGGAACATGACTGTGTACCAACGGCATGTGTCGAGACGAAAGCCAGCAGGGTGTCTGTCTGTCCCTTGCGGCCAATTCTTCCCTCCCTTCCTCGCCCCCAAGGGAGTGGGCCCGTGCAGGCTCAAGTCTCGTCCCACACACTGATTTTCCCGGAATAATTCCATGAACTGTTTGTGCAATTTTCCAGCACTTCCAACTTGATAACTTTGTCAGTGATCCATAGAAATAATAAATATGAACTCAGTGGGCCAATGATATGCCTCTACCTCTGGCCTTCTTCGTGTCCAGGTGTTGACTCAAAAACTTCAAAGAACTTTACGAATTCCAACACTTCTGCAAACACGTGTATTCCTGTGAGACTGCTTTAACAGATAGGAAGATCCAAACTGGTGTATCTGTTGGGTGTTATTGATAACTGACAGGTGAGTGCACATGTTTTTGTTCTGTTGAATTTGGCATCCGCTAGGAACAGACCGTATCTCTCTTGCTCGCTTGAACTATCAGTTTTCTTGTCTCAGCTCTGTGGTGAAATGTACTTAATGAGCGGTGTATTCCAGATAGCGACATTCATTACTCCCTAGGAGAGACAAAGGTTCCCTATATTGGAAGTTTTCCAGTCTGCCTGCTGCAAACAAGAACCTTCCACATAAATTGTCTTTACACTTGCCAGATTTCCCTCGCAACATGTCTACCTTTATTCTCATGTCCGTGCCAAGCTTTCTGCGAACGATTCCGAATTTCCTCTCCAATATATATAGCTTCTTTCTTTGTTCAGTCGACTGTGGTTTTACTGTTTTCAGCCGAGAGCACTTCATTAAGGTCTGTATTGTTGTGGGCTAGTCGCCTTCAAGTCGCTCAGCTGAGGTAATTAATGCCAGCGAGTCATCTTCTGATCAAAATACATTTTTGTGAACGCGTTGAGGCGCCGTGTCATTTACATAATGAGTTTACTAAATGCTGTCAGCTGTGACGCGTACAATGGTCATCAACTCGTCAACTCTTATCTAAGCTTCGGGGTATTGTTCTCTGTCTGTGCAGCCTTTGTCCAACGCTTGCAAATTATCATATTGTGATGTTACCATCAGAAGAGGTAGACTGTAAATCATAAAGTCGATTATAACTTTTTCTAAGGTACAGTATGTAAAGGAAGTGCACTCAAGCAGAACATTTTGACACCTGATATGTGGGATAGTGATCTCATTATATAGCGTCAGATCAAAGGGAAGAATCCACACATTATCCAGCTACTGGAGTATTTTGATAGGCTACTCTGCCTTGGATGTCTATGTTACTGTTTACTTTACCCTCCAAAGGTCAACTCCTTTCATGTGCTCACTTTCTGTTTTGATTTCAGTTTTTCGTCCATGAGCCCATTTGGTGTATGCCGGAATAGTTATATGCAGTGGGATATACATTTATATAGCGAAGGGGAACATTTGTTCGAAACCCATTATGCCTAATAGTTTAATGTGTTCATGTCAATGTATTTATGTTATAACATAGGATAAAGTCATGTCAATTCGGGAGAATTCCGACGGAAACTCATTGTCATATCTTAAATAGTCTATAAAATCGAATATCAGTCATATATCTGATGGGCACGAGTATATTGAGACATTCTTGTCAGCATTCAATACAGTGGTGTGAATTATCTTGCTAAAATCCATTTATTGCTCGGCACACAGAATATATGTCCATGAAACATCGACAACAGTTTGTTCACGTACAAGTTGAATCGCGCACTTGGGCGTTCCCCTCTGGAAGATGGGCCACTTTTACGAGCCAAACTAATTTCCGTCCAAACACCTAGCAAAAACATGACAATACACATCACGGCAAATTGGTTTCCAGGCTGTAAATAAATATGGAATCTGCGTGTAAAGGTTCAGCATGACGCATCGGGCTGTGTGGTTCTACAAATGCAGCTGAGTGTCAATCTGTTGCCAGGTAATTAGATTTCAGAGCAAAGATATCGCATCATGATTGTTGTTCCGCACAGGGGATTAGTCTATTCCCCAGTGGGGGCAAAGTTTTCCCACCTTCATTATTCACAGCAAAAGCGGCTAATGCCCATATAGGATTATGCTCGTATCCCCACGGGACATGGATTCACAGTGACATGCCTGACAATGCCCTTGGTTCGGTGGTTTCGGTGCAATGCAGGAATTAGCCCGAGCTGTACACAGCGTGGCACTGATAATAATCGAGCAAATGGAAACACATTTGCGAATGAACCCAGGAAGGAAACAAACAGGCAACGAACACTGCCACGTTCTTTCGAGGTGTGGCCATGCGATATGGGTACTGCACATACATGTGTGTTTGGATATGAACCATCTGTGACCCTGGGCATTCCAAAAGTCCCATATGTAGCGGAACAGACTCCATTCTGCGTTGTTCAACCGCGTAGCAATGTAGTTCGTGACTTCTGAAGTCGGGAGGATGGGGGGGGGGGGGGGGGCTGGGTGCACTTGGGAGGGTCTTGTCTAAATTCATCTCATCGCTATTTGTCATCGAATATCTCATGCATCAATGATCCGACCCTGGTCCTCAACACTTGTCAAAATAAAACTCCCCCTGGGATCCATCACACGAAACAACAAATATTTGCCACATGGTGTCCTTGAGATTGTCGGTTTGCAACATGTAAAATCTCCAAACCAATCAGGAGAATTGGGCAATATTGATACACAAAACATTGGAATCTGTTTGCTTGGCTCCATTCCTCTAGGAGTGGGATGGGGGTTGCTCTACCAGTGCCAAATCCCAACTAAAACTTTGTGTTTGGAGTGGCGTATGACAAAATCAGTCCAGACAGCCAAGTGGAGTGGAAGGGAAAGTGGTGGATATTGCCTATAACCCACCCGTGACCTGTCCCGTGTAGTTTTCATTGATGGCCTTTTCATGCACGTGACGATGCCAGATCCCATGGTAGGGCCTGGGGGGGGTTTGGGGGGGGGTTGGGGGGTTGGAAGATAAATTGGAGATTAGAGGCGAGGGTGTGGATTTACGAATTGAGTATTTCCAGATCCACGCGTCTGGCTAAATCTAGCTTGGCATTTTTCATTCCCAGTTGACCGAAAATCGATAGATCTGACTAGTTCATGGAAAGTTAGTCATCCAAGGATTCCAGACAGTGGAATATTCTGGAATCAGTCCTGTATCTTTTTCTTTTTCACAATTTCTCTTGTAGTCTATCCCTCAAACAGAGTTTCCGATTTGGACATCATAATGGTAGAAATCGTGCAATTATATCGGCGATTCATGTGCCTCGAACATATACCAGAAGCTAGCACCAGAACTAACAGATGGACCTCGCAACTAGATACGTAATTATATTAAGCGAGGTGTATTTGACCTTGGCTCTGATAGAACTCTATCCCGGCAGCTTCCCCTGTGTGGTCGACCGACCACCCGCAATACAACACAATAAAGGCCACCTGATTAATTTTCCACGAGTCGCATCTATCTATTATTGACGGAGAAAACAACGCAGCAATTATCGGCCGCTGAGTGATGATATAACATTAACAGAAGAGACTGCAGCAACATTTTCATACTTTACTTCGCTTCCGTATCTAGATCTAGACCCCATCTGCTTGCATTATTCCGTGGGTGGGTGGGTGTGTGCATCTAGCCGTTCCGTTCTGTTCTTCGCTTCGGAAATTGGGTTGAAAGTGGGCTAAAGATCTCTTCTAGGTGTGAAGAAGCAATCAAACAGAACTACCGCCTATATAACTATAATTCACAAGTCCTTGGTCAAGAATAACAACATCATATACTTCGCAATACACACACTTAATTGGTGTTGTACGCGTTATCAGTTCTCGGTGAACTGCACCCACCAAACCCCCGTGTCAGATAAGATATGTCAAGAAGCAAAATCCTGATAAGAGGCTGAAAACTTACAAATGCAGGTCATTTCGCACTTGTTTTGTAGCTACAGCTGCTTGACCCTACCCCCAACCCCGTCTCCACCACCCTAAGTTTGTTCCACTTTAATAACAACCTCCACGCACTCTCCTATCTGATAAACAAGTGAAGCTATCTACAAAATGAAACATTTCCAACTTTTCCAGGTTGTGATTAATCATACTGTTTACAAAAACATGTCCACTGATTTTTCTCTCTCTTTCTCGGTCCTTACCTGTGTTTTTGTTCGATGTCTTTTTTTCAGCAACTACTCCTGTTGTTTGAAAAAGCTGGAGAAGGATCACCTTAGTTCACCGCTCTATCTATCTATTCATCTGGTCTTGCAGCCTCTGTTTATAGGAAGAGGAACTCCAGTTACACCGGGATACAATAGATCGAAGCTCAGTGAATGCTACATTCCAGATTGCCTCACGTTCATCTGACCACTGTTGGCCTACTGAGAACGTATTCCTTGTTTTCCTGGATGAATGTTACGAGGAGCACCGCCGTAAAAACTCCCGATCTGATGGTTCTATTTGGATGCTCTCACGCTTAGCCGTCGGCTCCGATCAAAGAGTCGTTCATCACAGCCGGGCAAAAAGTTACGACGTTGATTCACGCAACAGTTTAGAGATTTCCTTCGATGATAACATATTCCATGTCAGTTTTCGGAGCTGGAGCTGAAGGGAACGTGCGGGTAGTTGGCGCTTTCTCTCTTCCGCGTCTTCTCAAGATGTCCAAAGCGTGGGATGGGACACGAATGCGTGTAAAAACCCGTTGTTACACCATGGGTATGTGCGGATTCCATAGAGTATTATTTCCTCTCCTTTCCACCAAATATATGAGACACTGCTAGTCCAGTCCCGGTGCTCTGTTAGTACCAAGTGAACTCCCCAGGCACAAATGTTTGCTTGTTATATGTAGCTGCTCTGTGCATGTGGCTGCTGAGGAGATTCGCAGCCTGCATCAACAACTGCAGCCAACTACCGAGAAGAGGAGACGGTACGTGACTGAGCCTGGCTCCCTGTGCGGCCAGCCGACCTGCCCCCGTGTGTTGTTCGGCTATCGAGAAGCCGAATGATGAGAAAACCGTCCCGTGGATGACGAGTAAACCATTTGCTCGGCCGGGTCAATTGAGATGAGTGTGGGCTCCTACCCGCGGAGGCCTGCTTTTATCTGTCGAGCGTGTCTTTGCTCTGGACCACTGGTCATCGTCTCTCTCTCTGTTATTTGCCGTGGCCTGGGGCCTACTCCAGCCAAGACATTGTTTGCATCGTATTTCTTCTTATTTCTTTTCTCCTTTATAGCTGACAGAAGGTGGCTTGGCCAAGTTCTGTTTGGCTAATAGAATATACAAACTGTGTTCCTTGCTTCACACATATACACAAACACGCCACGGTTGCAAACTGAGATATTTCGGAGACCACAGATAGGGCCTATCTTATATAGAGTACACTGAAGTTGTGGCCCAACAACCTCCCCCTATTGGTGCAGTGAACTTGTTTTGCGGTTTACAGTGGAAACATCAAAGGCGTCTGTTTTAAATTATTGCCATTATATGTCCGAGCGAGGTGCAAAGTGGCTACATGTAATACTGACGTGAAAACGACCCTGTTTTATTTCAGTTTCTGGCAATTGAATATAAAGTGTAGGATGTTAATTATATTTGATGGCAAGAGGCAACAAAGCAGTATAATTGACATATGAGTGTCTACTTTTGTATGGAGTCTGTGGCCATGAATTTATACATGAATAACAGTAAGGGCTGTTACATGGAGATACAATGAGTGAAGTGGGATAAAACGTTGTTTCTTCTTTGGTGTACTTTTCAGGCACACACAAAAGCAACACAAACATGTCCCCTCATAATAAATAACCGGCCTTTTCGCCTATTGTAACACTACAGTAAGTGAATTATAGGCCTTGGTTGTGGTCTCTCGGTGGAAATTTCAGAGATGAATAGGGCAATCACGGCCAATTCACATTTCGACAAAGAGATATTCAGACGTATCAATATGTGTACTTGAGGCTCAATCACCGCACGGCTTGAGTTAAGCTGAAATGATTAATCGTTTCACAAGTTGCAACATGCTTAATACATGTGGTTGATCACAGAAATCTATCAAGGTTATTATTGTAATACGTACTTTCCGAATTATTACATATGAGTATTGCGGTTCATGCTGATCCATTCCATGAAACGCACTGATAAATCTCTTATACATACATAACAGTTCAAAGGATCACACCCAATGTGTTATGTAAACGGCAACATGAAGCAAACGTTCAAATTGCAACATAAATAAGCAGGACTAAATACCTGATCACAAGTTTGAATAAGTGCACTTCAGTGAGCATGAACTATAGACGGACTGACCCTTTGTAAGCAAATTGTTTTTACGGTTTATCGAAATAATTTCTCTGATAGCACATGAATACAGTTTTAGTCCACAGATAAGCAGGTACATGAATAAGTTTTACATGGTCATAAATTAATGAACTTTTACATGTATAAGTAGTGGGATGATGATATGATGACCACTATATGGTATATAATGGAATATCTGAGGTACACTTCATCGGCTTAAATAGGCCTAAATATGATATATTTATATTACTACCATTGTATATGTGTGTTGAACTAGGTCCTCTGGGACAGCTTTTCTTGCTTGTTAGCTTCATCCTTAATGCTGTGGATAGTTCGATTCATGGCCATACCAATCGAAAACATTTTAAAAGTAACTTCGCACCATTACAATATAGGCCTATACTGAGTATATCCATTTCGCACGCTTTTAGAATATATACCAACTATAGTAGGTTTGTAGATCTATAAGAATGGAGAATACACACAAGTATATTTATATAAAACTCGAATCTAATAATTCCACCTAGACTAGGTTCTTATGTCAAAAGAGTGCTATAGGCAGATGCGAATATTAAAATGCCTCTATGGTTTTAACAGATTGTTTTTCTTTTTCTTCTTTTTCCCCGCCGTTTTGGTTCCGGACGATAACGTTAGTTTGCCTAGATGGGGTCCTATAGTAGGCCTAGGCTATACTACTTTCCATATTTCACCACTGGTCACAAATAATATGTGGGTCGAAAAACCCTATTGGTTTTAGCCGGCTCCGGGGTCTGTGAGGTCCATGAGGATGTAGGCCTAATCAAGGTTGATTTTGGGTGCAGAGCTTTGCATGTAAGTCCATATACCACCAGGGAACGTGGACTTTGAGTATTTTATTAGTTTCATGTCTCAGAGACTTTGTGTTATAGAGCGAAACAGGTGTTATTTCTGGACTCATCACTCAAGGCAAACACGTACCTTCATGAATGTTATAATTAAATATAATCTTTTCAGCGAAATGCCTCCAATGCTATCTTTAGATATATTTTGGATCTAGCCCTATAGTCCTATTTACAGTGAACATATTTCATTTTATTCTAAACATTCGTAAAAAGATTTCACTGTGTCTGCAGGGTAAAGAAACCATGTTATATACTCTATGATAAAATAAGCGAATATTTATTATACACCAATAAGACTCCGTAGTGTCGAAGCGCTTACGGCGCACCGCAAATCGACCTTCGCGTGTGCGTTTTGATTCAGTAAGGAACTAACAAGGCCATGGCGGGGTTGGAACTGTTGTCCGAATCAGGGATTTCGAATTGATGGCCGTAAACCGAAAGAACTGCGACAAATACGTTGTAAAATAGGTGTATTCGGCCAGGCAGATGGGTCTGCTTACCTGGAACAAGGCAACACTAAAGTTCTAGCCGCGGTATATGGACCACATGAGTGAGGTCCTGGGCGATAATAGGGGGGGTTCGCCATTTATTGTACAATAAAGTTGACAAAGATGGGATTTCAGTATACAAGTCGGTCATCCAGCGTGCATTGTAGAGTTATCAGGTGTTGTATTCAACTATTTTCCTACTGTGCTATTCTGAGAAACCCATTCAAATATATTCTCATAAGATAATTTTTATTTTGCTTATTTACGAGCCATCCGTCCTAAATTCGCCGCATCTATTCGCCGACTGCATCTTAGGCAAACCATAGAAGCTGTCCTTGTGGAAAACAAATTATTGGTAAACAGATAGGACACTAGACTCTTGATAAACAATATTACTGAGCGCTCTGAAAGCACATAACAGAGCCTGAAAATGCTGTTGGCGAATTTGGGAATGCGGTGAATTTAGGACGAATGGCTGGTAAATTATAGATTATTGGTAGATTATCTAAATCTATTTAAATTTACTGGCAGTGAATCTGTAGCACTATATAGTGTAGACTAGAGACAGAGTGGTTGCAACTGGGGTCTGTTGACCACTCACTCAAACTAGTTGACATGTCAAATAAACCAGCTGAGACGGGTCTTGAATTTATCCATGATTTTGAAATTTCAGAACAAGTACAAATAATTATCAGCATGATTTATATTTAAAACCTAATGTTCTTTTCACTTACAGGTCCATGGATCAAAATCCAAAGCACTTCATGACAAGGTCGTGATCAACTGTCAGTACAGCACGGCGGTGTTCAGTACCGGAGAGCGCAAGCGACGGCCGAGAGGCGACAGGAAATCCATGGAAATGACAGCGCACCTGAAGCAGACGTTCCAGGCCGCAATACTTACTCACTTACACCCACGCTCACAGATTGACATCTTCGTTGAGGTTAGATTCAGTTTGAGAAATTGTGATGAAAATAAACAGCCGGAACAATAACAGAACAAATAAACATGTATTGCATATTGTTCCAACAATTACATTTTAAATGTATTCGGCCATTAAAAATGTTTCGACCATTTAAATGTATTCAGCCATCAATCACTATGATTCAAATCACTGATATTAATTCTTTCTGTATGGACACTTCGTATGATTTCTAGATATCTAACCTGTGTTCATTCCATACTTACATTTCAGGTCTTGCAGTCTGACGGCAGCAATTACTGTGCCTGTGTGAACGCGGCGACGTTGGCCCTTATCGATGCTGGTATTCCTCTGCGGGACTTTGTCTGTGCCTGTTCAGCGAGCTATGTCAGTGACACGCCAATCGCAGACATTAACTACCTTGAGGAATCGGGCGGTGGACCGGAAATGATTATTGCTACTTTGCCCAAATCATCACAGATTGTGTTCATGGAAATGAACGGAAAGTTACATGAGGATCATCTGTCTAAAGTCATGGACATTGCGGTGGAAAGTTGCAAGGACTTGTACACGATATTTGACCAGAAAGTGCGGGATCATGTTACCGAAATGTCACATGTGTTGGAAACTTGATGTGTGTTGTGTATTGTCAGCTAATAAAGTGTTTTCTTGACAGATGTACTGGTTTTTTTGTTGCTTGAAAATACATTTCTCTGTTATTCCTGTGATGCTTCATTCAGAAAACATTATGATCAGTGTACTGCCTACATTATGACTGACACCTGATAGATTATTTTGGCTTTGAACATTGTGGTGGGATATTTGGCAATAAGGGATGAAAAATCATAGAGATATTCCATTGGTGACAGTAAATTTTACAGTCATTATAACTGGGAGGTCAGTATCACAATTGTATCAAGTCTGAAAAGGACTTATTGTACTGACTTGAATGGAGATTAATCTCATATAGTGGGGCGGAAAACGGAAAAGATGTTTACTTTTTGGAAGAAAGCATGAAAATTTGCAAATAGAGGTTTTAGGGCATGCTGATTTCATATCAATTAGGATACATTTGATCCGACACCTGTAACCTCTTCAAAATCCAAGATGGCCGCCATGACCGACGTAAATGAGGTATATATCATAACTTTGGTTCTAATAACGCTACGAAGATGAATTTTTATTCTATATATGTGTTTTCGATGGTGACGAATCTCATTCAGATGTTATTTTACCATTTGGCGGCCATCTTTGGAACAAAAATCAAATATGGTCGTTAAAATAACATAAAACTATAATCGGGTACACCTGATTTTACATACGAGAATCACACAGCATTTGATCCACAAAAGTCTTAGAACTTCATCCAAACAGGCCTTTGTTGAGTGCATGATAGATAGCTCAATACGCACAATCAGACTTCAGCAGGTTGGAAATCACGCAGATTGTGTGACCCAGATGGATTAGTCACTGTGTGTGGGATTAAATAGTCTGTTGGTTGGAAACTGTAATCAGCCAGTCATCAAAATACCTCGATAGACGAATACTGCAACTATGAGCCAGGGAGAAAGCAGATGGAAGACACATGTGAATAGGTATATGGAGTGTGGACAAATTAAAACGGGACCGTCGGTACCTCGAAGATGGATGGACTGAATTTTGGAATACGCATCCTCCAATCGCCCCCCCCCCCCCCCCCCCCCCCCAAGAGACACCAGAAATGATTGGGGACACTCCATAGGGAATCGTTCCTTGATCACTAACTGGGAAAAAGGTTGAGGTCTCTGATCAACCGCCAACTGACAGTCAGCTTTGGAACCACAAACAGCCGACTGCGGAAGCCAGGGATATCCTAAGCACAACCCCAGTGGCCTGCTCATCAGCATCCCAATGATAAGGTGATCGAGCATCTGAGATATTGCAGTGCCTGGAGAGTGGGAGACGGATGCTATCAAGGAAGGGGAGAGGGCAGGAGTCTGACTGAATCGGATCTTGTGACATTTCTGGAGGATCGCCGTTAGAAATTTATCCTGGGATTATGTATCCAAAACATGTGAGTAAGGCTGAAGACAAGCTCCACTGGAGATAAATCCTTAATATAAGGGCCACAGGAGCACCTGAAGCACACAAAAATCGAGACATACGTCGAGGAGCCAGAGCCGCCATCATAGCCTTGAACTTATTCAGCTTGGGTTGTACTTCGAGGTGTATGTCTCTGACAAGATTTTCCGGGATGATCGTCCTTTTTGGGATGGTGCCTTGAATTGCTCAGTGGAAATCGGAGACGGATACTTCTTAGCAACATGGCGTTCACCTAACTTTGCCAGGCTGAGTTTGGCCTCATGTGACATGGCTTGCCCAGTCTTAGAGAGGACGTCCGAATTGAGCCCCGAAAACTGACGTCAACCTTGGCTTGGTTCAGGAAAGCTTCCAAAAGCTTGGAAGTTGACTCAAGGAACTTACCACTCCATCTGCGACTCATTTACGTAAAAATCTGGCCAAGAGACTTGTTTACCAATGATAGTAAAGGCTTCGTCTTGGCTAGATCAGTTCCTGGGATCTGGTCGGTGGGGTTCAGGTTGAAGTCCTGCAGGACAAGATGAGTGACCTTGCTGCTACGAAATTTACATTCCCAGTCCAACATATTGGGGAGTAGTTGCACTCGGATGGGTTTAGCCACCAAGTCCTTGAGATCTGACTCTGAGAGTAAGATCAGAATGCTCAAAGACTTGGAAAGGGCGATGGATGAGATATCCTCATTAACACATCTGCCTCCAGAGCGCATGTCTGCTTGTTGAGATGATAATATTCCAGAGACCCCTCAAACCATTGAACAACCATTCCAGGCTTGAGGTTGTTCTGGTGGGGTGATTTTCTTCTACCAAAGAACAAACATTCTGACCAAGAGAAGCGTACAAATGGTAGCGACGGATTTGCAGAGTCCAGGATTCTGTCACCTAATGAGGTGTACCAGTGGTCCCACCTCCGGTTTTGGTATTGGTCTGGAGAACACTCTAGGGGCCTGTTGCATTAAGATGATGTTACCAACCAAGTCCTCATTAGGTTGGAGATTCCTCATTATATAACGAGAGTTTCTTGATTTTTTATTCCACTAAAATTTCCATCTCTAGAAAAAGTAATTTCAACCATTGTAAACAATGTGTGGTCACGGTACTTTTTGTTTTTATTCCATGGTTGACATGCAATGCAAGCTCGGTATCTTAGTGAAATGGCTACCTGGACCAAAAGACTGCTACGGTGAAGGTTTCACACGTGACCTGATTTAGGCCTTGGAGACAGACCTGCCGGTAGATTTAGTCGACCCAACCAAATCGTTTACGCTTGTAGGTTGTGGTGAGTGCTCCACCAGATCCAGACTTGTGGGCAGTACAGGCTGTGGCTGTGGCTCATCCTCAACTGAAATCCAGTCACTTAAGACTGTCACTAGACAAGCTTGGATGTCTGGAGGTGTGGTGTTGCTTGTTCGTTCAGCTTAGTCCAGTCAATCTAGGATGCCATATTTGCTAAGGTCAACCCAATCTCCATAGTAGTCACTTCCCCATTAGAATACAGTTAACATCGTGATTTCTTTATCGACCAAACTGTGAAAAAAAAACCCACAAAGGTTGAGACCGCTTATTAAAAAATTTTAAAATATTTTTCAGCCTACATCGATTTACATTTCCAAGATGGCCGCCAAATGGTGAAATAGCCTCAGAATTGGATCCGTCACCATCGAAAACATATTGTAACGGGTTTGCACCCTTCTGTGACGTCTTGATAAACCGGTTTTCTAGGGAGGTGGGTGAGTTGTTGTTTAACCGGAGCTGAAACGGTAAAACTCCGGGAAACTGCTACTGCGGTACGGTTGAACTCCGGCTAGAAGTCTCTAAGGTTGGTAGCGTGGTCTGGAATGGACCTCTTAACCGTTGTCCGACTGCTAATCTGCAACTGCACCTGTAAAGTAAGGATCCGAAGGCGTTTCCGTCTCCGGGTACTGCAACTGCTCCGTCGGGATACCGCTTTACTGCAACAGCTCCGTCGTTTTCCGTCTTACTGCAAACTGCGACTGCGCCTGGAATAAAGAATCCGGGAACGTTGCCGTTTCCGAATACTGCAACCGCTCTGCCAGGTTCCGCCGCACTGCAATCTGCTCCGGTTGGCTCCGCCTCACCGCAACCTGCGACTGCACCTGAAATGGAGTATCTCGGAAGTGTTCCCACTCCCGGTTATCGCAACCGCTCCGTCAGGTACTGCCTCTGCAACTCCGTCGTCCGGTACCGCCTCTGCAACTGCTTCGTCGTTCCCGTCTCTGCAACTGCTCCGTCCGATACCGCCTCCGTAGTTGCTCCGTTGATTTCCACCTCCGTCTCCGTCTCCGACTCCTTCCTCGGTGATCTGGGTTCTTAGATCACCCTAAGACGTCGTTACAACTTGGTCTTAACCGACTGTGGTCTTATCTCCCTTTACTCCGTATAACTGTCTTTTCCGGGAAACTAACTTTATTATAACTTCCAGTTCCCTAACGAACACGGAAAAACAACTCGGTTGAAGTTTTCATGTTTATTTTCCAAGTTCACAGTCGGAAGACTTAACTGCTATCATCTGGATGACTCTATCCGGAACAAGGGAGTACTCTGCTATGGGAGAAGGGGTCTGCACAGGTCGACGTCAGGACACCAACTCCGCCGTCCGCTGTGAAGCGGGGGCTTTTATAGACCTGAGACCCATGTCACGTGACCAACCTATTGTGACGTCATAGTCCGCCAAAACACTGATATTTTCCGGATTTCTAAAAACACTCTAGAACCAATCAGTGGCTGACACGTCACCTTTTAAACCGAAAACGAGGCTGATCACATGACCTTCCGGAAATAACGTCATTACGTTTTTGTACTCCATTGTTCCGGCTCCGTGTCCGGTTCCGTCTCCGGTTCCGGCTCCGTCTCCGGCTTTACCGACATCATAAATTACTAAGTTCCGAGACGGAAAACCTTTAAAACATTAACAATACGGAACCGTATGAACCTTTAAACACATATACACCCTAATAAACGGTTATTTAACCATAATATCACAAAACACTAACAGAATTACCTAGGGGAAACCTTTGGGTACGCCCCAAAACCGTTACAATATATTTAGACACAAAAATCATCATTATAGCGTGATTAGAACTGAGGTTATGACAGAAACTTGATCTACTTTATTCATGGCGGCCATCTTGGATTTTCAAGAGGTTACAGGCGTCTGATCAAATGTATCCTAATCGATTTGAAATCAGCATATATCAAAACCCCTGTATGCAAATTTTCATGCTTTCTTCCGAAAAGTAAACATGTGTAACGGTTTTGGGGCGTACCCAAAAGTTTCCCCTAGGTAATTCTGTTAGTGTTTTGTGATATTATGGTTAAATAACTGTTTGTTAAAATGTATATGTGTTTAAAGGTTCATACGGTTCCGTATTGTTAATGTTTTAAAGGTTTTCCGTCTCGGAACTTAGTAATTTATGATGTCGGTAAAGCCGGAGACGGAGCCGGAACCGGAGACGGAACCGGACACGGAGCCGGAACAATGGAGTACAAAAACGTAATGACGTTATTTCCGGAAGGTCATGTGATCAGCCTCGTTTTCGGTTTAAAAGGTGACGTGTCAGCCACTGATTGGTTCTAGAGTGTTTTTAGAAATCCGGAAAATATCAGTGTTTTGGCGGACTATGACGTCACAATAGGTTGGTCACGTGACATGGGTCTCAGGTCTATAAAAGCCCCCGCTTCACAGCGGACGGCGGAGTTGGTGTCCTGACGTCGACCTGTGCAGACCCCTTCTCCCATAGCAGAGTACTCCCTTGTTCCGGATAGAGTCATCCAGATGATAGCAGTTAAGTCTTCCGACTGTGAACTTGGAAAATAAACATGAAAACTTCAACCGAGTTGTTTTTCCGTGTTCGTTAGGGAACTGGAATTTATAATAAAGTTAGTTCACCGGAAAAGAAAGTAATACGGAGTAAAGGGAGAAAAGACCACAGTCGGTTAAGACCAAGTTGTAACGACGTCTTAGGGTGATCTAAGAAGCCAGATCACCGAGGAAGGAGACGGAGACGGAGACGGAGGTGGAATTCAACGGAGCAACTACGGAGGCGGTATCGGACGGAGCAGTTGCAGAGACGGGAACGACGAAGCAGTTGCAGAGGCGTTACCGGACGACGGAGTTGCAGAGGCAGTACCTGACGGAGCGGTTGCGGTAACCGGAAGTGGGAACACTTCCGAGATACTCCATTTCAGGTGCAGTCGCAGGTTGCGGTGAGGCGGAGCCAACCGGAGCAGATTGCAGTGCGGCGGAACCTGGCAGAGCGGTTGCAGTATTCGGAAACGGCAACGTTCCCGGATTCTTTATTCCAGGCGCAGTCGCAGTTTGCAGTAAGACGGAAAACGACGGAGCTGTTGCAGTAAAGCGGTAACCCGACGGAGCAGTTGCAGTACCCGGAGACGGAAACGCCTCCGGATCCTTACTTTACAGGTGCAGTTGCAGATTAGCAGTCGGACAACAGTTAAGAGGTCCATTCCAGACCACGCTACCAACCTTCAGAGACTTCTAGCCGGAGTTCAACCGTACAGCAGTAGCAGTATCCCGGAGTTTTACCGTTTCAGCTCCGGTTAAATAACAACTCACCCACCTCCCAAGAAAACCGGTTCATCAAGACGTCACAGAAGGGTGCAAACCCGTTACAACTTTTTGGTGGCAGCGGTGGGATCATCTGCAGTATGACTACTAGACGGGGCAAATTGGCGGAACAGCAGCTGAAGACCGCCGTGTCAGACACGGAGCAGCCTCTAGGAGCAGTAGGAGCTGAGCCGTTGCAGGTGCCGGTTGCGGAAAAGGAAGCAGTTCGTCCTGCCGAGCGAAAGCTGTTGCAGCCGGAAATGCAGAAAGCAGTTGCAGAAGAGCCCCTTCGGGTTCCTCAAGGAGTACAGCCTGCAGAGCAGTTAGCAGAAATTAACTTTCCGGACCAGGCTGGCGATCGGGAACCGGATGCGGAACCGGAAGGCGGAGAGAATTTAGTCGACAACCTGACCAGATTATTGGCGACCCAAATGGAGGTGTTTCAGCAGCACCTGGCAGTAACCGGAAAGCAGCAGCAGGCAGAAGCAGTACAACAACCAGCACCAAGGGCAGGAGTAGCCAGATTAATGACATACGACGGAACTGATCCGTGGCCGGAGTATGAGGCTCACCTCCTTTGGACAGCAGAGGACAGCAGAGGAAAAGGCGCTGAACTTATGTGTCAGTTTGAGGGGTAACGCCCGCAGCATACTACTGGATCTGTCCGCGGAGCAGAGACGCAGCTTTGGTACGGTTGTGGCGGCATTAAAACAGCAGTTTTGTCCGGGGGAGAAAACATTTGTTTTCCAGGCGGAATTGCAGACACGGAAATTGCAGCCGGAGGAGGAGCTGTCCGAGCTGGCCAGAGACATACGGAGCAAGACGCGGCTAGCTTACCCAAAAGCAGATCCGGCAACAACAGAAGTGCTCATGAATATGCATTTCTGCAACAGTCTGACTAACCGAGATATGCGGTTGTCGGTATTGAAAAGCCACCCGGAAACGCTGTCGCAGGCCCTGGCTTTCGCTACCGAGTATGAGAGTATTATGAAGACGGACAACAGCAGACCAGCGGAGCGACACCGGACGAGGCAGCTGAACACGGAGCCGGAGTGGAGCCAGCAGGTGAACGAATTGCGGAAGCAAGCCGAGCAGACTCAGCAGCAGTTGGCGGATCTGATGACTCAGGTCAAGGAAGCGGTTAGCAGGCAGCAGCAGCAGCGCAGTTCCCGAGCGGATTTAGAATGCTTTAACTGTGGCCGGAAAGGGCATTTTGCCCGAGACTGTAGGCAGCCGAAGCAGCAGCAGCAACAGCGGCAACCACTGCAGCAGCAGCAGAGACAGCAGCAGCAACAGCGGATTGCCCAGATTGTCCGACAGACCCGAAGTAGTGGAATTCCACAGCCCAAGCCAAGGAAGGGAGGTCGTCGGAGTCAGTCACGGAAACAGCAGCGCAGACCAAGAGCAGATCTGGAGTGTTTTAACTGCGGCAGGAGGGGGCATTTCGCCCGAGATTGCAGGCTCCTGAGACACCAGCAGCAACGGCGGCAACCACCGCAGTAGCAGCAGAGACGGCAGCAGCAACGATGGATTGTCCGGATTGTCCGGCAGACCCGGAGCAGTGAAACTCCAGAGCCCGAACCAAGGAAGGGGGGACGCCGGAGGCGGTCGCGGAAATCAGCCGGAGAAGCAGAGCTGGCAGAAGAGGAGTCTCCGGTTAAAGCAGAATCCAAGGCGGTTGCGGTGGCGGAGAAAGCTGTTCCCGGAAGGCCGGTGGCGGTTGCAGGGAAGGCGGATGCGGAGAAAGCTGTTTCCCGGAAGCCGGTTGCGGTGACGGAGAAAGCAGTCCCAAGGAAGGCAGTTGCAGTAGCAGAGAAAGCAGCGTCCCGGAAGCCGGTTGCGGTTGCGGTGACGGGGAAAGCAGCGTCCCGGAAGCCGGTTGCAGTTGCGGTGACGGAGAAAGCAGCATCCCGGAAGCCGGTTGCGGTTGCGGTGACGGAGAAAGCAGCATCCCGGAAGCCGGTTGCGGTCGCGGTGACGGAGAAGGCAGTTCCAGGAAAAACGGATGCGGTTGCAGAGCAGATTAGGCTGGCGGAAAATGCGGACCAGGATACTGTGCTGGGGCAGAAATATCGACCCGATGATTTGCGGAGAATGCAGCAAGCAGAACCTTGGTACCCACTGGTGACGTCGCTGATCGACGGGAGCGGTACAGCTGGCAGTGCAGACTTTTCCAGCATGAGCAGCGAGGAGAAAGTGCTGTACGGAATGCGGAAGACCTTGCTGAAAGTCGACGGAGTAGTCTACCGGAAATGGAAAACGGCGGAAGGAACCAGCCGAATGCAGTTAATAACCCCGAAGGAGCTGAGACAGGAGATTTTCCGTCTGGCCCATCAGAGCCGGACGGGAGGACACCTCGGAAGCAGAAGGATGGCGGCTAGCATTCGGAGGCGGTATTTCTGGCCGGCTATGATGCGGGACATAAAGCAGTGGGTGCTGAGCTGTGACGAATGTGCGTCAAGAAGTATGCAGAACTTGAAACGATCTCCGATGCAGAAATACCGGGTTGGAGCGCCCATGGAGAGGGTGGCAATGGACGTGATGGGTCCGTTACCTAAATCCACCCGAGGGAACCGGTACATCTTAGTAATCGGTGATTACTTCACCAAGTGGGTAGAGGCTTACCCGATGCCGAATCAGGAAGCGGTGACGGTTGCGGACATATTCGTCAACCAGTTTGCAGCGCGGTATGGTATCCCGATGGAGATCCACACCGACCAATGCAGAAATTTCGAGTCCGACTTGCTGAGAAATGTTTGCAGAATCCTAGGGATTCACAAGACACGGACAACCGCTTTCCGACCTCAGTCGGACGGTTTCATTGAGCGATTCAACCGGACGCTGCAGCAGATCCTGAGCCTGTACGTAAGCGAGCGGCAGACCAACTGGGATCAGCTAGTTCCGTTGGCGATGGCAGCTTACCGGAGTACCCCGCAGGAGACAACCGGTCAGAGTCCCAATTTGCTGATGCTGGGCAGAGAAGTCAACACTCCGGTAGAGTTACTGATTGGCAGGCCGCCGGGCGAATCGACAGCAGAAGTAACAGAGTATGGCAGTCAGCTCCGGGAGCGACTAGAAGCAGTATACAAGGCGGTTCGAGTGAAATCTGGCAGAGAGATGGAACGGCAGAAGAAGCTGTACGACCGGAGGAAGGTCGACAATCAGTTCCAGCCAGGAGACCGAGTGTGGATGGCGGTCAAAACACGGAAGAAGGGCAAAGCTCCCAAGTTGCAGAGGAAGTGGAGCGGTCCAAAGCTAGTGCTGAGCAGATTTACCGACGTGACCTACGAGATTGCAGAGAGTGAAACTCGGCAGAAGGTGGTTCACTTCGATTTGCTGAAATCGTATAATGGTGTCAAGCATCCGAGATGGATGAAGCGGAGAATGGCGGATTCCTGGAGGCAGACGGAGCCGCCGAAGCAGAGTAGTGTTCCGGAGACGGAACAGACGATCTCTGAGTCGGATACGGACTCGGAGTAAAGCCGCAGAGGACGAAGAAATATGAGAAGACGGAGTGAGCTGTAGAGCAGGAGAAGGAGATAGCTGAGACCCTGGTAAAACATTGAGTTCCGGCGGAGAGCGACCGCAAGAATTCGGAACAGTGAGCAAGTGCTGGTTCCGGAAACAGGGCGGAGAAAGGAAGCAGAACGGAAAGCGGTGCAGAGACCGGATAGAGACATCCTAGAGGTTCTGACTGGGTTGAGCGCATAGTCAACCAGTCCAGGGTAGCGGCCAGGGGTCCGGAAGAACCTGGGTTAGCGGTCTAGTATCTCCAGAGAAGCAGCTACACGTCTTCCGTATTCAAAAAATTAAGACGGAAAAGTTTTCCGGCTGTAGACATCCGACTGGAGTTTCCACTTAGCAGAGACAGTAAACCGACTGCAGATTGACAGAAACGGAGAAACATCACCCCAGATAGGAAGGCGCCTCCTTCTGGACAGAATGTATGCAGTTTCCAGTGTCGACAAGCAGTAATACCAGTGAGCAGATATGCAGTTGACGAAGCAGTACAGATGGCGGAAACGCCCAACTTGCAGTCTAGATGTTCGTCTGAGAGGCAGATTCAACTGGCTGAGACTCTATTCAACCCTCCTGATGGCAGAGATACTTCAAAATTGCAGATACTTCGCTCGGAGAAGCAGTTGAAAGGGAGCCGGAAAAACCCGGAGAAGCCGGTTGAGCCGGAGACGGACACCTCTCGGTTAACGGTTGAGTTTTTGCATAATTGTGACGTCACTCCTGAGGCAGCCAATCAGCGTGGAGCTTTTCAAGTCACGTGAGCAGAAAGGGTATAAAAGGGCCTTGAAATCGGGCTCTGACAGCAGCTGGAGAGCAGACTTCGAGCTGTGCACATCGCAGACAAAGTTAGGCGAAATCGAATCAAGTCCAGCATTTTCCGGCAGCGGCAGATTTTGCAGTGAAAAACGACTAAGTGTTTCCCGGAAGACCACCAGTCCGGAGAAGCGGTGCAGAAGCGGTGCAGTAAAAGCGGTGCAGTAGATCGACAATTTCAGTTTCCCGGCTTTCCGGAATGGCCTACTCGGCGTTCCTTGAAAGACAAGATCGCGGCCGGAGCAGAGATTGGGCAAGCCCTCAGCCACTGGATTATAGCCGGCTGTGTAAGCGGTGTGACCGGATGTTCGAGAGTGCGACGGACAGGAGACGGCATGTGTGCCCAGCCCAGAGATATCATTGCTGTTTGTGTGCCTTCTACGGCAACCGGGCGAACGACCTTAGGCGGCATCTCCGGGAGATGCACGGCTGGAAGTACCCTTCCGGGAACCGTCCTCCTCAGGCCGAGGCAACCCTCAACCATGTGGGAACCTTTCATTCGGCCTGGCGGGGAACAGCAACGCAGTCCCGGCGAAGGCGGTTCCGGAGATTCTGCACACAGTCACCTAGGGAGAATCCAGTTCCGGAAACTTATGCGGACCAGCTTCCGTTTGGACCTGACTGGGATGCCGGAGCAGCCGCTCCCATCGAACAACCGGAACCGATCGATCCTCCGGTTTGGGTTCCGGATCCGCAGGGCTGTCTTAGGGCAGCGGAAGACTCATCGCCGGAAGATTGGGAGCCGGAACTGGTGATATCAACGGAACCAGAAGAGGAAGTTCAACTGGTGGAAGACTGGGAGGCAGAGATCCTGGTGTGGGAATATAAACCACCTTCTCCCAACTCGGACACGGAATCGGAGACTTCCGAGTACCACACCGCGGATGAGGAGGAACCTTGAGGCGAATGGCAGAATAGCAGTAGACGGAGGCGGTTGGCAGTTTGGCGGAGACGGAGAAGTAGAAGCGGTGGCAGTTAGCAGCAACAACACAAAAAAAAAAAAAAAAAAAAAAAAAAAAAATATTATTTATCCAAGAAGACCACCAGGAGGAGTTGCAGTTTGCTGAGCAGCCAATCATCAAGCAGATAAGCCAGTCACGTGACTTCCAGAGACTATAAAAGGGGGGCAGATAGCTGTTACCGGAGGCAGAAGGCAGTTTGCTGTAGCTGAGTCAACATCGACACTAAGCAGAGAATCAGAATGCCGAAAGTAAAGACAACACCCCGCAAGCCCCGCCCTCACCGGTGTGGAGACTGCAACCTAGAGTTCAAGAGCAAGCACACGTTGCTCCGGCATGTCACGGAGCAGCACACGAGTGAAGTCACCGTCTTCGCCTGTCCGCAGTGTGAACATTGGAGCAGACGGAAAGAGGGGACACAGAAGCATCAGCAGTCCCGACACGCAATGGACGCGAACCCGATTCGACTAAGGGTGGGCAGAGAGCAGTTTGAGGAGAAAAGCCTCCGGTCCAAGATGACCCCACGGAAAAGCAAGAAGCCGGTAACACGGCATGACCAGTTGTCGGATACGGAGTCGGAGTCGGGAGGTTCGGTTTCGTCCCGGACCCGGTACCGTTCCGGTACCCAGTCGGTGGCCACACTAGCAGCCGACGTTTCGTCCACGGAGGCGGAGAGCAGTTCGGAAGAGGAAGCGGAGCTGAAAATCATGGCAAGTGAAGACGAGTTGCAAGAACCAGGAGACCCGAAGCCGGTTAAGCTGCCTGTGACCCGGAGTTCTTCCCGGAACACCTCCCGGAAAAACAGCCCAGACCCATCTCGAGGTACCGGAGCCGATCGAGACCGCGGAAAGAAGCGGAGTCGCAGCCGTTCGCCGGATAAATCCGGACGCCATCAACGACGGGAATATAGGAAGGAGAGCCCGGAGCGAGCCAAGGACCGAGGCGGAGAACGTGGCCGAGAGGAGAAACGACACACCCCACCCAAGTCTTCCGGAGGCAGCGTCAAAGGAAAAGGCAAGGGGGTGTATGACTACAAGTTCCGGCTGTTGGAGGAAGGTTCCAGCGGAGCAACGGCAGAAGTGGGAGTGGCGGACATTGCGGAAATGCAGAGCAGAGACGATGAGGAAGACCTTTTCCGGAGCCCACCTCCGAGAACAACTAGCAGTGGCAGAGTAGTGAGCAGCGTGATTGTCCGGCCCGGAGGCGGAGCAGAAAGCAGATCCAGCGGCCGAGCCGATAGCAGAGCAAATAACAGAGCAGATAGCCGAGCGGACAGCAGACCCATTGGCAGATCCGGAGGCAGATCGGAGACCAAAGCGGAAGGCGGAACCCGGAGCAGAGCTGGCAGTGAGACGGAGACCCGAGGATCCACGGAGAGAACTTTGCCGGCAACCATTCAAGCAGTAGCCGGAAGCAGAACCAGTTCAGCGGCTAGGGATGACGGAATGGAGTCTTCCGCGTCTGACCGAGGCCATGCGGATGTGCAGAGAGCCCGGAGGAGTATCCTGGTAGATCAAGCCAGGGCTACACCCGGAATACTGTCTCCGGTGGAAACCCGACCTCGACAGTCTTCCAGTGAGCGGTCCGGGAGGAGCCAAGTCCGAGCACCAACCCAGAGTCCACCCTACACATTCTACCCGTTTGGCGGTCCTTCAACTCAACCGTGTCCGTCCCATTGTTTCCCGGTGAATATTGGGGGACGGAGCGCTTCCGTCTTTGCGCCTGCAGTCCCGGAGCACGCCAGATACTATGCAGTACGTTGGGGACCGGAGCAGTGGGGGCCAGCCGAGATGAGAGACTCCGGCGTCT
The DNA here is from genome assembly GCA_949152475.1 of Terebella lapidaria. NCBI lineage: Eukaryota > Metazoa > Annelida > Polychaeta > Terebellida > Terebellidae > Terebella > Terebella lapidaria. Next base: position 19,497,128 of record OX424564.1, on the reverse strand, counting down.
ACGTGGAGATCATGGAGCAGAGAGAGTCACCGTTTGGTCTCGTCCCGACCCGTCAGATCGTCCGGATTCCAGATTGGTCCATCCGGGACGAACGCCTCAGGAATGGGTTCTACGTCCCGCCCCAGTGGAGCCTCCATGATCCCGATCTTCTTCCGGTTGATGCCAGAGGAACAAGCTTCGGACGACCGTTGGTACCGAATACCATTCCACCTCGTCCGCCGTCGGGAAGCAGTTCGCGCCGTGATACTGGTGGGCAGTAGTCGTCGCAAGTCGTCGCAAGTCGTCGCAAGTCAAGTCGGCGCAAGGAGAAGAAAGAAGAACCGTTTCCCGGATTCTAGTATAATTAAGAGTTAAAAAGTGGGAAACGGAACAAGCAAGATATCCGGGTACAGTGACGGTAAACTAGTTAAGAGGTACCAGTACCCGGATCACGGAAACAAGTTGTGTTTGATTTTACGGACAGTTTAACGGTTGACAATTTGTATATTTGTGATATGTGATATTGTTCTGTTCGGGACGAACAGAGTCTAAGGAAGGGGGAATGTAACGGTTTTGGGGCGTACACAAAAGTTTCCCCTAGGTAATTCTGTTAGTGTTTTGTGATATTATGGTTAAATAACTGTTTGTTAAAATGTATATGTGTTTAAAGGTTCATACGGTTCCGTATTGTTAATGTTTTAAAGGTTTTCCGTCTCGGAACTTAGTAATTTATGATGTCGGTAAAGCCGGAGACGGAGCCGGAACCGGAGACGGAACCGGACACGGAGCCGGAACAATGGAGTACAAAAACGTAATGACGTTATTTCCGGAAGGTCATGTGATCAGCCTCGTTTTCGGTTTAAAAGGTGATGTGTCAGCCACTGATTGGTTCTAGAGTGTTTTTAGAAATCCGGAAAATATCAGTGTTTTGGCGGACTATGACGTCACAATAGGTTGGTCACGTGACATGGGTCTCAGGTCTATAAAAGCCCCCGCTTCACAGCGGACGGCGGAGTTGGTGTCCTGACGTCGACCTGTGCAGACCCCTTCTCCCATAGCAGAGTACTCCCTTGTTCCGGATAGAGTCATCCAGATGATAGCAGTTAAGTCTTCCGACTGTGAACTTGGAAAATAAACATGAAAACTTCAACCGAGTTGTTTTTCCGTGTTCGTTAGGGAACTGGAATTTATAATAAAGTTAGTTCACCGGAAAAGAAAGTAATACGGAGTAAAGGGAGAAAAGACCACAGTCGGTTAAGACCAAGTTGTAACGACGTCTTAGGGTGATCTAAGAAGCCAGATCACCGAGGAAGGAGACGGAGACGGAGACGGAGGTGGAATTCAACGGAGCAACTACGGAGGCGGTATCGGACGGAGCAGTTGCAGAGACGGGAACGACGAAGCAGTTGCAGAGGCGTTACCGGACGACGGAGTTGCAGAGGCAGTACCTGACGGAGCGGTTGCGGTAACCGGAAGTGGGAACACTTCCGAGATACTCCATTTCAGGTGCAGTCGCAGGTTGCGGTGAGGCGGAGCCAACCGGAGCAGATTGCAGTGCGGCGGAACCTGGCAGAGCGGTTGCAGTATTCGGAAACGGCAACGTTCCCGGATTCTTTATTCCAGGCGCAGTCGCAGTTTGCAGTAAGACGGAAAACGACGGAGCTGTTGCAGTAAAGCGGTATCCCGACGGAGCAGTTGCAGTACCCGGAGACGGAAACGCCTCCGGATCCTTACTTTACAGGTGCAGTTGCAGATTAGCAGTCGGACAACGGTTAAGAGGTCCATTCCAGACCACGCTACCAACCTTAGAGACTTCTAGCCGGAGTTCAACCGTACAGCAGTAGCAGTACCCCGGAGTTTTACCGTTTCAGCTCCGGTTAAACAACAACTCACCCACCTCCCAAGAAAACCGGTTCAACAAGACGTCACAGAAGGGTGCAAACCCGTTACACATGTTTAATGATATATGTCCGTTATCCGCCCCACTAATATGGTTAAAACTAGGTGAATGATACGGTACACCTTGTGGTGACCTTGAAAACAAAAGTTTTCCAGAACTTCAACATGCCCTCTGGAGACAATACTCTCGATGATGGGGCTTGAATTTGAGTTAGTGTGTTAGTCACATGTTGGAAATTATGTGAAAGGTCTGGACACTAAAGGATTAACCATCAGTGACTTTCGAATTGAGTAAATACAAAACCCTGAAGCAAAAATGTGCTGATCGGATGTACAACCATCCCAATATATCATTCACCGAAAGTTACGCACATCGGGTCTGAGGCGTGACGATGGCTGAAAAATTGCATGGACTGGACACCGAAGTACGTAACGAATAGTGCCTCACAGATTGTGAAAACAGGGTAGTCCAATGGAATCTTGACTAAATAAAAAATTATTTATTGTGTGAAGAGGAGATATCTATGCATATTAGGCAATAATGTTGCACAAATTTTGTACTCCGAGCACATCGTTCAATGAACGTTACACACGTCAGTGTCTCAGGCGTGGTGATACCAGAAACAGCACGGTCATTACACCGAGGTGTTTAACGCTCGAAAAGACTTTCAGATTGTGCAAAAATAGTGGTTGAAATCGAAGCATTTTGATAGGAACCTATACTTTCGTATACTATTTATTCAACGCATTATTAAAGCATCTGCCTTCGAAACCAGTCAATATTTTTTTAAAACCATATTTCATATTAAACATGCTAAACTAACTGAATGAAACATACCCAAATCAAATGTAATGAAAATAACCAGTCCTCAGGGAAATTGTTCTCATTTTGAACGGGCAGTTCTCGCGTAAATACAGGAACTGTATCCATCACACGCAGATGTAAGTAAACAAAGCATAAAAGTGCAAAATGGACTGACAATTCCACGCACACCATCGTATATCACTGATTATTTTCTCACAACTACACTATATATGCACGTACGAACTGGAAAATGTACTCGATGTGGACTTCTTAGCGCGATTTGAGCACATGTTAACATTCGGGTTTGATGGGGTAACAGGACGTTTCACCGACAGGACGATTCACCGACGTAGCATTCTTTGATGGATACACTTCGTTTGTTTATTTACAAAACCGGTACAAAATGGGCACTAAAACGGATGAAAAGACAACTCGGACGGACTGCAATCGTCAAAATCATTGAGCACACCTTTTATTATATTGCATAAGATGTGTTTAACAAAAAAAATGGTTTTGAAAAAAATATTGCATACATTCGAAGGCAGCAGCTTTAATGAGCACAGAACAGCACAAAACGGTCTGGTACGTCAGCTGAATTATGAGAAAATTAAGAGTAGGATCAGTGGAAAAGACTAGGTAAGCGTTTGGCCAACAGGCCGCATGTGAAAATAAGGATAAAATGTGTTTTTGGTCAAAATTTTCACGGATATATTTGAGGCAAGGCCACAATCAGTTTGCTATTTATGATAACTTACAAAAAAGTATTGTTATTGTAACGGTTTTGGGGCGTACCCAAAAGTTTCCCCTAGGTAATTCTATTAGTGTTTTGTGATATTATGGTTGAATAACCGTTTATTAAAATGTATATGTGTTTAAAGGTTCATACGGTTCCGTATTGTTAATGTTTAAAAGGTTTTCCGTCTCGGAACTTGGTATATTTGTGATGTTGGTAAAGCCGGAGACGGAGCCGGAACCGGAGACGGAACCGGAGACGGAGTCGGAACAATGGAGTACAAAAACTTAATGACGTTATTTCCGGAAGGTCATGTGATCAGCCTCGTTTTCGGTTTAAAAGGTGACGTGTCAGCCACTGATTGGTTCTAGAGTGTTTTTAGAAATCCGGAAAATATCAGTGTTTTGGCGGACTATGACGTCACAATAGGTTGGTCACGTGACGTGGATCTCAGGTCTATAAAAGCCCCCGCTTCACAGCGGACGGCGGAGTTGGTGTCCTGACGTCGACCTGTGCAGACCCCTTCTCCCATAGCAGAGTACTCCCTTGTTCCGGATAGAGTCATCCAGATGATAGCAGTTAAGTCTTCTGACTGTGCACTTGGAAAATAAACATGAAAACTTCAACCGAGTTGTTTTTCCGTGTTCGTTAGGGAACTGGAATTTATAATAAAGTTAGTTCACCGGAAAAGAAAGTAATACGGAGAAAAGGGAGATAAGACCACAGTCGGTTAAGACCAAGTTGTAACGACGTCTTAGGGTGATCCAAGAACCCAGATCACCAAGGAAGGAGACGGAGTCGGAGGTGAAATTCAACGGAGCAACTACGGAGGCGGTATCGGACGGAGCAGTTGCAGAGACGGGAACGACGAAGCAGTTGCAGAGGCGGTACCGGACGACGGAGTCGCAGAGGCAGTACCTGACGGAGCGGTGGCGGTAACCGGAAGTGAGAACACTTCCGAGATACCCCATTTCAGGTGCAGTCGCAGGTTGCGGTGAGGCGGAGCCAACCGGAGCAGTTTGCAGTGCGGCGGAACCTGGCAGAGCGGTTGCAGTATTCGGAAACGGCAACGTTCCCGGATTCTCTATTCTAGGTGCAATCGCAGTTTGCAGTAAGGCGGAAAACGACGGAGCTGTTGCAGTAAAGCGGTAACCCGACGGAGCAGTTGCAGTACCCGGAGACGGAAACGCCTCCGGATTCTTACTTTACAGGTGCAGTTGCAGATTGGCAGTCGGCAGAAATACATCTTATGTATTTCTGCAGTCGGACAACGGTTAAGAGGTCCATTCCAGACCACGCTACCAACCTTTAGAGACTTCTAGCCGGAGTTCAACCGTACAGCAGTAGCAGTTTCCCGGAGTTTCACCGTTTCAGCTCCGGTTAAATAACAACTCACCCACCTCCCTAGAAAACCGGTTCATCAAGACGTCACAGAAGGGTGAAGAACCCGTTACATTATATTTGTTTCTCACACTAAATGTTTTATTGTTATATGTATCACAAAATGTGGACTGGATGAAGAGTGATAACTAGAAGGGATAAAATCATGCATCAATTTTCGTTTTATTTCTGTTGTAAATTACAAAGATTTGATGGAGAAGAATGGAATAAATGATTATATTATAAATACATCTTGGCACTGATTTGAAGCATAATTTGGCAGAAGTTGCAAATTTGGCTTTTCTGATATGACCACATACGTGTCCTGTTTCTATGTCTCGCGATATTGTCATTTGGCACTTTTATCCACGTGTATAAATGCTTTGCCCAGAAATCAACAACAACAGCCACAATGTTGAAAAACATCATTAGTTTTCATGACTGTTTGAGGACCTGTCGTAGAGATAGATTTGGCTGTTTGTCCGGCTGTGCACCCTTCAGTAGGTATGCGTTGTAACGTATAGGGTCCGTCTCCAATCCCTCTGACATTGCGGGTAGAGAACAGGAGCTGTACTTCTCTCTAATGCCCCTGAGCGAGGCCTCGTTGACCGTCTCCTTGACTGCTCCTTTCCCATCATCAGGTTGGATCCCACGGCGGCGCTGGTACCGTCGGTAGTCCCTGTAAATGGCGGACGTGCTCCGGCGTCTATTCACGAGCTCAGGGAACCTGACCTTTTCAAGAATCTGCTGGACCTTGTGGCGTCGCACAGCCTCCGGAGTCCACACCTTGAGAATGTCCTCAGCCTGTCGGTCGATGAAACGCTTCAGTGTGAACGTGTTTCTACACTCTGCAGGAAAGATCCCAGCGCGTATCTCCTGCTTGGTTTTGGCGCCACGAGCTTGGATCCCACGGTTGACCCTCCTCCGTACAGCTTGTGGGTTAGTACCTTCTCCCTGGGAGGACTCCGACTGAGACCTGTGGATGATTGTCTCTGACGGTGCCTCGGACTCAGTCTTTATTTGATCTCTGACGGCTGAGATTGCCGTGTTCCATTTGCCTAGATACTTCTGGCGCTGTGACTTCTGATAGGAAAGGCGCCGCTCTGAGGCCTGGTCTTTCTGCTTGATGAAGATGGAGGTGATGGAGGGCAGGGTAAGGATCGGAGGCTCGTAGAGAACTTCTGGCGGTGGCTCCTCTGTGCTGTTGCCTATCTCGACGTCTGGATCGAGACTCGCATGGAGCTGGATCAGGGGAAGGACCACTGGGCGCTCAGCTGTCTCTTGCAAACCTGCTGGCTCGCCCTCGTGATCATTCGCCGAATTATCACTATCTCCTGATGTTTTGTCAGCTGTCTTCGGTGTCTCATCTTGTGATTTTTTGTGATCGTCTCCTACTTGTTTAGTGGTCTCTCTGGTTCGGTCAGGTTTTTCCTTTGACGAAACAGCTTCGTCAGCAAAGCTAACTTTGGTGCCAGGTTTGCGTTTGGACTTGGATCCTTTTGCATTTGATTCATTTTTATTCGACTGAGTATCAAGATTGTGGTTGTCACATGCACTTTTACTGTCAGAACTTTCCTCTTTCGAGCCCTTTTCCGTCGACTTTTTCAACTTCACAGACTTCTGACCATCTTCGAGACCAGGCAACACCTCGTTTTGTTTTGAACCACCAGACACTTTTGGTGGTTTCACTTTCGATTTAGTTTTCTGTATGTCTTTCTCCAACGATTCTAGCATCTGCGTCATGAAAAAATTTCCAGCATCGAGGTGCATATTTTTCAAGTCTGTCAGTGCCTTGGCCTGTTCTGTGTTGTAGAAACTGTACTTCTCGTAAGCTTTTCCATATGCCCGTATCTCAAACAACTCCTGTGGGTTCAAAATCATTCAAAATATATTTACGATATTTATGATATTCAAGTGCATTACATGTATACTCATCTAGTATTATGTAAATTGTTAATGCTGGGTTTATTCTCATCTGATGTTCATACGAAGTTAAGACATTTACCCTATATATGTATGATGTATGTTATGTTTTATTACGACTTGTTTGCCAACAAATCAATTCATATGAGTTCACTCACATTACCGAGTTGCGCATTATATGTATTTCACTTAACCAATCAAACTTGATCTGAGTGTACTTGCACCTCAAGTATGTTACATGTATGTAGTTATATGTAGTTACATACATGTAGTTACATGTATGTCATGAGTCTACCTTGTCCATTGGTAGCGATGGCATTTAGGTGCAGAGCTTCCAGAATTCTACCGCTTACCTGTCTGAGTTGATAGAGATCGCGCCTGCTCCTCTCCGCAAACTTCCTCTGGTCCTCCTCAAGTTGTGTCGTGGATCGGCTGTGCTGGAATCTCTCCCGTTTATTCTTGGCATTAGTGTTGTTCATGGACTCCAGACTCATGCGGATGACGGAATTGAAGCGAGCCTCCCATCCGTACCAACCCCGGTAACTGTCTTTGACCAGTTTACGAGGCATATTTGGTCTTGTCTTGGATAAACAATGGAGTTTAGTTCAGATCATCCTTTGAAATGAATCAAATTGAGTCAAGGTGAAGGCAGTAAAGTTGTCACCTCTAATCTCCATGAATTTCTGATACATGTCCTTCAATATGTAAAGAGTTTGATGCTCAACCGAAGTTGTGACCGCATCAGGTCGCCACTCTAACTCAATGGAACCAGCATCTCACTCACTGTCTTAGTATGAATGACGTCTTCATATGAACAATTTTATAGTAGATTCCCTTGCTTTTTTCGTTTGAAAAAAGCCTTCACATTAATTGGGTTCACATTGTATTTCCACGATTGTTTTTTTTACAGGTTTCAAATCATCAATCCATCCAATTAGCTGAACAACTCAACTGTCCAAGGCAGGATCCTTTTCAGATTGTGAGGTTACCTGAACTATTGAGCGGTATTGACGGACTTGTTGCTCATTATTGCCACTAACAAGCAGGTAATATTCCACCCATGCCTATCCTCTATCTATGGTAGTCTATTGTGGTCTTCAGCCATTTACCTGTCACATGGTAACAGCGCCAAAATCATCAATGTCCGGCGCTTCTTCGTAAACAAGCCAATGAATTGATCCGTTTAGCTAGAACGGCAACATGTTAATAACTGTCTTGTGTGTTAAGGTAGCAACAAGCGACCTTGGTAGTTATGAAGAATCTGTATAGATTTGTTCACAGCTTGTCGTCATATTCCTGTTTGTGTCCGTATATAGTTCCCCGTTGTCAATCCAGGAGCTATGTTATTGACAAGTAGTCAGTGCGTTTCATTAATTGCCGGCAATTGAGTTTGTCGACGTATTTTATCACAAATCCTAAGTGGGTGTATGTTTTTTCCCGGTGTCTCTCAAGTACCTCGCAGTGTACTAGACCAATCACTCGTGTGCCTCGATCATGAAGTGTCTCTCAAGTGATGATGTCTCCAAATGGCAAGTTGGTTAATGCCACATTAATTACTTTGTATAACTGAAGACGTACAATTTAGTTCAGATAGTTTTTGCGTGGTAAATCGTTATCATTTCCATTCTTTGGATATAAGAGTGCACGGAAATTTTGTGTTTCTTAGATTCCGTTTCTTCAATGAAGTTAAATGAAAATTATGTTCCTCCACATATATAAAATATTCCTTTTAGATGTACGGTAGTTTCTCAGATGTATGAACAATTTACTTGTATATCTTCTCGTGTTGAAAATCATTGAATGTCTCTGACTTGCATCTATTATAAGCCATATTGAAAAGGAGAATCCAGCATTTCCAAGAGTACATCCACAAATGATAACGGCACATTAGTCGTGTCGTATCATCTTCCGACTTTATTTGCCCAGAGTCCACGCTCTTTACAAACGTAACGTCCCATAATTCGACGTTCCCCTGTGCGACTCAGTTTTCCCTCCCATACAGCAGACAAACCGCGGGGGCTTGCTCTGTCATGGTTACTTGCCAATTGATCAATGAACCGTGAAAGGGAGTAAAAGACAACTTCGATTAATTCTCTTAGCAGGTATGAACACTGAACAGCGCCGACACATTTCGTCGTGTGGTTTGGTGCAACTAGTGACCTTTGGCAAACGTAAGTGTAAATGGTCGGAATCCATATCTTTGACGGAAGCCACGGAAAGCGAAGATTATTTGTCCACGTGGAAATTCGTGATGGGTATTGACAGAAATACATAACGAGGTGTCTCGTTATATATTTCTGATAAATTGGACATGTAATCGGCGTGTATTTTCAAGCAATGCTATTGTTTTAAATTAAACGTGAAGAAATGTGTCTTTTTGGATTCATTGCCGTCATACACTCTATTCCAAGTAAAATGTAAAAGTTTCTATTCATTTCATACACTGGCAAAACGATTTCATTTCCAGTTAGGAATTTCATTTTCAGTTAGGAATACATAATACTATGGCTCAAAATCAACAAACTTGCAGATTGAAATGTGACACGACGCGAGAGAAGAGAGTGGAGTTGTGAATCCATATTGTATTATCAAAATTCTTCAATAACCAACAGCAAAGACTATGTGAACTGAAGTTTTTCCCATCATTATTCAAATGCATTCTCCGCCAAATTATCATTATGGGAAAAAGAAAAGCATATATATTCAACTAAATCCTACCTTGAACAACGATTTACAATAGGATCAACACAGGAACGCTATCAAAATGTATTTATTATGAAAATGTATACTTCATAACTAGGTTACAGTGACATATTTTCGACAGTCCATATATTTGGAATGAGATACCAATGTGTATATATGAACAACATGACTGAGTTTGAGATAATGAATATATTTTTCAACAATCTGGTGCATTTAATACTATTATAAATTTCTCCACGATAGTCTAAATAAATATAATATAGACATAATCACTATGTCAGGAGCTGTCAGAGTTTGGCGTGTGTTCTGTCTCCAGTGGCTCAGTCACTTCCTCGGATACCACATCAATTCTATCAGACTGCTCGGTCTCTGTCAGGAAGCGAGCCCTGAAAGGATGTGGATATAATGCAATTACATGTATGTCAGATGATTTTCGGTACAATGCATTTTGGTAATTGAGACTTGGTATGTTACACATATCGGGTTTCCGGTAGCGCTATTGAAGTGAAATACACGGTCGGGACACCGAAGTACGTAAACGCGTAAAAATGCGCTGCAGTTATAATACGGCACTCGCGCCTTATGACTTATTCAGATCTCCTGGATGAAAGTACATCTATATACATGAGTCAATGTTAATATTTATCATGATTAGAGTGTACCATGTGATCGGGAACTTGTCGCCAATATTGGTGATGTCCAGTTTTCCTTGGTTCTGTAAATGGATGGCCCATTCCATGCACTGGCAACCTAAGGTCTGGTGAACACACACCCCAGTAATATATACATGTACATTCAAAGACACAAAAGAAGATTCTTTCATTATTAGTCAAAATCAAAGGATAAGTTTTGACATGGCAGCAAAAAGATTATTGTCTACATATTGTATGAAGAATTGTTGATCATATACTAGTAAAGCTTTCTTGAAGGCTTCATACCTTCCATTTTTGTGTGCTGACGTCATCCAGCCCCAACCATTTTTGGATGTCATTAATACGACTATTGATCTGCAATGAATCATTCCAAACGTTGTGAACTTGGTACAGGTTAACAACGGTGTTGGTTTACGATACGTGTAAGTCGTTTTTACCTTCCTGAGATATGCCTTCATTGAAAATGTTGCAGAATTTTTCTGATTTTTGCTGAGTCCACCGCGTAATTTTTCCCTGATTGCTCTGCACAATATGTACCTGTAAAGTGTATTGTACAATCGAATCTAAGCAAATTCAATACTACTGTCAAAAGTGCTTATTAAAATATTTCTATTTAGGCATTTCTATTCATATTCAAGTGGAAACGAATTCCGACATTGTTTTTTTCACCATACCATATCGTCTTTTTCTTCAGAAGGCCAATCACTGACTCATGTCCGTCCATAAAATAAAGGACTTCACCCTCGTAACCATAGCCTCGTCTGATCTGTACGTGTATGTCATAAGTTCACAGTGGATCATAATGCAAACTTGGCAGAAAATAATTAATGGTCATACATGTGCATCACAAATTTATCTCTGCCATTTACCTCTTTCATTCTATCGTCAACCTGAGAGACTGGAATGATGTCATAGTCCACTGTAGAGAGGCCAAGTGCTCTGGCAGTCTGTTGGTAATAAATTGTATTTTCATGTTCTATTTTTTAAAAATAAAATATATAAATACGAATCATGAACTGTGAAGTTGTTTTTATGAATATTTTTACTCTACACAAACATATATATTTCCACTGTTCTAACATTTTTAATTGGGTTGAGAAACCTTGTAAATATCAACTAAATGATTTTCTGACCTCGATGGCCACGTGAGGTGGCATACAGCACAGCTCGTCTCTATCTGTGTACAGTGTGTTAAACGTCGTCCACACAATAAACTTCAGCTCTGGTCTGTGTACATACGTTTGTTCAAATCATGAATTCGTATTACATTAGCATTTCAATAAATGTGGTAAGATGAAATATTTTGTACATATTCACTGACCCTGTCATATGGGAAAAGTTTTCGACATGCTGGTGGGCTGGGTTCAATATTTCGAAAACTCCAGTCAATTCTGTCTCACACAGAAACTCTAACAATCTGTAAACCAAAATACCAAATTTTCGCTTGATGAATAATTCGTCAGCATGAATGTCGTTGTATTTATGAATTTTCGAAATCTTCACCTTTCGGATTTCTCGTAATCCAATGACTCCAGAACGTCAAATATCGTGGAACAAACCTCAGATGCTATTGAATATCTGTCTCCAGTATATTTCGCAATGTCATCTGTATTCAACAGTATATTGAGTGTAAGTGTGGACATACATCATGAACATCAATCTAAGACAGCAAATTTTCATGACAATAAGAAACTGATTCATCTTTCATCACTTCAAAAAAACAACAACACAGAAACTTGACTTGTGAATATGGTTGTAATCACTATTGATGTTATATTCAACTTATTGGCAGGTAAGTACCTCGAGATTTGACGAGCATGTGAACATTTTTGGACCCACAGCAGATGTACTTCTGTCCAGCTATTCTAGTAGCACTAAGGTGGGCAGCTTCTCCGTTAGCTTTTCGCGTGCAGACCACGGACTCAGCAGTCTCCAAAGGCTGAATATTTCAGAATTGTTTATATCACACTTGCTCCTCTCGCTTCTTACACCATTTATCAATTCATGGAAAACTAAAAGGTATTCATTGCAATTTCTCTGAAGGAAGGCTTGAAATAAACGAAAACATTCCACCATTATCTCGTCTTGTTATTGCATGGTGTACCTGGAGGAAATATTTCTTCCATGTGAAAGCATCGTTGATTTCCCTGTCATCGTCATCTCCAAGCCCGCCTGTGAACTTCTTGAGGGCGAAAGTCACACAGCGACAGCGCTCGTGTGGGTCTACTGCGCCCGCCAGCCTCAGAAAACAGTTACCCCGGGCAACCTGACATAATCAACAGGTTGTATATCAGGGGAACATATTTAACTAAAACGCCACGACCAAAATCTGATAAAATCAACTGAGCAAAATACTTCGAATAATTCTTAGCTGTTTTGAATTGATATGCATGCACAGTAGTGTGCTATCTAGAGTTGAGCTGGGATCGTCTAATTTTGGCCAGTTTGATCAATTTTCTTTCCATGCGGTTTCCTCCATATTATGTGGAGGATCGTTGGTCTCATCACCTTGTCCCTGATTTCCTTGTGCCTGTCGTAGATGAGGTCGTCGGGCCCGCGGCTGGATACTTTGACGTCGTACAGTGTTCCATGTATGCCTGCCGGGAGTATTCCCTCTGGCACCTCGGCGCTCACTGTCTTCAGGTGCTGGGCACTGCGCGACCACTCCAACCAGCTTCATATAAAAACATTTGTGCATGTTTTGTGGTCATTGAATCGAATAACATGTCCTGGTATTAGTTACGTTTGCCTTTTCCGTATGTTTTTCAGATAGTATAACAGTTGACAGACCTAGAGTGCTATTGGTTATACCATAGATATAGAAGAGACTCTATTCTATGTCTGCACGGGTTTTATGTCTATAGGACCATAACTATAGAACTATCGATGTATATATGCCCTAAAAGTGGATTATGAACAAAAAACTGAAATAATATTATGCACGAAAGCATAATTGATGCTTAAATTTAACAGATGTTTTCTCTGTGTGTGACTTGATTTTTTCTCGGGTTGACAACCTCATTTACCCTTCCAGGTTTCCGTATTTAAATGCCCGGAAAATTAGTAAACAAACGCACGTGCGTGTCACAACAAAACCATGGATGTCATCGATTACTAACACTCATTTGAATAATTAAAATAAGGAATAAATTAGATCTTCAAATTTATACTTATACCCTTTCATAAATCAATATTATCGGCGAACAAAACAAAAATTATATCACTTTGAGTTGTGTATTCTGTCAAAACATGTAAACAAACACCATGAAACCAACATACCTCGCCGCATTTTCCCGTTGGACAGCTTTTGTAATAGAATGTTTGAGACTGATAATCTGTTTAACCTGTGATTTTATCGCCTCTGACAACGGCACATTCTCAAAGTATTCCAAAATAGCGTTTCCAGCCATCTTTCAGTCGAACTGAGAGAGGAATGATGGAACGAAATGACGATGTTTGGTGCAATCACAAGAAGTCGTCTAATGAATATTCATGATTGAGGTATATATGGAGCGGTAAACTTGACACCATGCCCTGTTTTGTGCCGGAATAAAATGTGTGGTATGTAGATTCATATCAACAGCTAAAAATTGATCATTTTGATGTGTACCTAGCTGAAAATCAAAGTATGAAAGTTTTGAAAAGAGCGTGGCTTCATTAGTAATTGTCAATTTTAAATTGAAACAGTTCAATCGCGACTTTTTTCTCCAGGAAAACAATCTTGAGTGAATATGTATGCCTTAAAACGAAACATGGGTATATTGGTTGTATCAGGCATATTCAAACTTTAAGTATCGTTCGCAGTGAATGGAATTACTTACGCAGGTTATATTCTTTGTCCCTATCGTTCATAAAAGGAAAAAAAAAATATTTACCATATCAAGTGATGAATATTGACCAAATCGGTTTTGTTTGCGGCATTTAACCGCATGTTACTTGTTGAATTGTGCAATTTTGTGTGACACCTACAGCGCTATACGACCTACAGTGATACTGCTATTAATATTGTAACCAAAATCTTATATATGTTGTGAAATTATAGAATACGACTACTGATAACCATTGAAGTATAGGGGATTTATGTCATGTGCATTGAACACAATTGTCATGTGCATTGTGTGCCTTATCTTGACATATTTGTTGATAAATCAATCAAGGATGTCGGTGAACTTAGTCAATGCTTATGAACAGAATCCAGCTACTTTTTACTTTGATAGTCAATGATTTTATGCTTTTCGTACAGCGCAATGCATGAGAGGCCGATGCGCACTAGATTATTAAATGCTCACCATTAATAGATGTTGAAACAAATTTATTCACGTTGTGGTAATCGATATAGGACATACAAGTAGTTGATTGAGTCCTGTAGGAATGAACAAAAACACTGACGACATATATATCTCTCCATAGAAACGAGCACTTGCTCGGTACCGTACTTTGTAAAATAATATTGAATTATGATTTACGAAAATGATGAAATATAGTCATCTGGAAGAATTATAAATGTGAAAATGATATGTCATACTTTTATTCCACATTTCAGAATAATTTTGAACCTAGTCCTAGACATTTAAAATATTTGTTTCAAATGAACGAGATAACCACTCTCTACTATTCTTGGTATTACGGTATTGCGCAATGTCCGGTTTTGTTTTGACAGATCTGTCAGAGACGCTGGTGTTCTGCGAGAGGATTTCTTGTTTACCTGTCCACTGTGTACGTCATGCTCATAGATTCATGAGTCTGATTCACATCTGACCGATTTCTCAATGGAAAAATTCTGGTCAGTGGTTTGCAGCGTTAACAGAATAGTGTGTGTCGATCGTTATATAGGATGATAGCTTGTTGGGTAAACTCAAAATGAACTTGGCGGAACTTGGAAACAGTGACCGCTGGTGACAGTGTAGTAGGTTTACAGTCGTAGTGACAAATTATACTTGTCAGGGAACACTTCACTGTGCTATTTATTGGCACTACATCGCTAGATTAATGCAGTTCACTGGCAGAAATACAGTCTTAGGAAATTGATAGGTGAGCACAACGAAAAAGAACAGCCATACAGTCAAACCTCTGATTAGTGAACACCTTTGGGAGCCAGCACAAATGTTCACATTATGGAGGTGTTCACTAATCGGAAAAAGTACCATCAAGATAAAAAAAAAAAAACATTGAACTTGTAATCTTTCGGAGGCCATGGCTACTGAATAACAGTTTTGATTTCTGAGAAAGAAACAATGATGAATCTGGTATATATACCCTCTTAAGAAACACATTAGATATCTAGAAATCTGCTCAAGTACTGCATGTCATAGATATAAACATCAGACTGGGCAGGCCCCATAAAACAAGGCTATGTCACGCTGATGATAATCTGCTTGAGTGGATAAGATCCCCCTACCCTGCAGTAAATATTTGTGGCTTCCTATTGTACAATCTAGGCTGTGGAAACACCAGTTAGGCAGAATCTGGGTAAGATGCAATCAGGCATAAGGCCACACCAATTTATAAAGTTGGTCAATGGATTTTTGTCCGAGAAAAATCGTACGTGGGAGCGACATTTTTTTACATTTAATACTAATTTTTTTTGTCTTTGGAATATTTCTCTTGAAAAATGGTGCGAGCGATATATATTTTTTTAAAACAATATCTGTCTTTGGAATTTAGATTGCCAAAATTTGTGCGAGGGGTTTTATTTTAAATGATAACTTATGTATTTGCCGCTTATTTTGATAGTGTGTTCGACCGTCATGACCTTAAAAAATATAAATTGGTCAGTTTGGCGGGAAATTAGGATCATTTAAACCAATTATAACATGTTCTTTTCTCTGTTAACCCTTCTATATAGAGGTTGTATGGGTAAATTGCAGTAAATGAACAATTCATTATGTATTTTTTTGCCTTTTTGCACAGTAAATAGTTTAGAAATTTGGGAACGGTTTTCAATGTGTCATGTTGAGTTATTACATGTCATGTTTATGTCATGTAATTGATGATGCAATTAAGTTTTGTCTAAAATAACGCAAAGTATTGCTGAGTATTACTGAGTAAAACTCCAAACTGTCCTGCTGTATTCAAATAACTATAGGTAGATATATAGATGTATACGTTTTAGAAGATTATCTATCCCAAGATACTATTATTTAAGCTCCGGAAGATTTTTGCAATCCAATTAGAATAAATACGTTCAAACTAAACTTTAAACTATATTCTGTTAAAATCATGTATATCAACATTTCACGCCAGGCAAACGAGCCCGGAATGGTGCCAAAGGCCCAAAGTGCAGATATTTTTTGCTAACAGGTGCTCCTGTATAGTGTTGGCACACAATGATTCAAACAGTTCCTCTGGAAACGTCGATACTGACTCTTTAAATGCGATTTTTGACAACCATTTGGATGAATTCAAACTGTGATTTTGATTTGGGGCAAAAACTAAGTTGTTGATGGATTTCATTAGCTCAAAATTGGTGCGGCGATTTTTTTTACCGAAATTTTAAGAATGAATTTTCAGGGGCGGCGATTCCGTCGACCAACTCTATATATTGGTGTGGCCTAACAGTGTGTGAGACACCAGTCAGTGGAGCCAGGCACAACAGTGTGTGAGACGTGTTAATTACCTTGTTGTTGCCCAGAAGACAGATTCATCTGCTCTGTGTGATTACAGTGCACTTGCCTATGTTCACTAAGTAGAGGGTCATTGGTATTGCAAATTGACATTTGGGACCATGAAACAGTGTTCACAGTAGGGAGTTGTTCATTGTATAGAGATGTTCACTAATCGGAAGAGCACCTCAATGTTAAAAGATAGGCGGCGTTCATTTCGGACCGGGAAAAAGTGTTCACTAACTGGAGTTGTTCACTGACCGGAGGTGTTCAATAATGGAGGTTTGACTGTACATGTATTGTAAAATCGGATCAACGACTGAATGCTTACATGTGTATGCAATGTACACGTTCTCAACATGTATACAGTTGTATAAACTGTATGATTTATAGAATCATCTTAAAATTACTGAATGTATAACATAAAATATCATACACGGTTATTTTAGGGCTTGTGCCTGGCATCAGTGAACAATATCCAGGAACAAATATGATAAACAGCATGTCACAATCATGAAAATAATAAATGACATTGAGAAAAAACAAATCGTTGTTTGTGCGCAAATCGAATGAAATTTTATGTGACACAATTGTTCATTCCTTTTCATTACAGATACCAGAATGGATGCTTACATGTACCTCAAGAACATCTTCGTTGTGCTCGTATCAGCAATCATCATAGGTAATCAATCAATCAATCAATCAATCAATCAATCAATAATTTGTGCCAAATCATAATGAACCATTAATTCTTGTGCCAGAATGTGTTGGATAGATTTAAAAATATCTCACAGAAACCCAGGCGGAATACTACTGCTCAAATCCTGATCACCACATCGTCGGAGTAACGACCGGACAGATTGTCACGCGACGGGAAGGGGAGAGTAACTATGACAACAACATGCGGTGTACGTGGGTGATAGAAGCGGTGGGAGCAGACAAAGTTGTACAAGTGTCGGTGACTCGCTCACACTTACACTGGTCGCCTGTCGGAGCCATCTGCGTCGGCTACGATTACGTAGAAGTCCGGGATGGTGAGTCCCATTGAAAAAAGAAAATTTGGTAGTGTCCTAATAATGTTGTTTTTTAATGACATTATATTTGCATGCTGCTTCGAAATTTGAAGTTTCCAACAGATCAAAGCAATTTATTCTCACCAAAGCAATATATCCTGCTTATACCATCTAAAATTCTTAAATTTTCAATCAACATTGATGTTAATCCTTTGTTTGAAATGCTTCCTTTTGAGATTTCCATTAAACTTGAACAATTTCCAATGAGTGATACATGAAGTTCACCCATTACTAGTATTTTGCGTTTCAGATAGGAATAGTATAGTGATCACAGTACCGCTACACTGTATTAATATATTTATATTTGCAGGACTGACATCAGAGAGTCAGGAGATAGTCACTTGGTGTGGGGAGAGTAATCCCAGATCTTTCACCTCAACAGGACCAGCGATTTACATCAAATTCGCCACAAACGACAGAAATCAGTCACCTTTCCGTGGTGTCGAACTGAACTTCAGCGTCATTGGTTCGTAACAATTAAATTCCCATTCAGTGATCACTGATTGAGTGTCTGAAAACAGCCAATATATATTGTAATGGGGGATATTATTAATAGAATGAAGTTTGGATGATAAAGACAAAATCAATGGCATATTCATATTCCCTCTTTGAAAAGCACACTGTTAGCTTCATTCACCTCATAAAAAACTCACAAGAATAAGGAAAGCATAATTTCCCAACCGTGACAGGGCGCAGTTCAAGTTTGGGAAGTTGTCCCCCGGGCTGGTTAGATAACCCGGATCTGCCGTATGGCGGGAAATCTTGCTATACCCTCCGGAGACACCAGGAGACATGGGCGGCCGCTCAGAGATACTGTAACTACGACCAGGCCAACCTACTCAGTACCAACTCAGAGGAGGAGGATGAATTCATCACTGGTGCGTGTCAATAAATATGGTAGCTCTTGGTATGCTCTGTTTGTGTCATCACCTCTATTGTCATACTATTGCGATGGCATTGTTTTGTCAGTGATAGTTGAAAATCTCCATAAGTCCATACATTGTAAATACTAGATCCATAAAACATTGGGTTTCATTCTGCATCCTGAATCCCATTTTTGCGTGTTACAGACATGGTTTCCTCGGCTGGCTTGGGCCAGTATGATCGTGTCTGGATCTCTCTGAATGATATCGCGGTGGACGGACAGTACAGGTGGCTTGATGGCTCCAAAACACAGCTCGACAGGTAGGAAACATCACTGTCAGTTCTGCGAATAATTCTCAAGATCACTGGTGACCTACCTAAACTTCAGAGGTTTTGCAGTGAAGAAATGTTTTTCCTTGTAGTTGGTGTCATGTTTGCAATCAAATAACAACTGGTACTTTTAGAAACAGTATTTTTTGTTCATTATTCACACGAAAACCCATGCATATATTGAGTGTTCAATCAGACCACAGTGACGAACATTTTTCCTTTGGGTACAGGTGGGACTCTTCCAGCCACGAGCCAGAAGATTACTACAACTGTGTACAGATGAACCGACAGGGGCGGTGGTGTGAAGATTTCTGTAATGTCAATGACATCCAGACAACGGTCAAACACCTCTTCATCTGCGAAAAACCAAAAGGTTTGTTAGAAATTTAACTGTGGAATTTATCAAGAGGACAGGAAACATTCTACTCAACATAAAGATTTAGTTAAGGCATTTCGGCAGAAATGCCTTTATGGTTTTAGCAGAATTTTTTTTTTTTTTTTTTTCTTTTTTTTCTTCTTCCGCCACTTTTGGTTTCCGGACGATAACTTTAGATTGCCTTGACAGATCCTTGTCAAATTTTCACCGCAAGTCAGAAATGATATGAGGAAGAACCCTATTCTTTTTGAGCCGGATCGGAGGTCCGTGAGGTCCGTGAGGATGAAATCAAGGCTAATTTTAAGACTTGGTTTCCGGACGATAACTGGAAAAATATTTATGCAATAGTTGCAGAACTCTGCATGGAGGTTCATATGCCACCAGGGAAGAACCCTATTGATTTTGGGATCGATCCGTCAAACGACCTTTGACCTAGAGGTCAAAATAATTTTTTGCTGATTCATCCTTGAGGCTTCCTGCATATCTCGGAAACCGTGCGTCGTAGAGCGAAACGGACGTTATTTTCGGACTCGTCGCCCTAGACAAACATGTCTAAGGGGTATTATGGATGAACTTTGACCTTGACCCGAAATTTTTTTGCCGAGTCGGCATTTTTCGTTTTCGTCGATATCTCGGAAACGGTGCGTCGTAGAGCGAAACGGACGTTATTTTCGGACTCGTCGCACTAGACAAACATGTCTAAGGGATATTATGGATGAACTTTGACCTTGACCCGAAATTTTTTTGCCGAGTCGGCATTTTTCGTTTTCGTCGATATCTCGGAAACGGTGCGTCGTAGAGCGAAACGGACGTTATTTTCGGACTCGTCGCACTAGACAAACATGTCTACGGGGAATTATTGATGAACTTTGACCTTGACCCGAAATTTTTTTGCCGAGTCGGCATTTTTCGTTTTCGTCGATATCTCAGAAACGGTGCGTCGTAGAGCGAAACGGACGTTATTTTCGGACTCGTCGCACTAGACAAACATGTCTAAGGGGAATTATGGATGAACTTTGACCTTGACCCGAAATTTTTTTGCCGAGTCGGCATTTTTCGTCGGAAACGGTGCGTCGTAGAGCGAAACGGACGTTATTTTCGGACTCGTCGCACTAGACAAACATGTCTAAGGGGTATTATTGATGAACTTTGACCTTGACCCGAAATTTTTTTGCCGAGTCGGCATTTTTCGTTTTCGTCGTTATCTCGGAAACGGTGCGTCGTAGAGCGAAACGGACGTTATTTTCGGACTCGTCGCACTAGACAAACATGTCTAAGGGGTATTATGGATGAACTTTGACCTTGACCCGAAATTTTTTTGCCGAGTCGGCATTTTTCGTTTTCGTCGATATCTCGGAAACGGTGCGTCGTAGAGCGAAACGGACGTTATTTTCGGACTCGTCGCACTAGACAAACATGTCTAAGGGGAATTATTGATGAACTTTGACCTTGACCCGAAATTTTTTTGCCGAGTCGGCATTTTTCGTTTTCGTCGATATCTCGAAACGGTGCGTCGTAGAGCGAAACGGACGTTATTTTCGGATTCGTCGCACTAGACAAACATGTCTGAGGGGAATTATTGATGAACTTTGACCTTGACCCGAAATTTTTTTGCCGAGTCGGCATTTTTCGTTTTCGTCGATATCTCGGAAACGGTGCGTCGTAGAGCGAAACGGACGTTACTTTCGGACTCGTCGCCCTAGACAAACATGTCTAAGGGGTATTATGGATTAACTTTGACCTTGACCCGAAATTTTTTTGCCGAGTCGGCAGTTTTTGTTTTCGTCGATATCTCGGAAACGGTGCGTCGTAGAGCGAAACGGATGGTATTTTCGGACTCGTCGCCCTAGACAAACATGTCTAGCGGGTATTATGGATGAACTTTGACCTTGACCCGAAATTTGTCGACATTTTTCATTTTCGTCGATATCTAGTATTATAAATTATTCATCACACCGAAATGCCTCCAAGGCATCTTTAGGCCTTGACGTCTAGTTAAAATTGGGTATGGTGCTTGATGACTTTGGCAATAAAATGATTAACCATTCTATTTAATATACTATTCCATGTTTATAATTTCAGTGGGACAAGTGGAGCTTTACAAAATCCCATCGATACGAACAGACAAAGGAGGTGAGTGCACAGCAAGTTTAATCTTTCTCTTTTATATACTTTCAGGAGAAAAGTTTAATGTAATTTGATGAAATTTTCCGTGACAGGTGAGAAGGGTGCATCTCCCGAGAGGACGGCTATAATTATTGGCAGTCTGGTCGGCGCGCTGGTCTTGGCGATCATCATCGTCGTGGTCACAGTGTAAGTCCATCTTGTGGATGCAATGATCCACAGCTGAATATCGATATTACATTTACATATTACTTATAGCTTTATATTTATCAAGGTAGTATTTGGTATGTGACAGATTATCGTTATTCATGAAGTCAGAATACATCTTTTGCTGCAATTTATACAATAGCATGGGGTATAATTTTACAAACATCACTTTCAGTTTCGCATGTAGGAAACGAAAAGTGAAGAAACAGCGTGGCAAGCATTCACCCCTCCACAGTAGGAGGGAAGAACCTCGCCGTTCCTCTCAGCCAATCAGAGAACTGGAAACTAGGCCACGGCCGACTGCGCCCCAAGCTTCGACCAATGGCGAGGCACCGAGTGTGATCGTTATTCACACATATGAGCCACCGCACCCGTCAGAAGCCCCGCCTTCTTATGAAAGTACAGTCGCGAATACTGGGGTATAGCAGTGAAAAAGCATGTGATACGTTTTTCATCTTCGATGTACTTTCTGTTGGTTGTAAACTATTTCCTAGTCACAGTATTAACACAAGTTTTGTGCTTTCAGTTTGATTCAGTGGAAGTGTTTCGGGAATGAATGGCTTTTTAAATGATGGCTTTTTACTTAGTTTGTGGCGTATGAGCTAGTGAGTGCAGAGATTTTTTTTTGTGAAGTATGCAACTATTGAGGTGGTCATGTTTATATATGTAGACAAATTCAATGTTGTTTTGACTTTCGAGTGTGATATTAGTGAATATCCTTCCTATCCAGAAATTTTGTTGTTTTCGTAAAAAGTGTATAGCATGGATATGGTCTCACTGATTGCAATTCAAATCTTCCGAGGCTGGAAAATCACATTACAGACAAGCCTCTAGAAAGCTTAGATTGCACGGTCTCTTATGATGTACAGCGAAAAAATATTCTGTGATATTGATGAGATTGTATAGGTTTATTGTACTCTTTCATATGTCAAGTTGATTTTGCTAACCCAGTATGTTGGATAGATATGCCTGAAATTTTGATAGCTTAGTTTTGACTCTATTTTTACAGTGCATGCTTATTATTGTGTATACTTGTGTGTGCTTTTACAAGCATGTAACACGATGTATTGTTCAAAACACACATGTTTCTTTTCAATGATTTGCAACTTATAATGATTTCATATTTACGAGTGCCACAATTGCATTGCTGTTTACATAAGTTTGTTTTGATTTTTAGCATCACCAGTACTGAGGCAAAAGTTTTCTTGCAATTTGATCCAAATGTGATTCCTTCCAAAACACTCCATCTATTTTCCTCGTAGAATGATTGTATCTCTGGAATAATACTCTCTGTTTTCCTATGGAATTCCGGTCATGACATCAACTTGTAGCTAAGATTTCCAACTGAACAATAGCTTAAAATGGAAAAGCTCCTCATAAGTCACAAGTTGATGTTGTGACTGGAATTCCAGTTTCCTTCCACTCTCAACATTCTCTTGCTTTTAGAGACACGAATACCAGCCAGAAATATTGTGTATATTCTATATTGTCGAGTGCCATTTTGCATTGTAGTTTTCACGAGATGATTACTACGGGTAGTAACAGAATTTGTTGTTGATTATTGTATACCTGTGTTTTATTATTATATTGCATACAATAAATTTATGGATATTCTTTGCACAACAAGTGATTTCTTGCTATAAATGTCACAAGTATATATATATTTTATAATACCTACTATGTGAAGAGCACATAATGAGCTGGGGAAGTTATTACGCGATAACAACCAGGTTGTCTTAGGATCTGTTTGCATGAAAACTAAGGAAAATAGTTTGCGAAAACATTGAGTATTGTCTCAGTTTCTGAAGTCATAGGGAAAATAACTTGATCAATGACAAGAATTTTATTTCATATACATTTGTACCTGAAACAAAACAAAACAACGAAGAAGTTCACATTTATCTGAATGACTCCATTCTCAACATCGCAACTCTCTCAAAGACGGACACAAATGCACACGTTAATAATATATCGCATGTGTGATATTAATTGCGGTAAATTTTTAAATACAAACATCTGCAGTCTACTTAGACATTACTAAATACCATAATTTTACCATTCACATTTTCTCAAAATATACAAATGACGTACAGTAAATATTTTCATTTCATCCATCTATGAACAATAAAACATGATAAGTTTTCTAATACTTCAAAACAATATACACACTCTTGGAAGCTCACAAGCACCACTACTGATCAATTCTTACATTGCAAAAATCGGAAGCAAAGGTGAGGTAAAACAAGATAATTAACAATTCTTAACAAAAGAATACTGAAATAGCAAGAAGAAACATGAAAAGGCATTCTAAACATATAACAGTAAGCATATGTGTATATCACTCCCTTAGAAGAATAAATATATAATTTTTAAATAAAAAAACATCTGAAATACACATATAATATCCGTGAGCATTTTACACACCAACAATATTATTGTTGACCACAATTATATAATTTTCCAAATTATACCACACAATTATCATTGAATTTCACGATTCACATTATATAACATCACTCGATCAACAATGAACTCATGCAGTTTCCCACTAACGATCATTTGACACTCCTAGTTAGATCTACATGATGACACAAACAGACATAGACTAGAGTTCAGATCCAGCAGACATTGAGAATTTATAATCTACTGTAAACGTATAAAAGTTCGCGTGTATCAATGTTCGCGTTTTCAACATCTCAACATGTTCGCGTGGATTTAAGTTCATGACTGTTGTGAATGGTCGGCCCCCCGATTGAATAACTGTGTATTCACGTGTATTTTTTCACGTTTTTTTTTTCAATTGCGAAATTCACGAAATTTCATACATTTACAGTATATCTTTTGCTCTGATGTGAACTGAATTCAAAAGAGCATTGACATGCATGGAACAAGACTACAACACCTAACATATCTGTACCGTTTAGAGTTGAAATACATGCAGTAATCTACAAAATGTATGCAGAAAACTTGACGATCAGCTGACTTTGGCCTTGGTCCAGCGTATTAGAGTCTCGGGCGATCGATACAAGAATAGTAGTTTCGAGTAGAGCATTTCCTCCAACTCCCACTCGCGTGATTCTCGCACCAAGTAGATGTCGAAGCAGAGTTTCAAGATGTTGTCGACGTTTGGAAGCTCCGTGAACATGATCGTACTTAGCGCACCGATGAATGCGATCCGCGCGACCTTTCCAATCACGAAGACCAGCGAGACGTAGAGGCCAATGATCCTGTGAGGATGGTATTGTAAGATGTTTAGTATTTGTGAATACACATGGACAGTAAATTTTGTTTCATTTTGAAGCACATGCATTGAAAACCCATGAATGAGTTTCGTATGTATGAGGGGATTTCCCCATGCATACCAATACTAGTACATGAACACAATAGTCATTAGTTTGAGGTATGTTCACCGAAAAAAAGTTTTGTGTAAGGTTTGTTGAACGAAAACATTTTGTGCCATTACATGCGACAGCAAAGTCTAATGTGTCAACGCTGGCAAAATTCCACAATATATTATCCCCACTGAACATAGCCTTTACAAAGCTCGATGTCATAAAACAATGTTACCAAGATGAGCATTCAGTTTTTGTGAGCATCTTCTTTAAGAGTTAGCATTCATACATCTACATACATTTAATTCTGCCACAATACCGGGGTATTATGAAATGACTGCTGGTTTGGCCTCGAGAAATAGGTACGTTAATGCATCATCAAACGAGTGACTCGTCATAGTACCAATAAGTGAACTGGTGCTTTGATATGGTTTTCGATAGAAACTTGAATATTTTAACATGGCATTCTAATGTGAGAATCTTCCACAAATCACTGCATTATTTGACCTGGAAACTCAAAGAAGAGTTTTCTGGACTGCAATAGTTTCTGGTATCTTTGGTAAGAAGTTTTCAGTTGAAAACCTCATTGAGATTGAATCTTTTGAGCCTAACTCTGTAAATTCCTTACCTGCTCATTATTGCGGGACGAAATGACCTTGAAAATTCTGCCATGGTTACACATCGATTCCTTACCTTGGTGAATTCTGAATACAGAATGCTAGCTAGTGTGTGCGTGATGACTAACAACAAAAGGAAGTTTTAACCTGTTAAAACCAGTATTTATTACACACTTACCTCTATAATAAACACTTTGGGTAATCTTACCTGGCTTTCAAAATAAGAGGGAAAGATGCCATAAAATTTATTTAATGGCAAACTCTCTTAAACTGGTCATTCTATGCCCCTCAGGCAGCAGTCATTCATAAAGGTTTCTTGACGAAACCTGACTGCGGCAGTGGTCTCTGAGAAATGTTTCTTGACGAAACTGTTCCCCCGGAACCGCCATTACCTTGTCCCCCAGAAGTTAGGCTGGGGAGGCGGGAGGGAAATCACCGTGTTTATTATAGAGGTAAGTGTGTAATAAATACTGGTTTTAACAGGTTAAAACTTCCTATTTATGTCCACACTTTGACCTCTATAATAAACACTTTGGGTTATCTCAGAATAACCACAGGAGGTGGGCTAACCCTCTCCCCTCGAACATCATCGAGGCATAGAACGAACTGATTCATAAGTGTAATGAATTTAGGAATGAGAGTTATATATTACTGGAAAGTATCTCACACGTGCGAATAACTACCGAAAGGGTTGTTTAATATGGACGAGTAATTTAAACGAGGGTTTAAAGGCACGTGCGAGAAGAATTCATAAACGAGTAAATGAATTACCTGGGTAAGAGAGTGTCGTCGGTGAAGGAGAAGACCCCCGCAGTGACTTGCTGACGGCGGGCGAAACAAATTCTCTACCACCAAAATAAGAGGGACAATCCGGCTCTCCTGAACCGACGAACGTCCGGCTGAAGATGCGTATATATACAGTGCGAGGCGATGATATGTACACTTTCTACAGGCGGACCTTGTTCTCCGCGGCTACGACCGGTCCCAGTCGATAGCCCGCGCTATCCTGCCATGTCAGTTCCCTACAATAGAAAGAGACAAAGGTATTGTTAGAGGCCCATGTGCAGGCCTGCATCACATCAGATAGGGCAACATTATTCATAAAAGCGAGTGATGCTGCCAGAGCCCGCACATCATGCGCTTTCACACGGAAGGAGCCCGAGGCCTTAGCGTTCGCCCTTTCATAGCAGAAAAGAACACATTTCTTAACCCAGGAAGAAATTGTTGCCGCTCTAATATCTCTCTGGAAGTTTTTCTTAAAGGCAACGAAAAGCAGACGTTTCCCAACATGAAGCTCCCTCGTGCGATTAACGTAAATGCGCAGAGCTCTGACAGGACATAACTTTGCATCTTCCTCCAAACCCGGCCCCAGAGACGAGGTTAGGGACGGGATCGTAAAAGTCAAAGACGGGGTCTGTGCTAACTGAGTTTTAGCCAAAAAGGAGGGGATAACTCCGAGCTTCACCGCGGAGCCATCCTCCTTCCAGTGCACTTTGGAAAAGTCGAGAGCATGAAGCTCACTTTGTCTCTTCCCTGAGGCAAGGGCCAGGAGGAAAACCGTTTTAAGCGTTAAGAATTTCAGGGACGCTCTCTCCAACGGTTCAAAAGGTTCGGCGAGCAAACAATTCAAAACGAGCGACAAATCCCATTCCGGAACCGGGTTCCTTGTCTTAGGTCGCTCAACGGAGAAACTGTTCAACAACGCAGACAAACTGGCATCCTGACCAAAATCCACACCCGTTTTAGGCCTAATTGTTTTAGCGATAGCAGTTCTATAGCCTGCCAGGGTTGAAGGGGCCCTCCCTTCCTTGAATTTCTCCAAGAGGAACTCCGAAATCACAGGGGCAGTGACCTTGAACGGACTAATCTTCCTGCCATGACACCAAGCACAGAATCTTGTCCACTTGGATTCGTAGACTGCCAGAGAAGATTGTCTATTAGTTCGGGTGATCCTAGCTGACACCTCCCTTGAAAAGCCCTTCTTTCGAAAACATCGCTCGACAAGAGCCACGCGTGAAGCTTGAGCGTGGCCGGAGCCTGATGAAAGACCTCGGACCGGGGCTGCTTGTGCAGATCCCATCGATCCGGAAGCGGAACTGGGCTGTCTACTAGCAACTCCAGAAGGTCCGGGAACCAGGGCCTCTGGGGGAGCAGCGGGGCAATCAGGATCATTCTGGCCTGATGAGACTTGAACTTGGCAAGAACTTTGTCTATCACTACTGCCGGCGGATAGGCGTAAAGAAGCATTCCCTCCCAGTCCGCCGACAGAGCATCCACTTCCAGCGCCTGCTCGTCCGGAATTGGCGACACGAAAGTTGGAAGTTTGGCGTTCCACCTGGTCGCGAACAGGTCCACCATTGGTGTACCCCACAAGCGGCAAATGGCCTGGAACACGACCGGAGACAAAGACCACTCCGTGGGCTGAATCTGACCACGGCGCGACAGTCGATCGGCCAACACATTCATGTGCCCTGGAATGTGGCGGGCCCTGAGGGTAATGTCGCGCTCGTGACACCACAGCAGGAGGCTCACAGTCAGCTGACACAACGAAGCGGACTTCGTGCCTCCCTGCTTGTTGATGTAGGCCACCACTGTAGAGTTGTCGGTGGCCAGCAAGACTACTTGCTGAGAGAAGTGGCGCTCCCAGTGCTGCAACGCCAAGAACACCGCTCTCAACTCTAGGACATTGATGTGGTCGTCTTGCTGTGAACTTGACCACAGTCCCGAGACTTCTTGAGAGTCCCAATGAGCCCCCCAGCCCTCCAAACTGGCATCCGTAAACAGATGCCTGGAGGGCGGCGGCTGACGGAACGGAGACCCCCGAAAGAGATTGACTGGGTCCAACCACCAACGTAGGTCCTCGACAACCCGACTTGACACTGGAACCAACTGCGCCATGTCGCCCGTCGCTTGCGACCAGTGAGCATGGAGCTGAAACTGCAAAGACCTCATGTGCAGGGGACCCAAAGGCACCATCTTTTCCGTGGAGGCGAGCGTGCCTATAAGGGACTGCCAAAGGGAGGCGGGTTGTGGATTCTGTTCTAAAAACCCGCGGGACTGCGCGGATAACTTTGATCGACGCTCCTCGGTTGGGAAAACAGATCCGGAGGTAGTCCGAAATCGATAGCCCAGAAACACGAAGTCTTGACGAGGAGATAAGTCTGACTTTTTTAGGTTGATTTTGAACCCCATATCCTGGCAAAGATCTACCACCCACTGAGCCTGGCGGATTAGCGTTTGTGGGCACTGGTGTCTGATGAGCCAATCGTCCAGATACTGGTACAGGACGATCCCATTGTGATGAGCCAGGGCTTGTAGCTCCCTCACGCACATGGTGAAAATCCAAGGGGCGGTGGACAGACCGAATGGCAACGCTCGGAACTGCCAGACCCGGCCCTGGTAAAAGAACCTGAGATACTTCCTGACGGACCTCCTCATGGGCACATGGAAGTACGCGTCCTTGAGGTCGATTGTAACGACCCAAGCGTTGAGGGGCATCGCCGACCTGACAACCTCGGCTGTCTCCATGGTGAAGGTAGGGATGTGAAGGTAGCGATTGAGGGCGGAAAGGTCGATGACCGGCCTCCAACCGCCCGATGCTTTGGGCACCACAAACAGGATACTGTAGAAGCCGGGAGAAGGACTCAGCACCGGCTCCACTGCACGCTTCTCTATCATAGCCGCGATCTCGTTTATCAAAGCCTGACGACGTTCGGGTTCGTGCGGTAAAGAGAAAACCCTTGGAGAGAGCGTCAGAGGCGGAAACTCGAGAAACTTGAGACCGAACCCCCGACGAAGGGTGGAGATTATCCAGGGGCTGGCTCCTAGGCTCTGCCAGCGAGGCCAAAAAGAGCTTAGTCGCGCGCCTACAGGCTCGCTTATATCTAATATATTTACGGAGCCTAGTTGACCTGGAGACTCGACCCGACGTGGAGGGTCCAGCGAGGTACATACCTGGTTTCTTCTCCCCTGAAGGCTTGGATGGGCTGAAGCCTTTGCCACGACCACGGGACTTAGCTCCACGCCCCCCTCGCTGCCCGCCGACAGGGGCCCCTCGAAAGGGCTGATTCAGGGCCTTAGCGCGACCACGAGAGCTGCCGGAAGAAGACGGATTCCGCTCCTGCTGGCGTTGAGGCTGCTTCTGAGGTTGGCTCTTAGCCAGAGAACGTGCCCACCTGTCCAAGGCCTGGGACTGACGGACCGTGGCATCCAGAGACGCTTTGGCTCGCTCTCGCTCCTCCACCTGGCTCCTAACGGACTCGAGCTCCGCAGCAATATCGGTCGGGAAAAGATAAGGGGACGCCGGACCCGATTCTGGCAGAACAGGGTGTAGACGCATGCGCGCTAGCAACTGTTCAGGCACCCGGAACTTAAGAGTTTGGAGCACTGCATCACGTCTCCACAACTCCGACGACCACAAAAGGTGAGAGTCCAACGTAACCTTATCCGTCATGGCCTTGCCTATGGATTGAACAAGGCTAATAGTTCCACTCAGTGCTGCCGCCAAGTCCGCTCGATCCAGGTTGGCATTGTTGGAAACCTCGTCATGGCAGGAAACCAGCGACCGAGACACCGCATGGACGAGCCAGTCGAGAGACGAGCCCTAGCCTGGCCGCCCTAGCCTGGCCGCCGACTGGGCATCTGAGAGCTGCGCCCATGGGAGGGACACCACCTTAGGCTCCGAGAAAATCTCCGAAGGCTGAAGCTTGGATGGCGCTAAGTCCAGAGACGACGAAGAGTAAAAGTCCCCAACTTTAGGGCGAGACGGATAAGAACCCACGTTTACTCTAGACTTTTTGACCGAATCCTCGACCCGCATAGCCATAGTGTTTCGAACACCTGGAGCTACCGGAAACCGGAGACTATCCCTCGGGACCTTAGGCTGGAGCAGCTCCCTCTCCGTAAAAGATCGTGCCCTCTTCGCCGGCGGGGGGGAAGTGGACTGAAACTGTGGCCACTCTTCTCCAGCCAAACGGCGCACAAAATCAAGCTTCTCCGACCAGGTTCGCTTAAAAGGATTGCGAGGATCCTCATCCGAGGACGAATCTGATTCCCGTGTCCTCTTGGGCAACACCAAGCCCGAGGTGCCAGGTTGAGGGTTGTCCAGGGCAACAATCCCCGACTGACGGGGAGAAAACGGGACATCCTCAGAGTCATGAACCGAAGGAGACGGCTCCTGCTGGCGCCTCTGGAAGGGCGGTACCTGCGGCGAAGCCCTAGGGAGGCAGCCCTGAAGCTGTGCCAAAAGCTCATCCCGCATACTCTGCATCTGGGCAGTGAACTCGGCCTTGGACAAGTACTGGACTTGCGAAGGAGTAGAGCCCGCAACGGAATGATACACGGTTGAGGCCGGAGACCCAGTAGCCGGAGTCTGCTTCCGCTGAAGCTGGGTAGAAGGCCCTGAACGCGGGGGCAAAATGGAATCCGGAGCTGCTGGAACCTCCCCACTCTCGAAATCCTCCGCCACCTGCGGAGAGAAAACAGGCATTAGACAAAATGATACTGACTTTCCTTTCGAATCAGAAGGCAAAGTAGCACCACCAGTTTTCAGCTGGCCACGAGCCGGTGGCTGCCTCACAATCACCCTAGGTGACAACGGGTATGAGGGCCCGACAGCTTCCAGCTTCCAGTGCCGTACGGGTGCCGAGCCACAGACATCCCATCCCGGCCATTGCCGAGAAGCCACCGCCCAGGCACTGGCCCTGGGGACCTGAGCCCTGGCAAGCGGGGCCCAGGGGCAGGCCGTGGCATCCTAGGTCCTGATACGCAGGAACCAGGCGCCGGCAAAGCCAAGGCCCCATGGCCAGACCCCGTGCCCCCACCCCGCCCCCACGGCTCCAGGGAACCGGGGGAAGAGAGTGGAGGCGGCTGACACTTGGAGGCATTTACGGACTCAAACCCCTGGTTAGCGACCCCAGGGGCATCACCCGAAACGGAACTCGAAGCCGGAAACTTAGGAATCAGAGGCCGATTGTAGCATGAAACCCGTGTAACCGTTGTCATCGCTGGGAAAGAGTAAGACAGCAACGAGCCCGCAGGCTGTTGTGAAAAACTCATGGTACTAGAACAATAGTACCGAGTCCCAGGAGCCAGCAAGCCGGCCCCTGACGACTCGCTGAAAGGCAAAGACAAATCAACACTCACGTTAGTAATCACACGAAGAAGCAGCACATCTTGCTCCTCCCGCTTCTTAACTGTCTGATTGTACTTGGCCAACTTGCTAGCACTAGCAGAAGGACTGGGGGCCAAAGGGAGAGGTTTAGACATACGGTCTCGTTGGGCCTGTCTGAGGCCATTCAAATAATCCGACCAGTCGTCTACCGTCCAACTCGAACACATCCCACAGCAAGCTGTAGGACGACAAGGCTCCCGACATGCCCAACAGTTATGATGTAACTCCCAACGGGGCAAAAACTGTTGGCAACCCGCGCACTTCATCTGCAAAGATACACAAAGAAAATGCGATGGGCGATAATAGGGGAAGTACAGTAACCGTAGAGGAAATTACCAATTCCTCCCAACGAAACTGAACTAAAGTAAACTAAACTACAGTAGCTGTACACAGTACACTAAAGTAGAACAAATTCGTGGAAAAAAACGAAAAATTTCCGCGAAAGAAGAAGTAAACTCCAATCTTGAAAGCCTGAGCTGTAAGATCTGTCCTCCACTCAAAGCAGGGACAAGAGTAATGGCGGTTCCGGGGGAACAGTTTCGTCAAGAAACATTTCTCAGAGACCACTGCCGCAGTCAGGTTTCGTCAAGAAACCTTTATGAATGACTGCTGCCTGAGGGGCATAGAACGACCAGTTTAAGAGAGTTTGCCATTAAATAAATTTTATGGCATCTTTCCCTCTTATTTTGAAAGCCAGGTAAGATTACCCAAAGTGTTTATTATAGAGGTCAAAGTGTGGACATAAATAGAAACTATCAACATAGGTTTGTTCATTTGTTTTAATGCTGTTTCAGTAAACACAGGTACAAGTTTTCACTCTATTTTGCTGACAACATCACACATGTGACAATATTTGTGTAAAACTCATAATGATTTATGAATGAGTACTTTTGTGACCATCAAAAGCAGTGTCGCCCAACATCTTACAGATAGAAGTACTGCAGTAGTTAAGAAAGCTGTGACGATTTCAATAATATCAAATCTTGCCACCTCTGCGTAGCTTTCATGATATGTTTGATATTTCAATTAATTTCTTACATATTTCGGTGATATGTGCTCTATTCTGTTAATTAGTTTATATTTATAAGATATACTGCTGTAGAATGTCATATTGTTCAGTTTCGTTCTACACGGACATTGGCAAAATACGGTTTTGAACCATGTTGAAAGCATTAGAAAGTATACAATAAAATGGCACATAAAACTACAAATATCAAATATCTAACTATTTTTTTTATACAAGACACACTTTGACACAACATTGACACTAATCCTGAGTGACACTTTTGAGTGACAATCTACCAACACAACTATAAATTCTACTTCTCAAAAAATGCCCCAATCAGGTCATGTATGCAAGTCATTCTTTTCCTTTTGACTCTATTAACAATTCTGAGTCACAGCATTCATACTGGCTTGAAAAGATGTACATCATATCTTGACATGCGGTAAAAAATTCAGCAAATCTCAAAACGGATTTCAGTGATTACAAATAGTCACACAGGTGTAAACCGAAAGCAGTTATGTGACCAGAAACCTAGTAATATAACACACTTCCAGCCCAGACGCATGAGATAGAAACCAAAGCATAATGTACAGATAAGTCTTAAGTATTTAAGAATAAACAACAGGAAGAAACACAACAAGTGAATCAGATAATCATTTTAACTCGGGAAGTTTTCGCACATGGAATGTCGACAAATACATAGAAATCTCAGACATGATTCCCAGTTTCAAGAACTTACAAAATGCAGGTCATATGCACGCATGCTGTACAACGGAATGACTCAACTCGAATAATGCTACCGAACACGTTTACAACAATACACAAAAAGCCACAAACTTATAGTTAGGGAAAATCATAGCAATATTCCACAGATCACTAACTGTCTATAAGCTAACACACAAAGCTAATACGACATGAACATGTCATCAGTCACGTGTTATTAATTTAACTAGGATATTGATACTATTTCATTTTGAGAAAACAATCTTGCAGGTAAGTAATGACTAAACACTCATACAATCCCAATAAATAACACACAACGATGCACACTTTTTCCACAAGGACCATGGCATTTCACAAAATTATGCAAAAGATATATCAGTCTTTCATTTGCTCAGAAGCACAAAGCACCATAACATGCAAGATATCGGCTGGATGTACTGTATGATTTCTCATTATCAACTCAATATTCATGATAATCATAGATTAATAACCTTAACATGCTTAATGGAACTAAAACATTAGTGAGCAGGCCTCAGTGAGTCTTTGTAATGTACATTAAATTCTTTTTTTTTTTTTTACAAAATACAACTTCAATTTGTTAGATTTTTTGCCTGCATCTCTGTAGGCACTGCTTCCACCTAAACTCCATTGTCAATCTACAACTCATAAAACTACAGATATATACCACTGCAGTTCCAATCTTTCATGAGTTTTGAGTAATGCACTTCAATGAACACATGGAAATCTACAATAGTCACATAACTCTTCAGGCTTGCTTGGGTGTACCCCCTAAAACATCAACACGTGAAAGCCGAAACTTAGTCCTCTTTGATCTTGAGTTTATGCGGCGGCAGTCGAGTGTAGCGAATCAGCGTCTCAGGCGACCGATACAAGAACATCAACTTCGCAAACAGTTCCTCCTCCAGCTTGAACTCCTTGGCCTCCCTAATGAGGTAGATGTCCCGCACGAGCGCCCACATCTGGTCGACGTCGGGCAGGAAGTTGAACATGACATCGCGCGTGAGTCCGCTCGTCTGTACGCGGATGAACTGGCCGATAACGAGGATGAACGAGATGTAAAGTCCGAGGATTCTGCAAAAGCAAATTTGAAGACATGTTTAGTTTTGCATGCCATTATTGTTGTCGGATGTATAGGTGGTGATCATATCAGCATAGAAGAAGTCTTATATAGCTACAACACCATCATTATAGGCAGTGCATCACACTGTTATATTTGTTGGGATGTTAAATACGTGCGGAGTTATCTGTAAACTTAAGTAGGCGAGTTATCAGAACTGCATAATACATCCCTGGTTAATATTGAACAGGGGGACGATTGTTATCTGATTTCAAAGCATATCTGTATTGATAAAGCTAAGAAATTATTTGATTGAGAGTTAATCCAACAGATTAAAAGGAGCATGCAACATCTATATACAACTACTAAACATAAATTCCAAATGTACAACTCAGTCAGACATTATGAAGCTAATTTACATAAAAGCACTACATATACTGTATCCAACTGTTTGAAGACATCAAGACAAAGAGCCAGATTAGAGAGAACTATATGAGAAAAGTAACATCACTCACCTGTTAATGATTAACCAAACTCAGAGCAGAATCACAAAAACACGAATATGACGTAAAATAGGAAACTAACACAGCGATACAAACTCATATTAAGCACTCTCGATCTCGTAAAGACAAAGATTTGATTGGTCCGTTGATGATTATGTTTTTCACCAGTTCACCAGTAACTACAGAGAATAATATATCGCAGATTTTGGCTGCTAGAATTTAAATTTCGCTTTGCGATCATACACTGTACATCATGTACACGGTTGAATTTTCACAATGTACAAGAGATTGTTAGCTTGTTACGCAGCAGAACTCAACAGCACACCAATATAAGCAAGCAAGAAATCATGGTTAAAACAGCACATTTAGATACCATTTATCAAAACAATTGTTTTGGGATTACACTATGTGTCGCATTCAGTTGGGAAAACTAAAACACTCTTCCTTCATGTTTTTATGGCAGGAAAATAACTATACACTCAACATTAAAACTACCAAAAATATACTGACTATTCGGTCAGCAAACAAATCTACACAGGACATCCATGCAGTCTAAACATATATTCAAAACCCGTTTTAAAACACTTTTTCTTCCCCCCCCCCCCCCCCCCCTCAAATAAGAAGCAGAACCTACCCGTAGCTGGTGAGGAAGTTGAGTGCGCCGGGGGCGACCCTCTCGTTGAACGACACGAGCGTGAGGAAGAGCGAGGTGCGCTCCAATTGCTTGACTTGTACCTGTTCCTTGAGCTCCCACCACTTGGTCTCCTCCTCCCCGGTCTCTCGGTGCAGGCTGAACACCAGGTCGTTCCACGTGTCGTCTGTATGGGAGTGATAGTGGACAGTTCGACATGTGGGTCAGTGTAAATTGCGAACTATTAATTGTAGTTTGCAATTGTTAGTGAAGACAGTTTCTCTGTTGAATTTGTGATTATTGTTTTCAAATAAGTATTCAAATGCAAATGGATGCTATCTGTTAACTGGAGACTGCATGGTAGCCTAGCAACACTATTTGGTTGCTATGGCAACCAAAATAAATGTGACCTGTAGAGTTCACAAGAAAGTGACTACGGATGTGGTGCGATAATCGCAAATCCATAACAGCTATTGCCCTTTGACTCAGGGAAAGAAATAATGTCTGTAACTATGTCTACTTACTTGTGGGGCCCAGCATGGGTCTAGCTGCCGAGGGTGTGCCATCCACGGGGACTTGGATGTATGTCGGGAACACATTTCTGAGCAGTCTGCCAAAAACCAACAAGCAAACATCTTTTCTTTTTTATGAACACTACACATCCCTGAAGATTACTCTCCTGGTAGAACAACAAACTGCTAACCAAGAATGATATTGTACTCACACAGAACCAGTGGACGTGCCGTTAATCATTTCGCTGAGCTGATCACGGAGACTCTTCATGTGCGGGTCGGAAGCTTTCAGCGACTTGACGAACTGGGTCGACACCGTGTCGGAGGTCATACCTGACTTTGGTGCTCTGTTGTCATGGAAACAAGACACTTGTAATGCTATATTCTGTTCTATACATAATAAATTCCATCCTAATTTGGTGCAAAATTGTTAAGAGTTCGATGAAAAATTATAAATAGAGCGAATCCTCAAATTTGATTATTCAACCTTGTCACTCACTTTTCTATCAAATGCATGAAATCTGAATGAATAGTTCCCATTATCAGATTTATCGTAGTGATCAGAATATTCCTCACCTGGTAAAAGATATTGTAGTGATGAGGTTGATGTCGGTGGTGTGGTCCATGAGCACTCTCTGCAAGGCCTGCTCGCTGGGTGGACTTATGTCCCAGGTTGCCGTGGAAACACCGAAAATCTGCGCTTGGTACACATCGACTGGGTGATAGCTGTTTAGGAATGCTGTCGCACTCTGTATAGCGAAGGAGGGTGGGGGGGGGGGGGGGGTGGAGATTTCGGATGACCATATTATGTAAGTTAGCTTTTATATTTGAGAATGAACAATGATAATATATCACAGATTTCTGGTAGTTTTTCGGTGATTTATATTCATATAGTTTCAGTATGTGATGTAATGTCCTTTAGCTTGTAATGGAATAGTGCTTACGGCATTGTTGACAAATTCATCCTTGAGCTTGATGTATTCCTGGTCCGAGTACGGCTTCAGTCTAGTTTCTGGAGTACTCATCTTGAATATTGGCTGTTGAGGAACACATGACAGATTTATTGCAGTATTTCCAAGCACCGCAGTTCCAAACTAAATCATGATCATGACATTTCATTAATGTAAAACAAAACGTAGCACAAACGAGGGCAAGAATTTCCACATTTTTGTTCGAAAAACCTTCGCATCTAAATGCTTTAAACTTCAAATGAAACATTCATTTCTGACCTGAAAACTGCTGAATTTCATCTCGATAGAGCACTCGATGGGAGGGTTGGGTTCGAAGACGGCAGAGGCCAAGGAGAAGAGTAGAAGAGGGAACCAGATGATGAAGATGAGGAGGAACAGGAGAAGGCCTCCAACTCCGTACTTCATCGGCTTCTTGCGGGGCACGCCTCGGGGGGTCGGGTATTTCTGAAAGGAAATGGGAAAGTATGGCGGATCTTCTCACCTGAACAACGAATTTTATGTTACCAGCAATGTAATTTTGCAAAAATTTCCAATTTACACAAATTGCTTTCTGCACAAATGATGTGAGAGTCCCCTGAAAATTTATCAATGTATAATTTAGCACTCCACTAGCTGCCAAGAAAAACAAAGCTCACTATTGGTCACTCACATTTTCTGCCCATCTCCAGCACTTGAGCTCAAAGACGCTGGCGTAAATGTCCTCCATCTTGAGCCAGGAGGAGAGGGCAAGAGTCGTGTCGGTCCACATCCAGTCCATCAACGCTCGCAGCTCCAACAGGAACGGAATCAACAGGAATCTGGCAAGAAAAGAAGGTAGCTGATCAACTCTTTGACACACGGGTGGTGGAGGAAGATGACAGCATGTGATGAAAAGATTACATGATTGTTAGGTGAAACTGAGTACAGATGAAGCCTGATAATGAAAAGACGACTTGTTGAGTCACAACTTATTGTCCATCACCAATCATACACCATGCACAGTTTTGAGGGGAAATTAGGGAGTGTTTACTGAAACCATACCTCTATGTCTATTACAACACGTACCCCTTGAAGAGGAAGAGGTTGATGTAGTTGTATCGCTTGGTCAGGAAGTTGCCGAGGATACGAGTCGGGTAACTGGAGCGTATCTGGTACGCAGACAGGCCAAAGTACACACACTTAATGAAGTACCACAGCTGGGCTGTCAAGTTCTGAGTGAACGCTCTGGAACCGTACAAAGGATGGCTTGCATGAATTATCAACTCCTTCTATATATTCACTTCAGATGGATAGATTATTATTTTTTCACTGTAAAGATTTCACTGTGAAGTTTGTCATTTATTTTGGGTCATGGTCACTTAAACGATTGCAATTCAATATAGCATTGGCACAATCACTTTTCACTGAAAATCAGCCATTAAATTTAGTACAAATCAAACATCCAAATCATCCAGACTGTGCTGACCTGTGAGTCACGGCTGGGAGGATGAAGAACATCCATGCATGTACTAGGATGACCAGGGCTATCTGGAACATGAACTTCCCAAAGATGTTCTTGCGAAGGTACAAGGCACGATCCGCGATGATCAGCACGAACTGGACAAGCAGCATGGCAAGGAATGGTGCTGGCACCTGGTGGGGGAGATTCAAGATTTGATTTCTTTTTTTTTTTAGTTTTCACATGAGTAGCTATTTGATAGTGTCTGTTAGGCAACCATTTGCTGAGTCATCCCCACTGATTCTTCATGTAGTGAAAATATCCCATAATCCAGCAAATGTCTGAGAATATTTAGTGTTGCATGTGTCGGCAAACTAAAGTAATTCTCGTATAACAAGACATACTCGGTTGGATGAGATGACAGCAGCAACAACCTCTGTACCCGGTGCTCCTGTGCTCTCCTGTATAGAAATTGTACATCACACTGAACACATTGTATCAAAACATTATTCACATGACTGAATTTTCAAGTAGCTTTCATGGTACTGGTATTTTCTCTGTTAATCTGTGGTATTATTCAAAATCAAAATGGATGAGAGCTCACAACTTATATATCGGAAATCACATCTTAACCACAATGTATATGGAAAACAACTCACCACCGGGCCAAACGATGAGTATCCAAAGACAATGATGAGGAATGCTATGAAATCACAGAAGAACATTGAGGCGTAGACGTCAGTGACCAGGTTATAACGAGCGTTGGTCATCTGCTTGTAGAAATCCAGGACTGGACGGCAACACATACTGCAGCAACTGTCTCGGGGAAAGAGATGAAAGTCATACAAAATCTTTCGATGGATCAGAATTGCCTGTACAGGAAAATTACTAATGGGGAGATGTAAAAACTTTGTTTAACCTGCCTGATATTTATTTATTGCACATTAAACCATATCATGAATGAATATAAAAGGATATAAGTTAACACTATGACAATAGAGCCACCACTCCCAAGCTTACCCTGCTTTTTCTTCGTCATCCTCCTGGCTCACCACCAGCGCCCCATCACCGTAATCTCCTTCAGGCTCCTTGCTAGGCGCCAGCTCCCCCTCACTGTTGTCGGGGGAAACGCCTGTACTGGACTGGTAAGTGGCGTTGTCCGTTCCAAGCTCATCAGAGGATTCAACAGCAGGCAAGGATTTGTTCTTTGTCTGGGGGT
Source organism: Terebella lapidaria (assembly GCA_949152475.1). Classification (NCBI taxonomy): domain Eukaryota; kingdom Metazoa; phylum Annelida; class Polychaeta; order Terebellida; family Terebellidae; genus Terebella; species Terebella lapidaria. The sequence goes on along the minus strand of OX424564.1, from coordinate 19,457,296 downwards.
TAAATTTGTACATTTCTTTTATTTACCTTTGATTTATTTTTCATAAATCATAGGCCTAACAATATTATAACGTTACCTATTTGCGAATTGTGTCAAAACTTTCCAAACCTACTAGTAGCAGTATCAGACAAGAACTTATCCAAACTTACGCTGGGTGAGTTGGCGGGTGTTGTGGTCGTGCTGGCAATTTTACCCTCAGCCAGAGCAAAGTCCTTGTCAATGTCGACAGCGTCCTTCCACAAACCGTGTCTCTGTGGTATATACATGTAAGATTTCAGAATATAAGCAATGGTATAAGCTACTCACTTATACATGTATATTGATCATCAGAGAGTCACAGAACATGAAGAAATGCAAGGCAAACCAATTTTCAAGCTTTCAAATTCAAACTTCAATGCAATTGTTTTTAAAAATTATTTTCGCTGTACTGACCTTGAGAATGGACCTGTGTATGAAGAGGCAGAAAAGAAGCACAAGATCGAAGGCCGCGTAGTGGTCCTTCTTCTCGATGCCGATGATCCTGGGCGCAAAGAATGGGTCGTTCTCCTCCAGAAGGATTGTACCGTGCATGTTCCATGGGAAAAACCCGAACTGGAACAGGTACTTGACGACAACCACGGCCTGCAGCGGGGAGAAGTCATCATTTATTTTGATTTTGTTTCCATTCATTGGCAATAAATTGTCATATAATTTAGTTAATTGTCAGAGGAGGTATGAGATGAGAACAACAAGCTTCAATCAAAAATATTGTAGAACTGGTTAGATAAAGTGATAAGATGAGTACAAAATCTAGATTCATTTGGATAACTTATGATGTATGTTTTTCCGAACTCAGAAACATCAGAAAAGACGAGATGCATTTCATGATGGGTACATTCATAGAACACATTCCGAAATACCATCTGCACTTTACAGTGGTACACACCTCGGTGTAGGTGATGATGGTGATCCAGTAGGTTTTTGAAGGTCTCGGGACGGACAACATTGCCCAGAGGAAGACACTGAACGGGTACGGTAGTGACAGGATACTGGCATTCACCAGCGTGTTCAGGATCATCGCAAAGTAGCAGAGAATCTCCGATCGAGACATAATCGCTTCAATCACAGCCATCAGCAGTTGGAGGATGCGAGGCATGCGGCGACGGAATTCCCGCTCGGTTTTTTCCTTGTCAGATATGTCCTGGGTGGATGCATGATGGCTTCTAAATTGGAAAACAAGAAAGCAAGTTGCAATTTTTCCACCAAATATACTCAATATTTCGTTTGTTTCTAAATAAAAGGAAGTTTTAAGTTATTAAAACCAGTATTTATTACACACTTACCTCTATAATAAACACTTTGGGTAATCTTACTTGGCTTTCAAATAAGAGGGAAAACGTGCCATTAAATTTTTAATGGCAAACTCTCTTAAACTGGTCGTTCTATGCCCCTCAGTCAACAGTCATTCATAAAAGTTTCTTGACGAAACTTGACTGTGTCAGTGGTCACTGAGAAATCTTTCTTGACGAAGCTGTTCCACCGGAACCGCCATTACTTTGTCCCCCAAAAGGTTAGGCTGGGGAGGCGGGAGGGAACATGACCGTGTTTATTATAGAGGTAAGTGTGTAATAAATACTGGTTTTAATAACTTAAAACTTCCTATTTATGTCCACACTTTGACCTCTATAATAAACACTTTGGGTTATATCAGAATAACCACAGGAGGTGGGCTAACCCCTCTCCCACGTCAATGAACATCATTGAGGCATAGAACGCACATATTCAGTTGAGCATGAAGTTACTATTAAATTGAGTTTAATTTCGCCCTGTAGTAATTCGTTGAGGGTTTAATACCCCCGACGAGTAATTAACAATTAGTTTAATAACATGGGCGAGTAACGAACATGAACAATAAAGAATAGTACCTGGGTAAGAGAGTGAAGTCGTAGAGGTGATTCCCCCGCAGTTGTCTTGCTGTCAGCGGGACAACTCAAAATTTCTTTCACCCAAATAAGAGGGACAACCAGAATCTCCGAGACGACCCGTCCACTAGAGATGTGCATATATACACGTGCAGTCCCTTATGTACATCATTTACAGATGGACCTTATGCTGCGCGGCCACCACGGGTCCAAGGCGGTAGCCGGAGTCGTCCTGCCAGGTCAGTTCCCTGCAGTAGAAGGAAACAAACGTATTGTTAGAGGCCCAAGTGCAGGCCTGCATGACATCGGACAATGCAACATTATTCATGAACGCGAGAGACGACGCGAGCGCTCGCACATCATGAGCCTTCACGCGGAAGGAGCCCGAAGTCTTAGTTTTGGATTTTTCATAGCAGAACAGGACGCATTTCTTAACCCAGGACGAAATCGTTGCCGGTCTGATATCTTTAGAAAATTTCTTCTTAAAGGCAACGAAAAGCAAACGTTTCCCGACATGGAGCTCCCTCGTGCGATCAACGTAGATGCGCAAGGCTCTAACGGGACACAGTTTAGCATCTTCCTCCAGGCCCGGCCCCAACGAAGAGGTAAGGGACGGGATAGAAAAGGACATAGACGGGGTATGAGCTAGCTGAGTCTTAGCCAGAAACGAAGGGATAACTCCGAGAGTAACCGCGGAGCCATCTTCCTTCCAAAGAACTTTGGAAAAGTCAAGAGCATGAAGCTCACTTCTCCTCTTCCCCGAAGCTAAGGCCAGGAGGAACACTGTCTTGAACGTAAGGAACTTAAGCGACGCTCTCTCCAAGGGTTCAAACGGATCAGAGAGAAGACAATTTAGAACGAGCGATAGATCCCAGGTCGGGACGGGATTCCTCAACTTGGGTCTCTCCACCACAAAACTATTCAACAAAGCGGACAAACTTGCATCCTGACCGAAATCAACCCCCGTTTTAGGTTTAATAGTTTTGGCAATCGCAGTCCTATAGCCTGCGAGCGTAGAGGGGGCTTTCCCCTCCTTGAACTTCTCAAGGAGAAACTCGGAAATCACAGGAGCAGTGACCTTGAAAGGACTAACCTTCCGGCCACGGCACCAAGCACAGAATCTCGTCCACTTGGATTGGTAGACTGCCAAAGAAGATCGTCGATTAGTTCGGGCGATCCTAGCTGACACCTCTCTTGAAAAGCCCTTCTTTCGGTAACATCGCTCGACAAGAGCCACGCGTGTAGCTTGAGCGTGCCCGGGGCTTGATGAAAGCGATCTGACCGCGGCTGTTTTAACAGATCCGACCGGTCTGGTAGTGGAACTGGGCTGTCCACCAACAACTCCAGAAGGTCCGGGAACCACGACTTCTGTGGAAGTTGTGGGGCAATGAGAATCATCCTGCTGCGATGAGCCTTGAACTTGGCTAGAACCTTGTCCAAGAGAATGGCAGGAGGAAAGGCATAAAGAAACATCCCGTCCCAATCTAGGGACATCGCGTCGACCGCCCATGCTTGATCGTCTGGGATCGGGGACACAAACGTCGGAAGCTTGGTATTCCACCTCGTGGCGAACAGATCCACTGCAGGTCTGTCCCACATGTGACAGATCGCCCGGAATACTACCGGAGACAACGACCACTCCGTGGCCTGAATCTGGCCCCGACGAGACAAACGATCGGCCCACACATTCATATAACCGGGAATGTGCCGGGCCCTGAGCGTAATCCGGTGGTGGAAGCACCAGGTCAGCATCTCCACCGTCAACAAACACAGGGACATGGACTTGGTCCCGCCCTGCTTGTTGACGTAAGCCACGACCGTTGAATTGTCCGTGGCGAGCAAAACCACCTGGTCTGAGAAGTGGTGCTCCCAATGCTGAAGCGCGAGAAACACTGCCCTCATCTCCAGCACATTGATATGGTCGTCCTGCTGTGACCGAGACCACCGACCCGAAATCTCTTGATCGTCCCAGTGAGCTCCCCATCCCTCCATACTGGCATCCGTAAAGAGATGCCTGGAGGGAGGAGGCGGACGGAATGGAGCGCCCCGAAACAAATTGGCCGGGTCCAACCACCATCGCAGGTCTCGAACGACCTGGTCTGACACGTGAACCAACTGGGCCATGTCCCCCGTTGCCTGCGACCAGTTGGCATGAAGCTGCAACTGGAGGGACCGCATATGCAAGCGACCTAGAGGCACCATCTTCTCGGTCGCCGCTAATGTACCGATCAGAGACTGCCAACGCGAGGCTGGCTGAGGAACCCTGGTTAAGAAACCGCGGGACTGCTCTGATAACTTTGACCGACGTTCCTCCGTCGGGATAACATAACCGGAGGTAGTCCGAAATCGATACCCCAAGAAAACGAAGTCTTGACGAGGAGATAAATCGGACTTTTTTTGATTGATTTTGAAGCCCATGGACTGACACAAATCCACAACCCACTGGGCCTGACGAAGCAAAGTTTGAGGGCACTGATGCCTGATCAACCAATCGTCGAGATACTGGTAGATCACAATGCCGTTCCGATGGGCCAACACCTGTAGCTCCCGAACGCACATCGTAAAGATCCAAGGGGCGGTGGACAGACCGAAAGGCAACGCCCGAAACTGCCACACCTGGCCCTGATAAAAGAACCTGAGGTATTTTCTGACGGACCTCCTCATAGGCACGTGAAAATAAGCATCCTTGAGGTCGATTGTCACGACCCAAGCCCCTAAGGGCATAGCCGACCTTACCACCTCCGCCGTCTCCATGGTGAAGGTGGGAATAAGCAGATAACGGTTGAGAGCGGAAAGGTCTATCACCGGCCTCCAACCGCCCGAAGCCTTCGGAACTACAAACAGGATACTGTAAAACCCCGGGGAGCTGCCCGAAACTGGTTCTACCGCTCGCTTTTGAATCATGGCCGAAATCTCGTCTATCAGCGCCTGACGCCTTTCCGGGTCGTGAGGCAACGAAAAAACCCTTGGAGTGAGCGTCAACGGAGGAAACTGTTCGAACCGTAGACCGAACCCCCGACGCAAGGTGGAGACGATCCAAGGACTGGCTCCTAGGTCTCGCCAACGAGGCCAAAAACCTCCTAGTCGCGCGCCGACAGGCTCGTTTATATCCAAGATATTTACTGGAGCGAGTGAACTTGGAGACTCGACCAGACGTGGGGGTCCCACGAGAGAAGATGAGGGTATTACCTGACTTCTTAGCCCCTGCTGGCTTTGCTGGGCTAGCTGGACGTCCGCGACCGCGACCTCCACGTCCACGCTGCCCCCCTCGCTGACCGCCTGCAGGGGCCCCACGAAAGGGCCGGTCCAGGGCCTTGCCTTTACCGCGCCCTACCGCTGAGGACCCAGCACCAGAGGAAGCTGACTGCTGCTGCTGCTGTGGGCGCTTACGCTGCTGCTGCTGCTGTAAAAGCATGCGGGACCATCTCTCCATAGCCTTAGACTGCATAAGGGAAGCGTCCGTCGAGGCCTTAGCCCGGTCCCGCTCCTCTTGACGAGACTTGAGGGCATCCACCTCGAGGTGAGCGTCCACAGGGAAGAGAAAAGGAGAGGCGGGCCCAGACTCCGGGAGAACTGGATGACCACGGAGCTTAGCCAGCAACTGGTCAGGGACCTTCAAGTCCAGACGCTGGATCACGGAATCCCTCCGCCAAAGCTCCGATGTCCACCAGGCCGTGCAATCTAGGGAAACCTTATCCGCCACAGCCTTTCCCAACGACTGTAAGAGTCCAACAGAGCCATGGAGCACATCTGCGAGTTCAGAGCGATCGAGGTTCTCATTGTCCATGACCTGCTCATAACACGACGTCGTAGCCAGCGTGAGAGCATGGACCATCCAATCCATCGATGAATCCACGGCCACGCCCAAACGTAAAGCAGCCTGGAAATCCGTCAACTGATTCCACGGGAGAGAAACAGTCTTAGGCACAGAGAAAATCTCCTGTTCCTGTAACTTGGAAGGCTCTGCATCCAGGAGTGACGAAGAGTAAAAATCCTGGATCTTAGGCTTAGCCGGCAAGAGTCCAAGCTGAGGACGGCCACGTTTCGCCGTTTCCTCCACCCTAGCTGCCAACATGTTCCGAACACCCGGTGCTACCGGAAAGCGCAAAGCGTCCCTAGGGACCTTGGGCTGCTGGAGATCCCGCTCCGTGAAAGAACGTGCCCGCTTGGCTGGAGGTGGGGATGTTGACGCCAGGTCCGGCCACTCCTCCCCAGTAAGCCTACGGACGTAATCCAGTTTATCGGCCCACGGGCGCTTAAAAGGATTATTTGACTCCTCCTCATCCTGGGAGCCGAGATCATCCTCACGGAGGCGCTTGGGACGAACCAGACCCGAAGGACCCGGCAAAGGCACAATGCCATCTTCCCGAGAGCTGTAGGGCAAATCCACCGAAGACTCCGCAGAAGGAGACGCCGCCGGAGGGGCCTGAAGCCGCTGGACATCAGGAGCCTGGCGCGCCAGGAAAGAATCCAGCCTGTTCATAACCTCAGCCCTCATGGCTTGCATCTCCGCCTGAAACTCGCCTCGCGATAAAAAATGGGAGGAGACCCCCGGAATCGTGGACAAGGGAGTGCGGAACGGTGCCGTAGCCACAGACAGCGCAGAAACCGAGGCCGAAGGTGACGCAGACGTAGCCGCCACGGAGGCAGAAGCCGAAGGAGCCGCAGGCGCAGAATGCGTAGCATCCACTGAACTTGTAGAGGCAGTCGCCTGGGATTCCATTGGAGCCGACGAAGCCGGGGGGTTGGAAATCCCTGGAAGGAGGGGAGATGACGGGACCTCCGCACCCTCAAAATCCTCCGCAATCTGCGGGAAGAAACTCACGTTAGAATCAAATGACACAGACTTGCGAGATGATTTGATGGAAGTAGTAACGCGAGTTTGTGGACGCGAATGCCATTGGTTAACTATAACCCTGGGAGACAGAGGATAGCCGGGCCTAAAACCCGTACCCGCCATTGAGCTCCGCTGGGATAACGGCCTAGGGGATCCACACCCCGAAACACGGAACAGAGGTGAGGATAAAGGCCGAAACTGGTTCCCGGGAACCGATGCACGGCTCCCGGGAACCGGTTCCCGGGTCCCGAGAACCGGTTCCCGGGTCCCGGGAACCGTAGGTACCGAACCAGCCAGAGTGGAGACAGCCGTAGCCGCCGCCGCCCCAGAGGAACGTGGCAAACCCAAAGCAGGAAACCGGCCCCCGGGATACGGGTATCCCGAGGCGCCAGACGCCTGAAGTCCACAAATTGAGACGTTGACGGAATTGAACCTACGGGTAGAGGACACCGAAGGCCGCATCCGAACGGAGCTCAATGCCAGGTAACCGGGGTCTATGGGCATGTTTCGGCCCCTTGCCCGGCTACCCTCAGGCGGGACAGGGTTAGAGTTAACCAATGTCATACACGAAGTATGAATTGAAAAACTCGCGGTACTACCGCGGTAGTACTGGTTCCCGGGAACCGGCAAGCCGGGTCCCGGGAACCGAGGAAGGCTGAAAGAAGAGCATAAATCATTACTCACAGCAGAAATCAAATGCAGCAAAGATAAATCCTGCTCCTCACGCTTCTGTATGGCCTGTTTATGTCTAGACCTAGCGCTAGAACTAGCCGAGGGACTTGGAAAGGGCGGGAGAGGTTTACTCATCCTTTCTTGTTGAACGGCTCTAAGACCACGCAAGTAGTCCGACCACTCGTCGACCGACCAACTCCCACACAGACCACAAGTCGCCGTTGGCCGACACAAAGATCTGCACATCCAGCAGGAAACGTGCAGCTCCCATTTCGGCAAAAACTGCTTACAACCCGCGCACTTCATCTGGAAAATTCCAACATGAAAGAATGGGGGCGGGCGATAATTGAGGAAACTAAGTAACACTCGAGGAAATTACCAGTTCCTCAACCGAAACTAAACTAAACTACTCTAAACTACAGTAGCTGTACGAAGTACACTAGACTGTGAAGAAATTCCGTTGGAAAAACGATCGTATTCCAAGAGAAAGAGTGAAAACTCCAAATTTGAAAGCCTAGCAAGATCCTTTGAACTGGCGCCAAAACCAGGGACAAAGGTAATGGCGGTTCCGGTGGAACAGCTTCGTCAAGAAAGATTTCTCAGTGACCACTGACACAGTCAAGTTTCGTCAAGAAACTTTTATGAATGACTGTTGACTGAGGGGCATAGAACGACCAGTTTAAGAGAGTTTGCCATTAAAAATTTAATGGCACGTTTTCCCTCTTATTTGAAAGCCAAGTAAGATTACCCAAAGTGTTTATTATAGAGGTCAAAGTGTGGACATAAATACATGCTAATTTTGGAGATTACAGCTATTCGTTCTTAGCCAGTCAATGAACACTTACGAAGATTTTTCTGGAGTACTCTCGGCTTCTGATGTGAAAACTTTTATGGCAACATCCGTCCTGAAACAATTGAAACATGACTGTTTTATTGTAAACCTGGACTGCATACAACCTCTTAGCAAACCCTCACGTAACCATGGATATGACCACACACCTGCGCCTGGCCAGTAAGTTACTACGTTCCTCCTCAGTCAGACTCGGTTCTGCGACCTCGATGCCCTCCCCGCTGACTCCAGGCTGCGGCTCCTCACTCGCCTGCTCATTCTCCTAGAAATATAGTGAAATCTCAGATATTATGTTTTTTTCTCAGTTTTTATTTGTCTTTATTTCAGCTTATGTTGCCTTGTTCTTTCAAAATGTATTGAGTATGATTGTAGCGTTTACGAGTATATATCACATAGTTATCAAGCATGCATTACAAAATGTTCTATGTGTATTAAACATCGATGGTATCTTTGTTCACTAACCCGTAGTTGTCCCTTGTGGACTTCCTTCTCGTGGTCGAGTATGTGGGACACAGTGCGGTATTCGTACGAGATTCTCCTCAGGAAGGTGATCAGTGAGTCAAGCACGCTGCCGATGAAACCCCACACGAGTCTCAAGCCGTTACGGAACTTCTGACAACACGTCTCTGTAAGATAATCAGGATAAAAGTGAACGAACAGTTTCAAGTCGTGGACATGTGATGTGTCTCAACTTGACACAACTGGGAAATCTCACACATGGCAGTTTTTTTTCAATATTTTGTAGGTCCAAAAGGCACAATAACAGATTGAAAAAGAAGTGCCAAAAACACACAAGTTAATGTCAACATCAACATGATCAAGCTGTAAACAAACATGTAGTAACTAGACGTCAAGGCCTAAAGATGCCTTGGAGGCATTTCGGTGTGATGAATAATTTATAATACTAGATATCGACGAAAATGAAAAATGTCGACAAATTTCGGGTCAAGGTCAAAGTTAATCCATAATACCCCTTAGACATGTTTGTCTAGGGCGACGAGTCCGAAAGTAACGTCCGTTTCGCTCTACGACGCACCGTTTCCGAGATATCGACGAAAACGAAAAATGCCGACTCGGCAAAAAAATTTCGAGTCAAGGTCAAAGTTCATCCATAATACCCCTTAGACATGTTTGTCTAGTGCGACGAGTCCGAAAATAACGTCCGTTTCGCTCTACGACGCACCGTTTCCGAGATATCGACGAAAACGAAAAATGCCGACTCGGCAAAAAAATTTCGGGTCAAGGTCAAAGTTCATCCATAATACCCCTTAGACATGTTTGTCTAGTGCGACGAGTCCGAAAATAACGTCCGTTTCGCTCTACGACGCACCGTTTCCGAGATAACGACGAAAACGAAAAATGCCGACTCGGCAAAAAAATTTCGGGTCAAGGTCAAAGTTCATCAATAATACCCCTTAGACATGTTTGTCTAGTGCGACGAGTCCGAAAATAACGTCCGTTTCGCTCTACGACGCACCGTTTCCGAGATATCGACGAAAACGAAAAATGCCGACTCGGCAAAAAAATTTCGGGTCAAGGTCAAAGTTCATCCATAATACCCCTTAGACATGTTTGTCTAGTGCGACGAGTCCGAAAATAACGTCCGTTTCGCTCTACGACGCACCGTTTCCGAGATAACGACGAAAACGAAAAATGCCGACTCGGCATAAAAATTTCGGGTCAAGGTCAAAGTTCATCCATAATTCCCCGTAGACATGTTTGTCTAGTGCGACGAGTCCGAAAATAACGTCCGTTTCGCTCTACGACGCACCGTTTCCGAGATATCGACGAAAACGAAAAATGCCGACTCGGCAAAAAAATTTCGGGTCAAGGTCAAAGTTCATCCATAATTCCCCGTAGACATGTTTGTCTAGTGCGACGAGTCCGAAAATAACGTCCGTTTCGCTCTACGACGCACCGTTTCCGAGATATCGACGAAAACGAAAAATGCCGACTCGGCAAAAAAATTTCGGGTCAAGGTCAAAGTTCATCCATAATACCCCTTAGACATGTTTGTCTAGTGCGACGAGTCCGAAAATAACGTCCGTTTCGCTCTACGACGCACCGTTTCCGAGATATCGACGAAAACGAAAAATGCCGACTCGGCAAAAAAATTTCGGGTCAAGGTCAAAGTTCATCCATAATACCCCTTAGACATGTTTGTCTAGTGCGACGAGTCCGAAAATAACGTCCGTTTCGCTCTACGGCGCACCGTTTCCGAGATATCGACGAAAACGAAAAATGCCGACTCGGCAAAAAAATTTCGGGTCAAGGTCAAAGTTCATCCATAATACCCCTTAGACATGTTTGTCTAGTGCGACGAGTCCGAAAATAACGTCCGTTTCGCTCTACGACGCACCGTTTCCGAGATATGCAGGATGAATCAAGGATGACTCAGCAAAAAATTATTTCAACCTCTAGGTCAAAGGTCGTTTGAGGTATCGATCCCAAAATCAATAGGGTTCTTCCCTGGTGATATATAAACCTCCGTGCAAAATTCTGCAACTATTGCCTGAATATTTTTTGAGTTATCGTCCGGAAACCAAGTTCCTCGATTTCATCCTCACGGACCTCACGGACCTCGGAGCCGGATCAAAAAAAAAAGTACACCCTAGAGATGTTTGTCTAGGGCGACGAGTCCGAAAATAACGTCCGTTTCGCTCTGCGACGCACGGTTTCCGAGATATGCAGGAAGCCTCAAGGATGAATCAGCAAAAAATTATTTTGACCTCTAGGTCAAAGGTCGTTTGACGGATCGATCCCAAAATCAATAGGGTTCTTCCCTGGTGGCATATGAACCTCCATGCAGAGTTCTGCAACTATTGCATAAATATTTTTCCAGTTATCGTCCGGAAACCAAGTCTTAAAATTAGCCTTGATTTCATCCTCACGGACCTCACGGACCTCCGATCCGGCTCAAAAAGAATAGGGTTCTTCCTCATATCATTTCTGACTTGCGGTGAAAATTTGACAAGGATCCGTCAAGGCAATCTAAAGTTATCGTCCGGAAACCAAAAGTGGCGGAAGAAGAAAAAAAAAAAAAAAAAAAAAAAAAAAAAAAAAAAAAAATTCTGCTAAAACCATAAAGGCATTTCTGCCGAAATGCCTTAATTACTGGTTTCTAGCTCCCTCTACCTTTCTTGGCCTCTTCTTCCTCTTCGTCCTCTTTCTTCTGATCCTCTTCCTTGACCTCGTCGTCCACGATGATGACGGCCTTCTTGCCGTCTCCGGCGGCCGTGGGAGTGTCCACATCATCCTCGGGTGTGTCCTCAGAGTCTTCCTCGGGGACAACCACCAGCCCAGACTGTATGATACAAGTTTGGTGTACATGATTGAGACTGGTTCTAGATCATGCAAAAAAGTGTCTAGCAACATCAACAAACCTTGAAATTGTTCCATGATAGGCATGACTTTATGCCAACTTTCCCCAATATTATACCGGGTACTTGCCCCAATATTATTAGATTATCAACAGAAAGTTAGTATTTCATAAGACCTCGCCATGGTTACCTCTCTGTCACGTCTGGGGGTGCTGGGTGTCCGAATGCCTGCTGACTCTCCCTCAGATATGGTTTTCTGACGCTCTATCTCCTTCAAGGCTCTCCGAGTACCACCAGTCATTGCAGCATTCAGGATCTGTCAGTGCAACGGGGCAGTACAGTCGAAAGACTTCAGACACTTTTTTATGAGGTTTTAGTCGAAAATATCAAAAGTCTCTACTGAAATGGATCCCACCAGCCCAGGTTTCGACATTTACCTCTCTGACTCCAGACATTTACCATCAATTTGTCTTTGATTGAAGAACTTATACAATTTACATAAAAGAACAACTCAAAGACTCTGTATGACCTTGAGGGGTCCCGTTTTGTCCTCGTCGTCACTTTCGTCTAGCGGGTCGAGACTGTCAAGGTCAATCGATGATTCGGTCTCCTCTTCATCTTCGTCATCAAACATGTAATGTCCGCCAGAGCGTATTACTGAAAGTACGGCAAGGTAGAGAAATGGAGAAATATGTAGAAGGTAGCTATCAATTGTGATTATGCATATGGACATAATGAAATCACAAGGTTTTAAGCGATGAAACTGACAATACAATTAATTTATGAAGCATATTTGTTTTGCGTAATTTTCTGCTTGACCAATTCTGCATATTAGTTGAGAAAATTGAAGTACATGTAGTTAGAATCATAAGCAGGAGGAAAGTATGCAACTTTTATGGTATGGCATCAATATCTTGAAGATATTATAACAGATGACAGATAACCATGCAACATTTGAAGACACAAAGTAGAATCAACCTGGCATTTTGGATATAACACACAAAGATAATGGTAGACAGTTTTGGTGGATTTGCAAAAAAAATAAAAAAAAACATTCACAGTTGACCGAAGCTTTTTCATCATTATAGCTTACAAAACTTGTTTCACTCCAAGGCTGTTGAGATACTTCAATCCTGTATAAAAGCCAGAGCTAAGATTGAAAAAAACTCTTAAAAGTTTGAACGTGTCTGGAATTATTTTTCGCATAATATTCCGCATACAAGACCCAGAAACCGACAGCAACCACCAGATAATGTATATTTCCCTGATGAACATGCATTTGACAATAAAATAACTGCAATCTATATAATCCCAGCCACGACATGCGAGCTGCAAGATGTGAGCTGCAACCTGCAAGTTATAAACTGCAACCTGCGACATTGCGCCTAGCACAACATGGAATGCTCTCAAATGCCTTATTATGTAATAAACCATGGCTAGGGCTGAATACACAAAGAGTATACATGTATACCAAATATTCAAGTTGCATTTTGTTGCACCCAGGTTGCAACTTGTAAAGTTAGTTTGTATGTCACAGGTCGCATGTCGCAGTTTATAGCTCGGAGGTCACATATCCATATCAGTTTATTGTTTGCAGGTCACATGTCGCAGTTTATAGCTCGGAGGTCAGATATCCCTTTATCCATATCAGTTTATTGTTTGCAGGTCACATGTCACAGTTTATAGCTCAGAGGTCACATATCCATGGATATCAGTTTATTGCTCGCAGGTCACAGTTTTAAACTCGGAGGTCACATACCCATATCACTTTATAGCTCGCAGGTCACACGTCGTAGTTCATAGCTCGGAGGTCACATATCCATAATCCATATCACTTTATAGCTCGCAGGTCACATGTTGCAGTTTATAGCTCAGAGGTCACATATCCATATCAGTTTATTGCTCGCAAGTCACATGTCGCAGTTTATACCTCAGAGGTCACATATCCATGTCAGTTTATTGCTCGCAGGTCGCATGTCGCAGTTTATAGCTCGGAGGTCATATATCCATATCAGTTTATTGCTCGCAGGTCGCATGTCACAGTTTATAGCTCGGAGGTCACATATCCATATCAGTTTATTGCTCGCAGGTCGCATGTCACAGTTTATAGCTCGGAGGTCACATATCCATATCAGTTTATTGCTCGCAGGTCACATGTCACAGTTTATAGCTCATCAGTTTATTGCTCGCAGGTCGCATGTCACAGTTTATAGCTCGGAGGTCACATATACATATCAGTTAATTGCTCGCAGGTCACATGTCGCAGTTTATAGCTCGGAGGTCACATATCCATATCAGTTTATTGCTCGCAGGTCACATGTCACAGTTTATAGCTCATCAGTTTATTGCTCGCAGGTCACATGTCGCAGTTTATAGCTCGGAGGTCACATATCCATATCAGTTTATTGCTCGCAGGTCACATGTCACAGTTTATAGCTCATCAGTTTATTGCTCGCAGGTCGCAGTTTATAGCTCGGAGGTCACATATACATATCAGTTAATTGCTCGCAGGTCACATGTCGCAGTTTATAGCTCGGAGGTCACATATACATATCAGTTAATTGCTCGCAGGTCACATGTCGCAGTTTATAGCTCGGAGGTCACATATCCATATCAGTTTATTGCTCGCAGGTCACATGTCACAGTTTATAGCTCATCAGTTTATTGCTCGCAGGTCACATATCGCAGTTTATAGCTCGGAGGTCACATATCCATATCAGTTTATTGCTCGCAGGTCACATGTCACAGTTTATAGCTCATCAGTTTATTGCTCGCAGGTCGCAGTTTATAGCTCGGAGGTCACATATACATATCAGTTAATTGCTCGCAGGTCACATGTCGCAGTTTATAGCTCGGAGGTCACATATACATATCAGTTAATTGCTCGCAGGTCACATGTCGCAGTTTATAGCTCGGAGGTCACATATACATATCAGTTAATTGCTCGCAGGTCACATGTCGCAGTTTATAGCTCGTAGGTCACATAGCCATATCAGTTAATTGCTCGCAGGTCACATGTCGCAGTTTATAGCTCGGAGGTCACATATACATATCAGTTAATTGCTCGCAGGTCACATGTCGCAGTTTATATCTCGGAGGTCACATATCTATATCAGTTTATTGCTCGCAGGTCACATGTCGCAGTTTATAGCTCGAAGGTCACATATCCATATCAGTTTATTGCTCACAGCTCACATGTTGTGACTTGGATTTATAACAATCTACATTTCGTATTTGCAAAAACAACATCACATCATTCTGACAAAACAAAACTACTATAGGCAAAGAATTATGATATCTACTCAAATTATAGAATCTAATACCATGAATACTAGGTATTCAAATTTAAATACCATGCCAATAAAGAAACAAATCTAACAAATTCCTACACTTCTGTTTAAATATATTCTCTAACAAGCATGCCAACAACACTTTTCTGTGATACGATAAGACTTGAGAGACCAACTTTTAGCTAAAAAAGCATTCATACTTTTTTGTGAAACGCAGTCCACAAGGAAAAAGGGCTGGTCTCTTAAACTTATCATATTTCTGGGATAATAACTATACAATGATGTACTATTTTACTGACAAAAACTTACTAGAGCTATGGTCTAATGCTGGACCAACAGGTAGCAAACAAAATGTTATATGTACATTATTTACAAGTTATGGATCTAGTTATGGATATAGTCCCACATGTTAATTTCATCACATAATACAAGGTATCATATGTGTTTCTAAACTGCTGTTTTAATTAATGTGAAGCAGGAACATAACTAGACGTTCTGTCAATATTGACAACAAGCTTGTACCTCCTTATCACACCTCTTTACGTCTGACAGCCTCGTTGTTATGAAATGTGGTAGAATGATGATCAAACATAGGAATGATCAAACATGCAACGAGTCAGACATGCTTTGTTTCACTGCAGGGTATAAGAATGAAATCAGCTCAATAATCAGTAGCTGAATGCCATCCATTGACAAATTGAAAGCCATCATTTAGAAGACCATAGATAAAGCCCTTTAAGCATCTCAAGTGTTCAGTATAAACTCTATCTGTAATGCTTTGGGCTCTACAGCTATTTTTTTCTGAATATCCTCAGCTTAGAAATTAGTTCTCTTGAAATTTTACCATTATTGGTTATATGATTTGTGTAAGAACAACAAATCCTCATAGAAATCAATAGACAATCAAAAGATTGTGATCTGTAGAGCAAATGAGCAATGATGGAAATGTTACAGGCACCAAAGGGATGGCGGCAGTAACATGACCAAAACCACAATATCACCGACTTAATATTATCGGGAGATAGTAAGTAAAGAAACAAACTAATCTTTCCCTGACCAAATCATCAAATAAAATATATTAATCCTCCTTATGCCCTGATTACTCAATCTTAAATACTTTGAACAGCATGAGGATATCTAAGCCAACTATGTACATCTTTACACATGATATAAACACATGAAAAGATATTAAGTACTTCCACATATTGCTAAGCGTATTCGTCATCAACTAGATATATTTCCTATCTAGATATGGATCACCTTTATCACCTACAATAAGAGATCCCAGTTGGCCCATATTTATAAGCCTAACCCCCACCCCCCCCCCCCCCCCCCAGTACCGACCTATGTAATGATCTGTGCTCTCTGTAAGCGCTTTCTCCTGCAATCGCTCCTGCCGCATCCTGATGCGCTCCATCTTGCGCTTGATCTGCTGGAGCGTGTCCTGTTCTCGCGACTTTTGTTGTGACACACGCGTCAGCAGTCGAGTGTTGATCAACTCAGCTCCTCTGTGAAATGGTGTCCCGAATTTGTTTAGATAATGATTTAATTAATAAGTGACCAAACTGACACTCATGAAGAGAAATTTTAAGATACAATATTTTTCTTACACGTCTACAAATTCTATAATCATCACAAGAAAAGTAAAATTAGCCCAAAGGCTAAGATAGGTTACCGGACAATTTTGGTTTGGTCATGGCAGCATTGGCAGGTAACAGACCTTGAGATTTACCATTCAAGGTTCGCAGTGTAAAAATATGACCTTGGGATTTACCAATCAAGGTCATCCGTATGAATACGATGTTACCATTACATGTATGTGTGTGGCATTTGATATTCTATATGCTGGGTGGAATCGTTTAGGCCGCTCAGGTCAATATACACATTCCAAGTCAGACATTTGGCACTCAAGGTCATCTGACGTCAAGTTCAAGGTCATCATTAGTTGTGCCATATATGTCTTCCTATATGTTCATAATGCAAACATGAGCTCTATCTGCAAGCATTTCATCTATAGAGGCAAATCTGGGCATTTTTCGACCCAAAAATGGCTGTTTTGACCTTTCAAGGTCATCGAAGGTCAAATTCAAGGTCAACACATAAGTCGCAATATATGACTTCCCATTTGAAAGTGCCAATTTCTAAGCTCTATCTTCAAGCGTTCTATGAGTACAGTCCTGACAGCTCCCATTAAGAAGGAAAAAAGTGCCGAAAATTTTCCAAGTCCAAAATTTTTTTCAAAGGGTGAAAATTTTTTTCTGCCTAAAAATGGCCCAAAATGGATAGTAATGCGATTTGGGGCGAAAAATTTTTTTTTCGCCGACATGTCAAAAATTCAAAATGGCCGCCACACGGAGATTGGCAATTCAAGGGCAACAAAACTTATACACGTCACAGAGGTATATAAGAGGAATCTTTTTTAGCAAAAATCTCAAAATTGGTCAGACAGTTTTTGAGAAAATACAGACCAGGTGCAAATTTGAGCATTTTTCGACCCAAAAATGGCTGTTTTGACCTTTCAAGGTCATCCAAGGTCAAATTCAAGGTCACCACACAAGTCGCCATATATGACTTCCCATTTGAAAGTGCCAATTTCTAAGCTCTATCTTCAAGCGTTCTATGAGTACAGTCCGGACAGCTCCCATTATGAAGGAGAAAAGTGCTGAAAATTTTCCAAGTCCAAAATTTTTTTCAAAGGGTGAAAAAATTTTTTTGCCTAGAAATGGCCCAAAATGGATAGTAATGCGATTTGGGGCGAAAAAAATTTTTTTCGCCGACCCACCAAAAATTCAAAATGGCCGCCACACGAAAACCGGCGAATTTAGGGCAACCAAACTCATACATATCACAGAGGTATATGAGGGGAATCTTTTGAAACCAAAAACTCAAAACTGATCAGACAGTTTTTGAGAAAATGGCTGTCAAAGTCCAAAATTGAGCGTTTTTCGACAAAAACGACCGCCATTTTGAAAAAAATGCGAAAATCAAAAAACAAAAAAATACCTCCTTCTCAAAATATTTTTAGGCATTTTTGTGCAAAATTTCAGAAAGATTCGATCGTTAACTTTAAAGATAAAAATGTTAACGCCGGACGGACGGACGGACGGACGGGCTCACGTCCGATACCTTGTGGGACTTTTCCGTTGTGGGTTTTTTTGTACGGTACATTGTGTGGCTTTCAAAAAAGTTCGCACGTTTGATACCATGTGTGTTTATTTGTCCATGTCATTGTGGGACTATGTCCAACTCGCTGTGGGTTTAATAAATTTTCTCAGAAATAATAAGTTATGGATAAGATACAGTGGGGTCCAAAAGACTTTGACCACATTGAGTGAATTTCGGCGGATATCCCTCACAACCGGAGCACACCTCCACGCAACTGGAGTCCTCCACTTGGGATATCAGCCTCACTTTGGGATTTTCCCCAATAAGTTTAGATGTTCTACAAGCAAGTCAAAGGAATCTGGGGGTTGCTTTGAGTGATTAAAGCAGCCCCTAATCGCCAAACATTTTTGTAATTCAGCTCTTTTAAAGTTGGAATCAATTTTAAAATCAGCCAAATTTAGCATTCTTGTTTGTCACGCGAACTTGAAAGTACATCTCGAGATAGTCGGGAATATATAGGAAATATGCACAGTTCGACAACAGATACTCAGAAAATTGCCGTTAATCGTGCATGAAAACAGTGGATAGTGAATGATCGGCCTGCCTACATTGCCGGTTGCCACATTATCTAGACAAATACCAATGACGTCATCAGACTGTGTATATAACTCGCCCAAAAGGCGGGCCACTTTTAGGAAAAATATGATGCAAATCTTGATTTGGAAACTCAATTTAGGCACGTAATACACATTTTCAGACCCAAATTTGTACGATTTCTCATTCTATAGACAAAATAAAGCTATCTCAGAATGAATAAATTTTGTCAATTCTAAAAGTGATTATAGCTTTAATAAATTGATGAAGCATATGAAGTGTTGTGAATTTGGACCTTTTGTAGGTCAGTTCACAACACAGTATGATTCACTTTGGCTCGCTTGTGTTTCCACCTATCTCCCCCCAGGATATTCTGGGTACCCAGATCTTGTCCCATAGGTCACACCACTACTTTTTCTGGTCCCTAGATCATGTCTAGCCAGTCAGGGTCAAGCGTTTCTCAGCTTTATGCAAATTACATTTGGGCCGTCAGACAGTCTTTGTCTAGTCTCATTCTTGCTTTGGACGCCAAGACGCTGGCCCACCCCCACCCCTTTCTCCACCGCTGTAACAACTAACCTGTTCCTTTGACTTCCTAAGGGGATTTTCCCCAATAAGTTTAGATGTTCTACAAGCAAGTCAAAGGAATCTGGGGGTTGCTTTGAGTGATTAAAGCAGCCCCTAATCGCCATTTTCCCCAATAAGTTTAGATGTTCTACAAGCAAGTCAAAGGAATCTGGGGGTTGCTTTGAGTGATTAAAGCAGCCCCTAATCGCCAAACATTTTTGTAATTCAGCTCTTTTAATAAATTGATGAAGCATATGAAGTGTTGTGAAGTGTGTCATAATAACTAGCGTACAATAGAAGACAGTGTTTATTACATGCGGACTCTAAAGCTAAATCCTCTGCTCATATTTATAGACATGTATCTCAAATTGATACCAGAAGGTTTATTTCGGTAAAATCAACAAATTTTACCAACAAAATTAGATAAATAAGGAAATGTGACATATTTATTATATGTCACCAACTCATCCTAAACTTGTGAAACACATTAAGATAAGAGGTTGCAATGAAACTGATATTGACCAACACACAATCACCAACCACATTGCACCCCAATCCTGTTATTTTTCGCATTCCATCAATTTTCCTAAGCAAATTTAAAAACATTCAAATTTAGAGTTTTTACCCAAAAAAATATTTTAATGTTGCACAATCAAACTTTCTGAATATCTGATGTTATTTGTGTTTACATACATGAGAGTGACTGAAAGAACAAATAACAGACAACTTAGATTAAATAAATTATATTTTAATGATAGGTTTTAGAAAAGGTGATATTATCAGGTTGGTCTAAGACTAAAGGACCCCACTGTATGCATTTTGCTGGTCACTCAATGACTAAACTTTTACTATTATTGCTGTATATTTACAGAAGAAATTCAAGGGAACAGGCCTGACAGACAATCTCTACATTTATAAGCACATATATTCTACATAAATCTAACAACTTTTACTGCACACCCTTCATATGCTCAAATATTGATTAGAAAAATACAATGCTGAGTTCATAGAGCAATATTTATTCAAAAAGCTGGTCAACAGATATCCCAGTTATGACCAACAATAGCTTAGTGAACAGCACTGTTCAGCATCATACAAAGTTTATTCAACGGATCATCAACTCAACATTTTGATTGCTTCCAGCGAGTAACAATATTTGAATAATCTACATTATACAACATGCCACTTATCTACATTATACAACATGCCAAAAACAAAACTTTGTACAGTCAGTTTGATACTTTGTGAATAAATAACAAAAGAGTCACCTCATTTCATATCTCAAGGTTTTTTGTTAAATCTTTTCAATTTCTGCGACATCTACTTCGTTCCACTTTGCACGGCTCACTGGCTTTTCCAGTTTTGCTCTTGTTAACTCAGGGTAGTTGCCAGAAAAGGTCAGATGACGCTCAGATCCAGGATGTTAACGTATTGATGTCCGGGCAGTACTCGGATCCAGGTTAGTGTAAGTGGGAGCACTGCTAGGATCTAGCCTGTCTGGAAAAAAACATAGATAACATTTATTTTCTTAGAAAATAATCCAATACATGTATATGATTCGGCTGATATTCTATTCTGTACAGTATCAGAAATATTATTATACTAACTGCAATTTAGATATGTACCTTCCATTGTGATTCCACTCAATTACCAGTAACCAGTTATTTTCAATGCATTCATAACATTTCGTGGCTTAAATGTCATAAACCAATCAAAAGGAGGCTCAATTTATGCAATATTTATGGCTGATAATACAAACCTGTGATATCTGCGTATTGTAATTCACTTTGGTGCTGTTTAATCTTGTGAGCAATGTCTTTCAAGCATTCATGGCTCCTCATGGATCCATCTCCTAAAAGAACAAGAATGTATTAATATTTAACCACAGTCAAATTACTTCCCTACTAGCATCAATGCAAACCCGCAGACACAAGTTTGGACACACAACCACAATCAATACATAGTTTTAAACGGTTACGACAAAAAAAAAAATTACTGACAATCAAAGTAGATTTGCGTCAATGGAACACATGAATTAGGAGCCAAAAATCAACGTACCTCTTGTACCTGAGGTGCAAAACCCGTATTTGTTACTGTTCCAAATTCCTGCTCTTGTTGTGGTGTCAGGATCCGACAAGAATCACAAGACATCCTGGGTGTAGCTTAATAGTAAACCGATACTGGTCAACTCCTCTGAAAGACACAAATGCAAAATGCAACTAATGAATAAAGTGATAATTATGTCCTAAATGTTTGACTGAAATGTTTTCTTATTCATGTCTGCGATATCATAGTAGAGTGTTTACAGGAGGTCAGTATAAAATGAGGTCAGTATTCTTCACAGTCCATTTGCTATTTTCACGTAATTATAAGAACCAAATCGATTGCAGTTTTGTTGTTCATCCATTTACTTGTATCAGGTTTCTCAGTCTTCGTGTATTAAACTTTACATAAATCTATTGGGCCTAATAGAAGCATGTGCCCTTACACGGCCCTAATAGAATAGCGCCCTGCCCCCCCCCCCCCCCTCCTGAAAAAAACTGTAATGTTTTCAGCTTTATAACTGCCCTTGTATCCTCATAACAATGGTCTTATAATGTTTTATCTAGGCTATTTTGTCAGCAAATTAACACATAACAAACACTATATTATATATGATATCAATAATTAAATTATTAATTAAAGATGTGCACTATTAAATGTTGAGTCTTGCATTGGAGCACCGCTCTTCCATTGGGACTAATAAGATAACATAAAATCATAGATTTACAGGATGAAGCTCATGCAGCTGAGACATTCTGTCTATGCATTCAACTAGTCCTGCAGCCGCTCTGTCTGTGCCTATTGCACAAAGACCGTAGGTCTAACCGAGTTGAAAATGTAAAAATTACATAAGTGGCCATAACTTCAGTACTACTCAACATAGTGACTTGTGAGTTTAAGAATAATATAGGTGCATTGGATAGTTTGTTAAAGATCATGTCCAGGATGATCTGCTAAAAGAACTGTAAAAATGTTGCCGATGTGAGAAATGTCATGAACTTTATTTCGGGGTGATACAATGATAATAATACTTACGGCATTATATCAGACCGTACGAAGTTTTGAACAAAATGCCCCATTCATCCTCCATCTCACGGACCTGTGCAGGCAATGGGAGAGGCCATTTCTTCCATTTTATGAACACAAACATCCTGGAAATGAAATAAATGATCATTGGTATAATCTAAAACAGACAATTCTCAGTCATAGCATATATTTGTTATGTGCACATTTACCACCACAAATTTTACATGTCAGCCACTTTGTGTTCTACTTTGGGGTTCTCTCTGCCAAATTTTATATCCAAACACACCATACCATGTCATGAATACCTATGTCGTACCAAAACCTCCTTCAACCTTGTGTAAAATATCTGCCTGAAATTCTGTGTGCCTTTATCCTGTTTATTATCCATACATAAACAACACTTCTTCCCGAAGGTATTTGTATAATATCTTCGGGAAGAAGTGTTGTGGATGATCAGTCAATACAACAGTCAATATTTGTTCTATTAAATATTTTATTTTTATTTTGTTTGAATGTCTGCAAACTTATAGGTTTCTCAGCAAATTCATTTCTGCGAAACTACGGTGCTCAAAAAGCTAAACATGCACTTATCTAGCAACTACTTCCAAACTGTTGTAACATATTTCATGATTTTCCCACGTGACAAATTCTGTCAGACGAATCAGCTCGGAATTTACCTAAACATAACAAATTTCTCTGTTTAACAAGAATTTTTTCCTGCCAATACCTGCGAGTCTTTTCAGTTAAAAAGTTTGTGTGGCTTTATTGTCCATACTTCTGTGTTTATTCCAACAACATGTCTCTACTATTCCCTACCAAGACTTATGTGTCTTTTCAGTCCAAATTTGTGTGGCTTTATTGTCCATGCTTCTGTGTTTATTCTAAAAACATGTCTCTACTATTCCCTACCAAGACGTGCGTGTCTTTTCAGTCCAAAGTTTGTGTGGCTTTATTGTCCATACTTCTGTGTTTATTCTAACAACATGTCTCTACTATTCCCTACCAAGACGTGTGTCTTTTCAGTCCAAAGTTTGTGTGGCTTTATTGTCCATACTTCTGTGTTTATTCTAACAACATGTCTCTACTATTCCCTGCCAAGATTTGTGTGTCTTTTCAGTCCAAAGGTTGTGTGGCTTTATTGTCCATACTTCTGTGTTTATTCTGACAACATGTCTCTACTATTCCCTGCCAAGACTTGTGTGTCTTTTCAGTCCAAAGTTTGTGTGGCTTTATTGTCCATACTTCTGTGTTTATTTTAACAACATGTCTCTACTATTCCCTGCCAAGATTTGTGTGTCTTTTCAGTCCAAAGGTTGTGTGGCTTTATTGTCCATGCTTCTGTGTTTTTATTCTAACAACATGTCTCTACTTTTCCCTACCAAGACTTGTCTGCTTTTCAGTCCAAAGTTTGTGTGGCTTTATTGTCCATACTTCTGTGTTTATTCTGACAACATGTCTCTACTATTCCCTACCAAGACTTGTGTGTCTTTTCAGTCCAAAGTTTGTGTGGCTTTATTGTCCATGCTTCTGTGTTTATTCTAACAACATGTCTCTACTTTTCCCTACCAAGACTTGTGTGTCTTTTCAGTCCAAAGTTTGTGTGGCTTTATTGTCCATGCTTCTGTGTTTATTCTAACAACATGTCTCTACTTTTCCCTACCAAGATTTGTCTGCTTTTCAGTCCAAAGTTTGTGTGGCTTTATTGTCCATACTTCTGTGTTTATTCTAACATGTCTCTACATTTCCCTACCAAGACTTGTGTGTCTTTTCAGTCCAAAGTTTGTGTGGCTTTATTGTCCATACTTCTGTGTTTATTCTGAAAACATGTCTCTACTTTTCCCTACCAAGATTTGTCTGCTTTTCAGTCCAAAATTTGTGTGGCTTTATTGTCCATACTTGTGTGTTTATTCCAACAACATGTCTCTACGATTCCCTACCAAGATGTGTGTGTTTTTTCAGTTCAAAGTTTCGGTGGCTTTATTGTCCATACTTCTGTGTTTATTCTAACAACATGTCTCTACTATTCCCTGTCAAGACTTGTGTGTCTTTTCAGTCCAAAGTTTGTGTGGCTTTATTGTCCATACTTCTGTGTTTATTCTGACAACATGTATCTACTTTTCCCTGCCAAGACTTGTCTGCTTTTCAGTCCAAAGTTTGTGTGGCTTTATTGTCCATACTTCTGTGTTTATTCTGACAACATGTCTCTACTATTCCCTACCAAGACTTGTGTGTCTTTTCAGTCCAAAGTTTGTGTGGCTTTATTGTCCATGCTTCTGTGTTTATTCTAACAACATGTCTCTACTTTTCCCTACCAAGACTTGTGTGTCTTTTCAGTCCAAAGTTTGTGTGGCTTTATTGTCCATGCTTCTGTGTTTATTCTAACAACATGTCTCTACTTTTCCCTACCAAGACTTGTGTGTCTTTTCAGTCCAAAGTTTCTGTGGCTTTTTTGTCCATGCTTCTGTGTTTATTCTAACAACATGTCTCTACTTTTCCCTACCAAGACTTGTCTGCTTTTCAGTCCAAAGTTTGTGTGGCTTTATTGTCCATACTTCTGTGTTTATTCTAACATGTCTCTACTTTTCCCTACCAAGACTTGTGTGTCTTTTCAGTCCAAAGTTTGTGTGGCTTTATTGTCCATACTTCTGTGTTTATTCTGAAAACATGTCTCTACTATTCCCTACCAAGATGTGTGTTTTTTCAGTTCAAAGTTTCGGTGGCTTTATTGTCCATACTTCTGTGTTTATTCTAACAACATGTCTCTACTATTCCCTGCCAAGACTTGTGTGTCTTTTCAGTCCAAAGTTTGTGTGGCTTTATTGTCCATACTTCTGTGTTTATTCTGACAACATGTATCTACTTTTCCCTGCCAAGACTTGTGTGTCTTTTCAGTCCAAAGTTTGTGTGGCTTCATTGTCCATACTTCTGTGTTTATTCTGACAACATGTCTCTACTTTTCCCTGCCAAGACTTGTCTGCTTTTCAGTCCAAAGTTTGTGTGGCTTCATTGTCCATACTTCTGTGTTTATTCTGACAACATGTCTCTACTTTTCCCTGCCAAGACTTGTGTGTCTTTTCAGTCCAAAGTTTGTGTGGCTTCATTGTCCATACTTCTGTGTTTATTCTGACAACATGTCTCTACTTTTCCCTGCCAAGACTTGTCTGCTTTTCAGTCCAAAGTTTGTGTGGCTTCATTGTCCATACTTCTGTGTTTATTCTGACAACATGTCTCTACTTTTCCCTGCCAAGACTTGTGTGTCTTTTCAGTCCAAAGTTTGTGTGGCTTTATTGTCCATACTTCTGTGTTTATTCTGACAACATGTCTCTACTTTTCCCTGCCAAGACTTGTGTGTCTTTTCAGTCCAAAGTTTGTGTGGCTTTATTGTCCAAACTTCTGTGTTTATTCTGACAACATGTCTCTACTTTTCCCTGCCAAGACTTGTGTCTTTTCAGTCCAAAGTTTGTGTGGCTTCATTGTCCATACTTCTGTGTTTATTCTGACAACATGTCTCTACTTTCCCTGCCAAGACGTGTGTGTCTTTTCTGTCCAAAATTTGTGTGGCTTTATTGTCCATATTTCTGTGTTTATTTCAACACATCCATGTTCTTGTGTTATTCTCAAGATCAGTTCAACTATATTTTCCCAAACCTCTGTGTTTAATTGATCCACCGTGGGTTATTGTGAATGCCTACCTGAATTGCATGCTGAATTCGGCCTTGTTTTACCCAATATTTGTGAGTTTAACCAGTTAATCTGTTCATCACTTATGTGTTTTTAATGTCCATGTTTATGTGTTTCAGTTTACCTAAATAAAAAATCATGCTCAATGAAGCTCTTGATAGCCTCATAACAATGATTTTCCTTTAATATCATGTGCATCTATGCAACTTCTAAAACAAATTCACACTCTAGATCTACTGAACTCGATTTAGGAAAACGTTCAGCTTTTGGGTGCAGCAAAACACCACATTATCGCCCACTGTGACTTGCAACTATAAGGGTCTTCGTTTACATTACCAAGTCATATTTTACTAATTCGACAAATCTAATTGATATGCATCTCCTTCAATTTACTGTGCATTGCTAGACCAGACATACAGCATAAATTATTTCGTAGAGTGGCGGTCGAGACCCTGTGAACAGCCGAAACACGAAAGTCCCACAAGAAGAATGTCTGACACCGCCACTCCCGTTTTCTATTCTGATTTCTTCTGTAAATCTGTAATCGGTGTTACTTTCACGTTGGAATTTCCATCGAGTTTGGTATGTTGCAGAGATACGTACAGAAAACAACGAATATACAAGTTAAAACAAGGTAAAAACAAATCTTTTTCCTTCTGATCCTTACCTCAAATTTTCGTCTGACGCCATTTTGGATGACGAAAATGCGCATGCGCACGCAACCCGGAATCAGAAAGAGACCAAAAGTATTGCACAATGTGCACCATACTCTATGATCGTCATGATGCACCCATATAAGGCATGTATTTTTTTCATGCAGTGATGTCCATACTTGGACAAAAATTCACGTGATGGACATTGGACAAAACATTGTGCGACTTCACAGGAAACGAACGAGAAACACACAAAGCATCATTTGGCGAATTTTTGGAGGATGACTTGTGTGGCTAGTCCCACAGTACGAAAAAGACACACAATGACCTATTGGGCGGAAATTAAAACACACAAGGTATCAGACGTGCGAACGGACGGACGGACGGACGACGGACGCAACGCCATGCCAATAGGTTATCGGACCAAAGGTCCGGTAACCTAAAAAGCATTTGAGCATCTTTACTATGATGATTAGAGAGTTTAAATCACTGAGTCATTTACGATATGCCATCGACTATAAGGCCGATCACATAGAGTACCAAGAAAAGTGACAGCAAGTTAACTCTACCGCTCATCTCACACCTGGATGAGAACTCGTTCTGAACGTTGAGCTCCATGACAATGTGTCGGAAGTAGTGGCTCTTGAAGACGCGTAGCTGTAGCAGCAAGAAGACGAAGCAGATAGCGTCCCACGTCAGCCCCGCCTCGTCCTCTGTCTGGGAACACTTCGTCAACGCCTCCTCCTCCTCCTCTGTGTGGTCCAGGATTTTGATAAATGATTATTGATTTTTTATTAAGATTTTTTTTGTTCTTCACAAATTTTCTTTTCATATTTTTCAAGTTCTGGTCGATTTTTACCAAAATTTATTTCTTCATCAGAAGCATAGGCTAGCGGCACTGACCATGTTGTAATTGGTCTTCTTACTGCGAACTTTTTTATCAAGGCATATATTTTTTGCAGTGTATAGTTTCTTTGTGTAAATTATTTCCTGATACATTGTCTTCTTTCTATGAACTCCATTCCATTATCCTCAATACGTCATACAGTTAGTACATTAACCATACGGTATATACACGATACACATAAAGATGCAGTATACTAAAGGGGGATCTAAACACTGACCGTAGAAGTAGTTACCCGCCCGCAGACAGGCAAGGCCCAGTAGTTGTACGACCCAACAGAAGCCGTTAGCAACACGGCTCAGGTAGACACACCCCACCAACTGTAACAGAGGGCCAGGGTTATACATGGTCATATATGTGCACATAATAGGATGATTTATAAGATATTCGGACTAGTTTTCTTTGGTTCTACTGTGGATTTTGATGACAAGCGCCAAAGCTTGAGTATTTAAAGGAATTTTATTTTTAATTCACCTGAAGACATGACTTGCTCAGTATCACAAAGAAGTTATAACCCAGTAGTATACCCCACCTGAAAACAAAACAATTATCAATCGTAATATTTTAAAACCAATTCATCAAAACAGCTACGAAGATACTGTTGAAGTTTCACTTGTATGGCCCCAATGTGCAATATGTTTGAACACGGATGATTCCAGCCAATCAGCAACTCACATTTTGATGACTTTGCGGAGGGGTTTCGTAAGTAACTCCATGCCGAACCACAGGAAGAAGAAGAAGCCGACCAGGTAGCCGAAGCAGAAAAGCGAAATTTTGGCCGTACCAGCGATGAAGAGGATGATGAGCGTGACCCAGAACGAGTAGTGAAAGATTCCAAGTTTGATGTAATCCAAGTACGAGCTGCAAAGTATAAATATATGTGTAAGTCGTGGTGAAGTCTTACATGCATGACTATTCATAGTCAAACCAACATTGTTGATGTTTCTTATATCGTATTATAGTCGGCGTCATTGGTCTGTGAGCGGTGGTTTTTCGGCGATTACTCAATCAATATTTGAGATAATCTGATGGAATTTCGACAGGTATATTATCTTATGACCGCCTAACTAAGGATGCATTTTCGAGAAGATTGGATGCGAAGCAAAAAAGTTGGCCTATCTCGTCCATAGTAAAAATCTGGTGAAATCGGCCGTGGACCGCCACCGATCGCCGTAGCATTTCTATAGATAACGTTTTGACATTTTCCTATTCCGTTATATATAGGCCAAATGGGCTAATTTTTTTGTTTACACACCAGTCTCTCCGAAAATTTATACCCTATTAGGCGAGTATAAAATAACACTCCTGCCAAAATTTCATCGAAATATACGAAATATTGACGGAATAATCGCGAAAAAACCACCGCTCACAGATCAATGACGCCGACTATAGCACAATATCCCCAGGTTATAATTTATTACACCTAAGATATAATCGAACAGGTTGCATTGCAATTTTTTGGCAACAGATACCAAGTTGAGATTGCATACTTCAAATCTTAACTCAGTTTTTACACTTCACAAGCTTTACAAGAAGTCCTGTACTTACTTTTTACAGTACAAAAAGTCCTGTACGGGGTTGGGATCTCCTCTCTCAACCTCTGGGAGGATGCTGCGGTTTGATCCGCCTCCGTATCGCTCACAGTCATCACTCGTCTCAATACGGAACACGCTCCACTGTAGACACACGAACAACAGCTGGAAGAAGTCCGCTGTTGGGGGGAGGGGGGGGAGGGGGAGTTGTGGGGAAAATATTTGATTATCGTCAGATCATCTCTTTTTTGTATTTGTGTTAAAGCCTAACTAGAGCGAAAAAATAACTAATTTTGGTTCAGTGTCAATATCAAAGACGGAAGTCTGGGGATCATTTCTGTTTTTACAAAATTGAAATATCTTGACATAGTCACTATTCTACGGAGGTTTGTTTATGACATGTCCTATTGACCTTTCGATGTCATATGCGAATATGCAAATGAGCAATGATGACGTCATATGAGTCACTGGAAGATAATGAGCTCATTGAAACCAGTACTGCACAATATTAAAGAGCATGAAAATAATTTTTGTTCCACATAATGACTCCATACAGAAAATATTCAAATTTTGAATAAATTTTGTTGGTGTCATGGCAACCAGAGCCGGAATATGGCCCATAGCAACCACGTTGCTATGGAGATTTTGTTGCTAACCACTGATGATTCCACATTATTAGGACCTCAACTTTTGTTACATTATGATCCTTCGTGAAAATGTTAAAAGAAAGTAGCACTTTCACATGTCCTAACAGGTCAATTGTCCATAGCAACCCACCCAACAACTGGTTGCTAAGGAGCGCTAGCTCTGATTGTGTAGCCTTGACAACATGCTGGCATAACAAAAGACTGACTATGGATTACCACAAAACATATCAGTCTCTATAGGAACCTTTATCTACATTATAACCCTTGCATAAATGAGGCTTAGATAGCTAATTATAGTACTTGACTCATATGACGTCATGAATATCTAATTATAATAATTAATGAGGTCCTGCAAATTGCTGATAGATTGGAAAAAAGTAATTCACAAAAATAGAAATATCTCACGTTGTGATTGAGATTTTCAAGTTCTGTAAAAACCAAAATGATCAGGGAAACCATCTCCACGGTATAAGAACATAAAAATGATACACTCTAGTTAGACTTTAACAGAAGTAGGTAATTTAAATCAGTTGTTTCTTTTTCTTCAGCAAGAAAACAATTGATGATGCTAAGATTATATCTTTCAATCAATTTTCTTCAATTTTGATATAACAAGTATTACTGCTGAAAAGCAACCCATTTAGTGCAGTTTTCACTCACCTATCAACAGGTAGGGATCAGGAGCGTCTATGTAGTTGGGGAGGAACAGATAAATCTTGAGATTCCTTGTAATTTGAGGCACTATGTCCCACGGGTAACCTGCAATTGTGAACATGATAAACACGATAAGAGGAATAGCGGAGAGTGATGTTGACAAGCATTACTTTACATATCAACTACAACATAATACAACACCCAAAATACTTCGAAACTATGAAATTAATTTGACAGCTGATCACCTTTCAACTTTATGTGTTGTACTCACCCCAGCAGAGTCCAGGCGGTACGCCCAGACAGGATAAGTACTGTAGGATGAGCAGTACCAGGAGTACAATGATGTACACAGGCCATATGTAGTAACACTGGCGACGTCGCATCGACAGTAACACGGCCAAAAACACACCATAGATCACCGAGTATGCATCCAGACGTACTACCATCGTAACCATGGTCATGATGAAACAGATCTGGGGAAAAGGGGGGGGGGGGGGGGGTGAAAAGAGAGAGTTATGGTTTGTCACTGGTTGCCACACTTTATTGTGTTAAGATAACGATCTGGAGCAATTGACTACCACATGTATTAGAGCATGTGGCATCCATATCAAAGCTCATACTCTCGTATTTCAAATACCTCAAGTGTGTCTTGAAATATTGACTTATTCACGTGAAAATCAAAGTAGTAACATGCCCAGGGTCAAATCTACCTAGGTATTTCAGTATTACCTGTAGTCCAAACTTGTAGAACGTGTAGTTGACAAAGTACTTGAAGCACGGCAGTAATCCTTTATCCGCGTCCTCCCTACGTGCGTGACGGAACACAATCCCGACTGGCGGGCGCTTCTTACCCGGCTTGTTGTAATACTGCGCCTGGTGACACTTCACTATTGCCTCCAGCGCGATGATACAAAGGATAATCACATAGTTCTGCAAAGGAAAGTAGAGCCAGTTTTTTAAATTTCTGTGCACATATTTATTAGCAATGATTGATATGTTTTATGCTGACGAATGTACCATCTTTCAGATAAGTAAAACAAATTTACAAATCTTTTCCGTGCGAAGTCTTTACCATGATATATCATTTTGACTTGCCTGTAGGTAATGCGGCAGGCTTTGGACTTTCTTGAGGCCCACGTACTCAGCATTGTCGATGGTCTCGTTGAAGGGGAATGGAAGATTGTCGCTCTCATTCACGTTCAACACATGCTGTAATTGTATCATTGAAGAATAAAAATTATTCACAGTAGACACCTCAGATGCATAAATAATCACTGGCACATTTTTTTCTAATTTGTGTCAATTCAAATACCAGAACATGTAGTATGTGATTGAAACACATAATATTGGCATCTATAGTATATACACAAGCATAATCAATGTACCAGTTCGAGCACCAGCAAAATTTTCAAACAACTAATACATATAAATATACTGACCGTACAGTTGGTGAGGACTTGTTCTATTTTGACAAGCTTCAGTTGGTAGGTCATCTTAGCAAGGATAGCCAGAGAGCAGTACACTTGGCAAAGACTGGACATCGTGAGTTGGAACCCGGGAAAAGGCATAAAGACCGCAACGAAGAATACAAACACCACGTTTATAGCATTGATCTGAAATGGGAGTAATTGGTGAAAATCCATGAAGTATGTTTGCGAGAGTTTGAAGGAATACAATGTTATTATATACATGTATATGATATTGTATATTTGCAAATAAAAATGTAAATATATGAAATTTGAAAAAAAAAAAATTATTGCTATGAATCTTGTACACATTAGATGAACTGTTATGATAGACTTTTGAACTTATATTTCCACTCTCAGCAATCAATCAGTTTAGTTTTCCGTGTTTTCAATCGCAGACAAAATCGGGAAATTTGGAAGTTTTCTCAAGATTCTACTCACGTGAATAACACAGTTGATGAAGATGGTGAACATGACAAACTTGGCGCAGTGGATCTCCAATAGTCTCCAGACTAGGACGCTCAGTCTGTCCAGGTATGCGTAGACCTTCAGCACTGTCACCTTGGTCCGAGCCCACACTCGAGCCTTCAACGCTGCAACACATGTACATAAGTCATTTGAACTCGAATGTGAGCAATCAGTGAAACTTTATCATAAGCGTTGGCATTTCATTCATTCACGCACACATATATATATGCCATATACATGATATATGGGGGAAGTGCAGTTTTTATTTGTGAGCATAAATGCATGATTGATTGATATTGTAGGAGGGGGGGGGGGGCTTTATGCAGCGGGTAATATTTTGAGGGCCCATACAATATTATAGGGCTACATCATGTACATGTAATCTTAAATGTACAACACTATCTTTAATATTGATTTTGGACTATTGACAAACTTCATAACAGCAATAGATTGCAAGAGTTACTACATGTATGTTGTTAAGCTTAGTTGCAAAAAAAAATTAATGAAAGACACTGCAAAATTATGAACATAGAGATATCAGAAATGTGAGCGCAAAACAGCACGCACAAAATTTCTGTCTAAAATGATGCAAAAATGGAGAATGAAATGAATTTGAAATAAAAGAATGTTGGAATAACTTATCTTAGCATAAGGTGGATACATGTTTATTTTGCACTGACTGATTCTTACTTTGACAACCTCAACCTCAATCATGTATGGCAGTACCGAGTAATCAATCAATACTGATAAAACAGATGAAACAGGAAATGGAACATGAAGGTCCCTTAAGTATTAGCTACAGATCATTTTCACATGAACTTAATATGGTTTTTGTTGAAACCATGTCCAAACCATTACCAAAATGAATCAATATCTTTTCAAAGTAATGGCGCACAGATATCAAATCTGCTTTTAAATATGAAAACTGAAAATCAACTGTGCAAAGGAGTTCACACTGTAAGACAATTTACCACATAGAAATTCCCGAAAACCTGAGAGGGAACAAGAACACATGAACAAAGACATACATCACACCCAAAAATTCATGAAAACGATGAAATTTTCCCCTGAGAACCACCAAAATTCCAAGTTCAACTACAACGTCCATAATCGTAATAATCATATCAACTTGATCAGAATTTAGTGTAAATTTCCCAATTGACATCACTCTCTGATAGATTACAGCCCGGCACCACATACGTAGTTTTGCCTGGATGCTGCTGTGAAAAGACGTGTTGAGATCGGCCTGCGCCCCGCCGTCTCCATGGGAGTTATCCACAGTGTCCTCACTAGAGGGACCCGGCGTCGGCTCCTGCGTGTCACCAGGGGGCACTGTGGAGGCTGGCTCATCACCACCAGCTTTTTTGGCCGGGTCCTCACTGGTTTGAAAAAATCGTGGAGGTAATAGGCTTACTTTTTAGCTTCTCATTATTTGGTATAATTATTTGGTATTTTTGATATAAGTCAAGTATAATTACTGTACAAATGATCCATCAATAAAGCAAAAAATTTTTCATTGCAGGTAAGTCAACGTGCAGTACTGAATGTATATATAAATTCACATATGCATGGATAGGAACGAAAGTTCAAAACAATTTATTTATTCATAATAGTCGTAAATACTTACACAAATCTGTTGACGTTGGACAGCTCAAGAAATGGTTTCTGGAAGTAGTGGACTTGTAGACACACGATGATCACGAATGAAGTCGGAGTCAGCAGCTTGGCAAAGAGTGTCGCAGTGTCAAATGTCTCGAGACCAACGTCACTCAACCTACAAAGTAACATTTGGTGGTTGATGCATACATTTCAAATCGTTTATGAATATTCAATCGTCAAATTCGAATGAATAAACTATAATGCATCAATCACTTAATTCATCTGAGCTTGTTTATCAAAAATGTGACATTTTGGAACGTATTTTGAGCTCATATTTAAACCAAGAAAAGCAAAAATTCTAAGTTAGTACTAACATTTCCTCGGACATGTGCGTGGTGTTCATCCAGTACCCTGGGAAGTTCTCAAACTGGTACGTGTAGATACAGAGCAGTACGCCCATCGAGTACACTATGACTACCCACCAGAACACGTACACACTGAACCGCCACCACCGGTTACACACCTGTGAGAGAAGGTTACCATGGAATCATAGCACTTGGCAACAGGAAAACTTCTATTGATATGAGCAAGACGTTATCAGCAAATCTCAATAAGATAAATGTCATACAGATCATTTTTCTGATATGGGAAAATCTACAAGACCACTGATCAATTTCTTTTATGTTTATCAAAATAATTTGTGCACATTTTGTGCCCATATTTTTTTGGCATGAATTATAAATCAAAATTCCAAAATAGTACTCACTTGGAATGTCAGAACAAAGTACACGAAGAAGACCATGTAGATGATTCGATAGATGACTGGCTCCGTTATCGAGATGACGAGAAGCAGAGCCGCACAAGCAATGATCATGTATTTACACAACATCCGCCACATCCACTTGCCCAGCGCTTTGATCGTATCACTGTCATGGCCGTCGATATAATCTGTCATTGCTTTGAAGGACGAAAAATGGTACTGATTCATAAAATGTTGAATAATGTATAATGAAAGTTCCCGGAAGAGGCACACGATTCTTTCACACTACCTACAATATGATAAATTCATGTGAGTTTTGGACTTTTTTTTAGAAACGATTATATATATATAAAACAACAGGAATCGCTAAGTAACACCCAAGATTTCAATAGTCCCAAAATAAGCAGCCCCCCCCACCCAGTAACCATGGTAACCACAAAATACACACTGAGAGGTAGAACGTTGGAGTTGACTGTGGATGAGCGCTGCTCTCTTGGCTGCTCGGGGTCTGAATCCACGGGCTCCAGGACAAGTCCCGTCATGTAGAACTCCTGTCGCTTGACGTGTTGCTCTCGCATGTGCTGTCTCAGTGTCAGCAGGAACACCACCGTAAACACAATCTGTAGACAGATTAATTTATTCATATTGTTTGGTTAATTCATATTGATAATTGAAGCAATACCTTTTAGAAACACATAATTAACTTTAAACCTCTGTAGATTACTTTTACTCTTCAAACTTTTCTTCTACATCGAACAGTCCCATCTAGGCACACCAAATGTTTCATCACGCAGGAACCATTTTGAAAAGGCGCACACACCATGACACAACTGACATACACAAATCCCGAATGATCGAACCTGTACGCCAAGGTGCAAACAAGGATCCTCAAACTTCATCAGTCCTATCTGTGCGTAGCTGTAGCCGTTAGCCGTGCGCTCGGGAAGTTCCTTGTCCGTCAGGTTGAAGCCGTAGATGTACTGGATGATGAGAAGACCCACGGCATAGAAGACGATAACGGGAGAGGCGCGCAGGCAAACCGTGCGCTTGTGCGGAACCATCCAGATGATACAGGCCACGAGAAGGTACACAAACGTCAGCCAGCTGTGGTATGTGATGCTCCAAACCTGGGGGTTTAGGAAGAGGGCTGTAGAAATTTGTTGAATGTTGCCACAGCAAACTGTACAGCCGGTACAGGTTTTTTTTCCCTGTCTTTTGTTAGGTGTTCTATTCTGATTGATAATAGTTGTACCCAATACTCATAGAAGAGTTCATCTATTAGAAACAAGGAATAACCCCACACTATTATCATTTGGATTAATAATTCCAATGTACATGTACACAGAATAAACAGGTCCAACCAAACTTTCTCAAACAAATCCCTCCCATGCAGGGCTAGAAATTCAACGAGAATCCCGGAATCGATTCTCGCAAAGATTCTCGCAAAATGGCCCTCGATTCTCGCAAAATATAATGGAGTGTATGAGAACAGGATTCTCGCAAAATTTTACGAAATTCTAGCCCTGCCATGCCACGATCTCAAGCAGTGCTTCACTCACCATCATGATAACTAGAGTAGCCACGTAGCTCTGCTTCATGATGTACACAAAGATGGATACGACGGGGCTGCGGATTTTCTGCTGAGCGGCCGCTGGTTCCCCGCGTGCTGGCGACGGTGGACTGATGTTGTAGATATCCGACTGTGGCGTGATAGACGAAGTGTCCACCGCGTCTGTGCTGTTGTAACTCTGCGGCCGCTCCTCAACTAGGGCCTGGCAGGGGAGGGAGGAGAGAATGTACAAATATATTGATAATATATATTTTTCTTTTCAAAAAGAACATGAAACATCAACATAAAAATTTGTCAGAGAAAGCAAGCTGATTTTTTTTCAATCAGTATTTGCGCAAAATTATATTTCTAGTAGCGGAAAGGAATTATTCAACTTTGAGATTTAAAAAATAATCTGATTATTGTATTATGCAATCAATGTTCCTGATTAACAGCAAAAATCAACGAGCCTAATATATTCAGAACGAAAGTGACCATAAATCCTCCTGTTTTTCCACTGTATATTCTGTATACATGCTATACTACCAGTAGTATACAAGTGGAATACAGGACTTTCCATATAAGTGTACAACATTAACACACCTCATTCACAACACAAAAAGTTTCATGTCTCATTAAGTTACAGTATAACATTTTAGAAAAGGTCATGCATTACCTCTAGTATGATTATATTTTCATTATCATGATTATAAACTTGCTACTGATAGTATACCATACATATACCATATTCCAAAGTCAGATATTCAGTTATTTCAGATTAATTTCATCATTCACACAACAGGCTCGGCGGAATGTTCCACATTTGACAGCGGTTGTCCAGTTGTTGCCTGGTCAATATTTCAGCTATTATATTTATTTGAAAATGTTAGATGGTTTTTACCGGTAGAATTCCATTGTCAACCCTTCCAGTGTTACAATACAAGATTCAACACAGCAACCTGATAAATATGTCCATGCAGTAACATGATTGGAAACCGATATTTAATAGCTTATTATTCACACTCCACAAACAAAACAGTAAGAAAATTCTTTGTTAGCTCGTAGAAAACTAGTGCACAATCTGATGCCAGAGTTAGAAATATATCATGAAGTAATCCACTCACTGGCAGCAGAAACCCATTATGGGTTTCTGCTGGCAGACATGTTCTGATATGTGAAATGCATCAAAACCAATCGAATAATACAGAGGCTATTTGTCATATATGTATATACATCAATATATATAGTGATGAATTGGAAGCCATACAAACATACAGTGCGAACAATTGATAGTAGTTGATAGACAATGTACTGGATATTAGTGTTGCACCGATTAATCTATATAGAGGTTCGATGATCGATGTTGAAATTTTGACCGACGATCGATATCACAAAATGGCAACATCGACTTTTTTTCAACCTGCAGAGGGGAACAAAAATAGCAGTCCGCAAATTACAAACCATCAGAAGCAAAACTGATGACGTCACTGGCAAGAAAATTTATTTGGAAAAGTACCCCGGGCAGCTTCAGAACAGTTAATAATGAAGAAAAACGCGATGCCTATTGGCTAGATTTAGGAGGCATTGACATAATGAGCCGCCTCTGACCAAGACTGCGCTTACAATTGCTGATTTTAAACCAGTTACAGCGGACTCGAAATTTTGCTGTTCATTTTTAGCGGCTCAGGCCAGGCCAATAATTCAGCTTTTTACATGATATCGGTCTTGTATTCACTTTGGCTTCGATGATCGGTCGTTGGATCTTGGCGATGATCCATTGAGAAATTTATGTCCGATTCCCAACACTACTGGATCATGTTGGATATTCAGGTTCTCAAGCATTTCACTTTGCATCTGATTCTTCATCGTCAGTTGAATATATATTGACATAACTAATTTTCGTTTGACATATAGTGTATAAACTATGATTCGGGAATCAGTCATGCTGCATGCTGATGAATAATATAGCCATCAAACTAGTGAATATCATGATATTAAAATATATTTCTGTGGATACCTGCGTTCATTTCTGTTATTCAACAGGAATATTTACAATACTGTACATGTCGTTTGAAAGTTCTAACATGCATCACTAGGTCTCTATGTCCTTATGATGTATTTATACAAATCACTTTAAAATTTGGGTCTCAAACAGTCCCAAAACAAATACACAATACATGTGACAATATCAACTGATTCAACATTCATAAATTCACACGATACATGTAAATTATGTTGTGACGCTATGAACAAAAGGCCACATCTAAAGTTAGTACGTCAACTAAAACTAATGTTACTACAACATCAAGCACATAAAGCACATTCACACAAAAACTGAACGAGAAAGGACTGGGTGGAATAAAATTCCAGCTGGGTTATTGTGTGTAAAAGCAAACAAAAGAAAATGCAAACACTAAACTAACATCTCAAACATATTACATCTAACATCTCACAAGAAACACAAAACATCAAGCAAACCCCGGGTTATATAATGCTAGCTGGGTTAAAATGGATTAATATGCAGGTTGGGGAGGAATGGGGGAGAACCCAGGGATTTTTCTCGGGTATGATACTGGTATAAAACACTGACAGCAACAACTTGCGACAACAGCCATGCCAAAAATGGAGTGAACTCCGCCAAACCTCTTGTCTGTCGGGCTCCAATACCTGACGCTCTGACCCCGAGGAGGGTTTGCGTCGCCGTAGCAACCGTCCGGAGCTAGTGGACTGGGTCTTTCCGTCAGGTAGGTCGTCGTCTTCCTTCACCTAGTGATAACTCTTGGTTATTTTTTTTATTGGCAGAGAAAAGCATCAAATTTTTGTTTCGGGGGAGGCAATCTCAGGGTACATGCAGATTTTCAAAAATGGAAAAAAAACCTGTGACAATATTGTTAAAACATTTCTGGTTTCAGGTTTACGGAACAACAACACAGAGCAAATCTTTCAACATGTGCAAAGAACATCATGTTTCTATTCCTAATTTAATAGCGAAATCAAGCCATAGCAAGTGTAATCTCGAATCAGCGCTCATTAACATTTTAAAACAGCGCCATTTCAATGTTGCATGGAAGCATCAATTCAATCAATCATCTCAAGATTTCGCATGCACAACAGACAAGCTCACTCCCAAGGCATACCCTTGTGGCCCAGCGCCGTATCTCGCAGGCGAGGGTGAAGTACAGGCCCAGGATGACCGCAGGACTGACATACATCCACCAGTCTGCGGCCTCGTTCATATGCAGCATCCACGGCTTGCGACAGTCCGTAGTGACCAGCGCGGTCAGGCCCAGGACTCTATCGGCAAGAAGAATATACAAAGTGAAATGCATGTGTGTCGCCGGGTATTCCCACCATGCCAGTCTGAATGATGTTAGTATATTTAGAAGCAGTATTTAATTTCGATTAAATTATTCTCATGAAGAGTGGATATTCTCACCTTGCTATCAAACTTTTGTAATCCAAAGCGAGCTGCATGAATTGGAACTGATAGAGGTACAACGTCAACAAATGCGCTCCGGCGTAGACTAACAACAGGATCCGCACCCCGACGAACCGTCGCCCTAGCGACCGATAACACGCCCACCATGTTGCCAAGGCAATGAACACCAAGAAATACACGCTAGACAACACCGATGGATTGGCGATTCCACTCGCAGCCAAAAACAATGCTATGAGGAAATTCCCAAGGATATTCAGTATGTAGGTTCCGTAATTTTCAATACGTTCTTTCAGCACCGACCGTTGCCGCTGTAGACGCGGTTTACTGTCCACAGGTCGTGGGGGAATCAGTTTCTTGCACAGGATACAAACTAGGAGGATTGTGAGGAACGCTCCGATGTCTGGAAGGACAACGCGGAGGATGTTCTCGTAGCTGTTAGGCTCGACGCGTTGGAGGCCGACCTGACGCAGTGAACGCTCAACCAGCGAACCTTGGAGGGGAAATGAGAAGGTATTTTATGAACTTCAAGTAATATCAAAAGTTCTAAAATAACTTTTATTTTTATACTATGCATACTTACCTCTGACTCTGGGGTCGTGTAATTGGCGAGCCCTCATTCGCCAACCACACATGAAATATGGGTGAAAAAGCTAAACGAAAGTTAGCCGGTCCGTTTAGACCCTGCGTTAGTAATGGTAGTTACCTGAGCAGTTCACCCTCCGTGTGGTAGCATAATCGTGCCGGTCCACTGCCTCCCAGTTCACTTTTGTTGAGTTGCAACACTTGATCACTGAAGGTTATCTTCTGAAAAGACAAGAAGATAATCAGCGGGGAGGAGGGTGGGACCATCCAACGTCAGAGGTAAGTATGCATAGTATAAAAATAAAAGTTATTTTAGAACTTTTGATTTGTTATGCTAAGCGATACTTACCTCTGACTCTGGGGAATGGCCTGCCGGTGGTGGGCCCCTCAGAGAGAAAGTACGCCTTGCACAAGATCATCCCCTGAAAGTAGAAGGATGAGAACTATGCATAATACCAGTGACTATAATTACTGTATAAAGGATAAGGAACCCGCTCCTTTCCTATAGTAATTATAATACTAATTAACCACAGAGTAGCTCGGAAGTTAATAGTATACTGAGAGATACTTTGTAATCCAGAAGAATCTGAGATTACATACCTGTCGTCGAGTCCCTTGTGAGGCGATGAGCCGTAGCTAGGTGTTGAGACGGCGCTCCCCCCCCGGACTCTTGGCAGAAGAAGCAGTGGGTTGCACGATGACTTGTGCTGCGACGATGGGTCCCAGATGATAGAGGTCATCCGCGAGGAGCGATACATCGCGCAGGTAAAATGAGGAAAACGTAGAGTGAGATCTCCAAGTGGCTGCCTTCATGAGATCCTGAAGTGACATGTTGTGTGCAAACGACCAGGAAGTGGAGATGGCGCGAACCTCGTGAGCCGTACGACCGTAGAGCTGATGTAGGTCCCGACGATCCTTACTGTAAGCACGTGTAACAACAGCCTTGATCCAAAGCGAGATCGTGTTCTTGGAGACCTGTCCTCTCGATGCCGAAAACGGGAGAAAGAGGTGAGATTCCCTTGGTCGTGAAGGCTTAGTCCTCTTCAGATACAACCGTAACGCACGCACCGGACACAGGGACAGATCCCCACAGTCAGTCGCCAACTGAGATAAGGCAGGGACAGAGAACGTTCGCATCCCAGCCGCCAGGGCAGAAGGAGTTTCGGTCTTGGCAAGAAACCCCAGATGGTACTGGAGGGTAACAGAAGACCAATCTTCCGGGTGTAAGACCTCCGCAGACAGTCCCTGAAGCTCACTGACCCGCTTCGCGGAAGCAAGGGCCAACAGGAACACAGTCTTGTGCGTGAGAAAACGAAGCTCCGCTTCCTCGAGAGGCTCATATGGAGATTCATTGAGGCTACAAAGGACCAATGACAAGTCCCATTTTGGTGCGCGGGAGACCGGAGGCAAATCCTGGGCGAAGGACTTGAACAGGGCCGAAATCTCCCGTGATGTAGAAATGTCCAAACCGTGAGAAGCTAGCACATTAGACAATGCCGCACGGTATCCCTTGACAGTAGTAAGCGCCCTCTTGCGCTTGTCTCTCAACCAGACAAAGAAGTCCGCTACCGTAGGGAGAGGGGGACGGCGTGGATCAACTTGCCGTCGACCACACCAAGAAGAGAAGACTCTCCACTTGGCTTGATATAATCGCTCTGAGGATGACCGAACTGTTCTGGACATCCGCTTGGCAGCGTTCTTCGAAAAGCCAGCCTTTCTGAATGAACGCCTGATAATCTCCACGCGTGAAGATGGAGAACGCCCAGATGCTCGTGAAACTGACGTCCCTGACGAAGCAGGCTGGGGATCGGTGGTAACAACCGTGGAAGATCCGTCAGAAGCTCCAGGAGTTCCGGAAACCAAGGCTTGGCTGGCCAGCAGGGAGCCACCAAGATGATCTGGGCCGAGCTTAACCGAATCCTCTGTAGAACCACGGGAATCAGTGAGAACGGAGGAAAAGCGTACGCCCATAGGATGGACCAGTCCTGAGCGAGGGCGTCGACTGCCCAGGCATGAGGGTCCGGGAACGGGGACACATAGAGAGGTAGACGATTGTTCTGGAACGTGGCGAACAGGTCCAAGTGAGGCTGACCCCAAAGACGCCACAGGTGACTGCAAACCTGGGGGTTCAGAGACCAGTTCGTGGAAACCGGACCCTTCCTCGAAAGGGCGTCGGCGATGGTGTTCATGGAGCCCGGGATGTGTCGGGCCAGAAGACTGACATCCTGGGATTCCGCCCACTCCAAGATTCTTCGAGTCAAGGCGCTTAGCTCCCTTGATCGTGTCCCCCCCTGATTCTTGATATAGCCGACGACCGTCGTGTTGTCGGTCATGGCCAGTACCGTGGACCCGGCAACCGTCTGATGAAAATGGCGCAGGCCCAACCAGACAGCCCTGAGCTCCAGCCAATTGATGTGATGCCGGAGATCGGCCGCCGACCAGAGACCAGAGACTTGACTTTCGCCGAGGTGAGCACCCCAACCGAGGCGAGACGCGTCGGAGAACAGGAGAAAGTCGGGCTCCAACTCGTGAATCGGATGACCCCGTAGCAGGTTGACTGGATCGGACCACCAGAGGAGATCTGGCTGGAGAGCGGAAACCACCGGAACCAGAGTTGACAAGTCCTGCTCGGAAGACCAGTGGTCCTTCAAGTGGAACTGGATCGCCCGCATGCGCAACCGTGCACCAGGGACGATCTTCTCTAGCGACACCATGTGACCTAGGAGCCTCAGGAACACCACCGCCGCGACGGGAACCCCGATGGAGAAAGACCGTAGAACGCCGTTCAAACGTTGAATACGATCTGCCGTCGGACGTGTCAGGAAGGACTGCGTGTCGATGTCCATCCCGAGGTAGGTGACACGCTGGGAAGGAGCCAAGTCTGACTTCTTGAAATTTATGATGAGACCGACTCGCTGACAAAGCCGAACGATCTGGTCCGTGTGTGCGGCCACCGTCTGCTGGTCCGTGGCCGTAATCAGCCAATCGTCCAGATACCTCGTGAGACGAATCCCCCTGCGGTGCGCCCACGCCGATACCGGCTGAAACACCCTGGTGAACAGGAACGGGGCGGTGGAGAGGCCGAAACACAGAGCACGGAACTGGTAGATCACGTTGCCCCACTGGAAACGAAGGTAGGGCCG
The DNA here is from genome assembly GCA_949152475.1 of Terebella lapidaria. Lineage (NCBI taxonomy): Eukaryota > Metazoa > Annelida > Polychaeta > Terebellida > Terebellidae > Terebella > Terebella lapidaria. Next base: position 19,414,014 of record OX424564.1, on the reverse strand, counting down.
TGATGAGGGATGAATCGGGATGTGAAAGTAGGCATCTTTCAGATCTATGGAGGTCATCCAGTCCCCGCTGCGCAGAGACAGTAGAACCGTCCGTGGGCACTCCATGGAAAACTTCTCCTTGGAGACAAACTTGTTCAGGGGACTGAGGTCGATTATCGGTCGCCAGCCGCCCGTGAGCTTGGGGACGACAAACAGACGACTGTAGAAGCCGGGAGAGTTCTGGGTCACCTTCTCCGTGGCTTCCTTGAGGAGCATCTCGGACACGAGGGCGTCCAGGACCGCAAACTTCTCCGACCCCGGGGCGTAGGATGCGAACGCTATCGGTAGAGGGGAGAGAGGAGGCGCCTGACTGAAGGGAATCCGGTACCCGTGACGCAGTATGGTAGTTACTAGACAGTCCTCGAATTCCGTATCCCAGACTGGCCAAAAGGCCTGAAGACGAGCTCCCACGGGGGATACATCCGAATCGTGGTTCCGTGGGAGCGTCTGGGACACATCAGGAGCGGGGCTGAGGCTTGGCAGAAGACGAGGATCCACTGCCGCCGCGACCTCCACGTGAAGAGTTAGTCGACTTCTTGTTCTTGTCAAACTTGGAGCCTTTAGAAAACTGAGACGACTGAGACTGCTGTTTCGACTCCGTGGCCTTGACCTTCGGGATCTTGAACGACGAGGAAGAGGATGCCGCAGGCTTCTTCTCCTGGCGTTCCACCAATTTAACTAAGTTAAATTTGCTGAGAAGGTCCGCTTCCTGGGCAACCGCCTGGCCTGCCTTGGCCAGGACATCCGGGTCAAAGAGGCGAGGACCAAAGACCGAGGACGTGCGTAACTTGGACTTGAAGGCGTCCGACAGCTTGGAGGTAGATCTCTTGAGAAAGGCGTCCCGTCGCCTGAGAACAACGTTGGCCCACTCCACGTGCGACTCCTTCGTAATCTGTCCCACACACTTGTTAACGGAGGAAAGAGTCCTCTTGATGCGCAGCAACTCCGACACCGGTACTTGAACAGTGGCATCCGTGTCCAAATCGGCGTCCGCTGGAACCGAACCGGGGGCCAGACGGTCGACCTGCACGCTGAGGAGGCCCGAGAGCCAGTCGAGGGTGTTGGCAACCAGTTGTACCCGACGCGGGTAAGACTCCCAGGTCTTGAGATCTGAGTCCGAAAGTGTAGCGGTAACACTCGAGGACTTGAGCCCAGGGGCGATGACTGACAGGTCGTCATTCACCGCCGCTGCCTCCAGAGTGCTACCGCAATCCGTAGACTGGTAGTGCTTTAATTGTCCTTGGAAGCACGAGGCGAACTTGCCAGCTCGTAGGGGCTGTCCATTGACTGGGACGATCTTCTCTTCCACTAGAGTCCGTACTGACAAGATACCCTCGGACCACGGGAAGCGCACGTCCGGCTCCGGCTGCTGACGGGCGTGGAGCACACGCTCACCCACCGACGTATAAGAAGTCCCCTTGGCTACAGGTAGCTCAATCTCGTCAGGGAAGGCCTCCTGAACCCAAACGCGGACCTGGGCAAAGGTGTCGTCGTCAGACTTGGAGGAGGAAGGCTTGGAGGTACCGGCCGTAGCTGAGGAGTCGGCAGACCTAGCCGGGCTAGCCACCCGCGGCTTCTTGACTGGAGGTTCATCCGAGATCTGGTCTGCCGGGGGGGGAGGCAACGAGACTGGAGGCTCCAAAACAGCAACAGAGGACGACTCGGCCGCGTGTTGCTCACCTTCAGACCTAGGGGCGTGGTCTGAAGCGGGACGCTTGGGTTCCCTCACACGGTCGTAGTCCGAGCGTGAACTTTTCTCTCCACGGCTACCGTGAGAATCCCTGGAGGAGTAGTCCCTGCGGTCCGCACGCTCCCGACGGTAGTAGTAGTCCTTATCGTCACGAGAACGGCCGGAACGGTAGTAACGATCCAACTCTTCATGGTAAGCACGGTCAAAGTCATATTCACTACGATGATCATAAACCCAATCACGGAACCGATCCGCGCGGCTGGAGGACGGACGATCCCAATCGCCGGAACGGTGTTGATCCACAGGCCGAGCTGGACGGTGGCGGCGGTCAGGCGAGGACGGGCGGCCCATCGCTGGAAGAACACTACCCGCCGTGGCTGTTGACCCGCGGTGCGAATCTCCACTGGAGGAAGACGACCGGCTGTCCGCGCGTCGACTGACGGACGGTGGAAGATCGCGGGGCAGAACACTGGGCTGAGAAACCCCCGGGCTGGCCACCGGTGGCTGCTGATCACGGTCACGGTCGGGTAAGCACCCGCGCGGCACCGCTGCGGCTGGAGAAGAGGTACCCTGGGCTGAAGAGGCGTCACGGTGCTGAACACGGCCCGGGCTACCAGCGAGAGACTTGTCCACCACAAGCACATCAACAGGGCCGTCGGAGAGCTGGACGGTGGAGTAGTCGGGGGGGCCACACTTGGCACGACCGACGGGGCCCCTGCCTTCACCTGACTGTTCCTCCGAGACCGACTCGCCGGTCTCGGCAGCCTGGGAACGGGAATCCACCGTGGCCGAGTCAACTGGCTCCGAGAAGATCGGGTCCAACGAAGGCAAACCCCAGGAACACGAAGGCTGGTCAGCTGGACTGTGGCTCGGGGGGTTGCCGCCGACGAACGGGTCACCAGAGAGAAGCGGCGTCGGAACTTCATCCACCGTGGGGGTGGCCGGTGTCGCAACTCCTTTCCCAACCAGGGACGACAACATCGCCGACATGGACGCAATGGAAGTCTGCAAATTCCCAACCGTCTGTTCGAGGGAATCAAGACGAGAGGAGGAAGAGGAATCCAGAGATCGTCGATCAGCAGAACGCGACCTCTTCTTCTCCCTGTCGATCCTACGCTGATCTATCCTGTCGAATCTGTCATCGGGCCAAGATTCGCAGATCTGACAGCGCTGAGACGCACAGCAAACAAACGGTCTGCAAGACGGACAGCGATCGTGAGGATCGAGATCGAGAGGAACCAAGAAGTGTCCACACTTGGTACATCTCCTGACAGAAGACGATTCCATCGTAGAAACAGCTAAGTTCCAAAATCCAAACTTCAAAGGGGCAATCGCGAGCGACGCAAAGTTGTTGTTGACAGGAGCTCGCCAAAAACAAAAGTGAACTGGGAGGCAGTGGACCGGCACGATTATGCTACCACACGGAGGGTGAACTGCTCAGGTAACTACCATTACTAACGCAGGGTCTAAACGGACCGGCTAACTTTCGTTTAGCTTTTTCACCCATATTTCATGTGTGGTTGGCGAATGAGGGCTCGCCAATTACACGACCCCAGAGTCAGAGGTAAGTATCGCTTAGCATAACAAACTGGTCATTACTGGATAAGATTCTGACCAGAAAGAATTATAATTTCATTACAATTCTCTGTATTGTCATTGTTTGAAACAATTTATAACTTTCGCATCTCAACTCATTTGCAAAGTTTAGGATCTGTTGTACGAGAAAATTGTCTGGATCAGATACTGGTAACCAGAATCTTCGGGAGAAATTGGGGGAGGTCCTTTTAGATGTAAATTGTTGAAGCACTCACAGTTTTTGAGGACAGTGCCATACGGCTGTGAGTCTGTGGCTATGATGAGTAGGTAAGCTTGGAACACGACTTGAGCGACGAGAGTCACGCAGGACAGTACTAGCGATGTTGTCAGGTAACGCCCCGTCTTGCCTGAAACACAGAAGTAGATACACACTCACAGGTACAACTCGAAAACTTGCATCCCCAAACTTATTCCACAGTTAGGAATTTTAGGGGTAACCAGTTTTTCGTCATTTATAATGACATTGACATATACTTTACAAAACCAATTTTTCTTTAATAAATTTATCTTCACATACTACTGAATATATACACAATAATATATAAAAATTTATCATTTCAGCACAAACAACTTAATTGTTTTACAGTACAATATATTACACATACTCCCTAAAATCTTTATCAACATGATACACACCGGCCATGGACACTGGCGTGGGGTTCGGCAGTAGAGGCTCGGCCAGAACCAGGCACAGGTACAGCAGCGAGAAGCCACTGAACCGCACGATCGCCGCTACAGCATGTACAGGGAGAGATAACACATAATTTAAGATTTTTAGTCTTTTTTGGCATGAGCTTCTGTTATAAAACTGCCCACTATTGCTACATTTATTCTGTCTCATGTTGATTATATGGATATTTGAAGTCCAGTATCTACAACATGTTCGAGTACAATATTAATCAAGCATAATATTCCTGTAACCATGGCAACCAATCAATGAACTATCATAAAACAATTAGGTTCATAGAACATCACAAGAACGAAGTATAATGTGTGTGTGAACAAAATATATACACGAGATTGTAAGTGGTTGCAGCCTGTTTCATGTGTTTGTTCTGTTGTTTCACTACAAGTTGCAGAATTTGGGAGAATTTTTTTTCGGTTGAGCCGCATTATCAAATTTTGTGCGTGATGGCTTATCATATTGTCAGATATTATTATTCATGGTATTACAGGAACTATTCCATATGGTATTGAATATCAGTTCCTAATAAAGATTTTCAATTACCATACCCCCCCTCCCCCCCACCAACCTCCTCCCACCCTTGTTATCAGCTGTGCACAGACGCTGTGGGGTGGGACAGATCGGTCTGGGGGTAATTTGGTTTCCATTGCAACAGTCCTTCATTTCCCATGGTGGCAAAAAATTCCTGTCTGTAAATTCAGCTTGGGAGTGATGTTGGAATGTCTGGGGTCTCATGTCATTTGGGCTAGAATTAATAAAACCTGTCAATGGTGATTAATTTAAGTAACTATTGCGCAAGTCCTATTAACGTCTACCGTATTTCATACTTATTTGATCAGCCAATCAACAGTGACACAATCACTAATCATGCTAATATATATGTCTATTTATAACACGATGTAGACTTCCTATGTATCAAATGGCTGACAACTGAACATCTAGTCATTGTAACTGATATTGTGTTATTTATAAATAAATGCTTGCAATAAAGGAAGTTTTATTCATCTCCATATAATCTGCTCTTGTTCGGCTTGCATAATACATATATGTAATATACATACATGTCATTTATGTTTTATGAGCATTTTTATCCTTGAGCATGGGACTCTACAATGACATATGGTCATACAATTACAACAGAATCGACATAGTGGCACATACAATATTTGTATACACAACACATAATACTGGCACAAAGCTCATCATATGATCCATTCTGGTCTATTGAAATTGCATCTATATATTGTGCTATAATGGCTATCAAAGCATTTTATATCTCGGCAAGCCATCAACAATGTTCAAATACTGACACTCAATATCAAATATTTGCGCACAGCTGTCAGACAAACATATTTATTCATTGGAACAGTGATGTGAGTCATGCGCTAGAGCATCAATTTTGAGGTGTCACATGTACAAACCTATACCAGTAGTAATGTTCACTTGATTTGGAGTTTTCAGTTTCAAGACACTGTTGTAATTCACTTGTTCTAAAATGTCTACAGGTAATTTAGTGTGCAGAAAATAGACATGCAACAGTGAGTAATTATACTCGGATTTTTTCAACTCGTTTACACTGTTTTTCGCTAATATTTTTGTGATGCTAAACGCTAGTGTTCTATAACTTGGCATACTTCACCTGGGAGTCAAACGGCAATTTTCTGCCAAATTTCAGACAGCTATTGCGAAAATTAAAAAAATTGGCAATCTACTCCAATGTTAAATTTAGCCCTATTATTTAATTTCTGGGCCCGCACACAAATTTGTGAAATTGCTCGGTTTTGTAGCGGAGCAATGTTTCAAAATCAATATGTTTGTGTAGAATATACCCCAGTGTATCTTCTGGTTAAAAGTTACAAGAATATTTCGAATCCTGATGGATGTACACAGGACCAATTCTTCGAATATGCTCAGATTCTCGAGATCCCGTTTTGGGCTGAAATCTAACATTGAGGTAGATTGCCAACTTTTTCAATTTTCGCGATAGCTGTCTGAAATTTGGTAGAAAATTGCCGTTTGCCTCCCAGATGAAGTATGCCAAGTTATAGAACGATAGCCTTTAGCATCACAAAAATATTAGCGAAAAACAGTGTAAACGAGTTAGAAAAATCAGAGTATAGTGAGTTCTTAGTGTTGATTAACAGGTATATTTTCCAGACAGTTTTCAAAATAAATTTGATTTTTAAGAAACTTTTCGATTCCTGACATTTTCTTGATTACAATCCCAACTTTATCATGCACAGAATGAGCGCATATGTTAAATATTTACATGTTTTAATTATACACAAGTATCACCCAGACATTAAGTAATTGCCACTCTGCCAAGCGAAGCATGACACACTTACCCCCAAGTAGCATTAGCGGCAGCAGACCGCGAAACAGCACATAGCACGTCACCCTCTTCGCTTTCTGCCCCATGGCTGCAATCTTCAGTATGCACGGCAAATCACTTTATCCACGGATGCACACAGTAAATGCTGGCATATTCCACGGTTAAACCTTGATCACACATATAAATCCGCGAGTGCCGCTTAATAAATCAAGTAATAAATTCCATGTGTGGTTGTCAGCGGGAAGCGAAACATCAATTTATCCAAGTGTCAATGCAGACGGGGTAATTTTTTATCCGAGAATCAACATCCATCGATTACGTCTTGCTCTGTCGGCTTTCACTTCTGATTCAAAAACGTGATCCATTTTTTTTCCTGTAACGTGCAATCCATTGTTACAATTGTCCCTTTTTGCGTTGACACACCATTGGGTTAACGGTAAAGCCCTGCCCCCAATGAAAGCTTGACCTGAACTCGAATAGATGCACACCCCCCTCTCCGCTGTCACAAAGGAATTGCGGTTCTTTGTCTGGGATGCTGGTTAGCCCTGCTCTCACGGACAGAAGACAGCGATGGACAGACCGAGGCTAGCTAGCTAGGCCTAGCCAGTGCTCTCCACTCTTTATTCAAGACCCTCATAGCTTCAGGCCACGGCGGCAATGCCAGCTGCAGCAAAACATCTGAAACAGCACAAAAAGAGACAATTGAAGCATTGATTCCGATGCCAGCAATGTGTTGTGGGCATGGCTGTTTCAATACATGAAAATTTTTTAAACATGTTAGTCGGTGGATACTCTGCAGCCAACACTGTAGTAACAAAATAGTAACCTTTCAACAGCAATTTGTGAAGTAAAGATTCCACCGAACTAAAACAATAAGTCGTGTGGTGTTCTCAACTTCTTGCAAACAAGCTAATGAAACTGCCATCCACACTGACCCAACACTGCCACACTGTAGCAAACATGGACTGTACTGACCAACAGATACTGTTTCGAACAGCCTTGAGTATGATCCCCCTATAACAGTACAACTGACGGCACTGGCCAGTCCAGCTATACATCATCTGGATCACACCTAGAGCAACAGAGAGGCCAAAGCTCTCAATATCGACAGTAAACAACTTGATGGACAGGTGGAAGGATAGAAAGAAGGATAAATATTTAGGCAGACGAATACAGCTCTTCCATCAGAAATTCTGAGACTTCTGGGGTCATTAGCTGTGGGGGCAAAGTATGATATATGGGAAGTATGATTGCTTCTGACATTTTTGCCCTTACCTGCTGATTTGAGATGTAGGGCATAAAACTTAACCATTATTAGTGTTGATGGGAAAGACAGAAAGTTTCCGGTAAACACTGTACAGATATTGATGACTTGGATGTGAAGAACTACATCCGTATCTTATACTAATTGATGGGACATATACTAGAAACAGACAGGGTGTTGATGTTACGGCACAAAGTACTATCCAGGAACAATACACAAAGATTCAAAAACATAAAATGTTGAGTTTGCACAAAGAATAAATTATGAATGTTTTCTTCTTGGCATAAGTTCAATTGACTTGATTAGCTGATGACAGCAACCTAGCTAAGTAGGCACTTTTATACTTTACCTTGTGAGTAATCAACATTCCACATGTAAATTGTTGCATACAGACAACAGTTGCTGCTTTTTTATTCGCACTGCTTCTTGCCAACTAAAAATTTGCGTTAATTGTAGATTCTCTATATGGAATAAGACAATCTACAATATATAGGTATATCTTATCTGCATCTAAAATGTACTTTTTAACCATGTACAAATGCCAAAACCAACCTTAACCATGTTAAAACCAGAGATTGAGTCAACCTTCAAGTCAGAATTTGTTCATCATGAATCGCTTGAATCACTGGGTCTCGCCATTCATTTAAATGTTCAACAATTGTCTGCTAAAAATCAAAATACCCGGTAATCACATACTCCCCGCAAGCCTGTCTCTTAATAGCTGTGCAAAGCAATATTTACTAATCAATGAAACATCTATGTAGTTTCCAAATGAGTTGCAGCTCAATTGCTGAATATACATGTTTGAAACTCTCATACAATTTTCATATGGTACAAGCATTAGCGTAATGGTCTTAATAGTGGCACAAGCCCTAATAGTAGCATGTCCTCCTCTTTTCTACAAAAATGTTCCATTTTTGTAACCTTGTATTTCATTTCATATCTTTCTAATAAATTCTTGAAGTGTTCCAATCCTTATATTTGTGTTATTTGAATCATAATCAAGAGGACTTAAGGCTATAGGTATATTATTCAGTGATTTTCTTGAAATTGACTTCAAATTTCACCTCATTTTTACGCGCGCTACCATTAGCTACTGCAGGAGGTCTTTCCGAAAATTTATACCCTGTTAGGCGTACATGAAATAACACTCATGCCGAAATTTCATTGAAATATGTAAATTATTGACGGAATAATAGCGAAAAAAACACCGCTCACCAATGCTCACAGAACAATGATGCCGACTATACAGTGTAAGCTATCATTCTCTACAATATGCTTCATTCAATGTTGCTGAGAGAATCCTCTCGGCAACGTTGGATAAGGAATAGTGCTCAACATAGAAGCACTCACATAGTTTCTAGGGGTGGCACGATATATTGACATATTGATAATCAAATTTTACCAAGCAGGGATCGACATTAACACTGGCCCGCTGGCTCCACACCATATTTTGAGCCTGTGGGGCCACAAGATTCCCTAAGTCTTGCATTCTATAAAATCTTGCATTCTTTGAATTTTACTTCACAATATTTCACTTCCTTTGAAAGACTTTCCATATTGCTTCTTTATGAAAAAGCATCAGTGTTTGATATTTAAGTGTGCACTGATTGTTAGTGAACTTTGAAAGTGGGGCCAGTATATTATGGATGGGGCCAGTAACTTCCAGATGTTACTGGCCCCATAGGGCCACTGGTGTCATATGCCTAATGTCGATACCTGCCAAGCCATGATATATCGTATTGAAGGGTTCAGAAAATATTGATATCTTAAAATGTAGTTAAACACCTAGTTTGACGCAGGTGGTCAACCATACGCAGACGGCTCGATCGCTTTATATCTGTGCATGATTATAGCTGGTTACTGTGCATCGCAATAAAATATTCAAATATTCTGTGCATGCATGCATGTCTGATGTTTTAGACTAAATGTCTTCAACTTTGTACATCTAACTCATATTCACAGGTAAACTCCATTGGACTTCTACGTGTTTTGTTTTGCGATTTGGTAGGATTTTATTCTCAAGAAAAAAAATTGATACATCGACCTTCAAATCACGATATCATTATATATCGATATGAAATTGACGTCGATATGCCACCCCTAATAGTTTCATAACTTATTTTCTTTCATGACAGGCATCAGGACGTTTTATGTAGCAAGTGACTGTGGATTGAGCGGGGGTCGATGATTACAACAGATTTGTGTTCAGTGACAGAGAACGTTCTGCAGCAGTTTGCCGTTCCTGAATGGTTGCCATGAATGAAAGAACAATAAATAGAAATCCCTACTTCCCCCTGCCAGTGTCCTGCAGCACTACAGAACTTTTTCTTCACTGAACACAAGTTTTGTCGATACTTGTAGACGCCACTCTATTCCTAGGATACATCATACAGTATCTACGGGTATTATTGAATGTCTGATGTGATGATATCATTGACTGTCCGTCTGCCCCGTTATCATCAGATCTAGACAAAGTACGTCTTTCGGGAATACCTGCTGAGGACCGCAGGTCCGAAAGACGAAGTGCCATGCATGTTAAAAAGTGTACCTCGATGCGAATGAAATCTGTTCGCCGTTTGACAGCTCAAAACATGGTGAAAACTGACGAAAATTCCAGCTAAACATACCAAAATGGCTAGGGTAATCATTTATAAGTTGTTATCTGCACTAAAATCGCTGATTTATTATGTTTTACAAACATCTTGAATCGTTTGAACCAAAGATGCAAAATCTGGCAACTTTCTCGCTTCGATTCAATGGCGGTTTTATACGATGTTGAATCAAATCGAAACTGGCTTAGTGTTGCGTACATGTTGTTTAGCATTACGCAACATATGTCCGTTTCGATTTGATTCTACACCATATTTCTGTGTCACGGAGTTTATCGAGGCAATGGGAAACCGCCATTGAATCGAAGCGAGAAACTTGCCGGATTTTGCTGGTTTAGTTCAAACGATTCAAAATGTTTGTAAAACACAATGAATCAACAATTTTACCACAGATAACAACTTTGAAATGATTATGCTTGCCATTTTGGTAAGTTTAGCTGTAATTTCCGTTAGTTTTCACCAAGTTTTGAGCCGTCAAACAGCGAATAGATTTCGTTCGCATCGAGGTACACTTTTTATCATGCATGGCACTTCGTCTTTCGGACCTGCGGTCCTCAGCAGGTATCCCCGAAAGACGTACTTTGTCTACATCAGATCATGAATGATGAACAGACTAACTTGAACAGTGAGTGACTGAGTGAACTGAAGACGTTGAAAATGAAAAATGTTAATAAAAATGGTAAACCAGGGTCTAAACCACTTGTCAAATCACTGCACGTAAACCTGATTTGCTTTCATGTGCACATGTTTACGAATCACCTGTCACCTGTAAATAGTTTCTCCTGTTGTTTCTAAGCGGGTCAGCGAACAACTCGGTAAACCGACGAAGTGACAAACACGAGAGCCACCCACGAAATCATGTGACCGCAAAAAATATTTTGTGTCTCAAATACCGACCTCTCAAATTCATTCGCTAGGTGTCACTAGTTTCTGCAGTCGATCAATCTGGAGCGGATCCAATTGGGGCGGATCAGAGAACTTCAACACTGAAGTTATCTGGGCGGATACAGGAATATTTCAAGACGGTGTGAGATAGGTGGACGTGAGGAGCGGGTTCAAAAATACAGATAATATACAAACAACAACAAAAACGTTCAGTTCAAGACAATGTAATGTAGCCTTTGCTGTCTGATTGAATTGTTTATTTCTCATTTTCTTTTACTGTTTTCATGGTTTCGCCCATCCACTGCAGCAGGGTACCTAATCATAGACCCTGTCCTTAATCATCGACCCTTGCAAACACTGCCAAACAGCTGTTCAAACAGATATCTGACAAAAACCACATTGAAAGTACTTCTAATACACATTTCAGCACATTTCGAATGTTAGTTTATTCAAGTTTTGCCCAGCCGTTTGCAGGCGTCGAGCATTAGGGAGAGGGTCGATGATTAGGTACTCTGACGCTGTCTATGTGAGATGAAACATTGTACATAGATTGGGGAGACTTACTCTGGCTTTACGATGGACACATCCAAATAAAAATGAATAAATACATTTTTAAAACGATTGGAGAACTTGTAATGAACAGCTAGCTTGCGCATAAACTGACCTATCCCAAATCCAGTTTGTCCGAGTCTTTCTACGTCATTTTTGACGGATTCTGCAAAACGTTAGTATTGGTCAAAGAAGAATTTTTCTGACGTATTTTGTGAAACCCGGACAACTTTTGGGGGCATTTGGGATAGGTCAATTACGTTTGTTCGAATGGAAACTGAAAGACCACGGGTGAAACAGTAAAGATTTTTTTATAAGCCCTCTGAGTATTCCATATAATTATTGATTTCAATTGCATTTCGACACAAAATTGCCAAGTAGTGAAAATTGTCAAGAAGTGAGCTATGAAAAGTTAAAATGTAGAAAAATGTCCTTACTGCTATATGTACATGTAGACTAGTAACTATGACATTGATCAACACTTTAGAACATATATTCATAATTTATTCCCGTAGGATTCTAGTAAACCGATAGACTCTATGTCCCTTAAAAGCCCCACTCAATATAATTGATCGATTTAGCCGTCTTCAATCGCTCAAATAGACTCTACAGCCTTAGAATTCAAAATAATGATCACTATAATGTCTTCGTCTCCTGTTTTTATTATTTGTACAAATTCCCTTGTATCATGCAATTTTATGCAGTGAGATATTTGTGTTGACTGCAACTACTGAATCAAATTTGATTGATTTCATTGATTTCCTCGCCCTGGAGCAGGGATTTAGTGAAGGCCTCTATCTTTATTGAAGTGAAGTGGTAAACACAAAAGTGTTCATGCGAACGCTCTACCGTAGGCCTACAGTACGGGCAAGTAGGAAGACATGCCCATGCTGTCCACGATACCGTGACGGCGTTGGCCGGGTGTGCGCCGTAAGCGCAGATGAGCCGATCAGTTGATTCACGAGGTAAAATATAGGTCACGTGACATTGAGGCGGAAGCTTCAAAACAAGTTCACGAAAACACAAAACAAAGCCACGAGTCCTTATAATAATGCCTCGTAGGTCTCGATCGAGCGGGGCATCTGCTTCGGGAAGTTCCCCAAAACGCCTACGACGGTCTGCTAGGTTGGCAAGGTATCAAAATTAGCGAATAAAATCGCAATACACAAGTGTTCGATGAAGCTCAAATTTCTGGTTCAGATTTGGCGTCACACACCCGAACTGATTGGGTAACTGCAGAAATGGCAAAATTATGCACTATACTCTGATTTTTCTAACTCGTTTACACTGTTTTTTGCTGATATTTTTGCGATGCTAAATGCCCTGGGAGTCAAACGGCATTCACTTACCGAATTTCAAACTTGTATCACGAAAATTGAAAAAGATGGCAATCTACACCAATGTTAAATTTAGCCCTGTCATTTAATTTCTGGGTCCGCACACAATTTTGTGTATTGGCTCGGTTTTGTAGTATCGCAATTTTTTTGATTAACATGTTTGTGTAGAATACACCACAATGTGTCTTCTGGTCTATAATTACAACAATACATCGATTCCTGATGGATGTAAACATGTATTGGCTCGGTTTTGTAGTATCGCAATTTTTTTGATTAACATGTTTGTGTAGAATACACCACAATGTGTCTTCTGGTCTATAATTACAACAATACATCGATTCCTGATGGATGTAAACAGGATCAAATCCTCGAATATGCTCAGATTCTCAAGATCCCGTTTTTGGCTGGAATTTAACATTGGGGTAGATTGCCAACTTTTTCAATTATTGCAATAGAAGTCTGAAATTCGGTAGAAAATTGCCGTTTGACTCCCAGGTGAGGTATGCCAAGTTATAGAACGATACGATGTAGCACCGCAAAGATATCATCAAAAACCGGTGTAAACAAGTTAGAAAAATCAGAGTATAGCGCATGTATTGTAGCTATTTCGAATTAGGACTCCATAGAAATAGCTCATTGATCTTCCCTGATCAATGTTCGATTTTTGAAAGAATAGTCTGATCAATTTTCCTAAATAATTGTGCCAATCAATGACAATGGTTACGGTGATTCAAGATTTGCATGTGACGGTGACCTCAATCACCGATACGCCTAGATCTACTATAATACGGTATTCGCCTTAAATGAATAGGGCCTACAGGTTACTACACACTGTATTGGTCATAATAACAGAACAGTTCTCTAATGCCAAGACTTCCAATATTAGAGTCCTTAAAAATAGCTTCCGAGTGTATTTTTGAATCCAAGTTCAAGTGCATATAGAAAGATATACCTGGTAATAATTGATATAGATATTCAGTGTGATTCAATTCAAAGCAACCACATTGAATTACAAATCATCATAATGATATATATCTGCCCAAAGCTCCAGGGCGAAGCGTGATGCCGCTTTGGGAGGTGCTGACCAGGTCGGCCGACATATTGTCGTATCCGATGAGGACTTCAACAACAAAAACAAGGTTCTAGCTGATATTGATGACACCGAAGGTAATTAAGACTTGTAAAATTCTTGTTCGCATTGGTTTCAATACAACTGGATTCTTATTGACATGTTAGATATATTTCATAATCATTTCATGTTAGATCTACCTGTGCAATACATCATGACTTTATGTGCAGCATGATGTTTTTATGTCATGTAGTTTACTGTACTCTTCTTTTGAAGGCAATAAATTATTATTATTATTATTATTATTAATATATGATGTGAAGAATATATATAGTTTTTTGTGGTCCTTACAATTGTAGAAACTGCTTTGAAGATTGAAAGTTTGAATTTGAACAAGCAAGAGAATCGTGAAGCTCACCACACTGTGGATTATGAATTAGAAGAGCTTGTCGTAAGACGTGGTCAGAAGTTCAAAGTTACCATCACCTTCAATAGGGAATACAACAAAGATGCAGACACGATTGTCCTACAGTTCACTAAAGGTATTCTGCTCTGTAACTCTATTACTTTTCTAAGCTATAGAAGTAGCACATTAGTATACTAGCATATACTAGTATATCACCAGCACTTTAGTTTGAACTATTATTATTTCGCCATGATTGATTCATTGTGGTTGTCAGGCTCACGCCCCCAGGAGAGTAAAAACACCCTGCTTCGTGTCACTGTGGCCCACACCGAGCCTACGAGTACTGAAGACTGGCACGCAGTCTACCAGTCAAACGAGGAGAAGGCAGTCACCATTGATGTCATCCCATCATCTGATGCCATTATCGGACGTTATCGCTTTTTTGTGGAGACCAAAACCAAAGGCGACAATGACCAGACATTTTCCAACAGGAAGGAGTTTGTGGATGATACCATCATTGTACTCTTCAATGCCTGGTGCAAAGGTTAGTCCCTTCATTTATACTTATTCAGATTGATTATTCTCACGGTTACTTTGCATGGCAAAAATTAACCATATAATCACAAAAAAATTCAAAACGTCAACGAAAAAAACAGTGTGAAAACTGGTGTGAAAGTAAATGGCCTGTTTTGATTCCAGATGATGCGGTGTATATGGAGGACAGCACTGAGAGAGATGAATATGTCATGAATGACGTGGGAAGGATCTGGATGGGCACTCGCTACAACAACTACGGCAAACCGTGGAACTTCGGACAGGTTAGCCATACAGAAATCATCTAGCAATAGTCAAAAAACTTCTTCTGCTGTCAAAGCTTAGTCAGTGGGTACTTGACGATTTTTCTGTTGACAGTTTGAGGACGTAGTACTGGAAGCGGCTCTGTTTCTCCTGGACAAGTCTGAGATCAGCGAGGGAGCCCGCTCTAACCCTGTACAGGTGTCCCGCACCATCTCCGCACTGGTAAGTCCATTGAGACAACAGAAGACATAAGTAATACTTTTTGTCTACAGCTATAAGAATGCATCTAATACTTTATTATGCATGTGCCATTGAACCATTTTGTTTGGAATTGAAATATGTGATATTATATGGAATATTATAAAAAGAAATCCTTTGACTTTTTAGGAAGAGCAGAGCTCTTCCTCTATGATGTTGTTTTTTTTTGGATTTTTGAAATTTTCCCTTTGTTTACATTCTTGAAAATGCCACTTGGAAGCATAACAGGCCATTTAACTGTGGCTAATTGGGAGGGCCCTGGGCCCATTGGGAGGAAAATGACGCCCGTATACCTAATCATGGTTAATGTAATAAGTTATTAGCGATAATAATCCCAGGAGACGTGTGTTCCGACCGTTTGTTTTTTTTGTATGTCACCGTTTCATACCCATCACCACTCCCGTTTTGATCTTCACTGAAACAGTGCTTTCTTGCAATCATATGCACTCAAAGTTTTGGATATACGTTCCACACAATATATAGATACAGTATGCTATTGCAAAAATGAAAAACAAGTTGAAACGGCAACATAATAATTATGTGTTAGTGGTGGTATTTCATATTTCAGTAGGCAAATTCAATTCGCCTGTGACCGCCCCGGAACCCTTCAATTCCCGTGCAGTCACTGAATTGTCCAATCGGGAAGCTGTCTTGACGGACACACCCACATGTTTATGAACTACACGTGGATATAATTATATGCAAATTACCACGTGAGCAAGTCCCGCCAATTAGCGATAAATACTCGCGCACTGGGGTCAAGGTCAAAATGCCCCGAAAGGCTGCCATGACTGGCATGAGATTGTCGAACTGAGTCAGTGTGGTATTTTTGGAAATACTTGTTACGACCCCAATAAATGGTCTTTCCTATGATTCTTTCCTACTTCACTGGTAATATTTCATAAAAATTTCACCATACAAAGCTTTCTATGGGGAAATTTAATAAGAAATGCCCACTCAAGTGAAGCGAGATTTCACGAGATTGGACTAGAATCGGAACAAACAAAACTTTGCAGATTTGCCGAAGTTACTTTGTTTTGCACTTTGTCGAGGAAAAAACTAAGTTTCCTCCTGAAATAAGCGGAAAAAAAATGGATA
This sequence comes from Terebella lapidaria, assembly GCA_949152475.1. NCBI lineage: Eukaryota > Metazoa > Annelida > Polychaeta > Terebellida > Terebellidae > Terebella > Terebella lapidaria. The sequence goes on along the minus strand of OX424564.1, from coordinate 19,397,396 downwards.
CTAGATCATTTATCATGTTCATGATAGTTATATATTGCCGACGAGAATTGTCAGTGCTGATTTTGATGGCAGTCATGCGAGCGGCGATTCGGGCTAATTCACTGACAGCTGACACTCATTCAAACACACGTCTACGATGATCTTCAAACCAGCATTTAGGCAAGGGAAAACATGATCGCAAATTTTTAGCGGTAATGAAAACTTTCATGCATGTCATAAATTATTGGAAATGCAGACATGTAACTGCTGAAATGTCTCGATCTGCAGTATAAATCAAAGCACAGGATTTAGATCTAGCTAAAAAAAAAAAACATTTCTGATAGGTTAATTGGTGCCTCCTAAAAAGAAAAAAATATTCAAAACCTTGGAAATCTTACACATTGGTCCAAATAATACTCAACGGGTGATATTTATACGGGCTCATCAAGGTGAAGCTTTTGACTTCGTGATTTCATGGCTGTAAGTTAACACTAGTTTTACTAATTAAGTCTCATTGGCCGCAATAAAAATAGTTATGACACGAAACATTTATTATTGAGCTCAACGATGTAAAGGTTCTAGGGCCCGGACGAGTGGACGAGTACCCCTATTCGGGGTGGGTAATACGATTACCTGGGTCGGAATTTCGTTAAACCGTACCCGAAAAGAAGTCATCGGGAAAAAAACGAATTATAGTTTATGAGGTCATGTGATCTCTTTCAAACTTGAAAATAAACACAGAAGAAACAAATGACATGTGTCAAAGATTGATGTCTAACGTAATACGTGTTACAAATTGCTCCAGTGACTAGCATTCAAATTTTGATATATATTTGGACGGGTTACAAGTTTGGAAGATGATGAGAGTAGATGGAATCAATACCTTAATAATGGTATCATTTCGTGTTAATTCATTTGATATTAGGCCGAATTAACAATAAGCAAATCTTGGCCACAACATATATGTACCAAATCAAATACAGTATTCAATGGTTTTTAAATAGTTATGTGCAAACCAGAAGTGCTCTTCCTTTGAGGCCAGTGGCCCTTGTTTCACAATTTATTTGAGTTGAAGATACCAGTACAGAATTAATATCACTTCACCACCAATTTTCCTCCCAGGCTAACAGCAGTGATGAGGATGGCGTCTTGACCGGGCGATGGACAGACGAGTACCCCAAAGGCAGTACTCTCCCGTGGAACTGGGTGGGCAGTGTCCGTATTCTCGAGGAGTTTATGAGAACCAAGAAACCTGTGGAGTTCGGCCAGTGCTGGGTGTTCTCTGGACTTGTCACCACATGTAAGAAATAGTGAAATTTCCACATCATTGGATTTAATTTTGTTGAATACTTGAATGTGAGAGTTCCAACTTTGTGGAGAAAATGAGCTTACAGATTATGCTGATCAATATAGGGGTCTTGACACTATGATGGAGGATTTGTTTCATTGTGTATATTTCAAATGAAGCAATCCTTTAAGAAATTCGGACACTTGTTCTCGCCAGTGCTGCGTTCCCTGGGTATCCCGACCCGCAGTGTGACAAACTTTGAGTCGGCTCATGACTCCGATGGTAGCGTAACCATCGACTACCACTGGAATGAGGAGGATGAACCTGAGGATGATTACAACGACTCAGTCTGGTAAGATCCCACAGACATAGTAACATGTAATAAACACAGTGAGGGCTGTATGACAATTATGTCATATTATGACGACTCTTCTGGACAAAATTCAAAATTGCAGGAATTTCCATGTATGGAACGAGTCGTACTTCAAGCGCCCTGACTTGCCTGAGGGGTATGACGGCTGGCAGGCGCATGATGCCACCCCACAGGAGGCTAGCGAAGGTAACTTCTAAACTTGTAGATGTGTAATTGAGAGAAAAGAAAAAGGCTATTGTACAACTCAGTGTAATTGAAGAGTCCAACTAAGACTTGGCAGATTTTCAGTGTGTAACAAAATTGCTAGTAGTATTATGGACCACATGCCCAATCTTTAACACCAGGTGTGATGCGATGTGGCCCAGCCTCCGTGAAAGCCATCAAGGAGGGACTTGTCTACCTGCGACATGATGCTCCTTTCATCTTTGCCGAAGTCAACGGCGACAAGATCCACTGGCTTGTAAGTGAGATACACGAGCAATTCAGAGAAGAGTATTACTCTAAACCAGATTTCCTCTTCATCAGATTAGATTGTAAAATGACTGATATATACTGCCGGTAAACATTTGAAACTGTTGTCCATGCTTAATACATATATCATTATGAACTGAAATTATACCAATACCAAAAATATGTACATTTTAAATGAAATCATGAGTAAACATGATACTTCGTAAGAATCTTAATAATCTTTATTGTGTGAGTAAATAATCATTAACCCTTTGTGTCCTAGATCAAGAAGGACGGGTCGATGTCTGTGCTGGGTAAAGAGAAGAATGCTGTAGGACACAGCATCAGCACCAAGGCCGTGGGCAGCAACCGCTGCAAGATACTCACCTGGGACTACAAGTACAAGGAGGGTGTGTGTCCTGTACAAATAAAATAATAAAATATACAGTGGTCTATGTGAGATAACATTTCATCATTTGCAATAATGTTTGATTACATGCTACCGGTAAGTTGGTTTTGGGGGGGATACAAACAAAAAATTATCTTAGACATGGAAGTCTTATTTTGGAGATATCCACCACTTAACTTTCTGTAGTGAACTATCATATATGTTGTAGAGGTACATGGTTAAGAAGTACTGATGTTCAACAAGTTAAGCTTCATCTTCACAGAATTCCATGATTATTACATAAGTGTGACATTTTCATGAAAACAGGTTGTATTCTAATGACATAATCTCAGAGACTGGTACACTCGCAGATGTGTGAAAACAAATGTGCTCAACTACATTCAGTGTCACTGTGCACATGTGAACCTGTAAGGGATCTAACCACAACAACTAATGTATCGTAAAATTCCCTGTGCACCAGGCTCTGAGGAAGAACGTCTAGCCGTCCGTCGGGCTTTCCGCTACAGCTCTCGCAAGGAGTACCGCGTCTATGATGTACTGGAGCCGGATGTGACCTTTGACCTTGTGGCCCCCGACTCGGTCACCCTCGGCGATCCGTTCACCCTGAAGATCGTGTCTAAGAACACCAGCGAGGAGAAGAGGAACGTGACCGTCAGACTGACGTGTGTGTCTTCGTACTATACTGGGGTTCCCAGCGAGCGCATCGGCACCAACGTGTTCAGTATGGAACTGGAGGCTGGAGTCGGTATGGGAATCAAATTTGTGATGTACCATTAATTTGTCAATTATATTATGTCTACATACTAACTTCTATAACGAACAGCAAAGTGTTCATTATGGAGGTAAGTATGTGTCAGATGCTTCTCCTAATACATCTATTAGTTTTGTTGCTGACATTGCAGAGAATACTTCCGAGATGGAGGTCACACCCGAGATGTACTTTGCGTTCCTGAAGCCTGACTCCATGGTTACTGTTTACATGAAGGGTCATGTGATCGAGAATGAGAGAGCTTACGCAAAGACACAGAGCTTCCAGGTCCTACATCCCGACCTGGACATTGATGTATGTGTACCTTTTTATATGTCACACTTCTTGGTGTTCTCTACTTGAATGTTAAATATAAGTCGTGGATCAATATTCAATCCTCCTCACACTTTTCTGATCTAAAGTGCCTTGTATTTACTCGTGCTTCTGTCACGTGAATCACAATGTGTTGGCCACTGTTTCTGTTTGAATATTCCGTCCAAGGTATTTGTTTGTCATGTATGATTTACAGATAAGTATTCCATTTCTATCCACGTACCAGGTACCGGAAAATATTCAGTATGGCGAGCCCTTCGAGGTGACTGTCAGGTTCAAGAACCCCCTCTCTGAGAAGTTGACTGGGAATGTATTCAGCATCGAGGCTCCGAAACTGATACAGCCCAAGTCATACCCGTACAAGTGAGCTCTAATTAGAATCATTTCTTACCCGTACAAGTTATCTTTAATTTGAACCCTAATAGTGTTAGTCAAGATGTGTTAAGGACAATGCATATAGGCATATCCATATGGATAGGGATGTCCGGTTTATAGTGGAAAGATCTTGTAATGGATCATTGTTACAGTTTAAGTGTTCACAAATATATCATGTTATTTTGTCGTTCCCAGGAAAGCCATAGGGCCTTTCGAGGAAGTCTCCTTCACTATAGGAGATCTCTGCCCAAGACGCGCGGGAAATCGGGAAATCATCGTCAATTTTTCGTGTGACCAGATATCAGGAATAAGTGGAGATGTGGAGGTCTATGTGGCGTATGGAGCTCGCTAAATTGTCCTCCTGAACATCAATTCAAAACTTGCGGGTGGTTCCTATACTAATACCAAAAACAACATATTTTTGTACTACAATGGGGCGAATTCTATTCTGTGGGTTGTTGTAAATTTAACATGTTGGTTATTTAGTGCAGGAAATTAACAGCATTTGAATATTCTCACTTTAAAATTTGGGTACATTGTACTCATTGAATTCATGACTGATTCTCATATGTTCATGGTTGATAAATGTGGCCAAAATGTGTACCCCAGAGTGATGATTGGATTATGCCATGACAAATCGCTTGCACTGTAAATGTTATGAAAGCTTCATGAGCTTGATTGTTTCGTAGATGTAGACATTTAGCTGCAGATACTTCAATCTCTATATTCACATGGCTTTTGCGTACAATATACGGTAAAATGCAGTTTGCTCAACAATCGAAAAGGCAGCACTCTATAGATGTATACATTTATTTTTGATGAAAAGGCAGCTTCTTTATTTTTGATCATCAGTGTATGCAATGAATGTATGGCATCTCGGCTGGATTCATGCCATATGAACTCATAATTAAATACTGGTTGGAGAGTCCATCGTAGGTCTATTTCCTCTGACTCTAATTTGTAAGGTTTATGTAATAATTGTCAACAGTGGATTCTCAATTTAATTGGTGAGAAAGCATGATTATTTTGTGAATACAGTGTGTTCTGTGCTTCGAGACCTTTCAAGTAAACCCAGAACAAAATATCAGCTTGTTCATGATCATCTAGGTAACGCATTCTTTAAAACCTTATCAACATTTCTGAGGTTCCTGATTGGTGTCAAAGCACGTTATTTACGGTACATGTAACGCAGTATTTTTTTGTTTTGTTTTGGTGAAGCGTGGTCCCAAGATGCATTTGTTTCGACTGAATTCAGCTTTGTTATGGTTACACATTGTATTGCAGCATTTCATTGTGATCTTGTACTCAAGAAAATTTTTTTTTAAAGTGTGAGCTTTTTTCACGAAGTTTTTGAGAGCTTTACAATAACAAAAGTATATTCTCGATTGAAATCCTGTTTCTGTTTACTCAGTGTAAAGGCTTTATTGTTGTTTCTAACATTCATAATCATGTTATAGATTACGTGTATTGCATTTAGTTCCTGTATGTAGAGCTGCTTGTACATGTAGATGCAGATTTATATTAGCGCAATAAAGCTTTGTTAAAGTAGGCATTGCTTTTCTAGGCATACAACTAAAAACGCCTCAAATATCACAATTTATTCATCATGAATGGGTCACATTTGTAAAATATGGACAAGGGATCCACAACAAAAACACTGCTTTGTGTTTTACTGCATTTTCCTCAAAGTTGCTGGCACTCTAAAATCACAAATTTACTATGTAACTCAAAACACATTATCAGAAGAAAATATATACTGACCTACTAGCTACAGTAGCATTATGGTGCTCAGTGCACTACATTTGAAAACATTATGGTGTAGGAACAATGGACACAGTGGCAAGCCTTTTAAATATAAGCACACTTGTGTTAATGGTGAACAGATTGACAACTACTAACCGATTTGCGAGGATTTCACAACCATAACAGCAAGGACACCAGTGAAATATACTATCCAGGTAATTATTTGTCTGGGTAAAGCAAAAATACGTCCATATATTGTCAATGAAATATAGAAGATCAACCGGAGAATCAAAGCAACGTGATTTTCTGCATGAGGATACTTTGCCAGTGCGTGAACAAGTTGATCACAAGCAAGTTGTTGTGATACTACATATATATCATCAGAAAGCTTGCACAAAATAAATACTGCTACATTTCGGATATAATTTATGAAATCACAACTGACAGTGATATATGTAGCGAGAGAATACTGTGAAGGGTAGAAGATTATATAAATGTGTGCAGGGTGGACATGCGTCTATAACTCTATATCGTGAGCAAAAATGGCACGAGGATTGAACTATATCTTGTTCTCGCTAAACTACAGAAAATGTATATCTGCAGGAATGAATACAGAGGAACATGTCAAATACCGGTACGAATATAGCCAGGACATGTAGAATACACACAGTAACGCATAAGAATAGTTCAACAGTCCGCTATCAAGCTTATATCTAGTCAATAAAGAAATCTCTAACAAAAGTATCAACCAAACAAGCATACACCGCCCTGTCTATACACAATAACACATGCAGCCTATATCACAAAAGGGGCACCTCCACTCGCAGTCACAACCAGCATAAACACATCGCACCACACACACATACAGCCGATGTTAAGATGGACTCTCCCTCTGAGGAGGGGTGTCAGCCTCTCCCCCACCACTACCCTCACCCCCCTCTGCAAACAGATGCTGTAGACTGGACTCGACTGATGACTGGGTCTCTGTACTAGCGTTGCTCGCACTCTTCAGTGGAAGTTCCTCCGGAAGCGAGGAGAGTTCCGTGAATGTTTCCGAGTCGCGTCGGATGAAGAGTGTGACGCCCGACTTGTACCACGCGGGGACCGTGATGTGTGACGTCAGCTGTGGACACTGGTTCCCGGTGTGGGGCGCACGGTCCTCACGTAACACATTCACAACTTGACCTGTGAGGGAACAACATCAAATAGGTGTTGAAAAGCCACTTTTCCACTTAGTGCGAAATTGTAGCTAGCAGCTATAGCTTGAAGAATTAAGTTGCATTTCTTCTTTTTTAAAATGTGAGAGCTGATGACTAGGATATCAATGTCCAATGTATATCTTTTTAAAATGTGACTATCAGAATTATCTTGTAAACTTCATAATCTTTACATTCTCGATAGATTGCTTTTTATATTCACATATACTGGTAAAGCAGACAAGATCAGCCAATAAGGCAACTGAAGAATGCATTACCTAGTACATTCATGTCCTGCCATCTGACATCGTCCTGTTGTAGGAGGATTCCAAGGTTACAGTCGCCATGCCAACGAGACACGACATCGTTACGTCGGACCAGTAGCACGGACTCACTAGACAACTGGTACTGTATCACATACTCCGGCACAATCTCCAGGGGGTTGGTCAGGTACACACCTGCAAGATAATGTTCATATGCATTAACACTTTCAGAAAATTTACAGTACAAGATATTTCAATGGGTTTTGGAAGTGAAAACAGCAAAAATTTGAGGCATGAATATAGAAATGTCGACATGAAGTCAGCATTTTGCTCTATGTGAGGGTGGTGACATTTAGTTACCTTTAGGACCGACACCATAGACCATCTGATGGTGCCAGGCGTCCGGAACAACCCAACCTTTGGGGATCGCTCGCTGGCGGTTCAATGTCACCACAGGCACGGCACCTTGATGAGATGGGCAGGAGAAATGATTGACCCGTTATTTTTTTGCACTACTCTTATTGATGATAACAAGTATCTGAGTACAATACCAATATGAAGTGAATTTTTTGGCAGAGTGGCAGTTTACATAACCACATTCAAAAGTATTTTACCTTTCTTCATCCACTCTCCCAGCCATTTGTTGATGTTTATATCCCTTTCAGGAAATAAATGGAAAAATCGCCCAAATATCCCTCCATCGGTCAACTTGTGAACACCCTCTATTAGCTGAGTGGCTGTAGTGCCTAGAAAAATCAAACGTCATTTTCCAGTTCCCACACATGTCGAGTACTCAATACTCACAATTATAAACATAATATCAGAAAAGTTTTCGTACCAGCAATACTCCGAGAAAGCAGGTACTCCCCGACCGTTGCAGTTTCTGCTCTCATGTTGGTCTTGATGACTTCACAGACCAGATCTTGCTCTATGTACATGTCAAAGTACTTCTGCAATCACAAGAAAACACAACAAATGCATAATTGTTGCATATACATTTCAAGTGAACATGAATAGCGACGAACCCCTACGAATCCTATGGCTCTATCAGCGATAGCATACAGTATGTCATCCCTCACTTGACAGTGTTTCGCTTGACACTCACCAGGACGTTGATGACAGCGGTGGCCCCACAAGCCGAGGTTCCTATCTGGGAGACCTGTAGGATGTAAGCCTGGTACTCTGTCCACAGCATCACCTTCTTGATGTCAGAACTCCCGCCCTCCTTGTTATTGTACAGTGCACTCTTGTCCTGCAACTGTGCAGTCAGAAGTTTGGGCAATATTTCAGTGAATTCTCAGCTATATTTTTGCACAATTTTTATGGCTAGTAAATATAACATTCATAGCTTTTTTTCTCGAGGAAAACATTACAAACTGTATTGATATAAGCATGCATCACGATGAAGCCCTCACATGTTTGAGTAGAGCATCTTTGAGCAGTACAGAGTAGAGCATCTTGCGACCCTTGATGTGTGCCGGATCTCGGCAGGACTCACTCCCATGGGCTTCCACCTCGAAGTCAAAGTCTGAATCCCGCAGTCCATCCTCCAGGGGCCCGTCACTGTCTGAGTCAGAGCTAGGGGAAACAAGTATGATGGATAGTAAATGTCAAATAAATTTTCGTTTTTCAGCAAGTTAACTGGGTAGCGTTGGAACAATTATGTTGGAATTTTTCCTAAATTCGCTAGTATAGTGATGTCAAGGTGACAGGTGTCATATTAAGTTCTTAATAAGATGAAATACTAGTACATCTATTGGAAGCAGCATGCATATAATATATTGTTTCGAAAACATTGTTGATAACTTACTCTGATTCATCCTTGAAGAGACTCTTGTAGAGGAAGTTATAGTCCAGATACTTGGCTGCCTTTTTGAGCCACTGCCTGTTGAGGATGGGGGTCTGTGGGGGAAGTGGTATGTCCTCAATGCTGGAGCCTTGAGGGTCAATATCCGCGGGAGGGATCTGTTCCACGGGGATTGACTGCAAGAGGTTGTCAATAGATCCCTCCTCGGCCTGACCAGTGGCAATCTGCAGCAGGTTTTGCTGAACACGTCTCCGCTCAGCTAAAGACACTGCATGCTTTTCGCGAAGTTTTTGTGCACATTCGGCACAGGTGTGAGGGTCGATAAGTGGCTCCTGTGGGCGAGGGTTCTCCGGGTTGCTATGAAAGGCCGTGTCATCATCATCATCTTCGTCGCAGCTTGGACAGGACGGTTCCAGGAGTCCTGGAGGGAAGTCAATGATTTCCTGGTAGCTGTTCTCGTCCTGGTCGAAGTCTGAAGTGGAAGTCTGTCGTGATACGTTGAACTGATCTGAAGATTGGGATATTCGTCCGCTGCTATCGGAAGCACCATGTGATCGTGGGTTGAGGTCGTTGTGCCCGTAGTGAACACAGTCGAGTCTGTTGGCACCGAGTGATGATTTAGCAGGTGTGGTTGATGGCAGTAAAGACTGGCCTTCCAGTGTTGTCAGTGACGATCCTTCTCCCGAAGTCCCCGAACCTTTATTTCTCCGACGTTTTTCCACATTGGGTTGGAGTGAGTCTCTGTTTTGGACATTGAGGTCCATGCTCTTCTCCTTGGATGATTTCCAAGAGGTTCTGTCCAAGTTTAGGTTTTCCAAGTCTGCTGATCTGAGTGTCAGACTTGGTTGGTTATCCTGTTTTGCTCGCTGACACCAATACCTGTCAAGTGACAGTGTGGTATGACTTTCTTGGTTTGAGTGAGCAGAAGATAACCTCAGTGGGTCTGCATCATGTACATGTGATAACGTCACTGTTGGACCATCCCTCGGCCTCACACAATGCAAACTTTCACTCATTGGAGTCACTTGTTCATTTTCATTATCAGGAGATGCAAATGCTGATGAATCTGCAGAATTCAGACCACAAGGTGCACTGTACTCTGAAAGCTGCGGAGATTGAATAGATTGAGTTCGTAGACTGGAGCCTGACACCCCACTAGTCGGTGTGTAGAAACCATAGTCCGTATCACTGGCAACTCTTGGTCGGCAACCATTAGTTTCGGAAGACAAGGCACTGGGCTTGTTAGCCACCAGTAAGCTGGGAGGTCTTTGTGCGTTCTCTATGTTATACTGCATATTCCAGTCCAAACTTAGAGCCCCTTGAATATCACCGGCCCCAGTAACTCTACTGCTGGGATCAAGGGCAAGTGTCGGCAAGTCATCCTCAGAAGGTGTTCTGGATCTGGACGACGTTGAATCCGAAGAGCCACAATCATAAGGATTTTTAGGAATATCCGTTTCGATGAAGTCTCCAAGATCTTCAACACTGTTAGCCAGATTGCTCTGATATATATCGTCAGTACAATGGTTGTAGAGACTGTCATTACTATCACACCGGTTAATACTTGAGCTCACACCCAAGTATTCCTCACACAAATATGCAGCAGTCCTTTCATCAGCCACTGAGAACTGTCGGTCCTCAGACATCTCAACACCTTCATCAGCAGTTTGGCTCTTTGCACTGCCCTCGTTTGTTATCCAAGTCTCATACACATCGAGACCTTGGCTGGCGAGATCCCCATTGGGCCAATCCTGGTACGAAGCCCCTATCGCACTGGCATCGTTTGTTCCTGGTTGATCGAGCATATGAGCATTGGCATTGAAATAATTCTCCATGTCGTCCCCTGGTGACACTGCCATGTTTGACAGCAATGGTGGACAACTGGGACCTTCGACGCTCTGACTTGGCCAGAGACTCGGCAACTCATGATGTCCATTGGACACCTTTTCACTGCGACCTTTATGCCTTTGCCTCTCACAGCCATTACAGGACTCCAGCCTTTTGTCCATTTCAGGGTTCCCATGTTCCTTAGAACCACCAACGGGCAGAGTTTTTTGTCGGCAGCTAGAATTAACCTCCCGTCTCGAGTCAGAGTGATTATTACCATCAATGGTATTGGTAAAGGTTTTCATGCCATTTGCAGAGCTCTGGTCTTGTGAACACATTTCTTCACTTCCAGCATTGGTGAATTCACTCCGATTTGGGGCCGACATATTTGTTGTTACCTCAGAATTACATGCAGGACCTAAAACATAACAAATAGATATATCTAGAAGCTGTGTGGTTATGGGGAAAAATATGTATGAACTCTTAAAGAAAAGTAAAGTTTTGCATCCCACATTCACTATCTTGTAGCTCAAGTAAGGCTCTGTACTGGGGCCTTGCCTCTTTCTCTACTACATCAATGACATTGCCGCTGGCCTCATCTCGTCGGTCCGACTGTTCGCTGATGACACGGTTGCCTACCTAACTGTAAAGTCACAGAAGGATGCAGAAAACCTTCAAAATGACCTAAACCAACTAGCTAACTGGGGTGACAAGTGGCTGATGAAATTTCACCCATCGAAATGCCAGGTACTCAGCGTCACAAAGAAAAGGACTCCTGTGCTCACTGACTACACCCTTCACGGTCATGTGTTGGAGCGGGTTAGCACTGCAAACTACCTCGGCGTAACCCTTACCTCTGAACTTAACTGGGACGCTCACACATCAAGGATCTGCAACAAAGCAAGCAAGAAACTCGGGTTCCTGCGCCGGAATATTAACATCTCTTCCAAAGGTATAAAGGAGCGAGCCTACCTCCACCTAGTCAGACCACTAGTAGAATACGCAAGCACTGTCTGGGACCCACCCACAAGGAAAGCTGTCGACCGGGTTGAGATGGTCCAGCGCCGAGCTGCCAGATATGTCACAAGCAGGTACAGGAACAGGTCCAGTGTCAGTGACATGCTCATCAGTCTCGACTGGAGACCACTAGAAAGCCGCCGCAAGGACGCCAGACTTGTGATGTTCTACAAGATCGTGAACAACCAAGTCGCTGTTGACCCAAGGGATTACCTGAGCCGTCCAAGTCGTCAGGCCCGACACAGCCATAGCAGGTCCTTCAAAGTCCCACACAGCCGCACCGAAATCAAAAAGATGTCGTTCTTCCCAAAAACCATCCGGGACTGGAACGCACTGCCGGAGTCCACAGTCTGTGCCACATCCATCAGTGCCTTCAAGAACGCCATCAACTCACACCAAGACTAGTACCAGAATTCAGCCATGTAAATAGTGCACCTATACATAAATGCACCTGATCTTTTAGATTTAATTACCTAGTGGCCAAGACCTAAACCCCAAACTGCCAACAAACTTTCTGTTCGTCTCTACCGCATGCGCAACTCCAAAAACCTAGCATAATCTTCAACATGATGAAGGAGGCTAGCAAACGGCAGATGCAGATGCAGATGTATTCACGTAGACACCTGGGAGCACATGTAGGATACAGTCAGTGTCAGTGGACAATTTTTTATCACCAATTCACCATGTTTGGACAAATCATAATGTACCCAAATATAAAGGCACACCATATTAATCATTGATTGACCACTTGGAGTACATGTAGGAGAACGTGTGCAAATAATGTAGCCAATAAGACAACCATGTATGATGTAGATCTAGCATTTTAGTAGAATCTAGGTCTAGATCTATTTCAAAAATTCTGGATCAACACAACTGTCACAGAATTGACCATTTATTCTACTTGAAAGCCAGCCACTTTATGTCACATTTAGGCTTTTTTAAAATCTAGATCTAGATCTATATATCTAGTCACCAAACTAAAAGTTATTCAGTTAGAAGATTCAAGTTCAAAGGCAAGTGAGTATCATTATGATCGAGACCACCATTTTGTCTTTTTCAGTTCAAAATTACGGTTCTGTTCAAGTTCCCTACTTTAGGTAACACATGGTATAATTTACCACCATACTTTGAATGTATTTCGTTGTGTCAGCACATATTTACAGCAAAGAAAAATAATGCAAATTTGACAGAAACGGAAGCCATTTCCAGTTCCATCGCCATATTCCCACAATGCATTGCTAGCCTATTTTTTCTAAAAGGCAAACTGCGGAAATCTAATGGAGTACCCGGGATGCTATGGTCATGCACGGCCTGCGAGCTGCGACATATGCGACCTGCGAGACACAAACTGCGACCTGCGACATACGACAATGTGCCTGGCATAACATAAATGATCTCCTAAATAAGACTTATTCCGTAGTAAA